>CM064424.1:23434227-24684227 GCA_032690845.1 Eleusine coracana subsp. coracana
GCGGGGACAAACCATCTGCGTGAAAACCAAATCCATGCGAGTGATGCTCACCATGATGGGGAAAACATGGGGTGCCAAAGCGCTACTACGCAAAGCCTATGTTTCATGAATCAAAGCCATATGAAGAATGACCATGTCCATGATAGGCACGAGAAAAAGAGCGAGGCTGAAAACCATCAAAATCATCATGATGCACATTCCTAGTTAACTCAGCTTGCATTCTCTCAATCCTCTTATGCCTATAACAGTACTCATCCAAGTAACCCTCATGACCACAGAAGATGCAAATGTAGAGCACTCTCATATTTAGGCTTTGTTTGCACAGGAGGATTGGGTTTTGGCTTCTCTGATTGCTTTGGGTTGAAGGAAGGTTTAGGGTTTGGTGGATAGTATGTGTCAATGGGTTTGATGGATTGTTCTTCATCCTTGTAGCTAGACCTAGGCACAAACTTACCCATATTATCACTCTCTTTGTCACACCTCTCAAATCCCAAGCGCAAGTTGTAGGTTGACCTACTAGCACTCTCTTTGACTCTTGCCAAGTCACTCTCAATCTTCTCCTCACTCACTAGGGTTCTTTGGAGCCTAGAGATAAGATAGTCATTTTCTTGGACTAGGACTTTGTTTTCTTCCCTAGTGATTACAAGCTTGTCCTTAAGAGAGACACACACTTCACATGGTGGTGGAAGGACCTTAGAGCGAGTCTCACTTAGCAGCTTGGACTCGAGCTCTTTGACATTCAGGGTTTCAGCTTCCAACTCACTAGTGAGCTTGGGGCACTTTTGACATGCACCCAAAAGAGTTGGTCTAGCCTCGAATTCATCAAGCTCCTTAAGGGCACTCTCAAGCTGACTGGGAACTTGAGCATGCACACTTTCCCTCTGTGCAAGATCATTCGTCACAAGTTGACAAGACTCACACTCAGCAACAATGTCATCTTTAACAAGCTTAGACCTAAGCGAAGTGATCTCATATTCAGCACTCTCCAACTTAGACCTAAGCTCTCTACTCCCATGAACAGCACTGCAAAACTTATCATCTTACATAAGAAGAACATCGTGCAAATGATCAAGATCAGAAGAGAGCTCATCAAGAGTGGGAGGTACCTCGCTTATGTCGGAGTCTGAACCAGAGTCGGTGTCGTGGTCATTCTTTGCCACGAAGCAAAGCCCAGTGAAGTCATCCTTCCTCTTGACTCGTGGCTTCTCAACCTCCTCCTCCGAGCTTGTAAGGCCTTTGCTTGATGTGAGGTCGACATCGCTCAAGGAGGTAATGCAGGCGCGTGCAATGGCCTTGGCGAACTTCATGGAGTTCTTGCCCTTCTTGTAGAAGCGGTTCTTCTTCTGCTTGAAGTCTTCAGTGTTGTTGTCATGGTACCCGACCTTCTTCTTCTTCTTGGGACAGTCAACAATGAAGTGTCCTGGGTCACCACACTCGAAGCAGGTTCTTGAGCCACATCCTCTTCTCTCCTTGCGGTTGTTGTAGAACTTCCTGAACTTCCTTGTGAGCAAGGACAACTCCTCATCAGGAATGAACTCCATCTATTCATCGGAAGCTACAACAACAGAAGACAGTGCAAACTCCAAGGAAGACTTGTCAAGTGAGGGGTTAGTTCCATAAGAAGCATCACTGTGACTACCCTTCTGAGAGCTATAAAGCAAAGTCATGCTATAAGCATGATTCACATGATTAGGATGAGATTTTCTAGACAGTTCATGAGATTTCAGCTTGCTATACAGTTGCTCACAGTTCAAGGTGTTGAAGTCAGTAGTTTCTTCTAGAGCAGCAACTTTAACCCCCCAGACATTTTCATCAAGTGAGTACAGCAGTTGCTTAGCTCTATCATTATCATTGTACACAAGGTTACCACAAGCCCACAAGTTGCACACAATGGCTTCAAACCTACTAAAAGTGTCATCTAGTGACTCGCCAGGTTTTTGTGCAAAGGTTTGGTATTGTCTATTGTAAGAATCCTTACGTATAGACTTGACTTGATCGATACCCTCGTGGTACATGCAAAGCTTATCCCAAATAGCATGAGCAGTGTCAAGGTGTGCAACGCGATCATGTTCCCTCCTACCAAGTGTAGAGAGCTGACTATTGATAGCTTTGGAGTTGTTTTCATACCTGCTCAACTAACCTACTAGAGCGGTGTTGAGGTCGGCAGGTATGTTGTATTCCTGCTTGACGATGTCCGAGATAGCACGTCCTTGACTCAATAGAAATGCCTTGCTCCAGAACTTCCAGCAGGGGAAGTCCTATCCATCGAACATCCAGAGCTTGACCGCACGCTTCTCCATGTCACCTTCGGATCATAAAGCTGGTGAAGGTCAACTAGTGATCAAACTAGCTCTTATACCAATTGAAGGACCGAGAAGGCGACCAGAGGGGGGTGAATGGGAGCCAATTAAAATTCTTCTAAAGAACTTGGCCTATATTCCAATTATGACCCACCACTCTAAAACCGATCACCAAGACTACACACACCAACTTGTGATGTGGTACCCTTAGGAGTGATCAACAACAATAGTGGAACACAGCAGAAACAAAAGAGAACTGAAAAGACTCGAAATAGTCAAGAAACACAAACAAGCCAGACTTCTCTGGACTCCCATCAACAATGCCGGTTAGGTCCATCAGCAGTGCAAGTTGAGACAATCGGCAGTGCCGGTCACACCAATCGACAGTGCTGGTGCGGGGTTCTCAGGACTCAGAAAAGGAGCGCATCGGTAGTGCTTGTTGTTCCCATCGGTAGTGCTGGTGCGGAGTTCAGATTTGAGTCACTGGAGTGTCAATGTGAGTTCAGGCTACCGGCAGTGCCGGTCCAGCCATCGGCGGTGCCGATTGATACTTTCCTGGACCAAAACTATCCTCGAAACTTGGCAAGGAAATTACCAAAACCTACCCAAATGAACTCCAAAAATCATGAAACTTGGATAGAAGATGTCTCATGGTAGGACATTCCTTCTCCAAGTGGAATCACACAAAAAGCTCAGTAATTCATCATGAATTTGAGGTTTTACCAAAAGCTCTAGGGTTTGAATGTTCTTGAGGAAATCCACGAGATCGTAGGTGCTCTTGCCTAGGAATCAATCAAGGATCCATAGAGGAATGTTTAGGCATGTTCTAGCACTAAGATTCCTTAAGAAATTCGTATCAAAACCCACCCAAAAACGAGATCGAAAATCTCCACAAAAATAGCTCCAAAAATAGAGAAAAAGAGAGATTCGGGATTTAGGGAGAGAAGAACATCTTGAGCACAAAAATTAATCTCATATCATGGAAACATGCTTACAAGATCCATAGGTACAAGGCTAGGAAGCGACCCTCTTCCTCCCACTATTTGAAAGAGCAAGAGATGTCTCTCACACACTCCTCTCCTCTAAAACATGGAGACCTCTCCTAGCAGTTTGAATGAAGACTTAAGGCAAGGCTAAGGTAAAGAGAGGCACCTCTTCCACCAGCCCTACCACTGCTTATATAGGCCCAAGGTCTATTGTCCATATGACAACACTACCCTTGACCTATATGACACACCCACCTACCATCGAGGGCATAATTGTCCATCTTTCTCCTAATTGCCCGAATGCCATCGGGTCCTTCGCAACTTTGCTTGGCCTCGACGCAAGCTCCACGATGGCGCCACATGCACCTCCAATCACCGCCATCAGTTTTTGGGCCCAAACCGAGAAACCGCCTTACACGCTTCTCAAAGCACAACTTCTCGATGTCGACGCGTGTCACCTTGTCCTGTGATTCTGACCACCAACAAGTCCCTCCTGGTCCCTATCCATTGGGCCCCCTTGTCACTTGGAGTGGCATCCCGCTCACCTTGACTTGGTCAACATGTCGTCTTTATCACCACCACGATTTTGAGGCTCTCCACGTCTGTGCTTCTTGCCTCTCCACGTGCATGGTGTCGATGTCACACCCCAAAATTTCAAATTTTGGTTTGTGACCCAATTCCACTAAATTTAATCATTTTTTATAATAGATTATAATTTTATTATAAATTAATTAGATAATTAGAGAATTATAATTTATTTTAGGTACAGGGATATTTTCTAAATTAAATAAATTAATTTAGGTTATTAATATTTTGTATGTTGCATTCATGCCGAATAAGATGGAGTAGGTTTTATTGTGTGCAAAACGTACTTTAAATGTCAATTTTTTTAGTTTGGATAGGAAATAGAATAAGAAATAGAAAAGGAGGGAAAGGAGAAAGGGGGAGCTGAGACACCTATGGGCCGAAAACCAGCCAATCTGGCCAACCCTGCACCCCTTCTTTCCCCCACTCTTCCTCTCCCGGCCCAACAGCCCACGAGGCCACCCCCACCAGGCCAGTCTGTGCTGAAAGCGTATTCCACAAAAGCCGCCTTCTCCTTCTGTCTCTCTCCCATCGACATGTGGGCCCGACTTGTCATCTTCAACCTCCCGCCATCACCGCCCCCTTGCCAAATTTCCCCCTCTACACATTGAAATCCCGCGCCCCGTGCTGGCCCCGTGACCCCCGACTGCATGCGCCTGATTGCCACAATCTTCCACACCTCCTGCCCCCATTTTCCACAATTCTCCCACGCTGCCGCCGCTCAATTTTGGAAGGCATGCTTCCTCCGGTACCCTGCTCCCCGACGTGCCGAGGCATCCCTAGAGCTCGCCTTTCTCCTATAAAATTGGAGCCCGATGCTCCAGACCCCTTTCCCCTCATCGCGCTCGCTTTCCTCCCCCCTCTCGGCCTCGCCCAGGCGCTGCCACCATTGGCGCCGCACCGAGCTCGAGGAACCACGCATAGACGCCTCCCTGGACCACGCCGTCGTGCCACCGGGCTTGGAGAACCGAGCTGCCCCCTCAGAACCCCGTCACAATGAGCCTCGCCACCCGGAGCTTCTCCCCATCATCGCCAAACCACCAGAACCCGTCGCTGACGACGAGAGCCCCTCCCCGACCTCTTTCTCCTCCGCGCGACCCCCCTAGGTATGCCCCGTGTCCCGCTCTGTCTCCTGAACCCCTCTGCCCCACGATCCGGCAACCGGAGCCCGAGCTCCGACGAGCTCCAGCCGCCGCCGCTTCTGTCCCCGCCGCCAGTAGCCACCACCCTGCCGGAACCCCTCTGGGCCATCGATCTATCGATCTGTGGCCAGGATTAGATCAACCCGAAAGGGTATGACCCCGGTCCACCGTGGACCCCTGGTCAACCACGGGTCCACGAGGACATAGACCCGGTCCATGGCCTTTTTAGTTTTAAATTAATTTAATTAATTCCTGGTTGATGCCACACTTTTGCGAATAAGCCCCTGAGTTTTGTTAACATTATATTTAAGACCTAAATTTTATCTAGAACCTTTATTTAATTATTTTTAGGCCCCTGAACTTGTTTATAATTATTTTAAGCATTGTAAATTTTTGTAGAACAGCCCTTGGACCCTTCTTGAATATTATTTTGGCCATGTAATTTTATAGAAACACCCCTGCATTTATTTTTAATTATATTTTAGTCCTATTATTTTACACTTTAGTCCCTGAGCTTATTGTAAATTATATTTTAGTCCCTAAACTTTTCATAAACTATATTTCCACCATGTTATTTTACAATTAATTTCCTGTACTTTTCTTAAATTACTTTTAGGTCCCTAAACGTATTTGTTTTTACTATTTTAGCCCTAAAACTTCAAGCCTTCATAACTTTTCAACCATAACCCGGATTTAAGTAATTCTTGCACCTACGCGGTCATAGTGATTAATATTGTTTATTTATATTGTCTTATAGAAATTTGCTAATTTTACTATTTTAACCCTGTACCTTTAAACCTTCGTAACATTTTATTCGTAACTCCGACTTAGATGATTCTTGCGCTCACGCGATCATAGCAATGCGTACTATCTTTTGAGTTTCATTTTAAAGTACTTTATTATTGTTTGGTGTGCTGTTTCTTAGTTTGTTTATATGATTGTGTGCATGTTGTGCCTGTGTGACGTTAATTAGAGAACGTGTTGTTCCTGGAATCACAAGAGCGTGAATTTAAGACCTGAGCAGCAACATCCATTTCCAGGCAAGTGTCCTTGATGCATTTTGATCCTATTATGAATATTATTTTAGAATTGCATGCTTGTGTCACTTGAATGGGTACCTATTGTTAGGGTTTCCCTAGTATTGCTTTGTCCTTTTCCTTGTCGCCTTGAACTAGTTCGTTGGTTGGGTGTGGGTAGATAATGGTTAGGTTGCTTATGTTATGTTGGGTTAATATTAACCTAGATTAATGAACTATGTCACTTCATGGGTGAAATGGTAATTTATGTTAGCAAATGGACTTAGGGATCTATGCAAGCCGGATGGAATGGATGTGGTGCAGTGGACACATGGTTGGTGGTGGTAGGCTTGTTGTAGATCCTAGGAACCGGTTCTTGGAGCAATGACCCAGGACAATAGTGCCATCACGAGGCTGCAATGGAATAGCTTGGCTGATTAATTAGGAGTTCTCCCAGTGTTGGTGCAACATTTGGTGGAGCAGGGAATGGAAGTCAAGAGGACTGTCCTTGTATCCGAGTGGCTCAAGAGGCGGCTCCTAGGGTGATGAGCTGCTTGTTGATGGGCTATCACTTATGGACGGGAGTGGAACCTTAGTGGCTAGCATGTACTGGGAGACCCTTTGGAAAAGCCTCGCAGTGATCTCTTGGCCGCACACCAAAGGAAGTGTGCCAATGCTTGGCCGGCATGGCAACATGGAGACTTTAGTCCACCTGGCAACAGGGGACGAAATCATGACTTGTGGACAAAGTGGTACAAACAGTGCAGAGTATCAAACTATCATGTAGTTGTCCTCATGGTTAAGAGCGGCCTGGAATCCTCACAAGATTAGTTGGTTATGGGTTGGAATGGTTGGGAATGGTTGCATGGTGGATGATGTTGGACTTGGCTTGGATAGTACCATATGGATTGAGGATTGGGATGACCCCACTTAGTAAATAGGATGCTTAGGTTAATTAAAAGCTCATGCAATAAACCCCTATAAGCCTTCCTTGTCTTTAGCCCCATGTCATCTTTTCCCCCACTTGCTGAGTACGCCATTGAAGGACCGAGAAGGCGACCAGAGGCGGGGGGGGGGGGGGGGTGAATGGGAGCCAATAAAAATTCTCCAAGAGAACTTGGCCTATATCCCAAAAACAACCGAAGCCAACCTCCGAACCGATCACCAAGACTACACACACCAACTAGTGGTGTACTAGCCCTAGGAGTGATCAACCATAGCAAGAAACACAGTGGAAACAAAGAGGAAACAGCAAAGACTCGAGATAGTCAAAAACCTCATAAACTACACCTTAGTGAACCACCACCGGTAGTGCCGATCAGGACCATCGGCAGTGCCGGTTGGCCCCATTGGCAGTGGCGGTGCGGGGTTCTGAGACCCACCAGCAGTGCCGATCCTGGTCGTCAGCAGTGCCGATCGACCCCGATAGAACAGCAGAAACTTTCGGGAATTCAGCAAATCTTCTCCAAAACCTAACCAAACAAACTTCAAATGATGCAATTTTTGGACCAGTGAATCCTCATCACATCACGACCCTAATCCTAGAAGATCAACTCAAGTGGCTCAAGAAATCATCACAAATTTCAGATCTTGTGCCAAGAACACCAAAAAGAGGAAACTTGAGAAATACTTCAAATCGAAGGTGCTAGAGCTATTGCATCATTCAAGGATCCATAGAGGATTGTTCTAGCTCATCCTAGCAACAAGTTTCTTAAGAAATCCGGGCCAAAAATTCATCCAAAACTGAGATCGAAAATCACCACGAAAATAGCTCTGAAAATAGGACAAAGGGAATTTTGGGATTGAAGAGGGAAATCTTGAGCATGAAAATACTTCTTATATCATAGAAAGGTGCTTACAAGATCCATGGATACAAGGCTAGGAAGCCACCCTCTTCGTCCCACTATTTGGAAGAGCAAGAGATGTCTCTCACACACCATTTCCTCTCCTCTAAAACATGAAGTCCTCCCCTAGCACTTTGAATAGAATCCTAACACAAGGCTAATGGGAAGAGAGGCACCTCTCCCACTAGCCACACACCCCTTATATAGGCCTATGGTCTATTGTCCACATGACCACTCTACCCTTGACCTACATAACACACCCACCTACCACCGGGGGCATAACCATCCATCTTTCACCTCATCGCCCGAATGCCATCGGACGCTTCACGTCTTTGCTTCATCTTGAAGCAAGCTCCGTGATGGTGCCACGTGCACCACCAACCACCGCCACCGGTTTTGAGGTCCAAACCGGGAAACCGCCTTGCACGCTTCTTAAAGCGTGACTTCTCGATGTTGACATGTGTCACCTTGTCCCACGATGTTGACCACCGGCAAGTCTCTCCCAATCCCTGTCCATCGGGCCCCCTTGTCACTTGCACCGGCATCCCATTCTTCTTGACTTGGTCAACACACCGTCTTCATTACCCCCACGGTTTTTAGGCTCAACCGTGAAACCGTCCGTGCTTCTTGCCTCTCCACGTGTACGATGTGGCTCACCCTTGACATCACCCGGCATCCCGATCGTCTAGCCCCAAGTCCCCTACTTGTGCCAAATCCTCTCGCCGTTGACCGCCAAGTCGACTCCAGTGACCTAAACATCATGAGACAAGCAAACACATTTCCCATCTCCTGCAATATCACCAATATCTCCACCAACTCCAGTTAGTCATAACCATGATATGCAAACCCATGCCATCCCTGGATTCCCGCACTTCAACTCAAACACCAAATCCGCTCAAGTCAATTACTCATCACAAATATAGCGAACCATGGCACATATCCACATGGTTTCTCAATCTCCCCCTTGATGAGTACATTGACAACACCAAATGCATAAAGATTACAGATTGAAATGTGAAGCCGAATAAGCACATCCAAATGGTCAAACCCAAAGAAAAGGTGAGAACAAGCCATCTAGCAACTAGGGATCACAAAACCAAGAGTTGGCAAAGAAAGCGACTTGAGACGCAAGGAATGTGAAAAGCGCAAGAAAACGCTCAAGATCATGATCTGCTCCCCCTATGTAGTGCAAAATGGATCATATGAGTTTCTTAGCATTATTTGTGTATGACCCCAAAATTTTCTCCCCCTTTGGCAATGAACTCATCAAAGAAGCAAAAGAACAAGCAAACATGCAGTGCATGAAAATGCAAACCTAAGGAGCTTCAACAATTATGCAAACAAGCATTTAACTTTGCTAACCATAACCATAGTGCCATGAAGTGTAAAGCAAATACCTCCCAATCATGCAAAGATCAAAAATAGATAGCAAGGCATAAACACTATGAGCTATACAAGCTAAGCAGAAAGATTGACTAGCTTAGATAGAATAAAATTTTGCTTATCATGAGAAAATCTGTCACCACATGTGTAAGTACTCTCATCCAAGGCAAAACAAGCTCCAAGTGAATCATAAGAATCTAGCCAGTTTCAATCTCAACAAGGGCAACAAGCATTCGCAGAAAATAAGCTCTACAAACACTCATATATGCAATAGAGACTCAGTTGATCAAGTGCTTATTGTTTATCCTCATGTGTCCTCTTATCCATGCGGAGGGTTGCACGACTGGGTACGGCAAACACCCCAAGGCTTCAAGTCACAATGTTTGGATTTAGTATTATTGAGTAATCCTTGATCAAAGCACTTAGCAGATATTTCAAGATTATACACAAGGCAAAAGAGCATGCCTTTGCGGCAAAAGGAACACATGTTCCCACAATGTTACATCATGACCTAAACATTTGCAAAGCCTTCCATTTCGCAAACACAAGGTGCCAAAGCCAAGACATCCTCTAGACTAGCCTGAACGCAAGTTTCAACAAGGATAAAAGCGATTATACACATGGTGAGCAAGTTTTAGCAAGATTAGATCATAAGGTTCACAAGAAGCTCAGTTTACCTTTAAGATTAGCAAGTTACTCACATGAGTTTATAACAGGCCATCTAGAAAATCTAAGCATGAGAGATTACCATCACATCCACACGACTTAGCTCAAGCTCAATCATAGCAAAGAGAAATGCAAGAAAGCATACGAATCAAAGCTCATCTACCAATGCATATATTACATATGAGATGGAAAGCAAAAATGGTAAGATACATATATACAAGTGAACACCAACTCCCCCTTAAATGATGCCATAAAGGTGACAAACACCAAGTCCCCCCTGAAGAAAAGCATGTCTCTAAGCATCTAGGGGCTTGGTAAGGATATCTGCTAGTTGGTCTTTGGTATCAATGTATATGAGCTCAACATCCCCCTTCTCAACATTGTCTCTCAGGAAGTGGAATAGCACATTGATGTGTTTGACCTTACCATGTTGGACTGGGTTTTTGGCTAAGCATATGGCACTGGAGTTATCACACATGAGTGGAACACCCTTAAAAGTCAACCCATAGTCTCTCATGGTAGACACAATCCATAGGATTTGCGAGCAGCAGCTAGCAGCAACAACATACTTAGCCTCTGTGGTGGATTGGGCAACACTCGACTGCTTATGAGAAGACCAGCAAATCAAAGAAGTACCCAAGAAATGACAAGTACCAGAAGTGCTCTTCCTATCAATTCTACACCCAGCAAAGTCCGCATCCGAATACCCAATGAGATCAAGAGATGAAGATGTAGAGTACCAAAGATCGAACTCAAGGGTGTATTTGAGATACCTAAAGATGCGCTTGACAGCCTTGCGATGAGTCGCCCTTGGGGAAGCTTGAAAACAAGCACAAAGACACACCAAAAAGTGTATGTTGGGTCTTGTCGCTGTTAGGTACAAGAGGGAGCCAATCATACTCCTGTACTCTCTTTGATCCACCGCTTCACAGTCTTTATCAGGGTCAAGAGCCATTGTAGTGGACATTGGTGTAGACAACGGCTTCACATTGACCATGTCGAACTTCTTCAGGAGATCCTTTGTGTACTTGGCTTGATGTATGAAAGTGTCTTGCTTGCACTGCTTGATTTGAAGCCCAAGAAAGAAGGGGAGCTCTCCCATCATTGTGTCACGCCCATTTTAAGGAGCAAAATGGGTGCTGCCGTACGTGTGTCAAGGATCAAGTTACACACACATACGGTACATCATCAATGGTAAACAGAATAAATATCCATATCCTTTATTTATTACATCGTATCTTTATTATAAAAGGACCCGTAGGTCTAAAAGAAAAGTACATCAATGCAGCGGAAATATACTATCGTAGACGTCCCAAGACTCCACAGGCACCGGCTGGTGGACCATCACCTAGTACTCGCTGCCGTTGTCTTCGTAGTGGTTCCAGTCCTCTCCTGTGGCTGAGCAGCGATTATAGCAAGGGTGAGTACGTGTCGTACTCAGCAAGTGGGGAAAAAGATGACATGAGGCTGAGACAAGGAAGGCTAAAAAGGGATGCATGAGCTTTTAATGTCATGTGCAACCTAATTACTAAGTGGGGTCATCCCATCCCTTAATCCACATGGTACAATCCAATCCAAGTCAAAACCATCCAACCATCCCAACCAATCCATATCCAACTAATCTTGTGAGGATTCCAGGACGCTCTTGACCGTGAGCACGGCTATCATGATAGTTTGATACTCTGTAGAGTTTGTTCCACTTTACCCACAAATCGTGATTCCCTTTGTGCCCGTGGACGTGACCCATATTACACACTTCCTTTGGTGTGTGGCAGAGTTTCACTATGAGGCTTTTCTATAGGGTCTCCCAGTACATGCAAGCCACTAAGGTTCCACTCCCGTCCATAAGTGATAGCCCTTCAACAAGCAGCTCATCACCCCAGGAGCCCTCTCTTGAGCCATTCGGATACAAGGACAGCCCTCTCTTGACTTCCGTTCCCTGCTCCACCAAACGCTGCACCAACACTGGGAGAACACCTAATTACTAGGCCAAGCTTTACCCATATCGGTCTTATGATGGCACTATTTTCCTGGGTCATCGCTCCAAGAACCCATTCCTAGGATCTACGACAAGCCTACTACCACGAACATGGTGCCCATGGCACCACATCCATTCCATCCGGCTTGAATAGATCCCTAATCCATGTTGCTAAAAGAACTACCAATCTTTCCCCATGTGATATTGTTCATTAGTAAACATTAAATTGGACCCCACTACCCAATAAGCAACTAAGCATGTCTACCCATTAAAACTCTAGTTCAAGGCGACAAGGACAATGTAAACAATGCTAGTAAACCCTAACCATAGGTCCCCAATCAATTGACACAAGCATGAAATTCTACAATAAAATTATAATAGGTGCAAAATGCGTCAAGGACACTTGCCATCATCCTGCGCGGGAGGCTGCTCAAGCACTTCAAATTCCTACCCCTGGAGTTCCTCGTAGGATGGTCCTTGTGTGTGCTCGCCCTTACGTAATAGTACCGACATAATCAATTGCATAACAATCAAACACAGCCATGCAACCATGAAAAGATAGTATGTAAATGCCATGAATGCATAGGTTATGCTCCTACGAGAAATTTGGCCCATGAATCACCTAAATCGGAGTTACGAGTAAAAAGTTATGCCTATTTGAAGTTCTAGGGGTAAAATGGTAAAAACAGGCTAGCTTGAGGGCTAAAAATGTAATTTCAGAATACTATGGGGGCTTAACTGCAAAATAACAGGGCTAAAATATAATTTATAACAAGTTCAGGGACTAATGTGAAAAAGACAGGGCTGAAATATAATTAAAAATAAGTCCAGGTGTATTTTTGTGAAAATTACATGGCCAAAATAATTACTCTTATAAAGTACAGGGATGTTTCTATTAAAATACAATGCTAAAATAATTATTAAGAAGTTCAGGGGCTTTAAAAATAAATTTTCTAAAGTTTCTGGACAAAACAGGGGCATAAATCTAATTATTTCTATGCACATGGACCTAAATGCAAAATGCTATTAACATCCAGGAATTATCGATTTAATTTAATTCTAAAACGCGTGGACCGGGTCTATGGACCCTATGGACCCTTGGTCCACCGGTCCACGGTGCACCGATTACATACCCTTTGGGGTATGTAATCTGGCGCGTTCGACCGAGATCCAATGGGCCAGATTCAAACCGAGGGGGAGGAGGGGGCTGCTGATGGCCGATGCGTTGGTGCGCGGCAGAGCTCGCCGAAATCGGCGCTCCGGTGGCCGGGGCTCGGCCGGGAGGGTTCCAGAGGGGAGAGGAAGGCATGGCGGACTCACTAGAGGTGTTACGCGGAAGTTTTGACGGCTAGGGAGAGGTTCGCGACGAGGGGGGGGGGGCGGCTCCGACGCGTCGACGACGGCGGGAAGGTCCCTGGCGGCTACAGGGGACGGCCAGCATCCACTCGCGACGGTCCTTGAGCTCCTGCGAAGCACGGTGGCAGGTCAAAAGGGATCGGGATGCGCAAGAGGGGAGGAATCAAGGTGGCGGTGGAGCTCTTACCGGAGACGGTGGAGAATTCGCGCACGGCAGCACTGGAGCGAAGCAGGCAGGGAGAGAGCTTCGAGCGTGGCGAGGGTGGGGTGCAGGAGGGCCGAGGGCTCGGGTTTTATAGAGGGGCGGAGCTAGGTTTGCTGGGAATCGGCCAGGGGGACAGCGCGGCTGAGAATCTCGCCATTTCCAAAATTCTCCGGCGGCGGCACGGTGATTTTGGGGGAATTTGGGGAAGGTGGCGTGGAGGGTTGCGGCGATCACTCAGGCGGTGTCGGGGGGGTCGGGGCGAGCACGCACGGGCGCTGATTTGAACGAGCTAGAGGCGAGAAGGGAAGGGAGGCGGAATCAGCAGGAGGAAGGAGATGATGGGACTCGGTCCGCTGTCAGTGAGAGAGAGAGAGAGAGAGAAAGAGAGAGGCGGGTTCCTCTGGCGGGCGCCTTCGGTGCGGGGGAGGTGGGCGACTGGGCTGGCGGCCTGGGCTGGTTGGCGTGGCCTGGGCCGAGAGAGGGGAAAGTGGGGGAGGGGAGAGAGGGTTCCGGGGTGGGCTGAAATGGTGGGTTCGGCCTAGTTTCTGGTTTTCTCCTTTTTCTTTCTCTTTTCTCTCCTAAATCCCAGTCTAATTCCTGGTAATTATTTAATAATTAACAAAATGCACAATGCAACTACATGGCAATGACATGATATGCAGATGCAATAAATTAATATTTTAGAAAAATAATCTATACTAGGCTATTTTATTAATGATTAATGCTATCAACTAGCATTTTTATAAATTGTGAAAAGTAGGGTGTTACAAACCTACCCCCCTTACAATGAATCTCGCCCTCGAGATTCGGAAAGATCGGTGAAGAGATGGGGAAACTCGGCTTTCACTTCTTCTTCACGCTCCCATGTGGCTTCCTCTTCTGTGTGATGATTCTAGAGCACCTTGCACATTCGGATCACCTTGTTTCGTGTAACTCTCTCAACAACTTCTAGGATCTTGACAGGTTGTTCCGCATATGTGAGGTCTTCCCGAAGGTCTACTTCATCAATGGGGAGTTGTTCTTCAGGCACTCTTAAGCACTTATTCAGTTGTGACACATGGAACACGTCATGCACATCTGTGAGATTAGAGGGCAGCTCCAACTGATATGCAACTTCTCCTCTTCTCTCGAGAATCTTGAAAAGGCCGATGTAACATGGTGCTAACTTCTCCTTGACCTTGAAGCGTCTAACACCCCTCATGGGTGACACCTTGAGATATACGAAATCTCCAATCTCGAAGGATAAGTCTCTTCGCCTATGATCGGCATAGCTCTTCTACCTTGACTGTGCAACCTTCAGGTTCTCGCGCACAACCTTAACTTGTCTTTCTGCTTTCTGTAGTATCTCTGGTCCAAAGACTTGGTTCTCTCCTGTCTCACTCCAAAATAGGGGTGTCCTACACTTTCTTCCATATAGGAACTCGAAAGGTGCCATCTCTATGCTTGCTTGGTAACTATTGTTATAGAAAAATTCTATGTAAGGTAGACTCTTGTCCCAACTCTTGCCATATTCCAAAGCACAAGCTCTCAACATGTCTTCCAATATTTGGTTCGTCCTCTCGGTCTGCCCATCCGTCTGAGGGTGGTAAGCGGAGCTGAAGTTCAATTTGGTGCCCAGGGACTCATGTAGCTTCTCCCAAAACCTCGAGGTGAACTGAGAGCCTCTGCCAGATACTATCTTCTTAGGGACTCCATGGAGGCAAACTATCCTTGACATGTACAGCTCTGCCAACTTTGCACCGCTATAGGTTGTCTTGACGGGGATGAAGTGTGCCACCTTAGTTAAGCGGTCGACTATTACCCATATAAAATCATATCCCGACTGTGTACGGGGTAGCCCGACTATGAAGTCCATGCTGACTTGTTCCCATTTCCACTCCGGAATCTTCAGAGGTTGAAGCAATCCGACAGGTCGTTGGTGTTCTACCTTGACACACTAACAAGTGTCACATACAACAACGTACTCTGTGACATCGCGCTTCATGCCATGCCACCAGTAAGGAGTTTTCAAGTCTTGATACATCTTAGTACTCCCTGGATGAATGGAGTATGCAGAATCATGTGCTTCCCGCAGGATCATGTCACGAATGGGCTTCTTGTCTGGTACACATATCCGTTTACCCATCCGTATGGTGCCCTTCTCATCCTATGTGAAGTCGGTAGCCTTTCCTTCTTTAATGTGCCTTCTGATCTCACTTAGCTTCTCATCCTCTAGTTGTCCTTTGCGGATTTCTTCCTTGAGAATGGGTTCCACTTCCATTGCAATGGTCTCTAGCTCATTCACGAACTCGAGGTTCAATTGCTCCAACTCCTTGCATAGCTCTGGTGGTAACTCTTCGACCGTTACCTTATTGCAATAGGTCTTTCTGCTCAGGGCATCCGCAATGACATTTGCCTTTCCTAGATGGTAGTTGATACCCACATCGTAGTCCTTGATCAATTCTAACCATCGTCGTTGTTGTAGGTTCAACTCTGTCTGAGTGAAAATATACTTGAGACTCTTGTGATCTGTATAGATCTCACACCGGTGACCAAGAATGTAGTGCCTCCAAATCTTCAGAGCATGTACCACTACAGCTAATTCTAAATCATGTGTGGGGCATTTCTCTTCGTGCTTCCATAATTGCCTAGGGGCATATGCCACAACATGTCCTTCCTGCATGAGCACACATCCTAGTCCTTGTCTTGAGGCGTCACAGTATATGTCAAAAGTCTTGCTGATGTCTGGTAAGATCAAGACAGGGGCTGACATCAATTTTCTCTTCAATTCTTTGAAACTTTCTTGGCAACATGGAGTCCATTCAAAACTCTTGTCCTTCCCTAACAACGTAGTCATTGGCTTCGCCTATCTTGGAGAAATCCTTTATGAATCATCGATAGTATCCGGCCTACCCAAGGAAACTTCTAATCTCCTTCACTGTCTGGGGCGGTTTCTAGTCTAGAACGTCCTTCACCTTGCCGGGATCGACTGACACTCCTCCGGCGAAGATAACATGACCGAGGAAGGCTACTTCCTTCAACCAGAATTCACACTTGCTCAACTTGGCATACAACTTGTGCTCTCGTAGCTTTTCTAGAAGTAGCCTCAGGTGTTCCTCATGATGTTCTTCATCCTTTGAAAACACCAAGATGTCATCGATGAACACCACAATAAACTTATCCAAGTACTCCATGAACACCTTGTTCATAAGGTACATGAAGTAGGCTGGCGCATTGGTTAATCCAAATGACATCATGGTGTACTAATATAACCCATATCTTGTTCGAAATGCCATCTTGGGTATATCTGATGGTCTGATCTTCAATTGGTGGTACCCAGATCATAGATCAATCTTGGAGAAGACACAGGCTCCCTTCATCTGATCGAACAAATCCTCAATCCATGGTAGGCGATACTTGTTCTTGATAGTCACCTTGTTAAGAGAACGGTAGTCTACACACATCCTCTATGTCTTATCCTTCTTCTCAACAAATAGCACTGGAGCTCCCCAAGGTGATGAACTAGGGTGAATGAAACCTTGCTCTAACATCTCTTGTAGTTGCTTCTTGAGCTCTACTAACTCATTAACTGGCATCCTATAGGGCCTCTTAGATATGGGTACGGTTCCTGGTATTAAGTCGATAACAAATTCTATGTCGCGGTCAGGCGGCATACCTGGAAGTTCTTCTGGAAAGACGTCAGGGAAATCATAAACCACTCGTATCTCTTCTATGGGGATGCCGATGGCATGATTCAGTACTACTCCCTTGGCTGTAGAGTTGGCTGCTATGAACTCAACCTTGGTACCTTCTGTACTAGTCAATTGTACTGTCCGCTTGGCGCACTGTATCACTCCATCATACTTCCGTAGCCAATCCATTCCAAGTACTTGGCTGAGAAGTATAGGATGATGAGATTGGCTGAGAAGTCTACCCCCCCCCCCTATCTTGAGGGCGACCTTTGGGCATATTTGATTGGTTCTCAGTTCTCCCCCAGAGAACTAACTAGCATGGTATGCTTCATACTAGCAATTGGCAGATTGTACTTTGCAACATAGGCAGATGTTATGAATGAGTGTGATGCTCCCGAATCAAATAAAATGGTTGCAGGTTGAGAGTTAGCTAAGAACATACCGAGCACCACATCTTCAGCTTGTTCAGCCTCCTCAATAGTGACATGGTTGATGCGGCCATGAGCATAATTTTGTTGTCCTTGATTGCCTTGCAGCATGTTGGCTAGGGCTTGCCTTGGTGCGCTGTTCCACTGGGGACACTAACCTATGAAGTGACCCTCCTATCCACACTGATTAGAGACTCTCTTCACACCACTAGTATTCCTAGAAGTGTTGAGGTTTAGGCTTTGTGGAGCTATTGGGGCTGCGGGGCGAGGTGCCTGCTGATGGGTGGTGCGAGATGCCTGCTAGGGGTTAGGGCGAGGGGCCTGATAGTTGGGGCATTGCATCTGGAAGTTGGGGCGTGGAGCTTGCATAGGTGGCCTGACTGTGTTGGGAGCAGGGTAGTATGGGTTGGGGGATGGCATCAGGCGGGAACGAGTGTTACTACCAGATGATTTTCCTTGAAAGGGAATCTTCCTCTTGCCATCCCTTTCAATCTCGTTATGCTTGTTCTCCACAACAATGGCCTTGTCCATCAGTGTCTGGAAGTTTGCATAGTCGTTGTTCAGCAACTGGAACTGGATGTCATTTTGCAGTCCCCTCATGAACATATACTGCTTCTTCTCATCGGTGCTCACATCCTCAGGAGCATACCTGGATAGCTGGATGAACCTATTCAGGTACTCACTCACTGTCATGCTTCCCTACCTCAGATCTTGAAATTCTATTCTCTTCAACAACTTGATGCCTGTAGCGACATAGTGTGAGCGAAAGCTAGCCTTGAACTCAGTCCAAGTGATGGTCTCCAAATCAGCATGGGCATTGCAATAAGCTTCCCACCAATCTGCGGCTATACCGAACAGCTGATGGGCTGCAAAGAGAACCTTCTCTCGATCATTGCATTGGGCGATCATCAACTTCTTCTCTATGGCCTTGAGCCAATCATCAGCTTCCATAGGATCCTTGGACTGGGAGAAGGTAGGTGGCCTAGTCTTTAGGAACTCTCCCAACCTATTCTGGGGTAGTGGTGGAGGTGGAGGGGCATGGTGGTTCTGTTGGGCGTTCTGCTAGATGGCGCCCAAGGTTTGGATCACCGTCTGCATAAGCTGAGCCTACATGGCTAAGAGTTGCTCAAAGTTCGGAGCATTGTTGTCATCCTCGTTGTTCTGGTGGCTACCTTCAGCGTGTCCCCTAGTGCGAACCATCTAAGAGAATGAATGGTGGGAGTGGGGTGAGATGAGGTGGGATTACAGTGAAAAAGAACCCCCCCCAACTAAATTCAACAAGGAAAGATAAGTAAAATGATAGTTTATTTAAATAAGCAACCAAAAGATGAGGTTGTGGACAAGGTGCCAAGGCAGCCCACAACTCACATCAAGCACACTCAAATCAAGTCAAGTGAAAGAGTTCATTACATCACACCATGAAAGCAAATTGATCTAAACGTTTGATTATTACAATCTTTATCCTTAGGGCAAGGGAATCTCGTAGGCATGGGAGCTGGCTTTGTTGGAGATCGAAGGTAGGGAGCTTGCACGCTTCGGGGAGTTTGCGGCCCAAGTACGGATGCCAGAGGAGTAGAGGTCACTCTGCTCGGCCATCTTGACTCGCTGGTCGCGGTTTAGATAATCCTCGGTCTCACACAGCCTTTTCTGAGGTGCGTGGTTTTCCTTCAGTAGGGCTTCCATAGCATGGCTTAAGTCCAAAGTGACTCCCTGAGTCTCGTCCATCCCTCTGGTGCTCACATACCATTCTATAGGAGCGACGGTGTACTTTTCCGTGCCTGGCTTCCGACGGGGAATATGGGCAAAGCTTGTCCTTGCTAATCCACGGTGGTGAGTGTGGCAGAGACTAGTGAGAGCCTTCCAGGCAGCATCGTCCACTGCAGCCTCACGAGTAGCCCTGGGTGTGCGGCTGTGGTGAGTAGATATGATGCGGTCACCGTCGTAGATGTTGACATCTGCCCTCCATTCTTCACGGGAAGGGCGATCCACCTTCTTGAGGAAGTATTGTGGCCTATTGGTGATGCCAATCCTCTCAAGTAACTTCCGCAGAGTCTTGGAGAAGGTCTCACCCTCTAGTCCAAAAGAGCGGTACTTCTCGGCCTAATGGATGACTGGGTCTTCGTCCTCCTTCTCTGAGTCCTCCTTGTCACCATCTTCGGGATCTTCAGGGTCCTCGGGCTCTTCAGGGTCTTCTCCTCCTTGGGGTTCCTCAGGATCCTCTTCTTGCTCATGCTCTTTAGGTTCTTCCTCTTCAGGTTCCTCGGTTTCTTCTTCTATAGGATCTTCCTATGGTGCCTCAAGGAGCTCCTCGTCCATCACCAGGGTCTTCTCACGTTCGGACTGGTTTACCTCTTCACTTGCTTCCTTCCGAACATGCCTAGGTCAAGGCGTCCACAGTGGCGTCTAGACGTAGCCTTACGAGCGGTCAGCTTGGTGCGGGCCATCTACATCTTTGAAATAACAAGGCATGAATAAGCAATGGTTAAAAGAAATTTAACAAAGGCCAAAATGGGAAAACAATAAGGATTAATATTTTGTTAAAATAGTTTGTATAGATGTAAACCAAAATAGGGTCCCTAAATGCGTCCACGGCTAACTAGGCTGACGTCCTACAGTCGATATGGCTCTAATACCACTTCTGTCACACCCATTTTAAGGAGCAAAATAGGAGCTGCCGTACGTGTGCCCAGGATCAAGTTACACACACATATGGTACATCATCAATGGTAAACAGAATAAATATCCATATCCTTTATTTATTACATCATATCTTTATTACAAAAGGACCCATACGTCTAAAAGAAAAGTACATCAATGCAGCGGAAATATACTAGCATAGACGTCCCAAGACTCCACAGGCATCGACTGGTGGACCATTGCCTAGTACTCACCGCCATCGTCTTCATAGTGGTTCCACTCCTCTCCTGTGGCTGAGCAGCGATTATAGCAAGGGTGAGTACGTGCCGTACTCAACAAGTAGGGAAAAAGATGACATGAGGCTAAGACAAGGTAGGCTAAAAAGGGGTTTATTGCATGAGCTTTTAATGTCCTATGCAACCTAATTACTAAGTGGGGTCATCCCATCCCTTAATCCATATGGTACAATCCAATCCAAGTCAAAACCATCCAACCATCCCAACAAATCCATATCCAACTATTCTTGTGAGGATTCCAGACTGCTCTTGACCGTGAGCACGGCTATCATGATAGTTTGATACTCTGCAGAGTTTGTACCACGTTACCCACAAGTCGTGATTCCCTTTGTGCCCGTGGACGCGACCCACATTACACACTTCCTTTGGTGTGTGGCAGAGTTTCACTATGAGGCTTTTCCATAGGGTCTCCTAGTACATGCAAGCCACTAAGGTTCTACTCCCGTCCATAAGTGATAGCCCTTCAACAAGCAGCTCATCACCCCGGGAGCCCCCTCTTGAGCCATTCGGATACAAGGACAGCCCTCTCTTGATTTTTGTTCCCCGCTCCACCAAACGCGGCACCAACACTGGGAGAACAACTAATTACTAGGCCAAGCCTTACCCATATTGGTCTTGTGATGGCACGATTTTCCTGGGTCATCGCTCCAAGAACCGGGTCCTAGGATCTACGACAAGCCTACTACCACCAACCATGTGCCCACGGCACCACATCTATTCCATCCGGCTTGCATAGATCCCTAATCCATGTTGCTAAAAGAACTACCAATCTTTCCCCATGTGATATTGTTCATTAGTCAACATTAAATTGGACCCCACCACCCAATAAGCAACTAAGCATTTCTACCCATTAAAACTCTAGTTCAAGGCGACAAGGACAAGGTAAACAATGCTTGGTAAACCCTAACCATAGGTCCCCAATCAATTGACACAAGCATGCAATTCTACAATAAAATTATAATAGGTGCAAAATATTTCAAGGACACTTGCCTTCGTCCTGCGCGGGAGGCTGCTCAAGCACTTCCAATTCCTACCCCTGGAAGTACCAACATAAGCAATTGCATAACAATCAAACACAGCCATGCAACCATGAAAAGACAGTATGTAAATGCCATGAATGCAAAGGTTATGCTCCTACCAGGAATTTGGCGCAAGAATCACCTAAATCAGAGTTACAAGTAAAAAGTTATGCCTATTTGAAGTTCTAGGGGTAAAATGGTAAAAACAGGCTAGTTTGAGGGCTAAAAATGTAATTTCAGAATACTATAGGGGCTTAACTGTAAAATAACAGGGTATAAATAACTTAGAGTAAAAATCCAGGGCTAAAATGTAATTTATAACAAGTTCAGGGACTAATGTGAAAAAAGATAGGGCTGAAATATAATTAAAAATAAGTCCAGGGGTACTTTTTTGAAAATTACATGGCCAAAATAATTACTCTAATAATGTACAGGGGTGTTTCTATTAAAATACAGTGCTAGAATAATTATTATGAAGTTCAGGGGCTTTGAAAACAAATTTTCTAAAGTTTCTGGACAAAATAGGCGCATAAATCTAATTATTTCTAAGTGCAGGGTCCTAAATGCAAAATTCTATTAATATCCAGGAATTATTGATTTAATTTAATTCTAAAACCCATGGACCTGGTCTATGGGCCCTGTGGACCCTTAGTCCACCAGTCCACGGTGCACCGATTACATACCCCTTCGGGGTATGTAATCTGGCGTGTTGGACCAAGATCCAATGGCCCAGATTCAAACCGAGGGGGAGGAGGGGGCTGCCGGCGCGGTGGCGCGCGGCAGAGCTCACCGGAGCTCGCCGAAATCGGTGCTCTGGTGGCCGGGGCTCGGCCGGGAGGGTTCTAGAGGGCAGAGGAAGGCATGGCAGACTCACCAGAGGTGTTGCGCGGAAGTTTTGAATGCTGGGGAGAGGTTCGTGACGAGGGGGGGGGGGACAGCTCCAACGCATCGGCGACGGCGGGAAGGTCCCTGGCGGCGATGGGGGGTGGCCGGGATCCACTCGCGACGGTCCTCGAGCTCCTGCGAAGCACGGCTATAGGTCAAAAGGGATCGGGATGCGCCGGAGGGGAGGAATCAAGGCGGCGGCGGAGCTCTTATCGGAGATGATGGAGAATTCGCGCTCGGTGGCGCTGGAGTGAAGCAGGCAGGGAGAGAGCTTCGAGCACGGCGAGGGTGGGGTGCAGGGGGGCCGAGGGCTCAGGTTTTATAGAGGGGCGGAGCTAGGGTTGCCGGGAATCGGCCGGGGGGCAGCGCGGCTGAGAATCTCGCCCTTTCCAAAATTCTCCGGCGGCGGTGCGGTGATTTTGGGGGCATTTGGGGAAGGTGGCGCGGAGGGTTGCGGCGATCACGCACGTGGTGTCGGGGGTTCGGGGCGAGCGCGTGCGGGCGCTGATTTGAACAGGCCAGAGGCGAGAAGGGAAGGGAGGCGGAATCAGCGGAAGGAAGGAGATGACGGGGCGGGGTCCGCTGTCAGTGAGAGAGAGAGAGAGAGAGAGGGAAAGAGGTGGGTTCCTCTGGCGGGCGTCTTCGGTGTGGGGGAGGCGGGCAACTGGGCTGGCGGCCTGGGCCGAGAGAGCGGAAAATGGGGGAGGGGAGAGAGGGTTCTAGGGTGGGCTGAAATGGTGGGTTTGGCCCAGTTTCTATTTTTCTCCTTTTTCTTTCTCTTTTCTCTCCTAAATCCCATTCTAATTCCTGGTAATTATTTAATAATTAACTAAATGCACAATGCAACTACATGGCAATGACATGATATGCAGATGCAATTAATTAATTATTTTAGAAAAATAATTTGTACTAGGCTATTTTGTTAATTGAGTAATGCTATCAACTAGCATTTTTATAAATTGTGAAAAGTAGGGTGTTACACATCGACATCTGAAATTCACTTTCCATAGCTTCCTGAAATCTGGACACAAGGGCATGAGAGGAACCACCAAAGATGATATCATCCATGTAAATCTGAACCATTAGAAAGTCATTGCCATGCTTTAGAGTGAACAAGGTTTTATCAACACACCCCATAACATACCCACGCTCTAGCAAGAAGGTCTTAAGCCTAGCATATCATGCCCTAGGTGCTTGCTTTAGCCCGTACAAAGCCTTCTAAAGCTTGTACACACGATTTGAGAAACCATTTAGGAAAGCACTCTCGACATCCATTTGATAAAGTCTAATGCCCTTGGAGGCAGCAAGTGCAAGCAAGATCCTTATGGCTTCTATGCGAGCAACAGGAGCAAAGGTTTCACCATAATCTAAGCCCTCCACTTGGCCAAAACCTTGAGCAACTAGCCTAGCCTTGTTTCTCACAACCTCACCATCCTTCCCATGTTTGTTTTTGAACACCCACTTGGTTCCTATGACATTGACATTTTTGGGAGGCTCTACAAGGGTCCAGACTTTGTTTCTCTCAAAGTTTTCCAACTCCTCTTGCATGGCATTAACTCAATGTTCATCAGATAGTGCGTGTCCAACATCTCGGGGTTCAAAGGTTGCAACAAAGAGAGAATTGGTAAAGCAAGCAAGATGTGTAGACCTTGACCTTGTTGTCCTGTCATAGAGACTACCGATCATCTGTTAGGGTGGATGTTGACACTAAATGTGGTGAGGAGCCTCTCTCAGAATGTACCTCCCCCTCAACCATAGCTGGAGCTTGCTCAACAGCCGCTGAAGTCGATGTAGAAGCTTCTGGACCCTCTGCTGGAGTGGTGGTGGCAGCAGGAACAAGCTCAGATGAGAGATGAAGTGAATCATCATCATCATCATAAAAGCCCTGTAGGTCCTCTTCTACAAAGATGCTCTCCTTCATCTCCTTATCACCTGCAGACTTAATCACATTCCTTGCACAAGAGTTTGATTCATCAAAGGTTACATCACAGGATTCTACGATGGTGATAGTCTCCAAATTCAAAACTCTGTAGAAATGACCATGAAGAGAGTAGCCAAGAAAGATTTCATCGGAAGACCTTGACTCAAACTTATCAAGATTGCCACGCTTGAGAATAAAGCACTTGCATTCAAAGGCATGCAAATGAGAAACTAAGGGTTTTCTCCCAAAATGCAGCTCATAAGAAGTCACATTAAGAATTGAGCACAAGAAGTTCCAATTGGAAACATAGCAAGCAGTGCTATGGCCTCAGCCCAGAACCGCCTCGGAGTCCTATGCTCATCGAGCATCGTCCGGGCCATCTCCACTAAGGTTCTATTCTTTCTTTCAACCACACCGTTCTGCTGGGGAACATGAGGTGCTCAAAACTGATGCTCAATACCATGCTCAAGACAGAAAGCAAAAGTGAACTCGGTGCCATTATCACTGAATTGCTCGTAATGCTCCATGGAGTTCCTTGAACAACCTCAAAGCTAAGCTCCAAAAGTGATGAAACACTTCATCCTTGCTCTCAAGAAAGTAGACCCAAGAGTAGCGAGAATAGTCATCAACAATCACAACAACATACCACTTCCCACCCGCCGAACAAACCCGAGAAGGACCAACAGTGTCCATATGAAGCAACTCTCCAGGGCGTTCAGTCATCACCAAATTGATTGGTGCATGAGAAGCGGCAATCATTTTCCCATGATGACAAGGAGCAACAAGAGAAGACAAAGCAAACTCCAAGGAAGACTTGTCATGTGAGTGGTTAGTTCCATAAGAAGCATCACAGTGACTAACCTTCTGAGAGCTAGAAAGCAAAGCCATGCTAGAAGCAGGAATAGCAAGATTAGGACAAGATTTCCTAGACAGTTCATGAGATTTCAACTTGCTATACAGTTGTTCACAGTTTAAGGTGTTGAAGTCAGCAGTTTCTTCTAGAGCAGCAATTTTAACCCCCCAAACATTTTTATCAAGTGAATACAGCAGTTGCTTAGCTCTATCATTGTCATTGTACACAAGGTTACCACAAGCCCGCAAGTTGCACACAATTGCCTCAAACCTACGAAAAGTGTCATCTAGTGACTCGCCCAGTTTTTGAGCAAAGATTTGGTACTGTCTATTGTAAGAATCCTTACGCATAGACTTGACCTGGTTGGTACGCTCATGGTAAGTGCAGAGCTTAACCCAAATAGCATGAGCAGTGTCAAGGTGTGCAATCTTATCATGTTCACTCCTACCAAGTGCAGAGAGGAGAATATTGACAGCTTTGGAGTTGTTCTCATACCTGACTAACTCACCTGCAGAAGCAGTGTTCAGGTCTTGTGGTATAGCATACTCGTGATCAACAATCTCCCAAATTGCACGTCCTTGACTCAGCAGATACGCCTTGGTCCGTGACTTCCAATAGGGGAAGTCCTCTCCATCGAACATCCACAGCTTGACAACACGCTTCTCCATGTCGCATTCAGATCACAAAGTCCGTGAAGGTCAACTAGTGATCAAACCAGCTCTGATACCAATTGAAGGACCGAGAAGGCGACCAGAGGGGAAGGGGTGAATGGGAGCCATTCAAAATTCTCCAAGAGAACTTAACCTATATCCTAAAAACAACCCAAGCCAACCTCCGAACCGATCATCAAGACTACACACACCAACTAGTGGTGTACTAGCCCTAGGAGTGATCAACCACAGCAAGAAACACAGCGGAAACAAAGAGGAAACAGTAGAGACTCGTGATAGTCAAAAACCTCACAAACTGCACCTTACTGAACCACCACCGGCAGTGCCAATCAGAACCATCGATAGTGCCAGTTGGCCCCATCGGTAGTACCGATCTGGCCCATCGGCAGTGCTGGTGCAGGGTTCTGAGACACACCGGCAGTGTCGGTCCTGGTCGGCGGCAGTGTCGATCGACCCGGACAGAACAGCAGAAACTTTCGGGAATTTGGCAAATCTTCTCCAAAACCTAAGCAAACAAATTCCAAATGATGCGATTTTTGGACCAGTGAATCCTCATCACATCATGACCCTAATCCTAGAAGATCAACTCAAGTGGCTCAAGAAATCATCACGAATTTCAGATCTTGTGCCGAGAACACCAAAATGGGGAAACTTGAGAAATCCTTCAAATCGAAGGTGCTAGAGCTATTGCATCGTTCAAGGATCCATAGAGGATTGTTCTGGCTCATCCTAGCAACATGTTTCTCAAGAAATCCGGGCCAAAAATTCGTCCAAAAGTGAGATCGAAAATCACCACGAAAATAGCTCCGAAAAAAAGGAAAAAGGGAATTTCGGGATTGAAGAGGGAAATCTTGAGCACGAAAATACTTCTCATATCATAAAAAGGTGCTTACAAGATCCATAGATACAAGGCGAGGAAGCCACCCTCTTCCTCCCACTATTTGGAAGAGCAAGAGATGTCTCTCACACACCCTTTCCTCTCCTCTAAAACATGAAGTCCTCTCCTAGCACTTTGAATAGAATCCTAACACAAGGCTAATGGGAAGAGAGGCACCTCTCCCACTAGCCACACCTCTCCTTATATAGGCCTAGGGTCTATTGTCCACATGACCACTCTACCCTTGACCTACATAACACACCCACCTAGAACCGGGGGCATAATCATCCATCTTTCACCTTATTGCCCGAATGCCATCGGACGCTTCACGTCTTTGCTTCATCTTGATGCAAGCTCCATGATGGTGCCACGTGCACCACCAACCACTGCCACTGATTTTGAGGCCCAAACCGGGAAACCACATTGCATGCTTCTCAAAGCATGACTTCTCGATGTCGATGTGTGTCACCTTGTCTCGCGATCTTGAACACCGGCAAGTCTCTCCCAGTCCCTGTCCATCGGGCCCTCTTGTCAGTTGCACCGGCATCCCATTCGCATTGACTTTGTCAACACGCCGTCTTCATTATCACCACGGTTTTGAGGCTCAACCACGAAACCATCCGTGCTTCTTGCCTGTCCACATGTACGTTGTGGATCACCCTTGACTTCACCCGGCATCCCGATCATCTGGCCCCAAGTCCCCTAATTGTGGCCGATCCTCTCGCCGTTGACCGCCAAGTCGACTCCAGTGACCTATACATCATGAGACAAGTAAACACATTTCCCATCTCCTGCAATATCACCAATATCTCCATCAACTCTGGTTAGTCATAACCATGATATGCAAACCCTTGCAATCCCTAGATTCCCGCATTTCAACTCAAACACCAAATCCGATCAAGTCAATTACTCATCATAAATATAGCAAACCATGGCACATATCCACATGGTTTCTTAGACACGTACTCACCCTTGCTATATACCACATTGCTCCTCAGATAAAGGAGAAGGATGGTACAACGATGAAGACAATGGAGAAGAGCTCTAGGCCTGCGGTTTTCTGGTTGACTTCATGTAGGAGCTGAAAGACGCCAACGCTTAGTTTATTCCGCTACAATGTAATATTTTACTTTTGACCTACGAGTCACCTTTGTAATAATGTTATTAATTTAATAAAGATATTGTTCTTTTATCACAGTAATAGTCCTGTGTGCATGAAAACTTGTTCCTGGGCATGCGTACAGATGCATTCAGTTTCGGTCATTCGAACTGGGTGTGACAGTGGTTCACCCTTGACTTCACCCGACATCCCGATCGTCAGGCACCAAGTTCCCTACTTGTGCCCGATCCTCTCGCTGTTGACCACCAAGTCGACTCCAGTGACCTACACATCATAAGACAAGCAAACATATTTTCCATCTCCTGCAACTTCACCAATACTTTGACCAACTCCGGTTAGTCAAAACCATGACATGCACAAACTCATGCAATCCCAAGATTCCCGCATTTCAACTCAAACACCAAATATACTCAAGTCAATTACTTATCACATATATTGCAAACCATGACATATATCCACATGGTTTCTCAGAGGTTTTCCGGTTTGGGCCTCAAAACTAGTGGCGGCGATTGGAGGTGCACGTGGCACCACCATGGAGCATGCGTCAATGCGAAGCAAAGTCATGAAGGGCTCGATGGCATTTGGACGACAAAGAAAAAGATGGACAGTTATGCCCCTGGTGGTTGGTGGCAGTGTATTCTAGGTAAGGGGTAGGATGGTATTTAGGACAACCCATAGGCCTATATAAGGAGAGGTGTGGCTGGTGGCAGAGGTGTCTCTTCCCATTAGCCTTGTGTTAGGAACTCATTTCAAAGTGCTAGGAGCGGTCTTCATGTATTAGAGGAGAGGAGAAGGTGTGTGAGAGACATCTCTTTCTCTTCTAAATAGTGGGAGGAAGAGGGTGGCTTCCTATCCATATATCCATATATCTTGACTTGATAAATCAATGATATGAGATTCAAATCCGTTCTCAAGTTCTTCCTCTCTCCCCCTCCATCCCGAATTTCTCTTTTTTTCCTTATTTTTTGGAGCTATTTTTGTGGGATTTTTTTATCTCACTTTTGGGCAAGTTTTTGGGTGGATTTCATGGGGGATCTTGGTACTATGATGAGCTAGAACAATCCTATATGGATCTTTGACCGAATCATAAGCTCTAGCACCTTTGATTTGAAAGATTTCTCAAGTTTCTCCTTTTTGGTGTTCTTGGCACAAGATCTGAAATTCACGATGATTCCTTGTGTTTTTTGAGTGGATCTCTCTAGAGGAGTGTCATGATTTATTGAGGATGATCTGGTCCAAATTTCGTGATTTTTAGAGTTCGCTTGCTAGGGTTTTGGTAATTTTCTTTTCTAAACAGAGCTGCTCTTCTATATAGGACAGAACTTTCGTGGCTAGGACAAAACTTCCGTCATGTACCATGGAACTTCTGTGAGGAAAGTTCTCCTGTTGCCCGGAACTTCCGTGATTGACAGAACTTCCATCTGGGACTTCGGAACATCCGTCAGGCACCACGGAACTTCCGTCAAGCTCAGTTTTGTGATTTCTCGGATCTTCCTTGTTTCTCTTTTTGTTCCTCTTGTGCTTCCGCTATGTTTCCTTTTGATTTGAGTCATTCCTAGGGTTAGCATATCATAAGTTAGTGTGTGTAATCTTGGTGACTCGATTAGACGTTGGTTTGGGTTGTAGTTGGGACATAGGTCAAGTTCTTGAGAAGAATTTTAATTGGCTCTCATTCACCCCCCTCTGGTCGCCTTCTCGGTCCTTTGGTTCCACATAAAGTTGTACCCAGAAAAGTGTTTTTCAGCATGCCATCAAGAAAACTCCTGGGTTTCCTGGTCTCCCACAATGGAATCGAGGCAAATCCAAAGACACTATTCTAAGGATAGGTCCACCATACTACTAAAAAGATGTCTAGAAGTTAACCGGCTAAATGGAAACACTGAGCATATTCATCTCTTGCTTAGGAGTTTGAGGCCTACCATTCTTCCGACTGCTAAAAAAAAGACCCTTTCATTTGGTCAACAGAAGCTCAATAGGCTCTCGACGAATTCGAAGCTTACCTTATCGGTCCACAAGTGTTGACACCTCCAGGCCCGAGGAAACTCTACAGTTATACATCTCGACTACTATGCATGTGGTCAGTACAGTTCTAGCAATCGACTGATGAGAGGAAGGCAAAATCCAAAAAGTTCAATGACCAATGTATTTTGTCAGTGAGGTACTTTCTGACTCCAAGATACGGTACTTCCAGATTCAGAAATTGATATATGCCTTGCTCATGACTTCATGAAAGATAAAGCACTATTTCCAAGATCATCCAATCGAAGTACATACCTCTTTCGGACTTGTCGAGTTGATTCATAACTGCGAGACCACTAGAAAAATTGCCAAATTGGAGGTGGAGCTCAGGGCATACAACATCTCCTTCAAATCAAGAGAATCCATCAAGGGACAAGCTTTATAATATTTTATGGCTGAATGGACGGAGACCGAGCTGCCGCCAACAGATTTAAGAACACTGGACCTTGTTTTTTAATGGATCCCTACAACTTGAAGGGGCTGGCACAGGAGTGGTGTTGATATCATTGGATCGCACAGAGATGAAATACATCCCCTTCTGTATTTTTTAGCATCAACAACATGACATAGTAAGAGGCCTTGATACATGGATCACGATCTTTGATAGCTCTTGATATCAGAAAATTGAGCATATCCAATGACTCGACGCAAGTTATCCACCAGGTAACAAGATAATGGTGTTGCTTTGATGAAGGCATGCCTGCGTATTACGCTGAAGTCAAGAAGTTGGAAGACAAGTTTGATGGCATCCAATATAAGCATGTCCTTCACAAATATTACAATGAGGCAGATGCACTATCAAAAATAGGGTCTAGCAGAGCCAGTATATCCATAGGAATGTTTCTTCACAAATTGTATCATCCTTCATCAGTGCAGGTCAATGAAGTCGGGAGCAAGGTCGAGGATAACTAGAGCAAGCTGCCACAAGTCGCCACAATCACGGTTGATTGGAGAAAGCCATTCATTGAATATTTAGATAACAACATTTTCCCGACTGATAAAGATGAAGCTATCTAGATAATAAGAAAATCAAGATTGTATTGCATCATAGATCACAACTTATACTGACAAAGTCCACATGTCATGTTGTGTTAAAATGCCTAACAAGGGACGAAGGGATAGCAGTCCTCTGACAAATTCACGCTGGCATTTGCGGTAATCATGCAACTCCATTGAGTACCTCCAGGAAAGCCTTTCGGCAAGGGTTTTCTTGGCCAATCCCAGGATTGGATGCCCACAAGATTGTTCGGACAGGCCAAGGATGCCAGTTTTTCACGAGACAGAGTCATGTAGCGGCAATAGAGTTACAAAACATACCTATAACATGGCCTTTTTCTTTGTGGGGATTGAACATTGTTAGTCCTTTTCAAAAGATTCAAGGAAGTTTTACTCACTTATATGTTGTGGTTGACAAGTTTTCCAAGTGGATCAAGGCAAAGCCAGTCGGGAAAATAACTTCTAAGACAGCAATTGAGTTCATTACGAACATTGTCACCCATTACGGGGTTCCTCATAAGATCATCACAGACAATGCTAGCAAATTCACTTCTCCGGAGTTTAAAGATTTTGCAAAATCAACCGGATTTAAAGTATCTTATTCGTCAGCTACTCATCCACATATTAATGGAGAAGTAGAAAGAGCAAACAAATTGCTACTATCTGGAATGAAGCCATGGATTTTTCATAGGGTAGAACCCTATGCTTGTCGATGTGTTTGAGAATTGCCATATTTTTTTTGGTGACTTCAGACCAATGTCAGTCGGGCAATTGGACATTCTCCATTTTCTTTTGTGTACAGCTTCAAAAGTGCTATTTTCCTCACCGTGGGTTTATGGATATAATGTGGAAAAAAATCAAATATGAATGGATGTGATGATTTTATCTTGCTCGAAGAGAAGAGAGATGTCGCATTAATAAAATCAGTCAAATGCCAGCAGACTTTACGGTGATAGCATGATAAAAGTGTTTGTGGCTAGGAATTTGCAGTTGGAGACCCAATGCTTAGGCAGGACAATCCATAGTTGGCAAGCACAAATTGTCTGCTCCATGGGAAGGATTTTTTATTGTTAAAGAAGTAACTCGGTCAGGGGCTTACCGACTGATGGACAAAGAAGGGAACATCATATCAAGCTCATGTAATATATCCCAGATTTGTCACTTATATGTTTAGTTATTTTTTCTCTTATTTTGTCTCATTTGTAGATATTTTTAATATATAAACACTTGATACATTTATAGTAATGGTGATTCTATTTGTTAGAAGGTGTGTGCTTATATTCTGATATGGATCTCAACAATTGATCACTATGTATATTTTGGACTCTTAGTTATCCGTTTTAACTCGCACATGCTTGGCTGAGTGAGTTTCTAGCATCAATCTAGCTCCAGGTTCATGTTGACTGTTGAAGCACTGAGTCAACATATTATCTTAATTCACACATGCTTCATCGAGTGAGTTACTAGCATCAGTCTAGCTCCAGGGTTCATGGTGATTGTTGAGAAAGTAGATTAAAGGTACTGATAATAGTATTTACTAGTTGTGAGCGGAAAGGGAGTTCATACAATACTTATAATACAATACATACAAATAATGGTTCTTTACAAACATAATCATTGTTCTTTTGCCACCGATTGAGCTCTATTTGATCTACTAGAATTCTTGCTTCAATAACTAAGGCGGAGCACTTCTCGTCGGATAAATCTTTAGGGAAGCCTTCTGCCATGAGTTTCAGATCAATGCCCTCATAACGTGACTTTGTCTAGCGCGTGCCCCCTGACAACTCGGCAACATTTTTTGCATGCTCTCGATTGCTCTGAAACACGGTCAGGGATACTGTAAAGCCAAGCGCTAGGGTCGCGACTATGTGGAGGCTTTTCGTCTAGAATTATATTGGGCGACATCCTCTACATCCTTCTGGTGACATCCTTCGCATCCTTCTGCAATGCTGCAAGTGACCAATGGAAACTTTTATCACCCTCTATGAATTTGCTCTGTAAAATCTCGTATCTTTCTTGGATCCTATGAAATATTATATATATTTCTCAATTTATGACGAAAAATTTAAGCGGGGTGAATGCAAAGGTATTTTTACCTCTAAGATGTTTCTTGCTGTTCGTGCAACCGAAAGTCGTGACGAGCACCATCTGACGGAGGTCAGCCTCGGCCCAATCAATTTGTCCCAACTAGTCGATGACGCATGACAGAATAGGGGGCGGGAGGGTGCCATCATCGCGAGCTTGAGGGCCGAAAGAGGCTGCCCCGCCGCCCCTGACGCCTTCAGGCACCACCACAGGAATGTCTTGGGGCCGTTGCTAGCATCTGTGAGGCCAACAGCAACGCCGCCCACGCTGCTTCCCAATCGGACCTCCTGAAGCCTCCAAAGGATTGAACCATAAGTGAATTTTCCACCCGTTGCCATCAGTTTAGACTTTTGCGTGCAACTGGTTGGTGTATAGTAACTTAACATGGTATTGAGTCGGAGGTCTTGAGTTCAAGTCCTGGTGACTGCATTTTCCGCTGTACCACTCCTATTTCCACGTTTGCGCTCCGAGGGAGCTGCACGTGACGGGAAGTCTTGAACCATAAACGAATTATCCATCCTTTCCCATCAGTAGTCATTTGGGTAAACTGGTTGGTGCATAGTAGCTTTAACCATAAGTGAATGACCTACCCTTCCCCATCAGTTTAGGCTTTTGGATACAGCTGGTTGGTGCATAGTAGCTTAACATGGTATGAAGTTAGAGGTCTCGAGTTCGAATTCTGACGACCGCATTTTCCGCTACGACGCTCCTATTTCAATGTTTGCGCCCCGAAGGAGCTATACGTGAGGGGGAGTGTTGAACGATAAGTGAATTGTCCACCCTTTTTCATCAGCTTAGGCGTTTGAGTATAATTGGTTAGTGCATATTAGGTTAACATGGTATCAAGCCAGAAGTCTCGAGTTTGAATCCTAGCGACCGCATTTTCCACTGCGCTGCTCCTATTTTCACGTTTACGCTCTGAGGGAGCTGCACGTGAGGAGGAGTATTGAACCATAAGTGAATTGTCTACCCTTTCTTATCAGCTTAGGCTTTTAGATACAACTAGTTGGTGCATAATAGCTTAACACTCCTGACACTAGGCACTAGGATGACAGAGTGATCCTTCTCCAAACCGGCACACATGGCCCGCCTCCGACGCCAAAGATGTCATCTTCCACGAGCCCTTAGCATCAGCCCTCCGTCAAATATTTCACTAAATCATTCTTCTCTTTTTCGCATTATGTCAGGAGCATATGTTAGATATTTCACAAAACTATTCGAGTCAACATGTTTTCTACTTTAAATACTAAGTAATATTTGGTAGTAGATACACATGCTAGATAGGGCTGTTCATCCACGGTTCGGATAAACCAGCTAAGAAACGGGTCATACCAGATACACCTGTGAATGAACAGTAGACAGTGTAATGAATAGTAATTCATACGATAAAATGAACTACACGGTTTCTAGCCGGTTCAACGGTTCCCTCGATGAACAACCCTACAAAATGCTAGATTGTGTTACTTTTATTTTTTATACAGTTTAATAATATCAAAGAAAGATATTTATTGCAAAATAAATATCATGTGAAACTGCTATCTAATGTTGACGTTGTGAATTGCAGTAAACCATATTTATTAGACATGATTAGTAGCTTTTTTCAGTGCATATTGTCCAATGCTTAAGCATGCTTCAGCTAATCGTGTTTAACTCGTGGTATTTGGACCCTATACTTTAGGTTTAAATTTAAATTTGAATTGGAGTTTGAAAATTTTGGATTTGAATTCATGTTGAATTATTGGAGCTTGAAACATGAAGTCTGAATTACTATGATCTCCAGTTGATGTCTTGATATCATTTATGCAATGAGAAATAAATAGTAGAGTGGACAAGATTACTGGGAGCAAGTTATTGGAAGACTATAAAAGCATCTTCTCTTAATAGCATCCCAAAACCTCCCAAAAAACACTTCTTAAATTAAATTAATGGGTTTAGTCAAAAACAAATCATCTTTAACAGCTCCCCTAAACAACTCATAGATTTATTCTCTCCCTAAGTTCTCCTTATTTATAGTTAGAAATGAGGGAAAAATTGGAGATCCCAATACTTATATTTAGAAGGAAATTAATGTTGTTGTGGTCTCAAATGCTGACATGGTCCAATTTAAAGTTTTCCTGATCTATTTTTAGGAAGAACTATTGGAGAAGACAAGCAAATTTCTCCCTAATAATTTTTGGGCTGCTCCCAAAAACACTTTTTTAGGATCAATTTCGTAGGAAGTTTTTAGAGATGCTCTAATACCCAGAAAATGATATTGAGAGGATCCCTATAGTTAATTTTTTGGAGCCAAGTTTGGATGACTGTTGGAGATGCTCATGGATCATTTGGACGGGCCCGATAACATGCACATGCACAAATTCAAACTACAGACAACTGTAGGCCTCCAATTTCAGTCAAGCGGCTGTAACCGTCGACTGAAAGGACCCTTTATTCTCATTAAGTTGAAAATTTGCAGCTCCCTTTTATTTATGGTGGAAATATATACGTTTGAGTTCACAACTACAGCTCAATATACATATTCATACATATATCTAATTAATTTTTTTCATGTTCCTGTTTGGCATCAGCCGAAAAAGTGATGAATTCCGTCAATTGAAAATTAGCGGCTCCCTATATACGTTTGAGTTCACGACTGCAGCTCAATATACATATTCATACATATATCTAATTATTTTTTAGTGTTCGTGTTTCGCATCAGCCAAAAAAGTGATTAATTCATTAATCTCAAAATTTACCTCCCTAAAAGTGTTAAAACGAAGAGAGATACCAAACCGGGAGACCTCCCCTATTAACTACCTATCTCTAAGTGGATAGATTCAATACGGTGAAATGAACCCACTCACATTTAAATCCGAGATTTGATACTGGTGTTGCATTATAGTTGATTATAATTTTTGTGAGAGGTGATATCTCCGTCGACAGTGAGACGTCTATGATGATTTTGTATATCTCAAGATCAAGCCGGTTCAGTCTTTTTGAACAATTATAGGAATATTGTGCATGTATGTAAGTGTCTGTGTTAAATTTTAAAAAAAACTACTGATCACAAAAGCACAGTTGACCCAGAACTGATCACTCACATTGCCCTACTATTAAAATGATTCATAAATCCATTAAAAAAATGATTCATCGATAGAAATGTTCCCACTGATGCATTGAAAGGCTGACTTGAGACGGGGATGGGCGGGCGAGAGTTGTTAGACGCCATTATGATATTTCAAAAAAAAATTTGCTATGTTTTGTTTTTTTAATTAGATTTTGCCGAGTGCAATGCTTTGTCGAAGATGTTGGTTTGACACTCGGCAAAATCTTTGCCGCGTGCACCAGAAAAGGCACTCTGCAAAGGCGTGTTTGCCAACACCTGTTTTGCCAAGTGCCGGACGCCGAGAGTGGCTCTCGGCAAAGATTTTGCCATGTGCATTTGGGCTTTGTTGAGTGCCCAAGACTTTCCCTATTAACTATCTATTTCAAGTGGTTAGATTCATTATGGTGAAATCAACACATTCAGATTTAAATCCTAGTTTGGAATATGTATAATCAGAATACTTAACCACTCGGCTATATAGTCGAGTAGGCCGAGGTTGGACTATGACGCATCAAAGATTAAGGCTTAGAAGATGACTACTCGGATATTCGTTTAGAGTAGTCGGAAAGTCAGAATATTAGATATGATATATAGCTAGAAACAAATGTAACTGAATAATCGGTTACCATGTAAACTACTGTCCTTCGGCTATATACGGAGGGCAGGTGGGACCTTGAAGATCATTAGAACTCACATTGAGAAACACTAGCCCTAGTGTGAACCCTAACAATAAAGAATATCAAACATGACGTAGAGTTGTCATCCTTCGAGAGACCCGAATATGTATAAACTCTCTGTCCTGTGTCTATCAACTTTCATACTGATACGCATACCTAGAACTACTATCGAGATTATCACTCAGCACCTATATTTGACATGTGTGTTGCATTTACAGCTGATTATTTTTTTAGTGAGAAGCGATGTTCCCATCGACAGGGAGGCGTCTATGATAATTTTGTAAATCTGAAAATCAAGCCGGTTCAGTCTTTTGGAAACATCCGGTTCAGTCTTTTGGAAACATCTATAGGGATAGGGTGTTTGTGCGTGTGTTTACTTGGACGAGAACTCGTGTGTATGCAAGGGTCTGTGTTTAATTAAAAAAAATAACTACTAAGTACAAAAGCTAAGTTGACCCAGAACTGCAGAACGTCTTCTTTTCATTATCACTTACATTGCCGTACTATTGAAATGATTCATAAACAGTAGCCTCAAATCGCAATGTTTTTATATAAACCACGAAAGATGAGCCCTTGATACATTTGAGGTGACTGTTTATAGGTTGTGCGTGCCGAAAACGTAGTCTCCTGACGTGTGGACCGCGCTACCGCCGTCCAACAGAAAATCGGAGCAACGTGCACATCACGATGCCTAACTGAAATACCCAAACAACCTGACCTTCACGTAGGTACGTACGGCAACACGCGAGAGCTCTTTTCAGTGAACGCCGATTGGTCCGTATCCTCCGTTGCAATCGTTAGAATTTTGTCTCTCCCCCACTTACGACATGGAGAAATCAATTGGAAACAAGATTTTGATTAAAACATTGCATGCATCAGTTCAACAAGGATTTTATTGCCAACCCATTCACATGGAACGCCACGCCCCGGTACCGTTCATCCTTGCTGAAAATGACACTATCCAATCATCAGGGAAAGGTTATGTGCAGTATAAAATACGAGTACGAGGAGATCGAACGAAACGCTCATCGATTATTCGTGGACAGAACCAAAGAACAGATAGGCACATACGTGCACACTTTGGATCGGCAAATGTCAGGCGGTAGGAGAAGCAGGTGCAGCAGAGCTGCGTTCAGTTTGGCCATTCTGCTCTGTTTTGGAGCAGCAGCTGTGGCGGCACGGCCAGCTCCGAAAGCTGTACGCGCGGCGGCGAATGGCACGTGCCAGACCAGAGTGGTGCCGTTCGGATACGAATGCGAGGAGCACACTGTAAGAAACGGAAAATCATGCCTACAAGAGCGACAGAAGATTCATTAGTCTTGTCACGAAATATATAGTAGATCCTTATTACACATGTTGAACAAGTTGTTATATATATGCAGGTCACCACCAGTGACGGGTACATTCTGAGCTTGCAGCGGATCCCGAGCGGCCACGGCGGCGCTGGCTCATCGTCAGCCGGCAAGACACCGGTCCTTCTCCAGCACGGACTAATGATGGTAGGCGTACTTTCACTTGACACGTGCGTTCCAGAACCGTGCCGATCGATCGACGATTAAATGACCGATGGAGGTAAAATTTTTATAAACCAATGTAATGTTGCAGGACGGCGTGACGTGGCTGATGAACTCGCCGGACGAGTCACTGGGATACATCCTGGCGGACAACGGGTACGACGTGTGGATCGCCAACAGCCGCGGCACCGTCTACAGCAGAGGCCACACCTCCCTCTCCGCCTCCGACCCGGCGTACTGGGACTGGTCATGGGACGAGCTCGCCAGCAACGACCTTTCGGCCGTGGTGCAGTACGTATACGGCCAGGCCGGCCATCAGATGATGCACTACGTGGGACACTCGCTGGTTGGTAACCCAACACTAGAATGCAACAGCAACATTTTTTTTTTTGAGACTGAATGCAACAACAACATTGATTCCAAACTGAAAACAGCATCGTTTGAGTTTCCCAGCATCAGCATAATGTGACCGACCTTCTGGTGCAGGGGACCCTCATCGCGTTTGCGGCGCTGAGCGAGCAGCAGCAGCTGGGGATGCTGCGCTCGGCCGGTCTGCTCAGCCCCATCGCCTACCTCGACAGGGTCTCGTCGCCGCTGGCGCGGGCAGCGGCAGACGTCTTCCTCGCCGAGGTAGGTAGTAAACTAAGGCTCAAGCGGGCAGGTTCCTTTCCATGACGCGGAACAATAGTTTTATGTGTGCATTTACCTGCAGGCTCTGTACTGGCTGGGCCTAAATGAGTTCGATCCAACAGGGTATGCTTTTCGTTTCCGTAATCCGTAGTTTTGGTGCTGCTGAGCTTTCTTGGTTGACTCTTCCAATGGAACATTTTCTTTTTACGAGAAAAATAAAAGAACCTTAGAATAACGTTCACCAAAATATATTCACGCAGGAAGGCTGTCCACAGCCTGGTCGCTGACATATGCGAGCAGCCAGGGATCAATTGCTATAATCTGATGTCATCATTCACAGGTATAATATATGCTCTTTTTTCACCCTGGTTCATCCCTTTCGCTAAATAAAACACTGCTTTTGCTTAAATTAATTCAGTAACACATTCTTTTTTTTTTAAAACCTCAGGTGACAACTGCTGCCTCGACAACTCCTCAGTCAAGGTCTTCCTTGACCACGAGCCACAAGCTTCTGCGACCAAGAACATGGTTCATCTGGCCCAAAGTGAGTACCCCATGGGGCATGCCTAACATATTAATCAAAGTTTAACATGTAATCCCTGCAGTTAACTAATCAGAGATGGATGCCCTTTTGACCAAACTCACAGTGATTAGGCGAGGGACGATCGCCAAGTACGACTACGGCAACGCCGCCGACAACACAAAGCACTACGGCCAGGAGACGCCGCCGGCCTACGACATCTCGGCGATCCCCGACGACTTCCCTATCTTCCTCAGCTACGGCGGCAGAGACAGCCTCTCCGACGTGCAGGACGTGCAGCACCTCTTGACCCAGGCGCTCCAGTCGCACGACGGGGACAAGCTCACCGTGCAGTACCTCAATGACTACGCGCACGCCGACTTTGTCATGGCCGGCAACGCCAGGGAGCGGGTGTACGCGCCCCTCATGGCCTTTTTCACGCTCCAGGAGAAATGATGTTCACTGGGGCCTGGGGGTAGCGTTTGTAATCTGCGGTACTAGGAACTAGGCAGAAACTAGTGTGATCTCGGGCAGAAATATTGAAATGTTTGAATGATGATGTGCTTGTACGCGTACGCCACGCACATATCTTCAAAATTAGGGTTTGGTTTGGATCAATTTTAGTTTCTTAAAAGATATAGTTTCTAGATTGTTTCTTAATAGTTAAGATAACTACTTTCTAAAAAAGTAACACTATCCCAAAAACGTTTTTCAGCATCGAAAGCTCCTAGATGATTAGTGGCAGGCATGGATGCATGCCCATCACTAATTTGTGAAAATTACTGACGGGCACCTCTTAGTCTCTGACTAATTTTGGTTGCGCAATTTAGTGGCGGGCCGTACAGGTGGTCGGCATGAAAAAAATCTCTGTCTAAGGGCTTTAGCTACCAGCTCTATGAACAGATACGTACAATCGGCAGCTAAACCATTTAGCCGTTTTGCAAAAAAAAAAATGCTAGAATAATCGCTACAGGAAACCTGTTTTTGTCTAGTGTCTCAGATTTCGCCGAGTGTTTTATATCGGGCACTCAGCAAAAAGGTCTTTTGCCGAGTGCCAACAAAAAACACTCGGCAAAACGGAGACACTAGGCAAAAATAGTGTTTGCGGAGTGCTCAGTTGGAGAACACTCAGCAAACAATATGACACTCAGCATAGTCCTCCTTTGCTCCTTCAGAGTACCAGTCGGCAAATAAGGGAACGGGTCAAAAATTTAACCTGGGACTGACGGAGTGTGACGACGGCCTGTGATGAATTACAGAAGAAAAAAAACTGTTCTGGAAGATACACTTTGCCGAAATACACTCGACAAATCAACCATGTTTTACCGAGTGTATTTTGGAATGCACTTGGCAAACGACACCAAAGTCACAGAACGGGCTCGGTAAAATTAAATTCCATTGAGAATCTCGCTCCCAAAACGACTAAGGGAGGAGGGACGTTTTTCACTCTAAACGACACTGAAGTCACAAAATGGGCTCGGTAAAATTAAATTCCGTTGAGAACCTCGCTCTCAAAACGACTAAGGGAGGAGGGGGCGTTTTTCGCTCTAAACGATGCCGACATCACAAAAGGGGCTGGGTAAATTTTAATTCCATTGAGAACCTTGCACCCAAATCGACTAAGGGAAGAGGGGGCATTTTTCGCTCTAAACGACACCAAAGTCGCAAAAGGGGCTCGGTAAAATTAAATTCCATTGAGAACCTTGCTTCCAAATCGACTAAGGGAGGAGGGGGCATTTTTCGCTCTAAGCAGCACCGAAGTCGCCAAAGGGGCTCGATAAAATTAAATTCCATTGAGAACCTCGCTCCCAAAACCACTAAGGGAGGAGGGGGCGTTTTTCACTCTAAACGACACCAAAGTCGCAAAACAGGCTGGATAAAATTAAGTTCCATTGAGAACCTCGCTCCCACAACGACTAAGGGAGGAGGGGGCATTTTTCACTCTAAACGATGCCGGCGTTGCAAAAGGGGCTCGGTAAAATTTAATTCCACTGAGAACCTCGCTTCCAAATTGACTAAGGGACGAAGGGGCATTTTTCGCTGAGACATCCATAAAGGGAAATGAAACAAAGAAACAAATGGTTAGCTTTCACTCAATTTATTTAGATATTCATCAGTCAATTTCTTCCTTTACACAAATCCTAGATTCAACAAGCTGAGGAAATATCTTATCCCACTCCTTCTAAGTATAACCAGTGGGAGCGCGAGGTATTTTACCGAACAATCTATAATTGGCCACAGCAGACAAAGCTGCAGAATGAGAGCTACAAGCCCCAACATCGTCGCGAGGTGGCAACTCTGCGCAAGAACTAAAAGGTTTGGCACCTTGTTCGGTGCAGGGTGCATCCGAATCATTCAATGAACCAATTCGGCTAGCAGGAATTTTTCTAACTGCTAGCCGAGGTGCACGACCCGCCGTTTGATCATCTCTATGACCAACACCGCCAACGCTCTTGGATAAAGGAGTCGCAGATGAAGTGCGTGGTACTTTCATTACTTCATCAAAAGCACTCCAATCGAGGTCGGAACTACTAGTGCTGCCGGATCCAAGCGGAGTATAGGCCAAACAGACAGAAATCGACCAGTATGGGCAATTTCCGAAGCAATATCAGAGCTGTTGCTAGATAATTCCACAGGACATGCATCCATATTCTATGCAGGCCCATCAGCAGGAACCTGCATAGATATCAAATTCATTACAAAATATGGTACAAAAATTAGCATCCCAAAAGCTAAAATTCTAAACAACGCTAACTACTCTAAACCTCGGCGCCATGTCCTTCACGTTCAACGCCGCCCGGGCCAGTAGCGATATCACCAGGCGCGGCGCCAGTGGAGGAGTGATCGGTTGGAGTCAAACTGCCACATGGGTGCTTGGAGTTCCGAACAGATGCCTTCTTTGTCAACTAGCAAAAACAAATAAATAAATCAACACAGTCAAAAAAAAAAAAAACACACACAGCAAACCTCGATAAGTTTAGAGAGAGCAGATTCCATAGCCGCTTCCCTTCTGTGTTTTTTCTAGTATTTGGCAACAACACGTTTGGACACGGCAAGAACTTCGTCCATAATCTGGGATCTGGTGTTCTCGTCGGACAAAGATCTCAAAGCAGCAACGTGCTCACAACCTTGCCGGCTTAAAATGTTTATCACCGTTTCGATAGTGTGTAGAGCACCATAATCGGAGCAGCAGTCGATTATGGTAAGCAAAGTGGCGATCTCACCGTCCAGCCAATCAAAGAAGCAAGACAGACTGATCAAGTTATGGCCCCGATTGAGTTTGCCACTCTCCGCCCCAACCCCGCGAAGCACCTCGCTGTAAGTTAAGCGTACGAGGGATGCTCGATGTTGGCACTCCTCAAGTTTTTATGTGAATATTATCCCAATTAGAGCATAATTGATACTAATTTAGGTCACTTACTTATGATATTGTCTATATATTTGTATATGTGTTGTTTTAGAGTTTTATTGCAAAAACAGGTAAAATTGGTGATTAAAGTGAGGCTGGAGAGGACAGGAGTCCAGAACTGACGAAAAGCACTGAAGAAGCCCAGTGCGCCAATCGGCGCAGTCTATGAGCCGATCTATGCAAGGGTGTTTTGGCCCATAGAAGTGACCGAGGCCCATTTCACATGTTTATGGAAGTTTATCTGCGCAAGACACTTGAAGATATTTTCCTAGAAGATTTATGGAACTTCAAGATATCGACATGTAGTACAACACTTTATCTCGAAGGAAAAGGCCCACATGGCAGCTGTGGAAGATAGAGGAACCGACTTGGAGGAAAAACCATAGAAGACACAACTTGCGTCGATCAGCGCAATCCTGCACCGATTGGCGTAACCGCCTTATTTTCTAGAAACCGAGTCCTTTATGAGTAGAACCCCTATAAATACTTGTAAACCCTTTGTCCCGTGAAGAGAGCAAGAAGAGTCAACAGAGGGAAAATAGATCCGTGAGTTAGATCCACTAGGGCTTGCCCCGTTAGAATAGATCTCTAGTTGAGTTTCAAGAAACATTGGTGTTAAGAATTGACCCATCAAGGTAGGCCATCTGGACAGTGATGAATCTTACTCTATGTATCTCAAGGATGATTGAATATGTTGATGATGGTTTTGGTGATTTGTCTATCTTGATTCTATAATCATGCATGTGCTTATTCAAATTACTTAGTTCTAGGCTAAGTAAATAGATATTATCTTAATCGTGGTGATTAGGATAGTATTTGGACATTGTATTAATTATGGTTGCTTGACGATGCTAGTAGTGTGGTTTAGCAGTGACAACACTAAGTCTGCGCAACACTATTGGATAGTTGAGTAGGGTAAGATAGTCGCATGATTAACGGTTTCGTCTTGGCAGCGATAAATCGGGAGCCGCTCGGAAAGTAGGGTGGTCTTATTCATTATAGGTCTTCATTGATCCATATAATTACCCATTATGATGCTATTTAATTAGACTTTCTGGTTATGATATCACTAGTAGGTATATGGCTACTCACTTAACAGCATAGGCTTACAAGACATCTGGCGCATTTTAGCTTAAATTCACCAAGTGTGTCGATCGGCTCAATGTCTACGCCGATCGACACAACGACAGAATTACTGCCTGGTGAACCTTAGTGTTGGCCAGTCTCCCCTCATACAACTTGAACTCGACAGTAGCTTTGGTTAGATCTTTTACTGTTAACTTCATTTAATTATTCCTAAGGACCCAGGGGATTCGATAAACCTTGGAATACTCAATTTAAGGGAAAAAGTGCTATAATCGTACACCATCCTCTTGCGGTATATAAGTGGGTGCATAGTTACGACCAACAAGCTCTATTTTCTGGCGCCGTTGCCAGGGACCATAGCAGGTTTTCAAACATTGTTTGGTGTATTAGTGTCTAGTCATTGTGCTTTATTTTTCTCATCTCTTTAGTACATATATTCTGTTAAGTGAAACTAACAGGTATGGACGGTCCTAAGTCAAACAAACCCTCTAATTACACCGACGATCCAGATAGACTCTTTCACAACAAGAGAACAACGAAGAAAAGAAGCAAGTCACTTGGTGATCTAGCTAGAGAAGCAACAAGTGTCACCCCTCGAGCATTATTCACAATAGATCAAGATCAAGAAGAAGAGGAGATGGCAGAGGTACCTATGGTTAATTGTCTCAAGCCTCAATTGACTGATGTTGTCAAGACAGATTTCCAAGAAGCTCAAGATCAACTTCCGTATCAATTGGAGAGATATGTTGGAATAGTGGCACAACAACCGTTCATATGTTTGGAGGATCCTAATCATCACTGGCAACACTTCATTGAGGTTTGCAGTACATTCAAGATAGCGGGATTGACCGGAGACCAAGCACGTGTGCAGCTGTTCCCCTTCTCTCTAGTTGGACACCCCAAGCGATGGTACAATGATTTGGAAAACCCAGTAAAGATGGTGTGGAACATGTTAGCAGCTGAATTCTTGGCCAAATACTTCCCTCCTGGTAAGACTCAAGCTTTGAAGAATAAGATTCTTGGATTTACACAGAATGTTGATGAAGGCATTGGAGATGCATGGGAGAGATACAATCAATATATGGATGCATGCCCTCATCATGGTCTGATGGTTGGAGATGTTGTTGAGAAGTTATACACAGGATTGAGTCTTCTATCTCGTCAGCACTTGGATGCTTCAGCTGCAGGTTCATTCATGTCAAAAACTCCCACTCAAGCTAAGGAATTGATCAAGTTGCTATTTGAAAATCAATCGTGGGATGGTGAGAGAAGTTCAAGGAATTTGCAAGATTCAAAAGAAGTGGCAAAGAGTGTGATTGAGAGGACTCATGAAGACTTGATTATGGATTGCCTCGACGCTATTCAAAGGAGGTTGGACAATAATCTTAATATCCCTAAGGAAGAGCCACTCAAGCTAGCAGAATCACGCTCTGCTTGTGGTGAGTGTGGAGAATTTGGTCATGTGCAGAAAGATTGTCCTAAAGAGATGAAGATGCTAGAATATATGAAGAATAGTAGATGGAAGCCCCAATATCAATAGCAAATGAGTTCTTTCTCTCCTAGTTCGTCCATGCAAAATTCTATCCCACTTTGTCTCCAATGTCATGAGTTCTTCCAAGCTCATGAGAAGATCAACAAGGACAATCAAGCTAAATTCAAGGAGATTGATCGTGTCCTTGAGGGAATTAATGACAAGGTGATAGAAATTGGGAGCTCCAATGAGCAGATTTTGAAGCATACCAAGACTATGGAGCAACAGATGGGACAATTATTGTAAGCCATTGAAGGCAACAAAGGGGCTATTCCTGGCAATACGAAGTCTGCAGAGCAGTTGAAGGAAATAGCTACACGGTCAGGAAAACAAATAGAAGATCCAGAGCACCCTGCGGGAGCAAAGAGGCCCGACGCTGATCGGCGCACACCTGGAGCCGATCGGCATGACGGTCCTGATGACACCGATCGGCTCACCAAAAGCGTCGATCGACGCGAGGAGAATATTGAACTCTCTGTTCTGAAAATGGGCGTGGAAACAGAGGAGCATGGCCCTGCCACATTCCTGGATACTCAACTGTTGACGAAGACAGAAAGAACGCGGCAACACGACGAGCAATTTGCCAGGTTTGTCAATATCATGAAGAAACTTTACATCAATGTCCCTTTTGTTGATGCTATTCAAGTACCCACCTATGCCAAGTATATTAAGGACATGATGCAAAATAAGACGTCTCTAGTTTCTGAGGTGGTTGTGAAGGTTACTAAGGAGTTTACGGCAACGATCAATGATGTTGCACCTGAGAAGAAACCTGATCCTGGATCACCAAGCATCAAATATATGATTGGAACAAGAATATTTGATAGGTGCTTGTGCGATCTTCGAGCAAGTGTAAGTGTTATACCCTGTCATATATTCACAAGTCTCAATTTGCCTGAATTGGAGCCTACGGGTATGTGTTTGGAGTTAGCCGATCAATCGGTGCGCTGCCCGGATGGAGTTGCTAAGGATGTGCCTATTCAAATTGGAGATCATATCGTCCCTGTTGATTTTATTGTGTTTGATATGGATAAGAGGATAAGAACCCCGTTGATCTTAGGCAGAACCTTCTTAAGGACAGCAAAAGCAAACATTGATGTTGGGAGTGGTGAGATAAGCTTCAATATAAGAGGAAGTCCCTACTCTTTCAAGTTTTGCCCAAAGGTAGAAGAGTGTCGTACTATTGATGAAGTGATGAGATACAAGACACCATGGCAATGTGGCATCGAGAGTAATTGGAGGGGATGTATGGATAGGTCATCCAAGCTATGTGAACCATGGAGATAAGAGAACCTTGTAGTGTCGCGGCCTCATATCCCGCACCGCGATACTAAGGATTGATTGTTTACGGAGAGGTCAAGCTCTTTGACCTCTAAATAACTAGAGTGCTCTTGGGAGGCAACCCAATGATCGCGGGATTTAGAAGTTGTTTAGTGCTTACAGGAGGGCAACCCGTTTCACCTAGTTAATTAGTGCTAGCCGGGAGGGCAACCCGGTGTTTTTAATTTGCTTGCTTATAATAAAGACAATCTCCCGAATAAAAGAAATAGAAAAAGTGTATGCTTAATTCTTGTGTGCTCTTGTGTTGTCTATTTATTTGTGCAAAATAGTGTATATACATATTGTAGACTAACAACGCAGGAATAAAACAAAAAAGACCAAAAATAGGAAGGAACAGAGCCTGTGCCGATCGGCGCACTATTGCCCAGGTCAGGACAGAAGGCTGACGACGCCCAGAATTGAAGGGGTGCTAAAAATCAACCAGCACAGCAATTTTTAGAGACAGAGCTATTTTCATGGTAATTAAAAATCTGTTTGAATTAATTTTTGTGTGCAAAATGGTTGCTAAATGACGTAGGAAAGGATGAAGAGCGACATATAGTGAAGAAGCGAGGGGCCAGGAGCAAAAATGGATGTCGCGCCAAACGGCGCGCTTCAGCGCCGATCGGTGTGGTCACCAGATGGGCCCCGCTACATATGTCAATACTACAGGAACATTGGGAAAAGTAGAAAATTACATGAAGGAGATAAACATGAGGCATCAGGATCAGCGCCGGACCAAAAAAACGAGGTGCAAGGGACTTGCGCCGATCCGCGCCCTATTGTGCCGATTGGCACAGATACCCATGCAGTTCCCAAATGGGCGACAAAGGCAACAGGCGTTGATTTTAAGGAACAGGTATGATTCCTATGCAGGTGTGCGGTGCAGAGGAGACACTGAAATGACCAAAAGCTGAAAATGAGATGGCTCGCCGATCGGCGCGCGCCCGCGCCAGTTAGCGCAGTCAATCAAGACATCGGGATTTCATGCTGCTCTCCTGCCAACCAACATAATGTACCGGGAAGCAATATAAAGGATGGGAATCAAGCGCCAGAATGGTCAGAGTATTCAAATTTTGAATTGTGCCGATCAACGCACTGCCACATCGATCGGCGCGATCTCAAATTTTGAAATTTTTTGGCGGGTCCTTCTCCTGGAAGCTTCCCACACTATAAAAAGGAGGCCAGGCGCCCTAATGAGAACATCCTCCACTATTACCCACTAGCAAAGACATAACAAAAAGGGCCCAAGTGGCCCATTTGTAGTCAGGCAGCGACCGTGTGAGCCTCTGGATAATCCCACCTTGCTTAGCTTGGGAGGTGGAAGCCACCTTAAAAGGGAGAGCCACCCTTCCCCTATCAGACTAGTCTTTTAGGGAGATTGGGCCTTTCTCTAAGTGGGGGCACCGGAGTTGCGGTGTTAAGACTGCGGATTCGGGTCGTGGACCTAGAATCGGATCGGTGTGTGGGGCTTTCGGTAGGAGTTGCAGTGCAAAAATTGCGGGATTCATGGAATCCGTATTGGTGTGTCAGGCTTCGTTCCACCCTACCTGGGCCGGATGTATCAAGTGGTAATTAGAGCTTCAGGTACACCGTTAGGTTCACCCTTATCCTTGTTATTTTGTTCAATCGTAGAGTCCAGAAAATTGCCCTACAAAAATATTTGTTCGTCATGTTTCCACTGTCCTATACCCCCCTTGTGCCCTACAATTTTCAGTTTAGTTTGCTTCTCTGAATTTTACTCGCTACAACATCATTGTGTTGCTGGTCTAGTGTTTGTTCTTTTGTTTTGTTTGAGTCGTGCATGTCCTTGTCATAGACAATCAAGAGAAAAGAATTAGTTTGTTGCACATATTGAGAGAATAGTATTGCTGGAATTGTGTGCACCAAATACTTATTTAACATCTAGCCTTCTACTTTTTGTGTCAAAAGAAAGAGAGGAAAGTGCTTGTTCATGTGACACGTTGAGAGTTTTGGAACAATAGATTATCTATCTTTGTGTCCATCATATTGAGATCATAAAATTTCCCTTGTGCTAGAATTTTTTTCCTTTTGCTTTCTAGCATTAATACCTTGCTGCAGTTTTGATTCACAAGAAAAGAAAAGAAAAGAAATAAGCAAAGTGCACAAGAGAAAAAATCCGCACACAAAAAAGGAAATAGAAAAAGGAAAAGATAAAAATTCAGAATTACTTGCAGCCTTTGCGTCCTTTGTTAAGTCATTTGTTTGCTTACTTGAACTAGGTCCAAGACAAGTTTAGGCCGGTGGCATAGACTAGTTTGGAACTATTATTTAGTTTTGCAATTTCTGAATTAAAATTTTGCTAATCCTTGCTACCTAATATTGCCTATCCAAGCTCCATATATATCCTTCTGAACAGGCACAAAATTTTGACTCTCGCAATCGTCAGTACACACTCTCCAAGGTATCCTTTGCTTGCTATAATTAAGAATTTTGTAAGAGCTTGGTACGATGCTTCCATTTGCTTGTTAAGAGTTTCCACCGTGATTACATAATAGTGATAGGAAAATATACTCGTGTGTTTTCTTGTTTGCTACTGACAATGATAGGTTACAATACCCATGGTAATGAGTCGATGGCATCTCATGATGATAAGAGTGTTGTAGCACAGCAAGTGCTCAGTTCTCAAATGGAGAAGGTAGAGCAAAATCAATTGAACAATTTATTCCAGACTCACTTTGTTGTTAAGGATCGATGTTGTCGTGTTATCATTGATGGAGAGAGTAACCGCAATATTGTAAGTTTGGAATTAGTTGAGAAGCTTGGATTGACAACACAGCCACACCCATGTCCATACTATATCCAATGAGTAAATTCTTTTAGTAAGATAAAGGTAGATAAAATTGTACGCATTGAATTTTTTATTGGTTCCTATAAGGATAGTGCAGAATTTGATATAGTACCTATGCAAGCATGTCATTTATTATTGAGTAAATCTTGGATTATTACAAATAATGCTTCACACAATACCATTACAAATAGCTACTTATTTAAATACAATGGTAGAAGAGTTACTCTTAAACCTATGACCGCTGCTGAAATTTTAGAAGAGGATCAACAAAGGTTTGAGAGGAGAAAGAATGAACCATATAGGAAAGAGTGGACTGTTTCAAATGTTGCAACACTTATATCAAAATCTGAATTACTAGAGGATGAGCATATTTCCTTGCCTCTTGTTGCAACTAATACATTTCAGGTTCTACACAAAGAAGAGGATAGTGAGAAAGATGAAGAACATGTTGTTGCTTCAGGTAAGAGGTTTCTTAATATGATGAATTGTTCCAACAAACTTGCTATATTGGACCTTGTTTTGATTTACCTTTGCCACAAGTTGATTTATCTACTGATCCTTGTGATAAAGAGGAGTTGTGTGCCACTTCTTCACTTGTACCTTTGTCATAACAAATGAATGAGCTTGATGTTTTTGCTTATGATTCACCCACTAGAGCTGAAATTAAACATTTGATTTTAGTAACATGTGAAAAGGATGAGCAGAAATTATTGTGTTCTCTATATACTTTGGGTTATATAGAATTTCATATTCCTTGTGATCCAAATATCGTGGAGAAGCAAATCTTTTGTCAAACTGAATTGCCTTTATTGGCAATAAACAATTTTCATGCTATTGGCTATTATGATCATAGAGGTTTGTTTATGGTGCATAGAGTTTATATTTGTTTAAAATTGAAACCTTCTTGTGTTATAAAATTAAATGATCAACTTGACAACTTTAGTAACAATTACCATGCCATGCCAAGTTTTTCTAGTGTTTGAAAGATCACACATTTTCTAAATTATCATAAGAGTGAGGATAAAGTTTATATTGCTTCCCAAGTTTTCAAAGAGGTTGTTCATTGGTACCACATGTCTTCTATTATAGTTTCATATTCTGATGATAATTTTTATAACACATATAAACATGAGGTGCATCCAAAGTTTGGGAATAGTTTTATATTTCATATTTTAGATTTGAGACAAGTATTAGGAGAAAGAGATGGGATCGAGTCGAGGATGACTCTAATTCAAAAGGGAGAGAATGATGAGAACATCACACCTATGGATACACACAACACTCCTCCAACTAAGATGAAAGTATGCATGCATCACCTGAATTTACAGGTGAGCTCGTTTCTAATGTTTTGTTTATGTGATTTTGAGAATAGATTGCTACCTAATGATTTAATTGTTGTTAGGAACCATGGAGATGATGATGATATAGTTGGGAAGGTGATTGGAGGCGTGATGGGCCAGCAAGGATGCCCAAGCCAAGGTGGAGGCCAATCCAAAACCGACTTCGAGTCTGTTTTGGGGCCCAGGACCAGTCTGCACTAAAACGGATGCCCAGGACGCATACGGACTCGGATTTGGACGTTCTACATACGCCTGGAAAGATAACGAAAAGATCTTTCCAACGCAGCCGGTCCCATGTCAAAATTCGTGACAAGCTGTCGGACATCATCAAAACAATTCGATATCTAGAATCTGTCCTGGTGCTGCGACAACATAATCGGCCTTTATGCCATGTATCGAGTTGAGCCCACTTAGGGTTTTGTCCAGGGGGTCATGCACGACCCTAGGGTCCTCATATACAGCCGCCACCTCTTCATTACGGTTTGAGTTTTCCTTAGATTATTCTGTTAAGAACAGTTTCACCGTTTGATCGGTTTGTGAGACCCAACTTGTGAGATTCATCATATACATGCAAATTTGGTTGCGTTCTTCTTTGTTATTACTTGTGTTCTTAATTTGTAGGAAATGATAAGCCTTCTCAGTGAGGTCAATCATTCTTGAACAATTGATAACCAGAGGAGACGTTGTGCTATGATTGCGGGATTCAGAACGTGTCATTCGAAAGCCGGATCGATTTGTGTATCGCCTCCACCTTAATCAAGATTATCAGAACCTATCGGAAGATCGGGAACCCTTGTCCACATCAAGAACACAAGGGGTCCCATGTCAAAATTCGTCATAAGCCGTCGGAAATCATCGAAACAAAACATTAGAGACGAGCTCACCTGTAAATCCAGGTGATGCATGCGAACTTTAATCTTAGTTGGAGTAGTGTTGTGTGTATCCATAGGTATGATGTTCTCATTACCTCCATCAATGATGACACGTTCTCGACGGTTCTTGATGACGAAGAAAATCTGGAATAAGTTGTGGCGCTGCATGGTCTCGGGCTGCTGAACTTGTGTGCTAAGAACATGCTAAACAATAATGTTCATGTATCCCGTGGTGTCTTCGCCTATAAGGACGAGGTCACCGCTAGTGGCAGCGACATCCTCCTCCTCATCCTCCACATCGGAGGTGCTCATGTAACTGCCATCGTCTGTTGCCACATATGCCCGCCTACTTGGGTAATCTTTCTGCACCTCACCAAGTCCATGGCAGCGGTGGCACTGAATCCCTGTAGTGCGTCCCGTCAAAGCGACAGAGGAAGCACTACTAGTGGGTACCTGCACGGAGTTTTTACCTGAGTGCATAGAAGGTGCAGGGGTTGATCTTGGTGCTGCAGAAACAACACTGGCACCCTTGGCAACTGTTGGTGGGGGTGGCTGGGAAGATGGCTTAGGCAGCCATGAAGTCCCTGTCGATCACGGTGGGTACAAGATATGAATGCTGGATTTGCTGTATGCCTCAAAAGTTTGAAAAAGTCCCTGCAATTCTTTCTCTGCTAGCATAGCATACTGGAAGCACTGGTTGAGGGTATAAAATTCTTTATAACCAAGTATGTCCTGAGTCTAACAGACCTCTGGTCATCAAACCAATAAGTCAACTTGCAAGCCCTCAACCTTTCCGACCGAATATTAAAGAGGCCAAGCGATGTACAATATTTTTCGAGTGACCTATCGGTCTGAATTCTATGACATCAATCATGTCCAGTCCATTTGTAAGGAGTATGACATCAATCATACAATAGTACTAAGCTAAATGACATCAATCACAACATAGCTTTTCCATGTAATTTGTCACTCTACTTGTTCATAAGTTCAACTTTGGCAATTTAATTGTTGATATCAATCAATAACATATCCTCTGAACTTGTACTCGTACGACCTTCAAGTCCTTTGCTATGTAATTATCACATTACATAGATACGACAAGTATTTTTAAGTGGTTTGGCCACTGCTTCTCATCAAAGAAGCCCCCGAGTCTACTTCTCAAGGCTTAGAAAACCCTAAAGATGCTTAAGGCTTTTAATTAATTTTTAGTTAATCAGAAGCATTTGCCACTGTACGGCCCATTCCGGCCCATGGGACCTTTAGGTCAAAAGCAGGGGTATAAAAGCGATGACAAGTTGACTTTTAGTCCACGCCGTCACTTTGTGCACAAACTCTTCGTCTTCCCCACGCCTCTTCTTCTCTTAGCGAGGCCTCTGCTTCTCTGGCTAGGGTTAGCGCATTTCTTTCAGCCACCTCAGATCTCGTTGCCCTTAGCCCCCGAGCTTCTGCTAGGATCCAGTGCTAGATCTGCCGTGCCGAATCATCCATAACTATGGGTCGTAAGCAGGCTTCCACCTCAACTCCCGCTGCAGCCGTCGAGTCTCCCTCGTCGGAGGTTGAGATCCCCGAGCAGCTCCGAGAGTTCTCGCAGAGCAACCTCTCCAACGCCGATCTGACAAAGATGGTGGTGGATGGCATCCTTCCGGAGCAGGCTCGGATTGACTGGAAGGTACCCAAAGATCATTGTATTTCACTCGTGCTTCGAGCATGGTTTCAGAGTTCCCTGCTGCAGCTTCTTGCGCGGGCTCCTATTCTTCTACAGGATTGAGCTTGTCAACCTCAATATCAACTCGATCCTTCACATCGCCATCTTCATACACATGTGTGAAGCTTTCATGGGCGTTCTCCCCCATTTCAATTTATTTTGTCATCTCTTTGTCCTCTGACCGCTGTGACCAAGGACAACCAAGTGGCTATAGGCGGCGTTGGTGTCCAGTTGCGTAAGAAGGAGGCCTACATCATTGTGCTATTGAAGACCGGGAACAAGAATTGGAAGTACAAGTGGTTCTATTGCGATAACCCTCCCCCTGTTCTTGCTGACTTCTCTGGCGCTAAGGCAATTCCCCTAGCGCAATGCACTGAGAAGCCAGATCTGACTGACCCCCAGGTGGTCGCTCTGCTGTAGAAAATCACTGATCTGAAGACTGAAGGCATTGATGGGATTACCGTCACCAAAATCTTTATAGTGCACAGAGTGCAACCCCTGAAGCTTCAAAGCCACCCCCTGTGGAATTATGCTACTGATGATGAGTCCAGGGAGGTGCCTATCCCTCCTAATGGATGTTTGAAGGAGATATCCTTCAAGATCACTACTTAATTGAGAAGGCATACAATGTGGGCACTATGCAGGCCCAAGCCTCGATCTACTTTGAGTAATTCTGTCATTATCTTGTCTTGATATCCTGCTTGATGTCTTCACATTTATGCAGGTTCTGGATACTTACATATCCCATCCTCCGCTCCCTCCGACCAACACCGAGGGACCGGATTATGTTGAGAATCCGCAGCAGACTGGCGCTGGAGGCTCAAGCTCATCTGTAGGCGCTCAACCTAAAAATGTTGATTGAGTCGTCACCTTGCCCTCCCCCAGTCGACTAGTGAAACAGCCTGCCATGCATCAAAGGCAGTATGTCGGGGATCTGGGTGATGATGAAGAAGAGCTGTCTATAGATGCCAGTCAACCAACTCCTGCTCCCTCCGACCAACCTTCAAGCCAATCAGAGCCCTCGAGTAAAGCGTCGAGTAATGCAAGAGTTGCACAACAAACTGATGAAGCTAGCAAATCTTCCCAAAAGAGGAAGGAAACTGATGCTCAGTCTACTTCTTCAAAGAAGAGACTATCGAATTAAGGTCAAGAAGGCTTCTAGGTTAATCTCTTAATCTTTTGATCCTTGTTTCACATGGTCAATAACCATAATGCATCTAAATCACCTCATTCTCTGTTACTGACAGTGGTCAGACGAGCCATGCTCAGAGTGCCCAAGTGTGACACCCCAGTGTCACTACATACTTTTGATCACATAAGTTGCACCTAGTTCCAATTCATCAAGTCATAATTCAATTTTGGTTGCAATCCAAATTTAATTGAATTTGAATTTAAACCCAAGTATGGTTAAGTTATGAAGCAACTTTTAAATTTGGCACACAACCTGGTGCTGCCAAAAATCTAAGTGATAGGGTTTGCCATAAAAGAATTTTAGGAATTTTCTTAGAATTTAATTCAAAGAGGAATTACCCAATTAAATTCCTAGAAGTTTGAATTTTGGTCATATTCAAATATTTGGCAAATTCAAACCTTTTGATTTTGAAACTGGACACCTATCACATTGTGACCTACACATTTCAAACTTTCTGTACAAATTTTCCCAAGTCAATTTGGAGTTTGGGACTATTTTAAATCAATTTTTGAAGTTGTGGCCGAGTTAAATTCTGGAAATTGTTAAAACCTTCCAGTGGGACCCAACGGTCAGTCTCTCTCTCTCTTTCCCTTCTCTCTCTCGCTGGCACCCGACACCGTGCGTGCCGACACGCCACCGCCCGCGTGTCACCCCTCCTCTCTCGAACCTAGGGGTTAAAACCGCCGCCTCGATCCCCCGCCTGGCTCTCCTCCTCGGCCCCTCCGTATTTGCCTCAGCTCCTCCACGCGAAATTCCCTCCCGACTTCCTTTCTCCTTCTCTGTTCTTCCGCCATTGCCGCCATCCTCTGGAGCTCAGCCCGGCGTCAAACCAGTCCACCAAACTTAGAGCATAAGATCAAGATGGAACCATCGTGAGCTGAACAAAACTCCAGAACACGTCCCACACCAATCCATTTCCTGGTTATCACGAATTTGAAGAAAACTTAGAGCTCTGCAATCATGGTGTCCGAACCATGACTCCTTGAAATTCATCATCCCTGGTAAGTTTCGTGGTTTCATTTCTCTTCTCGTTGATGCGCAATCCTTTGACGCACATCCTTGTCTTGATCTGGTTTCTATTTTTGCCTGGAGGTTGTCGCCATTCCACTTTTTCCCTTCCGCCGCCGTCGGCCACCATCGGAGCTCCATGGTGACAGCTTCATCCGGCGCTTCTCTGTCGCCTCGGTGACCCCGTCGACCTTCGCCGGAGTCCACTGGTGCTCTCCGACCACTCCGCCTCTCTCCTCGACCCTCACATCAAGCTCGAGCTGTTGCCGGTCTTCTCTGTTCCGCCGTCGCTCGACGTCGACGTAGCTCCGGTGAGCATCTCGCCTCGCGAACCCCGCCAGCGTGCCCCCCGTGTCGTGCTTTACACGTAGGCGAGCACAGAGTCCAACTCCGGTGATTCAAGAGCCCGGCGACGAGTCCCCAAGCCGCTTCGGCAGCCATGCCACCGCGCGAACGTGAGCGCGCGCTCGGTTCAGTTCAAAAAATGAACTGATGGCATTTTCATAATTACTTTGAAGTTTAAATAAAAATCCAGAAAAATGCTTTAACCTTGTAAAATCCATATCTGGAGATTTATAGCTCCAAAAATTGCAAAATAAATTTTGTTGGATTCCTTGTGATGAGTAATATGCATTTAACATGTTACTTTGCATGTTTTATATAAAAAGGCTTGATGTATTAATTAATTAGCTTAAAGCTTAATAAGTTCATATCTTTAGTTGTAGATTGGATAAAATAGTAAATTAAATTGTTCTGGTATTCCCTTGACTTGCTTAGGTTGTATGATAAATTGATGACCCTAGTTTATGGACATAAAATTAAATATGATTTTATCTTTGAAATGCTTAGAATTGCATTAAAGTAATTTTTGTAATATTTAGGGTTTACACTTGTGCACAAAAATCATGCTTGTCATATTGCATCACCATGAATTTTTGTAGTAATTTATCTGCTGTTCATATTTTACTAGAATTTATTTACGCCTATATCTTACTAAATGTATTATTAATTAGTGGTTCATTATATATTCATGAAACTTGGCAAATTTGCTAATCATACATATATCAATCACCTGTAGATCACTCATGTCCAGTATCATATTTTTATGTTACTAAATGAATTAATTTCATGTAATGTTTAAATAACCATATGTAAAGGCAATAGGAAAACTTTATGTGTAATTTCCTATTTTAAGACTGGCTAGCTCTGAAGCATGTGGCTTCGAGAACAATGTTGAGTAACAAATTTTACTGTTATGCTCATTCTTCATGTGCATCACATTTTGTTGCATTATCTATGTATTCACTTCGTTGACATATCGGTATGGTGATAGGGAACGTTGACGTGCCAGGGGATAATATTCAGAAGGTGTCCTCAGATTTCTCAGTACAAGAAGATCCTAACTTCAGTACTAACTCCGTGGTTGTAGCCCAAGGCAAGCTCCGGAACATTCCCATGTATTAATTTGATTAATTCCAGTAATTAAATTGCTAGATATGCATAGGTTGTTTGTGCATTAAGTTTAGAAGTTGGATGAAAACCCACCTGCATTTCCTGGAAATATCCTATTTTATTTTAGACATGGTATACAGGTACCGGTAGTTAATAGAGGAATTATTATGCTTACTTGTAGTATGGGCACTATTATGGTACTTGGGATTTTAGTAACATAATGGTAGTGATAATGTGAAGTAAGAATGATAAAATTTGGACTAAATGGATCTGTATGTGAAAGGGCGAAGGCAATGTACCAGTGGTGGTTTTTGTCTCGCAAGGTGGCAGTCCGTTTGGGTCAGCAACTAAACTTTGAGACATGGACAGGCCCCGTAGGTGAAAGGGCAAAGATCATGTGCCTTCAGAGGACATGGCTTGCAAGGCTGTAGCCCTGTCTGCGTCGACCTAGGACCCGTCCGTTGTCGGCCCTGTTGAGGAAGCATTGAACTGTACCGAATGCATGCTAGTATATGAGAACTAGTAAACTGATGTAGCATTGTCATATGCATGCTAGGACGATAACTTAAAATTCTTGGTCATATGATCCAGTAGGAGTGGACAGATTCCCGATGTTACCGTGGAATGGCTGCCCACTCGGGACTTTTAGATTCGGATCGACATGTATTATGACTTTGCGAAAAGTTGTCATACGCGTTCTTAAATGATGCATATGCCGTGTATTTCGGGTTTTCCCAGCTGGTGTAAAACGACAGCAATCGCTGTCCCTCGCAGTAATGAGTACCGCTTGTTCACTGCCTCACATCGTAGCTTAAGAACCTCACTAATAATAATTAATGGAATGTTGGGATGAAGAATATTGAATTTTAGTGAATCTGAACTGAAGTTCTTTGTTACTTAATTAAATTTTTAGATTGCTTGTTGTACTTATTACTTTGACACGCAAGTTATCTTACACTATTATAGTTATTAGAAGGTTCACTAAATTTACTATTATCCATCTCTGAGCCTTTGCATGTGTAGAATTAATTACTTGTCGGGTAAGACTTGTTGAGCTTAGTAGCTCAGGCTTTGCCATATTGTTGTTATCTTTATTTCAGGTAATAACACTGATGCTTATGATCTACCTATGGGTGTTCTTCCTTGGGATATGTCGATCCCTAAGGGATGGTCTGCCCATTGGGAGACTGAGTAGCCGCTGCTGTTGTGTGATGCTAGGTGATAATCCGTATGGGCTCGAATTTATCACACTTGCTAATATCGTCGAGTTGTGAATTGTAGACGTTTAATCACGTTATCTTCCTCTGCTTTTAAAACTGAACTTTGTAATATTTCCGCTGCACTTAAGTACTTAACTCTGATGTTTAATAAATAACACTCTTTTTATGTAATTTGAACTTGGTCGGTTGTTGTATTATCTTGTGTCTGCTTAATCAGCACCTCGGGAACTTCGGTCCAAGGGGGTTGTGACACCAAGAATCTAAGGACACTCGGTCGGGCCCCCCTCCTCGTCCGGCTAACTTGCCTAAACCGGTCGGCAAGTCATCAAACACGCCGACCGAGTCAAATAAGTCTTTAGACAAGACGGTTCCAGCATCCATTCCAGGGCCAGCACCACAACCTTCTCCAGTCAACGTTCCTTCTCCTCTTGACAAAGGTAAAGCGGCATTGACTGCAGATACACTCGGTCGGCCTTAAATCTATGATATGGAGATAATGCATCAACACCGAGAAGCCAACAAGGTACTTCAATACCTTGCTTTAGCTTTGTCTCAATCTCAGCCCTAAGCTTAGCCATCTTTTATATACAGAAAATGTATGCTCTTGCGGAGAGGAAACAGGCTAGGTTGGAATACCTTGAAGCTGAAACTTTTGGTATGCCCTAGACACTCCTGCCTTCAATTCTTTATGTTTAAGACCGACATATCGCTGGTATTTTGCTAGTCACCGGTCAACAGCTCACCCAAGCCAAGAAGCAGATCGAAAAGCTGCAGACCGACCACAGGGAGATGACCAAGGCCTTAGACCAAGGCCGTTTTGATGTTGCCGGTAAGATCGCATACGATCTATAAAATAATCGACTAACCACTCTGACACTAAAAGTTCAATGTATGCCTCTAGCTCATGATCAAAAGATTGCCGATCTGGAAAAGTTAACTTCCAATCAGCAAAGATTTGTTGATGCTTTGAATGCTGAGAACGAAAACCACTCCATGTTGGTCAAAGATCAAAAGTTCAATGTATGCATTTGCTTGAATCAATTTTTGACCTTACTGACCAAAAAACATCTCTTGCAGCTCTGTCTTACAACGCTCGAAAGGCATTGGATTATATTCATGCAAACCGAATGGAGTAGATTGGCCACTCCTTGGAGTATTTGCTGGAGCATGCGTGGAAAACTATTGCATACAACACTCGATGAGTGGTGATCGAGGCCGGGAGTTAGCTTCTGGCTATTTGCCAATCTAGGTCTCCTACACTGCCATTGGATAAGATCTAGGAGGGCTTCAACCTAGACTTGACTGATGACCAATGTCAGCTGCTCTTGGATTCCATGCTGGAAACATCCCAAGCCTTGGTTGACAACATAGAAGTTGATCCGAATGTGCCTACTCCTCCAGCAACTCCAGAAGTTGAGCTACGAGCTGATTCTTCTTCTCCTTCAGTTGTAAATCCTGGAATGTTAGAAAACATTAGTAGTATCCATGTATTTAAATAATGTTGCTTGTATGTAAATTAATTTCATGCTTAATAGCTTAGAAGACTGATAAAAATATCATTAGTGTGTTTTTGTCGTTCAAAAATAGAAATTGCAGTGGTCTGTCTTTACATATTAGGTTGTAACTCGTAACCGCATAACAAGCATAGTCGACCAATCAACACATGACCTCTTGCAATTTGGCTCGTAACCACGTAACAAGCAGTCTGATGTGCACTATGAAGCGTATAACCATGATGTGTAGACGTTAGACCACAAAAGTAAAGACCATATCCAAAGATAAGAAATCGGTCAGAAAATAGTCCAAAACCAAAATAAGGTTAGACAATGTTGGGACATTATTAATAGCCTCCTGGCTTGATGGTTTAATATAATAAATTAAGGAATCGAGACAATTTAGAATGAAAATCATCAAAATATCTTTCATTAAAAAGATCAAAGTTTCATTCATAATTAATGTATAAATATACAAAAGTGTAACTAAGTATAGAAATAACGTAGCTGATTTATATTCTAGGAGTTTGGTGTATCATCGCCGTCTTTGTACATCAGTCGGGGAAGCCCCTGGGTGAGTGACTTCCTTCACCACATATGGTCCTTCCCATTTCGAAGAAAGCTTATGTTGTTTCTTTGTTGACTGCACTCGGTACAATACTAAATCTCCAACTTGAAATTGGCGATTGCATACATTTTTATCATAATAACGACGCAAGCCTTGTTGGTATAGTGCTGACTGAAACAGAGCACGATCATGCAACTCCTCTGCTGCAATCAAATCAATCTCTCGGTTCTCCTCAGAAAGCTTTTCATCATATGCTTGAACCCGTGCCAAAACAAGACTGACCTCGGTCGGCTGCATAGCCTCCGAGCCGTAGACCAATGAGAAAGGTGACTGGCCAGTGGCTCGACTGGTATTTGTGCGAAGCCCCCAAAGAACTGAAGGAAATTCTCTGACCCACCGACCGACATACGGTTTAAGTCTGTCAAATATCCGAGGCTTCAATCCTTGTATAATCATACCATTGGCCCGTTTGACCTGCCTCTTACTTTGAGGATGAGTCATTGATGTAAAGTGGATTTATATTCCCATCTCATCGGCAAAGTCACGGAACTCCACTGATGTGAATTGAGTACCATTATCGGTAATGATATCATGAGGAACCCCAAACCGAGTAAAAACATCCTTGACAAACTCAATCGCCTTCTTTGATGTTATCTTGTCGACCGGCTTTGCTTCAATCCACTTGGTGAATTTGTCAATAGAAACAAATAGATAAGTGAACCAGCCTGGCGCTTTCTTGAAAGGACCGACAATATCAAGCCCCCAGACAGCAAAAGGCCAAGTCAAAGGTATCATCTGAAATTGCTGTGAAGGCACATGCATTTGTTGAGCAAAGAATTGACAACCTTAACACTTCCGAATGACTTGGTGTGCATCTTTGACCGCCGTGGGCCAATAAAACCCTTGCCAGAAAACTTTGCTTACCAAAGTCTTAGAAGCTGCATGATTTCCACATATTCCTAAATGAATTTCTTCCACTAACTTTTGACCTTCTGGTATGGAGATGCGTCATAATAAGATGTCTGATCCTCGTCTTTTATAAAGTTGATCGTTGACCATCAAATATCCTCGACATCGGTTTTTCAACCTCTGTTGCTCATTAGGATTCGTAGGCAGCGTTCCCTTGTCCAAATACTGGATGAGTGGGTCGTGCCAGTCGGTCTCCATATTGTCATTACCAACAAGATCAACAACAATACTTGTTAATACATTCGACCAAAGAGAGATAGTGGGGGAATACAAGGTGTGTAAGAAAACACCGGGCGGGACTTCAGACTGAGATGATCCCATCTTAGCCAATTCATCAGCCACCTGGTTGATATCTTTAAGGACGTACGTGAACTTCAATCCATCGAATTTGTCCTCGAGCTTCCTTACTTCCTGACAATAGGCACTCATATTATCATCTACACAATTCCAATCCTTGGTGACCTGATTAATGACCAAGGCCGAGTCACCAAAGACGTCAAGACACTTAATGCCGAGTGATATAGCAATGCGCAGACCGTGTAGGAGGGCTTCATATTCTGCAGCGTTATTACACGTGTGAAACATAACCTGATGGACATACCAAAGCTTCTCTCCTGTGGGTGAGATAAACTCGACTCCCGCACCAGCTCCCAGTAATTGAAGAGAGCCATCGAAGTACATTTTCCAGTACTCGACGTCTTGGGTAGCAAGAGGCATTTGAACCTCTGTCCACTTGAAAACAAAATCAACCAACACATGTCCTTTAATTGCTGACCGAGGCATGAATGTAATGGTATACTGACCAAGTTCAACCGCCCACTTGGCAATTTTTCCTTCAGCTTCTCGATTGTGAAGCACTGTGCCGAGTGCGAAGGAGGTCTAGACTTCAATCGAATGAGCTTGGAAAAAATGCTTCAACTTCCTAGAGGTGATCAATAATGCATATAACAACTTCAAGATCTGGTGATATCTCATTTTAGAGGCACTAAGGACCTCACTAATAAAATAGACCAGGTGTTCTACTTTTTGTATATGACCCTCTTCCTCTCGGTCGACTGTCAAAACAGTACTCACAACCTGAGTTGTGGCCGATATGTAAAGCTGAAGCTTTTCTCCTAGCTCTGGAGGCACCAAGACTAGATTGCTGCTGAGTTGAACCTTCAACTCGTCCAATGCCGACTGTGCCTCTTCCATCCAAGCGAAGTCATCCTGCTTTTTAAGTAGTCTGAAGAGTGGTAACCCTCTAACCCCCAATCGGGAGATAAAGCTACTAGAGGGAGCCATGCATCCGGTCAGCTTCTGAACATCCCTTTGAGAATTAGGTGGTCCCATATCAAGGATCGCCTTGATTTTATCCGGGTTAGCCTCTATACCTCATTTTGAAATGATGTAACCTAGTAGCTTTCCCGAAGGAACCCCAAAAACATACTTTTTAGGATTAAGCTTCATCGAGTAATGCCTCATATTGTCAAAGGTTTCTGTCAGGTCAGAAAGAAGTTCTTCGATGTTCCTAGTCTTCACAACGATGTCATCCACATAAGCTTCTTCATTCTGACCGATCTGAGTAGCTAGGCAGCGCTGAATGCCTCGTTGGTAAGTTGCGCCAGCATTTTTTTGAACCAACGGGCATTAATATATAGCAGTAGGCCTCGAAGGTTGTTATAAAGGAAGTTTTAATCTGATCATCGACTTTTAGTGGGATCTGGTGATAGCTTGAATAGGCATCTAGAAAGCTTAAAAGCTCACACCTGGCTATTCAGTCTACGATCTGATTAATACGAGGAAGAGCAAAGGGGTCTTTAGGACAGACCATGTTGAGATCAGTATAATCAAAATACATCATCCACTCTTTATTCTTCTTAGGTACAAGGACTAGATTTGCTAGCCAATCAGGATGATACACTTCCTTTATAAATTTAGCATCTAATAATCTAACTATCTCCTTCTTCATGGCGTCATTGCGGTCTTGTGCAAATCTTCTAAGCCTCTGTTGAACGGGGGTAGCCCCAGGAGGCACCCTTAACTCATGCTCAATCTTTTCCCTAGGAACTCCCTGCATGTCTGATGGCTTCCGTGCAAAGATGTCCCTATTTTCCTGGAGGAAAAGAGTGAGCGCGAGTTTCTATTTGTCGTCGAGGTTGGCCCCTGCATAAGTTACCTTATCAGGGTTCTCTGGATCGAGCATAATCTCCATGGTCTAGATGTCATCGGTCTGGATCTTATCCTTTGTAGGCTTCTTCACTGGGGCTGCTGCATCAGTCTACTCCTCTATGACGTCTGCCTTCTAGATCTCCTGTTGGTTAGACAGCATCAACTGCTTATCGGCCATCTCACAACTCTATACATCACAATCAAAAGAATTCCGAAGATCAGAGTGGAGGTAGATTATTCCATTTGGGCCTGGCATCATGAGGGTGAGATGGATAATGTGAGACTGACATGAATTGAGCCATTGCCAGACAACCGATGATAGCATGATATGCTGAGTCGAAATCAACCACCTAGAAGAGAATTCGCTCGGTCCTGTAATTCTCACGGGTCCCAAAAGTGACTGGCAGACTGATCTATCCAATAGGAATTGAAGTCTTGCCTGGCACAATCCTGTGAAAAGGTGAAGAACTCGGTTGAAGGTCATTGATTGATAGACCGAGTTCTTGAAGAGTCTTGGTGAAGATTAAGTCCAAGCTGCTTCATCCATCAATGAGTACTTTGTTGAACTTCACCTCCTTTACCGTGGCAACAAGCACCAGCGGGAATCGACCTAGTTTTGGTAGATGTTTGGGATGATCTGACCGATCAAGAGTAATCAGTATTTCAGACCACCTCATGAATTGGGGCGCAGCCGGTTCCACAGAGTTGAGCTCCCGAAGTTCTAGCTTCTGCTTGCGCTTGGACACATAGGCATCCAGGCCTCCGAAGATGAAGTTGACTTCCTTGCGGGACTCCTGGAACTCTCCTTTATCGTCCTTGTCACCACCATCCTTGGTTTTGTCTTTGCCATTGCGTCTTGGTGGATCTTTGGCCACCTTGAGCGCGGCTGTCGCAAAACCCTTCAGTCGGTAGTAGTCTTTTGCTTTGTGGTTTCCCTTTGGGTGCCAGAGGCACGGGCCACTCAGCAGATCATCCATGGATGGCTGGTTTGTCCGAGGATTGTTCTGAAACCGGTCCATCATGTGAACCATGTTGTCAGACTTCCTCTTCTTGTTCTTCTTGGACGACTCGGGTTTGTCCGACCGCTTCTCCTTGCCCTTTCCTCAGATGTCATCTAATGCCGACTCGCCAAATGCGAACTTGTCCATGATCTTGAAGTACTCCTGAGCCGTTAGCTTGAGGTCATGATTCCTCCAACCGATATCCCGGACCAAGTCATCACTGCGGATTCCTCCTTGGAAGGCAACTTTAATCTGTTGGTCTGGAACATTGGGGATCTCAGTCTTCTTAGCATAGAATCACCTGATGTAGTCGCAAAGAGGCTCGTCAATCTTTTGCTTGATCCGAGTGAGGTCGAAGTGGTTGCCCAGTCAGTTACAAGTAGCTTGTAAGCTTTCAATAAGCTTCCTATTAAGGTCTCCCCAAGAAGTGATTGATTTCTCCGGAAGAGATGTGAGCCATATTCGAACGGCCAGATCTAGGTGGACCAGAAGGTAATTGGCCATTACATAGGAATCACGTCCAGCCGATTGAATCGATGTGCTATAGAGTTGTAGCAACTCTCAAGGATTGGTCTGACCATCATATTTTTTGATGGGGACCGGCTTGAATCCTTTCGGCCATTGAGCTATGCAAAGCCTAGGGATGTAAGCCTTGATGCCATCGATTTCGTCATCAGTGGGAGTTCATGACCGCCTACGCCGGTCTGGAGACAGTGTTGGGTGACGACTATGTCACGGACCAACATCATCATCATGGCAATGTCGTCAATTCTCAGAATCATTATTCTCGCGCCGATCCTGATCATCCCTTCGGTCGTTCCATTGGTCATCCCTCCGGTCGTGGGGTTCCTCCTCATAGTGCTGGTTGTCCCGAATGTGTTCTTCATGGTGGCCATTGATGGTATCTCGTCCATCACGGATACTGAGAGACTTTCTTAAGTCTTCATGCCTATGCCGACCTCGTGGACTTGCGTGGCTAGAGCTCGTTATAGACTACGATCTGTCCTTGGTAGCGTCTTGAGCTGGAGCAGCATTGAGCATAGCTACCGCCTTCAGCATCGTGGGGGTCTGATAATTTGCATCGGCCATTAAGGTGTCAAGCAACATTTTAGCCCCGGTAATGTTGTTCTGAGGGGTGTCATAGTCCTTGACGCCATCCACTTCAATGCCTGGCCCCAGATCCAGTCGGCGTGCATTGCGTGATCCATGCGACCCTCTTGGCCAACAGTAGTGACCAACCGATAGATCATTGGCTGGAGGGTTTTCATCCTGTTGACCTCCTTCAGGTAGTTCTTCTGTGTGGCCACCTTCTTTGGGGTCACCTTCTTGGTCTTGGTCACCCTCCTCGTCCATGTTCCCCAAAGGGTTTTCCACTATGTCAACCATGTTGACAGTCAAGGGGTATGGATAGGCTGATCCGACCGAGTCCTCATCAAAGGATCGATCCGATTTTAAGTTGTTCCCTAAGGATGGATCTACTTCCTTGAATCTGAGGGGGACCAATGCGGGGATCAGATCAGACGTTCTCGGTGACCACCCCATGGAGACGGCTGCAGCCGAGTTGGATCTGTGCTTTTCCAGACCTAGGGCTCCGTTGCTGACCGTGAAGTCAAGCAATCCGAAGGAGATCCTGAAGTCTGGTGAAAACTGAATGATGTGAATTTCGGCAATCATAGTCGACGGAGAATCCCGGCGAGCGTTGCCACCTTCCTGGCGCGCCAACTATCAAAGCTTGAGTTCGACAGTAAATATATAGGGCTACGTCGAGACTAAGAACTACGATGGTTAACACAAGACACCGAGTTATACAGGTTTGGGCCCTCTCGATGAGAGTAAAAACCCTACGTCCCGTGTTATGTGCATTGTATTGATGTTGTAATCTGTGTCCCTCGAGGGGGGTACCCTGCCGTGTTATATATCCGGTCAGCAGGGGGCACATGAAGAGTCCAACTTGTAATCTATAAGCATTTACATAGAAAGTTTATCTCTAATTGCCTTGTGCTCCAAGCCGAGCCGGTCGGCTTCCTTATCGGTGAAGTACCCAGTGGGCTAGCGACTTAACCATATCTATGGATACCCATAAGGCAAGTATCCCATACAACTACAACACAACGAATTAAACCCTTCTGAAGCTCACTAAAGTACCCCTGAACAGTTTTATCTCCTTGATCTAAGCATTGTAGTTTATTACGAATCTCTCTATAAAAAGAAGGAGGAACAAAACAATCATGCATTGCTTCCTTAAGTTCTTCCCAATAGTAGGCAAATCAGTTTCAGCAGCTAGACCACTCCACCAAACAATAGCGAAATCCATAAACTCACTAGTGGCTTGTCGAACTCTATGTTGTTCATGAACAAGGTGTGGATTAAATTTATGCTCTACAGTCATCTCCCAATCAAGATAAGCATCACCATCATACTGACCCCAAAACAAAGGAATTGAAAACTTAATTTTAGCATACGAATCATCAGGGACACGACCATGATTGTTACCTTGTGGCCGACGGTTGTGGTTGTGGACACCACCCATATCTTGAGTGTTATGTTGCAAACAACATCATAATCTTGCGGTCCTTGTAGCAGCCTTATCCACGGTGCCATCAACCTTAAACACCATGTCTTCCTCATGGTCATCTTCTTCATTGTTGTTGGTGAGGGTGTCGTTGGTATTGGGATCAGTCTCCAACTCGACAACCTGATCGGTGAGCTTGGAGACCCACTTCTCCAACCACTTGATGCTTTCTCCAATGTAAAGCTTGTTCACCGCATCAGTAACGGCTCTGGTTATTGTCTCAACTAAATCACTCTGAGCAGCCTACAAAGCATTCTGTATCTACAGTTGGCTCACGCACTTAGCAAATTGTGAGGGTGAAGACACCTCTCATCGTCACTTCCTGCCATCAGAAACACCAAAACAGGAAACAAGCAGTGAAGGTTATCCCTACAAAACATCTAAGCAGTGGTGTCTCTCAACACCGCAAAAGGAAGCTCCTTACAAAGCTCTTACAAAGTTTAGAAAAGCAAAGCAAAGGGATAACACGGAGGTGTGTTCCATGATTGCAAGGGCCACAAAATAACTTATGCTATCCAGAAGCAATATGTAGAGCTAGGAAGGCCAAAAATATATATGTGAGTGGCACAGAATTCAAAACACAGAGTAAAACTGAATAAGTGCCAAAGTAGCTGTTACTAGTTCCTAGCCTAAGTATGTCCTAGAACAGTAGTGATAGCAAAGTAGAAACAAGGAGACAAAGGCACACAGGCGATAACAGGGGGCTAAGTGCAAAATAGCAAAACCTAGAAATTCCAGGGGGCTAGATGGAGTACTAGTAGAAATCCCAATTTTGTTTATTTTTTGATATTTTTTTCCAACTCAATATCAATGGGGGATAATACCAGAAAATTTCAGCTCAAACAGAGCTAGGATGTGGCCTACAGAAATTATTGAAGTTTCAGAAAATGTCGGGTTTCAACTTAAATGAATTCTTTTTTGAATTCGAGATTTTTTTGAATTTTTTGATGACGTCACACAGTGTGGGTATGCTCAACTTTTTGTCAAGAATCTCCTATAAAAATATCAGCCAAAATGAACAACTGAGTAAAAAGTTATGGCCGTTTCACCGAAGGGGTGTTGGAATCCATTTTCAAGAAACCCGAGGCAAAGCCCGAGTCGGGTATGGAATCGCGTAGGATTTTTTTTGATGGCGTGGATGCAGCGGAAAGTGGAATTTGTGGAGATTGGTCCAAGTTGTTGATGGTGGGTTTAGGCTGGGATTAGGGTGGGTGTGTCAATCAATCAACCCTAGCACACAATGCCGACAAAACGGAGGGTGGCGAAGGGGATGGCGGCTAGGGTTTCAAGGGAAACACCATTGATGACAAAAACATAAATTAAACTAGCGACTAAACAAGAACTAGGGCACAAACTCAACACTACAGACTCTAAAATTGAAATATGCAAGGGCTAAACATGTGGTTATGGGCTGGGGAAAAAATTGGCATTTCTGTGGATGATAGGATGAACACAAAATGAAATTAACTAAGGGTAGTGTGAACCTAACGGTGCACCTGAAGCTCTAATACCACTTGATCTTCAAAAAGGTTCTAGATAAGTTGATTTGTTCGGAGGTGACAAACAAATTGATCCGGCTTAAGAAGAGCATGTTCTAAACCACACAATCACAGCACGACGTCTCCTCTGGTTATCAACTGTTAAACAACGATTGACCTCGTCGAGATGGCTAACCCATGCCTGCGAATGAATAACACAAGTGTAACACCCTAATTTTTAACTTTTACAATTTATTAATTTTTCCTATTTAATTAAGGTGTTAATATTTTACTTTAACAACAAAGATTATTTTTCCTATTTAATTAAGGTGTTAATATTTTAATTTATCAACTTTTAAGTAATTAAATATTTTTGTGTTTGTTGCATTCATGCTAGATTAGAATTGCAGTAGGTCTTTTTATTTGTGTGGAAAACTATTTAAAATTTTAAGTAGAAATTGTTTACTTTTTAATTAGAATATTAAAATAGAAAATAGAAAAGAACTACAAAAGAAAAAAAAGGAAGAAACCCCAACCAAAGCCCACTCCCTTCCTCTTCTTTTCCCCCACCACGGCCCACTCTCCCCTCCCTCCCCTTCACTTTTTTTCTCGGCCTGCAGCCACAGCCGCTAGGCCGCCAGCCTCCCCGGCCCACCAGCGCGCCCTGGCCCAGGCCGCCCTACAGCCGAGCTCGCCCTACCGGCCTAGCTCACGCGGCCCAGCGCAGTAACCCAGCCCGCCTGCTCTCACTGATCGATGGGACCCACGGTGATATCCATCCTCCTGCCCCTCTCTCTCCCCTACCACCGATTAAAACTGAACGCTATCAATCCCCCTCCTCCCCGCCTCCACGCCTCCCTGAAACTAACCGCAAGCGCACCCTACACCCCTCCGCTTCCGCTCCCCAGTTTCCGCCCCTTTATGGCCATTAATCGAGCACTAGGCTCATCAATGGCACACCTGCCATTGATGGTCATCGAGCTCCTGCCCTGCTCTCCTCCCCTCCCCTCCACGCCTGTAAAACGACTCCCCTGGCATCACCTCTCCCCACCGCATCCTCTCCTCGCTCCTCCTTCGACCCCGACTCTGGGAGACCTCTCTTGACGACCACCAGCGACCGCCACCGCCTAACCTCGACACCGACCCTCCTCCGGCCATCCCCGACGCTGCGCGACACCGCAGTGAGGTTCCCCTCCCTCTCCTCTCTCTCCTCATGCTCTCGTGTCGAAGAACCGGCTGCCGGAGCGCCTTCCCGGCCAACTCCGGTGAGCCTCTACCATGGCGCCACCGCCAGCTCACCGACGCCCCTCCCTAGCACACTCGATCCTGATCCAGCGGCCACGATTAAAACACCCCGAAGGGATATGCGCCCGATCCACCATGGACCATGGACCGCAGGTCAACGCCCGGTCCATGAGCCCCATGGACCCGGTCCATAATTTTCTAGATTTATTTTAATTCAAGAATATTCTAGGAAATTGGCAGATTTGTGTGTAGGCCCCTAAGCTTTACCCTAATTAGTTTCTCATCCAAATTTTTAGCATAACCTTTAGTTTTATTATGTTTTAGCCCCTGGACATTTTATAAATATTATGGCCCAGGAAATTTACAGTTTCACCCCCATACTTCTATTAAATTATATTTTTCACCCTAATTTTTTGCACTTAGGCCCTTGTACTTAATATAAATTATGTTTAGCTCCTAAAATTTTGCAGAAACAACCTTATACTTTGTAGTAATTATTTTTCAGTCCTAATATTTTACACTTTAGTCCCAGTAATTTTATAAAATTACAAATAGGTCCCTAATCCTTGCTATTTTTACCTTTTAGCCCCTAGAACTTCAAACTAGCATAACTTTTTAACCGAAACTCTGATTTAGCTAAGTTTTGCACTCATGGATTCATAGGAATGTGTACTATCTTTTAGTACTATTTTTAGATTCATTAGGAAATGTTTGGTGTACTGTTCCTTATTTGTTTATGTTTTACTTTTTCAATCTTTATCGGTATTAGATGAGGAGCATCTCCAGAATTTCCAAGACCTTGAGTTTGAGCAGCAGCCAGCGGGAGAACAAGGCAAGTGTCCTTGACCATATTACACCTATTAAGGATTAGTTTATTTTTATGCATGCTTGTCTAAATTTGAATCCCATGTCATTTATCTTTCCTTATTATTCCTTGTTGCCTGGGTTATGGTATACTATACGGGATTCTTGTTATGTCATGCTAGTTCAGTACTTTGGGGGATTAAAATTGAATAATAATAAACTTGACTAATATTCACTTGAACATAATTATCATTAGGGTAATTTAGATGACCCAAGGAGGAGAATGTTGAGGATGGTGCGGGTATGCACAAGTACGTGTAATGTACTGTTTGGTTTGTGGTAGTGCCTGCTTGTGGTCATACAAACCAAATTCATGGAGCGGACACCCAGGAAAATAGCGCAAAGCACATGGCTGATATGGGTAGGCATGGTTTAGTATTAGATGTCTTCCCAGTTTTGCGGGCGTTCGAGGAAGAAGGACGAGAGGGTTACTTTCGGCCTCAGCTAATGAAGGGTTACTTCTAGCCATAGTGCCAGACGGGTCCTCTATAGGGATGGTTAATCGCTCATCGATGAAACCTTAGCATGGACGTTTTGCAAGCTGGGAAGCGCTTTGAAAGATCATGGGTGATCTCTTGGCCTCACACCTACGGTAGTGTATTGGCAACAGGGAGACTTTAGTCACTGAATAGTGATGAAATCACCAACCTGTGGGTAAAGTTGTACAACCTCTACAGAGTGAAAAATTGTTATAACAGCCATGCTCACAATCAAGAGCGGCCTGGATCCTCACACGATTAGATCGATGATTGGGTGGATCTGGTGGGTAACCTGATTTGGGTGTTAGTTGCAGGTGAGTAACCTGTAGTGTTCCAGTACGAGTGGGTAACTCATAGTTTTGCTATAGGTGGGCAACCAATAGAGTTGGACAGGTGGTTAACCTGTTGGGCTACTTTCACCTAGTAAATAGGATGCTTGTATAATTGAGTCATAGGATGTGTAGTGCAGTAACCTGTGTCAAGCCTACTCTTGTTTTAGCCTGCATGTCATTACCTTCCCCCACTTGTTGAGTACTCTATGTACTCATGCGTTTTAGTTTTCCCTGTGTTGTTGCTATATTACTGCTGCTCAGACGACGCTGGCGAGATGGACTACGTGGATGAGGACTACTACGACTAGGCGTGCGACCCCCGGTGGACTGCCTGTGGCGTTATGGAGTCCTCCGTTGTTTTCTCTTATCTTCTTGATGTATTCTAGACTATGTAATAATAGTTTGATATAATAATAATAACATTGGTTATTTACTGTTACTTCACTTTTGTCCTGTATGTGTGAAAACTTGATCCTGAGCAAATATACAGAAGCATTTAGTTTTGACCTTAAAACTGGATGTGACATAGTGGTATCAGAGCCATGTCGACCGTAGGACGCAAGCCTAGTTAAAAATGGTCATTTTAAGGTTTTTAACAAAACTATTTTTAATATAAATTATAATCCCTTGTTTACCTATCCCTTCTATTGAGTTTCTTGTCTTTCCTCCATTTCCATTAAACATTTTTCTAAAACTCGTTAAATGGTATGATCTATTTTCTAAGGTCTTCCCTTATAGAGTTATAAGTTCGTTAGTTTCGTTTAGCTCTATCAAGCGTATCTACTATGTCTTGGTGTGGTATGCCATGTTTGATTCAGATCTTTGATTGAGTGAAAGTTTTGTTTTTCAAAATTATTTTTAAAACTTAAGACTTGGTTTAATATTGGGAAATCTATCATATTCCAATCCATCCAACTCTTTATTGATCTTATCAGAATTCTCATCAGATGGTGAACACTAGGCGCAACAATGAGGATCAGCCACCACCACGTCCTCGTCCAACTATGGAGCAAATTCTTGCTATGCAGACTCAACTTCTTCACTCTATGCAGCAGAACATTATGCAAATGCAATAGGGCCATAAGCAGCCACCTCCACCACCTAGAGACAAGCTTGGAGAATTTCAGAGGACCAAGCCTCCCACTTTCTCTCATTTAGTGGAACCCATGGATGCTGATGATTGGCTCAAGACCATCAAGAAGAAGTTGAATGTGGTGTAATGCAATAATCATGAGACGGTTCTCTTTGCTTCTCACCAGCTTGAGGATCCTGCTACTGATTGGTGGTATGCCTATGTGGAGGCTCATGAGGAGCCAGAAAGTATTAACTGGCAAGTGTTCAGGAACAGTTTCTGATCACACCATGTGCCACTGGGTGTGATGAAACTCAAGAAGAAGGAATTCCAAGATTTGAAGCAAGGTTCTATGTCTGTGAGCAAGTACATCACTCGTTTCACCCAGCTTTCTTGCTATGCTCCTGACGAGCTGAACACAGATGAGAAGAAGCAGTATTGCTTTATCAATGGCTTGAATGATGGCCTTGCTTATTCTTTGGAAGCTCAGGATTTCGTTAACTTCCAAGATTTTGTGGACAAAGCTCTTGTGCTGGAGAACAGAAGAGGAATTATTGATTGCAAGCGCAAGATGGTACGACAGGGTCAGAAAGGAAGTAGCTCCAGGCCTCGCTTGGGTTCTTCATCATCTGGATCTTTGTTCCGCCCTGGACAGCAGAGTGGCTAGCAGAGGTCTCAACCCACTGGTCAGGGTTTCAGTACTCCTCAGCGTCAGATCCAGCATCCCAACTTTCAGATGCCTCGTACCGCCCAGCAAACCCCTCAAAGGGTGACTCCTGCTCAGAACAGTTGTGGTAATGGTGCTTGTTTCCACTGTGGTCAGACGGGGCACTATGCCAACAGGTGTCCCCAGAAGCGCGCAAATCAGACTCCAGCTCAGGGTGCAAATTCTACTCCAGGCCACAATACTAATTCTGCACCAACTCCAGCAAGGCAGAATCATGCTCGTGTCAATTATGTGGCTATTGAGGATGCTCAGGAAGCTCCGGATGTCGTTCTGAGTATGTTCCTTGTTAATGATAATAATGCAGTCATGTTATTTGATTCTGGAGCATCGCATTCATTCATATCTACTAGTTATGTTCAAAAACATAATCTTCCCGTAGCTATGCTAAAGAATAGAATGACTGTTTGTTCCCCTACTGGAGAGATGAATGCAAAGAATGTCTGTCCTAAGGTGAACCTTAATATAAGGGGGGTAGACTTTTCTGCAAATCTCATAGTCCTTGAGTCTAAGGGAATTGATATGATCCTTGGCATGGGTTGGCTAAGAAAGAATAGGGGACTTATTGATTGTGCCAAGAAGGCAGTCAAACTTACAAATAGTAGTGGAAAGGAATTAGAGTATGTGGCCGAACCACTCATCACTAGCAAAGGAGCAACCAATCAAATTGTGTTGAATCAACTTGATGCTACCTCTATTGAAGACATCAGGATTGTCAATGAGTTCCCCGATGTTTTTTTAGAGGAATTACCAGGTATGCCACTGCACTGTGACATCGAGTTTGTTATTGAATTAGTCCCTGGTACTGCTCCTATTTTTAAGAGATCCTATAGAATGGTTGCAAATCAGCTAGCTGAACTGAAGGAACAACTCCAAGAGTTATTAGATAAGGGTTATATCCGTCCTAGTGCATCTCCATGGGAAGCCCCTGTTATCTTTGTTCCCAAGAAGGATGGTACTCAAAGGATGTGTGTTGACTATCGTTCTATCAATGAGGTCACCATCAAGAACAAGTATCCCTTGCCTAGGATTGATTACTTGTTTGATCAACTTAAAGGAGCATGTGTTTTCTCCAAGATTGATCTCCGGTCGGGATATCATCAATTGAAGATTAGGGCTACTTACATTCCCAAGACCGCTTTCATCACTCGATATGGCTTGTACGAGTATACAGTTATGTCATTTGGATTGACCAATGCTCCTGCCTACTTCATGTATCTAATGAACAAGGTTTTCATAGAGTATTTGGACAAGTTTGTTGTGGTGTTCATTGATGACATCCTTATTTTCTTAATGAGTGAGGAGGAACATAAAGAACATCTTCGTCTGGTATTGCCAAAGCTAAGAGATAATCAACTATATGCCAAGCTTAGTAAATGTGATTTCTGGTTGAAGGAAGTCTCATTTCTTGGTCATATTATATCTAAAGGAGGAGTGTCTGTGGACCCTAGCAAGGTGAAGGATGTCTTGAGCTGAATACACCTTAGAGTGCTACAGATATTCGAAGTTTTTTTGGACTAGCAGGATATTACAGAAGATTCATCGAAGGATTTTCCAAGATAGCCAAGCCCATGACCGAGCTACTAGAAAAAGGAAAGACTTTCGAGTGGACATTGGAACATGAAGGCCGGCTTCCAAGAAATAAAGAAGAGACTTACCACAACACATGTCCTAGCCATGCCTAACAGGTAGAAGCCATTCTCAATATATTGTGATGTTTCAGGGCAAGGTTTGGAATGTGTGCTCATGCAAGAAGGCCATGTTGTCGCCTATTCTTCAAGGCAATTGGGAAAGCATGAGGAGAAATATCCAACCCATGACTTGGAGTTAGCAGCAGTGTCCATGCTCTCAAGAGCTGGAGACATTACATCATTGGCAAGAGGTGTGAGATATATTCAGACCACAAGAGTTTGAAATATATATTCACCCAACCAGATTTGAACCTCAGGAAGTGAAGATGGTTGGAACTCATCAAAGACTTTGATTTGGGAATCAACTACCATCCAGGCAAAGCAAATGTTGTAGCGGACGCATTGAACAGAAGGTCTTATCTCAACATGAGAGTTGCTACCTGAATTATGTGAAGAATTTCAGAAGCTTAACCTGGGATGGGTATCCAACACAAAAGTCATTGCCATGGAAGTTGACTCAACTCTGGAGCATGACATTTGTAACGGACAGCTAGAAGATGCTAAGATCCAAGAAATCAAGCAACTAATTGAGAGAGACAAACCTCCAGGTTTCACAGTGGATAATGAAGGAACCTTATGGTATAAGAAAAGGTTATGTGTGCCTAATATCAAGGACATCAAGGAGTTGATATTAAGAGAAGCCCATGATTCAACTTACTGTTGGCGGTTCTTAAGCCTAACAGGGAAAATCTACAAGCGTACAGATGCTGACGTAGCTTTCACCTAGGAGTATACCAGAGTATCGATTTCCACAGGGAACGAGTAAAGTGTCACTCCTAATCTATCAAGTCCTAGTGATGAGGGGGAAGAACAAAGTGTACTCTATAGGGAGAAGTAGTCCTCGGTCCAGGCAATCTAATGTAGGGAACCTTCTCCAAGTAACTTAGTGAGAATTCTATTTCCAAATATCTGCTTTAGGGCACGATAACGATCCACAGGTAAGGGTTGGTAACTAACCTCATGTACTAGTGGTCATGTTAATGCTAGGCAACGCTACTTGAGACTTCCCAAATGTGGTGGGATTCAATATTGGACGGACAGGGCTATGACCACCTGCCGCCTACCACACAGCCCGTGGGGATGAATGCAATCCCAGGAAAGCTAAGTCTAAACACCATGTCTAAACATAGACTTTCATACCAGTTCTAGAATCGGTAAATATAACAAGATAATGTTGCGAATCAATAAAAAGTTATGCACGCGGATCCCGCAGAATAAGAGGATAGAAATATTCACTTTATTACATGGGTAAGAATTCCACTACATGTTACCCAGCCTCAAAGATGAGGGAGATTACTCACGCAGGAGCTTCATCTCCGAGGCACAAGTTCAAGGAGCCATCATCCTGTACTCCTCCTCCTACTCCTTTACTCTTCTAGTTGGGTAAAATTTGGAACTAATGCTTATTTATTCTGAATTCCTTCACACCCCCGTGGCGATGGGCTGGCATGCATTTATAGGTGATGGGTAGTCGGTAGGCAAAAGTTGGTCCGTCGGGTGGCGGGCTACGTAGGGCGACGGACTACACCGGGTGGCCACGTGTGCCGGGCGGCCTGGAATGTCGGGCGGCCACGTGTGTCGGGCGGCCTAGAATGCTGGGCGGCAGGCTAGGCCGAGCGGCGGCCCAGGCCGTGCAGCCTTTGGATTATGTCGGTTTTCTGACCAACCTCCCCCGGATGGCTCAGATTTCACTCCTATGTCGGTTGTTGGGTCGGTAGCTACCGACTTCTTCATTTTGGGGCCGATAGGCTTCATGGGCTGGCGACACTGGGTGGCACACCCAAGCCGGGCGGCATGGGAGGCCGGGCGGCGGGTCAGGCTGGGCGGCGGCCTGGGCCAGGTACCGACCCCATCCAGGTCACCCTGAGACTTCTCTTGGTTATGCCACTTGTGGACCTGTTTTCCTTAGCCATATTTCATTACTTTTGGGCCAGGAGGAGAAAACTGCCTCATGGTGGGGTGTTTTGTAGAATCGGCCCGGGTCGGATGATCAGCCTGATGATGACTCTGTTGTGACCAGCCGGGTGGCTGATTTCAGCCTGATATGACCTTGTCGGCTGAGTTCTGATTTCAGCCATCACGACCCTACCCGGGCCCTGATTTTAGCCTCATACGATCCTGTCAGCTGGCTGTTTTACAGGAGGATTGGCCGAAGGTGCGTTTCTTCATATTTTTGCATATTTTTAGCCCTTTTGACCCTGCAAGCACATATCTCACCAAAACTCGTGGAACTCATTAGTTCTGTTAAGGATCAAGGTTGAGATACCATTTGGATATGTGCCATGGTTTGCTATATATGTGATGAGTAATTGACTTGAGCGGATTTGGTGTTTGAGTTGAAATGCGGGAATCCAGGGATTGCATGGGTTTGCATATCATGGTTATGACTAACCGGAGTTGATGGAGATATTGGTGATGTTGCAGGAGATGGGAAATGTGTTTGCTTGTCTCATGATGTGTAGGTCACTGGAGTCGACTTGGCGGTCAACGGTGAGAGGATCGAGCACAAGTAGGGGACTTGGGGCCAGACGATCAGGATGTCGGGTGAAGTCAAGGGTGATCCACACCGTACACGTGGAGACGCAAGAAGCACGGATGGTTTCGCGGTTGAGCCTCCAAACCGTGGTGGTGATGAAGACGACGTGTTGACCAAGTCAAGGCGAACGGGATGCCGGTGCAAGTGACAAGGGGGCCCGATGGACAGGGACTGGGAGAGACATGCCGGTGGTCAGGATCACGGGACAAGGTGACACGCGTCAACATCGAGAAGTCGCGCTTTGAGAAGTATGCAAGGTGGTTTCCCGGTTTGGGCCCTAAAACCGGTGGTGGTGGTTGGTGGTGCATATGGCACCGTCACGGAGCTTGCTTCGAGATGAAGCAAAGACGTGAAGCATCCGATGGCATTCGGGCGATGAGGAAAAAGATGGATGGTTATGCCCCCGGTGGTAGGTGGGTGTGTTATGTAGGTCAAGGGTAGAGTGGTCATGTGGACAATAGACCCTAGGCCTATATAAGGAGAGGTGTGGCTAGTGGGAGAGGTGCCTCTCTTCCCATTAGCCTTGTGTTAGGACTCAATTCATGTTTGAGAGGAGAGTAGTGGGTGTGTGAGAGACATCTATTGCTCTTCCAAATAGTGGGAGGAAGAGGGTGGCTTCCTAGCCTTGTACCTATGAATCTTATAAGCACCTTTCTATGATATGAGAAGTATTTTCGTGCTCAAGATTTCCCTCTTCACTTGAATCCCGAAATTCTGTTTTTCCTATTTTCGGACCTATTTTCATGCTGATTTTCGATCTCACTTTTGGAAAAGTTTTTGGCCTGGATTTCTTGAGAAACTTGTTGCTAGGATGAGCTGGAACAATCCTCTATGGATCCTTGATCGAATAAATTGCTCTAGCTCCTTCGATTTGAAGGATTTCTCAAGCATCCCCTTTTTGGTGTTCTTGGCATTAGATCTGAAATTTGTGATGAGTACTTGAGCCAATTGAGTTGATCTCCTAGGATTAGGGTCGTGATGTGATGAGGACTCACTGGTCCAAAAATCGCATCGTTTGGAGTTCGTTTGATTAGTTTTTTGGAGAAGTTTTGACAAGATCCCAAGAGATTTTCTGTTCTGTCGGGGGTCGACGGGCACTGCCGATGACCAGGACCGGCACTGCCAAATGGTCTAGTCTATAGGTTCTAGTGCGACAGCATCCCGCACTGGCACTGCCGATAGGTGGGACCGGCACTACCGCTGACGCGCACCAGCATTGCCGATAGGCGTGACCGGCACTGTCGATGCCAACCGGCACTGCCGATGGCAGGGATCAGCATTGCAAATGGGTGTTCAGTTCTGAACTGCTGAGCATTGCTTCTTCCCTTTTTGTTTCCACTGTGTTCCTTTGCTGTGGTTGATCACTCTTAGGGCTAGTACACCACGAGTTGGTGTGTGTTGTCTTGGTGATTAGTTTGGAGGTTGCTTCGGGTTGTTTTTGGAATATAGGCCAAGTTCTCATTGAGAATTTTGATTGGCTCCCATTCACCGCCCCCCCTCTGGTCGCCTTCTCGGTCCTTCAATTGGTATCAGAGCCGGTTTGATCACTAGTTGACCTTCAACGGCTTTGTGATCCGAAGGTGACATGGAGAAGCGTGCTGTCAAGCTGTGGATGTTCGATGGAGAGGACTTCCCCTACTGGAAGTCACGGACCAAGGCGTATCTGCTGAGTCAAGGACGTGCAATTTGGGAGATTCTTGATCAAGAGTATGCTATACCACAAGACCTGAACACTGCTTCTACAGGTGAGTTAGTCAGGTATGAGAACAACTCCAAAGCTATCAATATTATGCTCTCTGCACTTGGAAGGAGTGAACATGATAGGGTTGCACACCTTGACACTGCTCATGCTATTTGGGTTAAGCTCTGCACTTACCATGAGGGTACCAACCAGGTCAAGTCTATGCGTAAGGATTCTTACAATAGACAGTACCAAACCTTTGCACAAAAATCGGGCGAGTCACTAGATGACACTTTTCGTAGGTTTGAGGCAATTGTGTGCAACTTGCGGGCTTGTGGGACCCTTGTGTATAATGGCAATGATAGAGCTAAGCAAGTGCTGTACTCACTTGATGAAAATGTTTGGGGGGGGGGGGTTAAAATTGCTGCTCTAGAAGAAGCTGCTGACTTCAACACATTGAACTATGAGCAACTGTATAGCAAGTTAAAATCTCATGAACTGTCTAGGAAATCTCGTCCTAATCTTGCTATTCCTGCTTCTAGCATGGCTTTGCTTTCTAGCTCTCAGAAGGTTAGTCACAGTGATGCTTCTTATGGAACTAACACCTCACTTGACAAGTCTTCCTTGGAGTTTGCTTTGTCTTCTCTTGTTGCAGCTTCCGATGAATAGATGGAGTGCATTCCTGATGAGGAGCTGTCCATGCTCACAAGGAAGTTAAGGAAGTTGTACAACAACCGGAAGGAGAGAAGAGGTGGTGGTTCAAGAACCTGCTTCGAGTGCGGTGACCCGGGACACTTCATCGCTGATTGTCCTAAGAAGAAGAAGAAGACCGGGTACCGCGACAACAACACTAAAGACTTCAGGTAGAAGAAGAACCGCTTCTACAAGAAGGGCAAGAACTCCAAGAAGTTCACCAAGGCCATTGCACGCGCCTGCGTTGCCGCCTTGAGCGATGTCGACCTCACATCAAGCGAAGGCCTTACAAGCTCGGAGGAAGGTTGAAAAGCCATGAGTCAAGAGGAAGGATGACTTCACCGGGCTTTGCTTCATGGCAAAGAACGACCACGACACCAACTCTAGATCCGACTCTGACACAAGCGAGGTACCTCCCACTCTTGATCAGCTCTTTTCTGAACTTGATCATTTGCGTGATGTTCTACTTTTGCAAGATGATAAGCTTCGCAGTGCGGTTCGTGAGAGCAGAGAGCTTAAGGCTAAGTTGGAGAGTGCTGATTTTGAAATTGCTTCGCTTAGGTCCAAGCTTGCTCGTGAGGACATTGTTGTTGAATGTGAGTCTTGTCAAGTTGTGATGAGTGATCTTGCACAGAGGGAGAGTGTGCATGCTCAAGTTGCTAGTCAGCTTAAGAGTGCCCTCAAGGAGCTTGATGAGTTCAAAGCTAGACCAACTCTTTTGGGTGCATGTCAGAAGTGCCCTAAGCTCACAGATGAGTTGGAAACTTAGTCCCTCAAAGTCAAAGAGCTTGAGTCCATGTTGCTTCATGAGACTCGCTCTAAGATCCTTCCACCACCCTGTGAGGTGTGTGTCTCTCTTAAGGACAAGCTTGTAATCACTAGGGAGGAAAACAAAGCCCTAGTTCAGGAAAATGACTATCTTGTGTCTAGGCTCCAGAGAACCCTAGTGAGTGAAGAGAAGATTGAGAGTGATTTGGCAAGAGTGAAGGAGAGTGCTTCTAGATCAACCTATAACATGGGTTTGGGATTCGAGAGGTGTGACAAGGAGATTGAGAATGTCGGTAAGTTTGTACCTAGCTCCAGCTATAAGGATGAGGAAAACACCATCAAACCCACTGACACATACTATCCACCCAATCCCAAACCCTCCTTCAACCCAAAGCAAATAGAGAAGCCAAAACCTAAACCTGCAATGCAAACCAAGCATAATCCTAAGGGTGTCTACATTTGCATGTATTGTGGTTGCAAGGGCCACTTGAATGAATTCTGTTATAGGCATAAGAGGATTGAGAGGAAGCAAGCTGAGTTGACTAGGGATGCTTTTTATGATGATTTTGTTGACTTTCAGCCTCGCTCTTTTTCTCGTGCCTATCGTTGACAGGGTCACTCCTCATATGGCTTTGATTCACGAAACAGAAGCTTTGTGCAGCAGCGCTTTGGCGCCCCATGTTTTCCCCATTATGGTGAGTGTCACTCGCGTGGATTTGGCTTTCACACAGATAATTTCTATCCTCACAACCCAAGGTTTGAGTCGAGACGCTTTGACAGGCCACATTTTCCCCATCGTGGTTCTCGTCCCATGCGTTCAAATGATAAAGTGCAAAGAACTGTGATGACTACTACCAGTCGTATGGTTAAGTGCTGGATTCCCAAACGCTTTTTGACTAACACCAGCACTGAGCCATCGACTTTCACTTCTTGTTCTTTGTAGGCAGCAGGTGGAGGCTTGGAGAACAAGTGGTTGATGGATTCCGGGTGTTCGCGCCACATGACCGGAAATGCAAAGTGGTTCTCCAGCCTCAATCCCTTGAAGCGTCGGGAGTATGTGACCTTTGGAGATAACAAGAGAGGAAAAGTGAAGGGAAGGGGCGCGGTAAAGGTAAATGAGAACTTCACTCTCAACAATGTTGGTTTGGTTGAGTTTCTCATGTACAATATCCTCTCTGTCCCTCAGCTTCTTGATGTTGGTTTGGAAGTGCGCTTTAAGTCGAATGCTTCTTGTGTTCTTGATTCGAGTGGTTCCTTGGTTTGTGGGATTTCTCGCATTGGCAGAGTTTTTCTGGCTGATTTTGCTGGTTCTCCTGGTTCTCACAAGTGCTTGTTTGCTCAATCTTCTTCTGAGCTCTGGAAATGGCATAGGAGACTGGGTCACATGAGCATTTTTTGTTATGTCGCTTGAGTGGCCTAGGTTTGATCTGAGGATTGCCTAAGCTCAAATTTAATAAGGATTTGGTTTGTGCTCCTTGTCGTCATGGGAAAATGATTGCCGCTTCTCATTCACCAATCAATTTGATGATGACTGAACACCGTAGAGAGTTGCTTCGTATGGACATTGTTGGTCCTTCTCGGGTTTGTTCGGCGGGTGGGAAGTGGTATGTTCTTGTGATTGTTGACGATTATTCTCGCTACTCTTGGGTCTACTTTCTTGAGAGAAAGGATGAAGTGTTTCATCACTTTCGGAGCTTAGCTTTGAGGTTGTTCAAGGAACTCCCTGGTGCATTACGAGCAATTCACAGTGATAATGGCACCGAGTTCAAGAACTCCTCCTTTGATGCTTTCTGTCTTGAGCATGATATTGAGCACCAGTTTTCAGCACCTCGGGTTCCCCAGCAGAATGGTGTGGTTGAAAGAAAGAATAGAACCTTAGTAGAGATGGCCCGGATGATGCTCGATGAGCATAGGACTCCGAGGCAGTTCTTGGCTGAGGCCATTAGCACTACTTGCTATATTTCCAATCGGATTTTCTTGCGCTCAATTCTTAATGTGACTTTTTATGAGCTGCGTTTTGGGAGAAAACCCTCGGTTTCTTATTTGCGTGCCTTTGGTTGCAAGTGCTTTATTCCGATGGAATCTTTCTTGGTTACTCTCTTCATGGTCATTCCTATAGAGTTTTGAATTTGGAGACTAACACCATCGTAGAATCCTACGATGTAACCTTTGATGAATCAAACTCTTGTGCAAGGAATGTGATTGAATCTACAGGTGACAAGGAGATGAAGGAGAGCATCTTCGTAAAAGAGGACCTACAGGGCTTTGATGATGATGATGATGATTCACTTGATCTCTCATCTGGGCTTGTTCCTGCTGCTACCACTACAACAGCAGTGGGTCCAGAAGCTTCTACATCAGCTTCAGTAGCTGTCAAGCAAGCTCCAGCTATGGTTGAAGGGGAGGTACACTCTGAGAGAGAGGCTCCTCACCACATTTAGCGTTGACACCCACCTCAACAGATGATCGGTAATCTCTATGAGAGGACAACAAGGTCAAGGTCTGCACATCTTGCTTGCTTTACCAATTCTCTCTTTGTTGCAACCTTTGAACCTCGGGATGTTGGACACGCACTATCTGATGAACATTGGGTTAATGTCATGCATGAGGAGTTGGAAAACATTGAGAGAAATAAAGTCTGGACCCTTGTAGAGCCTCCCAAAAATGTCAATGTCATAGGAACCAAGTGGGTGTTCAAAAACAAACATGGGGAGGATGGTGAGGTTGTGAGAAACAAGGCTAGGCTAGTTTCTCATGGTTTTAGCCAAGTGGAGGGCTTAGATTATGGTGAAACCTTTGCTCCTGTTGCTCGCATAGAAGCCATTAGGATCTTGCTTGCATTTTCTGCCTCCAAGGGCATTAGACTCTATCAAATGGATATCAAGAGTGCTTTCCTAAATGGTTTCATAGAGGAAGAAGTGTATGTGAGGCAACCCCCTGGCTTTGAGCACCACAAATACCCAAACCGTGTGTACAAGCTTCAGAAGGCTTTGTACGGGCTAAAGCAAGCTCCTAGGGCATGGTATGCTACACATAAGACCTTCTTGCTAGAGCGTGGGTATGTCATGGGGTGTGTTGATAAAACCTTGTGCACTCTCAAGCATGGCAATGACTTTCTAATGGTTCAGATTTACGTGGATGATATCATCTTTGGTGGTTCCTCTCATGTTCTTGTGTCCAGGTTTTAGGAAGCTATGGAATATGAATTTCAGATGTCAATGATGGGAGAGCTCACCTTCTTTCTTGGGCTTCAAATCAAGCAGTGCAAGCAAGGCACTTTCATATATCAAGCCAAGTACACGAAGGATCTCCTGCAGAAGTTTGACATGGTCAATGTGAAGCCGTTGTCTACACCAATGTCCACTACAATGGCTCTTGACCCTGATGAAGACTGTGAAGTTGTGGATCAAAGGGAGTACAGGAGCATGATTGGCTCCCGCTTGTACCTGACAGCGACAAGACCCGACATACACTTTATGGTGTGTCTTTGTGCTCGCTTTCAAGCTTCCCCAAGGGTGACTCATCGCAAGGCTGTCAAGCGTATCTTCAGGTATCTCAAATACACCCTTGAGTACGGTCTCTGGTACTCTGCATCTTCATCTCTTAATCTCATTGGGTATTCGGATGCGGACTTTGCTGGGTGTAGAATTGATAGGAAGAGCACTTCTGGTACTTGCCATTTCTTGGGTACTTCTTTGATCTGTTGGTCTTCTCGTAAGCAGTCGTGTGTTGCCTAATCCACCACAGAGGCTGAGTATGTAGCTGCTGCTAGCTGCTGCTCACAAATTCTATGGATTGTATCTACCATGAGAGACTATGGGTTGACTTTTAAGGGTGTTCCACTCATGTGTGATAACTTTAGTGCCATATGCTTAGCCAAAAACCCAGTCCAACATGGTAAGGTCAAACACATCAATGTGCGATTCCACTTCCTGAGAGACAACGTTGAGAAGGGGGATGTTGAGCTCAAATACATTGATACCAAAAACCAACTAGCTGATATCCTCACCAAGCCCCTAGATGCTTCGAGACATGCTTTTCTTTAGGGGGAACTTGGTGTTTGTCATCCCTATGGCATCATTTGAGGGGGAGTTGGTTTTCTCTTGTATATATGTATCTTACCATTTTCGCATTGCATCTCATATATAATATATGCATTGGTAGATGAGCTTTGATTCTTATGCTTTCTTGCATTTCTCTTTGCTATGATCGAGCTTGAGCTAAGTTGTGTGGATGTGATGGTAATCTCTTATGCTTAGATTTTCTAGATGGCCTGTTATAAACTCATGATAAAGGTAAACTGAGCTTCTTGTGAACCTCATGATCTAATCTTGCTAAAACTTGCTCACCATGTGTATAATTGCTTTTATCCTTGTTGAAGCTTGCATTAAGGCTAGTCTAGAGGATGTCTTGGCTTTGGCACCTTGTGTTTGCGAAATGGAAGGCTTTGCAAATGTTTAGCTCATGATGTAACATTGTGGGAACATGTGTTCCTTTTGCCGCAAAGGCATGCTCTTTTGTCTTGTGCATAATCCTGAAAAATCTGCTAAGTTCTTTGATCAAGAATTACTCAATAATGCTAAATCCAAACATTGTGACTTGAAGCCTCGAGGTGCTTGCCGTACCCTGTCGTGCGACCCTCCGCATGGATAAGAGGACACATGAGGATACACAATAATCACTTGATCAAACTGAGTCTGTGTTGCATATGTGAGCATTTGTAGAGCTCATTTTCTGCGAGTGCTTGTTGCCCTTGTTGAGATTGAAACTGGCTAGAGTCATATGATTTACTTGGTGCTTGTTTTTCCTTGGATGAGAGTACTTACACATGTGGTGGCAGATTTTCTCATGATAAGCAAAATTTGATTCTATCTAAGCTAGTCAATCTTTCTGCTTAGCCTGTATAGCTCATGGTGTTTATGCCTTGCTGTCTATTTTTGATCTTTGCATGATTGGGAGCTATTGCCTTTACACTTCATGGCACTATGGTTATGGTTAGCAAAGTTAAATGCTTGTTTGCATAATTGTTGAAGCTCCTTAGGTTTGCATTTTCATGCATTGCTTGTTTGCTTGTTCTTTTGCCTCTTTGATGAGTTCATTGCCAAAGGGGGAGAAAATTTTGGGGTCATGCACAGATAATGCTAAGAAACTCATATGATCCGTTTTGCGCTACATGAGACCTACCACAACTTGAGGGGGAGCATTGTCGATGCTCAAGACCGGCAGTAAATATATAGGACTACGTCGAGGCCAAGAACTACGATGGTTACACAAGACGCTGAATTATACAGGTTCGGACCCTCTCAATGAGAGTAAAAACCCTACGTCCTGTGTTTTGTATTATATAAATTGCCTTATATATCCGGTCGGCAGGGGGTACAAGCAGAGTCCTATTCGTACTCTACAATGGTTCCATATGGCAAGTCTAATCTTTCTTATCTTGCACTCCAAGCTGAGTCGGTCAGCTTCCTTGTTGATGAAGTACCCGGTCGACCACCGACTTTAGCCTTGTATAAGGATACCCGTAAAACAAGTATCCCACAGCATCCCCCGAGTGCTTTCTGATTTTGAGCTTTAATTCTCCGAATGATCTAAAGATTATAAATTAGGAAGACCTCATTATCGAAGTTTTTGATAGATCTGGTGCACCGGTAGGTGCACCTGATCAGGTGTAGCCCCCGACTCTTGTATAATTTGGAGACTAACAAATAATGCAAGAGTCTAATTGTATTAGCTCTTATTAATTTGTTTATAGATATTCAAACCATCAAGTTTGAACCTTTTGGACCTTCGGTTATCAAACATTTGGGTCCTATTTCTAAGTGACCACTTTTTCGACCGATCATTAGACCGGTCGAGTGGCACATATTATTCCCGAGTGATAGGTCGGTCGGATTTTTATGACTCTAGTCATATTCAATATTTAGCTAAGTGACTTTTGTCAAATAGCTCTTCCCTAATTCTAATCACCCGTTCAAGTCCAAATTAGGTAATTCTAATTTTTTGACTTTAGTCAATATCGTAACCTTTGAACTTGTACCATACGACCATCAAGTCCTTTGCCACATGATCATCAAATCACATAGATATGGTGAAATAATTCTTGGGTACTTCTCATCAAAGAAGCCCCCGAGTCTCATTTTTCTGGGTTTGTAACCCTAATGGGATTAAGCCCTTAATTAACCTATAAGTTAATATTAAGGTCGCACTATAGTACGGCCCACCCTGGCCCATGGGACCCTTAGCTCAAAAAGGCAAGAGTATAAAAGGCTACACCAGGTTGACCTTCAGTCCACGGCGCATTTGCCCGCGAACACTTCATCTTCCTTGTGCCTTCTCAGCTCTCATGACTCCTCTGTTTCTCCGGCTAGGGTTTAGCTTTCTTGTTTCCGGCCGCCACAGATCTTGCCGCATTTAGCCCCCGAGCCTTAGTGAAGTTTTTTGAACTCCTTCACCATGTTCAATCCTGTTCGTGATGGGCCGTAAGAGGACTTCCATTTCGATTCCAGCTTTGTCCGCCGCCGCCACAGCCGCGTCATCCTCGTCGGAGGTCGACATCCCAGAGCAACTTCGGGAGTTCTCATAGAGCAGCCTTTCACAGGCTGATATGAACAAGATGGTGCTGGATGGCGTCCTTCCAGAACAAGCCCGAATCGACTGGAAGGTACCCCGCGAATCCTGCCCCATTCCCATTCATCAATAGATCGTAGTGTTTTGCTCATTCTTTGAGCATGGCTTTGGAGTTCCCTGCTGCAGGTTTTTATGCGGGCTCCTTTTTTTCTTTGGGATTGAGTTGGTCAACCTCAATCCCAACTCTATTCTTCATATAGCCATCTTCGTACACTTGTGCGAAGCTTTTCTTGGCATTCTCTCCCATTTCGATCTCTTCTGCCATCTGTTTGTCCTCCGACCGCTGCCCACCACGGAAAACCAAGTGGCCATAGGCGGCATTGGCGTCCAGTCATGCAAGAAAGAGGTCTACATCAATGTACCATTGAAGACCGAAAACAAGAATTAGAAGGACGAGTGGTTCTATTGTGACAACCCTCCCACTGTTCTTGCCAACTTTACTAGTGCAAAGGCTATTCCCCAAGCGCACTGGACAAAGAGGCCCGATCCGACCAATCCTCAAGTGGTCGCCCTCCTCAAGAAAATTGCCGATCTGAAGGCTAAAGGCGTCGATGGCATCACGGTGGACAAAAATTTTATCATCTGACGTGTTCAGCCCCCGAAGCTTCAATGTCACCCGGCATTGGACTATGTTAATGTGGATGAAACCAGGGAGGTGCCGGATCCACCAAATGGCGAACTTCGCCGAAGATGCTTGGTGAAGATGTTTGAAGGGGAAATCCTTCAGGACCATTCTTTGGTCTCAAAGGTGTATAACAAGGGCACATTACGAGCCCGAGTAAGCCTCAGTCTGCCTTTAGCTATCCCTTGTTATCCTATCTTGAGATTGTACTCATTGTTTTGATCATTATGTAGGTGTTGGATACTTATATATCTCATCCCCCGCTCCCTCAGACCGATACTGTCACAGATGCTGGTCAACCTGCTCCTGCAACCTCCAGCCGACCTTCAGACCGGCCGGAGCCTCTAGGTCAAACTCAAAGGTCAACGGAAAAGGTAATGCAGACTAGCAAGGCTGACCAGCCCTCTCAAAAGAGGAAGGAGACTGATTTTCAGTCAACTTCTTCAAAGAAGAGGCTATGCCGGATCAAGCTCAAGAAGGCTCCTAGGTTTATTCTTTAAACCCTATACTCCTTATCTTCTTATTGTTGATCTTAACATCTCCTGATTTATTTATTTATTCTTGGCAGTCGGACAAGTGATTCTCAGAGCGCTCAGGGATCTGAGGATACTCGGTCTGCGCTCCCACTTCGTCCGACTGGTGTGTCCCAGTCGGTTGGCAAATCTTCAAACACGCCAATCGAAGTGGATAAACTTCTTGAATTGACGGTTCCTGCCTCCACTCCTAAGCCTCTATCTCAGACCACTCCGAATAATATCTCTTTGCATCTTGACAAAGATAAAAGAACTCTTCCTGTAGATGTGTCTGGTCGGCCAGAGGTAGAGGATGCGGAGATTTTGCACCAACACGGGGAGTCTAGCAAGGTAATTCAACGTTATGCTTCTACCTTGCTTCGCTCTCATCTTTTAGCTCACTTATCTTCTGCATATCAGAAAGTGTATGCTCTTGTGGAGCAAAAGCAGGCTAGAGTGGAATATCTTGAAGCCAAAACTTTTGGTATGTCCTTGGTTGCCTAATCTTCTTGTCTTTAGGTTTTAGACTAACTTCTTATTTGTCTTGCTAGTCACCGGTAAGCAGCTCTCCAAGGCTCAAGAGGAAAACAAGAAGCTGTTGGCCGACCGACAAGAGATAAAAAAGGTCTTAAACCAAGTTCGTGTAGATCTGGCTGGTAAGTTTTCCTTCCATCCATATTTAAACAATCTGCTGACCACTCTAATGCTAAAAGCTTTACTTTTAGCTCACGATAAAAAAATCACGGATCTAGAGAAGTTGACTTCCAACCAACAGAGGTTCGTTGATGCCTTGAAGGTTGAGAAGGAAAGCCTCTCCAAATTGGTTGAAGACCAGAAGATCGAGATCACTCGGCTGCAAGAGGACTGAAGGGGTCTGACGCGAAGATAGAGGTGGCTAAGGCTGGCTCCAAATCTTTCAAATGTAAACTTGCCAGTAAGCCTTCGACTTCTTCCTTCTGCTTGATTCTTCTGTTGATCATACTGACCAATAATTATTATTTGCAGCTCTATCTTATACCGCTCAGAAAGCAATGAACTATATTCATGCTAACCGAGTAGAGCAGACCGGTCACTCTCTGGACTACTTGTTGGAACATGCTTCAGAAGCCATTGCTCATAACACTCGGCAAGTGGCAACCAAAGCCGGGAGTCAAGGGTTGGCGATTTGCCAATCCTGGTCTCCTGTTCTGCCATTGGACAAGATCAAAGAGGGATTTAACCCCGACCTGATCGACAACCAATGTCAGCTGCTCCTGGATTGCATGCTAGAGACTTCCCAGGCCTTGGTCGAAAATATAGAAATCAATCCGACCGTGCTGACTCCCCTAGCAACTCTAGAGGTCGAACTTCGGGCTGACTCTTCTTCTCCTTCAAAGGAGATATAATCCTGTAATAGTGTAAAACATTAGTAGTATTCTCGTAATGATACTTGTGTATAAACTAATCTTATGCTTTTATAGCTTTAGAAGTTTGACAAATATATCATTGACATGTTTCTATCAAGAGAAACAAAGATTGCATTGGTCTGCCATAACATATTAGGTTGTAACTCGTAACCGTGTAACAAACAGAATTGACCAATCGACACATGACCTCTCACACTTTTGGCTCTGGGTTTAGTGTAGTGGTAGTCTGATGTGCAGCACAAAGTATTTAACCATGATGTATAAGCGTAAGACCAAAATAATAAAGACCAAAACTCAAGATCTCATGATAATAAGTCGGTCAAAAAATAGGCCAAAACAAAAATATGGTTAGACCGAGATGGGACATTATTGCTAGCCCCCTGGCTCGATTGTTTAATAGTATAAATTAAGGAACCGAGATAGATATAGAATGAAAATCATCAAAAAATCTTTCATTAAAATTGACCGAAGTTTCATTCATAAATAATGTATAAATACACAAAATAATAGCTAAGTATAGAAATGATGTAGCTGGTTTATGTTCCAGGAATTTGGAATATCATCGCTATCTTCATACATCTGTCGGTAAGCCCCCGGGCGAGTGACTTCCTTCACTACGTACAGTCCTTCCCACTTCAGAGAGAGCTTATGCAGATTCTCCACTAGGTCTCCAATTTGAAAGTGGCGACTGCGAATGTTCTTATCATAATAACGATGCAAGCCTTGTTGGTAGAGTGCCGACCAAAACAGAGCGTGATCACGCAACTCCTCTGCCGCAATCAAATCAATCTCTCGGTTTTCCTCAGAAAGCTTTTCATCATACGCTTGAACTCATGCCGAGACAAGGTTGACCTCAGTCGGCAACATAGCTTCTGAGCCATAGACCAATGAAAAACGTGACTATCCAGTAGCCCGACTGGTGTTTGTTCAAAGCCCCCAAAGGACTAAAGGCAACTCCTTGACCCACCGACCGGCATAAGGTTTGAGTCTGTCAAATATCCGTAGCTTTAATCCTTGAAGAATCATACCATTGGCCCGTTCGACCTGCCCATTGCTTATCGGATGAGCCACTGATGCAAAGTGAATTTTTATTCCCATCTCATCGGCAAAGTCCCGGAACTCCACCGAAGTGAATTGAGTGCCATTATCGATAATGATATCATGAGGAACTCCAAACCGAGTAAATATGTCTTTGACAAACTCGATTGTCTTCTTGGATGTAATCTTGCCGACCGGCTTCGCTTCAATCCACTTGGTGAATTTGTCGATAGTAACAAACAAATGAGTGAACCCGCCTGGCGCTTTCCTGAAAGGACCAACAATATCAAGTCCCCAAATGCAAAAGGCCAAGTCAATGATATCATGTGAAGTTGTTGTGAAGGCACATGTGTTTGTTGAGCGAAGAATTGACAACCCTCATACTTCCGAACAACTTGGTGTGCATCTTCGACCGCCGTGGGCCAATAAAACCCTTGCTAGAAAGCTTTGCCGACCAAAGTCCTGGAAGCTGCATGATTGCCGCATATTCCTGAATGAATCTCATCTACCAACTTCTGGCCTTCAGGAATTGAGATGCATCGCATCAAAATGTTGGAACCACCCCTTTTGTAGAGTTGGTCCCCCACCAACAAGTATCCTCGAGATCAGATCTCCAATCTTTGCTCCTCATCAGGATCCGAGGGCAGCGTTCTCTTATCCAAAAACTAAATGAGTGGGTTGCGCCAGTCGGTCTTGGAGATGTCATCGTCAACGAGATCAGCAACAATACTCATCAACATGTCCAATCGGGAAGAAATTGTTGGGGAATCCAGAACATGTAGGAAAACACCCGGTGGTATTGCAGACCGAGATGATCCTATCTTGGCCAACTCATCAGTCGCCTGGTTATTATCTCAGAGAACATGTGTGAACTTCAATCCATCAAACTTGTCTTCGAGTTTTCGTACTTCCTGGCAATAAGCATTCCTGTTGTCATCTACACAATTCCAATCCTTGGTGACCTGATTAATGACCAAGGCCGAGTCACCAAATATATCGATGCGTTCAATGCCGAGTGACACAGCAATTCATAGACCATGTAGGAGAGCTTCATATTCCGCAGCATAATTAGACACGCGAAACATGATTTGAAGGACGTATCAAAGCCTTTCTCCAGTAGGCGAGATAAATACAACTCCCGCACCTGCCCCTTGTAATTGAAGGGAACCATCAAAGTACATTTTCAAGTACTCGATATCTTGGGCAGCAGCAGGATTTTGAATCTCTGTCCACTCGGCAATGAATTCAGCTAACGCTTGTCCCTTTATAGCCGACCGAGGCACGAACGTAATAGTATATTGACCAAGTTCGACTGCCCACTTGGCTATTTTTCCTTCAGCTTCTCGGTTATGTAACACTGTCCCGAGTGCAAAAGATGTTTGAACTTCAATTGGATGAGCTTGGAAATAGTGCTTCAACTTCCTCAAGATGATCAATAATGCATATAACAACTTCAAGATCTGCTGGTACATTGTCTTAGAGGCACTGAGAACCTCACTCACAAATTAGACCGGATGCTGTACTTTTTGCACGTGTCCCTCTTCTTCTCAGTCGACTGTCAAAACAGTACTCACAACTTGGGTTGTGGCCGAGATGTAAAGCTGAAGTTTTTCTCCTGGCTCTGGAGGCACCAACACTGGAATACTGCTGAGATGAATCTTTAATTCGTCTAATGCCGACTGCGCTTCCTCAGTCCAAACAAAGTCATCCTGCTTTTCAAGCAATCGGAAGAGTGGTAACCCCCTAACCCCTGATCGGGAAATAAAGCGACTCAAGCATGCCATGCATCCAGTCACCTTCTGAACATCCCTTTGAGAATTAGGCGGCCTCATATCAAGGATTGCCTTGATTTTATCTGGGTTAGCCTCTATACCTTGTTTCAAAACGATGTAACCGAGTAACTTTCCCGGTGGAACCCTAAAAACACACTTTTTAGGATTCAGCTTCATTGAATAATGTCTTAGATTGTCAAAGGTTTCTACTAGGTCAGAGAGAAGTTCTTCAACTTTCCGAGTCTTGACAACGATGTCATCAACATAAGCTTCAGCGTTCCGACCGATCTGAGTGGCAAGGCAGCGTTGAATACCTCGTTGGTAAGTCGCGCCAGCATTTTTCAGATCGAACGACATAGTGATATAGCAATAGGCACCGAAGGGTGTTATAAAGGAAGTCTTGATCTGATCTTTGACTCTCAGAGGGATCTGGTGATAGCCTGAATAGGCATCCAGAAAGCTTAAAAGCTCGCACCCGGCGGTCGAGTATACAATCTGATCAATACGAGGAAGAGCAAAGGGGTCTTTCGGGTAGACCTTGTTGAGATCGGTATAATCAACACACATCCTCCACTCTTTATTCTTTTTAGGTACAAGGACTGGATTTGCTAACCAGTCGGGATGATACACCTCCTTTATAAACTTAGCTTCTAACAATCTAACTATCTCCTTCTTCATAGCGTCCTTGCGGTCTTGCGTAAATCTTCTAAGCCTTTGGCGAATGGGGGTAGCCCCTAGAGGTACCCTTAACACGTGCTCAATCTTTTCCCTAGGAACTCCCGGCATGTCAGATGGTTTCCATGCAAAGATATCCCTATTTTCCTGGAGGAAAAGAGTGAGCGCGAGTTCCTATTTTTCATCAAGGTTGACCCCAGCGTAAGTCACCTTATCAGAGTCCTCAGGATCGAGCAAAATCTCCTTGGTTTGGATGTCATCGGTCTGGATCTTGTCCTTGGTAGGTTTCTTTGTAGGAACCTCCGTTCCAGTCTGCTCCTCTATACCAACCGCCTTCTGGATCTCTTTTTGGTTTGACAACATCAACTGTTTGGTAGCCATCTCACAACTCTGTACATCGCAATCAAAAGAATTCCGAAGATCAGAGTGGAGGGTGATTATTCCATTCAGGCCTGGCATCTTGAGGGTGAGATACAGATAGTGCGGCACTGCCATAAATCTGGCCATCGCCGATCAACCGATGATAGCATGGTATGCTGACTCGAAGTTTGATTGGCTCCCATTCACCCCCCCTCTGGTCGCCTTCTCGGTCCTTCAAAGGTTCTTTCCAAGAGTTTCATGCTTGTCAAAGTTTATTCGGTAGGCTTAAAAAGAGAAATAAAGACTACCAACACCCCCCCCCCCACGCTTAGGACTTTGCTATCCCGAGCATAGCAGAAATGAGGAAAAGGGAAAGGGAGAGGTAGTTCTCATGATGCTTCGCATATATAAAGACTATCCATGACTCTCCATGCCCAAGGGGTTTTAGGTGGCTAACAACGTTGTCTTCAAAAGTTGAGAGATGGAACAACAAAGGGCAATCAAATCTTTCTATTTCCCAAGAAACTTTATTTTTGTTTGTCCTTTCACTGAAAACAAAGCTCCAGATCACAAGTTATTATCAATTGATGCTCTCAAATCACTCAAGGTGGTTTTGATTCCTCTCAATGGCCAGTGGCCAAAATTTTCCTATATATTAAGGCTTATGTAGGGCTCGAGGCGGGGAATAGTAAGGCCGCATACTTGTATTTCATTTATCAGTAAGTCAAACTACGGATCCACGAAGAAAACAAGTCATGGGTTATGATCAAGTCCTGTGCATGATAACGAAGTGTATGGATGAATGAATGGTGGTGGATGCTCCTTCTGAAGTGATTTCTCTCTCTCTTCTATATTTAATGTATAGAGGAGATCATGGGCTATTCATGATTCAACTATATTCTTCTTCTTCTTCTTCTTTTTTTTTGAATAGCCCATAGCTCTTTTTGCAATGATTTTTGGAGAGAGATCAACATATGTTGTGGAGCCCGTTATTTTAATGACTGGTTATGGGGATACTTGAGGCGAACTTCCAGTATAGAAGTTTTAACATATGGAGTGGTATGAGTGTGCACATGGACTTGATCCAGAACACATAACAAGTATCTCACAAGGGTCATGATAATTTGACAAAGTTCAATGAAGATAAAAGTAGCGAATGCAATAGGATTTCATTAAAAGCATCATCTCGCTTTGGTAGGAATAAAATCATCATTGAGAAGATTGTGAGTCTGGAGTTCTTATTTGTAAGAAAAGGGCAAAGGAAAAATGTTCACTTGGTCTTGAGAAAGATTAAATTCTCCATTGTTATATCACATTTATCAAAAATTTAGAAAAGGTTTTCCTATGCAGGTAGGAATAAAATCATCATTGAGAAGATTGTGAGTCTGGAGTTCTTATTTGTAGGAAAAGGGAAAAGGAAAAATGTTCAATTGGTCTTGAGAACGATTAAATTCTCCATTGTTATATCACATTTATCAACAATTTAGACAAGGTTTTCCTATGCAGTGAGTGTTTCCCAAGGAAATAAGAGAATGCAAGGAGCTATCTTTATACAACAAGCATTATTGGTAGGATAGTTTCATATTACCAAGGTAAGCATTTTTAATTATGATGGAGGTTTGAGTTAAAATTAGAATGACCAATTATGCTCATTCCTCTTGAAGCGGCCAGGTGATCTGGGTCGTGGCACTTCATGCCGCCTGGCGGGGTGCGCCGCCCAGCGGTCTCCGTCGCCCAGCGAGGTCGGCCACCCTGCGGGCACCGCCGCCTGGTGTGCTTTACATCGCCATGAGGCGCGCTGGTGTGTCATTTGTCAAAATTTTGACCTGTTTCCTAATTTGTCATAAGACTCAGTCGTTTGTGAGATACAAAGTCCGACCTATGTGTTGCCACATAGATCAGAGAAATATATTGAAGTAAACACACAAACAATCATTAAATTTTATTTATAGAGCCCTGTCGCATTACATCATTGAAATAATGAAATTAACTAAAGAATCGAACTAAACGAATAATAACTGAAATGAAGGAAATAAAGCTAAGCGCCTAAGGAAATAAAAAGGACTCTATGGGCGAGGGAGATAGTAGGCGTCCGGATGCCCGGCCGCCGTGGCTACGCGCTTAATTTTAAAACCTAAACCCTTGCATAGCCACTCCACATTATCTTCAAGCACCTCTCGCCTAAGGTGCTCTTCCCCCATCCGATCTTCAACCTTGTCCACCTGCTGCCGAAGCCCCTTCACCGCCTTCCATAGAGCGTCTGTCTCATCATCACTTGGATCACTAAATTCCATTCTTCCAAGCGGTCCACAGATCGGTGGTGGAGAGGGTCGGCGCCTAGTCTTAGGAGGCGTGGAGTCAGTGGACTCAGCGATCGCCCCCGGCGGAACCCTTTGGTACAGCACCTTCCCATAGCCGGTGGCCGTTTTATGGCCATGAACGACATAAGGAGGGGGGCTACTATTTCCAGAGGTTTCCTCTGAGCTAGACACCACTTGTTTGCCGATCTGCTCATAGTGGACCAAGGCCATCCCTTCCTCCATCTGAATGGCGGCTCGGTACGTAACTCCCATACCAACCACAGGGGTCGGGGTAGGGAGATTTGGAGAGCTAGGCCCAGCATCGGCGTCTTTCGGGGGTGTGAGCTGCCCCGTGGTTGCGCGGGTTGGGGTTGCAGGGCGAAACTGCTTCCCCTTCCCGATCGCACGCACGGGGGAGAGTCCCTGGGGTGCACTGCCACCACCTAGCCTGACAGGCGACACCGACTGGTGGGAGCTGCCGCCCGGCCTAGCGGGTGACATCGGCCGGCGAGATCCGCTACCAACCCGCGGGGGCGTGGCCGCCCGGCCTGGCGGGGGATGCCGCCCACGGGCCTTGCTGCCCGGCGGTGTGGGAGATGTCCTGATCGGCCAGATATTGGCTATGGGCTTGGGAGGCTCGTCGTCAGAGATTTCTTCGAGGATGAGGCGCCACGTAAGACGATCACTAGGAGGGGCCATGGTTTTCCGGTTGGACTTGGCTTGAGGTGCCCCTGGAGTGGCTGAGAACTCTCTGTTTTTGTTCATCTCAGGGGATTCGGCCATGACTTTTCAGAGTCTAGAGAGGTTGGAGGCTGGGGTCCTTTTAAGGGAAAAACTCACCTAAACCATGGAACGGATAGGGTTGGAGCCGGCGGAGGCCTCTCCGGGTTTGACATCCAGGCGGGGCGTAATTTTGAATGTTTGTTGCAGCCGCCTGGCGCGTGCGGCCACCCGGCAGGGCTTCAAAAAGTATACATGGTCAAATGGGCCTTAGAGACCGAGGGTGGCAGGACAGGCCGCCCGGCGGGGTTAGCCGCCAGGCGGGCTATGCCGCCCGGCCGGGTTTGGCCGTGCCAGGCTGAGGCAATTTTTTTTTATTGGGAAGCAAGAAAAATTAGAGCCCTTCTAAGGTCGGGGTCTGACCATAGATGCAAAAGGGGTTTGCTTAAGTAGGATTGAATTCGAGGATATCTATTTCCTTTAAAAATATTTCCGTCATCACTTTGCAAGGCGATGGCCCCATGGGAGGAGGCATTGAGTACCGTGTATGGTCCTTCCCATTTACTCCTAAGTTTACCATGACCAAAAAGTTTAACGCAGGAGTTAAAAAGTTGTACCTTATCTCCCTCTCTGAACTCTTTATGGCGAATCTGTTTATCATGCCACCTTTTGGTCCTTTCTTTGTATAGTTTAGAGCTATGGTAAGCTTTTTCTCTCCATTCATCTAATTCTGCCAACTGGATCTGCCTCTTAATCCCTGCTACAGTTAGGTCCATATTGTATTTTTTTATGGCCCAATATGCTTTGAATTCCATTTCCACCGGCAGGTGACATGTTTTACAGTAAACCAGTTAATATGGTGTCATTCCTATGCGGGTTTTGTAGGCTGTCCGATAGGCCCAGAGTGCTTCATGGAGTTTGGGTGCCCAGGCCTTCCCTATTTCGTTTACTGTCTTTTGCAAGATGTTCTTAATCTGCTTATTGGAGGTTTCCACTTGGCCACTAGTTTGAGGATGGTATGGTGTGGCAACTCTATGATCCACCCCTAATTTGCTCAAGGCCTTTCTGAAAGTGCGGTCAATGAAGTGGGAGCCTCCATCACTTATCATTACTCACGGTACCCTGTACCATAGGAAAATGATCTCATTGAACATTTTCGTGGCATGCTTTGAGTCTGCTGACCTGCAGGGCATTGCTTCTACCCATTTCGAGACGTAGTCCACAGCCACTAAGATATACTCGAATCCTTCAGAGTTTGGGAAGGGTCCCATATAATCAATCCCCTAAACGTCGAAAATATCAACTTGCAAATTGTTAGTGAGAGGGATAGCATCTCTTGAGTTGATATTTCCATGTTTTTGGCACCTGGTGGACTGCCTGTGGTGTTATGGAGTCTTTCACTGTTTTCTCTTATCTTCCTAATGTATTCCAGACTATGTAATAATGGTATGATATAATAATAATGACATTGGTTATTTACTATTACTTCACTTTTGTCCTGTATGCGTGAAAACTTGATCCTTGGCACGTATACAGAAGCATTTGGTTTTGACCTTAAAACCGGGTGTGACAACAAGCAAGGACAACAAAGAATGCAACACAATTGCAGATATATTATGAATCTCATGAAGTTGGGGTCTCACAAACCGTTATGACAGTGAAACTTACGAACAGAATAATATAAGCAAAACCTAAACTCTAATGGTGCAGTGGTGGCTATTTATGAAGACCCTAGGGTCGTGCAAGACCCTCTGGACGCTCCCCTAATTGGGCTCAACTAGATACAAAGCCCAAAGGCCAAAAATGGGTGATGCAGTACCAAAACAGATTCTGGACCCTCTTTCATTTCGACATGACTCTGGATGAATTTTGATATGAAACAAGTGGCATTGGAAATGTCTTCTCCTTAGATTTCCGTGCATCTGTAGAATGTCCAGATTCGAGTCCGTATGCGTCATGGGCGTCTGTTTTAATGCAGACTGGTCCGGGGGCCTAAAACTAACTTGAAGTCAGTTTCGATTCGACCTCCACCTTGGCTTCCACACCCTTGCTGGTCTTTCATGTCCCCAAGTCCTTCCTCCATCATCTCCTAGCCCTCTCCATGGTTCCTAATCATAATGTAATCATCAGGTAGCAAACCATTCTCAAGAGTGATATATAATGAAGAACAAAGAACGAGCTCACCTCTAAAGTCGTCGTGCACGATCTCTTCTCATTGGAACATGTAAGTCCAGAACTGGAGGAGTGTTGTGTGTATCCATAGAAGTCATGAACTGATCAACTTCTTGGGTTACTTCTAGGAGAACAGCCGGAGTCGATGGAGCAAGCTGATGATCGAAAGAAGAATAAGATTAGTAGGCATAAATGGATTCTAAAGGTTACTAAAGTTATTACCTGAGTTAATGGAGCCAATGCAATTGCTGCTAGCTTCGCCTGTTTCTGTTGTTTAGCAGCTTAAGTCGATGAAGGGGTGTCCGTACGGTTTTTGGCCATTGCCTGCCAGATTTTCTTCAAACCCCGACCACTAAGGATTTGAGCAAGGGTTGGATGACCACTGCAAATCATTGGATTAATAGCTATTCTCAAGTATTGGATCGGCTTCCCGCTGTTGCTCACCGCTGGAGGGATTATTGCCGGGTCCTACATTCAAAAAGAAGTTAGTTCTGAAAATCGATGAGAATATGATGAAAATTAATATAAGAAACTTACTGTGTCCTTGACGGCGATGAGATGGTCAGTCAGTTGTTTGGAGAAGAGATGCTTCTTCCACTCTTTCCACCAAGACTTGAACAGAATGGAGATAGAGGGAAGCAGTTGGATATCGGCAAGGCTGCCCATTAGGATTTCTGAAGCCATGTCATAGATCCTTTTGTACTCAAGAGGACCTTTGATTTCTTGTCTGGCTCGAAGACAGCCGATAAAGAATGAGCCGACGAGGATCCGACCAAAACCAAGTTGGCAAGAGGTTGCTGCAGGGTTATAGAACTCGTATGAACGAGTCCAACGCTGACTGCCATGGAAGTCGATGGGTAAGATACCGGGTCTGATACAAGCTTCAAAAATGATAGTTGATTCCCTGTCATGCAAAGGATTTTTTGGACAAAATATAGAAGGTTTTTAAAATTCAAAATGTACATTCGGGAACCATATCTGTTTATTGGCCTGGATGCCGTTGTAGAAGAGGGTGAAATAAATGTTGAAGTTTTCTCTGGACATCCGGCATCTAGGAACCACCATGGCAGCCTCGCCAAGTGATGTGCAGCAATGCATGGGGATTTCATTACCCTCTGTGACGTCTATCGATGGGAGAAAGTTCTCTAAGAAGGGTTTCAACTCCATGGCTTGAGAGTAGTAAGCATTGAGCCACAAATGTATGAACCACCACGGACCTCCTACTGAGATGGGTTGTTTGGTTTGCAAGCTCACGGCGATGTGATGCAGAAGTTGATACGAATAACCTAATAGGAGTCTGCCCAAAGGAAATTTGTTGCCCTCGGCTAAGATATTGGCTATGCCCAGAAAGTTGATGGTGGGTATGCATGATGAACCACAGAAAATGAAGTGATCGAGCCAAAGGTTTAAAAACGCGGATAGTTCTCGGCTGGAAACTGATCCAGTCTTTTGGTGGGTAGCAATATATTTGGGCCAGGTACTTGACATTTCGGTTTCAAATTTACATTGCTTGTGAATATTTTGAATGAGAAAGGGATCATAGTATTGATTGACATTTAGGATGGTTAGCATCATCACATTCATAAGAGAAGGTGCCATAGGACCTTGATTGAATAAAAAGGCATTCTGGGCATCAGACCAGAAATAAGATGTTATCGCCAGTATTGGCTCGTTCTTGGCCATATCAACCAATGAAAGTGGTAGTGCCATGTCAATCTGGGCATCTAAAAGAGTGGAAGCATGTCCGGTGGTGACCCTGCGGTACCAGTTTCTCTAGTCCGGGATTGATGATGGCCATGATCGAAAGACAGTTTTCCAGGGTTCAAGGGTGGCCACGGTGGATTTGAGAGGAATTCAGTTGTTTTCGTAGTTTATAAACTCTATGTGGTCAAAGTCATTTCAAGTACCTAAATAAAAATGATTTTGATCGACGCTGGAGGGGATGCAAATCTAGATCTTGAGTTCCTAGTACAAGCAAAAGATAAAGCTAATATTACAAAGGAAAGCTAGATAATCGTGACTTAAAAGGAACTAAAACAGTTTAAAAGTACAATGGTAACGAACATGGCAAGTTGGATCTAATAAGGAAATCTGTAAGCAAAAGAAAGTGGAAACGGGTTACCTCAGGAATGCTTGCTGGAGTCACCATCACCATACTTAAGATCGTCAGTGCTTGAAGAGCGTAATGGTTCGGGATGGGTAATGCACCGGTGTTTGGAGGAAAGAGAAGAAATTGAAAAGGCTTGGGATCGGGTAAAAGTGAATGGAGGAAGAAGATGCATTTATAAGCATGGGACACCGGTAGGTTGCAGTAAAGATGCGCGATGAACGAGGTGACAAAATTTGGTGCACGAAGGGTTTTGTACCCCAGACTCAGGGCACATGTGTTGACACCGGAATTTAACTGGTCCGAATGATCAGTCGCGTGACAGGATCGGCCGAAGTCAATGGAATTTAATGGCCAAAGGGAATAAAGTAGGCCCGTTAGGGTTGTTTTATTTTTGTTTATTTTTAGTTTAGATTTTATTTAGAATAAGCCGAGTCAATTTGTTTGAGAGTCCTGACTGAGTCAGGTCAGAACCCCTTGCACGAGGTTATAAATATGTAATAGGATCTATACAAGAAAAACAAAACTTTCGTTCAATACAATTCTGCGCATCGCCAACCTTTCCTACTCGACGAATTCCTCGTCTCGCGCAGGCTGCATCGGCTCCAATCTCGGCGAGAGACTTGGATTAGTCAAACCCGGTAATTCTATCAACTTCAACTAGTACGTTCTCCATAATTTGATATTCTAGTCGTTATCTGTAGAATTGCTAGTTATCCAGTAACTAGATCTTTATCTAGCTTGTTCTATCGACTTAGATAGCAGTATTGTCTCCGCTAGGTCCGATTTTCTGTGATTTCTGTAGGTTGCGTGAGGTGGATTTATGTCTTTTATTCGTGTCACTCTATAGATTTTATCTATAATTAAGTCTAGCTTCGATTACCATGTTTGGGCACTATCTTGATTAGGTTCGATCTACTCGAATCAGCAAGGCTGCATCGACTTTGATCTCTTGCTGGGTGTACAGGGTTAGATTTGATTCGATTATATGTAGAGTCGATAGAGTTCTAACAGGATGTTTAGCCAATAGGTTATCACGGTTCAATCGACTTTCTAGTGCTTAATCTGATTATTTTTATCATTTTCTAAGTCATTGGTGCTCTTGTCAAAATAAGATAGATATGTGTTTTTAGCATATTTGCAATACCATCTATCAGATCTATCGACTTAGCACCATCGACAGAGCGAGTTTTTGCGTATTCATTATAGATCTGTCGACTCAGCTCTATCAACTTTTGCCTGATGCATCGACTTGGCCAGATATCACATAAATACAGTAGGTCGACTCTAGCCTATTGTTCCAATTTCTCATTGGAATTTATGACTTAAAACTATTTACTGAATTATATTTTGCTGATAAGCTGATATAATCAACTGATTAGTTTAAATTCTATTATTTTATCCATATAATAGCATCATCTGGTATCATGAGCAGTGCTTATAGACTTTCTTCATCGACCTGTCCTGGGTCGGTGACCCGTGGAATTTGACCGTTTGTCTCTTTGTCGATTTGCAGGTAAAATCGACTAGCATGCCCTGATTTTTTCATATTGAGCTTGCAATGGAGTTAAGCAGATCTCCTAGATCACGCGTGGCTATTTTCGCATCAACAATTATATAGATGTTAACACTTCTTGTGAGGGAGAAGAGGCATCATCCTCCAGCTCCACATCTGGAGTTGCCGGAGGAGTCAGAGTCATAGGAGCCATGTCAATGTTCTCCACCAATATTCGAGAGGTCTCCACCATGGAGTCGAGTAGTAGTTGGCATTGGTTGACCTTTGCTTGGGATTGAAGCCCTCCTTGATTTTATCTTCGGAGAGCTCAGGATTCCAAGATTTGCAGATGGTCGACACTTGGCTCCCAGCTTTGATGGCCACTCGCTTGGTGTGTTGCTCGATGGCTTCAGGGGCATGCTCTAGCAAATACTCTAGAGAATGTCCTGTCTTCTCGACTTGGTTGGCATGGATATAATCTAACGCCTTCCAAGCGCTATAAGATATAGCTGTAAAAGTTATATAAATGTTAGAAGATGAAAAAGAATAGGCAGATGACAAAGATGATAGAGGAAACCTTACTGGCAAGATTACATTTAAAGGATTTCTCAGAGCTCTTGGCTTGCTTCAGCTTCTCCTCGGTCTCCTTCAGGTTCTTCTTCAGCTAGACGTCTACGACACTCTGCACTTTCAGCAGCTTGGCGAGGTCATCCTTCTTCGCAGTCAAAGCTTGGCTTGCTGGTTTGAAGTAAGCTTCTCCAGTTCGACTACATTCTTCTCATGAGCTGAAAACATATGTTGAGATGTTGGCATGAGAAATAACAAAACTGGAAGGATTCGTTAGTTTTAAAACTTTATATAATTCAAGAAGGATAAGTGCCTTGGTATTGAATTTACCTTGGATGCTTCTCGGTGCTAACGGAGGATTTCTAGATCCTATGCTTCAAGCTAGCCCGCTGGCTTCTCGACCGATACAGCTTTATCCTTGACAGGAGCTAGTATGATGTTCTATTGAGGGGCGGTGGTCTTTGGCGGCGCTGGGATCACTAGAGATTTCACCGGTTCGGTCGTAAAGCTTGATGGTGTGTCAACTGACTGAGGTGGGTCGGTCGGACGAGGAGTTGGAGTCTACACTATGTTTTTTGACGAACCCTACGTATCGGTCGACTGGGAAGCATGGTTGCTGCTGTACAAGTGTTCCAAGATCAAATGTGTGACACCCAAGTGTCTAATTTTTTTACCAAACAAGCATGAAGAGCACAAATTATAGTTAAGAGTAACATAAAATGATAGAGCCTCACCCAATGTAAATTAATTATAGGCAAATAAAAACCCTGCAAACAAGATTATGAGCCAATTAAAATTTTTCTATACAACATATGCCAAATAAATTTATAATCGGTTTGGTAGTAATAAAATAGAATTTTATAAATTAAATGAGCATTTTATCATATTTGCAAATACCCTAAATAATTAATTTAAGCTTAAGAACCTAATTAATGCAAATATTAATTCTCAAATATTTTAATGCAAATTTGAATTTTTGTCTTCACTAAGTGGTTAAAAATATCATAAATGACTAGTGTACCAAATTTCATAATTTTTAAAGGCACCTAACTATTTTATTTGGAGTTAATTGGAACTAGGGACCTAGTTGTAAGAATTCAGAGAATCTAGGGGGTGTTGTGTAAAATCTTTTCCCTTCTTCCTCGATTGGCCCTGGCGTAGACCTTCTCTTCCCCCCCCCCCCCCCCAATGCACGCCAGCGCTAGCGCGCACGCCATCGCTCCACCTCAGGACTTCACGCTGCTACAGCGCTGTTGACCCCTCCTCTACAACCGTTCTGTCCCATCCATCCTCTTCGCCGCGAGCGCTGCCCAACGGCCACCACTCCCCACCTCTGCATGTTAGCCATGTCGATTGGTAAGACTTCAATTCTGCCCCCCCCCCCCTCCTTGCCACTCCTGACCCCCAACCACCCTACCGACCCCTCCGCGACACCAAAGGGCACCAGCTAGCGACCCTGAACCGAGTCATCCCCTTCATACCGGCTCCCTCTACTGTCTACCTTATTTTCTCTTCTCCCCAACATTCCGCCATCGCAGATCCTAGCTCAAGCTAGAACTCCGTAGTTCCTGAGTCATGCAAGACCCCACCAGCTCCCCTTCACGTGCATTCCCCTCTACCTTTCTGCCCGAGCGAACTGCAGAACCCATCATGTCTTGAGATTCCTTAATTTTGAAGAAAATCCCGTCGGCCCCTTTCTAGACCAGTCTTAGTGCCGACAAGAAATTCTTGGCCTCCGTTGAGTTTCAAAAGCCCATTTCTTCCCCTACGTTTGTGCGACTAGCCGACGCAATTCCCTGACTTTTTCTTTCACTGATTCCTCCATTCGAGTCATCGGCATTCCACTTTTCCCCGGCCACCACCCCTGCTCCGCCATTAAACCCGAGCCGCCTCCACGATGAGAGCTATATTGTGTTCCTCCTCGTCGAACGCCGCCCTGATGCCGGTCTTCCTCGACACCTCGTGAAGCTGCAGGAGAAGACGGAGCTCGATTTGCTGGCCCCTACCAGAAACGCGACGCCGCCAAAGTTGCTCATCTGCCGCTCCTTGTCGTCGGCCTATCTCTGGTGAGCTTCTGTCCCCGCAAACCCCTCTGACTGAATTGCCTCGACGAGTACGTCACCCCCGTGCTCCCGCGGCGACGTCCCACCCAGGCACGGCCGCAGCAGCGAGCTTCGACCACGCTCCGCCGAGCCTCCGGCGTCGCTGACCAGTGCCGACTGGCGCTGATTGGCAGCCGTGTTGGCGCCTACATGGTGCTGATTGGCAGCCGTGTTGGCGCCTACGTGGCCCTGACGTGGCTGCTGACATGGCCCTATGTGTCACTTAATAAACCAGAAAAACCAAGAAAATTACAGTAAAATCATTAAAGCTTTTAAAAATCATAGTAAATTGCATATAAGGACAATGAGGCCCAAATAAATTTTGTTAGGTTCACCATGAAGTGCTTTATTTTAGTAAAATCATAAACTAATGTTTTCTGTACATGTATTGTTATTAGTGCATTTAATTGTCAAAAGATCAGATAAATCACCAAAAATTATAGGAACAAAATTAAATCATGATTTTTGGCATGCTTAGTAAACACATGAATATCTACCCCCATAAATTTTGGCTCGGTAAAATATGAAATATATTGTCCTCTGGAATGTATTTAGTGTATTTGCTTAGAAAAATGCTAGTAAATAATTCTAAATATTTTGCCCATGAAACATTGTGTAAAAATCACTCATGTATGAGTCTCTCCACAGTAAATCACCCATGTCCAGAAACATATATTTACTATATTAATTAATTTAATTGCTCATATCTCCATTTTGACCCTATTTAAATGCATAAAGAATATCTACACATAAATTCCTTAATATCAACTTTACTTCTCTGAAGCATATGGCGTCGAGAACATAATAATAATAATATTGACATTAAAACACTAATGTACTTTGCATACATTATACCATTGCATTAAATGGTGTTCTGACAATGCCGTTAACACGTTTTCCATCATATAGGTAATGACAACCAGGAGCCCGAAGAGGATTTTCAGATTGATATTGACTCTCAGGAGCAAGAGATTGTAGTTGCTAACACTGGCATTAATCCAGGCAAACCCCGGTTTGCATTCGCCTTTTTATAAAGTTTGCTAGGTTACAATATTACTAGTGTATATGATTATTGTTGCATTAGGTCATAGGAGTTGGTTGGAAACCCACCTTGCATGATTTCCTAAATGGCCTATGCTACTGTTATTAGAATTTGGTAGAATCGGCATTGTATTGCTATGCTTAGTAATTCATAGTCTCGATAGATATTTTTACTAAGGAATGAACTTGATCACTAAATTGGAACTTAATGAAAAAAGTTTGCTTTGATGTTATGACCGGGCAGGGATGATGCATGTGTAAGTTTGCAACAACACATGGGTGTTGACTACGGTAGTCCTGCCTTGTTGAACCTAGGACCCGTCCGTGGTCGGCCCCATGATCAAGTATTGAATAGCACCGAATGCATGCTAGTTTATGGGCACTAGTAAACCGATGTAGCATTAAAGGTCACTTGCATTAAGGACGGTTAAGGTGCATTGGTCATTGACCCTTCTGCTGCTGGAGCGGGCAGTTCATACCATGAAAAACTGTTGGTAGAACGGCATGCCCACTCTATGACACCACACCCGGTCTAAGGAGTGAGTGCTTTTCTTACGAAAGGTTGCCATATATGACCTTAATTGGTGCGTATGTGTAATGTATCCCATGCTTTTCCAGCTAGTGTAAATCGATTGCAATTGCTATCGCTCACAGTAATGAGTACCACTTGGTCACCGCGCCAATCACGTAGTTGCACATGACACATGGAAACTGATTATGTTGCTTATTGTTGATTATTATTACTACTGCTCTTATACTGTATTTAATTCATGTATTAATTTCATCATTTTGTTCCTCCACTATAGTTATATTTCTGCCCTACCCAATTAACTTGACAAAATAAAATTTGGTAGAACTAATAGGATGCTTAGTGCAAGTCATTTCAAATAAGCCATCCTATTAGAGCCAATGCATGCCTAGGTCCTATGACGGGTAAGTCTTGCTGAGTAATTAGTACTCAGCCTTTGTGCCACTATTGTTTTTCAAGTAATGAAGAGATAGAATTGTCTGTAGATGTGACGTCTTGGGACATGCAAGTCCCTGAGGGTTGTACTACCCACTGGGAGTCCGACTTGCCACTGCAATAATGTTGTGTGCTGCTAGGGTGATGGTTCTTTGGGCAAGAATCATTGTTATTGCTGTATCATCAAGAGGTCGCATTAGGTATTGTTCTTTGCTTCCGCTGTTTTTGAACTATCTTAAATTGTAATATTCCACTACACTTCAATACTCTATTTATGTAATGACTTAACTTAAAATGGACAAATGTTGTATTATCAAGTGTATGCGTTATCAATACCTTCGGGACCCCGATCCTCCAGGAAGGGCGCCATAGCTAGTATCAGAGCCGTGGTCTATGATAATATAACAAATAAATCGTATTTTCATAAAACTATGACGTTTGCGAGTAAGGACACATTTGTATTGCCCATATAGATAATAGGGTGGTGACAAAGCTAATCTGGGTTATGTTTGTTTACATTATTTACATCTACGGCTTCTTCAAATGAAGGTACGTGCATGCTTAACCACACACGTGATGTCGGTGTCTGTGCTTGCAAACGGATACGAGACACTGTTGGCTCGTGACTTATCATAGGGCGATCCTTTTCCATGGATCGTTACTAGTAGAATTATGCTTATTTTCGTAGTTTCTTTTGAATTTAATGTATTGTTTCTGAAATGGATCTTCTACGTACACTAACGCTGTTAGTATGACACTTAGAATAACTAATGTGTTGAGTGCGGGTCATCACCAAATATTCGTGCCGCTAAGTATCGGCAAAATATGTGTTGTGTTGTGAGGAACGATAGGTTAATAAAATGAAAATTTTGCATCATGAATCCCTATATAACTAAACTAAAACTTTTTTCTCATCTTGCCCACGAACCTCTGGATACAAAATTTCTAAACTTGTTGAGCACAAAATTTCAAAACACAAGTCCAATTGTCAAGTTAATAAGAATCTGTCGTGTTTTTAGCTGCCAACTTCAAAAATTCGTAGTTATTAATTTACTCAGCCAAATAAGGCATACAAATACTTTTTAGAAAGTTCTTTACATCCTCTGTAATCTAGAATTCAAATTAAATTTTTATCATAACAGTAAGAGCCTCAGAAACAGAGAGCAAATATAATCTACCAACACACTGTTTTCAGCATAACCCTGAACTTAAAAAATTTCATAACTGGAGTTGTACTTCGAATTTTTAAGTGTTTAAACCTAATCTGGAAAGCCTTTGAAGTCGAGTTTCGCCTCCAATAGGTTTCAAAATTTTATTGGTCTCCCTCTGTTCAGTAGAGCCAAAACACTAAGACCCTGTCATCCAGAAACAGAATCAGCCAACCTGAAATTGTAAAATTCATATGTCCAGTTCTACATGGATTTTTGAGAGTGTAAATACATTCTGAAAGGCTATGGAAATCTATTTTCACATGGTTCCAAGAACCAGTTCTAAAGACTTTGTTATTGGGTCGAAATACTCACTTTTCTAACTGATGTATAGTTAAGACAGAATCTATTTTAAAACCTGTTGCCGTATTATTGCCCCATGAGACTGGAAAATATAAACTAAAACTTTGTCTCTATATCTCATAGCACTTCATATCAAATGCATGTTTACTGCAAGGAAGGTTTCTGACTCAATCAAATAAAAATCCTTGTAGCATGGTGCATAATCGGAATCAGGATGACCCTAACAGCTCTCAGCAGGGAGCTAATGCTCAGCCCTTGCTGGCAGAAATACTGGCTGCTATGATTATTCGGCAGCAGAATGATTCCGAACTGCTCTGTCAGCTGGTGGAGAATATGTCCAACTTGGGTGGATGTGGAGGCAACCGCAACAACAACAACCAGCCCCGACAGAGCACCTACTCAGACTTTCTGGGTACTCATCCGCCGACCTTCGAGCATGCCAGAGAGCCTCTAGACGCCGATCACTAGCTGTGTCAGACCAAGTCAAAATTCAGTCTGCTAGAATGCACCGAGCACCAGATGGTGCTATTTGCCGCCCAACAACTCCAGGGCTCTGCTAGTGCCTAGTGAGCAAATTATGAAGCTTCTCTGCCCGCTGGACGCCATATTGAGTTGAATGAGTGCAAGACTACATTTCACGCTCATTTCATTCTAGCTAACCTCATGAGGTGGAAGTTTCAGGAATTCATGGATCTGAAACATGGAGGGAGGAATGTCCTTCAATACTCTAAAGCTTTCAATCACCTTGATCAGTATGCTACTGAGTATGTTAACACTAAGGAGAAGAAAAGATATGCATTCCTACGTTGAATGAATGCCATTCTCAAGGAACGTCTGACTTGGCAGACGACGGGCACGTACAATGACCTGGTCAATGCTGCTATTTTCCAGGGAGGTGCCATGTGCCAAGTTGAAGAGGAAAATCGCAAGAGGAAGGCCCCTGCTAGTGCCTCTGCTGCCCCACAGGCCAAGCATTGCCTGGTATACACTTCACCCACCGAACAGCATTTCCGGGCATCACCGCAACAGCAATTTCCAGAACTACTCGAGGCCACTGCAGCAATGGAACTTCCCACCTCGTGCACCATACCAACAATAGAACAATCAGTACCGTGCACCATATCAGTAGCAAGGAAATATGAGTGCTCGTGCCCCACAGCCCGCTGACCGTGGAAGCAGTTATCCATGCTACAACTGTGGTCATACCGACCACTTTGCTAAGAATTGTGCCATACCTAGGCACAACAAGAACAACAATAGCAATCAATGTCGGAACCAGAACAAGAATGTAAATGCACCGTCTCGTGGTGCCCAAGTGAACTACACCAATGCTGAAGACATCCCTCAGGGCGAACCCATGCTGACCGATACACTCTCACTCTATCGCCAGCATGTCCTTACACTTTTTTATTCTGGTGCTACACATAATTTCATTAGCAAAGCTTGTGTGCAAAAACATAATCTCCACACCACCACCATAAATAAATGCAACACCGTCTGCTCTCCTGTTGGACAAATTCTTGCTAACGAAGTATTATGTAAAGCTCCACTATAAATAAATCAAAAGATTTATCCCACCAATTTCATCATGCTCAAGGATCAAGAAATCGATCTAATCATAGGCATGATCAAGATGAAAACCCATAGAGCCATGTTAGACATCGAGCCCCGTATCGTTCACATCAACTCTCCCATGCATGACCAAGACACACTTGCTCTAAATACCGATTCATCGAAAGCCCTAGTTGTCCATCACTTGGAAGGACAATCCCTCAAGAACATTCCCGTTGTTTGTGAGTATCCAGACGTGTTCCCTAAAGATATCTCTAGCCTCCCGCCTGACCGTGAAGTGGAATTTAACATAGAACTACAGCGAGGAACTTCTCCAATATCCCGTCGTCCATATGAAATGGCACCGAATGAGCTGGCTGAATTGAAAAAGTAATGGAATGAGTTGTTGGAAAAGGTATTCATTCACCCAAGCACTTCACCTTGGGGCTGCCCTGCTATTTTTGTGAAGAAGAAGGACAAATCTCAGCGCCTTGTCGTTGGTTATCGGCCTCTCAACAAAGTTACCATCAAAAATAAATATCCGCTACCCAGAATTGACATCCTTTCTGACCAATTGGTTGGTGCCAAGGTCTTTTCAAAAATTGACCTCCGTTCGGGTTATCATCAAATCAAGATCAGAGCAGAAGATATACCGAAGACTGCTTTCTCTACTAGATACAGATTATTCGAGTATCTAGTAATGTCATTTGGATTAACAAATGCCCCTGCCCATTTCATGTACCTAATGAATTCGGTATTCATGCTAGAGCTACACAAATTTGTTGTTGTATTCATTGATGACATCCTCATCTATTCTAAGTCCAAGGAAGAGCATGCTGAACATCTTCGCATTATTCTTCAACGTCTCTTAGATCACAAGTTGTATGCAAAATTCAGCAAGTGTGAATTTTGGTTGGACCATGTGCCATTTCTTGCCATATAGTTTCAGCAGAAGGAATCTCGATAGATCCCAGCAAAGTTCAAGATGTGCTTGATTGGAAGCCACCGAAAACAGTTCATCAAGTTCGTAGTTTCCTCGGATTACCTGGATATTATCATAGGTTCATCCTTAATTTTTCCTAGTTATCCAAGCCTATCACAATATTACTGAAAAACGATGTGAAGTTTGAATGGAGTGATAATTGTGAAGAAGCATTTCAGAAGTTGAAGGAACTATTAACCACTGCCCCAGTATTGGCTCAGCCAGACATCACCAAACCGTTTGATGTGTATTGTGATGAATCTGGGACAGGACTTGGATGTGTGCTTATGCAAAGTGGTCGTGTCATTGCCTATGCATTGCGATAACTACTGAAGCATGAAGAACATTATCCAACTCATGATTTAGAACTAGCTGTAGTTGAGCTTGCACTAAAAATTTGGAGGCATTACCTACTCAGGAATTTAGTGCATATCTACATAGATCATAAGAGCTTGAAATGCATTTTCACTCAGACCGATCTGAACATGAGACAACATCGGTGGCTGAAATTAATGAAGGATTACAATCTAGAGATTCATTATCATCTAGGCAAGGCCAATGTAGCCGCCGACGCGCTAAATAGAAAAATCCACTGCAATAACTTGGTGCTAGAATTTCAGGACAGTGGCAACAATATAACAATTTCAGAACCTAGTCTTCATGTTTTGCCTGCTATAGTGATCAACAAGCTTAGTATACATTCCACCATCTGTGAAGAAATCATGGCTGCACAAAGGAATGACATGGGTATGAATTATACCCATCAAAACATTAAAAATGGTAAAGCAAAACGTTTCACACAAGACTCGGACCGTACCCTATGGTTCAATAATCGTCTATTCGTACCAAAGGTCTTTGAACTTCGACAAAAAATCTTGGATGAAGCACATCACTCCAAATACTCTATCCACCTGGGTAGTAATAAAATGTACAAAGATCTGAAAAAGAATTTTTGGTGGACAAGAATGAAGCGAGAAGTTGCACGATATGTTGCAGAATGTGATACTTGTTAGATAGTTAAGGCTGACCATTTGAAACATGCCAGATTACTTCAACCATTGAGTATTCCCGCCTGGAAATGGGAAGACATTAGCATGGACTTTATTTTTGGCCTCCGTCTCACCTCTCGGAAGCATGATTCCATTTGGGTCATGGTGGACAGACTCACCAAATTTGCTCACTTCCTGCCAGTCAACAATAGATACAACATACGGCAATATGCAGAGCTATACATCGCAAGAATTTTGTGTCTTCATGGAGTACCCAAGTCCATCATTTCATATCATGGCTTGCAGTTTGTTGCTCGTTTTTGGGAACAACTGCACACATCTTTGGGTACAGGCTTAATTCGTAGTTCTGCTTACCATCCCGCTACCGATGGACAAATAGAGCGTGTCAACCAAATTTTGGAAGATATGCTTAGAGCATTTGTTTTAGCACATGGTGGTAATTGGGATGAGTATCTACCTTATGCAGAATTTTCATATAACAACAATTACCAGGAGAGTGTGAAAATGTCACCATTTGAAGCACTCTATGGTCACAGTTGTAGAACCCCTATGAACTGGTCCGAACCTAGAGAAAAAGTAACATTTGGTCCTGACCTTGTAAAGGATTCTGAAGAAAAAGTTCGTACCATTCGGGCAAATCTTAAAGCTTGAAAGGACCGAGTGACCGAGAGGGGGGGGGGGGTGAATCAGGAACTCGCACTATGTACCAAATTCGCCAAATCCTAAAACCAATCACTCAAAACAACTCATACACAATTCTAGTGGTGATCACACTAGCAAGATAATAGTCCTATGTAAGGAACAACAAGCTAAGCATACTAGTGGATCACACAAAGGCAATACAACACCTATGCAAGCTAGTTACCAAAGATACGCGGAAGCAAACAACTAGCTAGCAAGGAGTTCTACTCAAGCAAAGCTACTAGATCAACAAGCATATAGAAAGCATACAAAGCAAGAATAGCACAATACATACTAGGGTGATCAATCAAGCCAAAGCAACTCCTATTCATGGTAGTGATCAAGTATGAAGGCAAAGCACTACTAGCAAGTAAAGGAGCCTATTCATGCAAGTCTACAAGGTAGTCAACTAAAGCAAGGTAAGCACACAAGCATGAATAGCACGGTAGGTAAATGCGGAAAGTAAAGCATCATAGTAAGGAGTAGAGTAAATGATGGCTCATGATTTTTTCCCGAGGTCTTGGAAGGAAGGCGCCTTCCCCTACTACTCATTGGACCACTCCCGCCGGAGTCCCGGTCCCTCCCGCCACCAAGTGGAGTTCTTGCCCACGAACCCGCAATCACTCCTCGAGTGAAGACACGGTGTGCATCACCGCTGCACAAAGTACAAGCTCGCCTCCCTCAAGAACTTGCCGTACTCCCCGAGCCGGCACGGGCGCTCACTATTGATGCCCCTTTCACTGGAGGGCTCAAATCGTGTACAAACATGTGACGGCCTTCACAACCAATCACGATAGGCTCGATCATCGACACCAAACCGGTCTAGGTCATACCATAGACCAAGAGTAAGAACCTTGATCACACCCTCGAGGACACCCTAGCCTTAGATGTGCATCAATGCTGATGTTACTCTGACTAGCACTCTCAAGATATCCAATATCCTCTCCTAGTGCTCTCCTCTTGGCCCTTTGGCTTCCCATAGATGCTCCGAGAAATCCCCATGGCGAAAGGCTGTCTCCAAGACCCCAGCAATGAGTTTATATAGGACTCTAACCTCAAACTAGTCGTTGCTCCATGAAACAGCCTCTCAGGATGTACTGACCGGACAGTCCGGTCACTGTCCAGACTAGACTGTCTGGTCTCGACCGGATGGCTCCTCCAGAGCCGTTGCTCTCTATTCGTTGTTTACTTCATACTGACCGGACAGTCCGGTCTATAGACCGTACAGTCCGGTCTTCATAGCTCCAGAGCTGTTCTAGCCACTTCTTCGTCTGTCCAGAATTTCTTCCTATGGACCGTACAGTCCGGTCTATAGACCATACAATCAGACCGTACAGTCCTGTCTTTACAATTCTGCTCCAACAGATTTCCTTACAGCCAACTTCTCCTCTGTTCTGTCGCCTCCTATAATGACCGTATAGTTCGGTCTTCACACCGGACTGTCCGGTCTCTTCCCTCGTTTCTCCAAATAGAGACATTGTCAATGGTTCATCTTCTGTCTGAACCTTCTCCATACAGACTGGACCATCCGGTCGGCACACCGGACTGTCCAGTCTCTATGGTTCCTCTGCCAACAGAATTCCTCGCATCCAACGTCTTCTCTGTAGTGAATTTCCCTCTGATCAGCGGACTATCCGGTCTCCAAGACCTCTTGACTTTGTTTCCCGGCTTCTTCCAATAGCTCCTTGGCTTCTCCACTATCACCTAGTGCCTGTGATTTCACTGAGCATCAATGCACATCACCGACTAGACATGACTAAGAGAATGACCTAGACCCCCTTGATAGTCCGGTTTTTCCTATGGACTCAAAGCCCTAACAACTAGGCATGTGTTCCCAACACTTGCTCCATACCTTGTTCTCAGCTTTGATCCATCTCCATCAACCATTGGACTCCATCAAGCTCACAAGCCTCCATGCTTGCTATCATTATCATCAATCGCCAAGGCAACCATCAATGACCATCATAAGATAGATAAGGTTTCCTACATGCACAATACTCGTGTAGACATTAGTCACATTTCATGTTTGTCATTCATCACCAAAACAATCATACCGTAGGGTGACCTCAATGGTCATGAACCTTACAAAGCTGCTAAATGCCGTCTAGAAAAGTATGCAAATAGACAACGTAGACCACTATATTTCAATAAAGGTGACTATGTCTATCTCCGAGTGTCACCTATGAAAGGGATTCAGTGGTTTGGAGTCAAAGGAAAGTTAGCTCCCCGTTATATTGGACCATTCCAAATTCGGGAACGATGTGGGAACATAACACCTTTCATGTCTCTCAGCTGAAGCAGTGTCTCAAACCACCCATTGACAAAATCTTGGAAAACTATGACCAACTTCAACCAGACCTCACATACTCCGAACAACCAATAAAGATCCTCAATGAGAAAGAACGCACAACCCATAAAAGAACAATCAAATTCTATAAATTTCAATGGAGTAATCACTTGGAAGATGAATCCACATAGGAATCTGAAGAATTTCTGAGTACACATTACCCGAAATTTTGGTCATCATACGTAGGTATATTTTGACCACCGCACTTCCCTCTAGTTTGCCTTGTTCAAAATCTTGGGACAAGATTTCTTTAAGGAGGGAGGGCTGTGACACCAAAGTGTCTCATTTTTACCTAACAAGCATGAAGAGCACAAATTATAGTTAAGAGTAACATAAAATGAAAGAGCCTCACCCAATGTAAATTAAATATAGGCAAATAAAAACCCTCCAAACAAGATTGTGAGCCAATTAAAATTTTTCCATACAACATATGCCAAGTAAATTCATAATCAGTTTGGTAATAATAAAAATAGAATTTTATAAAATAAATGAGCATCTTACCATATTTGGAAATACCCCAAATAATTCATTTAAGCTTAAGAACCTAATTAATGCAAATATTAATTCTTAAATATTTTAATGCAAATTTGAATTTCTGTCTTCACTAAGTGGTTACAAATATCATAAATGACCAGTGTACCAAATTTCATAATTTTTAAAGGCCCTTAGCTATTTTATTTGGAGATAATTGGAACCACGAACCTAGTTTTAAGAAATAAGAGAATCTAGGGGCGTAGTGTAAAATCATTTCACTTCTCCCTCCATTCGCCGTAGCACGGACCTTCCCTTCTGCCACCCCCCCACCGAACGCACGCCAGAGCTGGCACTCACGCCACCACTCCACCTTGGGACTTCATGCTGCTATAGCGTCGTTGACCCCTCCTCTACAACCGTTCTGTCCCATCCAACCTCTCCGCCGCGATCGCTGCCCAACGGCCACCCCTCCCCGCCTCTGCATGTTAGCCATGTCGATCGGCAAGACTTGAATTCCGCCCCCACCCCCTTGTCACTCATGGCCCCCAACCACCTCGCTGACCCCTGCACGACGCCAAAGCGCACCAGCAAGCCACCCTAAACTAAGTGTTGACGGCTGTTAAGTACCATTATTAACCGTCAACTATACTCAAATAAAGGAGAATTTGGCATTTCATACACGCATGCTTTAGCACAATAATATAGTTCCACTTGTACTTGGAGAACTTTGTGCATGCAGGAGGAAATGTGAAGGAAACACCTCAAAAGGCAAGAAAACACACTTTCGACCAATCAGAGAGTGCCACATGGACGTCACACGGATTGAAGGGCCCATTTTCAGCACTTAACCGACGTAACTCCCTGCAATACCGCGCAAACCAACATCAGGGCCCACAGGACAGCCACCTGGAGAAAGCACAGGCCAGGAGGGGCCACCCCCAGGTCGGCCGACCTGACCAGGTCGGCCGACCCGGCCGGGCGCCCTCTCCGCCTGGGCTTCCACGTGTTGGCTCCTCCGTGACTCCTGATGACGGTTTGAGATGCCTTCCGTGGCGGTTACTCTCCCTTGCCGACCTATTGAGGCTATAAATAGGAGGGTGTGCCTTCACACTTAACACACACCACAAGAAGCATTTCTCTCTTGCTAGTAGTAGTTCTTGGAGTTTTAGTGGAGTTAGGCTGAGTCTAGAGCTCTCTAGTCCCAAGTCTTCACTTGGAATTGGTATGGCTCTTGTATCTTTTCCCTTTTGTAAGACTTTGCTCTTATCAATATATATATCTTTTCTATATAGTTGTGCTTGGGTCATGAGTTTCTTGTTTGATATTGTGATCCATATATGTGATAGTATAGTCTACTTGTGTGATAGTAGTTTATATTTATTATACTACTATTGTCATGCTAGTTATATACCGTCACTATAGTCTAGTTTATATGTTATAGTCTCTATGCTTAGTTTTAGCTGATAAAGTATAGCATGGGTTTGGTGATCGTATTCGTACGGTAGCTCTGCCTCGTTAATAGTAATCGCGGAGGGGCAGAGTGCTCTTTGGTCATGCAAGTATGGTATTTGGGTGACTGATTTGCATCAATTATTCGTTAGTCTACTGGTTCGTTGAGGTAGGCGGCAGGTGGTGACAGCCCTGTCCGTCCTTTGAAATCCTCCCCGCTAGGCTAGTGCGTAGGCTCTTGGCGGAAGTCGCCTGTGGATGCAGGGGTAAGTCCGTGCCTGAAGTGCTATATTATTGACTGCTGAACCTGAGTGTGGGTCTGTATGTATTCTACTTAGGCTATGCAACTGTATAGGAATGTATAGTACGAGTAGCTTAGCCTAGTCTTTCCTCCACTAGACTTTATTTATTTAGTAGGAATCTTCTCTGTGTGTCACACTACCCGGTTATTATCATGTACCCGCCTGTCTTGGTTAAGATATCCTTGCTAATTGTTAACATGATCTTATATGTTAGTAACGCTTCTTGATCATACCCTTCCTTTGGGATAAACAAATACGATACCCTGAATACTTCCGGGTGAAATGCTACAGCGGTATTCTCCGTGCGCTTGCGGATTTTACCTACTTGACTCTGGGACATATTAGTGAACCGTTTCTGGCCCCGTGCCGGGAATGATTTATTAATATGGCTTAGCAAAAGTCAACAAGCATTTCTGGCGCCGTTGCCGGGGAAGGCGTATGATTCAAGAAAAATTACTAATGTATATAGTAGTGTTGCAATTATTAAGGCTATCTCCTAAGCAGGTTAACCTTGCTTTGTTTTCTGCATTTTGTATGAAAACAGGGTAGTGTATGACTGGTTTCGACTTGCCGACAAACTTCACTGAAGATCCTAAGTCACTCTTGAGAAGGACACGAGCTAGGCTCACCCCTCCTCGTAAGGAGACTCGGCCAATCGAACCTGTCATTCCCGCACCATCAAGCTCTGAGCAAATGGCTGACAAGACCCTCCGCGAGTTCTCCAACATCCCTACGGGACCAGCTGGCAATGTGGGAGATGCGAACTTCGAGATCAAGACCGGTCTCATCACCATGGTGCAGGCTAACCCATTCTGTGGGAAAGCCAATGAGGACGCTAGTGCTCATCTCCAGCAATTCCTGGAGATTTGCAACACGTTCAAACTGAAGGACGTCACCCCCGACGCTGTTCGCCTTCGACTGTTCCCGTTCTCTCTCCTTGGGAGAGCGAGACAGTGGTTCTACGCAAACCCTAAAGCTGTGAACACTTGGGAGAAGTGTTCAGCTACGTTCCTTGCAAAGTTCTTCCCGCTGGGCAAGACCAATGCCCTCCGCGGAAAGATCTCAAGCTTCCAGCAGGAGTCGAAGGAGTCGATTCCTGAGGCATGGGAGAGGCTCCAGGAGTACATCCTGGCATGTCCCCACCACAGGATGGATGATTGGCTGATCATCCAGAACTTCAACAACGGGCTTACTCCGTCGGCCCGCGACCACCTCGACGCTGCTGCTGGTGGAGCCTTCTTCTCGCTCACTGTGAGCAAGGCAAAAGATTTGATCGAGAAGATGGTGTCCAACCAAGGTTGGAATAAAGAGCGCCTCCAACCTCGCCAGCGAGGCATGCACTCCGTCAAGGAGGTTGACATGCTCGCCGCCAAGATTGACCTTCTCATGAAGAAGATGGACGAACAAGCCAATGGAGAAGTGAGAGCCCTAGACGCTCATATGACTTGCAAGGTCTGTGGCAACACGGGACACTCGGGCAATGACTGCCCTGAGACCCGTGAGGACGCAATGTTCATGGGCAACAACAACAACAACGGCTACCGTCCACAAGGAGGTCAAAGTTGGGGTCCACCACGTCCCAACTACCAAGGAGGTAACTCTGGCAACTTCTCTGGTTTTAATTCCGGTTATAATCAGCCCTCCTTGAAAGATCTTGTGCTTGGTCAAGCTAAGGTTAATGATAACATCAGTAAAAAGCTTGCCACCACTGATAGGACTCTTGAGAGCATCCACACTAAGATAGAGGGTGTTTCCTCTGCTCTCAAGAATCAGCTGAGCTTTAATAAAATGATAGAAACCCAATTAGCTCAGTTAGCTGCTGCTGTTCCTACTGCTGAGTCGGGGAAAATCCCGGGGCAACCCGAGACCCCCTTAGAAAATGTTAATGCGGTTACCACGAGAGGAGGTAAGTCTACTCGGGATCCGCCATACCCTAACCATGCAGGAAAGGACACATCAGCTGAGAAGCCGGCAGAAGAAGAAGAACTACCGCCCAGGAAAACGGCCCCACATGAGTTCTATGACACGAACCTCCTGCCGTTTCCTGAAAGAAGAAGGAAGCCCACCGTGGACGAGCAGTTCACACGCTTCGTTGAGGTGATCCAGAAGCTGCACATCAACGTGCCCTTGCTGGATGCGATACAAGTACCCACGTACGCTCGCTACCTCAAGGATCTTATCAGCAACAAGCGCCCACTACCGACCACAGAAATTGTCAAGCTGACGAAAGAGTGTAACGCTGCTATACTCAACCGGCTTCCTGAGAAGAAGAAAGATCCGGGGTGTCCCACGATCAACCGCAGCCTCCGAAGCCCGAGAAGCCACCGACCGCAACAAAAGACCAAGAAGGTGTGGCGAGTGAAACAAGAAGCATCATCCGTGTCTTCATCTCCGGGACCGAACAACACTTCATCGAGCTGAACGCCGGAGAAAAGTCCCGCTCGTCGGACTTTAAAAGGTGAGTCCTCGCCGGGAGGTTAAACCGGTAGTTATCCATATTTGCTCTTTTAATTGCATATTTGCTTTCCACCACATTTTGATTTTTCCCGACCACTGCATTTCTGCATTTTTGAATTTTTCCAGCCACCTTGGAATTTTTCAAAACTCATTTGCATTTCTAAAAATTTAGAAAATAGGTTTTTGGGCTTTCCATTTTGAAAAGATTTTTTGTCGAGCTTTTTGAGCAAAAAGGCAGCAGGGGACAAATCCCCTAGCCGTTGGGGAACACATAGGAAAAAAAGGGGGCTGCCAGGAGGCCCACCTGCCAGGTCGGCCGACCTGGTGGTGTCGACCGACCCCCTGGCCCCACCTTTTCCTGTACTCCTTTCTCCCAACGGCTATATAGCCGTTGCTCTGTTCCCCTCTAACGGCCATCTTGCTTCCTTGGCTATAAAAACCACCCAGGAGGAGGAGCTTCACCATTCCAAGCTCATCTTTCACTCCCCTCCTTTGCTCACTTGTTGCTCTCCCAAAATTTCGTGTTCTTCAACTTTACTGCAGCCCCAAAAACCCAAAAAATTATTTCCCCTCTGTTTTAGTGCATTTGCAAGTTGTTGTGAGAAGAAAACCAATTTCGGAGAAGCTCGGGTTTGTCATTTTCACTAACGCTCACCCGAACACTTGTTCGATCTTGTTTTTGTTCTTGTCTTGTGTTTGTTCTTGTGTGCAGCCATGTTCAAACGAATGAAGCAAGTCGCCGGAATCAAGCGGAGAAAAAGCACTCGTGCAAGCACGAGTCAAGCATCCTCCGTCGAGCCCACACCCGACGCTTCGATCCGGACTTCCTCGAGAAAATAGGTATGAGAGAAGAATTTGCCTCTATTTTTCGCACTATGGGTTGGCTAAATTTCGTAGAAGTAGATGAGCCGGGTTCTCGTTTGCTTACTATGCAGTTTTTATGCACCTTTAGAAAGTATGATGAAGGCATTTCTTTTCGCTTGTTTGGGCAAAAGCGCTTGGTCACATGGGGTGATCTTCATGCTATGCTAGGTCTAAATCCTAAATGTAGGCTAGACTTAGATAAAGCGCTAAAGGGGTTCCATAAAGAAAGTTTTTGGAAAAAGATTTCCGGAAACGAGTGGGGTCCCAAGCCTAGAACAAGTGCCATCCATAATCCTACACTTAGATTTATGCATGTGTGGTTGGCTATGACCTTGTTTCCTCGAGGTGACATTAGGGTTGTCCGGCAAGATGAATTGAAAATACTTTATGCCATGGTTAAGAAAATTAGGGTGTCACCCGCGGAATGCATGATTGATCAATGGTTAGACAATATAAAGTTGACAGGACCAATTGAGTGCACCTCTTTAGTTACTCGCATTGCGCAGAAGTGTGGTCTGCTTGAGAATGTTCATGTTGAATATTTGACGGTAGATAGAGAATTTCTAGGCGAGGACTATTTTGTGCAAGGACATACTTTGAAACATGGTCCAAATAATACCTTGATCTATCACTTTCCCGGGTATACAAATGAATTCCTGTTACCTAACCCGGGTCTTCGTTTGTATCACTGTCGGGCACTAACCCTCCCACTTGAGCCAGTGGGAGAAGTTCGCAGGCATAGTGTTTCAGGGCGACCGACACGTTCCCGTAGGCATATGGAGCCTACACCGGAGTTTCACACTCCGACCGGAGATCCGGTATGGGAGCAGCCCCCACCACAGGACGAGGCGGGTGCATCAACATGGCAGGCCGGAGCATGGGAATCTCAGTACGATTACCCCATGCAGACGTCATCAAGTTCAAGCGGACCGCCATCCTTTGCCACTCGGTCATTCTCATCCCGTGGGTTCCGTGAACTCAACTATGGGATGGCCGAGTTGACAAGGAGGGTGAACGACATTGATTTGCGCACCGAGAGCATGCAACAAACTCTCACGCAACATGTCACTGACACCCAGCAATGGCAGAATTTCAGCGACAACCAATTCCGCCAGCTGAACGCGATGATGGCTCAGAATCAGAGCAATTGGGATGCCTTCTTCCGCTCCCAAGGCTACGACCCGAACCAGCAGATATGAGCAAGAACAAGCTTGGGGGAGGACCCCCCTTCTCACGGTAACTTGTATCTTTCCCCTTCCCTTTATTTCTTGCATTTGCTAAATCTAAAAATCCATAAAAATTTGCAAAATATAAAAAGAACAAAAATATTTCCCTTTTTCATGCGCGGTATGAATATGTATAATTTTCCTATGTTGAGATGATGAATAGTTGCTCTGTCCTTTATTCCTCTCTAATGCTAGTTTACAACTTAGTACTCTCTCAAGAGTTAGGTTTGTTGGTAAATCTTGCCTTGAACTTGAATCTTGTGGGTAGCATATGCATTCTCTAGTTCTAAGTTGTTGAGAGGTATGATATGATGGATAGGGCTGCTATGATCTTGCTCAACGTAAAGCTTGAATTCCGGAGTTTTATTTTTCAAAATGACAAATGGATAAGTTCCTCGATGATGAAATTCCCACCACAGCCATATGTAGTGTTTACATTTGAAAACCTTTACACATATGCTGCTTGTTTCACATTGAGCTTAGTCAAAATTGTTGTGACCCTAGTAGAACTCTTTTCATGCTTTCTTGATCAAGATCATATACACACATCCACCGCCATGAGCTATCCTTCTAAATCAAGAAGATAGCATCCACCATATCCACCATATCCACCGTGAGCTATTCTTCTACACCGGAAGAAAGCCACTATCCATCCATCCATCCAAAGAAACACTCCATATATCCATTGCAAAATTCCTCTCTCAAAGTATTCATTGCAAACTAGGACTATGGCTACGCAAAAAGAAAAGAAAAAAAATGCTCAAAAAAGAGAGCAAGCAAAAGATAGCCATAGCCTAGAAACTCCAAAAGAGAGAAGGAAAATTCAAAAAGGAGTTATTTCTTCCCATCCACCATTCCTCCGTTCTCCCACACACTTGCACATCTTGATCAAGATTGTTTGAATTGATGCTTTTCTTGGATCCGTTCTTTTGACATAGCAATATTATGTGAACATGAGTGCCTCATATATCCCTACCTTGAGCTCCACATAAAGCCTTATTTAGAAGTAGGTGATTATAGGCAACACTTTGCCTTGGTGAGGAATCATACACATATTGAGTGATCCGAGAGAATCATTTGAGGAACTTGGTTTTTATTTTCAAAATCTTTTGAAAACCTCCGGAATAACATAGCGGAATCTAGAGCAAGTGATTGGTGCCCTGCAATTGTTCTATCTCTCAACCGCCCAAGACAATGAGGTGTAAAAGCCCCATGGATCGAGGTAAATGGGTAGAGTTATGTGCCAACATATTTAATTGTAGGAAGAGTACTTTGTTATGCGCATAGTATTATTGAGGAGTAGGACATTGTAGCAACTCCTGATCAACAACTTAAGTTTATCTTTGCTTCGGGACGAGCAAAGGGTAAGCTTGGGGGAGTTTGTTGACGGCTGTTAAGTACCATTATTAACCGTCAACTATACTCAAATAAAGGAGAATTTGGCATTTCATACACGCATGCTTTAGCACAATAATATAGTTCCACTTGTACTTGGAGAACTTTGTGCATGCAGGAGGAAATGTGAAGGAAACACCTCAAAAGGCAAGAAAACACACTTTCAACCAATCAGAGAGTGCCACATGGACGTCACATGGATTGAAGGGTCCATTTTCAGCACTTAACCGACGTAACTCCTTGCAATACCGCGCAAACCAACGTCAGGGCCCACAGGACAGCCACCTGGAGAAAGCACAGGCCAGGAGGGGCCACCCCCAGGTCGGCCGACCTGGTCAGGTCGGCCGACCCGGCCGGGCGCCCTCTCCGCCTGGGCTTCCACGTGTTGGCTCCTCCACGACTCCTGATGACGGTTTGAGATGCCTTCCGTGGCGGTTACTCTCCCTTGCCGACCTATTGAGGCTATAAATAGGAGGGTGTGCCTTCACACTTAACACACACCACAAGAAGCATTTCTCTCTTGCTAGTAGTAGTTCTTGGAGTTTTAGTGGAGTTAGGCTGAGTCTAGAGCTCTCTAGTCCCAAGTCTTCACTTGGAATTGGTATGGCTCTTGTATCTTTTCCCTTTTGTAAGACTTTGCTCTTATCAATATATATATCTTTTCTATATAGTTGTGCTTGGGTCATGAGTTTCTTGTTTGATATTGTGATCCATATATGTGATAGTATAGTCTACTTGTGTGATAGTAGTTTATATTTATTATACTACTATTGTCATGCTGGTTATATACCGTCACTATAGTCTAGTTTATATGTTATAGTCTCTATGCTTAGTTTTAGCTGATAAAGTATAGCATGGGTTTGGTGATCGTATTCGTACGGTAGCTCTGCCTCGTTAATAGTAATCGCGGAGGGGCAGAGTGCTCTTTGGTCATGCAAGTATGGTATTTGGGTGACTGATTTGCATCAATTATTCGTTAGTCTACTGGTTCGTTGAGGTAGGCGGCAGGTGGTGACAGCCCTGTCCGTCCTTTGAAATCCTCCCCGCTAGGCTAGTGCGTAGGCTCTTGGCGGAAGTCGCCTGTGGATGCAGGGGTAAGTCCGTGCCTGAAGTGCTATATTATTGACTGCTGAACCTGAGTGTGGGTCTGTATGTATTCTACTTAGGCTATGCAACTGTATAGGAATGTATAGTAGGAGTAGCTTAGCCTAGTCTTTCCTCCACTAGACTTTATTTATTTAGTAGGAATCTTCTCTGTGTGTCACACTACCCGGTTACTATCATGTACCCGCCTGTCTTGGTTAAGATATCCTTGCTAATTGTTAACATGATCTTATATGTTAGTAACGCTTCTTGATCATACCCTTCCTTTGGGATAAACAAATACGATACCCTGAATACTTCCGGGTGAAATGCTACAGCGGTATTCTCCGTGCGCTTGCGGATTTTACCTACTTGACTCTGGGACATATTAGTGAACCGTTTCTGGCCCCGTGCCGGGAATGATTTATTAATATGGCTTAGCAAAAGTCAACACTAAGCCGTCCCCTTCATACCGGCTCCCTCTGCTCTCTGTCTTGTTTTCTCTTCTCCCCACCATTCCGCCATCACAGACCCTAGCTCAAGTCGAACTCCATAGTTACTAAGCCCCACAAGACCCCAACAGCTCCCCTTCACGTGCATTCCCCTCTACCCTTCTGCCCAAGCGAACTGTAGAACCAATCGTGTCTTGAGATTGCTTAATTTTGAAGAAAATCCCATCAGCCCTGTTCTTGACCAACCTCAGTGCTAACAATAAATTCTCGGTCTCCGGTGAGTTTCCGAAGCCATGTCGATCGGCAAGACTTGAATTCCCTAACCTTTTCTTTCACTGATTCCTCCACTCGAGTCGCCGGCACTCCACTTTTCCCCAGCCATCGCCCCTGCTCCGCCGTCAAACCTGAGCCGCCTCCGTGACGAGAGCTATCTTCGAGCCCTCCTCGTCGAATGTCGCCCTGATGCCGGTCTTCCCCGACACCTCGTGAAGCTCCAGGAGAAGAAGGAGCTCGATTTGCTGCCCCCTGCTAGAAATGCGACGCCGCCAAAGTTGCTCATCCACCACTCCTTGCTGTCAGCCTATCTCTGGTGAGCCTCTGTCCCTGCGAACCCCTCTGACCGAAGCGCCTCGACCAGTACGTCACCCCCGCGCTGCCGCGGTGAGGTCCCACCCAGGCACGGCCGCAGCAGCGACCTTTGACCACGCTACGACGACCAGACGGCACTGGCGCCTACATGGCCGTGACATGGCTGCTCACATGGCTCTACGTGTCAGTTAATAAACCAGAAAAACTAGAAAAATTACAGAAAAATCATTAAAGCTTTGAAAAATCATAGTAAAATGCTAGTGTGTTTTCTTAGAAAAATGCTAGTAAATAATCTATAAATATTTTGCCCATGAAACTTTGTGTAAAAATCACTCATGGATACCTTTGTCCACAGTAAATCACCCTTGTCCAGAAATATATATTTATAGTATTAATTAATTTAATTGCTCATATCACCATTTTCACCCTATTTAAATGCATAATAAATATCTACACATAAATTCCTTAATATCAACTTCTCTTCTCTAAAGCATATGGCTTCGAGAACATAATAATAATATTGTTGACATTAAAACACTAATGTACTTTGCATACATCATATTGCTGCATTAAACGGTGTTCCGACAATACTGTTAACACATTTTCCATCATATAGGTAACGACAACCTGGAGCCCGAAAAGGATTTTTAGAAGCATATTGACTCTCAGGAGCAAGAGATTGTAATTGCTAACACTAGCGTTGATCTAGGCAAGCCCTGGTTAGCATTTGTCTTTTTATAAAGTTTGCTAGTTTACAATATTACTAGTGTCTATGATTATTGTTGCATTAGGTCATACGAGTTGGTTGGAAACCCACCTTGCATCATACCCCAAATGGCCTATGCTACTATTATTAGAACTTTGGTAGGATCGGTACTGTATTGCTATGCTTAGTAATTAATAGTCTCGATAGATATTATTACTAAGGAATGAACTTGATCACTAAATCGGAACTTAATGAAAGAAGTTTGCTTTGATGTTATGACCGGGCAGGGATGATGCATGTGTAGGTTTGCAGCAACACATGGGTGTTGACTGCGGTAGCCCTGCCTTGTTGAACCTAGGACCCGTCTGTGGTCAGCCCCTTGATCAAGTATTGAACAGTGCCGAATGCATGCTAGTTTATGGGCACTAGTAAACCGATGTAGCATTAAAGGTCACTTGCATTAAGGATGGTTAAGGTGCATTGGTCGTTGACCCTTCTACTGTTGGAGTGGGCGGTTCATACCACGAAGTACTATTGGCAGAACGGCATGCCCACTCGATGTCACCACACCTGGTCTGAGATGTGAGTGCTTTTCTTGTGAAAGGTTGCCATATACAACCTTAATTGGTGCGTATGTGTCGTGTATCTCGAGTTTTCCCAGCTGGTGTAAATCAATTGCAATTGCTGTCGCTCGCAGTAATGAGTACCACTTGGTCACCGCGCCAATCACGTAGTTGCACATGATACTTGGAAATTGATTATGTTGCTTATTGGTGATTATTATTACTACTGCTCTTATACTATGTTTAATTCATGTATTGATTTCATCATTTTGTTGCTCCACTAAAGTTATATTTCTGCCCTACCCAATTAACTTGGCCAAATAAAATTTGGTAGAACTAATAGGATGTTTAGTGCAAGTCCTTTCAAATAAGTCATCCTATTAGAGCCAATGCATGTCTAGGTCCTATGATGGGTAAGTCTTGCTGAGTAATTAGTACTCAGGCTTTGTGCCGCTGTTGTTTTTTAGGTAGTGAAGAGATAGAATTGCCTTTAGATGTGATGCCTTGGGACATGCAAGTCCCGGTGGCTTGTACTACCCACTGGGAGTCTGACTTGCCGCCGCAGTAATGTTGTGTACTGCTAGGGTGATGGTTCTCTGGGCAAGAATCATTGCTATTGTTGTATCATCGAGAGCTCGCATTAGTTATTGTTATTTGCTTCCACTATTTTTGAACTATCTTAAATTGTAATATTCCGCTGCACCTCAATACTCTATTTGTGTAATGACTTAAATTAAAATGGACAAATGTAGTATTATCAAGTGTCTGTGTTATCAGCACCTTCGGGACCTCGATCCTCTGGGAAGGGGCGCCACAAAATGAGTTCTGAGAAATAAATACACAGGAGTAGGGACGCTTACCTAGAAGCCTGCTTGTTCTTGATTCTGCTGAGTCGGAGTGCTTCCTTTTGAGGAGGATTGCTTCTCGACTTCAGCAGCCTTTTCCACCGCTTTTGTGTCACCGACCACTTGGCTCGGGGGCTCTGACTGGCTTGAAGGTCGGTCGATGGGAGCAGAGGAATGCTGACTGACGTCTTGAGAGTGCTCTTCTTTGTTATCATCATCGTCGCCATCCCCTCGGTATTGCCTTCAGCGATGGGTCGTTAGCTTGACTCGTAGACCGGGGGAAGACAGACCAACATCAGGAATGGTAGAGTCGCATGCTTCGATCGAGCCAGTCTGAAGCACACTCATTGTATTTCTCCTGGCAGGGTTGGCCTACAGATGTGGCTTGGGAACATAGTCCGCTCCCTCTGTATCAGTCGGAGGCAGTGGAGGGTGAGACACATATGTGTCAAGTACCTGCAAGCATGCACAAAGATAATGTTGGCAAAGGATTTTGTTACACTAACAATTGAATATGCAAAGGAAACTATTGCTTACTCGGGCTCGGTCAGTGCCCTTGTTGTAGATTCTTGATCAATTCATGATCTTGAAAGCCAGCTGATTCGAACGTCTTGTTCATCCGAGCCTTGCACAAAGCTGGGTTCGGGGGGTTGGGAACTTCTCTAGTTTCATCATCAGAGGTGTAATCTCATCCTGGGTAGCATAGCTGCTTGAGGGGTTTCACTTGGCGCATAATGAAGCTCTTAGATATGGTGACACCATTGATTCCCTCCTTCTTTAGATCGGCAATCTTCTCTAGAAGATCTTGGACTTGAGCGTCCTTGGGGTACGACTTCTTAGTCGAAGAGGACTGGGGGATAGCTTTTGCACCAGTAAAAGCTGGGATAGTTGGGGGGGGGGGGGGGGTTGTCGCACTAGAACCAGTCATCCCACCATTTTTTGTTCCCCGTGGCCAGCAGAAAATCGATGTACAGAACCATTTTCCAGAGCAGGATGTCGACACCCCCAATGGCTTCCTAATTGGCGGTAGATGGCAAGGGATGGAGGACAATGAGATAGCGGAATAGTGAGAAACCATGTGTAGATGTGCCATGGTTTGCAATATTTGTGCTGAGTAATTGACTTGAGCGGATTTGATGTTTGAGTTGAAATGTGGGAATCCGGGGATTGCATGGGTTTGGATATCATGGTTATGACTAATTGGAGTTGGTGGAGGTATTGGTGATATTGCAGGAGATGGGAAATGTGTTTGCTTGTCTCATGATGTGTAGGTCACTAGAGTTGACTTGGCGGTCAACAGCGAGAGGATATAGCACAAGTAGGGGACTTGGGGCCGGATGATCGGGATGCCGGGTGAAGTCAAGGGTGGTCCACACCGTACACGTGGAGAGACAAGAAGCACAGACGATTTCACGGTTGAGCCTAAAAACTATGGTGGTGATGATGACAGTGTTGTTGACACTTCTTAGTGTCGCACCAGATATATTACTATCCCCGGCAACGGTGCTAGAAATGCTTGTTGGTATTTCTTATGATCCTAGATAAATCTGCAAGTGCACGGATACCGATGTAGCACTTCACCTAGGAGTATTCCAGGTTATCAAATCACAAGGAACGTGTGTGTATCGATCCTCTAACTAATCCGTCCAAGGACAACAAGAATATGGTAGGCAAAGGGTAGAGAGGATTTCTAATGGTTAAGGATCCTATAATAAGATTTGTTCGGTCTATTACTACTTACTTGAGGCACCGGCTTACCCCTGCATCCACAAGCAACTCTGGCCAACAGCTCTACGACGTACCCCAACGTGGAGGATTACTAAGGCCGGATAGGGCTGTCACCACCTACCGACTATCTCTAACAAACCGTGGGGCACGCGGCAAACAAAGGTAATCTCTAGCCTAGACACGACGTCTACGCTATCAATTACTATCCTAGTTTCGGATCCACGCTTATAGAAGACTAAGATACTATAATTATATAGAGCTATGATCCCGTAAGCAATAAAGGAAAGAACTTACTTAAATAGGAAACTTAAATACCAATGAGGAAACACAGACACTTACTTGAAAAGGAAAGCATCCATCGAGGTACAAGCGTGGGGAAGATCGCCGACAAGCCTGGCGCTTCCTCGAACTCTCCCTCACTCTCTCCCTATTTTCTAAGCACTTTGGCAGTGCTAAAGCCTTTGAAATGGAGGTCTAAACTCTCTTCTTGTGTGTTGTTTTTCTACCGAATTCCCCCTCTATTTATAGGTGGCGGAGACTTGGCGGGTACTTCAAGGTGGAGGAGAGTCGATGGGAGAAAATTCCTCTGCCGGGAGGCGGGCCACGTCGGGCAACCACGTGTGCCGGGCGTCCGGGCATTCCGGGCGGTATGCACCACCAGGTGGCAGCCCAGGCCGGGCGGCCACGGGATTTGGTCGGTTTCCAACCGACTCGCTTCGAACGGCTCAGATCTTGTCTTGATGGCGGCTCCTTGGTCGGTTTCCCCCGAAATCTCCGTTTTGGGGTCGATAAGCCTCATGGGCCTCATGGGCTGGTAACCCTGGGTGGCCAACCCTGACCGGGCGGCAGGCTAGGCCAGGCGGCGGCCTGTGCCAGGCGGTAGCCCCTTTCGGGTGTCGACCCCCTCCGAGTCATGTTTTGACTTGTCCAAGTTATGCCACATGAATGCCTCCTTTATTTCTCCACTTTTACCCTCCTTAGTCAGGGGACGGAAAACGGCCTCATGATGGAGTGTTTTGCTGGGTCGGCTGGGTTGGATGGTCCAGCCTGATGTGACTCTGTTTTAACCAGCCAGGTGGCTGATTTCAGCCTGATATGACCTTGTCGGCTAAGTTCTGATTTCAGCCATCACGACCCTGTCGGGCCCTGATTTCAGCCTCATACGACCCTGTCGGCCGGCTGTTTTACGGTAGGATCGGCAGACGGGGCATTTCTTCATGTTTTTGCATATTTTAGCTCTTTTATACCTCGTAGAAATGGTTAATAATAAACTGCTACCCTGGACCTTGTTGCTTATGCAGGGATTTGACAGTCAGATTTTGCATATAAGGACCGTCTACAACACCCCGACACTTAGTCTTTGCTCGTCCTCGAGTAAAGGAATACAAACTAAGGTGAATCATAAGTTCAATTGGTATGATGGTAGCATGCAAATTATTCCAAGTCATACCTGTACCTATGAACTTTTAAAGTGTCTATCATGTTACCTTGGGTGGTTGAAGGATGGAATGGTCCTGACTCTAATCATCTTCACTCATTCTGCTATGTAGCTTGGGTTTTTTAAAAGATTTTCAAAACAAATCATAGTTGTACCCCTCAAATGATTTTCTCAAATCGCTCAATGTGTATGGTTCCTCACCAGGACATTGCCTCCTTTCATCCTACTTCTAAATATGGCTTCATGTGGAGCTCAAGGTAGGGATAAGAGGGAGGCATACTTGTGTCTCATATATTACTAAGTCAAAAACTGGATCCATGGAGATGTGCACATGTGGATATGTGGATGGAAAATGACTAAATGTGAATACTCCCTTTTCTTTTAAGATGCTCCCGCCCTTCTATTGGATAGGTGTTTTAGAACATGGGCTAATTCTTTCTCTATTTTTTTCACTTTTTTTTTTGAATCATGAATAGCCCATGTCACTTTTACAAGGATATGTGGAGAGGGAGTCTATCAGAATACGATGGAGTACTTTATTTAATGGATGGATGATGACATGTGCTATCTTCCAGTGTAGAAGAATTAGCACATGGATGATGGATATGGTGGTGCTAACTTCCAGTGAAGAAGTATTAGCAAAGTGGTGTGCACAAAATCTTGATCAAAAAGTCATAAATAGTAACTCACAAGGGTCACAACAATTTGACAAAGTTCAATGAAACAATAAGTAACATATGCATAAGATTTTCAATGAGTACATCATATGGCTTTGGTAGGAAGATATAATCATTGAGGAGTCAAGCTATTGATTTTAATTTTTTTTGTAAGAAAAATTCCCAAGCACATCAAGCATAAGAGAAAGATTCATTTCGTCAAACCATATCTCATGCATCAACTACCTAGGACATGCTTTCCTAAAGATGTAGTTCATAAGCAACAAGTCTATGAACTAGCAATAAGGAGCATGCAAGCCAACTAAATAGAAGCATGAAAGAACATGAGGCTTCCACAAGGTTCATTTTCGTTTTCTAGTTAAATTTTTATGATTGATTCAAGATAAGTTTTGTTTAACTTGGAAACTAGGGGGAAAGGGATAGAGTGTGCAAACCACCGCTCTTGAAGAGGTAGAGGTCAAGGGGAACCATGGCTGGGTCGATTGCCCTTGTAGGTTGGTCAATGTTGCTTGGAGCCCGATCGCCTCGCCCTATGTCGTGTTGGCTTAAGTGACCATGCACAACGTGTCGATGGGAGGCCTTGTATTGTTTATGCGTTGAGAATGTTGAAGGCCTCCCCCACACTTGATCTTGTACTTGGCTGCTTTATTTGAAGAAGAACAAAAACAAAAAGGGTGAAAAGAAAAAGGGACTCTACTGGCTTTATGGGCCAAATAGAGTCACAACTTTATTTATTATTATTTTTTCTTTTCTAGGCGCACTATAAAATTGAATTGAATAGAAATAAAAAGGGGAAATAAACAAAAGCGCCACTGGGCGGAGTTCATAGCTGGATGTGCGAATTGGGTCTGCAGACGGCGGTGGCTCAAAGAACTCACCCTTCGGAGCAGAAAATGATAGGATAGAAGTTTGCTCCATGGTGGAAAAATAAAATAAATAAAAGGAAAAGGAAAAAAAGAAATGATACGAGGACGAACAAGGTTCAAAGATGACACAACAACCGTTCCCCGGCAACGCTGCCAGAAATGCTTGTTGACACTTCTTAGCGTCGCACCAGAAATATTACTATCCCCAGCAAAGGTGCCAAAAATGCTTGTTGGTATTTCTTACAATCACAGATAAATCCGTAAGCGCACGGATACCAATGTAGCACTTCACCTAGGAGTATTCCAGGTTATCGAATCACAGGGAACGTGTGTGTATCGATCGTCTAACTAATCCGTCCAAGGACAACAAGAATATGGTAGGCAAAGGGTAGAGAGGATTCCTAATGGTTAAGGATCCTATAACAAGATTGGTTTGGTCTATTACTACTTACTTCGGGCACCGTCTTACCCCTCATCCATAGGCGACTCCGGCCAACAGCTCTATGACGTACCCAAACATGGAGGATTACTAAGGCTGGATAGGGCTGTCACCACCTATGATGTGGACAAGGGTTCCCGATCTTCCGAAAGGTTCTGGATACGTTGATTTGGTCGGAGGCGACACACAAATCGATCCGGCTTCAGAACAGCACGTTCTAAACCCCGCAATTGTAGCACAACGTCTCCTCTGGTTATCAACCATCCTAAAACGATTGACCTCGCCATGAAGGCCAATCCCTGCGTGTGAATCAAGAACACAAGCAAGAACAAAGAAGAATGCAACACAATTGCAGATGTATTATGAATCTCACGCAGTTGGGGTCTCATAAACCATGATGACGGTGAAACTGTTATGAACAGAATAATCTAAGCAAAACCGGAACCCTAATGGTGTGGTGGCGGCTATATATGAAGACCCTGGGGTCGTGCAAGACCCTCTGGACACGCCCCTAATTGGGCTCAATTAGATACAAAACCCAAAGGCCAAAAATAGGCGACGCAGCACCCAAACAGATTCTGGACCCTCTCTTGTTTTGACAATTCCCGATGACTCCTAATGAATTTTGATATGAGACCAGCGGCATTGGAAAGTTCCTCTTCTTATCTTTCCGTGCATATATAGAACGTCTAAATCTGAGTCTGTATGCGTCCTGGGCATCCGTTTTACTGCAGACTGGTCCTGAGCCCCGAAACAGACCCGAAGTCGGTTTTGGTTGGGCCTCCACCTTGGCTTCCACGTTCTTGCTGGCCCTCCACGTCTCCAAGTCCTTCTACCATCATCTCGTGGTCCTCTTCAGTTCCTAATTACAATATAATCATTAGGTAGAAAACCATTCTCAAAAGTGACATATAATGAAGAACGTAGGAATGAGCTCACCTCTAAATTTAGTCATCGTGCACGAGCTCTAGTCATTGGACCCTGCAAGTCCAGAACTAGAGGAGTGTTGCATGTATCCTTAGGAGTGATGTCCTCAACATCCTCCCCCTCTTGATGTGGAGTCGTCCTCGACTCAAGCTCATTCTCTTCTCCCAAGTATGGTTTCAAATCTGAAATGTTAAATGTTGAACTAACCCCGAACTCGGGAGGCAACTCAAGTTTGTATGCATTATCATTAATCTTCTCAATTATTTTGAAAGGACCATTAGCTCTAGGTATTAATTTAGACTTTCTCAACTCTAGAAATCTATCATTTCTCCAGTGTAACCATACTAAATCTCCTACATCAAGTTTTACTTCTTTTCTACCTTTACTACCAGCAATTTTATACTTGTCATTCATCTTTTCAATGCTAAGTCTAGTGGTCTCATGCATTTTCAAAATAAATTCAGCACGCTCCTTAGCATCAACATAAACTCTCTCATGAATAGGTAGAGGAAGTATATCAAGTGAATACGGGGATCAAAACCATACACTACCTTGAAAGGACTTACCTTGGTAGTAGAATGTGTTGCCCGATTATATGCAAACTCAACATGAGACAAACATTCTTGCCATTGCTTCAAATTTTTTTTCAAAATAGCTCTCAACATAGTACCCAAAGTGCGATTCACCACCTCAGTTTGTCCATCAGTTTGTGGGTGACAAGTTGTAGAAAACAACAACTTTATACCCAACTTATTCCAAAGCGTGCGCCAAAAGTGACTCAAGAATTTTGCATCAGATCTGAAACAATAGTAGAAGGCATACCATGCAAACGTACAATTTCTTTGAAAAAGAGATCAGCAATATAACTAGCATCATCAGTCTTATGACATGGTATAAAGTGTGTCATCTTAGAAAATCTATCCACAACAACAAAAATACTATCACTCCCCCTCTTAGTCCTGGGCAGTCCTAAAACAAAGTCCATAGAAATATCCGCCCATGGAATAGAAGGAAAAGGAAGTGGCATGTATAAACCATGTCGATTCAAGCGAGACTTAGATTTTTGACATGTAGTGCAGAGAGCAACAAAGCGCTCAATATCTTTCCTCATCCTTGGCCAAAAGAAGTGTGTGGCCAAAATATCCTCCATCTTCTTAGCACCAAAATGACCCATCAATCCACCTCCATGCGCCTCCTGTAACAACAAAAGACGAACGAAACCAACTGGAATGCATAGGCGGTTAGCTCTAAACAAGAAGCCATCAGTCAACACAAATTTGTTCCATGCATGACCTTCTTTACTATGCAGCAATACATCCTTAAAATCAACATCAGTAGCATATTGTTCTTTAATTGCCTCAAGTCCAAAAATCTACAATCAAGTTGTGACAATAAAGTATAGCGCCTAGATAAAGCATCAGCGATCACATTATCCTTCCCTTTCTTATGTTTAATAATGTAAGGAAAAGACTCAATAAACTCAATCCATTTAGCATGTCTACGGTTCAAATTACATTGAGAACGAATATACTTAAGTGATTCATGATCATAATGAATAATAAATTCATTGGGCAACAAATAATGACGCCACGTCTCTAAACAACGTACAAGTGCATACAATTCCTTATCATACGTGGAGTAATTCAAAACATGCTCAGTAATTTTCTCACTAAAGTATGCAATAGGTTTACTATCTTGCATCAAACACCACCAATGCCTATACCACTAGCATCACATTCAAGCTCAAAAATCTTATCAAAATTAGGTAATTGCAGCAATGGTGCATGTGTAAGTTTATCCTTCAAAGCATCAAAAGACTCATGATGTATCTTACCCCAGTGGAAATCAATGCCCTTCTTTGTCAACTCATGCAAATGTGCAGCAATGGTGCTGAAATCTTTGACAAAGCGGCGGTAGAAACCTGCAAGACTAAGAAAACTCCTCACCTGTGTGATAGTTTTTGGTACAGGCTAGCTCTTTATGGCTTCAATGTTCGCCTCATCCACCTCAATTCCTTGTGGAGTCACAACATAGCCAAGAAAAGAGACTCGATCCGTGCAAAAGATGCACTTCTCAAGGTTACCAAATAAACGTGCATCTCGTAAAGCATCAAAAACAGCACGCAAATGATTCATATGTTCATCTATAGATTTGCTATAAATCAAGATATCATCAAAGTAAACTACCACAAATTTGCCAATGAAAGCTCTTAAAACCTCATTCATCAAGCGCATGAAAGTACTAGGTGCATTAGTTAACCCAAAAGGCATTACTAACCACTCATATAATCCAAATTTGGTTTTGAAAGTTGTTTTCCATTCGTCTCCAAGTTTCATTCTAATTTGATGGTAGCCACTATGCAAATCAATTTTAGTGAAAATTATAGCACCACATAACTCATCAAGCATGTCGTCTAGCCTAGGAATAGGACGACGATACCTAATAGTAATATTATTAATGGCTCTACAATCTACACACATACGCCAAGTACCATCTTTCTTAGGAACCAAAAGTACAGGAACAGCACAAGGACTAAGTGATTGACGAACATACCCACTGATGAGGACATCACTCCTAAGGATATATGCAACACTCCTCCAATTTTGGACTTGCAAGATCCAATGACTAGAGCTCGTGCACGACGACTAAATTTAGAGGTGAGCTCGTTCCTACATTCTTTATTATATGTCACTTTTGAGAATGGTTTGCTACCTAATGATTATATTATAATTAGGAACCATGGAGAGGACCAGGAGATGATGGGAGAAGGACTTGGAGACGTGGAGGACCAACAAGGACGTGGAAGCCAAGGTGGAGGCCCAACCAAAACCGACTTCGAGTCTGTTTCGGGGCTCAGGACTAGTCTGCACTAAAATGGATGCCCAAGACACATACGGACTCGGATTTGGACGTTCTACATATGCACGGAAAGATAAGAATAAGACCTTTCCAATGCCACTGGTCTCGTATCAAAATTCGTCTGGAATCATCGGGAATCGTCGAAACAAGAGAGAGTCCAGAATCTATTTCGGTGCTGTGTCGCCTGTTTTTGGCCTTTGGGCTTTGTATCTAGTTGAGCCCAAGTAGGGGTGCGTCCAGAGGGTCTTGCACGACCCTAGGGTCTTCATATACAGCTGTCGTTGCACCATTAGGGTTTGGGTTTTGCTTAGATTATTCTGTTCATAACAGTTTCACCGTCATCACGGTTTGTGAGACCCCAACTTCGTGAGATTCATAATACATCTGCAATTGTGCTGCTTTCTTCTTTGTTCTTGCTTGTGTTCTTGCAAGTCCAATTTGTCACTTCCTGCCATCTCTCCATCACTTCCTGCCATCACAAACACCAAAACAGGAAACAAACAGTGAAGGTTATCCTTATAAAACAGCTAAGCATTGGTGCCTCTCAACACAACAAAAGGAAACTCCTTACAAAGCTCTTACAAAGTTCTGAAAAGAAGGTCGTGCATGGAATAAATTTGTGTTGAATGATGGATTCTTGTTTAGAGCTAACCGCCTATGCATTCCAGTTGGTTCCGTTCCTCTTTTGTTGTTACAGGAGGCGCATGGAGATGGATTGATGGGTCATTTTGGTGCCAAGAAGACGGAGGATATTTTGGCCACACACTTCTTTTGGCCAAGGATGAGGAAAGATGTTGAGCGCTTTGTTGCTCGCTGCACTACATGTCAAAAAGTTAAGTCTCGCTTGAATCCACATGGTTTATACATGCCACTTCCTGTTCCTTCTATTCCTTGGGCGAATATTTCTATGGACTTTATTTTAGGACTGCCTAGGACTAAGAGGGGGAGTGATAGTATTTTTGTTGTTGTGGATAGATTTTCTATGATGGCACACTTTATACCATGTCATAAGACTGATGATGCTAGTTATATTGCTGATCTCTTTTTCAAAGAAATTGTTCGTTTGTATGGTATGCCTTCTACTATTGTTTCAGATCGTGATGCAAAATTCTTGAGTCACTTTTGGCGCACGCTTTGGAATAAGTTGGGTACAAAGTTGTTGTTTTCTACAACTTGTCACCCACAAACTGATGGACAAACTAAGGTGGTGAACCACACATTGGGTACTATGTTGAGAGCTATTTTGAAGAAAAATTTGAAGCAATGGGAAGAATGTTTGTCTCATTTTGAGTTTGCATATAATCCGGCAACACATTCTACTACCAAGGTAAGTCCTTTCAAAGTAGTGTATGGTTTTGATCCCCGTACTCTACTTGATATACTTCCTATACCTATTCATGAGAGAGTTCATGTTGATGCTAAGGAACGTGCTGAATTTATTTTAAAAATGCATGAGACCACTAGTCTTAGCATTGAAAGGATGAATGACAAGTATAAAATTGCTGGTAGTAAAGGTAGAAAAGAAGTAAAACTTGATGTAGGAGATTTAGTATGGTTACACTTGAGAAAAGATAGATTTCCAGATTTGAGAAAGTCTAAATTAATGCCTAGAGCTGATGGTCCTTTCAAAATAATTGAGAAGATGAATGATAATGCATACAAACTTGAGTTGCCTCCCGAGTTCGGGGTTAGTCCTACTTTTAACATTTCAGATTTGAAACCATACTTGGGAGAAGAGAATGAGCTTGAGTCGAGGATGACTCCATTTCAAGAGGGGGAGGATGATGAGGACATCACTCCTAAGGATATATGCAACACTCCTCCAATTTTGGACTTGCAAGGTCCAATGACTAGAGCTCGTGCACGACGACTAAATTTAGAGGTGAGCTCGTTCCTACATTCTTCATTATATGTCACTTTTGAGAATGGTTTGCTACCTAATTATTATATTATAATTAGGAACCATGGAGAGGACCAGGAGATGATGGGAGAAGGACTTGGAGACGTGGAGGACCAACAAGGACGTGGAAGCCAAGGTGGAGGCCCAACCAAAACCGACTTCGAGTCTATTTCGGGGCTCAGGACTAGTCTGCACTAAAACGGATGCCCAAGACACATACAGACTCGGATTTGGACGTTCTATATATGCACGGAAAGATAAGAAGAAGACATTTCCAATGCCGTCGGTCTCGTATCAAAATTCGTCCGGAATCATCAGGAATCGTCGAAACAAGAGAGAGTCTAGAATCTATTTCGGTGCTGTGTCGCCTGTTTTTGGCCTTTGGGCTTTGTATCTAGTTGAGCCCAAGTAGGGGTGCATCCAGAGGGTCTTGCACGACCCTAGGGTCTTCATATACAGCCGCCGTCATACCATTAGGGTTTGGGTTTTGCTTAGATTATTCTATTCATAACAGTTTCGCCGTCATCACGGTTTGTGAGACCCCAACTTCGTGAGATTCATAATACATCTGCAATTGTGTTGCTTTCTTCTTTGTTCTTGCTTGTGTTCTTGATTCGCAGGTAGGGATTAGCCTTCTCGGCAAGGTCAATCATTTTAGGACGGTTGATAACCAGAGGAGACGTCGTGCTGCGATTGCTGGGTTTAGAACGTGCTGTTCTGAAGCCGGATCGATTTGTGTGTCGCCTCCGACCAAATCAACGTATCTAGAACCTTTCAGAAGATCGGGAACCCTTGTCCACATCACCCACGATCCAAAAGGTCTTGAACTTGTCGTTGTATCTCCTTAGTCTCCTCAGGGTTGGTCCTATAAGCAGCACGGTTTGGCAAAGTAGCACCCGAAATCAAATCAATTTGATGCTCAATCCCTCTCAGAGGTGGCAATCCCGGGGGTATCTCAGCTAGAAAAACATCCTCATACTCCTGCAAAAGGTTAGTGACAGTAGGAGACACAGCACTAGAAGCAATATCATTAAGCGAAAACAAAGCTTCTTTGCATATCAAAGCATAGCAAATATCATCATTATCAGAAATTTCAGCAAGCTCAGATTTTGTTGCAAGACATGAACGACCTTGTAATTTAATTCCACCACCCTTAAAACTTGAAGAATCATTAACATTACTAGGTGTAGAATTAGAATTAACAGGTTATTGAATTTCAGGACCTTTATTTTTCATACTAGCAGCTCTTTCTAAATCAGCTTGTACAATTTCAGCAGGGGTCATTGGTAACAAAGTAATTTTAGTTCCTTTAAGCATGAAAGTGTACTTATTACTTCTACCATGGTGTACAACATCATTATCAAATTCCCAAGGTCTACCCAATAAAAGTGAACATGCTTGCATGGGTACGACATCACAATCAACAGAATCCACATAAGAACCAATGGAAAAAGGAACTCTACAAGTTACCTTAGCTTTGCCAGAGTCGTTTAACCACTGAATGTAGTACGGATGTGGATGTGGACGTGTGGTCAAAGCAAGCTTGTTGACCACATCAGAACTCACCAAGTTATTGCAGCTCCCTCCATCAATGATGACGCGTGCTCGACGATTCTTGATGACGAAGAAAATCTGGAACAAGTTGTGGCGCTGCATCGTCTCGGGCTGATGAACTTGTGTGCTAAGGACATGTTGAACAATAATGTTCATGTATCCTGTGGTATCTCCGCCTCCAAGGACGAGGTCACTGCCGGTGGCAGCGATGTCCTCCTCCTCATCCTCCACATCGGAGGTGCAAATGTAACCGCCATCGTCTATCGCCACATATGCCCGCCTACTTGGACAATCTTTCTGCACATGACCAAGTCCATGGCAGCGGTGGCACTGAATCCCTGTAGTACGCCCTGTCGAAGCAACAGAGGAGGCACTACTAGCTGGTACCTGCACAGAAAGTTTACCTGAGCGCGTAGAAGTTGTAGGGGCTGATCTTGGGGCTGCAGAAACAACACTGGTTCCCTTGGTAGCTGCTGGTGGGGGCGGCCGGAAAGGTGGCCTGGGCAGCCCCGAAGTCCCCGTCGAGCGTGGGGGGTAGGAGTTCCTTGATTTACTGTACTCCTCAAAAGCCTTGAAAAGTCCCTGTGATTCTTTCTCTGCAAGCATAGCATACTAGAAACACTGGGTGAGGGTATAATATTCTTTATAATCAAGGATGTCCTGAATTTCTTTTCTTAAACCAGAATAAAAGCGACAAATCTGATCCTCTACTTTTTCAACTACAGCACAATGAATCAAACCCTTCTGAAGCCACTAAAATACTCCTGAACAGTTTTATCTCCTTGGTCTAAACGTTGCAGTTTATTAAGAATCTCTCTATAAAAAGAAGAGGGAACAAAACAATCACGCATTGCTACCTTAAGTTCTTCCCAAGTAGTAGGCAAATCAGTTTCAGCAACTAGACCACTCCACCAAACAATAGCAAAGTCCTTAAACTCACTAGTAGCTTGTCTAACTCTATGTTGTTCAGGAACAAGGTGGGCATTAAATTTTTGTTCTATAGTCATCTCCCAATCAAGATAAACATCACCATCATACTAACCCGAAAACGAAGGAATTGAAAACTTAATTTTAGCATACGGGTCATCTGGAGCATAGTTACCGTGTGGACGACGGTTGTAGTTATGGAAACCACCCATACCTTGAGTATTATGTTGCAAACGATGTCGTAATCGTGCGGTCCTTGTAGTTGACCTATCAACGGTGCCACCAGCCTTATACACCGTGTCTTCATCATGGACGTCTTCAACATCGTTGTTGTTGTTATTGGTCCTCGTATTATTGGTTTTAGGAGCGGTCTCCAACACAACAACCTGATCGGTTAATTTAGAGACCCGCTTCTCTAACCGCTCGATGCTTTCTCCAATGTGAAGCTTGCTGACCGCATCAGTAACGGCTCTAGTGATCGTCTCTGCCAAATCACTCTGAGCAGCCTGCAAAGTCTTCTGGAGCTGCTCTTGGCTCACGCACTCAGCAAATTGTGAGGGTGAAGCCATCTCTCCGTCATCACTTCCTTCCATCACAAACACCAAAACAGGAAACAAACAGTAAAGGTTATCCCTATGGAACAACTAAGCAGTGGTGCCTCTCAACACAACAAAAGGAAACTCCTTATAAAGCTCTTACAAACTTCTGAAAAGCAAAGCAAAGGATACCAGAGAGATGTGTTCCACGATTGCAAGGGTCACAAAAGAACCTATGTGCAGTCCAGAAGAAATATGTAGAGCTAGGAAGGCCAAATATATATATGTGAGTCGCACACAAATCAAAAACAGATAGTAAAGCTGAATAAGTGCCCAAGTAACTTGTCCCTAGTTGCTGGTCTAAGTATGTCCTAGAACAGTAGTGACAGCAAAGTAGAAACAAGGAGACAAAGGCACAACAGGCGATAACAGGGGGCTAAGTGCAAAACAGCCAAACCCAGAAATTTTAGGGGGCTAGATGTAGCACTAGTAGAAATCCCAAATTTCTTTTTTTTTATTTTATTTTTTTGATATTTTCCTCCAACTCACTAAAAATGGGGGAGAATCCACAAAAAATTTCAGCTCAAACAGAGGTAGGATGTGGCCTACAGAAAATCTTGAAGTTGCAGAAAACATCGGGTTTTAACTTAAAACAATTTTTTCTTTATCTTCCCGATTTTTTTTTTGAATTTTTTGACGAGGGCACACAAGGCATAGCCAAGTGTGGGTATGCTCAACTTTGAGTCAATAATCTTCTGTAAAAATTTCAGCCAAAACGGACAACCGAGCGAAAAGTTATGCCCGTTTTACCGAAGGGGGGTCGGAGTTGGTTTTCCAGAAATCCGAGTCGGGTTAGGGGTCAGGTTTGGAATCGGGTAAGATTTTTTTTTGCAGCGTGGATGCAGCGGAAAGTGGAATTGGTGGGGATTGGTCCGAGGTGTTTGGGGGTGGGTTTAGGGTGGGATTAGGGTGGGTGTATCGATCAATCAACCCTAGCACACAAAGCCGATAGAACAGAGGATGGTGAAAGGGATGGTGGCTAGGGTTGCAAGGGAAACACTACTGATGACAAAAACACAAACTAAACCAGCGACTAAACAAGAACTAGGGCACAAACTCAACACTACGGACTCTGAAATTGAAATATGCAAAGGCTAAACACGTGGTTATGGGTGGAGGGAAATTTTTTTTTTGGCTTTTCTGTGGATGATAGGATGAACACAAAACGAAATTAACTAAGGGTAGTACAAACCTGACAGTGCACCTGAAGCTCTGATACCACTTGATGTGGATAAGGATTCCTGATCTTCCGAAAGGTTCTAGATACGTTGATTTGGTCAGAGGCGACACACAAATTGATCCGGCTTCAGAACAGCACGTTCTAAACCCTGCAATCGCAGCACGACGTCTTCTCTGGTTATCAACCATCCTAAAATGATTGACCTCGCCAAGAAGGCTAATCCCTGCCTATGAATCAAGAACAAAAGCAAGAACAAAGAAGAAGGCAACACAATTGCAGATGTATTATGAATCTCATGAAGTTGGGGTCTCACAAACCGTGATGACGATGAAACTGTTATGAATAGAATAATCTAAGCAAAACCTGAACCCTAATGGTGCGGTGGCGGCTGTATATGAAGACCCTAGGGTCATGCAAGTCCCTCTGGACGCGCTCCTAATTGGGCTCAACTAAATACAAAGCCCAAAGGCTAAAAATAGGTGACGCAACACCGAAACAGATTCTGGACCCTCTCTTGTTTCGAAAATTGCTGATGACTCCGGATGAATTTTGATATGAGACCAGTGGCATTGGAAAGGTCTTCTTCTTATATTTCCGTGCATATGTAGAACGTCCAAATCCGAGTCTGTATGCGTCATGTGCCTCTATTTTAGTGCAGACTAGTCCTGAGCCCCAAAACAGACTCGAAGTCGGTTTTGGTTGGGCCTCCACCTTGGCTTCCACGTCCTTGCTGGTGCTCCACATCTCCAAGTCATTCTCCCATCATCTCTTGGTCCTCTCCATGGTTCCTAATTATAATATAATCATTAGGTAGCAAATCATTCTCAAAAGTGACATATAATAAAGATTGTAGGAACGAGCTCACCTCTAAATTTAGTCGTCGTGCACGACCTCTAGTCATTGGACCTTGCAAGTCTAGAATTGGAGGAGTGTTGCATGTATCCTTAGGAGTGATGTCCTTATCAATCTCATTTCCAAGTTGGAATGCTTAGTGGCTGTACCAGCTTTCTTCTAGTGACCAGCCTTGATACGTTGACATGTATCACATCCGGCGACGTAACGCGCAACTTCCCATTTCATCCGTGTCCGCCAGAAATTCGCCTTCAATCCCTAATACATTTTGTTACTACCAGGGTGAATATTTGGACTGATGGGGTTCATCTTAAATCGTACATCATAACTTACGATTTTTAGGAATTATCAAATGATTGTTAAACCATAGCACACCATTCTCATCTTGGCAGAAACACGTAGCATTTCCATCCTTGATATTTTTCCTGATGTGTGCCATGCCTTTGTCATTTTTTTGAGCAACAATTACTTCATCTCTGATGGTAGAATGAATTGCTAAATTATGTATAGCAACCACAAGTAGAACATGAACACTTGGTTCAGTAGAGGAAATCTCCATGCTGCTGTCCCAAGTCAATAAATTCAGATTGTTGCAATGTTCTTTTTGGCTCAAAGCATCTGCTACGACATTGGCCTTACCAGGGCGGTAATGGATCTCCAAGTCATAATCATTAATTAGCTCAAGCCATCTACGTTGACGCATATTCAGATCTGATTGAGTGAAGATATATTTGAGACTCTTGTGATCGGTATAGATATGCACTAAATTTCTCAATAAATAATGTCGACAAATCTTTAGTGCAAGAACCACCACTGCTAACTCCAAATCATGTGTTGGATAATGTTTTTCATGCTTGCATAATTGTCGAGAAGCATAAGCAATCACACGACCTTCTTGCATTAGAACAGATCACAATCCCGTTCCAGAAGCATCACAATAAACATCTAAAGATTTGGTGATGTTAGGTTGAGCTAAAACTGGCGCAGTGGTTAACAATTTCTTCAAAGCCTGAAAATCCTCTTCACATTGGGGAGTCCACTCAAATGTCACATTGTTTTGTAGTAGCTTAGTAATAGGTTCTAGGTGGCTTTCAATTTAATACATCTTGGACTCTCCCTAGATCAATTGAGATGCCCTCAGCTGAAACCACATGACCAAGGCATGGTACTAGGATCAACCAAAATTCACGCTTGCTAAACTTGCTTATAATTTATGACTCGCAGTCATTGAAGCACAATACGAAGATGTTTAGCATTTTCGTTTTCAGATTTGGAATAGATAAAAATATCATCAATGAAGACCACCACAAACTTATCTAACTCTGGCATAAATACTGAATTCATCAAGTACATAAAAGCATTGGTTAATCCAAAGGACAAAACCAAATATTCAGAAAGTCTGTATCTTGTAGAGAATGCGGTCTTAGGAATATCTTCTTCTCTGATTTTTATTTGATGGTAGCCTGATCGAAGATCAATCTTTCAAAAGACTTTGGAACCAATCAATTGATCAAATAAAATATCAATCATGGGCAAAGGATATCTATTTTTTATGGTGACTTCATTTAACGGTCGATAATCAACCACCAATCACAGACTATTGTCTTTCTTCTTCACAAACATTGCTGGACAGCGCCAAGGTGATGAACTTGGGCGTATATATCCTTTGTCCAGCAAATCTTTAATTTGTTTCTTGGGTTCTCCCAATTCATTCTTTGCCATTTTATATGGTTGTCGAGAAATTGGAGAAGTTCCTGGCTATGAATCAATTTTGAATTCAACCTCATAGCCAGGTGGTAGACCAGGAAGATCATCCGGAAAAACATCTAGGAACTCACAAACAATTGGAATCTTCTCCATAGATTTTTCCTCAAGATGATGGACAGTGATGGTAGTGACCGGAGATAGATGTAAAGGAATTGAGTCAATACCATGAACTGGAGAATTTATGTGGATAATACGAGGTGCAATATCTAACAAGGCTTTATGGAATGTCATCCATCGCATACCAAGAATTAAATCAATGCCTTGCTGTTCTAACATTATAAAATTTGTAGAATAGATCTTTTGATTCAAACTAATTGATGCTTTGGGCAGAATTTGATTGGCACAAATTTGTCAACCAGGAGATTTAATAATATATGGTGTATGTGTCGTATATGTGGATAATTTAAGCCTTTGCACACAGGCTTTACTAACAAAATTATGTGATGCACCAGAATCAAATAATATAATGACAGGCAAATCATTAAGTGCGAACGTACCCGCAAGTAGCGGCTCGGAATGTCATCAAGGTTGGTGTAGTTCACATGTCCAGATTTATTTCCTTGCCCTCGCTGCTGGTTTGCAGCATGATCACAAGATTGTTTTCCAGCTTCACCGTGGGGATAAGTACATTCCTTCGAAAAATGACCGACACAACCAAAATTATAGCACGGGTAAGGGTTGTACTGTTCAGCTGATGGTGCATTGCGTGCATTCTGATTTTGTTGCTGTGATGGTGCACACGACACTTGAGGCTGCTGTGGTGGTGCTGGAGTACAAGCTTGTGGTTGTGAACGATTAAAATTCTGCGGTCCTAGACGATAAAATTGCTGCTGCGGTGCTGCCTGGAATCATTGTCCGGTGGGAGAAGTATACACCAAACGATGTTTAGGTGGTGGTGCAGCAGTATTACCAGTGGGTGGAGCCTTCCTTTTACGCTCTTCAGTCTGCACTTCACGATATGCATCTTCTTGCACAATGGCAGCACTGACTAGATCTAAAGGACCAAGAAGGCGACCAGAGGGGGGGTGAATGGGAGCCAATCAAAATTCTCCAAGAGAAATTGGCCTATGTCCCAATTACAACCCAAGCCAACCTCTAAATGAATCACCAAGGCTATCACACACCAACTTGTGATGTGCTAACTAGGAGTGATCAACAACAGAAGAACACAGTGGAAACAAGAGAGAACAACAAAGACTTGAAACAGACGAAGAAGCATGCACAAAAGCACCTTACTGGTCTACCATCGGAAGTGCCGATCACAGCCATCGGAAGTGCCGGTTGACACCATCGACAGTGCCGGTCACACCCATCGGTAGTGCCGGTTGTAGCTATTGGTCGAGTACAGCCAAGACACAAATCTACTGAAAAATCACATAGAAAACAATTAACAAAGGTGGAAAACCAAGGTGCAAAACATGGAAGAAAAAAACTCAAAAACTGAGCTGTCCTGACGAAGAATCGGCAGTGCCCATCAGTTTATCGGTAGTGCCGATCGACGGTTCTGGTCCAGGTGATCGGTAGTGCTGGTCTAGTCATCGGCAGTGACCACCAGCACTGCTGGTACTTGCTGGTCCATCGGCAGTTGGTGCCACCGACAGTAGCCATCGACACTGCTAGTCGGGCCCGACAGATTCAGAACAGCAATAGTGAACCGCAAAGAAAAATTGCAAAACCTTATCAAACGAACTCCAAAAATCACGAAATTTGGACTAGTGAATCCTCAGCACATCACGACCCTAATCCTATAAGATCAACTCAAGTGGCTTAAGAAATCATCAAGAATTTCAGATCTTGTGCCAAGAATACCAAAAAGAGGAAACTTGAGAAATCCTTCAAATGAAAGGTGCTAGAGCTATTGATTCGGTCAAGCATCCATAGAGGATTGTTCTAGCTCATCCTAGCAACAAGTTTCTCAAGAAATCCTGCCCGAAAACTCGTCCAAAAATGAGATAAAAAATCACCATGAAAATAGCTCCAAAAATATAAAAAATGGAATTTCGGGATTCAAGTGAAGAGGGAAATCTTGAGCACGAAAATACTTCTCATATCATAGAAAGGTGCTTACAAGATCCATAGGTACAAGGCTAGGAAGCCACCCTCTTCCTCCCACTATTTGGAAGAGCAAGACATGTCTCTCATACACCCTTTCCTCTCCTCTAAAACATGAAGTCCTCTCCTAGCACTTTGAATAGAGTCCTAACACAAGGCTAATGGAAAGAGAGGCACCTTTCCCACTAGCCACACCTCTTCTTATATGGGCCTAGGGTCTATTGTCCACATGACCACTCTACCCTTGACCTACATAACACACCCACCTAACACCCGGGGACATAACCATCCATCTTTTTCCTCATCGCCCGAATGCCATCGGACGCTTCACGTCTTTGCTTCATCTCGAAGCAAGCTCCATGATGGTGCCACGTGCACCACAACCCACCGCTACCGGTTTTGAGGCCCAAAACGGGAAACCACCTTACGCGCTTCTTAAAGCGTGACTTCTCGATGTTGATATGTGTCACCTTGTCCCACGATCCTGACCACCAGCAAGTCTCTTCCAGTTCCTGTCCATCAGGCCCCCTTGTCACTTGCACCGGCATCCCGTTCGCCTTGACTTGGTCAACATGATGTCTTCATCACCACCATGGTTTTGAGGCTCAACCGCGAAATTGTCTGTGCTTCTTACCTCTCCACGTGTACGGTGTGGATCACCCTTGACTTCACCCGACATCCCGATTGTCTGGCCCCAAGTCCTCTACTTGTGCCCGATCCTCTCGCCATTGATCGCCAAGTCGACTCCAGTGACCTACACATCATGAGACAAGCAAACACATTTCCCATCTCCTGCAGTATCACCAATATCTTCACCAACTCTGGTAAGTCATAACCATGATATGCAAACCCATGCAATCCCTAGATTCCCGCATTTCAACTCAGACACCAAATCCGCTCAAGTCAATTACTCATCACAAATATAGAAAACCATGGCACATATCCACATGGTTTCTCAAGATCTTTACTTTGAGTGCGGGATTCATGCCACGACGACATGCAACACGCTTCTTAGCTTCAGAATTCACATACAAAGGAGCATACTGTGCCAGATTATTAAATTTTTGAGAATATTCTAGCACAGTCCTCCCTCCTTGCTTCAAATCTAAGAATTCGTAGAGCTTTCTCTCCATAATTCCAGCAGGGATAAAATGAGAACGGAATGCATCTTTAAACTCCTCCCATTGTATAATATGAACTGTTGGAAGTGAGGCCATATAATTTCCCCACCAAACATTGGCTGAACCCAGAAGTTGTTGGGCCTCAAATAATGGCTTCTGTGCATTGGTGCACTGCAGCAACCCAAACTTAGATTTGATGATGCGAATAAAATTATCAGCATCCAACAGCTCTCTAGCATGCTCAAAGGTTGGTGGATGAGTTGACAAGAAGTCTTGATAAGTGCTTTGCCGTGGCTGATCATCACGACGCCCACCATTGCGAGTCATGTTCTGAGCTATTTGGCGAAGTAGCTCAGTATCTTCTTGATAGGACTCAAATAGCATAGACATAACTTGAGCCCATGGATTCGGTGGTGGAGGTGGAGGATCATTATTCTGAGCTTTCTGTTGTGAGCTCTCTGGCTCACCACGACGGGTGGTAACCATTCTGAATTTCAGATCATTCATTAATTTATCTTACTATAATTTCAAAACTGGTCCTATAATAAACAAAGCCACAACCATTCTTCACTAAAAACGATAGCTATTTGATCCTAACGAGTGAACAGAAATTGATTTCTACTGAACAGTCAATTAAAACTTCACAGTTCTGGAAATCTTAGAGTACACACAAAAATTATGCATAGCATCATCTTATAGAGGACTTCATAAGCTTTCCAGAATGTACTCATACATGTTCACCACATCAACAAAAATAAAGATGTGAAATTCTCAAGTTGATGCTGGAACATAAAAATCTTGACTGAGTAGGGTGTAAATTTTGGCATTCTGGAGCTGTGTTGGAAAGATTTAAATTTACAATTGAGTTGTAAATCGAAGATAGCTTCAATATCTTTCCAACCCATATTTTCTCAACAATTTAGCCAATGTAAAATTGGAGTTATGAATTTTGCAATCAGTCCATTATTCTGTCAGTCTGAACAAAGAGCAAAAACTCATACTGAAGTTCTTCGACTGATCTAACCCAGATTTGTACAGATTCATGAAAAACCCATAACTATAAAGTTGTAGCACATCAAGAGTTCTTTCCAACAGCTACTCATCGAAAATTTTAGGATAACTATGTCAGGAGATATGAAATTTTTCCTCTGATCTATCAGGTTGTGATCAACAGGAAACAGATTGACATGTTCTTCACTTCTCGAGCATTTATTAACAGAATTTCGTTTCAACAAGAGTTGGAACATCAAGAGGACTCCCAACTCTTTCCAAAGTATTGGCATGCTCCAAAATTCCAAAGGAGTAATAAACTATGAATTTTTGAAAAATCAGTACAGATTGGTTTGGAGTGAACAGATTGATTTCAAATCCGATGTTCTAATCATTGACCTAAGTTCAAACTTTACAAGTTACTCAGTTCAGATTTTATACACACATTTGAGAAAGTGAAATAGAGGTAAGACCAAAATTTTCATACACTTGATTATATGCCATGCCATGAATGCAAGTGGATTTTTAATCCTAACCATTCCTCACTCAAATGAAAATATATGTATATATACCATCACATTGTTGTATTCGTAACCTTTGGTGACGACCTGTACTCACGAGCAAAACATTCTATGTTTTCAACACACACACACGCTAATGTGGTTAGTGTCCCTGCAAGAGATCATTTCAGAAACATTATATCAAATTCGAAAGAAACTATGAAAATAAGCAGTTTATATACTACTTGGTAACGGTTCATGGAATGAACCGCCTTGCGAAGCCATGGTCCTCGCAAGCAGACCCATGCTCATAAACCTACCATGATGAGCATCCTCTACAAGAAAAAGATGGTATAGTTTATGGAAGAAACCATCTCACGAAACCACTGCCCTCGTGAGCGAACTCTACGCTCCAATACTTGTTTAAGGAGCCAAAAAGAAAATATGTTGGCAACGATTCATGGAAAAGATTTGTCTTGCAAAGCCACAGTCCTTGCGAGCGGACTACAAATGTCAAATGGAAATCCAAGTAGCAAACCAACTCAAACATAACCCATTAGCTTGTCACAATTCTAAAATTTACTATATAGTTGGGCATATACTAACATATCCTCACCGTATATGATGTATTTTCAAAATATGTCTAAATTGTTGTATTATCCCAGAACATAGCTCTGGTACCAGCTGTCACAAACCCCTTGGACCGATGTTCCCGAGGTGCTGACTAAGCAGACACAAGATAATACAACAACCGACCGAGTTTAAGTGATAAGTGCAGCAAAAATATTACAAAGTCCAGTTTTAAAAGCAGCAGAAGATAACGTGATTATACGGCTATAATATACAACTTGACGATAATAGCAGTTGTGATAAATCCGAGCCCATACGGATTATCACCTACCATCACACAATAGCAGCGGCTACTCCGTCTCCCAGTGGGCAGACCGTCCCTTAGGGATAGACATATCCCAAGGAAGAACACCCATAGGTAATTTATATGCATCAGTGTTATTACCTGAAATAAAGAAAACAACAACATGGCAAAGCCTGAGCTACTAAGCTCAACAAGTCTTACCTGACAAGTATTAAATCTAGACATGCATAGGCTCAGAGATGGATAAAAGTAAATTTAGTGAACATTCTAGTAACTATAATAGTGTAAGATAACTTGCATGTGAAAATGATAAGTACAACAAGAAATCTGAAATTTCAAGTAAGTACAAAAGATTCAACTTCAGATTCACTAAAATACCATATTCTTCATCCAAATATTCCATTCATTATTATTAGTGAGGTTCTTAAGCTACAATGTGATGCAGTGAACAAGCAGTACTCATTACTGCGAGGGACAGCGATTGCAATCATTTTACACCAGCTGGGAAAAACCCATAGTACACGGCATAAGCGTCATTTAAGAACACGTATGACAACCTTTCACAAAGTCATAATACATGTCGATCCGAATCTAAAAGTCCCGAGTGGGCAGCCATTCCATGGTAACGTCAGGAATCTGTCCACTCCTACTGGATCACATGACCAAGAGTTTTAAGTTATGGTCCAAGCATGTATATGACAATGCTACATTAGTTTACTAGTTCCCATATACTAGCATGTATTTGGTACTGTTCAATACTTTCTCAACAGGGCTGACAACAAACAAGTCATAGGTCGACACAGACAGGGCTACAGCCTTACAAGCCATGTCCTCTGAAGGCACATGATCTTTGCCCTTTCACCTACGGGGCTTGTCCATGTCTCAAATTTTTAGTTGCTAACCTAAACGGACTGCCACCTGGTGAGACAAAAACCACCATAGGTACTTTGCCTTCGCCCTTTCCAATACAGACCCATTTAGTCCAAATTTTAATATTCTTACTTCACAATGTGACTATCATCATTTTACTAATATTTCAAGTACCATAATAGTGTAGATCTTACAACTAAACATGGTAATTCTCTATTAACTACCTATACCTGTATACCATGTCTAAACAAAAATAGTAAATATTCAGGAAATGTAGGTGGGTTTTCATCCAACTCCTAAACTTAATGCACAAACAACCTATGCACATCTAGTAAATTAATTATTGGAAATTAATCAAATTAATACATGGGAATGTTCCGGGGCTTGCCTTGAGCTTCAACTATGGGGTTAGTACTGATGTTAGAATTTTCTTGAGTAGAGGCACCCGAAAAATCCTTCTGAAAATTCTCCTCGATAGAATTAACGTTTCCTATAACAATACCGGTATGTCAACATAGAGGAATACATAGGAAATGCAACAATATGTGATGCACATGTCAAGTGAACTAGAACAAATAAAATGATTTCTTAGCATGGTTCTAGAAGATATATGCTTCAGAGCTAGTAACTCTAATAATAGGAATTTACAAATAAAGTTTCCTATTGCATTTACATATGGTTATTTAGACATGAAATTCAAATAATTCATTTAGTAAAATAAAACTATGCTACTGGATATGAGTGATCTATTGGTAATTGATATATGTATGATCAGCAAATTTACCAAGTTTCACTAATATATAATGAGCAATTTATTAATAATGCATTTATTAAGATTTAAGACTAAATAAATTCTATTGAAATATGAACAGCAGATAAATTCCTACAAACATTCATGGTGATGTAATTTGACAAGCATGATTTTTGTGCACAAGTGCGAACCCTAAATGTTTACAAAAATTACTTTAACACAATTCTAAGCATTTCAAAGATAAAATCATATGTAATTATATGTCCAGAAACTAGGATCAAATAAATATATTATGGACAGAGGATGCCATGAGAAGTCTAAAACAATTTAATTTGCTATTTGATCATATCTACAACTAAGCATATCAATTTATTAAGCATTACATTAAATAAAACCTACATTAAAACTTTTCAGATAAAATATATAAACCAATGTGCTCAAAGCAATGATCTCATCACAAGGAAACTAACAAAATTTACTTTGCGATTTTAGGAGCTCTAAATCTCGAGATATGGTTTTACAAGATTAAATAGTTTTCTGGATTTTTATTTCAAACTTCGGGTTATTTACAGAACTGACATCAGTTCATTTGAAATTGAACTGAGCACGCGCTCGGGCTCGCGTGGCGGCGCTGTTGCGGGAGCTGACTTTTGAGCTCGCCGATGGGCACGGTAGTCACCAAAGTTGGACTTTGTGATCACCAGAGTGATGAGCACACTGAGGCGACTGCTCTGGTGGGGTTCGCGAGGTAGGGTGCTCGGCCCAGCGGGCGAACATGCCGGCTCCGGCTCCGCGCACCTGCTGACACCTTTCGAAGCACTTTCACGTGTGAACCGAAATGCTCGGCGACGAGTGGCGGCGGAACAGAGAATATCGGCGATGTCAGGAGCTCGACATTGAGGTCTAGAGAAGGAACACGGTGGTCGGAGAGCTTCAGTAGGTCACGGCGGAGCTTGATGTAGTCACCGAGGCGACGGAGAAGGGCCGAGCAGAGCTATCACCGAGAACCTCCCATGACGGCCAAAGGCGATGGAAGGGGAAAAGTTTGAACAGTGATGATCTTAAGTCTAAAACCTTCACCACAACCTGTCCAGGGTGTGCGTTAGTAAGTCGCACATCCATGAGAATAGGATTGAGACCAAGAAACTCACTAGAGAAGATGAATTTCAAGAATTCATGATTTGGCAACCAAAAATAGAGAGATTGATTCTTGCTTCAAATTCTCACTGTGTGGTTGATGATATGGACTGAGTTCTCCTTGGTGGTTTCCTAACCTCACTTCACACTCATCTGGAGCTTGGGCTCGTTTGAGAGACGGCAGTGTGGTCGGTTAAGGTGAGAGACCGATAGGCGGCAATGGCGGAAAACCAGAGGAGTTTCTGAGGGAGAAGACGAGTTGGAGGTGCGGAGATGCCGAGGAAATGGACGACGGAACCGAAGGGAGAGTCGGGCGACGATCGAGGACCGGGTTTTGATCCCTGGGTGCGTCGGCAGAATGGTGACACGAGGGCGTCGGGTGCCAGCGAGAAAGAAATAGAGAGAGATTGAGACACTGACAAGTGGGTCCCGCAATCAAATTTCTAGGATTAACTCGGCTACAAGTTCTAAAAATCAAAATAAAATAGCCATTGGCTCCAAATTACTTTAGAAAAATTTCTACACAAAGTTTGAAATGTGTAGATCACAATGTGAGAGGTGTAAAAGTTCAAATCCAAATGGTTTGAACTTGCCATTTATTTGAAAAAGGATAAAATTCAAACTTCTAGGAATTAATTAAGGTATTTCCTCATCTAATAAAATTCTAAGAAAATTCCTAAAATTCTTTTATGGGAAACCCTATCACATAAGTTTTTCGTAGCACCAAGTTGTATGGAAAATTTGAAATTGTTTCACAACCTAACCATACTTTGGTTTGAATTCAAATTTAAATAAATTTGAAATGCAACAAAAATTGAATTATCACTTGATGAACCAGAACTAGGTACAATTATGTGATCAAAAGAGTGTGGTGACACTGGGGTGTCACATCAACCCTTGGAGTATCATGCCGTTCGCTCGCTCGACCTGGCCTTTTGTCTCAGGGTGGGCGACGGCGGCCTAGTCGACACGGATGTGATAGTCGTCGCAAAACTTCAGGAATTTCTTCCCTGTGAATTGCGTCCCATTATTGATGATTATGGTGTTTGGGACCCCAAATCAATGGATGATGTCGAGGAAGAAATCAACCGCCTCTTTAGACCGGATCTTCACTATCGGGGGTGCTTCAATCCACTTGGTGAACTTGTCGACTACGACAAGCAAATGGGTGTAGCCTCTGGGTGCCTTTTTAAGTGGACCGACTAGATCTAAGCCCCAGACTACAAAGGGCCATGTGAGGGGGATCGTCTGAAGGGCTTGAGCTAGAAGGTGTGTTTGACGGGCATAATACTGGCAACCCTTGCAGGTTTTGACTATGCGGGTTGCGTCACCCATGGCAGTCGGCCAGTAGAAACCTTGGCGAAAGGTGTTGCCCATGAGGGTTCGAGGTGCCGCGTGATGGCCGTAGACCCCCTCCCCTCCCCCCCCCCCCCCCCCCCCGGTGGATGTCGACGAGAAGCCTAATGCCCTCGCTGACGGGGATACAACACTGCATAATCTTGGTGATGCTGCACTTGTAAAGGTCCCCGTTGATCTAGGTGAACGACTTGGCACGGTGATAGAGCCGTTTGGCCTCATTCCCATCAATGGGAAGTGTGCCATGAGCCAGGAACTCAATGTATGGAATTCGCCAGTCACGAGGGTGTGCATCTCATTCGACATGGGGATCGATTCGCTCGACCCCCCGAGTGTAAGCTTCATGACCATTGGTGATTGGATCCCCAAGGTATGGATGTTTTGGTGATAGATGATAACTATGAAATTATGGGCTGACATCTACATGAGTGTTGTCTATGTAGGAATCATCCCTTAACTCTATTATAAATCATATGGATGATGGTTGCCTTGGTGATGGATGACAATGGCTACAAGCATGGAGGCTTGTGAACTTGATGGAGTCCAAGGATTGATGGAGATGGATTAAAGCGGAGAACAAGCTATGGCAAGTGTTGGGAACACTTGCCTAGCTGTTAGGGCTTTGAGTCCATAGGAAAAACCAGACTATCAAGGGGGTCTAGGTCATGTCTAGTCGGTGATGTGCAAGGTTGCTCGGTGAAATCACAGGCCCTAGGTGACAGTGGATAAGCCAAGGAGCTATTCGGAGAAGCTGGGAAATGAAGTTGAAGGACCGAGAAGGCGACCAGAGGGGGGGGGGGTGAATGGGAGCCAAATAAAATTCTCCAAGAGAACATGTCCTATATCCCAAAAACAACCCAAGCCAATCTCCAAATCGATCACCAAGACTACACACACCAACTTGTGGTGTACTAGCCCTAGGAGTGATCAACCACACCAAAGAAACACAGCGGAAACAAAAAGGGAAGAAGCGATGCTCAGCAGTTCAGAACTAAACACTCATCGGCAGTGCTGATCCCTGCCATCGGTAGTGCCGGTCGGCATCTGCAGTGCCGGTTGTAGCTATTGATCGAGTATAGCCAAGACACAAATCTACTGAAAATAACACAGAAAACAATTAATGAAGGTGGAAAACCAAGGCACAAAACATGGAAGAAAAAGACTCAAAAACTAAGCTGTCCTGACGAAAAATCGGCAGTGCCGATCAGTTTATCGGTAGTGCCAATTGGCGGTGCTGATCCAGGCGATCGGTAGTGCTGGTCTGGTCATCGGCAGTGACCACCGGCACTGCTAGTCCTTCCTGGTCCATCGGCAGTAGGTGCCACCGGCAGTAGCCATCGGCACTACCGGTCGGGCCCGACAGATTCAGAACAGCAACAGCGAACCGCAAAGAAAAATTGCAAAACCTTATCAAACGAACTCCAAAAATCATGAAATTTGGACCAGATGCTCCCCAATACATCATGACCCCCCTCTAAAATGATCCACTCCAAAAACACAAGGAATCATCATGAATTTCAGATCTTGTGCCAAGAACATCAAAAAGGGGAAACTTGTGAAAACGTTGAAATCGAAGGTGCTCGTGCCTATGATTCGGTCAAAGACCTATATGGGATTGTTCTAGAACATCATAGCACCAAGATACCCCACAAAATCCATCTCAAAAACTCACTCAAAATCGAGATCGAAAAGCACCATGAAAATAGCTCCGAAAATAAGAAAAAGGGAATTTCGGGATTCAAGTAAAGAGGGAAATCTTGAGCATGAAAATACTTCTCATATCATAGAAAGGTGCTTACAAGATCCATAGGTACAAGGCTGGGAGGCCACCCTCTTCCTCCTACTATTTGGAAGAGCAAGAGATGTCTCTCACACACCCACTACTCTCCTCATAAACATAAAGTCCTCTCCTAGCACTTTGAATAGTGTCCTAACACAAGGCTAATGGGAAGAGAGGCACCTCTCCCACTAGCCACACCTCTCCTTATATTGGCCTAGGATCTATTGTCCACATGACCACTCTACCCTTGACCTACATAACACACCCACCTACAACCGGGGGCATAACCGTCCATCTTTTTCCTCATCGCTTGAATGCCATCGGATGCTTCACGTCTTTGCTTCATCTCGAAGCAAGCTCCGTGATGGTGCCACGTGCACCACCAACCACCACCACCGGTTTTGAGGCCCAAACCGGGAAACCGCCTTGGACGCTTCTCAAAGTGTGACTTCTCGATTTCGACGCGTGTCACCTTGTCCCACGATCCTGACCACCGGCAAGTCTCCCCCAGTCCCTGTCCATCGGGCCCCCTTGTCACTTGCACCAGCATCCCGTTCGCCTTGACTTGGTCAACATGCCGTCTTCATCACCACCATGGTTTTGAGGCTCAACCGTGAAACCGTCCGTGCTTCTTGCCTCTCCATGTGTACGGTGTGGATCACCCTTGACTTCACCCGGCATCCCGATCGTCTGGCCCCATGTCCCCTACTTGTGCCAGATCCTCTCGCCGTTGACCGCCAAGTCGACTCAAGTGACCTACACATCATGAGACAAGCAAACAAATTTCCCATCTCCTGCAACATCACCAATATCTCCACCAACTCCGGTTAGTCATAACCATGATATGCAAACCCATGCAATCCCTGGATTCCCACATTTCAACTCAAACACCAAATCCGCTTAAGTCAATTACTCATCACAAGTATAGCAAACCATGGCACATTTCCACATGGTTTTTCAATCTCCCCCTTGATGAGTACATTGACAACACCAAATGAACAAAGATTAGAGATTGAAATGCGAAGCCGAATAAGCACATCCAAATGGCCAAACCCAAAGAAAAGGTGAAAACAAGCCATCTAGTAAGTAGGGATCACAAAACCAAGAGTTGGCAAAGAAAGCGACTTGAGACACAAAGAATGTGAAAAGCGCAAGAAACCGCTCAAGATCATGATATGCTCCCTCTCAAGTTGTGGTAGGTCTTATGTAGTGCAAAATGGATCATATGAGTTTCTTAGCATTATTTGTGCATGACCCCAAAATTTTCTCCCCCTTTGGCAATGAACTCATCAAAGAGGCAAAAGAACAAGCAAACATGCAATGCATGAAAATGCAAACCTACAGAGCTTCAACAATTATGCAAACAAGCATCTAACTTTGCTAACCATAACCATAGTGCCATGAAGTGTAAAGGCAATAGCTCCCAATCTTGCAAAGATCAAAAATAGATAGCAAGGCATAAAAACCATGAGCTATACATGCTAAGTAGAAAGATTGACTAACTTAGATAGAATCAAATTTTGCTTATCATGAGAAAATCTGCCACCACATGTGTAAGTACTCTCATCCAAGGCAAAATAGGCACCAAGTGAATCATAAGAATCTAGCCAGTTTCAATCTCAACAAGGGCAACAAGAATTCGCAGAAAATAAGCTCTACAAACGCTCACATATGAAACAGAGACTCAGTTGATCAAGTGATTATAGTTTATCCTCATGTGTCCTCTTATCCTTGCGGAGGGTCGCACGACTGGGTATGGCAAACACCCTGAGGCTTCAAGTCACAACGTTTGGATTTAGCAATATTAAGTAGTTCTTGATCAAAGCACTTAGCAGATTTTTCAAGATTATGCACAAGACAAAAGAGCATGCCTTTGTGGCAAAAGGAACACATGTTCCCACAATGTTTCATCATGAGCTAAACATTTGCAAAGCCTTCCATTTCACAAACACAAGGTGCCAAAGCCAAGACATCCTCTAGACTAGCCTTAATGCAAGCTTCAACAAGGATAAAAGCAATTATACACATGGTGAGCAAGTTTTAGCAAGATTAGATCATAAGGTTCACAAGAAGCTCAGTTTACCTTTAAGATTAGCAAGTTGCTCACATGAGTTTATAACAAGCCATCTAGAAAATCTAAGCATGAGAGATTACCATCACATCCACACAACTTAGCTCAAGCTCAATCATAGTAAAGAGAAATGCAAGAAAGCATAAGAATCAAAGCTCATCTACCAATGCATATATTACATATGAGATGCAATGCAAAAATGGTAAGATACATATATACAAGAGAAAAGCAACTCCCCCACAAATGATGCCATAGGGATGACAAACACCAAGTTCCCCCCGAAGAAAAGAATGTCTCGAAGCATCTAGGGGCTTGGTGAGGATATCAGCTATTTGGTTTTTGGTATCAATGTATTTGAGCTCAACATCCCCCTTGTCAACATTGTCTCTCAGGAAGTGGAATCGCACATTGATGTGTTTGACCTTACTATGTTAGACTGGGTTTTTGGCTAAGCATATGGCACTAGAGTTATCACACATGAGTGGAACACCCTTAAAAGTCAACCCATAGTCTCACATGGTAGATACAATCCATAGGATTTGTGAGCAGCAGCTACATACTCAGCCTCTGTGATGGATTGGGCAACACTCGACTGCTTACAAGAAGACCAACAGATCAAAGAAGTACCCAAGAAATGGCAAGTACTAGAAGTGCTCTTCCTATCAATTCTACACCCAGCAAAGTCCGCATCCGAATACCCAATGAGATCAACAGATGAAGATACAGAGCACCAAACACCGAACTCAAGGGTGTATTTGAGATACCTAAAGATGTGCTTGACAGCGTTGCGATGAGTCACCCTTGGGGAAGCTTGAAAGCGAGCACAAAGACACACCACAAAGTGTATGTCGGGTCTTGTCGCTGTCAGGTACAAGAGGGAGCCAATCATGCTCCTGTGCTCCCTTTGATCCACAACTTCACAATCTTCATCAGGATCAAGAGCCGTTGTAGTGGACATTGGTGTAGACAACGACTTCACATTGACCATGTCGAATTTCTTCAGGAGATCCTTCGTGTACTTGGCTTGATGTATGAAAGTGCCTTGCTTGCACTGCTTGATTTGAAGCCCAAGAAAGAAGGTGAGCTCTCCCATCATCGACATCTAAAATTCACTTTCCATAACTTCCTGAAACCTGGACACAAGAGCATGAGAGGAACCATCAAAGATGATATCATCCACGTAAATCTGAACCATTAGAAAGTCACTGCCATGCTTTAGAGTGAACAAAGTTTTATCAACACACCCCATCACATACCCATGCTCTATCAAGAAGGTCTTAAGCCTAGCATACCATGTCCTAGGTGCTTGCTTTAGCCTGTACAAAGCCTTCTGAAGCTTGTACACATGGTTTGGGTATTTGTGGTGCTCAAAGCCAGGGGCTTGCCTCACATACACTTCTTCCTCTAAAAAACCATTTAGGAAAGCACTCTTGACATCCATTTGATAGAGTCTAATGCCCTTGGAGGCAGCAAATGCAAGCAAGATCCTAATTGCTTCTATGCGAGCAACAGGAGCAAAGGTTTCACCATAATCTAAGCCCTCCACTTGGCTAAAACCTTGAGCAACTAGCCTAGCCTTGTTTCTCACAACCTCACCATCCTCCCCATGTTTGTTTTTAAACACCCACTTGGTTCCTATGACATTGACATTTTTGGGAGGCTCTACAAGGGTCCAGATTTTGTTTCTCTCAAAGTTTTCCAACTCTTCATGCATGGCATTAACCCAATGTTCATCAAATAGTGCGTGTCCAACATCCAGGGGTTCAAAAGTTGCAACAAAGAGAGAATTGGTAAAGCAAGCAAGATGTGCAGACCTTGACCTTGTTGTCCTCTCATAGAGATTACCGATCATCTGTTGAGGTGGGTGTCGACGCTGAATGTTGTGAGGGGCCTCTCTCTCAGAGTGTACCTCCCCCTCAACCACAGCTGGAGCTTGCTCGACAGGTGCTGAAGTTGATGTAGAAGCTTCTAGATCCTCTGCTGGAGTAGTGGTAGCAGCAGGAACAAGCTCAGATGAGAGATGAAGTGAATCATCATCATCATCATCAAAGCCCTGCAGGTCCTCTTCTACAAAGATGCTCTCCTTCATCTCCTTGTCACCTGCAGACTCAATCACATTCCTTGCACAAGAGTTTGATTCATCAAAGGTTACATCGCAGGATTCTACGATGGTGTTAGTCTCCAAATTCAAAACTCTGTAGGAATGACCATGAAGAGAGTAACCAAGAAAGATTCCATCAGAAGACCTTGACTCAAACTTATCAAGATTGCCACACTTGAGAATAAAGCACTTGCAACCAAAGGCATGCAAATAAGAAACTGAGGGCTTTCTCCCAAAACACAGCTCATAAGAAGTCACATTAAGAATTGAGTGCAAGCAGTGCTAATGGCCTCAGTCCAGAACCGCCTCGGAGTCCTATGCTCATCGAGCATTGTCCGGGCCATCTCCACTAAGGTTCTATTCTTTCTTTCAACCACACCGTTCTGCCGGGGAACACGAGGTGCTGAAAACTGATGCTCAATACCATGCTCAAGACAGGAAGCATCAAAAGAGGAGTTCTTGAACTTGGTACCATTGTCACTGCGAATCGCTCATAGTGCACCAGGGAGTTCCTTGAACAACCTTAAAGCTAGGCTCCGAAAGTGATGAAACACTTCATCCTTGATCTCAAGAAAGTAGACCCAAGAGTAGCAAGAATAGTCATCAACAATCACAAGAACATACCACATCCCACCCGCCGAACGAACCCGAGAAGGACCAACAGTGTCCATATGAAGCAACTCTCCAGGGCATTCAGTCATCACCAAATTGATTGGTGGATGAGAAGCGGCAATCATTATCCCATGACGACAAGGAGCACAAACCAAATCCTTATCAAATTTGAGCTTAGGCAATCCTCGGATCAAACCTAGGCCACTCAAGCAACATAACAAGTCAAAGCTCATGTGACCCAGTCTCCTATGCCATTTCCAGAGCTCAGAAGAAGATTGAGCAAACAAGCACTCGTGAGAACCAGGAGAACCAGCAAAAGCAGCCTGAAAAACTCTGCCAATGCGAGGAATCCCACAAACCAAGGAACCACTCGAATCAAGAACACAAGAAGCATTCAACTTAAAGCGCACTTCCAAACCAACATCAAGAAGCTGAGAGACAGAGAGGAGATTGTACTTGAGAAACTCAACCAAACCAACATCATTGAGAGTGAAGTTCTCATTTACCTTTACCGCGCCTCTTCTCTTCACTCTTCCTCTCTTGTCATCTCCAAAGGTCACATACTCCCGACGCTTCAAGGGAGTGAGGTCGGAGAACCACTTTGCATTTCCAGTCATGTGGCACGAACACCCGGAATCCATCAACCACTTGTTCTCCAAGCCTCCACCTGTTGCCTACAAAGAACAAGAAGTGAAAGTTGATGGCTCAGTGTTGGGGTTAGTCAAAAAGCATTTGGGAATGCACTTAACCATACGACGGTAGTAGTCATCATAGTTCTTTGCACTTTATCATTCGAACGCATGGGACGAGAACCACGATGGGGAAAACATGGCCTGTCAAAGCGTCTCGACTCAAACCTTGAGTTGTGAGGATAGAAATCATCTGTGTGAAAGCCAAATCCATGCGAGTGACGCTCACCACGATGGGGAAAACGTGGGGCGCCAAAGCGCTGCTGCGCAAAGCCTGTGTTTCGTGAATCAAAGCCATATGAGGAATGACGTTGTCCACGACAGGCACGAGAAAAAGAGCGAGGCTGAAAGTCAACAAAATCATCATAAAAAGCATCTCTAGTCAACTCAGCTTGCTTCCTCTCAATCCTCTTACGCCTATAACAGAATTCATCCAAGTGGCCCTTGCGACAACAAAACATGCAAATGTAGACACCCTTAGGATTAGGCTTGGTTTGCATTGCAGGTTTGGGTTTTGGCTTCTCTGTTTGCTTTGGGTTAAAGGAGGGTTTTGGATTGGGTGGATAGTACGTGTCAGTGGGTTTAATGGTGTTTTCCTCATCCTTGTAGCTGGAGCTAGGTACAAACTTACCCACATTCTCACTCTCCTTGTCACACCTCTCAAATCCCAGACCCAAGTTATAGGCTGATCTAGAAGCACTCTCCTTCACTCTTGCCAAATCACTCTCAGTCTTCTCTTCACTCACTAGGGTTCCCTGGAGCCTAGACACAAGATAGTCATTTTCCTTAACTAGGGCTTTGTTTTCCTCCCTAGTGATTACAAGCTTGTCCTTAAGAGAGACACACACCTCACAGGGTGGTGGAAGGACCTTAGAGCGAGACTCATGAAGCAACTTGGACTCAAGCTCTTTGACTTTGAGGGCCTGAGCTTCCAACTCATCTGTGAGCTTGGGGCACTTCTGACATGCACCCAAAAGAGTTGGTCTAGCTTTGAACTCATCTAGCTCCTTTAGGGCACCCTCAAGCTGACTGGCAACTTGAGCATGCACACTCTCCCTCTGTGCAAGGTCACTCATCACAACTTGACAAGACTCACACTCAACAACAATGTCCTCACGAGCAAGCTTGGACCTAAGCGAAGCAATTTCAAAATCAGCACTCTCCAACTTAGACTTAAGCTCTCTACTCTCACGAACAACACTGCGAAGCTTATCATCTTGCATGAGCTGAACATCACGCAAGTGATCAAGTTCAGAAGAGAGCTCATCGAGAGTGGGAGGTACCTCGCTTGTGTCGGAGTTAGAACCAGAGTCGGTGTCGTGGTCGTTCTTTGCCATGAAGCAAAGTCCGTTGAAGTCATCCTTCCTCTTGACTCGTGGCTTTTCAACCTCCTCCTCCGAGCTTGTAAAGCCTTCGCTTGATGTGAGGTCAACATCGCTCAAGGCGGCAACGCAGGCGCGTGCAATGGCCTTGGCGATCTTCTTGGAGTTCTTGCCCTTCTTGTAGAAGCGGTTCTTCTTCTGCTTGAAGTCTTCAGTGTTGTTGTCGCGGTCCCCGGCCTTCTTCTTCTTCTTGGGACAATCAGCAATGAAGTGTCCTGGGTCACCGCACTCGAAGCAGGTTCTTGAACCACCTCCTCTTCTCTCCTTCCGGTTGTTGTAGAACTTCCTGAACTTCCTTGTGAGCAAGGACAACTCCTCGTCAGGAATGCACTCCATCTGTTCATCGGAAGCTGCAACAAGAGAAGACAAAGCAAACTTCAAGGAAGACTTGTCAAGTGAGGGGTTAGTTCCATGAGAAACACAACTGTGATCACCCTTCTGAGAACTAGAAAGCAAAGCCATGCTAGAAGCAGGAATAGCAAGATTAGGACGAGATTTCCTTGACAGTTCATGAGATTTCAGCTTGCTATACAGTTGCTCACAATTCAGGGTATTGAATTCAGCAGTTTCTTCTAGAGCAGCAATTTTAACCCCCCAAACATTTTCATCAAGTGAGTACAGCAGTTGCTTAGCTCTATCATTGTCATTGTACACAAGGGTACCACAAGCCCGCAAGTTGCACACAATTGCCTCAAACCTACAAAAAGTGTCATCTAGTGACTCGCCCGATTTCTGTGCAAAGGTTTGGTACTGTCTATTGTAAGAATCCTTACGCATAGACTTGACCTGGTTGGTACCCTCATGGTAAGTATAGAGCTTATCCCAAATAGCATGTGCAGTGTCAAGGTGTGCAACCCTATCATGTTCGCTCCTACCAAGTGCAGAAAGCAGAATATTGTCAGCTTTGGAGTTGTTCTCATACCTGACTAACTCACCTACAAAAACAGTATTCAGGTCTTGTGGTATAGCATACTCTTGATCAACACTCTCCCAAATTGCACATCCTTGACTCAGCAGATATGCCTTGGTCCGTGACTTCCTGTAGGGGAAATCCTCTCCATCAAACATCCACAGCTTGATAGCACGCTTCTCCATGTCGCCTTCGGATCACAAAGTCAATGAAGGTCAACTAGTAATCAAACCGGCTCTGATACCAATTGATGGACTGAGAAGACGACCAGAGGGGGGGTGAATGGGAGCCAAATAAAATTCTCCAAGAGAACTTGGCCTATATCCGAAAAACAACCCAAGCCAACCTCCAAATCGATCACCAAGACTACACACACCAACTTGTGGTGTACTAGCCCTAGGAGTGATCAACCACACCAAAGAAACACAGCGGAAATAAAAAGGGAAGAAGCAATGCTCAACAGTTCAGAACTGAACACTCATCGGCAGTGCCGGTTGTAGCTATTGATCGAGTACAGCCAAGACACAAATCTACTAAAAAATAACACAGAAAACAATTAACGAAGGTGGAAAACCAAGGCACAAAACATGGAAGAAAAAAACTAAAAAACTGAGCTGTCCTGACAAAAAATCGGTAGTGTCGATCAGTTTATCGGCAGTGCCGATCGGCGGTGCTGATCCAGGCGATCGGTAGTGCTGGTCTGGTCATCGGCAGTGACCACCGGTACTTCTGGTCCGTGCAGGTCCATCGGCAGTAGGTGCCACCGGCAGTAGCCATCGGCACTGCCGGTCGGGCCCGACAGATTTAGAACAGCAACAGTGAACCGCAAAGAAAAATTGCAAAACCTTATCAAACGAACTCCAAAAATCATGAAATTTGGACCAGATGGTCCTCAATACATCACGACTCTCCTCTAAAAATATCGACACCAAAAACACAAGCAATCATCATGAATTTCAGATCTTGTGCCAAGAACACCAAAAAGGGGAAACTTGAGAAAACGTTGAAATCGAAGGTGCTCGTGCCTATGATTTGGTCAAAGACCTATATGGGATTGTTCTAGCACATCATAGCACCAAGATCCCCCACAAAATCCATCTCAAAAACTCACTCAAAATCGAGATCGAAAATCACCACGAAAATTGCTCCGAAAATAAGAAAAAGGGAATTTCGGGATTCAAGTAAAGAGGGAAATCTTGAGCACGAAAATACTTCTCATACCATAGAAAGGTGCTTACAAGATCCATAGGTTCAAGGCTAGGAATCCACCCTCTTCCTCCCACTATTTGAAAGAGCAAGAGATGTCTCTCACACACCCACTACTGTCCTCTCAAACATGAAGTCCTCTCTTAGCACTTTGAATAGAGTCCTAACACAAGACTAATGGTAAGAGAGGCACCTCTCCCAGTAGCCACACCTCTCCTTATATAGGCCTAGGGTCTATTGTCCACATGACCACTCTACCCTTGACCTACATAACACATCCACCTACCACCGGGGGCATAACCGTCCATCTTTTTCCTCATCGCCTGAATGCCATCGGACGCTTCACATCTTTGCTTCATCTCCAAGCAAGATCCGTGATGGTGCCACGTGCACCACCAACCACCGCCACCGGTTTTGAGGCCCAAACCGGGAAACCACCTTGCACGCTTCTCAAAGCATGACTTCTCGATGTCGACGCGTGTCACCTTGTCCCATGATCCTGACCACCGGCAAGTCTCTCCCAGTCCCTGTCCATCAGGCCCCCTTGTCACTTGCACCGACATCCCGTTCGCCTTGACTTGGTCAACACACCATCTTCATCACCACCACAGTTTTGAGGCTCAACCGTGAAACCGTCCGTGCTTCTTGCCTCTCCATGTGTATGGTGTGGATCACCCTTGACTTTATCCGGCATCCCAATCGTCTGGCCCCAAGTCCCCTACTTGTGCCCGATCCTCTCGCCGTTGACCGCCAAGTCGACTCTAGTGACCTACACATCATGAGACAAGCAAACACATTTCCCATCTCCTGCAACATCACCAATATCTCCACCAACTCCGGTTAGTCATAACTATGATATGCAAACTCATGCAATCCCTGGATTCCTGCATTTCAACTCAAACACCAAATCCGCTTAAGTCAATTACTCATCGCAAGTATAGCAAACCATGGCACATTTCCACGTGGTTTCTCAGAAGTCAAGCGAGGACGACAAGTTTCAGCTTCTAGACATAAAGACCGGACAGAGGGGTCAGTGGAGACTGGACTGTACGGTCACTATGGGGAGTTGTCCAAGACTTAGAGCGAGAAGCAGGAAGTCTGTCAGTAGGAGACCCTGTACAGACCGGACGGTCTGGTCTACTGACTGGATGAACCAGTCAGTAGGGGTGCCGAAGGGCAGCAAGGAGCTTCGGCACAAAAATGTTTCTGGATTGGAGAGAGAAACAGACCGGACGGTCCGACCTACTAACCAGACGGTCCGGTCAGTACAAGAAATTGTCTGGACAGTACAGCCACTGGTTCTGGGTACCGTTACCCAAATGACCGGACTGTCCTATCAGGGAGTGACCAGACTGTCCGGTCTAGATGTCCAGAAAGGCAATTTCGTGGAGCAACGGCTAGTTTGAGGTTGGGAGCCTATATAACTTCCTTGCTGGGGTCTTGGAGACCTCTCTTGGCCAGTGGAATACCTGAGAGCATTTGGTAACTGCCAAGAGGAAAAGAGGAGAGCTCTAGGAGGAAATAATGCATATCTTGTGAGTGCTAGAGAAGAGTAGCTTGACCATCTTGCACATCTAAGGCTAGGGTGTCCTTGATGGTGTGATCTAGATTGTTATTATTGGTCTACGGTGAGACCAAGACCGGTTAGGTGTCGGTGATCGAGCCTATCGTGATCGGTTGTGAAGACCGTCACACGTTTGTACATGGTTTGTGATATGGAAAAGGATTCTTGATCTTCTGAAAGGTTCTGGATACATTAATTTGGTCAGAGGCGATACACAAATCAATCCGGCTTCAGAACAACATGTTCTAAACCCCGCAATCGTAGCATGACATCTCCTCTGGTTATCAACCATCCGAAAATGATTGACGTCGCCAAGAAGGCTAATCCCTACCTGCGAATCACGAACACAAGCAAGAACAAAGAAGAATGCAACACAATTGCAGATGTATTATGAATCTCACAAAGTTGGGGTCTCACAAACCGTGATGATGGCAAAACTGTTATGAATAGAATAATCTAAGCAAAACCTGAACCCTAATGGTGCGGCAGCGGCGTATATGAAGACCCTAGGGTCATGCATGACCCTCTGGACGTGCCCCTATGGGCTCAGCTGGATACAAAGCCCAAAGCCAAAAATAGGCGACACAGTGTCAAAACAGATTCTCACAACTTATTTTCACGATTCCCGATGACTTCGGATGAATTTTGACATGAGACCAAAAGCATTGGAAAGGTCTTCTTCTTATATTTCCATGCATATGTAGAACGTCCAAATCCAAGTCCGTATACGTCCTGTGCATCCATTTTAGTGCAGACTGATCCTGGGCTCCGAAACAGACTCGATGTCGGTTTTGGTTGGGCCTCCACCTTGGCTTCCACGTCCTTGCTTGTCCTCCATGTCTCCAAGTATTTCTCCAATAATCTCCTGGTCCTCTCCATGGTTCCTAATTATAATATAATCATTAGGTAGCAAACCATTCTCAAAAGTAACATATAATGAAGGACGTAGGAACGAGCTCACCTCTAAATTTAATCGTCGTGCACGAGCTCTAGTCATTGGACCTTGGAAGTCCAGAATTGGAGGAGTGTTGTGTGTATACATAGTAGTGATGTCCTCATCATCCTCCCCCTCTTGAATTGGAGTCGTCCTCAACTAACGTTCATCTTCTTCTCCCATGTATGGTTTCAAATCTGAAATGTTAAAAGTAGGACTAACCCCAAACTCGGGAGGCAACTCAAGTTTGTATGCATTATCATTAATCTTCTCAATTATTTTGAATGGACCATCAGCTCTAGGCATTAATTTAGACTTTCTCAATTCAAGAAATCTATCCTTCCTTAAGTGTAAACACACTAAATCTCCTACATCAAGCTTTACTTCCTTTCTACCTTTACTACCAGCAATTTCATACTTTTCATTCATCTTTTCAATGCTAAGTCTAGTAGTCTCATGCATTTGCAAAATAAATTCAGCACGCTCTATAGCATCATCATGAACTCTCTCATTAGTAGGTAGAGCAAGTATATCAAGTGCAGTACGGGGATCAAAACCATACACTACCTTCAAGGGACTTACCTTGGTAGTAGAATGTGTTGCCCGATTATAAGCAAACTCAACATGAGGCAAACATTCCTCCCATTGCTTCAAATTTTTCTTCAAAATAGCTCTCAACATAGTGCCCAAAGTGCGGTTCACAACCTCAGTTTGTCCATCAGTTTGTGGTTGATAAGTTGTAGAAAATAGCATCTTTGTACCCAACTTATTCCAAAGTTTGCGCCAAAAGTGACTCAAGAATTTTGCATCACGATCTGAAACAAATCAATTTGATTCAGGGTTGGTCCTATAAGCAGCACGGTTTGGCAATGTAGTACCCAGAATCAAATCAATTTGATGCTCAATCCCTCTCAAAGGCGGCAATCCCAGGGGTATCTAAGCTAGGAAAACATCCTCATACTTCTGCAAAAGGTTAGTGACAACAGGAGACAAAGCACTAGAAGCAATATCATCAAGAAAAAACAAAGCTTGTTTCTATATCAAAGCATAACAATTATCAACATTAGCAGAAATTTTAGCAAGCTCGGATTTTGTAGCAAGATATGAACGGCCTTGTAATTTAAGTCCAGCACCCGTAGAATCAGAATTAATAGGTTGTTGAATTTTAGGACCTTTATTTTTTAAACTAGCAGCTCTTTCTAAATCAGCTTGTACAATTTCAGCAGGGGTCATTGGTAACAAAGTAATTTTAGTTCCTTTATGCATAAAAGTGTACTTATTACTTCTACCGTGGTGTATAGCATCATTATCAAATTCCCAAGGTCTACCCAATAAAAGTGAACATGCTTGCATGGGTACAACATCACAATCAACAGAATCCACATAAGAACCAATGGAAAAAGGAACTCTTCAAGTTTGTATTACCTTAGCTTTTCCAGAGTCGTTTAACCACTGAATATAGTACGGATGTGGATGTGGGCGTGTGGGCAAAGAAAGCTTGTTGACCACGTCAGAACTCACCAAGTAATTGCAGCTTCCTCCATCAATGATGACATGTGCTCGGCGGTTCTTGATGACGAAGAAATCTGGAACAAATTGTGGCGCTGCATCGTCTTGGGCTGCTGAATTTGTGTGCTAAGGACACGCTGAACAATAATGTTCATGTATCCCGTGGTGTCTCCGCCTCCAAGGACAAGGTCACTGCTGGTGATAGCGACGTCCTCCTCCTCATCCTCCACATCGGAGGTGCTCATGTAACCGCCATCGTCTGTCGTGACATATGCCCGCCTACTTGGGCAATCTTTCTACACAAGACCAAGTCCATGGCAGCCGTGGCACTGAATCCGTGTAGTGCGCCCCGTCAAAGCAACAGAGGAGGCACTACTAGCTGGTACCTGCACAGAATTTTTACCTGAGTGCATAGAAGGTGTTGGGGCTGATCTTGGTGCTGCTGAAACAACACTGATTCCATTGGTAGCTGCTAGTGGGGGCGGCCGAAAAGATGGCTTGGGCAGCCCCAAAGTCCCCGTCGACCATGCAGAGTAGAAGTTCTTGGACTTGCTATACTCCTCAAAAGCCTGGAAAAGTCTCTGCGATTCTTTCTCTGTAAGCATAGCATACTAGAAACACTGGTTGAGGGTATAATGTTCTTTAAAATCAAGGATGTCCTGAATTTCTTTTCTCAAACCAGAATAAAAGCAACAAATCTGATCCTCTACTTTTTCAACTACAGCACAATGAATCAAACCCTTCTGAAGCTCACTAAAGTACTCCTAAATAGTTTTATCTCCTTGTTCTAAACGCTGCAGTTTATTACGAATCTCTCTATAAAAAGTAGGAGGAACAAAACGATCATGCATTGCTACCTTAAGTTCTTCCCAAGTAGTAGGCAAATCAGTTTCAGCAGCTAGACCACTCCACCAAACAATAGCAAAGTCCTTAAACTCAGTAGTGGTTTGTCTAACTCTATATTGTTCAGGAACAAGGTGGGCATTTAATTTTTGTTCTACAGTCATCTCCCAATCAAGATAAACATCACCATCATACTGACCCAAAAACGAAGGAATTGAAAACTTAATTTTAGCATACGGGTCATCTGGAGCATAGTTACCCTGTGGACGACAATTGTAGTTGTGGAAACCACCCATACCTTGAGTATTACGTTGCAAACGACATCGTAATCTTGCGGTCCTTGTCACTGACCTATCCACGGTGCCATTAGCCTTACACACTGTGTCTTCATCATGGTCGTCTTCAACATCGTTGTTGTTATTGGTGCTCGTATCGTTGGTCTTGGGAGCGGTCTCCAACACGACAACCTGATCGGTTAACTTAGAGACCCGCTTCTCCAACAACTCGATGCTTTCTCCAATGTTAAGCTTGCTGACCGCATTAGTAATAGCTCTGGTGATCGTCTCTGCCAAATCACTCTGAGTAGCCTGCAAAGCCTTCTGGAGCTGCTCTTGGCTCACGCACTCAGCAAATTGTGAGGGTGAAGCCGCCTCTCCGTCGTCACTTCTTGCCATCACAAACACCAAAACAGGAAACAAACAATAAAGGTTATCCCTACAAAACAGCTAAGTAGTGGTGCCTCTCAACACAGCAAAAGGAAACTCCTTACAAAGCTCTTACAAAATTCTGAAAAGCAAAGCAAAGGATACCAGGGAGGTGTGTTCCATGATTGCAAGGGTCACAAAATAACCTATGTGCTGTCCAGAAGAAATATGTAGAGCTAGGAAGGCCATATATATATATATATATATATATATATATATATATATATATATATATATATATATATATATATGTGTGTGTGTGTGTGTGTGTGTGTGTGTGAGTGGCACACAAATAAAAAACAGATAGTAAAGCTGAATAAGTGCCCCAATAACTTGTCCCTAGTTGCTGGTCTAAGTATGCCCTAGAAGAGCATTGATAGCAAAGTAAAAACAAGGAGACAAAGGCACACAGGCGATAACAAGGGGCTAAGTACAAAACAGCCAAATCCAGAAATTCCAAGGGGCTAGATGTAGCACTAGTAGAAATCCCAAATTTCTTTTATTTTGTTTTATTTTTTTTGATATTTTCTCCAACTCACTAACAATGGGAGAGAATCCACAGAAAATTTCAGCTCAAACAGAGGTAGCATGTGGCCTACAAAAAATCTTGAAGTTGCTGAAAATGTCAGGTTTGAACTTGAATGAATTTTTTCTTTGTCTTCCCTTTTTCTTTGAATTTTTCTTTATCAACTTTGAGTCAAGAATCTCCTGTAAAAATTTCAGCCAAAATGGACAACCGAGCGAAAAGTTATGCCCATTTTACTGAAGGGGTGTCGGAATCAGTTCTCAAGAAACCCGAGGCAAAACTTGAGTCGGGTTAGGGTCAGGTTTGGGGTCGGGGTTGGAATCGGGTATGATTTTTTTTGGAGGCATGGATGCAGCGGAAAGTGGAGTTTATGGGGATTGGTCCAAGGTGTTGATGGTGGGTTTAGGGTGGGATTAGGGTGGGATTAGGCTGGGTGTGTGATCAATCAACCCTATCACAAAAATTCGACAAAATAGAGGATGGTGAAGGGGATGGCGGCTAGGGTTGCAAGGGAAACACTACTGACAACAAAAATGCAAACTAAACCAGCGACCAACCAAGAACTAGGGCACAAAGTCCACACTACGGACTCTGAAATTGAAATATGCGAAGGCTTAACACGTGATTATGGGCGAGGGAAAAAATTTTTGGGCTTTTCTGTGGACAATAGGATGAACACAAAACAAAATTAACTAAGGGCAGTGCGAACCTAACGGTGCACCTGAAGCTCTGATTACCACTTAATATGGACAAGGGTTCTCGATCTTCCGAAAGGTTCTAGATACGTTGATTTGGTCAGAGGCGACACATAAATCGATCCGGCTTCAGAACAACACGTTCTAAACCCCGCAATCGCAGCACGACGTCTCCTCTGGTTATCAATCGTCCTAAAATGATTGACCATGCCGAGAAGGCTAATCTGATGAGAATATAACACCTATGGATACACACAACACTCCTCCAACTAACATGAAAGTTCACACACATCACCTGAATTTACAGGTCGGCTCATTTCTAATGTTTTGATTATGTGGTTTTGAGAATAGATTGCTACCTAATCCAAAACCAACTTCGAGTCTGTTTTGGGGCCCAGGACTAGTTTGCACTAAAATGGACGCCTAGGATGCATACGGACTCGGATTTGGACGTTCCACATATGCCTGAAAAGATAACAAAAGGATCTTTCGACCCAACCAGTCGCATATCTAAATTCGTTGCGAGCCGGCGGAAATCATTGAAATAATTCAACGTCCAGAATCTGTCCTGGTGCTATGACACCGTAATCAGTCTTGGGTCCATGTATCGAGTTGATCCAACTTATGGTTGCGTCCAGGGGGTGGTGCACGACCCTAGGGTCCTTATATACAGCCGGTGTCTCTTCATTAGGGTTTGGGTTTGCTTAGATTATTCAGTTAAGAACAGTTTTGCTATTTGATCGGTTTGTGAGACCCCAACTTGTGAAATTCATCGTATACTTGCAAATTTGGTTGCATTCTTCTTTATTCTTGCTTGTGTTCTTGATTCATAATCCCTATCTACGAATCAAGAACACAAGCAGGAACAAAGAAGAAAGCAACACAATTGCAGATGTATTATGAATCTCACGAAGTTGGGGTCTCACAAACCGTGATGACGGCGAAACTGTTATGAACAGAATAATCTAAGCAAAACCCAAACCCTAATGGTGCGACGGCGGCTGTATATGAAGACCCTAGGTTCATGCAAGACCCTCTGGACGCACCCCTACTTGGGCTCAACTAGATACAAAGCCCAAAGGCCAAAAATAGGCGATACAGCACCGAAACAGATTCTGGACTCTCTCTTGTTTCGACGATTCCCGCTGACTCCGGATGAATTTTGATATGCGACCAGAGTCATTGGAAAGGTCTTCTTCTTATCTTTCCGTGCATATATAGAACGTCCAAATCCGAGTCCATATGCGTCTTGGGCATCCATTTTAGTGCAGACTGGTCCTGAGCCCCGAAACAGACTCGAAGTCGGTTTTGGTTGGGCCTCCACCTTGGCTTCGATGTCCTTGCTGGTCCTCCATGTCTCCAAGTCTTTCTCCAATCATCTCCTGGTCCTCTCCATGGTTCCTAATTACAATATAATCATTAGGTAGCAAACCATTCTCAAAAGTGACATTAATAAAGGACGTAGAAACGAGCTTGTGACACCCCAGTGTCACTACATTGTTTTGATCACATGATTGCACCTAATCCTGGTTTATCAAGTATTGTTAAGTAATGAAGCAACTTTCAAATCTGGCATACAACATGGTGCTGCCAAAAATTTATGTGATAGGGATTGCCATAAAAGAATTTTAGGAATTTTCTCAGAATTTTATTCAAAGAGGAAATACCCAATTAAATTCCTAGAAATTTGAATTTTGTTCATATTCAAATATTTGGCAAATTAAAACTATTTGATTTTGAAACTGGACACCTGTCACATTGTGACATACACATTTCAAACTTTCTGTACAAATTTTCCCAAATCAATTTGGAGTTTGGGACTATTTTATATCAATTATTGAAGTTGTGGCCGAGTTAAAGTCTAGAAAATGTTAAAACCTTCTTGCGGGTCCCACCGGTCAGCCACTCTCTTCTCTTCTCCTTCTCTTTCCTGCTGGCACCCGATGCCATGCACGCCGACATGCACTTGCCCCCGTGTCATCGCCCAGCTGACAGCCTCGGAGAACAAAACCTGGCATCTCCGCGCTCCCATCTCTCTCCCGGCCTCGTTTTTTCCTCTGCTGCTCCGCCATTGCCGCCACTATCTGGAACTTCACCCACGGTTGAACCAGTCCACCCAAGCTCGAGCCAAAGCTCAAGATGGAACCGTTGTGAGCTGAACAAAACTCCAAAATAAGTTCCACCTCAATCCATTTCCTGGTTAAGGAGAATTTCAAGAAAAACTGAGCTCCCTGTTCATGGCGACCAATCCTTGATTCCTTGAAATTCTTCATTTTGGGTGAGTTCAGAGTTTCCAATAATCTCCTCAAGGCTGAGCGCATTCTGGATGCACGTCTCTAACCTGATCCTTCCCTTGTTTTTGCCTCGAGGTCGTTGCCGCCCGAGTTTTCCCCTTCCACCACCGTGGGCCACCATGGGAGCTCCACGGTGACAGTTTCGTCCGGCTTTTCTCCATCACCTCGGTGACTCCGTCGAGCTTCGCCGGAGTCCAATGGTGCTTCCCAACCCCTTTATTCTTCCCCTCAGTCTCCAAGTCGAGCTCAGACCATGGCCGATCTTCTCTGTTCCGCCGCCGCTCGACGTCGACGTATCTCCGGTGAGCACCTCGCCTCGCGAACCCTGCCAGCGTGCTCACCGTGTCGTGCTCTACGCTCGGGTGAGCACGGAGTCCAACTCTGGTGACCCCAGAGCCCGGCGGCGAGCTCGGCAAGCCGCTCCGGCAGCCGTGCCGCCATGCGCGCGTTCGCGCGCGAGATTCAAATGAACGGATGGCATTTTTGTAGTTACTGCAAAGTTCAAATAAAAAACCAGAAAAACTGTTAAACTTGAAAAATCCATATCTGGAGTTTTAGAGCTTCAAAAATTGCAAAATAATTTTTGTTGGATTCCTTGTGATGAGTACTATGCTTTGAACATGTTACTTTGCATTTTTTATATGAAAAGTTTTGATACATTAATTAATTAGTTTAAAGTTTAATAAATTCATATCTTTAGTTGTAGACTGGATAAAATAGTAAATTAAATTGTTCTGGTCTTCCCTTGACATCATTAGTTTGTATGATAAATTGATGACCCTAGTTTCTGGACATAAAAATTAAATATGATTTTATCTTTGAAATGCTTATAAATGCATTATAATAATTTCTGTAAACATTTATAGTTTATGCTTGTGCACAAAAATCATACTTGCCATATTACATCACAATGAATTTTTATAGGAATTTATCTGTTGTTCATAATGTAGTAGAATTTATTTAGTCATAAATATTGTTAAATGCATTATTAATGAATTGCTTATTATATATTAGTGAAACTTGATAAACTTGCTGATCATGCATATATCAATCACCTGTGGATCACTCATGTCCAGTAGGATAATTTTTATTTTACTAAATGAATTATTTGCTTTTCATGTCTAAATAACCTTATGTAAATGCAATAGGCAACTTTATGTGTAATTTCCTATTATTAGAGTTGCTAGCTCTGAAGCATATGGCTTCGAGAACAATGTTGAGGAACAAATTTTACTAATATGCTCATTCACCTTATGCATAACATTTTGTTGTATTATCTATGCATTCTCTATATTGACATATCGGTATTTCATAGGAAACGTTAACTCTACTACAGAGGATTTTCAGAAGGATTCCTCGGATTTTTCTACACAAGAAGATCCTAACATCAGTACTAACTCCATGGTTGTAGACCAAGGCAAGCCCTGGAACATTCCCGTGTATTAATTTGATTAATTCCAGTAATTAAATTGCTAGATGTGCATAGGTTGTTTGTGCATTAAGTTTAGAAGTTGGATGAAAACGCACCTGCATTTCCTGGAAATATCCTATTTTATTTTAGACATGGTATACAGGTACCCGTAGTTAATAGAGGAATTATTATACTTAGTTGTAGGTTGTACATTGTTATGATACTTGAAATATTAATAATATGATGAAGTAAGAATATTAAAATTTGGACTAAACGGGTCTGTATTGAAAAGGGCGAAGGCAAAGTACCTGTGGTGGTTTTTGTCTCGTAAGGTGGCAGTCTGTTTAGGTCAGCAACTAAAATTTGAGACATGGACAAGCCCCGTAGGTGATAGGGCAAAGATCATGTGCCTTCAGAGGACATGGCTTGCAAGGCTATAGCCCTGTCTGTGTTGACCTAGGACCCGTCCATTGTCGGCCCTGCGGAGCAAGTATTGAACAGTATCGAATGCATGCTAGTATATGGGAACTAGTAAACTGATGTAGCATTGTCATGTGCATGTTGGACGATACGGTAGTGTGATCCGGTAGGAGTGGACAGATTCCCAACGTTATCGTGGAATGGCTGCCCACTCGGGCCTTTGGACCTGGATCGGCTTGTATTATGACTTTGTGAAATCTTGTCATAGGTGTTCTTGAATGATGCATATGCCGTGTACTTCGGGTTTTCCCAGCTGGTGTAAAACGGTTGCAATCGCTATCCCTCATAGTAATGAGTACAGCTTGTTCACTGTGTCACATCGTAGCTTAAGAACCTGACTAATAATAATTAATGGAATGTTGGGATGAAGAATATTGAATTTTAGTGAATCTAAACTGAAGTTCTTTGTTACTTAATTAAATTTTCAGATTGCTTGTTATACTTATTACTCTAACATGCAAGTTATCTTACACTATTATAGTTATTAGAAGGTTCACTAAATTTACTTTTATCCATCTCTGAGCCTAATGAGAAACCATGTGGATATATGCCATGGTTTGCTATATTTGTGATGAGTAATTGAATTGAGCGGATTTGGTGTTCGAGCTGAAATACGGGAATCCAGGGATTGCATGGGTTTGCATATCATGGTTATATTGGTGATGTTGCAGGAGATGGGAAATGTGTTTGCTTGTCTCATGATGTGTAGGTCACTGGAGTCGACTTGGCGGTCAATGGCGCGAGGATCAGGCACAAGTAGGGGACTTGGGGCCAGACGATCGGGATGTCGGGTGAGGTCAAGGGTGATCCACACCATACACATGGAGAGGCAAGAAGCACGGACGGTTTCGCGGTTGAGCCTCAAAACCATGGTGGTGATGAAGACGGCGTGTTGACCAAGTCAAGGCGAACGGGATGCTGGTGCAAGTGACAAGGGGGCCCGATGGACAGGGACTAGGGGAGACTTGCCGGTGGTCAGGATCGTGGGACAAGGTGACACGCGTCGAAATCGAGAAGTCACGCTTTGAGAAGCGTGCAAGGCGGTTTCCTGGTTTGGGCCTCAAAACCGGTGGCGGTGGTTGGTGGTGCACGTGGCACCATCACGGAGCTTGCTTTGAGATGAAGCAAAGACGTGAAGCATCCGATGACATTCGGACGATGAAGAAAAAGATGGATGGCTATGCCCCCGGTGGTAGGTGGGTGTGTTATGTAGGTCAAGGGTAGAGTGGTCATGTGGACAATAGACCCTAAGCTTATATAAGGAGAGGTGTGGCTAGTGGGAGAGGCGCCTCTCTTCCCATTAGCCTTGTGTTAGGACTCTATTCAAAGTGCTGGGAGAGGACTTCATGTTTTAGAGCAGAGAAAAGGGTGTGTGAGAGACATCTCTTGCTCTTCCAAATAGTGGGAGGAAGAGGATGGCTTCCTAGCCTTGTATCCATGGATCTTGTAAGCACCTTTCTATGATATGAGAAGTATTTTCATGCTCAAGATCTCCCTCTTGACTTGAATCCCGAAATTCCCCTTTTCCTATTTTCGGAGCTATTAGTCGTGGTGGTTTTTGATCTCAATTTTGAGTGAGTTTTGGGATGGATTTTTTGGGGAATCTTGGTACTATGATGTGCTAGAACAATTCCATATAGGTCTTTGACCGAATCATATGCACGAGCACCTTCGATTTCAACATTTTCTCAAGTTTCCCCTTTTTGGTGTTCTTGGCACAAGATCTGAAATTCATGATGATTCCTTGTATTTTTGGAGTGGATCTCTTTAGAGGAGGGTCCTGATGTATTGAGGATCATCTGGTCCAAATTTCGTGATTTTTGAAGTTCGTTTGATAGGGTTTTGGTAATTTTCTTTCCTAAATGGAGCTGCTGTTTTGACCATGATGGAACTTCCGTGACTGTGACGGAGCTTCCGTCAGGAACCACGGAACTTCCGTGGGTGACAGTGCTCCCATCACCCAGAACTTCTATAATTGATGGAACTTCCGTCGAGCACCACGGAACTTCCGTCGGGTACCACGGAACTTCTGTCAGGCTCTGTTCTGTGACCTTTTGGACCTTCCTTGTTTCGATGTTTGGTTCTTTTGTGCTTCCGCTATGTGTCTTTTTGGTTTGAGTCATTCCTAGGGTTAACACATCATAAGTTGGTGTGTGTAATCTTGGTGACTTGGTTAGAGCTTGGTTCGGGTTGTAGTTGGGACATAGGCCAAGTTCTTGAGAAAAATTTTAATTGGCTCCCATTCAGCCCCCCTCTGGTCGCATTCCCGGTCCTTCAATTGGTATCAGAGACGGTTTGATCACTAGTTGACCTTCACTGGCTTTGTGATCCAAGGACGACATGGAGATGCGTGCTTTCAAGCTGTGGATGTTTGATGAAGAGGACTTCCCCTATTGGAAGTCATGAACCAAGGCGTATCTACTGAGTGAAGGACGTGCAATTTAGGAGATTGTTGATCAAGAGTATGCTATACCTCAAGACCTGAACACTGCTTCTACAGGTGAGTTCGTCAGGTATGAGAACAACTCCAAAGCTGACAGTATTCTGCTTTTTGCATTTGGTAGGAGCGAACACGATAGGGTTGCACACCTTGACACTGCACATGCTATTTGGGATAAGCTCTATTTGTGATGAGTGATCTTGCACAGAGGGAGAGTGTGCATGCTCAAGTTGCCAGTCAGCTTGAGAGTGCCCTCAAGGAGCTTGATGATTTCAAAGCAAGACCAACTCTTTTGGGTGCATGTCAGAAGTGCCCCAAGCTCACAGATGAGTTGGAAGCTCAGTCCCTCAAAGTCAAAGAGCTTGAGTCCCAGTTGCTTCATGAGACTCGCTCTAAGGTCCTTCCACCATCTTGTGAGGTGTGTGTCTCTCTTAAGGACAAGGTTATAATCACTAGGGAGGAAAACAAAGCCCTAGTTCAGGAAAATGATTATCTTGTGTCTAGGCTCCAGAGAACCCTAATGAGTGAAGAGAAGATTGAGAGTGATTTGGCAAGAGTGAAGGAGAGTGCTTCTAGATCAACCTATAACTTGGGTTTGGGATTTGAGAGGTGTGACAAGGAGAGTGAGAATGTGGGCAAGTTTGTACCTAGCTCCAGCTACAAGGACGAGGAAAACACCATCAAACAGACTGACACATACTATCCACCCAATCCAAAACCCTCCTTCAACCCAAAGCAAACAGAGAAGCCAAAACCCAAACATGCAATGCAAGCCAAGCCTAATCCTAAGGGTGTCTACATTTGCATGTTTTGTGGTCGCAAAGGCCACTTGGATGAATTTTGTTATAGGCATAAGAGGATTAAGAGGAAGCAAGCTGAGTTGACTAGGGATGCTTTTTATGATGATTTTGTTGACTTTCAGCCTTGCTCTTTTTCTCGTGCCTATCGTGGACAGGGTCATTCCTCATATGGCTTTGATTCATGAAATAGAGCCTTTGCGTAGCAGCGCTTTGGCACCCCATGTTTTCCCCATCGTGGTGAGTATCACTCGTGTGGATTTGGCTTTCACACAGATGATTTCTATCTTCACAACTCAAGGTTTGAGTCGAGATGCTTTGACAGGCCATGTTTTCCCCATCATGGTTCTCGTCCCTTGCGTTCGAATGATAAAGTGCAAAGAACTGCTATGACTACTACCGGTCGTATGGTTAAGTGTTGGATTCCCAAATGCTTTTTGACTAACCCCAGCACTGAGCCATTGACTTTCACTTCTCGTTCTTTGTAGGCAGCAGATGGAGGCTTGGAGAACAAGTGGTTGATGGATTCCAGGTGTTCACGCCACATGACCAGAAATGCAAAGTGGTTCTCCAGCCTTACTCCCTTGAAGCGTTAGGAGTATGTGACCTTTGGAGATGACAAGAGAGGAAGAGTGAAGGGAAGGGGCGCGGTAAAGGTAAATGAGAACTTCACTCTCAATGGTGTTGGTTTGGTTGAGTTCCTCAAGTACAATCTCCTCTCTGTCTCTCAGCTTCTTGATGTTGGTTTGGAAGTGCGCTTTAAGTCGAATGCTTCTTGTGTTCTTAATTCGAGTGGTTCCTTGGTTTGTGGGATTTCTCGCATTGGCAGAGTCTTTCAGGCTAATTTTTCTGGTTCTCCTGGTTCTCACAAGTGCTTGTTTGCTCAATCTTCATCTGAGCTCTGGAAATGGCATAGGAGACTGGGTCACAAGAGCTTTGACATGTTATGTTGCTTGAGTGGCCTAGGTTTGATCCGAGGATTGCCTAAGCTCAAATTTGATAAGGATTTGGTTTGTGCTCCATGTTGTCATGGGAAAATGATTGCCGCTTCTCATCCACCAATCAATTTGGTGATGACTGAACGTCCTGGAGAGTTGCTTCATATGGACACTGTTGGTCCTCTCAGGTTTGGCGGATGGGAAGTGGTATGTTCTTGTGATTGTCGACGACTATTCTCGCTACTCTTGGGTCTACTTTCTTGACAGCAAGGATGAAGTGTTTCATCACTTTCGGAGCTTAGCTTTGAGGTTGTTCAAGGAATTCCCTGGTACATTATGAGCAATTCGAAGTGATAATGGCACCGAGTTCAAGAACTCCTCCTTTGATGCTTTCTTTCTTGAGCATGGTATTGAGCATCAGTTTTCAGCACCTCGGGTTCCCTAGTAGAACGGTGTGGTTGAAAGAAAGAACAGAACCTTTGTGGAGATGGCCCGGACGATGCTCGATGAGCATAGGACTCCGAGGCGGTTCTGGGCTGAGGCCATTAGCACTGCTTGCTATGTTTCCAATCGGATCTTCTTGCGCTCAATTCTTAATGTGACTTCTTATGAGCTGCATTTTGGGAGAAAGCCCTCGATTTCTCATTTGCGTGCCTTTGGTTGCAAGTGCTTTATTCTCAAGTGTGGCAATCTTGATAAGTTTGAGTCGAGATCTTCTGATGGCATCTTTCTTGGTTACTCTCTTCATGGTCATTCCTACAGAGTTTTGAATTTGGAGACTAACACCATCGTAGAATCCTGCGATGTAACCTTTGATGAATCAAACTCTTGTGCAAGCAATGTGATTGAGACTGCAGGTACCAAGGAGATGGAGGAGAGCATCTTTGTAGAAGAGGACCTATAGGGCTTGGATGATGATGATGATGAGTCATTCCATCCCATATCCGAGCTTGTTCCTGCTGCTACCACTACTCCAGTAGAGGGTCCAGAAGCTTCTACAGCGACTTCAGCAGCTGTCGAGCAAGCTCCAGCTGTGGTTGAGGGGGAGGTACACTATGAGAAAGAGGCTCCTCACCACATTCAGCATTGACATCCACCTCAACAGATGATCGGTAATCTCTATGAGAGGACAACAAGGTCAAGGTCTGCACATCTAGCTTGTTTTACTAATTCTCTCTTTGTTGCAACCTTTGAACCCCAAGATGTTGGACACGCACTATCTGATGAACATTGGGTTAATGCCATGCATGAGGAGATGGAAAACCTTGAGACAAACAAAGTCTGGACCCTTGTAGAGCCTCCTAAAAATGTCAATGTCATAGGAACCAAGTGGGTGTTCAAAAACAAACATGGGGAGGATGGTGAGGTTGTGAGAAACAAGGCTAGGCTAGTTGCTCAAGGTTTTAGCCAAGTGGAGGGCTTAGGTTATGGTGAAACCTTTGCTCCTGTTGGTCGCGTAGAAGCCATTAGGATCTTGCTTGCATTTGCTACCTCCAAGGGCATTAGACTCTATCAAATGGATGTCAAGAGTGCTTTCCTAAATGGTTTCATAGAGGAAGAAGTGTATGTGAGGCAACCCCCTGGCTTTGAGCCCCACAAATACACAAACCGTGTGTACAAGCTTCAGAAGGCTTTGTACGGGCTAAAGCAAGCACCTAGGGCATGGTATGCTAGGCTTAAGACCTTCTTGCTAGAGCATGGGTATGTCATGGGGTGTGTTGATAAAACCTTGTTCACTCTCAAGCATGACAATTACTTTTTAATGGTTCAGATTTACGTGGATGATATCATCTTTGGTGGTTCCTCTTATGCTCTTGTGTCCAGGTTTCAGGAAGCTATGGAAAGTGAATTTCAGATGTCGTGATAGGAGAGCTCACCTTCTTTCTTGGGCTTCAAATCAAGCAGTGCAAGCAAGGCACTTTCATACATCAAGCCAAGTACACGAAGGATCTCCTGAAGAAGTTCGACATGGTCAATGTGAAGCCGTTGTCTACACCAATGTCCACTACAACGGCTCTTGACCCTGATGAAGACTGTGAAGTGGTGGATCAGAGGGAGTACAGGAGCATGATTGGCTCCCTCTTGTCCCTGATAGCGATAAGACCCGACATACACTTTGCGGTGTGTCTTTGTGCTCGCTTTCAAGCTTCTCCAAGGGTGACTCATCGCAAGGCTGTCAAGCGCATCTTCAGGTATCTCAATACACCCTTGAGTTTGGTCTTTGGTACTCTGCATCTTCATCTCTTTATCTCATTGGGTATTTGGATATGGACTTTGTTGGGTGTAGAATTGATAGGAAGAGCAGTTCTGGTACTTGCCATTTCTTGGGTACTTCTTTGATCTGTTGGTCTTCTCGTAAGCAGTCGAGTGTTGCCGAATCCACCACAGAGGCTGATGTGGATATGGCCCGATATTCTGAGAGGTAAGGGGATAAACTCGAATTTGGGGAACTCGGCGTCGATGACCCGGCTTGAATCAGACATGATCCAACCCCACAACCGTTACACCAAGCACAACTTGATTGTTCCTGCAAGCGAAATCAAGAACACAAGCAAGAGAGGATAAACACGCAATCCAAAATTGCAAATATGGATGAAGCAAATCACAAGAAAAGGTTCAAGATCTAAACACAAAAGGACTAATTGCCACAGTGGTGTAGAACAAGAACAGGGGCCCTGGATTACTGTAAAAGGACTTGTCGCCACAGTTACAATAATTCGATCAAGTTTCTCTCTAGAAAGCTGAACTAAACAAAACCCAAAACTAAAAGTCGGCGGCTACTGAGTTTATGTAGGAACCAGGGACATCCTAGGGTTGGGGGTGACTAGGGGGGGCACCCACAACATGGGCTTAAGGCCCGACACGATACATGGCCAAGTTGGCCCAAAATAGGTGGCGCAGCACCTTGTCATGGTCATATATTATGACTCACGACCCTTCTGGAGCTAGGACCAGAAACAAAACGACGGTGTTGTTGTCCCCTTTCCAACGCATCAAAGAACGCCTCGTTTGGACGTCGGATGTGGGAGATATCATCAAATCCGTGAAGTGGTGTCGTCTGAATCCGAGACGAACGCGGCGACCGTGTTGGTGACGACTTGTAACTCGTGGAAGGCCATGATATGCGCGTATCCAGCATGGTGATGTCCTCATCAGAGGCTGAGTATGTAGCTGCTACTAGCTGCTGCTCAAAAATCCTATGGATTGTATCTACCATGAGAGACTATGGGTTGACTTTTAAGGGTGTTCCACTCATGTGTGATAACTCTAGTGCCATATGCTTAGCCAAAAACCCAGTCCAACATGGTAAGGTCAAACACATCACTGTGCGATTCCACTTCCTAAGAGACAATGTTGAGAAGGGGGATGTTGAGGTCAAGTATATTGATACCGAAAGCCAGCTAGCTGATACCCTAGATGCTTTGAGACATGTTTTTCTTCGGGGGGGGAACTTGGTGTTTGTCATCCCTATGGCATCATTTGAGGGGGAGTTGGTTTTCTCTTGTATGTATGTATCTTACCATTTTCGCATTGCATCTCATATGTAATATATGCATTGGTAGATGAGCTTTGATTCTTATGCTCTCTTGCATTTCTCTTTGCTATGATTGAGCTTGAGCTAAGTTGTGTGGATGTGATGGTAATCTCTTATGCTTAGATTTTCTAGATGGCCTGTTATAAACTCATGTGAGCAACTTGCTAATCTTAAAGATAAACTGAGCTTCTTGTAAACCTTATGATCTAATCTTGCTAAAACTTGTTCACCATGTGTATAATTGCTTTTATCCTTGTTGAAGCTTGCATTAAGGCTAGTCCAGAGGATGTCTTGGCTTTGGCACCTTGTGTTTGTGAAATGGAAGGCTTTGCAAATGTTTAGCTCATGATGAAACATTGTGGGAACATGTGTTCCTTTTGCCACAAAGGCATGCTCTTTTGTCTTGTGCATAATCTTGAAAAATCTGCTAAGTGCTTTGATCAAGAACTACTTAATATTGCTAAATCCAAACGTTGTGACTTGAAGCCTCAGGGTGTTTGCCGTACTCAGTCGTGCGACCCTCCGCATGGATAAGAGGACACATGAGGATAAACTATAATCACTTGATCAACTGAGTCTCTGTTTCATATGTGAGCATTTGTAGAGCTCATTTTCTACGAGTGCTTGTTGCCCCTGTTGAGATTGAACCTGGATAGATTCATATGATTCACTTGGTGCTTGTTTTGCCTTGGATGAGAGTACTTACACATGTGGTGGCAGATTTTTTCATGATAAGCAAAATTTGATTCTATCTAATCTAGTCAATCTTTTTGCTTAGCCTGTATTGCTCATGTTGTTTATGCCTTGCTATCTATTTTTGATCTTTGCATGATTGGGAGCTATTGCCTTTACACTTCATGGCACTATGGTTATGGTTAGCCAAGTTAAATGCTTGTTTGCATAATTGTTGAAGCTCCTTAGGTTTGCACTTCCATGCATTGCATGTTTGCTTGTTCTTTTGCCTCTTTGATGAGTTCATTGCCAAAGGGGGAGAAACTTTTGGGGTCATGCACAAATAATGCTAAGAAACTCATATGATCTGTTTTGCACTACTTGAGGGGGAGCAAATCATGATCTTGAGCGGTTTCTGGCGTTTTTCACATTCTTTGCGTCTGAAGTCGCTTTCTTTGCCAACTCTTGGTTTTGTGATCCCTACTTGCTAGATGGCGTGTTTTCACCTTTTCTTTGGGTCTGGCCATTTGGATGTGCTTATTCGGCTTCGCATTTCAATCTCTAATCTTTGTGCATTTGGTGTTGTCAATGTACTCATCAAGGGGGAGATTGAGAAACCATGTGGATATGTGACATGGTTTGCTATATTTGTGATGAGTAATTGACTTGAGCGGATTTGGTGTTCTAGTTGAAATGCAAGAATCCAGGGATTGCATGGGTTTGCATATCATGGTTATGACTAACAGGAGTTGGTGGAGATATTGGTGATGTTACAGAGATGGGAAATGTGTTTGCTTGTCTCATGATGTGTAGGTCACTCGAGTCGACTTGGCGGTCAATGGCGACAGGATCGGGCACAAGTAGGGGACTTGGGGCCAGACGATCGGGATGCTGGGTGAAGTCAAGGGTGATCCACACCGTACACGTGGAGAGGCAAGAAGCATGGAGGGTTTCACGGTTGAGCCTCAAAACTTTGGTGGTGATGAAGACGACGTGTTGACCAAGTCAATGCGAACGGGATGCCAGTGCAAGTGACAAGGGGGCTCGATGGACAGGGACTGGGAGAGACCTGCCGGTGGTCAGGATCGCGGGACAAGGTGACACATGTCTCATCGAGAAGTCGCGCTTTGAGAAGCGTGCAAGGCGGTTTCTCGGTTTGGGCCTCAAAACCGATGGCGGTGGTTGGTGGTGCACGTGGCACCATCACGGAGCTTGCTTCGAGATGAAGCAAAGACATGAAGCGTCCGTTGGCATTCGAGCGATGAAGAAAAAGATGGATGGTTATGCCCCCGGTGGTAGGTGGGTGGGTTATGTAGGTCAAGGGTAGAGTGGTCATGTGGACAATAGACCCTAGGCTTATATAAGGAGAGGTGTGGCTAGTGGGAGAGGCGCCTCTCTTCCCATTAGCCTTGTGTTAGGACTCTATTCAAAGTGCTGGGAGAGGACTTCATGTTTTAGAGGAGAGGAAAGGGTGTGTGAGAGACATCTCTTGCTTTTCCAAATAGTGGGAGGAAGAGGGTGGCTTCCTAGGCTTGTATCTATGGATCTTGTAAGCACCTTTCAATGATACGAGAAGTATTTTCGTGCTCAAGACCTCCCTCTTCACTTGAATCCCAAAATTCCCCTTTTCCTATTTTTGGAGCTATTTTTGTGGTGGTTTTCGATCTTGATTTTGAGTGAGTTTTGGGATGGATTTTGTGGGGGATCTTGGTGCTATGATGTGCTAGAACAATCCCATATAGGTCGTTGATCGAATCATAGGCACGAGCACCTTCGATTTCAACATTTTCTCAAGTTTCTCCTTTTTGGTGTTCTTGGCACAAGATGTGAAATTCATGATGATTCCTTGTGTTTCTGGAGTGGATCTCTTTAGAGGAGGGTCGTGATGTATTGAGGATTATCTGGTCCAAATTTCATGATTTTTGGAGTTCGTTTGATAGGGTCTTGGTAATTTTCTTTCCCGAACAGAGCTGCTATTTCGACCATGACGGAACTTCCGTGACTGTGATGGAACTTCCGTCAGGAACCACAGAACTTCCGTGGGTGACAGTGCTACCGTTGCTCGGAACTTTCGTAATTGATGGAACTTCCGTCAGGTACCATGGAACTTCCATTGGATACCACGGAACGTCCGTCAGGCTCTGTTCTGTGACCTTTCGGACCTTCCTTGTTTCGATGTTTGGTTCTTTTGTGCTTCCGCTATGTGTCTTTTTGGTTTGAGTCATTCCTAGGGTTAACACATCATAAGTTGGTGTGTGTAATCTTGGTGACTTGGTTAGAGGTTGGTTCAGGTTGTAGTTGGGACATAGGCCAAGTTCTTGAGAAGAATTTTAATTGGCTCCCATTCACCCCCCCTCTGGTCGCCTTCTCAGTCCTTCACCTAAGCATGTCTAGATTTAATACTTGTCGGGTAAGACCTGTTGAGCTTATTAGCTCAGGCATTGCCATGTTGTTGTTTTCTTTATTTCAGGTAATAACACTGATGCATATGATCTACCTACGGGTGTTCTTCCTTGGGATATGTCTATCCCTGAGGGATGGTCTACCCATTGGGAGACTGAGTAGCCGCTGCTGTTGTGTGATGCTAGGTGATAATCCGTATGGGCTCGGATTTATCACATTTGCTGTTATCGTCGAGTTGTAAATTGTAGATGTTTAATCATGTTATCTTCTGCTGCTTTTAAAACTGAACTTTGTAATATTTCCGCTGCACTTAAGTACTTAACTCTGATGCACTTAAGTTCTACGCTATGTCGTGGGTTGCCAGAGACTGCTTAGAGATCTGGTTCCTATTTAGAGGGCAGCCACACCGTGTCACCAGGGAGGACTTGATCGCCACCCTAGGACTCCTGGCTTCAGACTTCTAGCTTTACAGGAGTGCCTACGGTACACTGGAGCCACCCCACAGGCATCAAGGAGGGAAGCTGCCTTCAGATGACCTAGTGTCGATTGCTTTCCATCCTCCACACACCCCAGGCTTTGAGAGAGGCCCTGCGAGACTCACTGCAGAGGCCAAGGTGGTGAGAGCGATAGTCACCAGGACTATCATTTCTAGGTCTGGCTACAGAGAGGAGTTCACACTCTTACACTAGTGGGCTGTAGCAGCCATTCTGAGGAGGCAGATGATGAGGACATCACCATGCTGGATACGCGCATATCATGGCCGTCCCCAAGTTACAAGTCGTCACCAACTCGGTCATCGCGTTCGTCTCGGATTCAGCCGACACCCCTTCACGGTTTTAATGATATCTCCCACATCCGACGTCCAAACGAGGCATTCTTTGATGCGTTGGAAAGGGGACGACGATGCCGTCGTTTTGGTTCTGGTCCTAGCTCTAGAAGGATCGTGAGTCATAATATTTCGCATGCACGAAGCTATTTGCAATTTCAGATTGCGTGTTTATCCTCTCTTGCTTGTGTTCTCGATTTCGCATGCAGGAACAATCAAGTTGTGCTTCGTGTAATGGCTGCGGGGTTGGATCGTGTCTGATCCAAGCCGGGTTGTCAACGTCTAGTTCCCCAAATTCGAGTTTATCCCCTTACCTCTCAGAAGATTGGGCCATATCTACATCAAGTGGTATCAGATTCCTAGGTTCCCCGTGAGGTATTATCGTGTTCTTCCCTTTAGATTCGTTTGTGTTCATCACCTTTTGTCCACGAAAAAGCCTACAAAAAAATTTTCTCCACCATCCCAGACACTGTTTAGCCTTTGCATAATTTAATTTCAGAGTCCGTAGTGTTGAGTTTGTGTCCTAGTCAAGTTCAGTTGCTGGTTTGAATTTGTGTTTTGATTCAGTTTGTGTTTTGATCGCCGCTGCACACCACCATCACCATCGTGTTTTCCATTGGATTCACCATTGTGTCACCCACCCACCACACCCACAATCCATTGCCAACAAAAAACCCTACCCGATTCTGTTTTTTCCCCTTCTCCCCCTCAAACCCTATCTTGACATACCTTTGGTAAAACAGGTATAACTTTTTGCTCGTTGCTCCGAGTGGGCTCAAACCCTTCTCCCCAAGAAGATTTTTGACTCAAAGTTGAGGTGACCTGTGTGCCCTCGTCAAAAAATTCAAAAAAAATCGGGAAAAAATAGAAAAAAATTGTGAAGTCAAAAATAGCGCTTTCGGTGAAACTTTGAGATTTTGCCTACCCTTTGTTTTTCCTCTGTTTGAGTTGAAACTTCTTGTGGTTCCTTCCTTTGCGTTCCTCTATCACAGAAAAATAGTGGAAAAATCATACGAAAAAAATCAAGATTTTGATTTGCAACCCCCCCCCCCCCCCCCCCCCCCCCCCCCCCCGCCCGCCCTGAAAATTCTAAGTCTGTGAAGTCTGTTTTGTTCCTTGCTACCTTTTCTATTGTTCTTTGCCATTGTTCTTGCTGACACAACTGTTTTTGAACACAATTCTTTTGCCAGCAATTAGGACACTGCATTGGACATTTATTCAGGGCTACTATCTGTTATTGAATTGTGTTCCAGTGACATACATATTAGTCTTCCAAGCTATACATATTGCAGCACAGGTTTCTTCCTTGCAACTGTTACACCCAAGCTCAACTACAGATTGTGTCGATCTGATTGGCTTTGGTAAGAACACTTGCAAGATTGTGATACATTCTACACCCTCTGCTGCTTGCTAGTTGATAGGGCTAATCTTCTTGTTTAGTGTTGTCTTTTGCTTTTAATCATGTCAGAGAAAGGGAAAGGGACACCTAGAGAGTTGGAGTCCCCTACAGACTTCAATGATTGCGTGTCCAAGGCCGAGCTCACGAAGCTTCTTGCGGACCAGCGTACATTCAAGTCTGCCGAGTTGATAGGTCACATCAACACTGTTGTCCACCGCATTGAGGATGTTGAACGACGACCTACACCTCAACGAGCTGCTGCTGATGATGATTTTGACCGTGATGCAGACCGTCTTCACCGTAATCGACACGGTATGGGAGGTAATAACAATCGTGGTAATACTGATACTTTTGTTAAGCCCAAATTTAACATACCACCTTTTGCCGATAGTGCTGACCCTGAAGCATACTTAGATTGGGAACTTGCTATTGAATAGAAATTTAATTCTCATTTAGTTCTTGCTGAGCATAGAGTTAGACTTGCTACTAGCGAGTTTACAGGTTTTACTCTCATTTGGTGGAATGATCTTTGCAATACTAATGCTGCTATACCTGCCACTTGGCCTGTTTTGAAACAACGTATGAAATCTCGTTTTGTTCCTCCTTATTACCAACGTGATTTACGTTTGAAATTATAATTTTTAACACAAGGTGGTAAAACAGTTGAGGAATATTATCAGGAATTGCTTATTGGTTTAGCATGTTGTGATATACATGAGATGATCTTGAAACTAGTGCTAGATTTTTTGGTGGTTTGAACCGTGATATCCAGAATATTATTGACTGTAAAGAGTGGAATAGGTTCAGCCAATTGTATCATATTGCTCTTAAGGCTGAACAAGAAGTACAGGGATGTCTTCCACAACAATCTTGCAGGTCCAACACTGAGCAATATCTCCAGCAACGCACTGGAGTAGAGAACTTCAAGAGTCATGTTGCTAAGACACCAGCAACAACTTTTTCACTTGCGCCTACTTCTGCAGCGCAATCGTCTAGTGTGCAGCACCAACACCAGACAAAGGTTACTACTTCCGTACTAGGTGTGGCTCCTCCACCACCATTATTTGCCACCGCTGCAAGGGCATGGGACATGTCATGAAGGATTGCCCTAGTCATCGTGCTTTCATCGCTACCGCTGATGGGTATTAAAGTTCTAGTGATGTTGAAGATGAATTTGCTCGTATGCCTAATCTCGTTGCAGATTCGACGGAGGAGCAGGAGACTACCGCCATTGATTCTATTGCTGCCACCGCAGGCTTTCCTAGCCTCATTGTACAGCGTGTGTTGACCACTTGGGTGGGACAAGAGGAAGAACAACAACGCAACAATTTATTCTACATGTACCTCATTGTTGCGGACCACCGTGTTCTCACCATCATTGATACTGGGAGCTGTAACAACTTGGTAAATTCTGATTTGGTAAGCAAACATGGCTTGACCACGCATGCACTACATCAGCCCTACCACATCAAATGGTTCAACAATAGTGGTACGGCACAGGTAACTCGATCAGCATGCATACACTTTTCAGTAGGTTCTTATCAAGACTTTGCTGATTTTCATGTTGTACCGATGCAAGCATGTTCGCTTTTATTAGGCCGTCCATGGGAATATGATACGGATGCTGCCCACTATGGTAGAACAAATACATATACATTCGTGCATAAGGACAGGAATATTACTTTGCGTCTGTTATTGCCTGCTGATATTAGAAATCATTTTAAACTGATTGCTAAAAATACTGAGAATATACATGATAACAAACAACTTTCTGATATTAAACATAAGGCTATTTAGTTAAAGGGAGGTGCTTTTCTTGCTATGACATCTACTACTACTGATCTTTATGATAATCATTATACACCTTGCTATACTATGCTTTGTCATGATATATCTTCTATCGATGATCATGTATCTTGTACTTTGCATTCTGCTAGTACTAACCTTTTGCAGGAGATTGATGCTGAGATGGAGTTGAGGGCGACTCCAATTCAAGAAGGGGAGGATGATGAGGACATCACCATGCTGGATACGCGCATATCATGGCCGTCCCCAAGTTACAAGTCGTCACCAACTCGGTCGCCGCGTTCGTCTCGGATTCAGCCGACACCCCTTCACGGTTTTAATGATATCTCCCACATCCGACGTCCAAACGAGGCATTCTTTGATGCGTTGGAAAGGGGACGACGACGCCGTCGTTTTGGTTCTGGTCCTAGCTCTAGAAGGATCGTGAGTCATAATATGTGACCATGACAAGGTGTTGTGCCACGTATTTTGGGCCAACTTGGCCATGTATCATGTCGGGCCTTAAGCCCATGTTGTGGGCACCCCCCCTGGTCGCCCCCAACCCTAGGACGTCTTTGTTTCCTACATAAACTCAGTAGCCACTATCTTTTAGTTTTGGATTTTGTTTAGTTCAGTTTTCTAGAGAGAAACTTGATCAAATTATTGGAACTGTGGTGACAAGTCCTTTTACAGTAATCCAGAGCCCCTATTCTTGTTCTACACCACTGTGGCGATTAGTCCTTTTGTGTTCAGAGCTTGAACCTTTATTGTGATTCGCTTCATCCATATTTGCAATTTCAGATTGCGTGTTTATCCTCTTTTGCTTGTGTTCTCGATTTCGCTTGCAGGAACAATCAAGTTGTGCTTGGTGTAATGGTTGCGGGGTTGGATCGTGTCTGATTCAAGCTGGGTCGTCGACGTCTAGTTCCCCAAATTCGAGTTTATCCCCTTACCTCTCGGAAGATCGGGCCATATCTATATCAGTAGACTTTCAACATGGCACACCTTCTCATTGGAGAGATGGAAGAGGTTATCTCTGAGAGGGTTGGAGGACATCACTTGGTCTATGGTCACTACATCTGCTATCTCTTGAGGATGATGGGCCTAGTGACAAAGGAGCAGTACGGGGCATTCCCTAAGGTGACCACCAGCTACACACCTCGTGTCCCTAGGAGGTCGTAGTCTACCTCTAGCCAGTAGACAGGAGAGGAGGAACAGGAGTCACCGGTACTTCACGAGCAGGCAGCTCAGCCAGACACGGTGATTCCAAAGTCAGCCAGCACAGGAGCACCTCCCTAGCCGATAGGTTCATAGTCTGAGGACACTGTCACAATGGTAGCTCTAGCAGGATGACTGCGAGAGTATATACAGAGTATGTCAAAGGACAGGCGTCAGATGATGGAGGTCACCAGAGGACAGGTAGAGCTTCAGCGTCAGTAGATAACACTTGTTTTCGCTTTGATGACTCAGATGGCAGAGATGAGACAAGTAGGTCAGCAGCCAGGACCTTCAATGTTCCCTCAGTACCAGCAGCTATAGACTCAGCTAGGACCCTTCACTACTCTGATGACAGCTCAGTCCAGTGGCCTACCACTTTCAGGGGTCTTACCGACAGGGGGAGCAGGACAGACTTTCTCTTCAGCACAGCTCTCCCGCGTGTCAGCCTTCTCAGTTTCTGCCCTGTTCGTCTCATCGTCACACTCTTCGACCTCACAGATGGTCGGACCCTCCACCTCATAGCACGTACCGGTTAGGAGTCTGTTCTCAGACATCATGCACACCACTCGTGCAGACTCCCAGACAGTCCCAGAGAAAGCTACAACTTCAGCTCCACCTCTTACTGCCATTGTTACCACTCTTACTTCTCAGGCAGCAGAGGATCTTGTCCGTGGAGTCTTCTCACAGCAGGACGTGGAGGACCTCTTACTACTCTGGACTTTAGCTCAGGAGACTGCCACGGTCACTCTACTAGCACAGGACAGTGGGTCTGAGTCGCCTGTAGACCTTGGTTTCTTTGAGTAGCTGGATGCTCAGGCGGCACATGCTCAGGGTGCACAACAGGATCCACCTCAGGAGCAGCCCGGAGCAGAGCCTACAGAGGACGTTGCTGCACCATTTCCTTCGACCACGAGCGCTTAGATGTTTATCTTTTCCCGCCTTGTTGGCTTTTTGGTGCTTGTTGCCAAAGGGGGAGAAGATACTAGGTCTAGGGGGAGTGGGAGTGTGATCCTGTGTGATCGAGAGTAGCTTGTATCTAGGGGGAGCATACTTGTATATCGGTTTTGGGAGATAGATACATTTTGTTAGATGCTTTTGGATCTTTATTCTGATGGAGTTATTCAATGTTCATGGATTTTGATGATTCATGGATTCGAATTTCATTCGCATGCGTTTGACTCATTTTAATCTCACTTGGTTTATTTCCTTTTCATATGCAGTGCCTTGTATTCATCTATTATCCTATATGCCTATGTATGATATCATGATGATGATTACTTGTTCTTAATTCCTATGCATTGCTATGCTAACTTGTTGCATGTCATCATTTATGTCTTGCATTGCATGCCCTTATGCTTTCATTCAATATATTGCCATGACATGCATGCATTTTTCATCTAGAGTATGCTCTTCACTCTTTTCCTTGTATCTCTAGATGATGCTAGATTGAGTAGGACCTTATGCGTTTCTCTTATATGTTGTCATGGTTCCTCTTGATCTTTGTGTAGCTTGTTTAGTCCGGTTGTTTATTGGTTAATGTTTTTCGATTAAGTAGTGGTCGTCATCAATCACCAAAAAGGGGGAGATTGTAAGCTTCATGACCATTGATGATTCGATCCCCAAGGTATGAATGTTTTGGTGATAGATGACAACTATGAAATTGTGGGCTAACATCTACATGATTGTTGTCTATGTAGGAATCGTCTCTTAATTCTATTATAAATCATATTGATGATGGTTGCCTTGGAGATGGATGACAATGACCACAAGCATGGAGGCATGTGAACTTGATGGAGTCCAAGGGTTGATGGAGATGGATCAAAGCGGAGAACAAGCTATGGTGCAAGTGTTGGGAACACTTGCCTAGTTGTTAGGGCTGAGTCCATACGAAAAACCGGACTATCAAGGGGCTCTAGGTCATTCTCTTAGATCATGTATAGTCGGTGATGTCCAAGGTTGCTCGGTGAAACCATAGGCACTAGGTGACAGTAGAGAAGCCAAGGAACTATACAGAGAATCTAAAAAATGAAGTCAAGCGAGGACGACGAGTTTCAGCTTCTGGACGTAGAGACCGGACAGAGGGGCAGTGGAGACCGTACTGTACGGTCACTATAGGGAGTTGTCTAGGACTTAGAGCGAGAAGCAGGAAGTCTGTCAGTAGGAGACACTGTACAGACTGGATGGTCCGGCCAACTGACTGGACTATCCGGTCAGTAGGGGTGTAGAAGGGCAGCAAGGAGCTTCGGCGCATAAATGTTTATAGACTAGAGAGAGAAACTGACCAGATGGTCTGGTCTACTGACCGGACGTTCCGGTCAGTACAGGAAATTGTCTGGATAGTATAGCCAATGGTTCTAGGAACTATTACCCAAATGATCGGACTGTCTGGTCAGGGAGTGAATGGACTGTCCAGTCTGTATGTCCAGAAAGGAAATTTCGTGGAACAACAACTAGTTTGAGGTTGGGAGCCTATATAACTTCGTTGCTAGGGTCTTGGAGATCTCTCTTGGCTAGTGGAATACCTGAGAGCATTTGGTAAGGTCCAAGAGGAAAAGAGGAGATCACTAGGAGGAGATATCGCATATCTTGTGAGTGCTAGAGAAGAGTAGCTTGAGCATCTTGCACATCTAAGGCTAGGGTGTCCTTGAGGGTATGATCTAGATTGTTACTCTTGGTCTATGGTGTGACCTAGACTGGTTAGGTGTCGGCAATCGAGCCTATCATGATCGGTTGTGAAGGTCGTCAAATGATTGTACATGGTTTGAGCCCGCTAGTGAAAGGGGCATCGCTAGTGAGTGCCCGTGTTGGCTCGGGGAGTCCGGCAAGTTCTTGAGGGAGGCGAGCTTGTGCTTTGTACAGCGGTGACGCACACTGTGTCTTCACTCTAGGACTGATTGCGGGCTCGTGGGAGAGAACTCCACTTGGTGGCGGGAGGGACTGGGACTCCGGCGGGAGTGGTACAGCGAGGATTAGGGGAAGGCACCATCCTTCCGAGACCTCGGAAAAAAATCATGAGCATTCCTTGACCCGCTCTTTACTATTCCAAAGTGTGCTCTAGTAGTAGGGTGACTTGTGGCTTGCATAGGCTAGTGTGATTGGCTTCCGCACTTAATCATATCATGAACACTAGCATGTGTAGGGTCTTGATCTACTAGAATTGCTTAGGTTGCTTATCTTGTTAGACTCAAGTAGTGGAATTTGAAGTAATTGGATTCATGAGCGGCTTACCGATTCACCCCCCTCTCAGTACGCCTTCGGCCCTTACACCGAGTCATCCGACTAGTTATGCGGCTCATGTGAGTCGTCTGGCCCATTGATCTCCATCACGTCCACAAGTAGACGGGCGTCTGGGGGTGATTCTTCGGTCATCTGTCCGAGCTCTTCGGGGCCGCTTGACCCCACTTGGGGCGGCGCAGGCTCCTTAGGCCGGACCGAGGTGCGATGCTGGTCGTTCGGAAAGATGCCGGGTGGAATCTGCCCATGACCAGATGTCATTTTGGCCAACGTGTTGGCCGCCTCATTGAGGCGCCACAAGATGTGTTTGAGTTCCAGTCTATCGAACCGGCCCTCGAGCTTGCGAACCTCCTGGCAGTATAGTGCCATGGTGTCCGTCAAGCAGCTAGACTCTTTCATGATCTGGTCGACCACGAGCTGGGAGTCACCACGGATCTCTAGCCATCAGATTCCTAGTTTGATGGCAATCTTGAGCTTGTTGATGAGCACTTAGTACTCGGCGACGTTATTTGAAGCGAGGAAATGTAAACGAATGGCGTATTACATATGTACCTCGAGCGGAGAGACGAAAATGAGGTCAACCCCTGCCCTCGTGCGCATGAGCAATCCGTTGAAATATAGGACCCAGTACACTTGATCGACAGGGGCCGGTGGGAGTTGCGCCTCGGTCTATTCTGCCACAAAATCGACGAGCGCCATCGACTTGATGGCCACTTGAGGTTGGTACGTGACATCGTGCCCTATCAACTCGAGCGCCCACTTAGCGACCTTGCGCAACGAGTCCCTGTTCTATATGATTTCTCGAAGGGGAAAGAAACTCACAATGTGTATCAAATGGGAGTCGAAGTAGTGCTGAAGCTTGCGCCTGGCCACCATCACCGTGTAGAGGATCTTGAGAATCTGAGGGTACCGGGTCTTGGAGTCAGACAGGACATTTCTGACATAGTAGACAGGATGTTGGAGTCTGAGGGTGTGGCCCTCCCTTTCCCGCTCAACTACAAGTGCCGAGCTCACGACTTGAGTCGTCACCGCTATGTATAGCAGCAGCACTTCTCCTGGAGTCGGGGGAGTCAGCACCGGGGTGTTGCTCAAGAAATGCTTGACCTCGTCAAGGGCAGACTGTGCCCTAGGGGTCCACTCGAAGCGGTTGGATTTCTTTAGGAGCTTATATAGCGGGAGCACCCTCTCGCCAAGGCCCGAGATGAAGCGACTTAATGCTGCCAGGCAGCCCGTGAGACGTTGCAACCCCTTGAGGTTCTGAACTGGGCCCATATGCTAGATCACGGAAATCTTCTCAGGATTGGCCTCGATGCCTCGCTTGGAGATGATTAACCCAAAAAGCATCCCCTAGGGTCCTCGAAAATGCATTTCTCGGGGTTGAGTTTTACGCCATTCACGCATAGTTTGGCAAAGACGCTTGAGGTCGGTTATGGGAGTGTCAGGCTTTGTGGACTTGACAACGATGTTCTCTATGTAGGGTTCGATGGTGTGGCCGATCAAGTGATTGAAAAAGCATTGCATACAGTGTTGGAAAGAGCCAACCGGCATGATGAAAGATGTCACGAGCTGGTTGGATTCTTTGATTGCAATTTGAAAAAACATTGCATCCAGAGTATGCTTTGAGGAAACAGAGGGTTTCGCACCCCACCATCGAGTCAACTATCTGGTCTATGCGTGGCACAGGAAAAGGATTCTTCGGACGTGCCTTATTCAAGCTTGCATAGTCAACACACATTCTCCATTTCCCATTCTTTTTTGTACAAGGACGGTATTTGCTAACCATTCTGGGTGATACACCTCCTTGATAAACCTGGCTGCTAGGAGCTTTGCGATCTCCTCACCGATTGCTCTACGTTTCTCCTCGTCGAAGCGGCGTAGATGTTGCTTCACCGGCCTGGAGCCTGGCCTGACATTCAAGGTGTGGTCGGCGACTTCCCTCGGTATGCCAGGCATGTCCGAGGGTTTCCACATGAAAACAACGACGTTGGCGTGGAGGAAGTCGACGAGCGCGTCTTCCTATTTGAGAGTGAGGGAAGTCCCCACTCTCATTGTCTTTTTCTTGTCACCGTTCGGACCGACCTGCACCTCCTTGGTGTCTTCTACAGGCCTGAACATGGCGTTCTTTTGACAAGCATCGGAGGCCACTTCATCGAGGTGGACTCGAATTGCCTCAAGCTTCCCGGAAGCCATCACTGCTGAGGTGAGGTCACCGTTCTCTGTTTCACACTAGAAGGCGTGCTGGAGGGATCCGCTGACGATGATGACCCCTTTAGGGCCCGACATCTTGAGCTTTAGATAGGTGTAGTTAGGGATGACCATGAACTTTGCGTAGCATGGACGCCCCAAAAGGGCATGATATACCACCGGGAAGTCAACGACCTCAAAGACAAGAGTCTTAGTCCAGAAGTTCAACAGAGTCCCAAATGTGACAAGAAGGCTGATCTGCCCGAGGCGCATGGCCTGCCGCCTTGGGACGATTTCCTGCAAAGGTGCGCCAGCTAGTCGAAGGCGTGATCGGTCGATGCCGAGTAGATCAAGCGTGTCGCTGTACAGGATGTTGATGTAGCTGCCCCCATCCATCATCACCTTGGTGAGTCGCACCTCAGTGATGATGGGGTCGACCACGAGCGGGTATCGACCCAGCCGTGGCACGTGTTGAGGATGGTCTGACCCGTCGAAGGTGATCGGCGAGTCCGACCACTTGAGGAAGGCTGGAGTGGCGGGCTCCGCTGCGAAGACCACGAGCTACTCGACCTTGGACGTGCGGCGGCTTCCCTAGGACTTGGGCCCCATGAAGATCATATGGCAGGCCTTGGGGTTAGGAAAAACAGGCCCCCCTTGCTCGTCGTCGTCATCACCCGCGGGGTCCTGTACCCCGGGCTCTAGCGCTTTCTCCGCATCTCCCTTCTTGGCTTCCACTTGAATGAATTTCTTCATCATGGACAGTCCTCGAGGAGGTGCTTGACGGGGAATCCGTGGTTAGGGCATAGGGCATTCCACTTCTTCTCGAAGTGGTTTAGAGTCTCCCCCACCACGGGTCTTCGCGGTTTGCGGTCGGCGGCGGCCACGACCAGGCCACACGTCACCCGTGAGTTGTTGTTCTTCTTCTTCGGGTGGTTGGACATGCCGTCGATGGCTCCCTCTTCGTGCTTGACTTTTCCCTTCCCCTCCGGTGCGTGTTGGAGGACTACTCCGATGTACTCCTTGCCGGATGCAAAGTTCGTGGCGATGTCCAAGAGCTCGCGAGCTATGCGCGGGACCTTCCACCACAGCTCATGGATGAGTTGCCCTAAGGTGGTGCTGGTGATGAAGGCCCCGATGATATCTGTATCGACCACGTTAGGTAGTTCATTGCACTTCTTGCTGAAGCACCAAATGTAGTCCCTGAGGGACTTGCCGACCTTCCGTTGATAGTTCTTGAGGTCCCAGGGGTTGCTCGGTCGAACGTATGTCCCCTGGAAGTTGTCGATGAAAAGGTCCCTCAGGTCACCCCAGTCGTAGATCTGAACCTCGGGGAGGCGCTCGAGCCAGGCGTGGGCCGAGTCTGCGAGGTACAGTGGGAGGTTGCGAATGATGGCTAGGTCATCAATGGCTCCTCCCGCCTTGCATGCGAGGCGGTAGTCCTCGAGCCAGAGGCCGGGGTCCGTCTCTCCCGCATACTTGGTGATGGTCGTGGGGGCTCGGAAACGCTGAGGGAACTTGGCGCTACGGATGCGTCGACTGAAGACCCGTGGCCCGGGAGGGCTCGGGCTCCGGCTTGGCTCCTCGTCGGTGTCATTGTACCGGCCTCCGCGGCATGGCTGACGGCCCCTTTCCTTGATGAGCCACTCCCTTTCACGCTAGTGCGCTTTGAGGGTGTGGCGCACGTCATGCTTTGGCCCGACCCGGTCGTGGACCAAGCTCTCTTGGGTGTACCCCCTATGGGAGCTGGTTGTTGGACCGACTTCTGCTACGATCTAGCGGCGGTAGCGTTCCCCACACGTCGGAACGTGGAGATCTGCTGGCCGGACTGGATGTCTCGCCTTAGTGACCTCTCGGCCTGAAGCTCGGCAGCCTGGGCCAGGAGCGCCGCAACTTCGCGTTGGGCTTGCTGAGCCTCTAGCATAGAGGGCTCTAGGAGAGTCTTGAGCAGCGTAACAGCCACCGCTATGTTCTACCTTGCGTAGGTGAACTGTGGGGATCCAGGGTTGTCAGCAACAATACACTACTAGACGTCGCGAGCCATGGTGTGAGCCCGTCTGCTGGCGGGGGTACGGGCGAGCTCGCGCTCTATCTTTGCCTTCTCATGCTCCAGCTGGTGTCGGGTCTCGTCCAGCTCTGTTCACTAGGCCTTCAGCCGCTGCTAGATGTCCTCGTGGTGGTGCACCGACTGAGGTTCGCCTACGACGGTAATGGGAATGTTGGCGGGAGCCTCTCCCGTCCTTGCACCCATCATCGGGTTTACCGTAGCAGGGGTCCCGAGGTTTGCCAGGCCTCCGGCGGCTGAGGTGTCGGGGTCTCCCATCGCCGTCACGGGTGCGAGCTATACCATGTGGCATCCGCATGGGAGGAGGCAGCTCCCCGCAGAGTTCTCTGAGTCAGAGTTGCAGTCCTCCAGCGACCCGACGTCGAGGAGGTCAAAGAGGGAGTCGTCAGGGTGGTCAATCACACCAATGAAGCCCTGATCCATGAGAACAGAAGCCATGGACCCAAGGGCTATGTCTTGGAAGCACCCCGTGGTGTTTTGCAGGCCGCTCGGGTAGCCCCCCAGGGTGGTTTTGGCGAGGTGGCTCGGATAAAGAGGCTCTCCACCGAGGAGCTGCCCGTGAATGTTTGCTAAGGCGAACGTGAAGTGGCAGAGGTCATCGTGGCTAGGTGTAGGGCCCATGTAGCACTCCAAGTGGAGCCACAGCTGGTCACTGTGCCTGGGTGATGCTGTGCGGCCGTCGGTGACGCGTGAACCAGCAGGCTCGAGCTGAACCACGCGCATCGCCTTGGTGGCAGCCGTGGCGGCCGTCACGATAGGGTCCGGGAGCGACTCTTCGACGATCCTCAATGTCATGTCCTTCACAACCACAAAACCGAGCACGTCATCTGTATCCTCCAACCACCATGGGCGCACTGCCTCGTTAGCAGTCACCGAGGCCGGAAGTGGCGAAGACACCAGACGCACAGCAGCTTCCGGTCAGCAGTAGCAATGAACTCAAGGCTCCCTAAGAACACACTGCTGCAGGGAGCCTAGAAAGACGGAAGAGTGGCCATCCAAACCGGAAAGTGGTGAAGAAAAACACGCAAAACCTCCCCTTCCTAACACGCCAACTTTCGGTGTTTTGATCACCGACTAGTAGAATTTTTTCTAGGGGTGCGTGCTTCGGGCTTGGTGATGGCTTGGCAAGAGGAGATGGGGGGTTATACTAGTTCGGGAAAGTCTCTACACCCATTTCCCTAGCCTGTTCATGTTAGTTGCTCCGAAGTTGAGTACACTGGTGGGGAGAGAGGTGGGGTGCTCCGAGTCTTGGGTGTGGGTGAGGGCGAAGTGCCTGTGTTGGGTTTTCTTTTCGATGGTCCATCATTAAGAAGAAGAAGCGCTTCCCATTTATATTTCGAGGGGATGGGCCCATTTACAGAGAGAGAGAGAGAGAGAGAGAGAGAGAGAGAGAGAGAGAGAGAGAACGTTCTACGTGTGCGGGGTTGTTGAACGCGTGTTGAAGAAGGTGAAGTCCCCGATCGGTGGCACGGTCTTTGGTTCTTGTGGGCCCCTCCTCCTGGCCGCCATGTCAGAAGGAGGGCCTTGTGTTCGGGCATGCCCTCATCTTTCGCAAATAGGGCGCATCCTCCTTGTCCCTGTTGATGGCATGCTCCGTTGCGTATGGCGAGGCGCATCATGGGCACTGTCATGTTGTCCGGACAGTGAATGTTCCTGCCACCTATCGGTGGCCCTTCCCGTCCACCGCGAGGGGTGTCATCGGGAGTTGACGCCATCAAGTGCCCTATCATGCCCACTTGCATCAGCAGGTGTGGGCGATGATGGGGGTAGCGAGGCGCACAGGGGGATTTGACCCCCCTGGTACTGTGCAAGCGTAGCGGGTACAACATTTAAGTCCGAGTAGTTGGTAGTTGATGACTACTGACTCAATCACGTTTCTCAAGTTGGGATTAGGATGATGGGACAGACCCTCCCGGGCTGGCTTGGGGTTGGGATCTGTCATGTCCTGATAGGGTAATTGAGTTTCTCCATCCCTCCAATTCCGGTCCTGCTTTGGGTCTTTCTGTCCCGTCCCGTCGGGGCTTGGACTTCTAGGGTCGAGGGTCGGAGGTTGCAAAATCCATCTAATGATCATGTGGGACCCGTGATAGGAGGTCTTGACCCCTCCTGTGGGGTTGAGCGGGGCATGGCGCAACAGGGCGCCTGATCAGGCGCAGCAGGTCGCTCGACCCCCATCGAGGGGTTGAGCGAAGTACGGGCGGTTCCTGACTGCCTAAGGGTCGGGCGAGTCGAGGGCATAATGCGACTCCCGCGGCTATGGCGGGACTATCGTGTGAATGTTTTCAGGTAGGGCCCATTCGGGTGGCCCCTTGGCTTTTAGGGAATGCCACATGGCACCCCGGTATTTCCGCTCAACAACTTGCGATAGAAACGGTTATGGTGAATTGGTTGTTGACCCTTCTGCTGCTAGAGTGGGCCGTTCATACCACAAAGTATTGTTGGCAGAATGACATGCCCACTCGATGTCACCACACCCGGTCTGAAGTGTAAGTTCTTTTATTGCGAAAGGTTGCCATGTACTACCTTAATTGGTGCGTATGTGTCATGTATTTCGTGTCTTCCCAGCTGGTGTAAATCAATTGCAATTGTTGTCGCTCATAGTAATGAGTATCGCTTGGTCACTGAGTCAACACGTAGTTCACATGATTCTATGAAAGTTGATTACTTACTTATTGTTGAGTATTATTACTGCTGCTCTTATTGTGTATTTACTTCATGTATTGATTTCATTATTATGTTGCTTCACTAAAGTTATATTCCTACCCTACCCAATTAACTTGGCTAAATAAAATTTGGTAGAACTAATAGGATGCTTAGTGCAAGTCTTTTTAAATAGCCATCCTATTAGAGCCAATGCATATCTAGGTCTTTGATGGGTAAGTCTTGCTGAGTAATTAGTACTTAGACTTTGTGCCATTGTTGTTTTTCAGATAATGAAGAAATAGAAATGCCTATAGATGTGATGCCTTGGGACATGCAAGTCCCCGAGGATTGGACTGCCCACTGGGAGTCTGACCTGCCACCGCAGTGATTGTTGTGTGCTGCTAGGGTAATGGTTCTATGGGCATGAATCATTACTACCGTTGTATTGTCGAGAGCTCGTAGAACTTTTTGTTATTTGCTTTTGTTGTTTTCAAAGTATCTTAAAATGTAATATTCCACTGTACTTCAGTACTCTATTTATGTAATAACTTAACTTAAAATGGGCAAATGTTGTATTATCAAGTGTTTGCGTTATCAGCACCTTTGGGACCTCGATCCTACGGGAAGGGGAGCCTCACATTGCATCAGTTGACAAAGAAGGACATTGAGTTCCATTGGGGTAAGGTACATCATGACTCTTTTGATGCTTTGAAGGACAAACTTACACATGCACCAATTTTGATAAGACTTTTGAGCTTGAATGCGATGCTAGTGGTATAGGCATTGGTGGTGTTTTGATGCAAGATGGTAAACCTATTGCATGCTTTAACGAGAAAATTACTAGACCTATTTTGAATTACTCCACTTATCATAAGGAATTATATGCTCTTGTATGTTTCTTAGAGACGTGGCATCATTATTTGTTGCCCAATTCGTTATTCATTCTGATCGTGAATCACTTAAGTATATTCGCCAACAATGCGATTTGAATCATAGACATGCTAAATGGATTGAGTTTATTGAGTCTTTACCTTATATTATTAAACATAAGAAAGGGAAGGATAATGTGATAGCTGCTGCTTTATCTAGGCGCAATACTTTGTTGTCTCAACTTGATTGTAAAACTTTTGGACTTGAAGCAATTAAAGAACAATATGCTGAAGATGCTGATTTTAAAGATGAAAGGCTGCAATGTAAAGAAGGTCATGCTTGGAGCAAATTTGTGTTGAATGCTCGATTCTTGTTTAGAGCTAATCGCCTATGCATTCTAGTTGGTTTCGTTCGTCTTTTGTTGTTGCAAGAGGCACATAGAGGTGGATTGATGGGTCATTTTGGTGCTAAGAAGACGGAGGATATTTTGGCCATACACTTCTTTTGGCCAAGGATGAGGAAAGATGTTGAGCATTTTGTTGCTCGCTACACTACATGTTAAAAAGCTAAGTCTCGCTTGAATCCACATGGTCTATACATGCCACTTCCTGTACCTTCTATTCCTTGGGAGGATATTTCTATGGATTTTGTTTTAGGATTGCCTAGGACTAAGAGGGGGAGTGGTAGCATTTTTGTTGTTGTGGATATATTTTCTAAGATGGCACACTATATACCATGTCATAGGACCGATGATGCTAGTCATATTGCTGACCTCTTTTTCAAAGAAATTGTACGTTTGCATGGTATGCCTTCTACTATTGTTTCAGATTATGATACAAAATTCTTGAGTCACTTTTGGCGCACGCTTTGGAATAAGTTGAGTACAAAGTTGCTGTTTTCTGCAACTTGTCATCCACAAACTGATGGACAAACTAGGGTGGTGAACCGCACTTTAGGCACTATGTTGAGAGCTATTTTGAAGAAAAATTTGAAGCAATGGGAAGAATGTTTGCCTCATGTTGAGTTTGCTTATAATCGGGCAACAAATTCTACTACCAAGGTAAGTCCCTTTAAGGTAGTGTATGGTTTTGATTCCCGTACTCCACATTATATACTTTCTCTACCTATTAATAAGAGAGTTCATGTTGATGCTAAGGAGCATGCTGAATTTAGTTTGCAAATGCAGGGGACCACTTGACTTAGCATTGAAAGTATGAATGAAAAGTATAAAATTGCTGGTAATAAAGGTAGAAAGGAAGTAAAACTTGATGTAGGAGATTTAGTGTGGTTACACTTGAGGAAGGATAGATTTCCAGAATTGAGAAAGTTTAAATTAATACCTAGAGCTGTTGGTCCTTTCAAAATAATTGAGAAGATTACTGATAATGCATACAACTTGAGTTGCCTCCCGAGTTAGGGGTTAGCTCTACTTTTAACACTTCAGATTTGAAACAATACTTGGGAGAAGAGAATGAGCTTGAGTCGAGGACGACTCCACTTCAAGAGGGGGGGGGGGGGGGATGATGAGTACATCACTCCTACGGATACATGGAACATTCCTCCAATTCTGGACTTGCAAGGTCCAATGACTAGAGCTCGTGCACGACGGCTAAATTTAGAGGTGAGCTCATTCCTATGTTCTTTATTATATGTCAATTTTGAGAATGGTTTGCTACCTAATGATTATATTGTAATTAGAAACCATGAAGAGGACCAAGAGATGATGAGAGAAGGACTTGGAGATGTGGAAGACCAGCAAGGACGTGGAAGCCAAGGTGGAGGCCAAACCAAAACCGACTTCGAGTCTGTTTCGGGGCGCAAGACCAGTCTGCACTAAAACAAATGCCCAAGACGCATATGGACTTGGATTTGAATGTGCTATATATGCACGGAAAGATATGAAGAAGAGCTTTCCATTGCCGCTAATATCATGTCAAAATTCGTCCAGACTCATCAGGAATCATCAAAAGAAGAGAGGATCCAGAATCTGTTTCTCTTTTTGTCTCTCTTGAGCTTCCGCTATGCTTCCTTTTGGTTTCAGTCAGTCCTAGGGTTAGCACATCACAAGTTGGTGTGTGTGTTCTTGGTGACTCAGTTAGAGGTTGGTTTGGGTACTAACTAGGATATATGCCAAGTTCTTGTAAAGAATTGTAATTGGCTCCCATTCACCTTCCTTTGGTCGCCTTCTCGGTCCTTCAATCAATAAGTCAAGTACTATAACATGCATAACTCCGACCCTACGTGCCGGTGTTTAGATCACCGGCGAGTAGAATATGCTCTAGGGGTGCGTGTTTCAGTTTTGGTGATGGCTATGCAAGGGGACACAAGGATTATACTGGTTCGGTGAAGCCCCCTACGTCCAATTTATGGGCCTGCTCGTGTTACTTGCACCGGGGTATACAATGATGGCGAGAGAGGAGGAGTCTCCATGTCTCTGATTGCTCATGAGTGTGATAATTGGTAAGCGACCAGTGGTGTCCCTCCCGAGGAAGAAGCCCCCCCTTTAACATTTCATGGGGAAGGCGAAGACTTTGGTCGGTGGCGTGGCCTTCGGTCCTTGCGGCGCGCCATCATCCTGGTCTTTCCTTCGAGGGTATTGTGTCCGAGTGTGCCCCCGATTCCATCGTTGGGTCGAGCCCCCTCATTCCTGTGGATGGCGTGCTCCGCCATATGTGGAGTGGTGCAGCATGGGGGATGTCACATTACCCAAGTGAGATTCAATCTAGCCGCCCATCAAGCCGTCCTTCATTATCAGTATTGGGCGTGTCATCGTGCGGTAGTAGCATAGGGAGCCTTACTATGCCTACCATCGTTAGCGGGCGCTGGTGATGATGAGGGGAGTAGGTATCAGAGAGATTTGACTCCTTGATACTGTGTGTCCAAGCTGGGCACGTCATTTAAAGAGAGATGGTTGGTAGTTGTTGAACACCATCCCACTCGACCCCCTCGTCAGGGGTCGGTGCGTCCGGTTGCGCTCATCCGGGCCCACTTGAAGTTGGAATCTGTCTCATCCTTGCAGGGTAATCGAGTTCCCCAACCCCATTAGCAACTCGTTGGGCCATCCTGTCTTGGTGCGGGTCCTATTGATGAGAGTTGATGGGGGCTGAGCTTATCCAGTGGTCCTGAACCCTCTTACTGTCATTTTGATCAAGGTAGCGGTGAACCTCTTTGGTCTTACCCTAGAGGTGATAAGATAGGGCAAGCGGCTAGGCCCTCCAACTTGCGTTTGGGAGCCACATCCGAGCCCCGTGGTTGGACCCGTTTTGACTCAACCCCTCGAGGGGTCGAGCGAATTCCAATAGGCCGCTGTCTCGGATATCGGTGGGCCTCTGAGTGGTGCCATGTGGCACCCCTGGTTTCTGCCCCTGACAGTAGCCCCCAAGCCCCCGAGCGAGTCGGAGAATTGCTCAGGGGGTCTTGATACTGATGTTTTTGGATAGCACAAAGCTAGTTCTCGGTTATCAAACTTCCCGAAGTGGTGCGCACGAGCGCACCTGACAGGTGGAGTCAGAGGGCATGTCTTGATGAGACTCGCGCTTTGACTTCATTCGGTATGAGACGGTTAGCCTATCCTTTGGATAGGGTGCACATGAGCGCACTTGTCGGGTGTAGCCCCCGAGCCGGGGGATGAGCCCAGATGGACTCGTTCTCCGGTTTTATTCGTTCAAAATGGTCACTGGGACACTGTTGCACCCGAGTCCCTCGAGTTCCATGCCCGGGGTTGAGTTGATGGTTTAGGGTGTTGTAGAAGGGAGGTTTGTCCATATCGCCCTCGTGAGGGGAAGAATCTTCTTTTCCTAAAAAGGCGAGACACAACACTGCCGAGTTGGTAGGTTTTTGTCCTCTTGTGGTGTGTGATGTGTAAGGGCATCTTTCCATCGGGGTCCGTGCTATCATGCAGTGCATAAGGCGGTGTGGCTATTTAAGGCGATCGTAGGCTAGTGCCCCTCAACTTTGCTCACATCAAAGCGTCCTCTTGTCCCAGATTTGGTCACATCCCTGAGTCAGTGCCACTAAGTGAGCTCCTTGCAGAACATCTCGGCGTCAGCATGGCTGCCCAAAGCGGTTGGTTGTCGAGCGACGGAGATGAGAATGAGGGCGAGGATGATGACTTGAAGTTGCATATCCTGGTGCTCCTTGTCGGCAGACGACATGGTAGGGCAAAGAGCAGTTTGATGTTTCATGAAGCGGCCTCCACTATGGCCATCGGTTGTAGCAAAGGTGGCAAGCCAGGGGATTTGAGTCCTGTAACCTCTATCGATTGCCAATACATGGTGAGGCATAAAGGGCCCTCCTATAGAAGGCTTAGAGGGTTATTCAGCCGCTCCCCTGTGCGCCTTTGATGGCGTTAGTAAGGACGGGGGCAGGAAGATGCGCCGCACCGACCCTCTTGTTCCTGTGGGGACCCTAGTCCCCGTGGTTAGCAGCATTTGCATCACCAGGGCGCAAATAATCTGCTAGCTTCATTGGTCAGAGGGATTTCATGCTCTCGAATGAGGGCACCTTTCATGCAACCACGAAGAATTACAGCTGCCTCCCCTCGTACGTGCTCGCCATGGTGCAGCCATCGACTCTCATTGCAGTGTGCTCTGTGAGGTCGCTTTTTTATTTTTCTCTTTCTTGTATCTTGTGGATGGTAGACAATCGTTTGTAAGAGATTTATATAAAGGTTAACCCCAGGTGACACGTATCAATGAAGAGGTTTGTCCTGCAATCCTGCCATTGGATTTCTATTGGCGATGTTGGTCCTTGAGTCCCTGCTTGATACGGCTGGACTAGCTGAGCGACCGTTTTGGCTTTATTAGGTTCTCCTTCCGCGTCCTATTGGTGAGGCAAAGGATAGAGCCTAGGTCACATTTATTCCTAGATGGTTAAAACGCGGTGCTCGTTGAGCTGCTATCGGATTCATTCGAGCGAAGCCCCCGGTTCCCTGTTGATAGGATCCCAGTGAACCAGCTGGTGGTTGCCTTCATGAATCCGTTTTTTCGACCCGACTTGTTACCCCGACCGTTCGATGGGTCGTGGCGGCTAGCTTCCTCGCTTCAGGGAGATACCAATGGACGGGTCAGAGCAGGACTCAAACGGGACTCCACGATGCCCTCGACCTTCGGGGTAAGGGTGTTGGCAACTAGGTGTGCCCATCGCCCATGCCCCTCAATCTTGTTTCACGCACTGGGTGGCTGTCGAACCCCTCCGCAAGGCTAGCCTTGGAACCCTGGTGCTGCTGGGCCGTCGAGGTAGTTTTCAGCCTCTTATCCTATTGGTGTGTGAGGAAAGTCTTGAGGTCCGAGAGAGCTACCAGATGTAAGCGGGCCCGGCCTCGAAGGGGCAGCACGTTAGAGCTGGTATCAGAGCCGACGCTCGTGGTTTCACGGGCGCCTGGGGTCGCAGTTGCGCAGGCTTGGTGTGCATGGCTGGTGTGGGTCCCGAGAGTGGTCACACAGCATGGCACATGCGCTGGCATTGGGTACATGGATGTGGCCAAGAAGGGACATTCCTAGCTTGGGGTTGATCGACGAGGACGTCAATCTTCTAAGGGGGTGAGAGTGTAACATCCTGGCCCAAGGCTTAATATGATTGATAGAATACTCATACCAACAAGTTGCAACTTTCTTTTTGGAAGCTCATCTCTAAAGAACTCTAAAGTTAAGTGTGCTTGGCCTAGAGCAATTTAGGGATGGGTGACCGACCAGGAAGTTATTCCTTGGTACACATGAGTGAGGACAAAGTGTACAGAAAAGACTTGTGTTGGTGTGTGAGGAAAGTCTTGAGGTCCGAGAGAGCTGCCAGATGTAAGCGGGCCTGGCCTCGGAGGGACGGGATGTTGCACCATGCTACTGGTCAGGAACAGCAGACGTGTTGTGCCGGACAACATGATGTCGGAGGAGTTGTAGCCTGATGATGAGGTCATGAAGTAGGTGAGGGTGGCGCTAGGATCCTCTGCTAGGCCCTAGCCCTATTTTTCCTGCCCTTTCTCTCGCATGTTTTTTGGCCTTTCGGTTAATTGCGGCTGCTGGTCTCACCTCTGTACCCCTATCAATAGTCCTAGTGGATGCGTCTCACCCAGACTCCTCACCTCCTACTATCGGAGGACCAGCCTCTGCGAACCGCTAACCGTTTCAGGATCATGGAGCAGCAGGACACCAAGAGGGAGGCGCGAAAGAAGAAATACGCCGACATCCTGGTGAGGCAAGCGAAGGAGGAGAGATCGTGTCATTGATAGGCGTTAAGGGAGCAGAAGGAGCTATGGGGGGAGAACCCGAACACCCTGTCAACTGCCTCAATGGAGGAGGAGGATGAAGATGAGAATGATGACGTTTCTGATGGCAGGGAGGCTGTTTGCAAGTTTGTGGATTGTGGGTCGTGCGTAGGCTCCAGAGCATAGCATTTAGCTTGACCACACATCATCTACTAAACTGCTTCAAGCGGTTGAAGATGACGGTCAGGGAAAAAAATTGAGGTTTTAACCCTTGAAGTATCATGCCATTTGCCCACTCGACTTGGCCGTTCATCTTAGGATGTGTGACGATGGCCCAGTCAACGCGAATGTGGTAGTCATCACAAAACTTTATGAATGTCTTTCCTGTGAACTGCGTGGTGTTGTCCGTAATTATGGAGTTGGGGACTCCAAACCGGTGGATGATTTCGAGGAAGAGCTCGACTGCTTCCTTGGATTGGATTTTGATGAGCGGGGGGGTGCTTCGATCCACTTGGTGAACTTGTCTATGGTGTCAAGCAAGTGGGTGTAGCCCCAGGGCGATTTTTTGAGAGGGCCGACCAGGTCCAACCCGAGACCGCGAAGGGCCACATGAGGGGGATTGTTTGAAGGGTTTGCGCCAGTACGTGCGTTTGGCGGGCATAGTACTTGCAACCTTTGCAGGTTTTGACTATGCGAGTTGCATCACCCATAGCAGTCGGCCAGTAAAAGCCTTGGCGAAACGTGTTACCCACGAGAGTTCGAGGCGCAACATGATGGCCGTAGACCCCCCCCCCCCCCCCCGCCCCCCCGTGGATGTCGACGAGCAGCCTGACGCCTTCGTTGATGGGAATACAACATTGCATTATTTTGTTAATGCTGCATTTATAAAGCTCCCCGTCAATTAAGATGAAAGATTTGGCACACCGATAGAGTCGCTTGGCTTTGGTACCATCGGTGGGAAGCATGCCCCAAGCCAAGTACTCAACGTACGCTATCCTCAGTCGCTCGGGATCTCAGTCCTCTCAACCTGTGGGTCGATTCGTTCGACCACGAGGTTGTCCGGCTGTCCATCCGGCTCGCTCGAGTTGCTTAGCTGGTTGACTTCCATGATGTTGGCATCCCATGGGGTCGAAGGTGATCCTGTCTCTTGGGGTGGTTTGTCGGCCCTCGGGTCGAGCGCAAAGGGATCTCCTGGGCCCCCTTTAGGCCCTGCAGGCTCTTTGGGTTGATCCAAAGGCTTGTACTAGTCGTTTGCAAAGACTCCCATGGGAATCTGCTCTCGACCAGATGCCATCTTGGCCAACGCATCGACCATCTCATTGAGGCATCGCGAGATAGGCTTGACCTTTAGCCTGTCAAATTTGCCTTCAAGCTTGCGAACCTCATGGCAATAGAGCACCATGATGTCGGCTTGACAGCCAGACTCTTTCTTGATCTGGTCGATCACGAGCTAGGAGTCATCCCGAATCTCCAGCTGTCAGATGCCAAGCTCGATGGTAATCTTGAGACTGTTTATGACCACATTATTCGATGTGGGAAAATGCAAGAGAATCACATATCTCATATGCACTCCAAGCGGAGAGATGAAAATTAGGCCAACGCCCGTGCTTGTTCGCATGAGTGACACATCAAAGTACATGACCATGTACTTCATGAAGTTCATGAGAACCTTGGATTTGATGGCCACTTGAGGCTAGTACATGATGTCGTGTCCCATTAGCTCGAGTGCCCACTTAGCAACCTTGCATGCTGAATCCCGGTTCTGAATGATTTCTCAGAGCGGAAAGGAACTTACGATATGTATCCAGTGGGAGTCGAAGTAATGCTAGAGCTTATGCCTCGTGACCATCACCACGTAGAGGATCTTGAGAATCTATGGGTATCTAGTCTTCGAGTCAGACATGACCTCACTCACGTAGTAGACGGTATGTTGCACTTTGTGGGTGTGCCCTTCCCTTTCTCGCTCGACTACTTGCACTGACCTAACAACCTGTGTCGTCGCCACTATTTATAGCAGTAGGACCTGTGGGATATATATACCAGGGATACCTCACTACTCGGATATATTGCCGAGTGGGCCGGGGACCAATAAAGATAAAGCCCGTGATGATAACTACTCAGATTATTACTTGGAGTACACGACAATTCAATACTAGAGATAGAAAGTTAGAGATAGAACCCTAGTCGGAAATCATGTTGTAACCGACTAGGACACTTGCCATGTAACCCTGCCCCCCGGATATATAAGGAGGGGCAGGGGCTCTCTCATAGAGAACCCAGATCATATCCGCATAATACACCACAGAACACAAGACGTAGGGTTGTTATCCTTTGGGAGGCCCGAACCTGTCTAAACCTTGCGTCTTGTGTGTCCATCGACTCTCGGTCTCGCGCATGCCTTTACCGATACACAAGGATCATGGATAGCCCTATGATCCACTGCCAATATTAGTGTCGACAGTTGGCGCGCCAGGAAGGGGCCAGCGCGGCGATCGGCATGTCGAGTTCGATGGCCTCAATCTATTTCAAGATTTGATGGCGATCTGACCAGCATTGAAGCGCACCAGTCATCTTGTCTTCATCGAGCAGCTTTCAGCAAAGTTGATGTCGACTTCTTCATGTGCATCAATCAAGAGATGCTAGCCAGTCAAACCTCAAGATGGTGAGTTCATCCATCAAGCCGAGAGAAGTCGGCATATATTCGTGAAGTCTTGGTTTTATACGGAGGCGAAGTCCAAGTTCACGATCAGGAGAAGAAAAGCCTCGTCGCTGGAGTCGGGGAGTTAATTTCCAAAGCATCTGTGAGTCGACGAGTTGATTTCTCAAGCGGGTCAACTGATTCTGAGTTGACATCATGGCCGTATAGTACACGGGAGCAACAACGAAGTTCTTTTCCTTTTTCTATTCTTGCCATATTATTTTATTTAATATATGTGCTAATCAAGTTCATTAGCTGAAACTCCTCACGTGATATTTGTTGCATGTGTACGAGCTGCATGATCCACTGCCGATATTAGTGTCGACTTTTGGCGTGACAGGAAGGGGCGACGCGAAGATCGACTTGTCGAGTTTGATGGCAAGTTTTTTAGAAAAGTTGGATCTACATCGACAACGATCAAGAGGAGGCAACAACTCCATCGGGCGAGGCGGCATACGCGTATAGTAGCAGTGCTGCATGCGCGACGCTGTGTTGTGTTGTTTTGGTGCAATTGACGCTCGAGGAGTCGGCGAGTATCAAGCAACGAAATCCTCAGCGAGTCTGGATCATGTACGGTGGCTATACTTGGAAGCCGAATCCAAGTTTACGCGTCTCACAAGGAAGGAGCCCGAAAGTTGTCATGAAGGATGACTCGGGCTTGCATTGGCCGAGTTGTGCGATAACACTAGGGAAGATAGCGGTCCTATATCTGAGAGGAACGTGTTACCAACAACACTGATCAATGTCATCGTCCACCGGTCACTCGGCGACTCGACTAATCATTTAGCGACACGATCACTCAATGACTCGGGACAACAAGTCACTCGCTGACTCGTTCATCGGCTTGATGTTTCAGTAACATGCTCGGGGGCTCATCTACGACTCGCCAAATATCAAAGCTAAGTTACATTTATAATTTTTGTATACTACCAATTCAATTTGAAGGTCGTAGGTTCTTCATCTTACTGTGATCGTTTTAAGTTTCTTTTGAACTCATCTTTTTGCCTTGACAATATTGGTCAATAATTTTTCTCGGTTGATTTCGACTCGTACGTGTTTGGCCGAATGAGTTTAGCAGTACACAAGTGGTATTAGGAGGAGTTCAGCTGTTTTGCTTAGTTGCCCGTCTGACTCCCATTACCCAAGTTGGTCAGTCTAGCTCCATGGCTCATGTCGTTTGTCGAAATTGTCGTGCACATCGTTCTTTTAATGAACCTTGTTTGTTCTTTATGTCTGTTGGTTGAATGATTGATTATTTCTGCCAGTACTCTAAGCAAACATAGGCCTTTGATGAATAACAGAAATCCAACAGACTTAGATATTAAAGGTGTTGTTTCATCAATACTTTATATTAATTTTACATATAACTACATTATTTGTATTCTTATATTACAGTTATCTCGTCGATATCACTCGACCACGGCACGCCGAGTCATTGAATCACTCAGTCACGGAGCGCCAAGTCATTGGATCACTCGGTCACGGAGCGCCGAGTCATTGGGTCACTCGGTCATGGAGCACCGAGTCATTGGATCACTCGGTCACGGAGCGCCGAGTCATTGGATCACTCGGTCACGGAGCGCCGAGTCATTGGGTCACTCGACCATGATCAACTACTCATGATTTTGGTTGGAATTATTTCCAGAAGGGCTATCATGATCATGGTTCATGATTTTACTCAATATTGGAGAGCCCTGCAAGAGTTGATATTGTTTACTTGGAATCACGCCCGGGGGCTCTTATACTTATTACATTGGATCAAGTATCACCTGGATATTTTGATGACTGCTATGCTTGATATATCTTATCAAGTATCACTCGGATTCATTAGTACCAATGGCTCCTTTTGTTAGTTGGGGGGGGGGGAGTGGTAGAACCAATCTTGGGGGCTACCATATTAAAACTCCTCATCAAATCAGTCGGAGAAAGTGGCAGATCCAGATTTACATACGGTGTTATTATTTTTGACTCACAAGATATTTTATGATCTAAATACCTTCTGAGTCGGGGGCTATACCTACACCTAGTAGGTGGATTTTTCCCCCGCATATAGATATTATTTGGCGCATAATTATTTTTGAAGATTCTTGGAGACCTTTACAAGTTTGTTGTTGTACAAGAAAAAGTTAATCATATTCATGGCGAAGCATTAGTCAATCAATTGAAGATCAACAACTAACTTGCAAATCTCTCGAGGGCTACTGTGGGATATATATACCAGGGATACCTCACTACTCAGATATATTGCCAAGTGGGCCTGGGTCCAATAAAGATAAAGCCCATGAAGATAACTACTTGGATTATTACTTGGAGTACACGACAAGTCAATACTAGAGATAGAAAGTTAGAGATAGAACCCTAGTCGGAAATCATGTTGTAACCGACTAGGACACAGGACGTAGGGTTGTTATCCTTTGGGAGGCCCGAACCTGTCTAAACCTTGCGTCTTGTGTGTCCATCGACTCTCATTCTCGCACATGCCTTTATCGATACACAAGAATCATGGGTAGCCCTATGATCCACTGTCGATATTAGTGTCGACAGGACCGCTCTCAGGAGCGGAGGCATCAGCACTGGGGCGCTTGACATCGTTGAGAGTGGATTACGCGTCTGAAGTACTCGAACATATTGGATTTTTTTTAGAAGCCTGTATAGTGGGAGCACTCTCTCGCCAAGGCATGCGATAAAATGACTCAGCACTGCTAGACAACCCGTGAGCTGTTGTAGCCCCTTCAGTTTCTGTATCGGACCCATCCATTCGATCACGGAAATATTTTCGGTGTTGGGCTCGATGCCACGTTCAAAAACAATGAACCCGAGAAGCATGAAACTTCAATCTTTTTTGTTCGAGTACATCATTGTTGTCTTCAGACATCCGTCGGTAAGCCCCCGGCCGAGTGACCTCCTTGACCATGTATGGTTCTTCACATTTAGGGGTCAACTTGTGACGATTCTTGGTTTATTGCACTCGTCGTAATACTAAATCTCCAACATGGAACTGACGACATTGAACATTCTTGTCATAATATTGTTGTAACCCTATGGGTATACTGCCGATCAAAACAGAGTGCACTCACAAATCTCCTCTGGCGCAATAAACTTGATTTCTTTGTTATCGATAGAAGGCTTCTCGTCATATCCTTGACTCGCGCTGAAATGAGGTTTACGTCGGTCGGCAGCATAGCCTCAGAGCCATAGACCAATGAGAAAGGAGACTGGTCAATGGCGTTACTGACATTAGTGCGAAGCCCCTAGAGGACCGAGGGAATCTCTCGAACCCACCGACCGGCATCAGGTTTAAGTCTATCAAAAATCTGAGGCTTCAACCCCTGAAGAATCATACTGTTGGCCCGTTCGACATGCTCGTTGCTTTGAGGATGGGCCACAGAAGCAAAGAGGATCTTGATTCCCATCTCATCGGCATAGTCACAGAATTCCTCAGATGTAAACTGAGTACCATTGTTGGTGATGATATCATGAGGAACTCCAAACCGAGTGAAGACCTCTTTGACAAAATCGATTGCCTTCTACGAAGTTATCTTGCCGACCAGCTTTGCTTCAATACATTGGGTAAACATGTCAATGGCAACAAATAAATGAGTAAACCCGCCTGGCGCCTTCTTGAAAGGACCAACAATGTCCAGCCCCCAAATTGCGAGGCCAAGCCATCAGTATCATCTGAAGTTGTTGTGAGGGCACTTGCATTTGTTGAGCGAAAAATTGACAACCTTCCAATTTCCGAATGACCTGGTGTGCATCTTCGACTGCCATGGGCCAATAGAACCCTTGCCGAAAAGCCTTGCCGACCAAAGTCTTGGAAGCTGAATGGTTACCGTATGCTCCTGCATGAATTTCCTCCATCAACTTTTTACCTTCTAGAATTGAAATGCATCACATCAAGATGTTTGATCCTCCTTTACGATAGAGCAAGTCATCCACCATTAAATATCCCTGAGATTGAGCCTTTAGCCTCTGTTGTTCGTTAGAGTCCGCAGGCAGAGTACCACTAACCAAAAAAATAGATAATCGGGTCGTGGCAATCGGTCTCCATGCTCACGTCCTACACAGGGTCGGCAACATCGGTCGTCAGCAAATCTGGCCAAGGAGAAATGGTTGGAGTATCAAGAGTGTGTAGGAAAACACCAGGTGGGACAATTGACCGTGATGATCCCATCTTAGCTAGCTCATTAGTAGCCTAATTGTTATCGTGGAAAACATGTGGGAACTTAGGACCATGGAACTTGTTCTCCAGCTTCCTCACATCTTGGCAAAAGGCAGCCATATTGTCATCCACAAAGTTCCAATCCTTAGTGAACTGGTTGATGACCAAAGCCGAGTCACCAAAGATGTCGATGCACTGAATGCTGAGTGATATGACAATTCGTAGACCATGTAGAAGAGCTTCATACTCTGCAACATTATTGGATGCATGAAACTTGATCTAGAGGGCATATCGAAGTCTCTCTCTTGTTGGAGATATAAGTACGATTCCTGCCCCTACACCTGGCAATTGGAGTAAACCGCCAAAGTACATCTTCCAATATTCAATATCTAGTGGTGTGGGTGGCATTTGTATCTCTGTCCACTTGGAAAAGTCAGCCAGCGCCTATCCTTTCACCACTGAGCAAGGTACGAACATGATGGTATATTGACCGAGATGGACCGCCCACTTAGCAATCTTGTTGACTGCCTCGTGATTATGAAGAACTTCTCCGAGTGTGAAAGTAGTATGAACTTTGGTCGAATGAGCCTGAAAATAATGATTCAGCTTTCTCAAAGTAATCAGGAGCACATATAGAGGCTTCATGATCTGGTGGTATCGGGTCTTGGAGGCATTGTTGGCGGCCGATAAAACCCATAACCGGCCATCAACCGGTCGGGAAATACAAGGTAAAGGCCAAAGTTTAATAAATATTTATTTAAACTAATAAAGTTCTATGAGTTTTGGCAAAATATGTGTTTGTAGCTATAAAAGAGCCAAAATATGCAAAAACATGAAGAAACACCTCATCGGATGATCACAACTATGAAACAGCCGTTTTCACCGGCCGATAGGGTCATTTTCAAGCTGAAATCAGGAATCGACCGACAGGGTCATATAAGGCTGAAATCAGCCACCCGGCTGATTAATCGGAGTCATTTTTTAGGTTGATCATCTGACCCTGCTGGTTTTGCAAAAACACTTCACCGTGATGCCGTTTTCTCCTCTCGGATTAAGAATGATGAAATATGGCTAAGGAAAAGAAGTCCAACAAGTAGCCTAACCTGGAGAAGTCAAGGGCAACCCAGAGGGGGTCGGCACCCGGCCTAGGCAGCCGTCGGGCCTGGCTTGCCGCCCAGCCTGGGTTGCCGCCCGGCCTGGGTTGGTCACCTAGGGTTGCCAACCCATGAGGCCCAGTAAGCCTACCGGCGCCAAAAACGGAGAAGTCGGTATGAACCTACTGAATAACCGCCATCAGGACAAGATCCGAGCCAACCAAAAGAAGTCAGTCACGAACTGACACGATCCTAGCCCGGCCTGGGCTGCTACCCGACATGCCCGGCTGCCCGGCACACGTGGCCGTCCGGCATGGCCCGCCTCCCGGCGCATCGACTTTGTCCAACCGACCATCGCCACCTATAAATAGAGGGGGAATTCGGCATAAAGGAGAAAGAAAAGCAAGAAATAGATCAAGGAGTCCATTTCCCACAACTTGTACTACTTAGTAGAGTAGGTTTGTGAAAGGACCGAGTGACCGAGAGGGGGGGGGGGGGGTGAATCGAGAACTCACACTATGTACCAAATTCGCCAAAATATAAAACCGACCACTCAAACAACTCCTATAAAATCTCTAGTGGTGATCACACTAGCAAGATAATGAACCTATTAAAGGAATATCAACCTAAGCATACTAGTGGATCACACAAGGCAATACAACTCCTATGCAAGCTAGTAGTCAACTGCGGAAGCTAAAACATAACTTACACACAAGAGGCCTATTCATGCAATTCTACAAGATACTCAACAAGAGCAAGATAAGCACACAAGCATGAATAGCACGATATATAAATGTGGAAAGTAATGCATCAAAGTAAGGAGTAGAGTGTGGCGCCCCATTCCTGGAGGATCGAGGTCCCGAAGGTGCTGATAACACAGACACTTGATAATACAATATTGGTCCAAATTTAAGTTGAATATTATATCATTAAGGTGATCAAAGTGCAGCAGAATAATACAAATTCATGATGTTTTGAAAACAGCGGAAGCAAATAATGGTAAGGAACTACGAGCTCGACGGTACAGCATAGTGATGATTCATGCCCGTAGAACCATCACCCTAGCAGCACACAACATCACTGCGGCGGCAAGTCGGACTCCCAGTGGGCAGTCACCCCCTCAGGGACTTGAATGTCCCAAGGCATCACATCTACAGGCAATTCTATGTCTTAATTACCTAAAAATCAACAATGGCATAAAGCCTGAGTACTATTTACTCAGCAAGACTTACCCGTCGAACACCTAAACATGCAATGGCTCCAATAGGTGGCTTGTTTGAAAGGACTCGCACTAAGCAACCTATAAGTTCTATCAAGTTTTATTCTCAATTTAATTGGGTAGAGTAGAAATGTAACTTTAGTGAGCATCATAAGGTAGTAAAGCAACACATAAAATAAGTACAACATAAGAGCAATAATAATAATAATCATCAACAAGCAACATAATCAATTTCCAAGTATTATGTGCAATTACGTGATTGGCGCAATGACCAAGTGGTACTCATTACAGCGAGCGATAGCAATTGCAATCGATTTACACCAGTTAAGAAAACCTGAGATACACGACACATACGCACCAATTAAGGTCGTATATGGCAATTTTCGCAAGAAAAGCACTCACACGTCAGATCGGGTGTGGTGACATCGAGCGGGCATGCTGTTCTGCCAACAGTACTTCATGGTATGAACCGCCTTTAATGCAAGTGACCTTTAATGCTACATCGGTTTACTAGTGCCCATAAACTAGCATTTATTTGGTACTGTTCAATACTTGATCAAGGGGCCGACCACGGACGGGTCCTTGGTTCGACAAGGCAGGGCTACCACAGTCAACACCCATGTGTTGCTGCAAACCTACACATGCTTCATCCCTGCCCGATCATAACATGAAAGCAAACTTCTTTCATTAAGTTCCAATTTAGTGATCAAGTTCATTCCTTAGTAATAATATCTATCGAGACTATTAATTATGAAGCATAGCAATATATAGTACCGATCCTACCAAGTTCTAATAACAGTAGCATAGGTCATTTGGGTATCATGCAAAGTGGGTTTCCAACCAACTCCTATGACCTAATGCAACAATCAAATATCGTCACTAGTAGTGATATAAACTAGCAAACTTTATAAAAAGGTGAATGCAAACCGGGGCTTGCCTGGATCAACGTTAGTGTTAGCAATTACAATCTCTTGCTCCCGAGAGTCAATATCCTTCTGAAAATCCACTTCGGGCTCCTGGTTGTCCTTACCTATATGATGGAAAATGTGTTAACAGTATTGTCGGAACACCGTTTAATGCAACAATATGATGTGGGCAAGGTACATTAGTGTTTTAATGTCAACAATATTATTATTGTGTTCTTGAAGCCATATGCTTCAGAGAAATGAAGTTGATATTAAGGAATTTATGTGTAGATATTCTTTAGGCATTTAATTAGGGTGCAAATGGTACTATGAGTAATTAAATGAATTAGTACAGTAAATATATGTTCCTGGACATGGGTGATTTTCTGTGGATAGAGACATATATGATGAATATTTTCACCAAGTTTCATAGGTAAATTATTTATAAATTATTTACTAGCATTAATCTAAGCAAACACACTAAATAAATTCCAGAGCATAAAATATTTCATATTTTACCAAACCAAAATTTGTGGTGATAGATAATCATGTGTTTACTAATCGTGCCAAAAATCATGATTTAATTTCGTTCCTAGAATTTCTGGTGATTTATCTGGTCTTTTAACAATTAAATGCATTAACAAATATACATGTACAGAAACATTAGGTTATGATTTTACTAAACTAAAGCACTCCATGATGAACCTAACAAAATTTATTTGGGTCTCATTGGACTTATATTCGATACACTATGGTTTTTAGAAGTTCTCAGCATTTTTCTGTCATTTTCTGGTATTTTCAGGTTTTATCAACTAACACATCAGCGCCACGCGGGTGACACGCAGGTGCCATGTTGGAGCAAGCTCAGCGCCAGCGAGGCTGCTAGTAGGCGCCAGCGCGGCCGGAACTCACCAAAGGGCTCACCGCTGGACGTTGCAGGCATTGGAAGCTCGCCTCGAGGGCAGGAAAATGATGCGCACGTCAAGGCAGGAAGGTTGGCAGGGGTCATGAGGTTGGGATCTCACCGGAAGGTGACACGCATGTCGAGGCAGGAAGGTTAGCAGGGGTCGTGAGGTTTGGATCTCACCGGAAGGTGACCGTCGGTGAGAGGTGACGAAAGAGGGAGGTTCGGCAGCGTCGTGAAGGGGGCTCGTAGCGGCAAGGTAGTCGCGGTCTGCTCCTACAGCATCATGGCGATGAGGCGAAGACCGTTATCAGGCCAGTGAGCATCTAGAATGGCTAGAAGATGGGGCTCATCGTGGAGGTGGCTCGGACATGGCGGCGCAGAGAAGGTCACCCGGGGAAAACATGGAATGCCGGCGTCCTCGTGCAAGGATCCAAGGGAAAACTAGTTAGGCGCGCTCGATGAAGAGTTGCACATGAAGGAGAAGAGAAAAGCTGAAGCGATGCTCACCCGAGGCCGAGAATTTTGACTATCGCCGATGGAGTTCACCGGGGATGGTTTCCCTGTGCTTGAGAAAATTCAACTGAATGTTGATGGGAATGAGGCCTAGCAGTGGCGTGGAAGGCAGAAGGGCATGTGCACGCGCTGGTTTATGGTGTCGGGTGAGACCCGAGGGTAGTGGGGAAAGCAGGGCAGCGAGGTCAAGCTTGGAGCAGTAATGTCGAAGAATAGGGGAGAAGAAAATGAGACCAGGGAGGGTGTCTTAACGACCGAGAGGGAATCCGGGGTGGGGTGGCTCGGGGTCACTCAAGGTCAGTGCATTGATTTGTGCAGATGAGGCAACGGGAGCAGCAGGGCGCATGAGAATTCAAGTCTCACCGGTCGACATGGCTATCATGCAGAGGCGGGGAAGAAGATCGTTGGGCGGCACTGCGGCAGAGGTGAGTGATGGGACAGGACGGGGGTGCAGGGGGGGGGGGGGGGGGGTAGGCAGCAACGTTGCGCGCGAGGTCCCGAGGCGGGCGCGATGGCATGAGCGCCAGCGCTGGCATGCGTTAGGTGGGAGAGAAGGTCAGCGCCGGGGCCAATGGAGGAAGAAGGGAAAAGATTTTGCACTGTGCCCCCTGAATCTTTTCTAATCCTTGCAAATCAGTCCCTAGTTTCAAATATCTCCAAATCAAGTAGCTACAAGGCTCCAAATGAATTGGGATTTTGCATATATGTCCTTTGTGATAATTATGGTGCTCTGGTGGGACCCAAATGTTCAGAATAATTATAGAAATTTTAAAATCCAAATTCAATTTCAAAAGGATTTTAGGTTTAATTTATTTGTTTGAGGTATTTCCAAATATGGTAAAATGCTCATTAAATTCATAAAATTCTATTTTACTATCTCCAAACTAATTATGATTTTTACTTGACATATGTTGTAGAGAAAACTTTTAATTGCCTCACAATCTTGTTTGTCGGGTTTTTAATTGCCTAGGATTAATTCAAATTGGGTGAGGCTCTATCATTTCATGCTATCTTCATGGTTGTTAAGTAAAAATGAGACACATGGGTGTCACAGCCCTCCCTCCATAAAGAAATCTTGTCCCGAGATTACGAACAAGGCAAACTAGAAGGAAGTACGGTGGTCAAAATATACCTGCGTATGACGACTAAAATTTCGGGTAATGTGTACTCAGAAATTCTTCAAATTCCCAAATGGATTCATCTTCCAAGTGATTACTCCATTGAGCTTTATAGAATTTGATTGTTCTTTGACGGATTGTGCATTCTTTCTCGTCGAGGATCTTTATTGGTTGTTCGGAGTATGTGAAGTCTGGTTGATGTTGGTCATAGTCTTCCAAGATTTTTTCAATGTGTGGTTTGAGACACTGCTTCAGCTGAGAGACATGAAAGGTGTTATGAACTCTAGGCAAGTTAGCAGGTAACTCCAGCTTGTAGGCTACGTTTCCATATCGTTCCAGAATTTGGAATAGTCCAATATAATAGGGAGCTAACTTTCCTTTGACTCCAAACCGTTGAATACCTTTCATAGGCGACACTCGAAGATAGACATAGTCACCTTAATTGAAATATATTGGTCTACGTCGTCTGTTTGCATACTTTTCTTGACAACATTTAGTAGCTTTAAGATTTTCCTGAATGGTACGAACTTCTTCTTCAGCATCCTTTACAAGATCAGGACCAAATGTAACTCTTTCTCTAGGTTCCGTCCATTTCAGAGGGGTTCGATAACTGCGACCATAGAGTGCTTCAAATGGTGACATTTTTACACTCTCTCGGTAACTGTTGTTATACGAAAATTCCACATAAGGTAGGTACTCATCCCAATTACCACCATGTGCTAAAGCACATGCTCTAAGGATATCTTCCAAAATTTGTTTGACATGCTCTGTTTGTCCATTGGTAGCGGGATGGTAAGCAGAACTACGGATCAAGATTGTACCCAAAGATGCATGTAGCTGTTCCCAGAAACGAGTGACAAACTGCAAGCCACGAACTGAAATGATGGTCTTGGGTACTCCATGAAGACACAACATTTTTGCGATGTATAGCTCTACATATTATCGTATGTTGTATCTATTGTTGACTGGCAGGAAGTGAGCAGATTTGGTGAGTATGTCCATAATGACCCAAATCGAATCATGCTTCCGAGAGGTGAGAGGGAGGCCAACAATAAAGTCCATGCTGATGTCTTTCCATTTCCAAGCGGGAATACTCAATGATTGAAGTAATCCGGCCCGTGTCAAATGATCAGACATAACTCTCTGACAAGTATCACATTCTACAACATATCAAGCAACTTCTCGCTTCATTCTTGTCCACCAAAAATTCTATTTCAGATCTTGGTACATTTTATTACTACTTGGATGCGTATTTGGAGTGATGTGCTTTATCCAAGATTTTCCTTCGAAGTTCAAAGTCCTTGAACCATACGGTACCGTTCGAGCCTTGTGTGAGACATTTTTCTTTACTATTTTTAATGTTTTGACGGATTTAATTCATACCAATGTCATTCTTCTATGCAGCAATGATTTCTTCATGGATGGTGGAATGTACACTAAGGTTGCTGATCACTACAACAGGCAAAACATGAAGACTGGGTTCTGAAATAGTTATGTGGTTGCTGCTGTCCTGAAATTCTAGCACCACGTTATTACAGTGAATTTTTCTGGTTAGTGCGCCGGTGACTACATTGGCCTTGCCTGGATGATAATGAATCTCCAAATTGTAATCCTTAATTAATTCTAGCCACCGACATTGCCTCATGTTCAGATCGGTCTGAGTAAAAATGTATTTCAAGCTCTTAATGATCTGTGTAGATATGCACTAAATTCCCTAGTAGGTAATGCCTCCATATTTTTAGTACAAGCACAACTGCAGCTAGTTCTAAATCATGAGATGGATAATGTTCTTCATGCTTCCACAGGTGTCGTGATGCGTAGGCAATGACACAACCGCTTTGCATAAGCACACATCAAAGTCCTGTTCCAGATACATCACAATACATGTGAAACGGTTTGGTGATGTCCAGCTGAGCCAATACTGGGGCAGTGGTTAATAGTTCCTTCAACTTCTGAAATGCTTCTTCACATTCATCACTTCGTTCGAACTTCAAATCATTTTTCAGTAACCTTGTGATAGACTTGGATACCTGGGAAAAATTAGGGATGAACCTACAATAATATCCAGCTAGTCCGAGGAAACTATGAACTTGATGAACTATTTTCGGTGGCTTCCAATCTAGCACATCTTGAACTTTGCTGGGATCTACCGAGATTCCTTCTGCTGAAACTATGTGGCCAAGAAATGGCACACGGTCCAACCAAAATTCACAGTTGCTGAATTTTGCATACAACCTGTGATCTCGGAGACGTTGAAGAACAATGTGATGCTCTTTCTTGGATTTAGAATAGATGAGAATGTCATCAATAAATACTACCACAAATTTGTCTAGCTCTGGCATGAATAGCAAATTCATGAGGTACATGAAATGGGCAGGAGTATTTATTAATCCGAATGACATTACTAGATACTCGAATAATCCATATCTAGTAGAGAAGGTGGTCTTTGGAATGTCTTCTGCTCTGATCTTGATTTGATGATAACCCGAACGGAGGTCAATTTTTGAAAAGACCTTGGCACCAACCAATTGATCAAAAAGGATGTCAATTTGGGGTAGTGGATATTTATTTTTGATGGTAACTTCGTTGAGATGTCGATAATCAATGACAAGGCGCAAAGATATGTCCTTCTTCTTCACAAAAATAGTAGGGCAGCCCCAAGGTGAAGTGCTTGGGCAAATGAATCCCTTTTCCAATAACTCGTTCAATTGCTTTTTCAACTCAGCCAGCTCATTCGGGGCCATTTTATACGAACGACGGGATATTGGAGAAGTTCCTGGCTGTAGTTCTATCTGAAACTCCACTTCACGGTCAGGCGGGAGGCTAGAGATATCTTCAGGGAACACGTTCGAATACTCACAAACAATGGGAATGTTCTTGAGAGATTGTCCTTCCATGTGATGGACAACCAGGGCTTTCGATGAATCGGTATTTAGAGAAAGTGTGTCTTGGCCATGCAAGAGAGAGTTCATGTGAATGATACGGGGCTCGATGTCTAGCATGGCTCTATGGGTTTTCATCCAGATCATGTCTATGATCAGATCGATTTCTTGATCCTTGAGCATGATGAAATCGGTGGGGTGAATCTTTTGATTTATTTCTAGTGGAGCTTTACATACTACTTCGTTAGCCAAAATTTGTCCAGTAGGAGAACGGACGGTGTAGCATTTATTTATGATGGTGGTGTGGAGATTATGTTTTTGCACACAAGCTTTGCTAATGAAAATTATGCGTAGCACCAGAATAAAAAAGTGCAAGGACACGATGGCGATAGAGTGAGAGCGTACTGGTCAGCACGGGTTCGCACTGAGGGATGTCTTCAACATTGGTGTAGTTCACTTGGGCAGCACGAGACGATGCATTCACATTCCTGTTCTGGTTCTGACGTTGGTTGCTATTGTTGTTGTTGTTGTTGTTGCGCCTAGGTGCAGTACAATTCTTAGCAAAGTGGCCGGTACGACCACAGTTGTAGCACGGATAGCTGCTTCCACGGTCATCAGGTTGTGGGGCACGAGCATTCTAATTTCCTTGCTGTTGATATGGTGCACGGTACTGATTGTTCGGTTGTTGGTACGGTGCACGGGGTGGGATGTTCTGCTGTTGTGGTGGCCTCAAGTAGTTCTGGCCAAACTGTCGCTAAAACTGTTGTTGTGATGATGCCCAAAAACGTTGTCCAGTGGGTGAAGTGTAAATCAGGCGGTGTTTCACCTGTGGGGCAGCAGAGGCACTAACAGGAGCCTTCCTCTTGCTCTTCTGGTTCTTCCAGTTCCTCCGGATCCATCATTTCTACATCATCATTACCAGTAGGTGCCATCTCTACATCCTCTTGTTCTATGTACTCTAAGATGATCTCATCCCACTTCCCTTTAATAGGAAGGTGGGCAGCTTTGAATGCATCCAAGTCATCTTGAGCCTCGATCATATCATGCTCAAAACTTTCTGCGTCATGCAAGTCTTGATCATGCTCTTCTATTATCGCATCCATCTCTTCATTCATTCCTTGGATTTGTTGGTTCAGTTCTGCAATTTCCTCATCCTTAGCTTGTTTTTCGACTTTAGAAAGTCAAAGTGTAGCGTGAAACACTTCCAGCCATCAGTTCAAGTTGGTGTACAAGGCAAAAGTGGATAAGCCATAATACTCTATTATGGGCAGCATAGGATCATGGTGGCGATGGTTTAGGTCAAAGATGAAGTCCACATGTCGATTCCATTCAAAATCATTCACATCATTGATGGGCAATAAAGCAACGGGTGTTCTAGCAACGTCATGCTTGTGATCTTCACAAAACCGACTGAGTGCCTTGAAAGCAGCAACACCCCAAGTGGAAGGTAAATCTGTCCCAAAGGCGCTAACAGTCCAAGATTCCCATGCTGGAGTAACCGAGTAGTTGGTGGGAACTGCCACATGGATGACACAAGAGGGGACTCCATGCTCCTGAAATTCCTCGCCAACATAAGTGGGAGGGATGTCATAACCAAGACCACGGAGAACTCTCCAAAAGAAGTTGATCGTGAACTGACATGATCCTAGCCTGGCCTGGGCTGCTGCCCAGCATGCCCTGCTGCCCGGCACACGTGGCCGTCCGGCATGGCCTGCCTTCCGGCGCACCGACTTTGGCCAACCGACCATCACCACCTATAAATAGAGGGGGAATTCGGCAGAAAGGAGAAAGAAAAGCAAGAAACAGATCAAGGAGTCCATTTCCCACAACTTGTACTACTTAGTAGAGTAGGTGTGTGCAAGGACCGAGTGACCGAGAGGGGGGGGGGGTTGAATCAGGAACTCACACTATGTACCAAATTTGCCAAATTCCAAAACCGACCACTCAAACAACTCATATAAAATCTCTAGTGGTGATCACACTAGCAATATAATGAACATATGAAAGGAATATCAACCTAAGCATACTAGTGGATCACACAAGGCAATACAACTCCTATGCAAGCTAGTAGTCAAATGCAGAAGCTAAAACATATCTAACACAGAAGAGGCCTATTCATGCAATTCAACAAGATACTCAACAAGAGCAAGATAAGCACACATGCATGAATAGCACGATATATAAATGTGGAAAGTAATGCGTCAAAGTAAGGAGTAGAGTGTGGTGCCCCATTCCTGGAGGATCGAGGTCGCGAAGGTGCTGATAACGCAGACACTTGATAATACAACATTGGTCCAAATTTATGTTGAATATTACATCATTAAGGTCATCAAAGTGCAGCGGAATAATACAAATTCATGATGTTTTAAAAACAGCGGAAGCAAATAATGGTAAGGAACTACGAGCTCGACGGTACAACATAGTGATGATTCATGCCCGTAGAACCTTCACCCTAGCAGCACACAACATCACTGTGGTGGCAAGTCGAGACTCCCAGTGGGCAGTCCAAGGCATCACATCTACAAGCAATTCTATCTCTTAATTACCTAAAAAACAACAATGGCACAAAGCCTGAGTGCTATTTACTCAGCAAAACTTACCCGTCGAACACCTAAACATGCAATGGCTCCAATAGGTGGCTTGTTTGAATGGACTTGCACTAAGCAACCTATAAGTTCTATCAAGTTTTATTCTCAATCTAATTGGGTAGAGCAGAAATGTAACTTTAGTGAGCATCATAAGGTAGTAAAGAAGTACATAAAGTAAGTACAACATAAGAGCAGTAATAATAATAATCATCAACAAGAAACATAATCAATTTCTAAGTATCATGTGCAACTACGTGATTGGCATAGTGACCAAGTGGTACTCATAACAGCGAGCGATAACAATTGCAATCAATTTACACCAGCTGAGAAACCCTGAGATACATGACACATACGTACCAATTAAGGTTGTATATGGCAATTTTCGCAAGAAAAGCACTCACACCTCAGACCAGGTGTGGTGACATCGACTGGGCATGCCGTTCTACCAACAGTACTTCATGGTATGAACCACCCTTAATGCAAGTGACCTTTAATGCTACATCGGTTTACTAGTGCCCATAAACTAGCTTGCATTCGGTACTGTTCAATACTTGATCAAGGGGCTGACCATGGACGGGTCCTAGGTTCGACAAGGCAGGGCTACCGCAGTCAACACCCATGTGTTGCTGCAAACCTACACATGCATCATCACTGCCCGATCATAACATGAAAGCAAACTTCTTTCATTAAGTTCCGATTTAGTGATCAAGTTCATTCCTTAGTAATAATATCTATCGAGACTATTAATTACTAAGCATAGCAATACAGTACCGATCCTACCAAGTTCTAATAACACTAGCATAGGTCATTTGGGTATCATGCAAAGTGGGTTTCCAACCAACTCCTATGACCTAATGCAAGAATCAAATATCATCACTAGAAGTAATATAAACTAGCAAACTTTATAAAAAGGCGAATACAAACTGAGGCTTGCCTGGATCAACGTTAGTGTTAGCAACTACAATCTCTTGCTCTAGAGAGTCAATATCCTTCTAAAAATCCTCTTCGGGCTCCTGGTTGTCGTTACCTATATGATGGAAAATGTGTTAATGGTATTGTCGGAACACCGTTTAATGCAATGATATGATGCGTGCAAGGTACATTAGTGTTTTAATGTCAACAATATTATTATTATGTTCTTGAAGCCATATGCTTCAGACAAATGAAGTTGATATTAAGGAATTTATGTGTAGATATTCTTTAGGCATTTAATTAGGGTGCAAATGGTACTATGAGCAATTAAATGAATTAGTACAGTAAATATATGTTTCTGGACATGGGTGATTTACTGTGGATAGAGACATATATGATGAACATATTCACCATGTTTCACGGGTAAATTATTTATAAATTATTTACTAGCATTAATCTAAGCAAACACACTAAATAAATTCCAAAGCATAAAATATTTCATATTTTACCAAACCAAAATTTGTGGTGATAGATAATCATGTGTTTACTAATCATGCCAAAAATCATGATTTAATTTGGTTCCTAGAATTTCTGGTGATTTATCTGGTCTTTTGACATTTAAATGCATTAACAAATATACATGTACAGAAACATTAGGTTATGATTTTACTAAACTAAAGCACTCTATGATGAACCTAACAAAATTTATTTGGGCCTCATTGGACTTATATTCAATTTACTATGGCTTTTAGAAGTTCTCAGCATTTTTCTGTCATTTTCTGGTATTTTCGGGTTTTATCAACTAACACATCAGCGCCACGCGGGTGACACGCAGGAGCCACGTCGGAGCAAACTCAGCGCCAGCGAGGCTGCCAGTAGGTGCCAGCCGGCTTCGGCCGGAGCACGGCGGCGCGCGGCCGGAACTCACCGGAGGGCTCGCCGCTGGACGCTGCAGGCGTCGAAAGCTCGCCTCGAGGGCAGGAAAATGATGCGCACGTCGAGACAAGAAGGTTGGCAGGGGTCACAAGGTTGGGATCTCATCGGAAGGTGACCGTCGGTTAGAGGCGGCGAAAGAGGGAGGTTCAGCAGCGTCGTGAAGGGGGCTCGTAGCGGCAAGGCAGATGCGGTCTGCTCCTACAACTTCATGGCGACGAGGCGAAGACCGTCATTAGGCCAGTGAGCGTCTAGAATGGCCAGAAGATGGGGCTTGTCATGGAGGTGGCTCAGACACGGCGGCGCAGAGGAGGTCAGCTGGGGAAAACGTGGAATGCCGGCACCCTCATGCAAGGATCCAAGGGAAAACTGGTTAGGCGCGCTCAACGAAGAGTTGCACACGAAGGAGAAGAGAAAAGGGGAAGCGATGCTCACCAGAGGCCGGGAATTTGGACTACCGCCGATGGAGTTCACCGGGGATGGTTTCCCTGTGCTTGAGCAAATTCAACCGAATGTTGATGGGAATGAGGCCTAGTAGTGGCGTGGGAGGTAGAAGGCCATGTGCACGCGCTGGTTTGTGGTGTCGGGTGAGACCCGAGGGTAGTGGGGAAAGAAGGGCAGCAAGGTCGAGCTTGGAGCAGTAATGTCGAAGAATAGGGGAGAAGAAACTGAGACCAGGGAGGGTGTCTTAACGGTCGAGAGGGAATCTGAGGTGGGGTGGCTCGAGGTCGCGCTAGGTCAGCGTATCGATTTGTGCAGATGAGGCGATGGGAGCAGCAGGGCGCACGAGAATTCAAGTCTCACCGGTCGGCATGGCTGTCATGCAGAGGCGGGGAAGAAGATCGTTGGGCGGCACTGTGGCAGAGGTGAGGGATAGGACAGGACGGGGGTGTAGAGGGGGGGGGGGCAGGCGGCACTGTTGTGCGCGAGGTCCCGAGGCGGGCATGGTGGCGTGAGCGCCAGCGCTGGCGTGCGTCAGGGGGGAGGGGGAAAAGGTCTGCGCTCGGACCAATGGAGGTAGAAGGGAAAATATTTTGCACTGTGCCCCGTGAATCTTTTCTAATACTTGCAAATCAGTCCCTAGTTTCAAATATCTCCAAATAAAATAGCTACAAGGCTCCAAATGAATTGGGATTTTGCATATAGGTCCTTTGTGATAATTGTGGTGCTCTGGTGGGACCCAAATGTTCAGAACAATTATAGAAATTTTAAAATTCAAATTCAATTTCAAAAGGTTTCTAGGTTTAATTTATTTGTTTGAGGTATTTGCAAATATGGTAAAATGCTCATTAAATTCATAAAATTCTATTTTATTATCTCCAAACTGATTATGAATTTTACTTGACATTGTTGTAGAGAAAATTTTTAATTGCCTCACAATCTTGTTTGCAGAGTTTTTAATTGCTTAGGATTAATTCGAATTAGGTGAGGCTCTATCATTTCATGCTATACTTAGTTATAATTTGTGCTCTTCATGCTTGTTAAGTAAAAATGAGACACATGGGTGTCACAGCCCTCCCTCCATAAAGAAATCTCGTCCCGAGATTACGAACAAGGCAAACTAGAGGGAAGTACGGTGGTCAAAATATACCTGTGTATGACGACCAAACTTCCGGGTAATGTGTACCCAGAAATTCTTCAGATTCCCAAGTGGATTCATCTTCCGAGTGATTACTCCATTGAACTTTATGGAATTTGATTGTTCTTTTACGGGTTGTTCGGAGTATGTGAAGTCTGGTTGAAGTTGGTCATAGTCTTCCAAGATTTTGTCAATGGGTGGTTTGAGACACCGCTTTAGCTGAGAGACACGAAAGGTGTTATGAACTCCAGACAAGTTAGCAGGTAACTCCAGCTTGTAGGCTACGTTTCCACATTGTTCCATAATCTGGAATAGTCCAATATAACGGGGAGCTAACTTTCCTTTGACTCCAAACTGTTGAATACCTTTCATAGGTGACACTCAGAGATAGACATAGTCACCTTTATTTAAATATAGTGGTCTACGTCGTCTATTTGCATACTTTTCTTGATAGCATTTAGCAGCTTTAAGATTTGCCTGAATGGTACGAACTTTTTCTTCAGCATCCTTTACAAGATCAGGACAAATGTTACTCTTTCTCTAGGTTCGATCCAGTTCAGAGGGGTTCTACAACTGCGACCATAGAGTGCTTGAAACGGTGACATTTCCACACTCTCTTGGTAACTGTTGTTATACGAAAATTCCGCATAAGGTAGATACTCATCCCAATTACCACCATGTGCTAAAACTTATGCTCTAAGGATATATTCCAAAATTTTGTTGACACGCTTTGTTTGTCCATTGGTAGCGGGATGGTAAGCAGAACTCCGGATTAAGATTGTACCCAAAGATGCGTGCAGCTGTTCCCAGAAACGAGTGACAAACTGCAAGCCACAATCTGAAATGATGGTCTTGAGTACTCCATGAAGACACAAAATTTTTGCGATGTATAGATCTACATACTGTCGTATGTTGTATCTATTGTTGACTGGCAGGAAGTGAGCAGATTTGGTGAGTCTGTCCATAATGACCCAAAGTGAATCATGCTTCCGAGAGGTGAGAGGGACACCAACAATAAAGTCCATGCTGATATCTTCCCATTTCCAGGCGGGAATACTCAATGGTTGAAGTAATCCGGCCCGTTTCAAATGGTCAGCCATAACTCTCTGACAAGTATCACATTCTGCAACATATCGAGCAACTTCTCGCTTCATTCTTGCCCACCAAAAATTCTTTTTCAGATCTTGTTACATTTTATTACTACTCGGATGGATAGCGTATTTGGAGTGATGTGCTTCATCCAAGATTTTCCTTTGGAGTTCAAAGTCCTTTAGTATGAATAAACGGTTATTGAACCATATGGTACCGTTCGAGTCTTGTGTGAAACATTTTTCTTTACTATTTTTAATGTTTTGACAGATATAATTCATACCAATGTCATTCTTCTATGCAGCAATGATTTCTTCATGGATGGTGGAATGTACACTAAGGTTGTTGATCACTACAACAAGCAAAACATGAAGACTGGGTTCTGAAATAGTTATGTGGTTGCTGCTGTCCTGAAATTCTAGCACCAAGTTATTACAGTGAATTTTTCTAGTTAGTGTGCCGGCGACTACATTGGCCTTGCCTGGATGATAATGAATCTCCAAATTGTAATCCTTAATTAATTCTAGCCACTGAGGTTGCCTCATGTTCAGATCGGTCTGAGTAAAAATGTATTTCAAGCTCTTAATGATCTGTGTAGATATGCACTAAATTCCCTAGTTGGTAATGCCTCCATATTTTTAGTGCAAGCACAACTGCAGCTAGTTCTAAATCATGAGTTGGATAATGTTCTTCATGCTTCCGTAGGTGTCGCGATGCATAGGCAATGACATGACCACTTTGCATAAGCACACATCCAAGTCCTATTCCAGATGTATCATAATACACGTCAAATGGTTTGGTGATGTTCGGGTGAGCCAATACTGGGGCAGTGGTTAATAGTTCCTTCAGCTTATGAAATCCTTCTTCACATTCATCACTCCATTCCAACTTCAAATTTTTTTTCAGTAATCTTGTGATAGGCTTGGATACCTGGGAAAAATTAGGGATGAACCTACAATAATATCCAGCTAGTCCGAGGAAACTACGAATTTGATGAACTATTTTTGGTGGCTTCCAATCTAGCACATCTTGAACTTTGCTGGGATCTACCGAGATTCCTTCTGCTGAAACTATGTGACCAAGAAATGGCACACGGTCCAACCAAAATTCACACTTGCTGAATTTTGCAAACAACATGTGATCTCAAAGACATTGAAGAACAATGTGATGCTCTTCCTTAGACTTAGAATAGATGAGAATGTCATCATTAAATACTACCACAAATTTGTCCAGCTCTGGCTTGAATACCGAATTCATGAGGTACATGAAATGGGCAGGAGCATTTGTTAATCCGAATGACATTACTAGATACTCGAATAATCCACATCTAGAAGAGAAGGCGGTCTTTGAAATGCCTTCTGCTCTGATCTTGATTTGATGATAACCCGAACGGAGGTCAATTTTTGAAAAGACCTTGGCACCAACCAATTGATCAAAAAGGATGTCAATTCGTTGTAGTGGATATTTCTTTTTGATGGTAACTTCGTTGAGCGGTCGATAATCAATGACAAGGCGCAAAGATTTGTCCTTCTTCTTCACAAAAATAGCAGGGCAGCCCCAAGGTGAAATGCTTGGGCAAATGAATCCCTTTTCCAATAACTCGTTCAATTGCTTTTTCAACTCAGCCAGCTCATTCGGGGCCATTTTATACGGACGACGGGATATTGGAGAAGTTCCTGGCTGTTGTTCTATATTAAACTTCACTTCACGGTCACGCAAGAGGCCAGAGATATCTTCTGGGAACACGTCCGAATACTCACAAACAACGGGAATGTTCTTGAGAGATTATCCTTCCAAGTGATGGACAACCAGGGCTTTTGATGAATCGGTATTTAGAGAGTTCATGTGAATGATACTGGGCTCGATGTCTAGCATGGCTCTATGGGTTTTCATCCAGATCATGTCTATGATTAGATCGATTTCTTGATCCTTGAGCATGATGAAATCGGTGGGGTAAATCTTTTGATTTATTTCTAGTGGAGCTTTACATACTACTTTGTTAGCCAAAATTTGTCCAGCAGGAGAGCAGACGGTGTAGCATTTATTTATGGTGGTGGTGTGGAGATTATATTTTTGCACACAAGCTCTGCTAATGAAAATTATGCGTAGCACCAGAATCAAAAAGTGCGAGGACAGGATGGCGATAGAGTGAGAGCGTACCGGTCAGCACGGGTTTACACTGAGGGATGTCTTCAACATTGGTGTAGTTCACTTGGGCACCACGAGACGGTGCATTCACATTCCTGTTCCAGTTCTGACGTTGGTTGCTATTGTTGTTGTTGTTGTTGTTGCACCTAGGTGCAGTACAATTCTTAGCAAAGTGGCCGGTACGACCATAGTTATAGCACGGATAGCTGCTTCCATGGTCATCAGGCTGTGGGGCACGAGCATTCTGATTTCCTTGCTGCTGATATGGTGCACGGTACTGATTGTTCGGCTATTGGTACGGTGCACGGGGTGGGAAGTTCTGTTGTTGTGGTGATGCCCGAAAACACTGTCCGGTGGGTGAAGTGTATATCAGGCAATACTTCACCTGTGGGGCAGCAGAGGCACCAATGGGGGCCTTCCTCTTGCTCTTTTGGTTCTTCCAGTTCCTCCGGATCCATCATTTCCACATCGTCATTACCAGTAGGTGCCATCTCTACATCCTCTTGTTCTCCGTACTCTAAGGTGATCTCATCCCAATTCCCTTCAATAGGAAGGTTTGCAGCTTTGAATGCATCCAAGTCATCTTGAGCCTCGATCATATCATGCTCAAAACTTTCTGTGTCATGCAAGGCTTTATCATGCTCTTCTATTATCGCATCCATCTCTTCATTCTTTGCTTGGATTTGTGGTTCAGTTCTGCAATTTCCTCATCCTTAGCTTGTTTTTCGACTTCAGAAAGTCAAAGTGCAGCGTGAAACACATCCAGCCATCAGCTCAAGTTGGTGCACAAGGTGAAAGTGAATAAGCCATAATACTCTATTATGGGTAGCATAGGATCATGGTGGTGATGGTTTAGGTCAAAGATGAAGTCCACATGCCGATTCTATTTAAAATCATTCACATCATTGATGGGCAATAATGCGACGGGTGTTCCAGCAACGTCATGCTTGTGATCTTCACAAAACCGAGTGAGTGCCTTGAAAGTTGCAACACCCCAAGTGGAAGGCAAATCTATCCCAAATGCGCTAATGGTCCAAGATTCCCATGCTGGAGTAACCGAGTAGTTGGTGGGAACTGCCACATGGATGACACAAGAAGGGACTCCATGATCCTAAAATTCCTTGCCAACATAAGTGGGAGGGATGTCATAACCGAAACCATGGAGAACTCTCCAAAACATATGAGTCATCCTGGTGAACTCCAGGCCGTCGGTGATCTCCCAACCCGGTGGTGGTTGGTTGTTGTTTTCAACCATCTACAAGGAAAGTATTTTGATTGAGTCAAACCTTCCTTACACTAAAGATGCATTTCACATAAGGTGCTATGAAATACGGAGACAAAGTTTTAGTTTACATTTTCCAGTCTCAAGGGGCAATAATACGGCAATGGCTTTTAAAACACATTCTGTCTGTTGATGCCGAAAAGCGCCGCTACACGAGCACATCCTTGTGCAGATGGCAAAAACAGAACTCGATGCTGAATTTTCCAAAACCAGACCCTCCAGTTTCAAAAACCGGAGCCTCCAGTTTCGTCGGGGTTCTGACGAAAACCAACAAATGCTTGCCCGGGAGGTACCCCGTCAGGGCAAGTGCACTCTTGGGTTGTCCTAACGTCGACAGGCCAGTTAGGACGCCTTCAAACGTTTGAGATGAAGAAGAACATCAATTAGGGTTGGAAAAGTGGTAGGAGAGATAAAAAAGATAAAAGAGACAAAAAAGATAAAGAAAATATGTTTTGATCGATTGGGTGATGCCTCAATCGGCCGTGGCCCTTTGTATGTAAAGGGTGAGAAGCCTTGCCCCGCAAAAAACCAAGATTTACATGATTTACATGAAGAAAACTAACTCTAACTTGGTCTAGACCGTGAAAACCGGACCCTCCGATTTACAAAACCGGACCATCCGGTTTTATAGTATGTGAACATCTTCGAAATGTCATAACTTCCAAAATAGGCGTTCCATATATCCGTTTTGATCGTCTCGACAAGGGCTTCATCATGGAGACATCAAATAAGTATTTTGGCTCTATCTTCATATCTTTTCATGCACTTCTTTATTTCTCAAGTGAAACTTAGCCAAAATATTTAAGCAATATGCTCACAACCTACAAAACATGTCTATATACCAAACATATAAAATAATCAACATTGGCTTTGATTTAGACAATTTTTACCATTATTTGTCTACCAAAACCGGATGCTCTGGTTTTGTAAACCGGACACTCCGGTTTTCCCAGAATGTATATTTTGGTCATCAACACTTGCCCCCCTATTTTTTGGCAAAGCTTGCATGCGAAAAAATATTTTTATAGACCAAAATTGCATAAGCACGATGATCATCATTACTCATTGTCCATTATTCTCCTAAGGGCGATAATAATGTTCTATCGGCCATAACTTCTAGCTTTACTCAAGTTGGAATGGAAGTTACCTTTTTTAGCCTCCATTCTTTCTTGACAACTTTTGGTGACGCAACAGGTACCTTTTCCACTTGCTCCTTTGCGGTTTCATGCTTGCGCATCCGTTGGAGTCTCCTTTTCTGTGTGTGAGATAAGCCTGAGGGACACCACCTCGGCTGTAAATATTTTGAGTCATGCTTACTATCTTTCTCACATCTACTATTGTTGTTAACAGGTGTTTTAACTAGATTGTTATTAACAAAATCCAGTTGTTGTAATGTTCCCCAATAATAATATGGACTATAAAATTGCATTGGATAAGGTAGTATCAACACATAAGGGTAAGCCCAAGGCCAATAATAATAAGGATAGGCCCAAAGTAGGCCCAAAGTAGTGGACTAAGTGGCTCAGAAAATGATGTAACATCATTACCTTGTGATTGGTAAGATCCGGATGTCTTCCAATACTTTGTTGGACACCTATCATTGCTCTCATGCACCTTATGCTTGAATACTTTCGAATTATTTGGTTGTATCATCTTCAGGTCCTTATCTACAAAACCGGAGCCTTCGATTTCCAAAACCGGACCATCAGTTTTTTTCTGCCCCTTGGAATTAACCGGATTTTGACGAGATTTTGCTTGCCCCCCGAGTATTGGATCACTCAATGCATCTTAAGGAGTCTTTCTTGATATAACTTTCTTTTCCAAGCCCCTTTCTTCTTTTATCATGTCTTCACCAATGATTACATTTCTTCCCTTTAGTTGATTTGGCTTGACTTGGCCTAATTAACACTTTTGTGTTTTGCAAATCAATTGTGTGAATAGGAAATGACTGCTGGTCAACTTGCATCCTCTTAAGGCACAAGTGTCCATCATGAATATCCGATCGTATTTGTCGCCTAAAAACATTACAATCATTCGTGGCATGAGAATAAGAATTATGCCACTTACAAAAAGCTCTCCGCTTTAACTCATCAAGTGGTGGTATAGCATGTGACAACCTAATCTTTCTAGCTCGTAATAATTCATCAAAAATTTTGTCACATTTATTTACATCAAAGGTAAATTTCTCTTCTTGCCGATTTTTATTAACCGGCTTGAGAGACTCACAAGTGCTTGGCTTACCTTTAGGTGACCATGTGAATTCAGCAGCATAAACATTCTTGTCTTCATCAAGCAACTCATCATATTCATCACAAATTACATAAACAGAATGGTTAGTTTTTTCATTCGATTTTTGCAAGTTTCTAGGCTCTTTAGCTCGGCTTTCATTAGCTAGAGCCTTTTGCAATACTTGACTTACATAGAAATTCTTGACCCTCTAGCTTCTCTTTATGAAAATCGAGTAAACCAAAATAAGCTAGATCAGCTAAATCTCTATCAGAAATTGTCAAACTATAGCATCGGTTTCTTGTGTCTCTAAACCTTCTAATATAATCAGAAACAGGCTCATGCAAATTTTGTTTAACCAATGTAAGATGTGACAATTTTAATTCAGATTCACCAGTAAAGAAATATTCATGAAACTTTTTTTCTAAATCAGCCCAAGTATAATTAGAATTGGGTGGCAAAGAAATAAACCAAGTAAATACAGCACCCGAAAGAGACAAAGGAAATAATCTTAATTTATAAATATCACTAGTACTAACTTTCCCACATTGTATAATAAACTGGCCGATATGTTCTAGAGTAGATCTATTATCATTACCAGTGAATTTAGCAAAATCAGGAACCTTATAGTTTTGCGGAAACTTAACATGCTCATAAGTCTCAGGATAAGGTTTCTGATAGGATCGACTCTTGACCTTAGGATCTACACCAAAAGTGGATTTAAACATAGTAGCAATTTCAGCGCTAAGGTCATCTACAATCAAAGGATCCATTCTTGACTGACTAGGAACTGATCCATGATGAATACCATGTGCTTGTTCCTATTATGTAGTGGTGTACCATGTGCTTGTTGTGGTGATGTGTTCGGCAATGTGTAAGGAACATGTTGCAATGAACTATTAAAATTTGACATAGGCAAAGCATAGATCAAACACCGGATGGAGGATTTTCATTATACATCATAGTGTGATATGGAGGCACAACACTAGTAACAGGGGTTGTTTCACCAGCTGAAGTACCAAGAACAGTTCAGCTTTGTATATGATTAATCGGTTGCCCCCCAGGAACCTTAAGTATTTGCCAAGTTGAAGGATCATTGGAAGCATGAACATTAAGACTTTTGGCATTAGGAACAGAAGTACTAGCATGGTTGCTAGAAAGCCTATTATCAAGTTTGGCCTCTAATTCTTGAAAGTGAGAAATAAAATCATGACTCATGGCATCAAACTTACTATTCATACTAACAGAAACAGAATCTATTAAATTGGCAACATCAGGATCCAAGCTAATTGGTTTACTCACATTGGTTGCTTCAAAGGAAGGAAAAACTGGATCATTGATTTGAGTGATAGCTCCTGACCAATCCCTCTTGAAGCAAAGAAGAAGTTCTTCAAGATCTTGTGCTTCTTGAGCCTTTCTTTCTTCTTCATGTGCCTTCTTTTGCGCCTCTAAATGATACTGGAATGCCTTTCTCATGTCCTCTGGGATTTCTGCCAATTTTGGCGTAATGATGTTCGACTTTGTCACCTTAGAAGGCATAATTGGAGAAATTAATTTGGCTTAAAAAGCAATGAATTTCTTCCCCAGCAGAGTCACCAAAAAGTGTGTTGACGCCGAAATGCTCCGCTACACGAGCACGTCCTTGTGCAGATGGCAAAAATAGAACTTGATGCTGAATCTGCCAAAACCGGACCCTCCGGTTTCCAAAATCGGAGCCTCCGGTTTCGTCGGGGTTTCGATGAAAACCAACGAACGCTTGCCCGGGAGGGACCCTGTCAGGGCAAGTGCACTCTTGGGTTGTTCTAACATTGGCAGGCCAGTTAGGACGCCTTCAAACACCGTAGGGACGAAGAAGAACAACAATTAGGGTTGGAAAAGTGGTAGGAGATATAAAAAGATAAAGAAAATATGTTTTGATCGATTGGGTGATGCCTCAATCGGCCGTGGCCCTTTGTATATAAAGGGTGGGAGGCCTTGCCCCACAAAAAACCGAGATTTACATGATTTATGTGAAGAAAACTAACTCTAACTGGGTCTGGACTATGAAAACCAGACCCTTTGATTTACAAAACCGGACCATCTAGTTTTATAGTCTGTGAACATCTTTGAAATGTCATAACTTCCTCGTCCGGACTCGAAAATAGGTGTTCCATATATCCATTTTGATCGTCTTGACAAGGGCTTCATTGTGGAGACTTCAAATAAGTATTTTGGCTTGATCTTCATACCTTTTCATGCACTTCTTTGTTTCTCAAGTGAAACATAGCCAAAATATTTAAGCAATATGCTCACAACCTGCAAAACATGTCTTAATACCAAACATATAAAATAATCAACATTAGCTTTGATTTAGACAATTTTGACCATTATTTGTGTGCCAAAACCGGATGCTCCGGTTTTGTAAACCGGACACTCCGGTTTTCCCAGAATGTATATTTTGGTCATCAACACTGTCTTAACTGTACAACAGTCAGAAAAGTGAGTATTTCAACCAGAAAACAAAGTCTTAAAATCTGGTGCTTGGAACCATGTTATAGTAGACTTTCATAGCCTTCCAGATTATATTTACACTCTCAAAAATTCCAAGTAAAGCTAGACTTACGAGTTTTTCAAGTTCAGGTTGCCAGATTCTGTTTCTGGACGATAGGAGCTTAGTGTTTTGGCTCTACTGGACAGTGGGAAACCAATAATATTATGAAACCTATTGGATATGAAAATAGACTTCAAAGTCTTTCCAGATTGGATTTAAACACTAAAAAATTCGAAGTACAACTCCAGTTATGAAATTTCTAAGTTCAGAATTATGCTGAAAGCAGTGTGTTGGCAGATTATACTTGCTCTCTGTTTCTGAGGTTGTTACTTTTATGATCAATAATTAACTTAAACATTGGGTGATAGAGGATGTTTAAAATTTCTAAAAAGTATTTTTATGAATTATTTGGTTGAGTAAATTAATAACTATGAATTGTTGAAGGTTACAGCTAAAACAGGACACATTCTTGCTAATTTGACAATTGGACTTGCATTTTAAAATTTTAGGCTCAACAAGTTTAGAAAATTTGTATCTAGAGGTCGGTGAGCAAGATGAGAACAAGGTTTTAGTTTAGTTATATAGGGATGCATGATGCAAAATTTTCATTTTATTAACCTATCGTTCCTCACAACACAACACATATTTTGCCGATACTTAGCGGCACAAATATTTGGTGACAACCCACACTCAATGGGTAAATTAATCTAAGTGTTGTACTAACGGCATTAGTGTACCTGAAGAATATCCATTGCAGAAACAATATATCAAATTCAAAAGAAACTACAAAAATAACAACAATTTTACTAGCAATGATCCATGGAAAAGGATCGCCCCGTGATAAGTCACAAGCCAATAGTGTCTCGTATCTGTCTATGAGCACAGACACCGATATCACGCATGTCGGTTAAGCATGCACGTACCTTCATTTGAAGAAGTCGTAGATGCAAATAATGTAAACAAACATAACCCAGGTTAGCTTTGTCACCACCCTATTATCTATATGGGCAATACTAACGTATCCTCACTCGCAAACGTTATAATTTTTGAAAATATGTTTTATTTGTTGTAATATAATGGACCACGGCTCTGATACCAGCTGTGGCGCCCCATTCCCGGAGGATCAAGGTCCCGAAGGTGCTGATAATGCAAACACTTGATAATACAACATTGGTCCAAATTTAAGTTGAACATTACATCATTAAGGTGATCAAAGTGCAGCGGAATAATACAAATTTTTGATGTTTTGAAAACAGCGGAAGCAAATAACAGTAAGGAACTATGAGCTCGATAGTACAACATAGTGATGATTCATGCCCGAAGAACCATCACCCTAGCAGCACACAACATCACTGTGGCAATAAGTTGGACTCCCAGTGGTCAGTCCAACCCTCAGGGACTTGCATGTCCCAAGGCATCACATCTACAGGCAATTGTATCTCTTCGTTACCTAAAAAATAACAATGGCACAAAGCCTGAGTACTAATTACTCAGCAACACTTACCTATCGAACACCTATCGCACTAAGCAGCCTGTTAGTTCTATCATGTTTTATTTTTTCAATTGGTAAAGCAGAAGTGTATCTTTATAGAGCATCATAAGGTAGTAAAGCAGTACATAAAGTAAGTACAACATAAGAGCAATAACAATAATAATCAACAACAAGCAACATAATCAATTTCCAATTATCATGTGCAACTACGTGATTAGCGCGGTGACTAAGTGGGACTCATTACTATGAGCGACAGCAACTGCAATCGACTTACATCAGCTGGGAAAAGCTGAGATACATGACACATACACACGAATTAAGGTCGTATATGGCAACCTTCCGCAAGAAAAGCACTCACACCTCATACCGGGTGTCGTGACATCGAGTGGGCATGCCATTCCGCCAACAGTACTTCGTGGTATGAATCGCCCACTCCAGTAGCAGAAGAGTCAACGACCAATGCACCTTAACCATCCTTAATGCAAGTGAACTTTAATGCTACATCAGTTTACTAGTGCCCATAAACTAGCATGCATTTGGTACTATTCAATACTTGATCAAGGGGCCGACCACAGACGGGTCCTAAGTTCGACAAGGCAGGGCTACCGCAGTCAACACCCATGTGTTGCTGCAAACCTACACATGCATCATCCCTGCCCGGTCATAACATCAAAGCAAACTTCTTTCATTAAGTTCCGATTTAGTGATCAAGTTCATTCTTTAGTAATAATATCTATCGAGACTATTAATTACTAAGCATAGCAATACAATACCGATCCTACCAAGTTCTAATATCAGTAGCATAGGTCATTTGGGTATCATCCAAATTGGGTTTACAACCAACTCCTATGGCCTAATGCAACAATCAAATATCAACACTAGTAGTGATATAAACTAGCAAACATTATAAAAAGGCAAATGGAAACCGAGGCTTGCCTGGATCAACGTTAGTGTTAGAAACTACAATGTCTTGCTCCTGAGAGTCAATATCCTTCAGAAAATCCTCTTCGGGCTCCTGGTTGTCGTTACCTATATGATGGAAAATGTGTTAACGGTATTGTGAGAACATCGTTTAATGTAATGATATGATGCAAGGTACATTAGTGTTTTAATGTCAATAATATAATTATTATGTTCTCGAAGCCATATGCTTCAGAGAAATGAAGTTGATATTAAGGAATTTGTGTAGATATTCTTTAGGCATTTCAATAGGGTGCAAATGGTACTATGAGCAATTAAATGAATTAGTACAGTAAATATTTGTTTCTAGACATGGGTGATTTATTGCGGGCAGAGACATATATGTGAAAATTTTCACCAAGTTTCATGGGTAAATTATTTACTAGCACTAATCTAAGCAAACACACTAAATAAATTCTAGAGCATAAAATATTTCATATTTTACCAAACCAAAATTTGTGGTGATAGATAATCATGTGTTTACTAATCATGCCAAAAATCATGATTTAATTTGGTTCCTAGAATTTCTATTGATTTATCTGGTCTTTTGACAATTAAATGCATTAACAAAAATATATGTACAGAAACATTAGGTTATGATTTTACTAAAATATAGCTCTCCATGATGAACCTAACAAAATTTATTTGGGTCTCATTGGACTTATATTCGATTTACTATTGTTGTTAGAAGTTCTCAACATTTTTCTGTCATTTTCTGGTATCTGTGTGTTTTATAAACTAACACGTCAGCGCCACGCGGGTGAAACTCACCGGAGGGCTCGCAGATCCAGCGAGGCTGCCAGTAGGCACCATTCAGCTTTGGCCGGAGCGCGGCGGCGCGCGGCCGAAACTCACCGGAGGGCTCGCCGCTGGACGCTACAAGCGTTGGAAGCTTGTCACAGGGGTAGGAAAATGACACGCATGTCGAGGCAAGAACGTTAGCAGCGATCACGAGGTTGGGATCTCACCGGGAGGTGACCGTCAGCGAGAGGCAGCGGAAGAGGGAGGTTCAGCAGCGTCGTGAAGGGGGCTCATAGTGGCAAGGCAGTCACAGTCTACTCCTACAGCTTCATGGAGACGAGGCGAAGACTGTCATCAGACCAGTGAGCGTCTGGAATAGCTGGAAGATGGGGCTCATTGTGGAGGTGGCTCAGACACGGCGGCGCAGAGGAGGTCAGCCGAGGAAAACGTGGAATGCCGGCGTCCTCGGTTAGGAGCGCATGGATCCAAGAGAAAATTGGTTAGGCGCGCTCGGCGAAGAGTTGCGCATGAAGGAGAAGAGAAAAGGGGAAGCGATGCTCACCAGAGGCCGAGAATTTAGACTACCGCCAATGGAGTTCGTCGGGGATGGTTTCCCTATGCTTGAGCAAATTCAATCGAATGTTGATGGGAATGAGGCCTAGCAGTGGCGTGGGAGGCAGAAGGGCATGTGCACGCACTGGTTTGTGGTGTTGGGTGAGTCTTGATGGCAGTGGGGAAAGCAGGGCAATGAGGTCGTGCTTGGAGCAGTAATGGCAAAGAACAGGGGAGAAGAAAATGAGACCAGGGAGGGTGTCTTATCGGCCGAGAGGGAATCCGGGGTGGGGTGGCTCGGTGTCGCGCTAGGTCAGCGCATCGATTTGTGCAGATGAAGCAACGGGAGCGGTAGGGCATGCAGGAATTCAAGTCTCGCCGGTCGACACGGCTGTCGTGCCGTGGCGGGGTAGAAGATCATTGGGCGGCACTGCAGTTGAGGTGAGGGATGGGACAGGACGGGGGTGTAGAGGGGGTGGGGGCAGGCGGCACTGTTGCGCACGAGCAACCGAGGCGGGCACGGTGGCATGAGCGCCAACGCTGGTGTGCATCGGGGGGGGGGGAGAGAGAAGGTCTACACCGGGGCCAATGGAGGAAGAAGGGAAAAGACTTTGCACTGTGCCCCTTGGATCTTTTCTTATCCTTTCAAATCAGTCCCTAGTTTCAAATATCTCCAAATAAAATAGCTACAAGGCTTCAAATGAATTGGGATTTTGCATATAGGTCCTTTGTGATAATTGTGGTGCCTTGGTGGGACCCAAATGTTCAGAATAATTATAGAAATTTTAAAATTCAAATTCAATTTCAAAAGGTTTCTAGGTTTAATTTATTTGTTTGAGGTATTTCCAAATATGGCAAAATGCTCATTAGATTCATAAAATTCTATTTTATTATCACCAGACTAATTATGAATTTTACTTGACATATGTTGTAGAGAAAAATTTTAATTGCCTCACAATCTTGTTTGTAGGGTTTTTAATTGCCTAGGATTAATTCAAATTGGGTGAGGCTCTAACATTTTCATGCTATACTTGTTAAGTAAAAATGAGACACCTGGACTCCATCAAGCTCATCAAGCCTTAACAACTAAACAAGTGTTCCTAACACTTGCTCCATAGCTTTTCCTTTGCTTTGATCCATCTCCATCAACCCTTGGACTCCATCAAGCTCATCAAGCCTCCATGCTTGTGGTCATTGTCATCAATCGTCAAGGCCATCGTCTACAATTATCTTTGAGTAGAAAAGGTTTCCTACACGAACAACTCGTGTAGAGATTATCACATTTCATATTTATCATTCATCACTAAAACATCATACCTTGGGGTGACCTCAATGGTCATAATTCTTACAATCTCCCCCTTTTTGGTGATGGATGACAACCACTACTTATGATGATCCAAAACGGACGAGCAATAAGGAACCAAAGGAATAGAGTGGATTGAAAAGATTACCTTGGTCCTTACCTTGGAAGTAGTCTCCCCTTGGAATGTACTAGGTGTTGAGGGAGAACTACCCAAATACATAGCACACTCGTTGGTGAGCTTGAGTTGAATTTTGCGCCTGTCACAGTGTCATGGTAGATATTTTTGTGGACGTAGACACGTACCATTGTTGTTCTTTTCCTTTTTGGTGTAGATGTTCATGTTGACATTATCTTCACGTGTACTTCAAGTGAACATTCACTATTGTCTTGATCATCTTCATTTGGTCTTCATGTTTTCCTTTTTGTCACCTCATATCTTCCTTGTATCTTCATGTTCTTCTTCTCCTCTTACTATACTTGACTTTGGGATCTTTATGTCTTCACGTTCTTTTTCTCCTTCTTGTTATCCTCAATCTTGTCTTGGCTTTTGGATCTTCATGTTCTTCTCCCCCTTTGTCACCTATCACTAAAAACCACAAACCAAAGGCAAAAACACTAGACAACCAATGAGCAAATAATAAATGGCAAGAGTTAGGAAAACTCCCCCTTTCGTGGTGCTCTTTCTTCGTTGTGATGGTGTTTTACCAAAGCTCCCCCTACACACATGGCTTAACAATGTATTTTCTTAAATATCCAAAGGATAGTCATCTGTGTGATGGGAATGTATGAGCCACTTGTCTTTGATCCGCGTGAGTAGATTTAACATCGGAGCTCGTTTGAACGTGACTCAATGGGCATGAAGCACTACAATCACTATGTGATCATCTAGAGGGTCATATACTTACATTGTAAATAAGCAACAAACCATAGACAAATGCTTGGGAGCATGTATGGTATCACAATGCAAGAATGCAAATGCAACAAGTATACAATGCATGATGTGATGCTAAAGAAAAGAGATAGAACCGCTACAAACCAAAGTGTCGATGATGAGTTGTTCCCAACTTTAGCTTGCTCACAATGGACTGTTCTTCAAAGCCTTGGGCACACCATGAACTACCTTCACAAGCTTAACCCATGTCCATTGCTATCTTAAGGAGGTCCAAAGTCAGCCTACAAAAGAAGAGAAACAAGCACAAAACAAATACACAAACAACAAAACAAACAAACACTATACATATTTATAAAGGACAAGCTCAAGGGTTACTCATGTGAAGTTGGAGAGGTCAAGAACATTGAGTTCTCCCATTAGCTTGTTGTAGGTCTTCTCGTCGAGTGGCTTGGCGAAGATATCCACCAATTGATCATGAGTTGGCACACTCACCAACTCGATGTCCTTCTTCTCATCATGATCCCTTATGAAGTAATTTCTCACTTGAATGTGCTTTGCATAACCATGATCTCCAATTTTAAGAACCATCTTGATTGCCGCCTTAGTATCACAATATAACAGCATTTGTGTGTAGTTGAGGCCATAATCCGAGAGTGTTTGCCTTATTTTGAGAAGTTGAGCACAACATGCCCCTACCGCCATGTACTCCGTTTCAGCTATAGATAGAGCGATAGAGTTTTGCTTCTTCAAGCTCCAAGATACTAGAGATCTTCCAAGAAATTAGCAACCTCCTGATGTACTATTTCTATTCACTTTGCAACCCGTGAAGTTCAAATCCGAATACCCAAGTAACTCAAAGCTTGTTCCTCTAGTATACCATAAGCCCATGGTAGGTGTGTACTTGAGGTATCTCAATATCCTCTTCACTGCCTTCAAGTGTGACTCTTTTGTATTTCCTTGATAGCGTGCACACAAGCCCACACTAAACATGATGTCCGGTCTCGAAGTGGTGAGATAGAGCAAAGAACCAATCATAGATCTATAAAGCTTGGGGTTCACCGATTTTCCTTTCACATCATCATCAAAGGGTTTGCTTGTAGCCATAGGTGTGTGCAAAGGCTTGCAATCTTCCATGTTGAATCTCTTGAGAAGGTCCTTGGTGTACTTTTCTTGATAGATGAAGTTCCCTTCCCTCTTTTTTTTGACTTGAAAACCAAGGAACATATGCAACTCTCCAATCATTGACATTTGAAATTCCATTGCCATCATTTCTTGGAACTCTTTATTGAACTTCTCATTGGCTGACCCATAGATGATATCATCCACATAGATTTGGCGCACAAAGAGGTCCTTCCCAACATGTCTTGTGAACAAGGTGCTATCAATGCTTCCAATCTTGAAACCATTCTTGATAAGGAAGTTCCTCAAGTGTTCGTACCAAGCCCGTGGTGCTTGCTTGAGGCCATAGAGAGCTTTCTTGAATTTGTACACATGTCGTGGATGTTTAGAGTCCTCATACCCCGGAGGTTGTTCCACATAGACTTTCTCATTGATCTCTCTATTCAAGAAGGCACTTTTGACATCCATTTGATAGAGCTTGAAGCCATTATGTGGTGCATAGGCAGGTAAGGTCCGAATAGCTTCAAGACGGGCCATGGGTGCAAATGTTTCTTCAAAGTCAATGCCCGCCACTTGAGAATATCCCTTAGCCACTAAACGAGCCTTGTTCTTAACAATTGTCCCTTTCTCATCTTGCTTATTTTTGAAGACCCACTTGGTTCCAACCACAATATGATTCTTGGGCCTCTCAACCACTTTCCACACTTTGCATATCTCAAAATTATTCAATTCTTCTTGCATGGCCATAACCCATTTGTGATCATCCATGGCTTCATCAATTGTTGTAGGCACAATCATTGAGACGAAAGAGAAGTTCTCAATTGCAACATTTGCCTCCTCATTATTTCCTTCACTCGCATAGTTGGGCTTGTATTGAGCTTGGTGAGGATGTGGGGTTGTTGTGTGATGAGCTTGGAGAAGTGGCTTGTTGTGAAGTATATGGGGAGACTTGAGGCTCACTTGTCTCTTGGGTTCCCTCATGGGTAGGTGGATGCGCTCTCAATGAATCTAGGAAAGAGCTAGTGGGAGAGGCAATGTCATCTTGGTTTGGTTCTTGAACCTCGGAGGAAGAGGCTGATTGAGGTGGTGGAGTTGAGGGTTCACTAATATCACCATCATTGGCCTCGTGGGTAAAACCTCGCCCACGTGCATATTCCTCAAAGCTTCCGTCATAGGCTCATCCTCAATGTTTACTTCATGAAACTCATCTCCTTTTTCAGAACCATTTGACTCATCAAATTGCACATCATAGGATTCTTCCACACATCCTGCGGCTGAGTTATAGACCCTATATGCTTTGAAAGTCCCTGAATACCCAACAAGAATGCCTTCATCAGTTCTACTCTCAAATTTCCCGGGTTTCCTCCTCTTCTTGAGAATGTAGCAAGTGCAACGAAAGACCCAAAAATAGGAAACATTTGGTTTCCGTCCAACCAATAGTTCATAGGGTGTCTTGTTCAACAACCAGTGCAGATAGACACGATTGAGGTGTAGCAAGCTGTGTTTTTTCTCTAGCCCAAAACCTCTCATGAGTTTTGCAAAGTTGTGAAGGACTTGATGGTGTTCGGGCGACGAGGAAAAAGAGGGACGATTATGCCCCCTGGTGGTAGGTGGCAGTGTATTGTAGGTAACGGGTAGGATGGTCTTTAGGACAACCCTTAGGCTTATATAAGGAGAGTTGTGGCTGGTGGGAGAGGTGCCTCTTCCCATTAGCCTTGCGTTAGAAACTCATTTCAAAGTGCTAGGAAGGGTCTTCCAGTAATAGAGGAGAGGAGAGGGTGTGTGAGAGACATCTCTTTCTCTTCCAAATAGTGGGAAGAAGAGGGTGACTTCCTATCCTTGTATCCATGGATCTTGTAAGCATGTTTCTATGATATGAGAATTATTTTCGTGCTCAAGATCTTCCTCTCTCCTAAAATTCCAAATTTCTCTTTTTCTCTATTTTCGGAGCCATTTTTGTGAGAATTCACGATCTCATTTTTGGGCAAGTTTTTAGGCAGATTTCTTGAGGGATCTTGGTACCATGACGAGCTAGAACAATCCTATATGGGTCCTTGACCGAATCAAGAGCTCTAGCACCTTCGATTTCAAGGATTTCTCAAGTTTCCCCTTTTTGGTGTTCTTGGCACAAGATCTGAAATTCCTGATGATTCGTTGAGCCAATTGAGTGGATCTTCCAGGATTAGGGTCGCGATGTGTTGAGGATTGACTGGTCCAAAATTCATATCATTTGGAGTTCGTTTGATTAGGTTTTGGTCAAGTTTTGCCTAATCCCCATCCTTTTTCTGTTCTATTAAGGGTTGATTGGCACTGGCGACGACCAAGACCGGCACTGCCGATGGGTTTGAACCCGGATTGGCACTATCAATGCCACGATCAGCACCGCCGGTGGCTTGGGTCTGAACCCCGCATCAGCACTACCGATGGCCATCACCGGCACTGCCGATGCGCTCCGACCATGGCTTTCTTGAGTTTTGAGAACCCCGCACCGGCACTACCGATGGGTGTGACCAACACTGCCGATGGTGCCAACCGGCACTACCAATGGCTATGATCGGCACTGCTGATGGTAGTCCAGAGAGGTCTGTCTTGTGTGCATTTCCTGACTATATCGAGTCTTTGTAGCTCTCATTTGTTTTTGTTGTATTCTACTGCTATTGTTGATCACTCCTAGGGGTAGCACATCACAAGTTGGTGTGTGTGGCCCTAGTGATCGTGTTTAGAGGTTGGCTCGGGTTGTAATTGGGACATAAGCCAAGTTCTTGTTATGAATTTTAATTAGCTCCCATTCACCCCCCCCCCCTTTCTGGTCGACTTCTCGGTCCTTCAATTGGTATTAGAGCCTGTTTGATCACTAGTTGACCTTCACCGGATTTGTGATCTGAAGGCAATATAGAGAAACGTGCTATCAAGCTATGGATGTTCGATGGAGAAGACTTTTCCTATTGGAAGTCACGGACCAAGGCTTATCTCTTAAGCCAAGGACGTGCAATTTGGGAGATAGTTGAGCAGGAGTATGCCATACCAGAAGACCTCAACACTACAGCTGCAGGTGAGTTAACCAAGTATGAAAACAACTCTAAAGATGTCAATATTCTGCTTTCTGCTCTTGGTATGAGTGAACATGATTGTGTTCCACATCTTAACACTGCTCATGCAATTTGGGAAAAGTTGTGCACGTATCATGAGGGTACAAATCAAGTCAAGTCTCTATGCGTAAGGATTCTTACAATAGACAGTACCAAACCTTTGCACAAAAACCTGGCGAGTCAGTAGATGAAACTTTTTGCAGGTTTGAGGCAATTGTCTGCAACTTGAGGGCTTGTGGTAACCTTAAGAAACCATGTGGAGATGTGCCATGGTTTGCAATATATGTGATGAGTAATTGACTTGTGTGGATTCGGTATTTGTATTGAAATGCCGGAATTTGGGGATTGCATGAGTTGGTGCATGTCATGATTTTGACTAACTAGAGTTGATGGAAGTATTGGTGAAGTGGTAGGAGATGGGAAATGTGTTTGCTTGTCTCATGATGTGTAGGTCAATGGAGTCGACTTGGTGGTCAACGGCAAGAGGATCGGGCACAAGTAGGGGACTTGGGGCCGGACGATCGGGATGACGGGTGAAGTCAAGGGTGATCCACACCGTACACATGGAGAGGCGAGAAGCACGGACGGTTTCGCAGTTAAGCCTCAAAACCATGGAGGTGATGAAGACGGCATATTGACCAAGTCAAGACGAGCGGAATGCTAATGCAAGTGACAAGGGGGCCCAATGAATAGGGACCGGGAGAGACTTGCCGGTGGTCAGGATCGTGGGACAAGGTGACAGATGTTGACATCGAGAAGTTGCACTTTGAGAAGCGTGCAAGGCGGTTTGTCGGTTTGGGCCTCAAAACCGGTGGCGGCGATTGGAGGTGCACGTGGCGCCATCGCGGAGCTTGCGTCAAGGCCAAGCAAAGTTGTGAAGGGTCCAATGGCATTCGGGCGACAAGGAGAAAGATGGATGATTATGCCCCCGGTGGTAGGTGGGTGTGTTATGTAGGTCAAGGGTAGTGTTGTCATGTGGACAATAGACCTTAGGCCTATATAAGGACAGGTATGGCTGGTGGAAGAGGTGCCTCTCTTTCCCTTAGCCTTGCCTTAGATCTTTATACAAAAAGTGCTAGGAGAGGTCTTCATGTATTAGAGGAGAGGGGAGTGTGTGTAAGAGACATCTCTTGCTCCTCCAAATAGTTGGAGGAAGAGGGTGGCTTCCTAACCTTGTATCTATGGATCATGTAAGCATGTTTCCATGATATTAGAATTATTTTTGTGCTCAAGATCTTCCTCTATCACTAAATCCCAAATTTCTCTTTTCCCTATTTTTGGAGCTATTTTCGTGGGAATTTTTTGTCCCCTTTTTGGATGTGTTTTTTGGGCGGATTTCTTAGGGAACTTTGTGCTATGATGAGCTAGATCAATCCTACATAGGTCCATGACCAAATCAAGAGCTCTAGCACCTTCAATTTGAAGGATTTCTCAAGTTTCCCCTTTTCGGTGTTCTTGGCACAATATCTGAAATTCGTGATGACTCCTTGAGACAATTGAGCGGATCTTCTAGGATTAGGGTCGTGATGTGTTGCGGATAGTCTAGTCCAAAAATCACATCATTTGGAATTTGTTTCATTAGGTTTTGGTCAAGTTTTTCCTAATCCCAAATCTTTTTAGACATGGGTGATTCAGAACTCTGATCCACATAGCTGTTATCTTGAGTCCGAACGCCGCACCAGCACTACCGATTGCACCGATCGGCACTGCCGATCTGTCTTGTCTGTTGGTTCTCGAGAGTCTTCCTGTGCCACATCTGTACAACTGATGGGTGTGACCGGCACTGCCGATGGCTGTGATCGGCACTGCTGATAGTAGTCCAATTCTGATCTATTTTGAGCTCTTTTTGTTCTCCTTTGTTGCCACTGCTATTGTTGATCACTCCTAAGGCTAGTATACCACAAGCTTGTGTGTGTAGTCTTGGTGATCGGTTTAGAGGTTGGCTTGGGTTGTATTTAGGATATAGGCCAAGTTCTCTTGGAGAATTTTAATTGGCTCCCATTCACCCCTCCCCCCTTTGGTCGCCTTCTCGATCCTTCAATTAGTATCAGAGCCGGTTTGATCACTAGTTGACCTTCATCGGCTTTGTGATCCTAAGGCAACATGGAGAAGCGTGCGGTCAAGCACTAGATGTTCGATGGACAGGACTTCCCCTACTGGAAGTCCTAGACCAAGGATTTTCTACTGAGTCAAGGACATGCTATCTGGGACATCGTCATGCAAGAATACAACATACCTGGCGACCTCAGCACTGCTCCAGTAGGTGAGTTGAACAGGTATGAAAACAACTCCAAAGCTGTCAATATTCTGCTCTCTGCACTTAGTAGGAGTGAACATGATCGCATTGCACACCTTGACACTGCTCATTCTATTGGGGATAAGCTTTGCATGTACCGCGAGGGTACCAATCATGTTAAGTCTATGTGTAAGGATTCTTACAATAGACAGTACCTAACCTTTGCACAAAAACCTGGTGAGTCACTAGATGACACTTTTTGTAGGTTTGAAGCTATTGTGTGCAACTTGCGAGCTTGTGGTAACCTTGTGTACAATGATAATGATGTAGCTAAGCAACTGTTATACTCACTTGATGAAAATGTTTGGGGGTTAAAATTGCTACTTTAGAAGACACTACTGACTTCAACATCATGAACTATGAGCAACTGTATAGCAAGCTGAAATCTCAAGAACTATCTAGGAAATCTCGTCCTAATCATGTTAATCCTGCTTCTAGCATGGCTTTGCTTTATAGCTCTTAGAAGGGTAGTCAGAGTGATGCTTCTTATTGAACTAACCCCTCACTTGACAAGTCTTCCTTGGAGTTTGCTCTGTCTTCTCTTGTTGCAGTTTCCGATGAACAGATGGAGTGCATTCCTAACGAGGAGTTGTCCTTGCTCATAAGGAAGTTCAAGAAGTTCTACAACAACCACAAGGAGAGAAGAGGAGGTGGCTCAAGAACCTGCTTCGAGTGTGGTGACCCGGGACACTTCATTGTTGACTGTGCCAAGAAGAAGAAGAAGGTCGGGTACCTCGATAACAACGCTGAAGACATCAAGCAAAAGAAGAACCTCTTCTACAATAAGGGCAAGAACTCCAAGAAGTTCGCCAAGGCCATTACACGCGCTTGCGTTGCCGCCTTGAGCGATGTCGACCTCACATTAAGCGAAGGCCTTACAAGCTCAGAGGAGGAGGTTGAGAAGCCATGAGTCAAGAGGAAGGATGACTTCACCGGGCTTTGCTTCATGGCAAAGAACAACCACGACACCGACTCTGGCTCAAAATCCGACAAAAGAGAGTTACCTCCCACTCTTGATGAGCTCTCTTGTGAACTTGATTATTTGTGCGATGTTCTGCTCATGCAAGATGATAAGCTTCGTAGTTTTGTTCGTGAGAGTAGAGAGCTTAAGTCTAAGTTGGAGAGTGCTGAGTATGAGATCACTTTGCTTAGGTCTAAGCTTGCTAAACATGACATTATTGCTAAGTGTGAGTCTTGTCAAGTTGTGATGAATGATCTTGCACAGAGGGAAAGTGTGCATGCTGAAGTTGCTAGTCAGCTTGAGAGTGCCCTTAAGGAGCTTGATGAATTCAAGACTAGACCAACTCTTTTGGCTGCATCTCAAAAGTGCCCCAAGCTCACTAGTGAGTTGGAAGCTCAAACCCTCAAAGTCAAAGAGCTCGAGTCCAAGATGCTAAATGAGACTCGATCTAAGGTCCTTCCACCACAATGTGAAGTTTGTGTCTCTCTTAAGGACAAGCTTGTAATCACTAGGGAGGAAAACAAAGTCCTAGTCCAAGAAAATGACTATCTTATCTCTAGGCTCCAAAGAACCCTAGTGAGTGAGGAGAAGATTGAGAGTGACTTGGCAAGAGTCAAAGAGGGTGCTAGTAGGTCAACCTACAACATGGGCTTGGGATTTGAGAGGTGTAACAAAGAGAGTGAAAATGTGGGTAAGTTTGTGATGAGGACATCACTTCTTAGGATACATGTAACACTGCTCTAATTCTGGACTTGCAAGGTCCAATGACTAGAGCTCGTGCACAACGACTAAATTTAGAGGTGACTCGTTCCTACATTCTTTATCATATGTCACTTTTGAGAATGTAATTAGGAACCATGGAGAGGACTAGGATATGATGGGAAAAGGACTTGGAGATGTGAAGGACCAGCAAGGACGTGGAAGCCAAGGTGGAGGCCCAACCAAAACTGACTTCGAGTCTGTTTCGGGGCCTAGGACCAGTCTTCACTAAAATGGACGCCCAGAACACATAAGAACTCGGATTTGGATGTTCCACATATGCACCAAAAGTTAAGAAGAAGACCATTCCAATGCTGCTGGTCTCATGTCAAAATTCATAAGGAGTCATCAGGAATCATCGAAACAAGAGAGGATCCATAATCTGTTCCGGTGCTGCGTCGCCTGCTTTTGGCCTTTGGGCTTTGTATCCAGTTGAGCACAATTAGGGGCATGTCCAGAGGGTCTTGAACGACCCTAGGGTCTTCATATACAGCCACCATCGCACCATTAGGGTTCGGGTTTTGCTTAGATTATTCTGTTCATAATAGTTTCGCTGTCATAATGGTTTGTGAGATCACAACTTTGTGAGATCCATAATACATCTACAATTGTGTTGCGTTCTTCTTTGTTCTTGCTTGTGTTCTTGATTCGTAGGCAGGAATTCGCCTTCTCCGCAAGGTCAATTATTTTAGGATGGTTGATAACCAGAGGAGACAGCGTGTTACGATTGCGGGGTATAGAACATGCTGTTCTGAAGCCGGATCAATTTGTGTGTCGCCTACGACCAAATCAACTTATCTATAACCTTTTGGAAGATCAGGCACCCTTGTTCACATCGAGTGGTAATCAGAGCTTCAGGTGCACCTTCAGGTTTGCACTACCGTTAATTTCGTTTTGTGTTCATCCTATCGTCCACAGAAAAGCCAAAAAAATTTTTTCCCCCCACCCATAACCACATGTTTAGCCTTTGCATATTTCAATTTCAGAGTACGTAGTGTTGAGTTTGTGCCCTAGTTCTTGTTTCTTTGCTGGTTTAGTTTGTATTTTTGTCGTCAGTAGTGTTTCCCTTGCAACCCTAGCCGCCATCCACTTCACCACCCTCAGTTTTGTCGGCTTTATGTGCTAGGGTTGATTAATCGACACGTCCACCCTCACCCCACCCTAAACCGACCCTAAACCACCACCAATACCATGGACCAATCCCCACAAATTTCACTTTCTGCTACATCCACGCCGCCAAAAAAAAAAAATCCTACCGGATTCCAAACCCGACCCCAAAACCGACTCGGGTTTCTTGAAAACTGATTTCGACCCCTCTTCGGTAAAATGGGCATAACTTTTCACTCGGTTGTCCATTTTGGCTAAAAGTTTTGTGACACCCCAGGTGTCTCACTTCTATTTAGTAAACATGAAAGAACACAAACCATGAATAATATAGCATGAAATGATGAAGCCTCACTCCAATTATTTTAATTAATTCCAGGCATTTAAAAACCCTGTAACCAAATTGTGAGTCAAATGAAATTTTATTATACAACATATGCCAAATTATTTCATAATCATATTAGTAATATTAAAATAGAATTTCATGAATTTAATGAGCATTTTACCATATTTAGAAATACCCCAAATAATTAATTAAAGCATACAAACCTTTCACAATGGGGAATTAACTATATAATAACTATAAAAATTCTGACCAAATGGGTCCCACTAGAGCACCAGGAATATCTCTTAGGACCTATGTGCAAAATCCCAATTTAATTGGAGGCCCCTAGCTATTTGTTTGGGAAATACCATTGACCAGGGACCTTTTTGCAAAGATCTTGAAAGAATGAGGTCTGCAGTGCAACATTTTCTCCCCTTGTCGCATGCCACCGCGTGCGCCTCCCCGCCCCGGAACTCCACCGCACACTGTGCCGCTGACCCCTCCTCAGCCGTCCCGTCCTGTCCTCTCAGCCGCGAGCTCGCCCAATGAGCTTTCCCCCGCCTCTGCACGTCAGCCCGACCCGGCCGGCAAACCTTCAGTTCCCTCCCCCTCTTGCCGCTTTTGGCCCCAACCACCTCGCTGACCTCCCTGTGACATCAAAGTGCACCAGTGAGCCACACGGAACCGAGCTGCTCCCTTTAACCATCTCCCTCTGCTCCCATTTTTTCCCTTCACCATTCCGCCATTACAGAGCACAAGTTCGACCTCGTTGCCCTGCTCTCCCACTGCCTTTCGAGATGAACCAAGAGCACAAACCCCAGCGCTTATACCCCTTCTACCTTCCCATGCCCTTGCTTGGCCACTCCCTCGCGCACGTTGCCTGAATTGAAGACAATCCGAGACAATCGCCTCCGGTGAGTTCCTCCGCCGCCGGCCAAAATTGGCAATCCCGGGTGAGTCTCATCCCCTTGTTCCGTGACGATCGTGTGTGCGACTCATTCCTGGCCCCTCCTAACTCTTTTCCCCTTGTTTCCTAGCACGAGGCTTTCGGCATTTAGATTTCTCCCTGACTAATCCCCTCGCCGCTGTTCGCCAAAGCCGCCTCCATGGTGAGCTCCAGGTTCCGGCCATCCCCATAGAACTTCAACTTAATGCCGCTCTTCTCCGTGCCCCCGTGAAGCTACAGGAAGTAACGACACCCGATTTGGTGCTCTCTACCATCTTCGTGACGCCGTCGAAGACCCCCCTTCCGCCGCCTCTCGCCGATGAGCACCTCCTGGTGAGCCCCCGTCCTTGCGAACCCCACCAATCCGTCCGCCTTGATGAGCGCAGCAATCCCCTGGTCCCGCGGCGAGCTTTCATCGCGCCTGGACGCCGGTGATGAGCTTTGACCGAAGCTCCGGCGCCGCTGACCCATGCACACTGGCGCGCTGACTGGCATCTGATGTGTCGCCTATGTGGCGCCTAGGTGTCACCTACGTGGCACTCTTTTAATTAGAAAATGCCCAGAGAAACCCCAGAAATTGCTATTAACTTTGAAAAACCATAGTAAATCGAATCCAAATCCATTATGGCCAAACAAATTTTGTTGGATTCATCTTTCAGTGTTCTATTTTACTAAAAAGATAAATCACTATCTCTGCACATGTATTTTTAATAATGCATTAAATTGTCAAAACAATAAATAATTAACCAAAAATTCTAGGAATAAAATTAAATCTTGATTTTTTGCATGCTTAGTAAAATCATGATTATCTACCACCACAAATTTTGGTTGGTAAAAATATAAATTATTTTAGGCTCTGGAATTCATTTTGTGTGTTTACTTAGATTAATTCTAGTAATTATTCTGTAAATAATTTGCCCTTGACACTTGACATAAAAATCACTCATATAAGCCTCTATTCACAGTAAATCACACATGTCCAGAAACATAAATTTGCTTTATTAATTAATTTAATTGCTCATATCACTCATTTAACTTTTTAATTGCATAAAGAATATATATACCTAAAATCTTAATTAACAATCCAACTTCTTTGAAGCATATGGCTTCGAGAACATAATAATAATTTTAATCAACATTAAAACACGATGTGCTTGCGTGCATCATATCATTGCATAAAACAGTGTTCCGATAATGCCGTTAATTCAATTCCATCATATAGGTAACATCCATCAGGAGCAAGAGGACAACTTTTAGAAGGACGTTGACTCTCTGGAGAAGGAAGTAGAAGTTGCTAACACTAGTGTTGATCCAGGCAAGCCCCGGTTTGCATTTGCCTCTTTTTATAAAGTTTTGCTAGTTTACAATATTACTAGGGTCTATAATTATTGTTGCATTAGGTCATAGAAGTTTATTGAAACCCACCTTGCATGATATCCAAATGACCTATGTTACTGTCTTTAGAACTTTGGTAGACTCGGTACTGTTATGCTATGCTTAGTAATTACTAGTCTCATTAGATATTATTATTACTAAGGAATGAACTTGACCACTGGAACGGAAATTATTAAAAGAAGTTTATTTTTATGTTATGACCGGGCAGGAATGATGCATGCGTAGGTTTGCAGCAACACATGAGTGTTGACTGTGGTAGCCCTGCCTTGTCAAACCTAGGACCCGTCCGTGGTCCGCCCCTTGATCAAGTATTGAACAGTACCAAATGCATGCTAGTTTATGGGCACTAGTAAACCAATGTACCATTAAAGGTCACTTACAATGAGGTCGGTTAAGGTGCGTTGGTCTTTGACCCTCCTGCTGCTAGAGTGGGCAGTTCATACCACGAAGTACTATTGGTAGAACGGCATGCCCACTCGACGTCACCACACCCGGTCCGAGGTGTGGGTGGTTTTTCTTGTGAAAGGTTGCCATATACGACCTTAATTGGTGCATATGTGTCGTGTATCTCAAGTTTTCCCACCTGGTGCAAATCGATTGCAATTGCTGTCCCTCGTAGTAATGAGTACCACTTGGTCACCGTGCCAATCACGTAGTTGCACATGGTACTTGGAAGGTGATTATGATGTGTATTGTTGATGTTACTGTTATTGCCCTTATGTCGTATTTACTTTATGTATTGTTTTATTATCCTATTGTTGCAACTATAGTTACATTTCAGCTCAACCCATTTAAATTGACAAATCAAACTTGATAGAACTAATAGGTTGCTTAGTGTGAGTCTTTTCAAACAAGCCACCTATTAGAGCCTTTGCATGTCTAGGTGTCCGACGGGTAAGTCTTGCTGAGTAATTAGTACTCAGGCTTTGTGCCATTGTGTTTTTCAGGTAACGAAGAAATAGAATTGCCTGTAGATGTGATGCCTTGGGACGTGCAAGTCCCTGAGGGTTGGACTGCCCACTGGGAGTCCAACTTGCCGCCGCAGTGATGTTGTGTGCTGCTAGAGTGATGGTTCTTCGGGCATGAATCATTACTACGCTATATCATCGAGCTCGTAGTTTTCTTATCGTTATTTGCTTCCGCTGTTTTCAAAACATTCATGAACTTGTACTATTCCACTGCACTCTGATAACCTTAATGATGTAATATTCAACTTAAATTTGGACAAATGTTGTATTATCAAGTGTCTGCGTTATCAGCACCTTCGGGACCTCGATCCCCCGGGAAGGGGCACCACAACTGGTATCAGAGCCGTGGTCCATGATAATACAACAAATAAATCGTATTTTTCAAAAAACTATGACGTTATGCGTGAGGATACGTTAGTATTGCCCATATAGATAATAGGGTGGTGACAAAGCTAACCTGGGTTATGATTGGTTACATTATTTGCATCTACGGCTTCTTCATACGAAGGTACGTGCATGCTTAACCGACACGCATGATATCGGTGTCGGTACTCGCAGACAGATATGAGACACTGGTGGCTCGTGACTTATCACTGGGTGATCCTTTTTCCATGGATCGTTACTAGTAGAAATGTGCTTATTTTTGTAGTTTCTTTTGAATTTTATGTATTGTTTCTGTAATGGATCTTCTGCAGGTACGCTAACACCACTAGTATCAGACATAGATTGACTTACGTGATGAGTGCAGGTCGTCACCAAGTGTCCGTGCCGTTAAGTATTGGCAAATTATGTGTTGTGTTGTGAGGAACGATAGGTTAATAAAGTGAAAGTTTTGCATCATGTATCCCTTTCTAACTAAACTGAAATTTTGTTCTCATCTTGTTCACCAACCACTGGATATAAAATTTCTAAGCTTGTTGAGCATAAAAATATAAAATACAAGTCCAATTGTCACATTAACAAGAATCTGTCTTGATTTTAGCTGTCAACTTAAAAAATTCATAGTTATTAATTTACTCAACCAAATAAGGCATACAAACACTTTTTAGAAAGGTATAAACACCCTCTGTTTCCCAATGCTTAATTTAATTATTGATCACCACAGTAACAAACTCAGAAATAGAGAGTAATTATAATCTGCCAACACCCTGTTTCCAGCACAACCCTGAACTTAAAAATTTCATAACTAAAGTTGTACTTCGAAATTTTAGGTGTTTGAACCCAATCTGGAAATCTCATGAAGTATATTTTCATCTCCAATAGGTTTCATAATTTTACTAGCTTTCCCCTGTCCAGTAGAGCCAAAACACTAAGCCTCTGTCATCCTGAAACAGAATCTGCCAACCTGAACTTGTAAAATTCATAAGTCCAGATTTACTTGGAATTTTTGAGATTATAAATACTATATGGAAAGCTATGAAAGTCTACTGTAACATGGTTCCAACCCTCAATTCTTAAGACCATGTTTTCTGATTGAAATACCCACTTTTCTGACTTCTGCACAGTTAAGACAGAATCTGTTTTAAAACCCGTTGCCGTATTATTTCCCCTTGAGACTAGAAAATGTGAACCAAAACTTTGTTTTTGTATTTCATAGCACTTTATGTGAAATACATTTTTACTATAAGGAAGGTTTGACTCAATCAAATTACTTTCCTTGTAGATGGCTGAAAACAACTACCAACCACCACCGGGTTGGGAGATCACTAACGGTCTGGAATTCACTGGGATGGTTCATCTGTTTTGGAGAGTTCTCCAGAGATTCGGATATCCCATTCCTCCCACTTATGTTGGCAAGGAATTTTAGTAGCATGGAGTCCCCTCTTGTATCATCCATGTGGCCGTTCCCGCCAACCACTCGGTCACTCCCGCATGGGAATCCTGGACCATTAGCGTCACTGGGACAGATTTGCCTTCCACTTGGAATGTTGCTGCTTTCAAGGCCCTCACTCGATTCTACGAAGACCACAAACATGATGTTGCTAGAACACCCGTCGCCTTGCTGCCCATCAATGATGTGACAGATTTTGAGTGGATCAGGCGTGTGGGTTTCATCTTTGACCCAAACCATCGTAACCATGATCCTATGCTGCCCATAATAGAGTATTATAGCGTATGCACTTTCGCCTTATGCACAAACTTGTGCCGGCGTCTGGATGTGTTTCATGCTGCACTTCGACTTTCTGAAGTCGAAAAACAAGCTAAGGATGAGGAAATTGCAGAACTGAACCAACAAATTCAAGCAAAGAATGAAGAGATGGATGCGATTATAGAAGAACGTGACCAAGCCTTGCAGGATGCAGTAGATTATGAGCATGACATGATTGAGTCTCAAGATGACTTGGATGCATTCAAGGCTGCCCACCTTCCTATTGAAGGGAATTGGGATGGGATCATCACGGAGTATGGAGAACAAGAGGATGTAGAGATGGCACCTGCCGGTATTAATGATGTAGAGATGATGGATCTGGAGGAACCAGAACAGCCTATGGAACCAGAAGAACCAGAAGAGCCGGAAGACATAGACCAGGAGTAGATGATTCGCTACACCCCTGTGTATGGTCGTGTAGTATATGTATGCCTAGTTCAATGTAGGAGTGTGAATCTTGCATAATGTGTCTGCAATACCGTAGCTAGGTGTTGGCACATATGTGTAAGAAATCATGTGATGATGTCCTTTTAACAACCATGTAGTCTGAATTGAATTAATGGAGATGGTTGTCACTTCTGAAATTTTATTCGTGCCTCTTGCAAATTTATATTCTTGCACATGTGTTTTTATGGATTATTTCGAGAAATAACTAATGTGCAACCATATAAATTGCAGCATGGTGCGAACTCGGAATCAGGAAGATCCTGAGAGCTCTCATCAAGGAGCTAATGTTGAACCCTCACTAGCTGAGGTATTGGCTGTTGCACTCAACCGGCAGCAAAACGACTCCGAGTTGCTTCGTTGGCTGGTAGATATTACGTCCCATCTGGCTGGACATGGAGGCCACCGCAACAACAACAACTAGCCTCATCAGTGCACGTACTCAGACTTTCTGGGTACCCATCCACCGACTTTCGAGCATGCCAGAGAGCCGCTGGATGCCAACCATTGGCTGCGTCGGATTGAGTCTAAATTCAGTCTGCTAGAATGCACCGAGCATCAGAAGGTGTTGTTTGCCGCCCAACAACTCTAAGGCTCTGCTAGTGCCTGGTGGGCCAACTATGAAGCTTCTCTACCCGCTAGACGCTGCCTTGAGTGGAATGAGTTAAAGACTGCATTTTGTTCCCACTTCATTCTAGCTAGCCTCATGCAAAGGAAATTTCAGGAATTAGTGGATCTAAAACAAGGAGGGAGGAATGTCCTCCAATATTCTAAAGCTTTTAATCATCTGGCTCAGTATGCTACTGAATATGTCAATACTGAGGATAAGAAGAGATGCATTTATGCGTGGTATGAATGCCACACTTAAGGAGCATCTGACTTGGCAGACAACTGGCACATACAATGACTTGGTCAATGCTGCTATTGTCCAGGAAGGCGCTATGCGCCAAGTTGAACAGGAAGATCGCAAGAGAAAGGCCCCTGCTAGTGCCTCTGCTGCCCACAGGCGAAGCACCGCCTGATTTACACATCACCTATCGGACAGCGTTTTCGGGCATCTCCGTAGCAACAGTATCAGCGACGGTATGGTCAGAACTACTCGAGGCCACCACAACAACAGAACTTTCCACCCTGTGCATTGTACCAACCGTAGAACACCCAGTACCGTGCACCATATCAGTAGCAAGGAAACCAGGATGCTCATGCCCCACAGCCTGCTGATCATGGAAGCAGCTACCCATGCTATAACTGTGGTCGTACCGGCCACTTTGCTAAGAACTGCACTGCACCCAGGCGCAACAACAACAACGACAACAACAACAATAGCAACCAGTGTCAGAACCAGAAAAGGAATGTGAATGCACCATCTCGTGGTGCCCAAGTGAATTATACCAATGCTGAAGACATCCCTCAGGGTGAACCCGTGCTAAACGGTATGCTCTCACTGTATCGCCAGCCTGTCCTTGCACTTTTTGATTCTGGTGCTATGCATAACTTCATTAGCAAAGCTTGTGTGCAAAAACATAATCTGCACACCACTGTCATAAATAGATGCTACACCGTCTGATCTCCTGCTGGACAAATTTTTGCTAACAATGTAGTGTGTAAAGCTCCACTAGAAATTAATCGGAAGATATACCCCATCGATTTCATCATGCTCAAGGATCAAGAGATCGATCTGGTCATAGGTATGATCTGGATGAAAACCCATAGAGCCATGCTAGACATCGAGCCCCGTCTCGTTCACATCAACTCTCCCTTGCATGGAAAAGACACACTTTCCCTAAACACCGATTCATCGAAAGCCTTGGTTGTCCATCACTTGGAAGTGCAATCACTCGAAAGTATTCCCATCATTCGTGAGTATCCAGACGTGTTTCCTGAAGACATATATGGCCTTCTGCATGACCGTGAAGTGGAATTTAAGATAGAGCTACAGCCAGGAACTTCTCCAATATTCCGTCGTCCATATTAAATGGCACCGAATGACTTGGCCGAGTTGAAAAAGCAATTGAATGAGTTATTGGAAAAGGGATTTATTCGCCCAAGCACTTCACCTTGGGGCTGCCCTGCTATTTTTGTGAAGAAGAAGGACAAGTCCTTGCGCCTTGCCATTGATTATCGGCCTCTCAATGAAGTTACCATCAAGAATAAATACCCACTACCCCGTATTGATATCCTTTTTGACCAAATTGTTGGTGCTAAGGTCTTTTCAAAAATTGACCTTCACTCGGGTTACCATCAGATCAAGATTAGAGCAGAAGACATTTTGAAGACCGCCTTCTCTACTAGATATGGATTATTCAAGTATCTAGTGATGTCATTCGGATTGACAAATGCCCCTGCCCATTTCATGTACCTCATGAATTCGGTATTCATGTCGAAGTTGGACAAATTTGTGGTAGTATTCATTGATGACATCCTCATCTACTCTAAGTCCAAGGAAGAGCATGTTGAACATCTTCGCATTGTTCTTCAACGTCTCCGAGATCACAAGTTATATGCAAAATTCAACAAGTGTGAATTTTGGTTGGACCTTGTGCCATTTCTCGGCCACATAGTTTCAGCAGAAGGAATCTCGGTAGACCCCAGCAAAGTTCAAGATGTGCTAGATTGGAAGCCACCAAAAACCGTTCATCAAGTCCGTAGTTTCCTCGGATTAGCTGGATATTATCGTAGGTTCATCCCTAATTTCTTCCAGTTATCCAAGCCTATCACAAGATTACTGAAAAACGATGTGAAGTTCGAATGGAATGATAAATGTGGAGAAGCATTTCAGAAGTTGAAGGAATTATTAACCACTGCCCTAGTATTGGCTCGGCCGGACATCACCAAACCGTTTGACATATATTGTGATGCATCTGGGACAGGACTTGGATGTGTGCTTATGCAAAGCGGTCGTGTCATTGCCTATGCATCGCGACAACTACAAAAGCATGAAGAACATTATCCAACTCATGATTTAGAACTAGCTGCAGTTGTGCTTGCAATAAAAATTTGGAGACATTACCTACTTGGAAATTTAGTGCATATCTACACAAATCATAAGAGCTTGAAATACATTTTCACTCAGACCGATCTGAATATAAGACAACATCGGTGGCTAGAATTAATCAAGGATTACAATCTGGAGATCCATTATTATCCAGGCAAGCCCAATGTAATCGCCGACGCGTTAAGCAGAAAAATCCACTGCAATAACTTGGTGCTGGAATTCCAGGACAGCAGCAACCATGTAACTATTTCAGAACCTAGCCTTCGTGTTTTACCTGCTATATACTTGGCCAAGTGGGCTGGGCTAAATAGGCCGGCACGAGGCCCGCCTATTTTGACCCGGTCCGAGCACGGCACAGCCCAAAGTTAGACAGGCCGTCCCGGCCCGTGGCCCATCACGGGCCGTGCCTGGGCCTAGCCGCAGGCCCGCCGTGCTGGCCCGAGCAAGGCCCGTTTAGCATGGCCCACTTAGCCCTGAGGTGGCCCGTTTAGCCCGTGAAGCACGGCTCGGCCCGGCACGGCCCGTCAAATAAAATGATCAATATTTCCATATTTATATTAAAAATCATATTTTTATGTTCAAATTTATTGATAAAAATATTTTATCTACTAAAAATATCTTTTTTTGAGAAAAATTAGATATATAAAAATTAAATGGGCCCCAGGCCAGCCCGGCCCGAATAGCCCGCCATGCCGACGGGCCGGCACAGCCCGTGTAAGACGAGCCGTGCCATGCTTGGGCTTTGACGCAGGCCCGTCGGGCCGGCATGGCACGGGCCGTTGGCCAGGTATAGCCTGCTATAGTGATCAGCAAACTTAGTATACACTCCACCATCTATGAAGAAATCATTGCTGCATAGAAGAAAGACATTGGTATGAATTACATCCGTCAAAATATTAAAAATGGTTAAGCAAAATGCTTCACACAAGACTCGGACGGTACCCTATGGTTCAATAACCATTTAGTAGTACCAAAGGACTTTGAACTTTGGTGGAAAATCTTGGATGAAGCACATCACTCCAAATACTCCATCCATCCGGGTAGTAATAAAATGTACCAATATTTGAAGAAAAAGTTTTGGTGGATAAGAATAAAGAGAGAAGTTGCCCGATATGTTGGAGAACGTTATACTTGTCAGAGAGTTAAGGCTGACGAGTTGAAACAGGCCGGATTGCTTCAGCCATTGAGTATTCCCGCCTGGAAGTGGGAAGACATCAGCATGGACATTATCGTTGGCCTTCCTCTCACTTCGCGTAAGCATGATTCTATTTGGGTCATTGTGGACCAACTCACCAAATCTGCTCACTTCTTGCTGGTCAACAATAGATACAGCATACGGCAATACGTAGAGCTATACATTGCAAGAATTCTGTGTCATCATGGAGTACCCAAGACCATCATTTCAGATCGTGGTTCATAGTTTGTCGCTCGTTTCTGGGAACAACTGCATGCATCCTTGGGTACATGCTTAATTTGTAGTTCTGCTTACCATCCCGCTACCGATGGACAGACAAAGCGTGTCAACCAAATTTTGGAAGATATGCTTAGAGCTTGTGTTTTAACGCATGGTGGTAACTGGGATGAGTACCTACCCTATTCTGAATTCTCGCATAACAACTGTTATCAGGAGAGTGCAAAAATGTCACCATTTGAAGCACTCTATGGTCGCAGTTGTAGAACACCATTAAACTGGACTGAATCTGGAGAAAGAGTAACCTTTGGTCGTGATCTTTTCAAGGATGCAGAAGAAAAAGTTTGTACCATTGAGGCAAATCTTAAAGCTGCTAAATTCCGCCAAGAGAAGTATGCAAACAGACAACGTAGGCCACTATATTTCAATAAAGGTGACTATGTCTATCTCCGAGTGTCGCCTATGAAGGGTATCCAACGGCTTGGAGTCAAAGGAACGTTAGCTCCCTGTTATATTGGGCCATTCCAAATTTTGGAACGATGTGGAAATGTAGCCTACAAGCTAGAGTTACCCGCTAACTTGTCTGGAGTTCATCACACCTTCCACGTCTCTCAGCTAGAGTGGTGTCTCAAACCAGCCATTGACAAAATCTTGGAAGAGTATGACCAACTTCAACTAGACCTCACATACTCCGAACAACCAATAAAGATCCTCGATGAGAAAGAGCGCACAACCCGTAAAAGAACACTCAAATTCTATAAAGTTCAGTGGAGTAGTCACTCAGAAGATGAATCCACTTGGGAATCTGAAGAATTTCTGAGTACTCTTTACCCGGAATTTTGGTCATCATACACAGGTGTATTTTGACCATCGTACTAATTTGCTTTGTTCATAATCTCGGGACGAGATTTCTTTAAGGAGGGAGGGCTGTGACACCCCAGGTGTCTCACTTCTATTTAACAAACATGAAATAACACAAACCATGAATAATATAGCATGAAATGATGAAGCCTCACCCTAATTATTTAAATTAATTCCAAGTATTAAAAAACCCTACAAACAAATTTGTGAGTCAAATGAAATTTTATTGTACAACATATGCCAAATTATTTCATAATCATATTAGTAATATTAAAATAGAATTTTATGAATTTAATGAGAATTTTACCATATTTAGAAATACCTCAAATAATTAACTATAAAATAACTATAAAAATTCTGACCAAATGGGTCCCACCAGAGCACCTAGAATATCTCTTAGGACCTATGTGCAAAATCCCAATTTAATTGGAGGCCCCTGCTATTTGTTTTGGAAATACCATTGAACAGGGACCTTTTTGCAAAGATCTTGAAAGAATCAGGGCTGCAGTGCAAAATTTTCTTTTCTTCTTGCTCACTGGCACAGAGCTTCCCCCCCCCCCCCCCCCCCCCCGTGACGTTTCTCCCCTTGCCGCACACCACCGCTTCTGCCTCCCCGCCTCGGAACTCAACCGTGCACTGTGCCGCTGACCCCTCCTCAATCGTCCCGTCCTGTCCTCTCAGCCGCGAGCTCACCAAACGAGCTTTCCCCCGCCTCTGCACGTCAACCCGACCCAGTCGGCAAACCTTCAATTCCATCCCCCTCTTGCCGCTTCTGGCCCCAACCACCCCGCTGACCTCCCCGTGACATCAAAGCGCACCAGTGAGCCACACGGAACCGAGCTGCTCCCTTTAACCATCTACCTCTGCTCCCATTTTTCCCCTTCACCATTCCGCCATTACAGAGCACAAATTTCGACCTCTCTGCCCTGCTCTCCCACTGCCTTCCGAGACGAACCAAGAGCACAAACCCCAGTGCTTAGACCCCTTCTACCTCCCCATGCCCTTACTTGGCCACTCCCTCGCGCACGTTGCCTGAATCGAAGAAACCCCTCCGGTGAGTTCCTTTGCCGCCGGCCAAAATTGGCAATCCCAGGTGAGTCTCGTCCCCTTGTTCCATGACGATCGTGTGCGCGACTCATTCCTAGCCCCTCTAACTCTTTTCCCCTTGTTTCCTTGTGCGAGGCTTTTGGCATTTTTATTTCTCCCCGACTGATCCCCTCGCCGTTGTTCGCCAAAGCCGCCTCCACGGTGAGCTCCAGGTTTCGGCCATCCTCGTCGAACTTCAACTTAATGCTGCTCTTCTCCGTGCCCCCGTGAAGCTGCAGGAAGTAACAGCACCCGATTTGGTGCTCTCTACCATCTTCGCGATGCCATCGAAGACCCCCTTCCGCCGCCTCTCGCCAATCCATCCGCCTCGATGCCCATAGCAGTCCCCTGGTCCCGCGGTGAGCTTTCATCGCAACTGGACGCCGGCGACGAGCTTTGACCGAAGCTCCGGCGCCGCTGACCTGTGGACACTGGTGTGCTGACTAGCATCCGATGTGTCACCTATGTGGCGCCTAGGTGTCACCTACGTGGCACTCTTTTAACCAGAAAATGACCAGAGAAATCCCAAAAATTGCTATTAACATTGAAAAACCATAGTAAATCGAATCCAAATCCATTATGGCCCAAACAAATTTTGTTGGATTCATCTTTCAGTGTTCTATTTTAGTAAAATGATAAATCACTATTTCTGCACATGTATATTTAATAATACATTAAATTTTCAAAACACTAAATAATTAACCAGAAATTCTAGGAATAAAATTAAATCTTGATTTTTTGGCATGCTTAGTAAAATCATGATTATCTACCACCGCAAATTTTGGTTGGTAAAAATATGAATTATGTTAGGCTCTGGAATTTATTTTGTGTGTTTACTTAGATTAATTCTAGTAATTATTCTATAAATAATTTGCCCTTGTCACTTGGCATAAAAATCACTCACGTAAGCCTCTGTTCACAGTAAATCACACATGTCCAGAAACATAAATTTGCATTATTAATTAATTTAATTGCTCATATCAATCATTTACCTTATTTAATTGCATAAAGAATATATATACCTAAAATCTTAATTAACAACCCAGCTTCTCTGAAGCATATGGCTTCGAGAACACAATAATAATTTTAATTGACATTAAAACATAATGTGCTTACGTGCATCATATCATTGCATAAAACGGTGTTCCGATAATGCCGTTAATTCAATTCCATCATATAGGTAACGACCATCAAGAGCAACAGGACAACTTTCAGAAGGACGTTGACTCTTAGGAGCAGGAAGTAGAAGTTGCTAACACAAGTGTTGATCCAGGTAAGCCCCGGTTTGCATTTGCCTCTTTTTATAACGTTTTGCTAGTTTACAATATTACTAGTGTTTATAACTATTGTTACATTAGATCATAGGAGTTTATTGAAACCCACCTTGCATGATATCCAAATGACCTATGGTACTGTCTTTTGAACTTTGGTAGACTCGGTACTGTTATGCTATGCTTAGTAATTACTAGTCTCATTAGATATTATTATTACTAAGGAATAAACTTGACCGCTAGAATGGGAATTATTAAAAGAAGTTTATTTTTATGTTATGACCGGGCAGGGATGATGCATGCGTAGGTTTGCAGAAACACATAGGTGTTGACTGTGGTAGCCCTGCCTTGTCGAACCTAGGACCCGTCCATGGTCAGCCCCTTGATCAAGTATTGAACAGTACCGAATGCATACTAGTTTATCTGCACTAGTAAACCGATGTAGCATTAAAGGTCACTTACATTGAGGTCGGTTAAGGTGCGTTGGTCTTTGACCCTCCTGCTGCTGGAGTGGGCGGTTCATACCATAAAGTACTGTTGGTAGAACAGCATGCCCACTCGACGTCACCACACCCGGTCCGAGGTGTGGGTGGTTTTTCTTGTGAAAGGTTGCCATATACGACCTTAATTGGTGCGTATGTGTCATGTATCTCGAGTTTTTCCAGCTGGTGTAAATCGATTGCAATTGTTGTCCCTCGCGGTAATGAGTACCATTTGGTCACCGCGCCAATCACGTAGTTGCACATGGTACTTGGAAGGTGATTATGATGTGTATTGTTGATGTTACTGTTATTGCCCTTATGTCGTATTTACTTTATGTATTGTTTTATTATCCTATTGTTGCAACTAAAGTTACATTTCAGCTCAACCCATTTAAATTGACAAATAAAACTTGATAGAACTAATAGGTTGCTTAGTGCGAGTCTTTTCAAACAAGCCACCTATTAGAGCCTTCGCATGTCTAGGTGTCCGACGGGTAAGTCTTGCTGAGTAATTAGTACTCAGGCTTTGTGCCGTTATGTTTTCAGGTAACGAAGAAATAGAATTGCCTATAGATGTGATGCCTTGGGACGTGCAAGTCCCTGAGGGTTGGACTGCCCACTGGGAGTCTGACTTGCCGCCACAGTGATGTTGTGTGCTGCTAGAGTGATGGTTCTTCGGGCATGAATCATTACTATGCTGTATCGTCGAGCTCGTAGTTTTCTTATCGTTATTTGCTTCCGCTGTTTTCAAAACATTCATGAACTTGTACTATTCCAGTGCACTCTGATAACCTTAATGATGTAATATTCAACTTAAATTTGGACAAATGTTGTATTATCAAGTGTCTCCGTTATCAGCACCTTCGGGACCTCGATCCTCCGGGAAGGGGTGCCACAAGTTTTACAGGAGATACTTGACTCAAAGTTGAGCATAGCGACACTCGGCTATGCCCTGTGTGCCCTTGTCAAAAAATTCAAAAAAAAATCTGGAAGATAATAAAAAAATTGATTCAAGTTGAAACCCGATGTTTTTAGAAACATCAAGATTTTCTATAGGCCACATCCTACCCTGGAATTTGAGCTGCAATTTTCTGGGGATTCTCCCCCATTGTTTGTCAGTTGGAGAAAAATATCAATAAAATAAAATAAAAGAAAAAGAAATTTGGGATTTCTACTAGCGCTACATCTAGCCCCTTGGAATTTTTGGATTTTGTTGTTTTGCACTTAGCCCCCTGTTATCACCTGTATGCCTTTGCCTCCTTGTTTCTACTTTGCTATCACTACTATTCTAGGACATACTTAGACCAGCAACTAGGGAGAAGTTACTTGGGCACTTATTCAACTTTACTATTTGTTTTTGATTTGTATGCCACTCACATATATATATTTGGCCTTCCTACCTCTACATATTTCTTCTGGACAACACACATGTTATTTTGTGACCCTTGCAATCATGGAACACAACTCCCTGGTATCCTTTCCTTTGCTTTGCTTTGCTTTTCAGAACTTTATAAGAGCTTTGTAAGGAGCTTCCTTTTGTTGTGTTGAGAGGCACCACTGCTTAGCTATTTTGTAGGGATAACCTTCACTGTTTGTTTCCTATTTTGGTGTATTTGATAGCAGGAAGTGACAACGGAGAGGTGGCTTCACCCTCATAATTTGCTGAGTGCGTGAGCCAAGAGCAACTACAGAAAGCTTTGCAGGCTGCTTAGAGTGTGAAGGACCGAGAAGGCGACCAGAGGGGGGTGAATGGGAGCCAATCAAAATTCTCCAAGAGAACTTGGCATATGTCCCAATTACAACCCAAGCCAACCTCTAAACAAATCACCAAGGCTACACACACCAACTTGTGATGTGCTAACCCTAGGAGTGATCAATAACAGCGGAACACAGCGGAAACAAGAGAGAACAACAAAGACTTGAAACACACAAAGAAGCACGCACAAAAACACCTTACTGGTCTACCATCGGAAGTGCCGATCACAGCCATCAGCAGTGCCGGTTGATACCATCGGCAGTGCCGGTTGTAGCTGTTGATCGAGTATAGCCAAGACACAAATCTACTAAAAAGTCACACAGAAAACAATTAACAAAGGTGGAAAACCAAGGCACAAAACATGGAAGAAAAAGACTCAAAAACTGAGCTGTCCTGACGAAGAATCAGCAGTGCCGATCAGTTTATCGACAATGCCGATCGGTGGTGCTGGTCTGGTCATCGGCAGTGACCACCGGCACTGCTGGTCCTTGCTGGTCCATCAGCAGTTGGTGCCACCGGCAGTAGCCATTGGCACTGCCGGTTGGGCCCGACAGATTCAGAACAGCAACAACAAACCGCAAAGAAAAATTACAAAACCTTATCAAACAAACTCCAAAAATTATGAAATTTGGACCAGTCAATCCTCAGCACATCACGACCCTACTCCTAGAAGATCAACTCAAGTGGCTCAACAAATCATCATGAATTTCAGATCTTGTACCAAGAACATCAAAAAGGGGAAACTTGAGAAATCCTTCAAATCGAAGGTGCTAGAGCTATTGAATCATTCAAGGATCCATAGAGGATTGTTCTAGATCATCCTAGCAACAGGTTTCTCAAGAAATCCGGGCCAAAAATTCATCTAAAAGTGAGATAAAAAATCACCACGAAAATAACTCCGAAAATAGGAAAAAGGGAATTTCGGGATTCAACGGAGGAGAGAAATCTTGAGCACGAAAATACTTATCATATCATGGAAAGGTGCTTACAAGATCCATAGGTACAAGGCTAGGAAGCCACCCTCTTCCTCCCACTATTTGGAAGAGCAAGAGATGTCTCTCACATACCCTTTCCTCGCCTATAAAACATGAAGTCCTCTCCTAGCACTTTGAATAGAGTCCTAACACTAGGCTATTGGAAAGAGAGGCACCTCTCCCACTAGCCACACCTCTCCTTATATAGGCCTAAGGTCTATTGTCCACATGACCACTCTACCCTTGACCTACATAACACACCCACCTACCACTAGGGGCATAACCGTCCATCTTTCACCTCATCGCCCGATGCCATCGGACGCTTCACATCTTTACTTCATCTTGAAGCAAGCTCCGTGATGGTGCCACGTGCACCACCAACCACCGTCGTAGGTTTTGAGGCCCAAACCAGGAAACCTCCTTGCACGCTTCTCAAAGTGTGACTTCTCAATATCGATGCGTGTCACCTTGTCCTGCGATCCTGATCACCGGCGAGTCTCTCCTAGTCCCTGTCCATCGGGCCCCCTTGTCACTTGCACCGGCATTCCATTTTCCTTGACTTGGTCAACACGTCGTCTTCATCACCACCACGGTTTTGAGGCTCGACCGTGAAACCGTCTGTGCTTCTTGCCTCTCCACGTATACGGTGTGGATCAACCTTGACTTCACCCGGCATCCCGATCGTCTGGTCCCTAGTCCCCAACTTGTGCCCGATCCTCTCGCTGTTGATCGCCAAGTCGACTCCAGTGACCTTCACATCATGAGACAAGCAAACACATTTCCCACCTTCTGCAATATCACCAATATCTCCATCAGCTCTAGTTAGTCATAACCATGATATGCAAACCCATGCAATCCCTGGATTCCCGCATTTCACCTCAAACACCAAATCCGCTCAAATCAATTACTCATCACAAATATAGCAAACCATGGTACATATCCACATGGTTTCTTAGAGTGATTTGGCTGAGACGATCACCAGGGCCGTCACTGATGAGGTCAACAAGCTTCACCTAAGAGAAAGCATTGAGCGGTTGGAGAAGAGAGTCTCTGAGTTAACCAATTAGGTTGTCACATTGGAGACCGCTCCCAAGACCAATGATACGAACACCAATAACAACAACAATGACGTTGAAGACGACCATGATGAATACATGGTGTATAAAGCTGATGGCATCGTGGATAGGTCAGCTACAAGGATCGCAAGATTACGACGTTGTTTGCAACGTAATACGCAAGGTATGGGTGGTTTCCACAACTACAATCATTGTCCACACGATAACTATGCTCCAGATGACATGTATGCTAAAATTAAGTTTTCAATTCCTTTGTTTTCAGGTCAGTATGATGGTGATGTTTATCTTGATTAGGAAATGACTGTAGAACAAAAAATTAATACCCACCTTGTTCCAAAACAACATAGAGTTAGACAAGCCACTAGTGAGTTTAAGGACTTTCCTATTGTTTGGTGGAGTGGTCTAGCTGCTGAAACTAATTTGCCTACTACTTGGGAAGAACTTAAGGTAGCAATGCGTGATCATTTTGTTCCTCCTTCTTTTTATAGAGAGATTTGTAATAAACTGCAGCATTTAGAACAAGGAGATAAAACTATTTAGGAGTACTTTAGTGAGCTTCAGAAGGGTTTGATTCATTGTATTGTAGTTGAAAAAGAAGAGGATCAGATTTGCCGCTTTTATTCTGGTTTGAGAAAAGAAATTCAGGACATCCTTGATTTTAAAGAATATTATACCCTCTACCAGTGTTTCCAGTATGCTATGCTTGCAGAGAAAGAATCATAGGGACTGTTTTGGCTTTTGAGGAGTACAGCAAGTCCAAGAACTTCTACTCTCCACGGCCGACGGGGACTTCGGGGCTGCCCAAGCCATCTTTCCGGCCACCCCCACTAACAGCTGCCAAGGGAACCAGTGTTGTTTCTGCAGCACCAATATCCACCTTCTATGCACTTAGGTAAAAATTATGTGCAGGTACCAGTTAGTACTACCTCCTCTGTGGCTTTGACGGGGCGTACTACAGGGATTCAGTGCGGGCAAATGTGGCGATAGACGATGACGGTTACATGTGAACCTCCGATGTGGAGGATGAGGAGGAGGATGTTGCTGCCACCAGTGGTGACCTCATCCTTGGAGGCGGAGACACCACAAGATACATGAACATTATTGTTCAGCGTGTCCTTAGCACATAAGTTCAGCTATCCGAGACGGCGCAGCGCCACAACTTGTTCCAGATTTTCTTCGTCATAAAGAACCACCGAGCACGTGTCATCATTGATGGAGGGAGCTGCAATAACTTGGTGAGTTTTGATGTGGTCAAGAAACTTGCTTTGACCACACGCCCACATCCATATCCATACTACATTCAGTGGTTAAATGACTCTAGAAAAGCTAATGTAACACAAACTTGCAGAGTTCCTTTTTCCATTGGCTCTTATATGAATTCTGTTGATTGTGATGTCGTACCCATGCAAGCATGTTCACTTTTATTGGGTAGACCTTGGGAATTTGATAATCCTTCACGGGTTCGTTCGGCGGGTGGGAAGTGGTATGTTCTTGTGATTGTTGACGACTACTCTCGCTACTCTTGAGTTTACTTTCTTGAGAGCAAGGATGAAGTGTTTCATCACTTTTAGAGTTTAGCTTTGAGGTTGTTCAAGGAACTCCCTGGTGCATTACGAGTAATCTGCAATGATAATGGCACCGTGTTCAAGAACTCCTCCTTTGATGCTTTCTGTATTGAGCATGGCATTGAGCATCAGTTTTCAGCACCTCGTGTTCCCCAGCAGAGTGGTGTGGTCAAAAGAAACAATAGAACCTTGGTGGAGATGACCCAAAAGATGGTTGATGAGCATAGGACTTCGAGGTGGTTCTGGGCTGAGCCAATAGCACTGGTTGCTATGTTTCCAATCGGATTTTCTTGTGCTCAATTCTTAATGTGACTTTCTATGAGCTATGTTTTGGGAGGAAGCCATTTGTTTCTCATTTGCGTGCCTTTGGTTGCAAGTGCTCCATTCTCAACATGGCAATCTTGATAAGTTTGAGTCTAGATCTTTCGATGGCTACACCATTCATGGCCATTCCTATAGAGTTTTGAATTTGGAAACTAACACCATCGTAGAATCCTATGATGTAGCCTTTGATGAATCAAACTCTTGTGCAAGCAATGTGATTGAGACTGCAGGTACCAAGGAGATGGAGTAGAGCATCTTTGTAGAAGAGGACCTATAGAGCTTCGATGATGACGATGATGAGTCATTCCATCCCACATCTGAGCTTGTTCCTACATCTACCACCACTCCAGCAGAAGGTGCAGAAGCTTCTACATCTACTTCAGCAGCTGTCGAGCAAGCTCCTGTTGTGGTTGAGGGGAGGTACGCTCTGGGAGAGAAGCCCCTCACCACATTTGAGAAGCCATGTGGATATGTGCCTTGGTTTCCTATATTTGTGATGAGTAATTGACTTGAGCGGATTTGGTGTTTGAGTTGAAATGCGGGAATCCAGGGATTGCATGGATTTGCATATCAAGGTTATGACTAACCGGAGTTGGTGGAGATATGGGTGATGTTGTTGGAGATGGGAAATGTGTTTGCTTGTCTCATGATGTGTAGGTCACTGGAGTCGACTTGGCGGTCAACGGCGAGAGGATCGGGCACAAGTAGGGGACTTGGGGCCAGACGATCAGGATGCCGGGTGAAGTCAAGGGTGATCCACACCGTACATGTGGAGAGGCAAGAAGCATGGACGGTTTTGTGGTTGAGCCTCAAAACCGTGGTGGTGATGAAGACGGTGTGTGTTGACCAAGTCAAGGCGAACGGGATGCAGGTGCAAGTGACAAGGGGGCCCGATGGACAGGGACTGGGAGAGACTTGCCGGTGGTTAGGATCGTAGGACAAGGTGACATGCATCGACATCAAGAAGTCACGCTTTGAGAAGCATGCAAGACGGTTTCCCGGTTTGGGCCTCAAAACTGGTGGCGGTGGTTGGTGGTGCACGTGGCACCATCACGAAGCTTGCTTCGAGATGAAGCAAAGACGTGAAGCGTTTGATGGCATTTGGGCAATGAAGAAAAAGATGGATGGTTATGCCCCCGGTGGTAGGTGGGTGTGTTATGTAGGTCAAGGGTAGAGTGGTGATGTGGACAATACACCCTAGGCCTATATAGGGAGAGGTGTGGCTAGTGGGAGAGGTGCCCCTCTTCCCATTAGCCTTGTGGTAGGACTCAATTCAAAGTGCTAGGAGAGGACTTCATGTTTGAGAGGAGAGTAGTGGGTGTGTGAGAGACATATCTTGCTCTTCCAAATAGTGGGAGGAAGAGGGTGGCTTCCTAGCCTTGTACCTATGAATCTTGTAAGCATCTTTCTATGATATGAGAAGTATTTTCGTGCTCAAGATGTCCCTCTTCACTTGAATCCCAAAATTCTCTTTTTCCTATTTTTGGACCTATTTTCGTGGTGATTTTCGATCTCACTTTTGGACAAGTTTTTGGTCTGGATTTCTTGAGAAACTTGTTGCTAGGATGAGCTAGAACAATCCTCTATGGATCCTTGATCGAATCAATAGCTCTAGCTCCTACGATTTGAAGGATTTCTCAAGTTTCCCCTTTTTGGTGTTCTTGGCACAATATCTGAAATTTGTAATGATTCCTTGAGCCAATTGAGTTGATCTCCTAGGATTAGGGTCATGATGTGATGAGGATTCACTGATCCAAAAATAGCATCGTTTGGAGATCGTTTGATTAGTTTTTGGAGAAGATTTGACAAGATCCCGAGAGTTTTTCTGTTCTGTCGGGGGTCGACCGGCACTGCCGATGACCAGGACCGGCACTGCCAATTGGTTTAGTCTGTAGGTTCCAGTGCGACAGCATTCCGCAACGGCACTGCCGATAGGTGTGACCGGCACTGCCAATGACGCGCATCAGCACTGCTGATAGGCGTGACTGGCACTGCCGATGGCAGGGATCGGTATTGCCGATTAGTGCTCACTTCTGAACTGTTGAGCATTTCGTCTTCCCTTTTTGTTTCCGCTGTTTTTCTTTGGTGTGGTTAATCACTCCTAGGGCTAGTACACCACAAGTTGGTGTGTGTAGTCTTGGTGATCGATTTGGAGGTTGGCTTGGGTTGTTTTTGGGATATAGGCCAAGTTCTCTTGGAGAATTTTATTTGGCTCCCATTCACCCCCCCCCCCTCTAGTCGCCTTCTCGGTCCTTCAACATTAAGCATCAACATCCACCTCAACAGATGATCGGTAATCTCTATGAGAGGACAACAAGGTCAAGGTCTGCACATCTCGCGTGCTTGCTTTACCAATTCTCTCTTTGTTGCAACCTTTGAATCCTAGGATGTTGGACACACACTATCTAATGAACATAATGACATGCATGAGGAGTTGGAAAACTTTGAGAGAAACAAAGTATGGACCCTACTACATTCAGCCCAATACATGCTGACATCAGCCAAAGAATCGATATTGTACTGGGGTTTCTAATATCGGACCAAGCCAACATTAGCTCTGACCGATATTGATGCATTCTAGATCGCAATGTCGTCGTCTTCACTGATGTCATCAATGTCCGCTATTATTAATTATACTACAATAGCATTTCTAGCTGCTAACATCAGTTAAAAATGAAATGATATTAAAGGCTCTTATTGTAGTAGTGTAAGGTCAAACACATCAATGTCCGATTTCACTTCCTGAGAGACAATGTTGAAAAGGGGGATGTTGAGCTCAAATACATCGACACCAGAAACCAACTAGCTGATATCCTCACCAAGCCCCTAAATGCTTCGAGACATGCTTTTCTTGGGGGCGGGGGGGGGGGGGGGGACTTGGTGTTTGTCATCCTTATGGCATCATTTGAGGGGGAGTTGGTGTTCACTTGTATATATGTATCTTACCTTTTATGCATTGCATCTCATATGTAATATATGAATTGGTAGATGAGCTTTGATTCTTATGCTTTCTTGCATTTCTCTTTGCTATGATTGAGCTTGACCTAAGTTGTGTGGATGTGATGGTAATCTCTCATGCTTAGATTTTCTAGATGGCCTATTACAGACTCATGTGAGCAACTTGCCAATCTTAAAGGTAAACTAAGCTTCTTGTGAACCTTATGAACTAATCTTGCTAAAACTTGCTCACCATGTGTATAATTGCTTTTATCCTTGTTAAAACTTGCTTTGAGGCTAGTCTAGAGGATATCTTGGCTTTGGCACCTTGTGTTTGCGAAATGGAAGACATTGCAAAAGTTTAGCGCATGACGGGACATTGTGGGAATGTGTGTTCCTTTTGTCGCAAAGGCATGCTCTTTTGTCTTGTGAATAAACCTTGGATAATTTGTTAAGTGTATTTGATCAAGAATAATTCTAAAATGCTAAATCCAAACACTGTGACTTGAGGCCTCGGGGTGTTTGTCGTACCCAGTCGTGTGACCCTTCGTATGGATAAGAGGACAGATGAGGATAAACAATAATCACTTGATCAACTGAGTCTCTGTTGCATATGTGAGCGTTTGTAAAGCTTATTTTCTATGAATGCTTGTTATCCTAGTTGAGATTGAAACTGACTAGATTATTATGATTCACTTGATGCTTGTTTTGCCTTCGGTGGGAGTACTTACATATGTGGTGGCAGTTTTTCTCATGATAAGCAAAATTTGATTCTATCTAAGCTAGTCAATCTTTCTGCTTAGTTTGTATAGCTCTTGGTGTTTATGCCTTGCTATCTATTTTTTATCTTTGTATGATTGTGAGCCATTGCTTTTACACTTCTTGGCTCTATGTTTATGGTTAGCAAAGTTAAATGTTTCTTTGCATAATAGTTGAAGCTCCTTAGGTTTGCATTTTCATGCATTGCATGTTTGCTTGTTCTTTTGCCTCTTTGATGAGTTCATTGCCAAAGGGGGAGAAAATATTGGGTCATGCACAAATAATGCTAAGAAACTTAAAATGGTCCTTTTTGCATTACATGCGACCTATCACAAGTTGAGGGGGAGCATATCCAAATGGCCAACTCTTGGTTTTGTCATCCCTACTTTGCTAGATGGCTTGTTTTCACCTTTTCTTTAGGTTTGGCCATTTGGATGAGCTTATTCAGTTTCACATTTCAAACTCTAATCTTTGTGCATTTGGTGTTGTCAATGTACTCATCAAGGGGGAGATTGAGAAACCACGTGGAGATGTGCCATGGTTTGCAATATATGTAATAAGTAATTGACTTGAGCGGGTTTGGTGTTTGAGTTGAAATACAGGAATTTGGGGATTGCATGAGTTTGTGCATGTCATGCTTATGAATAATCGGAGTTGGTGGAAGTATTGGTGAACTTGTAGGAGATGGGAAATGTCTTTGCTTGTCTCATGATGTGTAGGTCAATGGAGTTGACTTGACGATCAACGGCGAGAGGATCGGGCACAAGTAGGGGACTTGCGGCTGGACGATCGGGATGCCGGGTGAAGTCAAGGGTGATCCACACCGTACACATGGAGAGGCGAGAAGCACGGACAGTTTCGCGGTTGAGCCTCAAAACCATGGTGGTGATGAAGACGGTGTGTTGACCAAGTCAAGGCGAGCAGGATGCCGGTGTAAGTGACAAGGGGGGGCTGATGGACAGGGACCGGGAGAGACTTGCTGATGGTCAGGATAGCAGGACAAGGTGACACGGGTCAACATTGAGAAGTCATGCTTTGAGAAGCGTGCAATGTGGTTTCCCAGTTTGGGCCTCAAAACTAGTGGCGGTGATTAGAGGTGCACGTGGCACCATCGCGGAGCTTGTGTCGAGGCCAAGCAAAGTTGTGAAGGGTCCAATGGCATTCGGGCGACAAGGAGAATGATGGACAATTATGCCCCTGGTGGTAGGTGGGTGTGTTATGTAGGACAAAGGGTAGTGTTGTCATGTGGACAATAGACCTTCGGCCTATATATGGAGAGTAGAGCTGGTGGAAGTGGTGCCTCTCTTTTCCTTAGCCTTGCCTTAGGTCTTCATTCAAAAAGTACTAGGAGAGGTCTTCATGTATTAGAGGAGAGGAGAGTGTGTGTGAGAGACATCTCTTGCTCTTCCAAATAGTGGGAGGAAGAGGGTTGCTTCCTAGCCTTGTATCTATGGATCTTGTAAGCATATTTCCATGATATAAGATTTATTTTCGTGCTCAAGATCTTCCTCACTCCCTAAATCCCGAATTTCTCTTTTTCCCTATTTTTGGAGCTATTTTTGCGGGAATTTTTTATCCCCTTTTTGGATGTGTTTTTGGGGCGGATTTCTTGGGGCACTTCGTGCTATGATGAGCTAGATCAATCCTACATAGGTCCATGACTAAATCAAGAGCTCTAGCACCTTTAATTTGAAGGATTTCTCAAGTTTCCCCTTTTTGGTGTTCTTGGCACAAGATCTGAAATTCATGATGATTCCTTGAGCCAATTGAGTGGATCTTCTAGGTCTGTTTGGTGTTCATGGCTGTGATCGGCACTCTCGATGGTAGCCCAGTTCTGATCTGTTTTGAGCACTTTTTGTCTCCTTTGTTTCCGCTGCTATTGTTGATCACTCCTAAGGCTAGTACACCACAAGTTGGTGTGTGTAGTCTTGTTGATCGGTTTAGAGGTTGGCTTGGTTTGTATTTAGGATATAGGTCAAGTTCTCTTGGGGCATTTTAGTTGGCTCCCATTCACACCCCCCCTCTAGTCGCCTTCTCAGTCCTTCAAACCTTGTGTACAATGACAATGATAGAGCTAAGCAACTGCTGTACTCTCTTGATGAAAATATTTGGGGGGTTAAAATTGCTGCTGTAGAGGAAACTGCTGATTTCAATACCCTGAATTATGGGCAACTATATAGCAAGCTGAAATCTCATAAGTTGTCTAGGAAATCTTGTCCTAATCATGTTAATCCTCCTTCTAGCATGGCTTTGCTTTCTAGCTCTCAAAAGGGTAGTCACAGTGGTGCTTCTTATGGAACTAACCCCTCACTTGACAAGTCTTCATTGGAGTTTTCTCTAACTTCTTTTGTTGTAGCTTCTGATGAACAGATGGAGTGCAGTCCTGACAAGGAGCTATCCTTGCTCACAAGGAAGTTCACGAAGTTCTACAACAACTGTAAGGACAGAAGACGAGGTCGTTTAAGAACCTGCTTCGAATGTGGTGACCCTGGACACTTCATCACTAATTGCCCCAAGAAGAAGAAGGTCGGGTACCACGACAACAACACTGAAGACTTCAAGTAGAAGAAGCACCGCTTCTACAAGAAAGGCAAGAACTCCAAGAAGTTCGCCAAGGCCATCGCACGCGCTTGCGTTACCTCTTTGAGTGATGTCGGCCTCACATCAAAAGAAGGCCTTACAAGCTGTTGGCACTTCCCAAGTGCCCCTTTTATATGTGAATATTACCCCAATTAGAGCATAATTGACACTAATTTAGGCCATTTACCTATGATATTGCCTATATATTTTTATATGCATTGTTTTGGAGCATTATTGCAGAAAGCGGTAAAATTGGCGATTAAAGTGATGCTGGAGAGGATAGGAGTCCAGAACCGACAAAAAGCACTAAAGAAGCCGAGTGCACCGATCAGCGTAGTCCATGAGCTGATTGGCGCAAGGGTACTTTTGCCCACATAAGTGACCGAGGCCCATTCCACATGTTTATGGAAGTTTATCTGCGCAAGATACTTGAAGATATTTGCCTGGAAGATTTATGGAACTTCAAGATCTCAACTTACAGTACAAGACTTTATCTCAAAGAAAAAGGCCCACATGGCTGCTGTGGAAGATAGAGGAACTGACTCAGAAGAGAAACCGGAGAAGACACGGCTTGCGTCGATCGACGCAACCGCCTTATTTGATAGAAACCAAGTCCTTTACGAGTAGAACCTCTATAAATACTTGTAAACCCTAGCCGCGACCAGGAAGAAGTAGATGGCGATAGAGGGACAACAGATCCGTGAGTTAGAGCCACCGGGGCTTGCCCCGTTAGAATAGATCTCTTGTTGAGTTTCAAGAACCATCGGTGTAAGAGTTGATCCGTCAAGGTAGGCCATCTCGACGGTGATGAATCTTACTCTATGTATCTTAAGGGATTGAATATGTTGATGATGGTTTTGGTGATTTGTCTAACTTGATTCTATAATCATGCATGTGCTTATTCCAATTGCTTAGTTCTAGGCTAAGTAAGTAGATATTGTCTTAATTGTGGTAATTAGGATAGTATTCGGACATTATATTGATTATGGTTGCTTGATGATGCTAGTAGTGTGGTTTTGCAGTGACAGCACTAAGCCTACGCAGCGCTATTGGATAGTTGAGTAGGGTAAGATACTCAAGCGATTAAGGGTTTCCAGTAATTATAGGGAGCCACTCGGAAAGTAGGGTGGTCTTATTCATTATAGGTTTTCATTGATCCATGTAATTACCCATTATGATGCTACTTAATTAGACTTTCCAGTTATGATCTCACTAGTTGATATATGGCTACTCACCTAACAGCATAGGCTTATAAGGTATCTGGTGCACTTCGGCTTAGATCCACCAGTGTGCCGATCGGCTCAATGCCTGCGCTGATCGGCATAGTAACAGTTTTACTGTCTGGCGCACCTTTGCGCTGGCTAGTGACCCCTCATGCAACCTAAACTTGATAGTAGCTTTGATTAGATCTTTTACTGTTAACTTTATTTAATTATCCCTAAGGTCCCAGTGGATTTGATAAACCTTGAAATACTCAATTCAAGGGAAAAATGGTATTAGACCAACTTGACAGTAGCTTTGATTAGATTTTTTACTATTAACTTTGTTTAATTATCCCTAAGGTCCTAGTGGATTCGATAAACATTGGAATACTCAATTCAAGGGAAAAAGTGCTACAATTGTACATCGTCCTCTTGCGTATATAAGTGGGTGCGTAGTTACAACCAACAAGCCCTATTTTCTGGCGCCGTTGCCGGGGACCATAGCAGGGTTTTAAACATTACTTGATGTATTCGTGTCTAGTCATTGTGCTACGATTTTTCTTGTCTCCATAGTACATATATTCTGTTTAGTGAAACTAACAGGTATGGACGGTCCTAAGTCTGATGTTGATATGGCCCGATATTCTCGAATTACACCGATGATCCAGAAAGACTATTTCACAAGAAGAGAACAACACGGAAGAGAAGCTAGTCTGATGTTGATATGGCCCGATATTCTGAGAGGTAAGGGGATAAACTCGAATTTGGGGAACTCGGCGTCGACGACCCGGCTTGAATCTGACACGATCCAACCCCGCAATCGTTACACCAAGCACAACTTGATTGTTCCTGTAAGCGGAATCGAGAACACAAGTAAGAAAGGATAATCACGCAATCTGAAATTGCAAATATGGATGAAGTGAATCACAAGAAAAGGTTCAAGCTCTGAACACAAAAGGACTAATCGCCACAGTGGTGTAAAACAAGAACATGGGTCCTGGATTACTGTAAAAGGACTTGTTGCCATAGTTACAATAATTCGATCAAGTTTCTCTCAAGAAAACTGAACTAAACAAAACCCAAAACTAAAAGACAGCGGCTACTGAGTTTATGTATGAACCAGGGGCATCCTAGGGTTGGGGGCGACCAGGGGGGGCACAACATGGGCTTAAGGCCCAACACGATACATGGCCAAGTTGGCCCAAAATAGGTGGCATAGCACCTTGTCATGGTCACACAGCATGACTCACGACCCTTCTGGAGCTAGGACTAGAAACAAAATGACGGCGGCGTCATCCCCTTTCCAACGCATAAAAGAATGCCTCGTTTGGATGTTGGATGTAGGAAATATCATCAAAACCGTGAAGGAGTGTCGGCTGAATCCGAGATGAACACGGCGACTGAGTTGGTGACGACTTGTAACTTAGGAAGGCCATGATATCTGCGTATCCAGCATGGTGATGTCCTCATCATCCTCCCCCTCTTGAATTGGAGCCACCCTCGACTCCATCTTATCATCAATGTCCTGCAAAAGGTTAGTACTAGCAGAATGCAAAGTATAAGATACATGATCATGGATAGAAGATATATCACGATAAAGCATAGTATAGCAAGGTGGATCATGATTATCACAAAGTTCAGCAACAGTAGATGTCATAGAAAGAAAAGCACCTCCCTTTAACTAAATAGGCTTATGTTTAATATCAGAAAGTTGGTTTTTATCTTGTTTGTACTCAGTATTTTCAGCAAGCAGTTTAAAATGATTTCTAATATCAGCAAGCAATAACGGATGCAAAGTAATATTCCTGTCCTTATGCATGAAAGTATATGTATTAGTTCTACCATGGTGGGCAGCATCCGTATCATATTTCCATGGACGGCCTAATAAAAGTGAACATGCTTGCATAGGTACAACATGAAAATCATCATAGTCTTGATAAGAACCGACTGAAAAGTGTATGCGTGCTAATCGAGTTACCTGTGCCGTACCACTATTGTTAAACCATTTGATGTGGAAGGTCTGGTGAACACAAATGAATCTAAAGGGGAAAACACGATAATACCTCATGGGATACCTAGGAATCTGATACCACTTGATGTAGATATGGCCCAATCTTCTGAGAGGTAAGGCGATAAACTCGAATTTGGGGAACTCGACATCGACGATGATGAGGACATCACTCCTAAGGATACATGCAACACTCCTCCAATTTTGGACTTGCAAGGTCCAATGACTAGAGCTCATGCATGACGACTAAATTTAGAGGTGAGCTCGTTCCTACATTCTTCATTATATGTCACTTTTGAGAATGGTTTGCTACCTAATGATTATATTATAATTAGGAACCATGGAGAGGACCAGGAGATGATGGGAGAACGACTTGGAGATGTGGAGGACCAGCAAGGACGTGGAAGCCAAGGTGGAGGCCCAACCAAAACCGACTTCGAGTCTGTTTCGGGGCTCAGGACCAGTCTGCACTAAAATGGATGCCCAAGACGCATACGGACTCGGATTTGGACGTTCTACATATGCACGGAAAGATAAGAAGAAGACCTTTCCAATGACTCTGGTCACATATCAAAATTCATCCGGAGTCAGCGGGAATCGTCGAAACAAGAGAGAGTCCAGAATCTGTTTCGGTGCTGTATCGCCTATTTTTGGCCTTTGGGCTTTGTATCTAGTTGAGCCCAAGTAGGGGTGCGTCCAGAGGGTCTTGCATGACCCTAGGGTCTTCATATACAGCCGCCGTCGCACCATTAGGGTTTGGGTTTTGCTTAGATTATTCTGTTCATAACAGTTTCGCCGTCATCACGGTTTGTGAGACCCCAACTTCGTGAGATTCATAATACATCTGCAATTGTGTTGCTTTCTTCTTTGTTCTTGCTTGTGTTCTTGATTCGTAGGTAGGGATTAGCCTTCTCGGCAAGGTCAATCGTTTTAGGACGGTTGATAACCAGAGGAGACGTCGTGCTGCGATTACGGGGTTTAGAACGTGCTGTTCTGAAGCCGGATCGATTTGTGTGTCGCCTCCGACCAAATCAACGTATCCAGAACCTTTCGGAAGATCGGGAACCCTTGTCCACATCAAGTGGTAATTAGAGCTTCAGGTGCACCGTCAAGTTCGCACTACCCTTAGTTAATTTTGTTTTGTGTTCATCCTATCATCCACAGAAAAGCCAAAAAAAAATTTCCCCTCCGCCCATAACCACGTGTTTAGCCTTTGCATATTTCAATTTCAGAGTCCGTAGTGTTGAGTTTGTGCCCTAGTTCTTGTTTAGTCACTGGTTTAGTTTGTGTTTTTGTCGTTAGTAGTGTTTCCCTTGCAATCCTAGCCGCCATCCCCTTCACCGTCCTCTGCTTTGTTGGCTTTTTGTGCTAGGGTTGATTGATCGACACACCTAGCCTAGTCCCACCCTAATCCCACCCTGAACACACCATCAACACCCCGAACCAATCCCCACAATTTCCACTTTCTGCTGCATCCACTCCGCCAAAAAAAATCTTACCCGATTCCAAACTCGACCCCTAACCGATTCGGGTTTCTGGAAAACCGACTCCGACCCCCCTTCGGTAAAACGGGCATAACTTTTCGCTCGGTTGTCCGTTTTGGCGGAAATTTTTACAGTAGATTCTTGACTCAAAGTTGCCCTGTGTGCCCTCATCAAAAAATTCAAAAAAAATCGGGAAGATAAAGAAAAAATTGATTTAAGTTTAAACCCGACGTTTTCTCCAACTTCAAGATTTTCTGTAGGCCATATCCTACCTCTGTTTGAGCTGAAATTTTTTGAGGATTCTCCTCCATTGTTAGTGAGTTGGAGAAAAATATCAAAAAGATAAAATCAAAAAAAAGAAATTTCGGATTTCTACTAGTGCTATATCTAGCCCCCTGTAATTTCTGGATTTGGCTGTTTTGCACTTAGCCCCCTCTTATCGCCTGTTGTGCCTTTGTTTCCTTGTTTCTACTTTGCTATCACTACTGTTCTAGGACATACTTAGACCAGCAACTAGGGACAAGTTACTTGGGCACTTATTCAGCTTTACTATCTGTTTTTGATTTGTGTGCCACTCACATATATATATTTGGCCTTCTTAGCTCTACATATTTCTTCTGGACAGCACACAGGTTATTTTGTGACCCTTGCAATCGTGGAACACATCTCTCTGGTATCCTTTGCTTTGCTTTTTAAAACTTTGTAAGAGCTTTGTAAGGAGTTTTCTTTTGTTGTGTCGAGAGGCACCACTGCTTAGCTGTTTTATAGGGATAACCTTCACTGTTTGTTTCCTGTTTTGGTGTTTGTGATGGCAGGAAGTGACGACGGAGAGATGGCTTCACCCTCACAATTTGCTGAGTGCGTGAGCCAAGAGCAGCTCCAGAAGGCTTTGCAGGCTGCTCAGAGTGATTTGGCAGAGACGATCACCAGAGCCGTTACTGATGCGGTCAACAAGCTTCACATTGGAGAAAGCATCGAGCGGTTAGAGAAGCGGGTCTCTAAGTTAACCGATCAGGTTGTTGCATTGGAGACCGCTCCTATAACAAATAATACGAACACCAATAACAACAACAACGATGTTGAAGACGTCCATGATGAAGACACGGTGTATAAGGCTGATGGCACCGTGGATAGGTCAGCTACAAGGACCGCATGATTACGACGTCGTTTGCAACATAATACTCAAGGTATGGGTGGTTTCCATAACTACAACCGTCGTCCACACGGTAACTATGCTCCAGATGACCCGTATCCTAAAATTAAGTTTTCAATTCCTTCGTTTTCGGGTCAGTATGATGGTGATGTTTATCTTGATTGGCAGATGACTGTAGAATAAAAATTTAATGCCCACCTTGTTCCTGAACAACATAGAGTTAGACAAGCTACTAGTGAGTTTAAGGACTTTGCTATTGTTTGGTGGAGTGGTCTAGCTGCTGAAACTGATTTGCCTACTACTTGGGAAGAACTTAAGGTAGCAATGTGTGATCGTTTTGTTCCCCCTTCTTTTTATAGAGAGATTCGTAATAAACTGCAACGTTTAGACCAAGGAGATAAAATTGTTCAGGAGTATTTTAGTGAGCTTCAGAAGGGTTTGATTCGTTGTGCTGTAGTTGAAAAAGTAGAGGATCAGATTTGTCGCTTTTATTCTGGTTTAAGAAAAGAAATTCAGGACATCCTTGATTATAAAGAATATGATACCCTCACCCAGTGTTTCCAGTATGCTATGCTTGCAGAGAAAGAATCATAGGGACTTTTCCAGGCTTTTGAGGAGTACAACAAGTCAAGGAACTCCTACCCCCCACGCTCGACGGGGACTTCGGGGCTGCCCAGGCCATCTTTCCGGCCGCCCCCACCAGCAGCTACCAAGGGAACCAGTGTTGTTTCTGCAGCCCCAAGATCAGCCCCTGCACCTTCTACGCGCTCAGGTAAACTTTTTGTGCAGGTACCAGCTAGTAGTGCCTCCTTTGTTGCTTCGACAGGGCGCACTACAGGGATTTAGTGCCACCACTGCCATGGACTTGGTCATGTGCAGAAAGATTGTCCAAGTAGGCGGGCATATGTGGCGACAGACGATGGCGGTTACATGAGCACCTCCGATGTGGAGGATGAGGAGGAGGACATCGCTGCCACCGGCAGTGACCTCATCCTTGGAGGCGGAGACACCACAGGATACATGAACATTATTGTTCAACGTGTCCTTAGCACACAAGTTCATCAGCCCGAGACGATGCAGCGCCACAACTAGTTCCAGATTTTCTTCGTCATCAAGAACTGCCGAGCACGTGTCATCATTGATGGAGGGAGCTGCAATAACTTGGTGAGTTCTGATGTGGTCAACAAGCTTGCTTTGACCACACGTCCACATCCACATCTATACTACATTCAGTGGTTAAACGACTCTGGCAAAGCTAAGGTAATACAAACTTGTAGAGTTCCTTTTTCCATTGGTTCTTAGTTGGATTCTGTTAATTGTGATGTCGTACCCATGCAAGCATGTTCACTTTTATTGGGTAGACCTTGGGAATTTGATAATGATGTTGTACACCATGGTAGAAGTAATAAGTACACTTTTATGCATAAAGGAACTAAAATTACTTTGTTACCAATGACCCCTGCTGAAATTGTACAAGCTGATTTAGAAAGAGCTGCTAGTTTGAAAAATAAAGGTCCTGAAATTCAACAACCTGTTAATTCTAATTCTACACCTAGTAATGTTAATGATTCTTCAAGTTCTAAGGGTGCTGGAATTAAATTATAAGGTCGTTCATGTCTTGCAACAAAATCTGAGCTTGCTGAAATTTCTGATAATGATGATATTTGCTATGCTTTGATATGCAAAGAAGCTTTGTTTTCGCTTGATGATATTGCTTCTAGTGCTGTGTCTCCTGCTGTCACTAACCTTTTGCAGGAGTATGAGGATATTTTTCTAGCTGAGATACCCCCGGGATTGCCACCTTTGAGAGGGATTGAGCATCAAATTGATTTGATTCCGGGTGCTACTTTACCAAACTGTGCTGCTTATAGGACCAACCCTGAGGAGACTAAGGAGATACAACGACAAGTTCAAGACCTTTTGGATCGTGGGTATGTTCGTCAATCACTTAGTCCTTGTGCTGTTCCTGTACTTTTGGTTCCTAAGAAAGATGGTACTTGGCATATGTGTGTAGTTTGTAGAGCCATTAACAATATTACTATTAGGTATCATCATCCTATTCCTAAGCTAGACGACATGCTTGATGAGTTATGTGGTGCTATAATTTTCACAAAAATTGATTTGCGTAGTGGCTACCATCAAATTAGAATGAAACTTGGAGACGAATGGAAAACAACTTTCAAAACCAAATTTGGATTATATGAGTGGTTAGTAATGCCTTTTGGGTTAACTAATGCACCTAGTACTTTCATGCGCTTGATGAATGAGGTTTTAAGAGCTTTCATTGGCAAATTTGTGGTAGTTTACTTTGATGATATCTTGATTTATAGCAAATCTATAGATGAACATATGAATCATTTGCGTGCTGTTTTTGATGCTTTACGAGATGCACGTTTATTTGGTAACCTTGAGAAGTGCATCTTTTGCACGGATCGAGTCTCTTTTCTTGGCTATGTTGTGACTCCACAGGGAATTGAGGTGGATGAGGCGAAGATTGAAGCCATAAAGAGCTGGCCTGTACCAAAAACTATCACACAGGTGAGGAGTTTTCTTGGTCTTGCAGGTTTCTACCGCCGCTTTGTCAAAGATTTCAGCACCATTGCTGCACCTTTGCATGAGTTGACAAAGAAGGGCATTGATTTCCATTGGGGTAAGGTACATCATGAGTCTTTTGATGTTTTGAAGGATAAACTTACACATGCACCATTGCTGCAATTACCTAATTTTGATAAGATTTTTGAGCTTGAATGTGATGCTAGTGGTATAGGCATTGGTGGTGTTTTGATGCAAGATAGTAAACCTATTGCATACTTTAGTGAGAAAATTACTGGGCCTGTTTTGAATTACTCCACGTATGAAAAGGAATTGTATGCACTTCTACGTTGTTTAGAGACGTGGTGTCATTATATGTTGCCCAAAGAATTTGTTATTCATTCTGATCATGAATCACTTAAGTATATTCGTTCTCAATGTAATTTGAATCGTAGACAAGCTAAATGGATTGAATTTATTAAGTCTTTTCCTTACATTATTAAACATAAGAAAGGAAAGGATAATGTAATCGCTGATGCTTTATCTAAGCGCTATACTTTATTGAGTCTTGATTGTAGAATTTTTGGACTTGAGGCAATTAAAGAACAATATGCTGCTGATGTTGATTTTAAGGATGTATTGCTGCATTGTAAAGAAGGTCATGCATGGAATAAATTTGTGTTGAATAATAGATTCTTGTTTAGAGCTAACCACCTATGCATTCCAGTTGGTTCCATTCGTCTTTTGTTGTTACAGGAGGCGCATGGAGGTCGATTGATGGGTCATTTTGGTGCCAAGAAGACGGAGGATATTTTGGCCACACACTTCTTTTGGCCAAGGATGAGGAAAGATGTTGAGCGCTTTGTTGCTCGTTGCACTACATGTCAAAAAGCTAAGTCTCGCTTGAATCCACATGGTTTATACATGCCACTTCCTGTTCCTTCTATTCCTTGGGCGGATATTTCTATGGACTTTGTTTTAGGATGCCGAGGACTAAGAGGGGGAGTGATAGTATTTTTGTTGTTGTGGATAGATTTTCTAAGATGGCACACTTTATACCATGTCATAAGACTGATCATGCTAGTTATATTGCTGATCTCTTTTTCAAAGAAATTGTTCGTTTGCATGGTATGCCTTCTACTATTGTTTCAGATCGTGATGCAAAATTCTTGAGTCACTTTTGGCGCACGCTTTGGAATAAGTTGGGTACAAAGTTGTTGTTTTCTACAACTTGTCACCCACAAACTGATGCACAAACAGAGGTGGTGAATTAAAAATTGGGTACTATATTGAGAGCTATTTTGAAGAAAAATTTGAAGCAATGGGAAGAATGTTTGCCTCATGTTGAGTTTGCATATAATCGGGCAACATATTCTACTACCAAGGTAAGTCCTTTCAAAGTAGTGTATGGTTTTGATCCCCATACTCCACTTGATATACTTCCTCTGCCTATTCATGAGAGAGTTCATGTTGATGCTAAGGAACGTGCTGAATTTATTTTAAAAATGCATGAGACCACTAGACTTAGCATTGAAAAGATGAATGATAAGTATAAAATTGCTGGTAGTAAAGGTAGAAAAGAAGTAAAACTTGATGTAGGAGATTTAGTATGGTTACACTTGAGAAAAGATAGATTTCCAGATTTGAGAAAGTCTAAATTGATGCCTAGAGCTGATGGTCCTTTCAAAATAATTGAGAAGATTAATGATAATGCATACAAACTTGAGTTGCCTCCTGAGTTCGGGGTTTAGTCCTACTTTTAACATTACAGATTTGAAACCATACTTGGGAGAAGAGAATGAGCTTGAGTCGAGGACGACTCCAATTCAAGAGGGGGAGGATGATGAGGATATCACTCCTAAGGATACATGCAACACTCCTTCAATTTTGGACTTGCAAGGTCCAATGACTAGAGCTCGTGCACGACGACTAAATTTAGAGGTGAGCTCGTTCCTACATTCTTCATTATATGTCACTTTTGAGAATGGTTTGCTACCTAATGATTATATTGTAATTAGGAACCATGGAGAGGACCAGGAGATGATGGGAGAAGGACTTGGAGACGTGGAGGACCAGCAAGGACGTGGAAGCCAAGGTGGAGGCCCAACCAAAACCGACTTCGAGTCTGTTTCGGGGCTCAGGACCAGTCTGCACTAAAACGGATGCCCAAGACGCATACGGACTCGGATTTGGATGTTCTACATTTGCACGGAAAGATAAGAAGAAGATCTTTCCAATGCCGCCGGTCTCATATCAAAATTAGTCCGGAGTCATCGGGAATCGTTGAAACAAGAGAGAGTCCAGAATCTGTTTTGGTGTTGTATCGCCTATTTTTGGCCTTTGGGCTTTGTATCTAGTTGAGCCCAAGTAGGGGTGTGTCTAGACGGTCTTGCACGACCCTAGGGTCCTCATATACAGCCGCCGTTGTACCATTAGGGTTTGAGTTTTGCTTAGATTATTCTGTTCATAACAGTTTCACCGTCATCACGGTTTGTGAGACCCCAAATTCGTGAGATTCATAATACATCTGCAATTGTGTTGCTTTCTTCTTTGTTCTTGCTTGTGTTCTTGATTCGCAGGTAGGGATTAGCCTTCTCGGCAAGGTCAATCGTTTTAGGACGGTTGATAACCAGAGGAGACGTCGTGCTGCGATTGCGGGGTTTAGAACGTGTTGTTCTGAAGCCGGATCGATTTATGTGTCGCCTCCGACCAAATCAACGTATCCAGAACCTTCCGAAAGATCGGGAACCCTTGTCCACATCAGACGACCCGGCTTGAATCAGACAAGATCCAACCCCGCAACCGTTACACCAAGCACAACTTGATTGTTCCTGCAAGCGAAATCAAGAACACAAGCAAGAAAGGATAATCACATAATCTGAAATTCCAAATACGGATGAAGCAAATAACAAGAAAAGGTTCAATCTCGGAACACAAAAGGACTAATCACCACAGTGGTGTAAAACAAGAACAGGGGCCCTGGATTACTGTAAAAGGACTTGTCTCCACAGTTATAACAATTCGATCAAGTTTCTCTCAAGAAAACTAAACTAAACTAAACCCGAAACTAAAAGACTGCAGCTACTGAGTTTATGTAGGAACCATGGGCGTCCTAGGGTTGGGGGTGACCAGCGGAGGCGCCCACAACATGGGCTTAAGGCCCGATACGATACATGGCCAAGTTGGCTCAAAATAGGTGGCGCAGCACCTTGTCATGGTCACACAGCATGACTCATGATACTTCTGGATCTAGTACCAGAAGCAAAACGACGGCATCGTCGTCCCCTTTCCAACGCGTCAAAGAATGCCTCATTTGGACGTCGGATGTGGGAGATATCATCAAAACCGTGAAGGGGTGTCGGTTGAATCCGAGATGAACGCGGCGACCGAGTTGGTGATGACTTGTAACTTAGGGAAGGCCATGATATGCGCGTATCCAGCATGGTGATGTCCTCATCAAAGTCACTTGGAGATTTATCTGGAGAAGCAGCAAGCGTCACCCCTAGAGCATTATTCAGAATAGAAGCCCAAGATCAAGATCAAGAAGAAGTGGAGATGGCAGAGCTACCTATGGTTAATCGTTTCAAGCCTCAATTGACTAACGTTGTCAAGACAGATTTCCAAGAAGCTCAAGATCAACTTCCATATCAATTGGGGAGATATGTTGGAATAGTGGCACAACAACCGTTCACAGGTTTGGAAGATCCCAATCATCACTTGCAACACATTGTTGAGATTTGCAGTACATTCCAGATAGAAGGAATGACCGGAGACCAAGCACATGTGCGGTTGTTCCCCATCTCTCTAGTTGGACGCCCTAAGCGATGGTATAATAGATTGGAAAACCTAGTAAAGACGGTGTGGGACACGTTAGCAGCTGAATTCTTGGCCAAATACTTTCCTCCCGGTAAGACACAAGCTTTAAAGAATAAGATTCTTGGATTTACACAGAATGTTGATGAGAGCATTGGAGAAGCTTGGGAGAGATACATTGAATATATGGATGCATGCCCTCATCATGGTCTGATGGTTGGAGAAGTTGTTGAGAAGTTCTACATATGATTGAATTTTCTATCTCATCAACACTTGGATGCATCAGCTGCAGGTTCATTCATGTCAAAAACTCCCACCCAAGCTAAGAAATTGATCCAGTTGCTAGTTGAAAATCAATCGTGGGATGGTGATAGAAGTTCAAGGAATCTGCAACCTTCAAAAGGAGTGGTGAAGAGTGTGATTGAAAGGACTCATGAAGACTTGGTTATGGATCGCCTCGACGCTATTCAAAGGAGGTTGGACAATAATCTTCATATCCCTAAGGAAGAGTCACTCAAGTTAGCGGAATCACGCTCCACTTGTGGTGAGTGTGGAGAATTTGGTCATGTACAGAAAGATTGCCCTAAAGAGATGAAGATGCTAGAATATATGAAGAATAGTGGATTGAAGCCCCAATACCAGCAGCAAAGGAGTTCTTTCTCTCCTGGTTCATCCATGCAAAATTCAATCCCACTTAGTCTCCAATGTCATGAGTTCTTCCAAGCTCAAGAGAAGATCAACAAGGACAATCAAGCTAAATTTAAGGAGATTAATGATGTCCTTGAGGAAATTAATGACAAGGTGATAGAAATTGGGAGATCCAATAAGCAGGTATTGAAGCATACCAAGATTATGGAGCAACAGATGGGACAGTTATCGCAAGCCATTCAAGGCAACAAATGGGCTATTCCTGGTAATACGAAGTCTGCAGAGCAGTTGAAGGCAATAACTACGAGATCAGGGAAACAAATAGAAGATCCAGAGCACCCTGTGGGAGCAAAGAAGCCCCATGCTGATCGGCGCGCACCTGGCGCCGATCGGTGCGACGGTCCCGACGGCACCGATCGGCTCCCTGAGAGCACCGATCGGCGCAAGGAGGATGTTGACCTCTCTGGTCTGAAAATGGGCATGAAGATAGAGGAGCATGGCCCTGCCACATTCTTGGATACTCAACTGCTGACAAAGATAGAAAGAGTGCGACAACACGACGAGCAATTTGCAAGGTTCGTCGATATCATAAAGAAGCTTTACATCAATGTCCCTTTTGTTGATGCTATTCAAGTACCCACCTATACCAAGTACATTAAGGACATGATGCAAAACAAGAAGTCTCTAGCTTCTGAGAAGGTTGTGAAGGTTACTAAGGAGCTTACGGCGGTAATCAATGATGTTGCACTTGAGAAGAAACCCGACCCTGAATCACCAAGCATCAAATGCATGATTGGAACGAGGATATTTGATAGGTTCTTGTGCGATCTTGGAGCGAGTGTCAGTGTTATGCCCCGTCATATATTCACAAGTCTCAAATTTCCCTAATTAGAGCCTACAGGAATGTGTTTGGAGTTAGTTGATCAATCGGTACGCTTCCCTGATGGAATTGCTGAAGATGTGCCTATTCAAATTGGAGATCACATCGTCCCTTTTGATTTTATTGTGCTTAATATGGATAAGAGGACAAGGACCCGTTGATCTTAGGCTGGCCCTTCTTGAGGACAGCAAAGGCAAGTATCGATGTTGGGAGTGGTGAGATAAGCTTCGATATAAGTGGGACTCCCTACTCTTTCAAGTTTCGCCCAAAGGTAGAAGAGTGCCGTACTATTGATGAAGTGAAGAGATACAAAACATCATGGCCCCACGCGGCATCGAGAGTAATTGGAGGGGATGTATGGATAGATCATCCTAGGTATATGAACCAAGGAGATAAGAGAACCTTGTAGTGTCGCGCCCTCACATCCCGCACCGTGACACTAAGGATTGATTGTTTGTGGGGAGGTCAAGCTCTTTAACCTCTAAATAACAAGAGCGCTCTTGGAAGGCAACCCAATGATCGGGGGATTTAGAAGTTGCTTAGTGCTTACGTGAGGGCAACCCGTTTCATTTAAGTTAATTAGTGCTGACCGGGAGGGCAACCCGGTGTTTTTAATTTGCTTGCTTTTAATAAAAATAATCTCCCGAATAAAAGAAATAGAAAAAGTGTCTGCTTAATTCTTATGTGCCCTTGTGTTGTCTGTTTATTTGTGCAAAACTGTGTAGACTAACAATATAGGAATAAAACAAAAAAGACCAAAAACAGGAAGGAACAGTGCTTGCACCGATGGTGCATTATTGCCCAAATCGGGACAGAAGGCTGGCGACGCCCAGAAATGAAGGGGTGCTAAAAATCAACCAGCACAACAATTTTCAGAAATGGAGCTATTTTCAAGGTAATTAAAAATATTTTTGAAATAATTTTTATGTGCAAAATGGTTGCTAAATGACGCAGGAAAGGATGAAGAGCAACATCTAGTGAAGAAGCAAGGGGCCAGGAGTAAAAATGGACGTCGCGTTGATCGATGCATGTCAGCGCCATTTGGCACGGCCACCAAATAGGCCCTGCCACGTATGTCAATGCTACAAGAACATTGGGGAAATGTGGAAATTTAGTAAAGGAGATGACCACGAGGCATCAGGCTCAGCGCCGGACCAAAAGACAAGGTGTAAGGGACTGACACCGATCGGCGCCCTTCTGCGCCGATCAGCGCGGATACCCATGCGGTTCCCAAATGGGCGACAAAGGTGGCATGCATTGGTTTTGAGGAATAGGTATGATTTCTATGCATGTGTGTGGTGCAGAAGAGACATGGAATTGACCAAAAGCTAAAAAGGAGGCGGCACGCCAATCGGCGCAGGACCGCGCCGATCAGCGCAATCAATCAAGACGTCGGGATTCCGTGTTGTTCCCCTGCCAACCAACATGATATATCGGAAAACAACATAAAGGATGGGAATCAAGCGCCACAATTGACAGAACATTCAAATTTTGAATTGAGCCGATCGGCGCACTTCCGCGCTGATCGGCGCGCTCTCATATTCTGAAATTGCAAGGCGGGTCCTTCCCCTGGAAGCTTCCCACACTATAAAAGGGAGGCCAGGTGTCCCCAGTTCGGCACACCATCTCGGTAATCTATCCATCATCCCCACTACCCACAATCTGGAACAAGTTATGCATTCCTCGCAGATGGATCGTTGTTGGCACTTCCCAAGTGCCCCTTTTATATGTGAATATTACCCCAATTAGAGCATAATTGATACTAATTTAGGCCATTTACCTATGATATTGCCTATATATTTGTACATGCGTTGTTTTGGAGCTTTATTGCTGAAACAGGTAAAATTGGTGATTAAAGTGATGCTGGAGAGGACAGGAGTCCAGAACCGACGAAAAGCACTGAAGAAGCCCAGTACGCTGATCGGCGTAGTCCATGAGCCGATTGGCGCAAGGGTATTTTGGCCCACAGAAGTGACCGAGCCCCATTCCATATGTTTATGGAAGTTTATCTATGCTAGATACTTGAAGATATTTGCCTGGAGGATTTATGGAGCTTCAAGACCTCGACTTGGAGTACAAGACTTTATCCCGAAGAAAAAGGCCCACATGGCAGCTATGGAAGATAGAGGAACCGACTCGGAAGAGAAACCGGAGAAGACATGACTTGCCCGATCGGTGCAACCATCTTATTTGATAGAAACCAAGTCCTTTACGTGTAGAACCTCTATAAATACTTGTAAACCCTGGCTACGATCAGGAAGAAGCAGAAGGCGACAGAGGGACAACAGATCCATGAGTTAGAGCCACCAAGGCTTGCCCCGTTAGAATAGATCTCTAGTTGAGTTTCAACAACCATTGGTGTAAGAGTTGATCCGTCAAGGTTGGCCATCTCGACGGGGATGAATCTTACTTTATGTATCTGAAGGATGATTGAATATGTTGATGATGGTTTTGGTGATTTGTCTATCTTGATTTTATAATCATGCATGTGCTTATTCCAATTGCTTAGTTCTAGGCTATGTAAGTAGATATTGTCTTAATCGTGGTGATTAGGATAGTATTTAGACATTGTATTTCTTATGGTTGCTTGATGATGCGAGTAGTGTGGTTTAGCGGTGACAGCACTAAGCCTGCGCAACACTATTTGATGAGGACATCACTCCTATGGATACACACAACACCCCTCCAATTCTGGACTTCCAAGGTCCAATGACTAGAGCTCGTGCACGACAATTAAATTCAGAGGTGAGCTCGTTCCTACGTCCTTCATTATATGTCACTTTTGAGAATGATTTGCTACCTAATTATTATATTGTAACTAGGAACCATGGAGAGGACCATGGAGAGGACCAGGAGATGATTGTAGAATTTTTGGACTTGAGGCAATTAAAGAACAATATGCTGCTGATGTTGATTTTAAGGATGTATTGCTGCATTGTAAACAAGGTCATGCATGGAATAAATTTGTGTTGAATAATAGATTCTTGTTTAGAGCTAACCACCTATGCATTCCAGTTGGTTCCATTCGTCTTTTGTTGTTACAGGAGGCGCATGGAGGTCGATTGATGGGTCATTTTGGTGCCAAGAAGACGGAGGATATTTTGGCCACACACTTCTTTTGGCCAAGGATGAGGAAAGATGTTGAGCGCTTTGTTGCTCGTTGCACTACATGTCAAAAAGCTAAGTCTCGCTTGAATCCACATGGTTTATACATGCCACTTCCTGTTCCTTCTATTCCTTGGGCGGATATTTCTATGGACTTTGTTTTAGGATGCCGAGGACTAAGAGGGGGAGTGATAGTATTTTTGTTGTTGTGGATAGATTTTCTAAGATGGCACACTTTATACCATGTCATAAGACTGATGATGCTAGTTATATTGCTGATCTCTTTTTCAAAGAAATTGTTCGTTTGCATGGTATGCCTTCTACTATTGTTTCAGATCGTGATGCAAAATTCTTGAGTCACTTTTGGCGCACGCTTTGGAATAAGTTGGGTACAAAGTTGTTGTTTTCTACAACTTGTCACCCACAAACTGATGCACAAACAGAGGTGGTGAATTAAAAATTGGGTACTATATTGAGAGCTATTTTGAAGAAAAATTTGAAGCAATGGGAAGAATGTTTGCCTCATGTTGAGTTTGCATATAATCGGGCAACATATTCTACTACCAAGGTAAGTCCTTTCAAAGTAGTGTATGGTTTTGATCCCCATACTCCACTTGATATACTTCCTCTGCCTATTCATGAGAGAGTTCATGTTGATGCTAAGGAACGTGCTGAATTTATTTTAAAAATGCATGAGACCACTAGACTTAGCATTGAAAAGATGAATGATAAGTATAAAATTGCTGGTAGTAAAGGTAGAAAAGAAGTAAAACTTGATGTAGGAGATTTAGTATGGTTACACTTGAGAAAAGATAGATTTCCAGATTTGAGAAAGTCTAAATTAATGCCTAGAGCTGATGGTCCTTTCAAAATAATTGAGAAGATTAATGATAATGCATACAAACTTGAGTTGCCTCCCGAGTTCGGGGTTTAGTCCTACTTTTAACATTACAGATTTGAAACCATACTTGGGAGAAGAGAATGAGCTTGAGTCGAGGACGACTCCAATTCAAGAGGGGGAGGATGATGAGGATATCACTCCTAAGGATACATGCAACACTCCTTCAATTTTGGACTTGCAAGGTCCAATGACTAGAGCTCGTGCACGACGACTAAATTTAGAGGTGAGCTCGTTCCTACATTCTTCATTATATGTCACTTTTGAGAATGGTTTGCTACCTAATGATTATATTGTAATTAGGAACCATGGAGAGGACCAGGAGATGATGGGAGAAGGACTTGGAGACGTGGAGGACCAGCAAGGACGTGGAAGCCAAGGTGGAGGCCCAACCAAAACCGACTTCGAGTCTGTTTCGGGGCTCAGGACCAGTCTGCACTAAAACGGATGCCCAAGACGCATACGGACTCGGATTTGGATGTTCTACATTTGCACGGAAAGATAAGAAGAAGATCTTTCCAATGCCGCCGGTCTCATATCAAAATTAGTCCGGAGTCATCGGGAATCGTTGAAACAAGAGAGAGTCCAGAATCTGTTTTGGTGTTGTATCGCCTATTTTTGGCCTTTGGGCTTTGTATCTAGTTGAGCCCAAGTAGGGGTGTGTCTAGACGGTCTTGCACGACCCTAGGGTCCTCATATACAGCCGCCGTTGTACCATTAGGGTTTGAGTTTTGCTTAGATTATTCTGTTCATAACAGTTTCACCGTCATCACGGTTTGTGAGACCCCAAATTCGTGAGATTCATAATACATCTGCAATTGTGTTGCTTTCTTCTTTGTTCTTGCTTGTGTTCTTGATTCGCAGGTAGGGATTAGCCTTCTCGGCAAGGTCAATCGTTTTAGGACGGTTGATAACCAGAGGAGACGTCGTGCTGCGATTGCGGGGTTTAGAACGTGTTGTTCTGAAGCCGGATCGATTTATGTGTCGCCTCCGACCAAATCAACGTATCCAGAACCTTCCGAAAGATCGGGAACCCTTGTCCACATCAGACGACCCGGCTTGAATCAGACAAGATCCAACCCCGCAACCGTTACACCAAGCACAACTTGATTGTTCCTGCAAGCGAAATCAAGAACACAAGCAAGAAAGGATAATCACATAATCTGAAATTCCAAATACGGATGAAGCAAATAACAAGAAAAGGTTCAATCTCTGAACACAAAAGGACTAATCACCACAGCGGTGTAAAACAAGAACAGGGGCCCTGGATTACTGTAAAAGGACTTGTCTCCACAGTTATAACAATTCGATCAAGTTTCTCTCAAGAAAACTAAACTAAACTAAACCCGAAACTAAAAGACTGCAGCTACTGAGTTTATGTAGGAACCATGGGCGTCCTAGGGTTGGGGGTGACCAGCGGAGGCGCCCACAACATGGGCTTAAGGCCCGATACGATACATGGCCAAGTTGGCTCAAAATAGGTGGCGCAGCACCTTGTCATGGTCACACAGCATGACTCATGATACTTCTGGATCTAGTACCAGAAGCAAAACGACGGCATCGTCGTCCCCTTTCCAACGCGTCAAAGAATGCCTCATTTGGACGTCGGATGTGGGAGATATCATCAAAACCGTGAAGGGGTGTCGGTTGAATCCGAGATGAACGCGGCGACCGAGTTGGTGATGACTTGTAACTTAGGGAAGGCCATGATATGCGCGTATCCAGCATGGTGATGTCCTCATCAAAGTCACTTGGAGATTTATCTGGAGAAGCAGCAAGCGTCACCCCTAGAGCATTATTCAGAATAGAAGCCCAAGATCAAGATCAAGAAGAAGTGGAGATGGCAGAGCTACCTATGGTTAATCGTTTCAAGCCTCAATTGACTAACGTTGTCAAGACAGATTTCCAAGAAGCTCAAGATCAACTTCCATATCAATTGGGGAGATATGTTGGAATAGTGGCACAACAACCGTTCACAGGTTTGGAAGATCCCAATCATCACTTGCAACACATTGTTGAGATTTGCAGTACATTCCAGATAGAAGGAATGACCGGAGACCAAGCACATGTGCGGTTGTTCCCCATCTCTCTAGTTGGACGCCCTAAGCGATGGTATAATAGATTGGAAAACCTAGTAAAGACGGTGTGGGACACGTTAGCAGCTGAATTCTTGGCCAAATACTTTCCTCCCGGTAAGACACAAGCTTTAAAGAATAAGATTCTTGGATTTACACAGAATGTTGATGAGAGCATTGGAGAAGCTTGGGAGAGATACATTGAATATATGGATGCATGCCCTCATCATGGTCTGATGGTTGGAGAAGTTGTTGAGAAGTTCTACATATGATTGAATTTTCTATCTCATCAACACTTGGATGCATCAGCTGTAGGTTCATTCATGTCAAAAACTCCCACCCAAGCTAAGAAATTGATCCAGTTGCTAGTTGAAAATCAATCGTGGGATGGTGATAGAAGTTCAAGGAATCTGCAACCTTCAAAAGGAGTGGTGAAGAGTGTGATTGAAAGGACTCATGAAGACTTGGTTATGGATCGCCTCGACGCTATTCAAAGGAGGTTGGACAATAATCTTCATATCCCTAAGGAAGAGTCACTCAAGTTAGCGGAATCACGCTCCACTTGTGGTGAGTGTGGAGAATTTGGTCATGTACAGAAAGATTGCCCTAAAGAGATGAAGATGCTAGAATATATGAAGAATAGTGGATTGAAGCCCCAATACCAGCAGCAAAGGAGTTCTTTCTCTCCTGGTTCATCCATGCAAAATTCAATCCCACTTAGTCTCAAATGTCATGAGTTCTTCCAAGCTCAAGAGAAGATCAACAAGGACAATCAAGCTAAATTTAAGGAGATTAATGATGTCCTTGAGGAAATTAATGACAAGGTGATAGAAATTGGGAGATCCAATAAGCAGGTATTGAAGCATACCAAGATTATGGAGCAACAGATGGGACAGTTATCGCAAGCCATTCAAGGCAACAAATGGGCTATTCCTGGTAATACGAAGTCTGCAGAGCAGTTGAAGGCAATAACTACGAGATCAGGGAAACAAATAGAAGATCCAGAGCACCCTGTGGGAGCAAAGAAGCCCCATGCTGATCGGCGCGCACCTGGCGCCGATCGGTGCGACGGTCCCGACGGCACCGATCGACTCCCTGAGAGCACCGATCGGCGCAAGGAGGATGTTGACCTCTCTGGTCTGAAAATGGGCATGAAGATAGAGGAGCATGGCCCTGCCACATTCTTGGATACTCAACTGCTGACAAAGATAGAAAGAGTGCGACAACACGACGAGCAATTTGCAAGGTTCGTCGATATCATAAAGAAGCTTTACATCAATGTCCCTTTTGTTGATGCTATTCAAGTACCCACCTATACCAAGTACATTAAGGACATGATGCAAAACAAGAAGTCTCTAGCTTCTGAGAAGGTTGTGAAGGTTACTAAGGAGCTTACGGCGGTAATCAATGATGTTGCACTTGAGAAGAAACCCGACCCTGAATCACCAAGCATCAAATGCATGATTGGAACGAGGATATTTGATAGGTTCTTGTGCGATCTTGGAGCGAGTGTCAGTGTTATGCCCCGTCATATATTCACAAGTCTCAAATTTCCCTAATTAGAGCCTACAGGAATGTGTTTGGAGTTAGTTGATCAATCGGTACGCTTCCCTGATGGAATTGCTGAAGATGTGCCTATTCAAATTGGAGATCACATCGTCCCTTTTGATTTTATTGTGCTTAATATGGATAAGAGGACAAGGACCCGTTGATCTTAGGCTGGCCCTTCTTGAGGACAGCAAAGGCAAGTATCGATGTTGGGAGTGGTGAGATAAGCTTCGATATAAGTGGGACTCCCTACTCTTTCAAGTTTCGCCCAAAGGTAGAAGAGTGCCGTACTATTGATGAAGTGAAGAGATACAAAACATCATGGCCCCACGCGGCATCGAGAGTAATTGGAGGGGATGTATGGATAGATCATCCTAGGTATATGAACCAAGGAGATAAGAGAACCTTGTAGTGTCGCGCCCTCACATCCCGCACCGTGACACTAAGGATTGATTGTTTGTGGGGAGGTCAAGCTCTTTAACCTCTAAATAACAAGAGCGCTCTTGGAAGGCAACCCAATGATCGGGGGATTTAGAAGTTGCTTAGTGCTTACGTGAGGGCAACCCGTTTCATTTAAGTTAATTAGTGCTGACCGGGAGGGCAACCCGGTGTTTTTAATTTGCTTGCTTTTAATAAAAATAATCTCCCGAATAAAAGAAATAGAAAAAGTGTCTGCTTAATTCTTATGTGCCCTTGTGTTGTCTGTTTATTTGTGCAAAACTGTGTAGACTAACAATATAGGAATAAAACAAAAAAGACCAAAAACAGGAAGGAACAGTGCTTGCACCGATGGTGCATTATTGCCCAAATCGGGACAGAAGGCTGGCGACGCCCAGAAATGAAGGGGTGCTAAAAATCAACCAGCACAACAATTTTCAGAAATGGAGCTATTTTCAAGGTAATTAAAAATATTTTTGAAATAATTTTTATGTGCAAAATGGTTGCTAAATGACGCAGGAAAGGATGAAGAGCAACATCTAGTGAAGAAGCAAGGGGCCAGGAGTAAAAATGGACGTCGCGTTGATCGATGCATGTCAGCGCCATTTGGCACGGCCACCAAATAGGCCCTGCCACGTATGTCAATGCTACAAGAACATTGGGGAAATGTGGAAATTTAGTAAAGGAGATGACCACGAGGCATCAGGCTCAGCGCCGGACCAAAAGACAAGGTGTAAGGGACTGACACCGATCGGCGCCCTTCTGCGCCGATCAGCGCGGATACCCATGCGGTTCCCAAATGGGCGACAAAGGTGGCATGCATTGGTTTTGAGGAATAGGTATGATTTCTATGCATGTGTGTGGTGCAGAAGAGACATGGAATTGACCAAAAGCTAAAAAGGAGGCGGCACGCCAATCGGCGCAGGACCGCGCCGATCAGCGCAATCAATCAAGACGTCGGGATTCCGTGTTGTTCCCCTGCCAACCAACATGATATATCGGAAAACAACATAAAGGATGGGAATCAAGCACCACAATTGACAGAACATTCAAATTTTGAATTGAGCCGATCGGCGCACTTCCGCGCTGATCGGCGCGCTCTCATATTCTCAAATTGCAAGGCGGGTCCTTCCCCTGGAAGCTTCCCACACTATAAAAGGGAGGCCAGGTGGCCCCAGTTCGGCACACCATCTCGGTAATCTATCCATCATCCCCACTACCCACAATCTAGAACAAGTTATGCATTCCTCGCAGATGGATCGTTGTTGGCACTTCCCAAGTGCCCCTTTTATATGTGAATATTACCCCAATTAGAGCATAATTGATACTAATTTAGGCCATTTACCTATGATATTGCCTATATATTTGTACATGCGTTGTTTTGGAGCTTTATTGCTGAAACAGGTAAAATTGGTGATTAAAGTGATGCTGGAGAGGACAGGAGTCCAGAACCGACGAAAAGCACTGAAGAAGCCCAGTACGCTGATCGGCGTAGTCCATGAGCCGATTGGCGCAAGGGTATTTTGGCCCACAGAAGTGACCGAGCCCCATTCCATATGTTTATGGAAGTTTATCTATGCTAGATACTTGAAGATATTTGCCTGGAGGATTTATGGAGCTTCAAGACCTCGACTTGGAGTACAAGACTTTATCCCGAAGAAAAAGGCCCACATGGCAGCTATGGAAGATAGAGGAACCGACTCGGAAGAGAAACCGGAGAAGACATGACTTGCCCGATCGGTGCAACCATCTTATTTGATAGAAACCAAGTCCTTTACGTGTAGAACCTCTATAAATACTTGTAAACCCTGGCTACGATCAGGAAGAAGCAGAAGGCGACAGAGGGACAACAGATCCATGAGTTAGAGCCACCAAGGCTTGCCCCGTTAGAATAGATCTCTAGTTGAGTTTCAACAACCATTGGTGTAAGAGTTGATCCGTCAAGGTTGGCCATCTCGACGGGGATGAATCTTACTTTATGTATCTGAAGGATGATTGAATATGTTGATGATGGTTTTGGTGATTTGTCTATCTTGATTTTATAATCATGCATGTGCTTATTCCAATTGCTTAGTTCTAGGCTATGTAAGTAGATATTGTCTTAATCGTGGTGATTAGGATAGTATTTAGACATTGTATTTCTTATGGTTGCTTGATGATGCGAGTAGTGTGGTTTAGCGGTGACAGCACTAAGCCTGCGCAACACTATTTGATGAGGACATCACTCCTATGGATACACACAACACCCCTCCAATTCTGGACTTCCAAGGTCCAATGACTAGAGCTCGTGCACGACAATTAAATTCAGAGGTGAGCTCGTTCCTACGTCCTTCATTATATGTCACTTTTGAGAATGATTTGCTACCTAATTATTATATTGTAACTAGGAACCATGGAGAGGACCAGGAGATGATTGGAGAAAGACTTGGAGATGTGGAGGACCAGCAAGGAGGTCGAAGCCATGGTGGAGGCCCAACCAAAACCGACTTCGAGTCTGTTTTGGGGCCCGAGACTAGTCTGCACTAAAATAGATTTTCCAGGACGCATACAGACTCAGATTTGGATGTTCTATATGTGCACGGAAAGATAAGAAGAATACCTTTCCAATGCCACCGGTCTCATGTCAAAATTCATCTGTAGTCATCAGGAATCGTCAAAACAAGAGAGTGTCCAGAATCTGTTCCGGCGCTACGTCGCCTATTTTTTGCCTTTGGCTTTGTATCCAGTTGAGCCCAGTTAGGGGCGCGTCTAGAGGGTCTTGCACGACCCTAGGGTCTTCATATACGCCACCACAACACCATTAGGGTTTGGGTTTTCTTAGATTATTCTGTTCATAATAGTTTCACCGTCATCATAGTTTGTGAGACCCCAACTTCGTGAGATTCGGTATACATATGCAATTGTGTTGCATTCTTTTTTGTTCTTGCTTGTGTTCTTGATTCGCAGGCAGGAATTTGCCTTCTCAGTGAGGTCAATTGTTTTAGGACGGTTGATAACCGGAGGAGACATCGTGCTATGATTGCAGAGTTTAGAACGTGTTGTTCTGAAGCCGGATCAATTTGTGTGTCGCCTCCGACCAAATCAACGTATCTAGAACTTTTCGGAAGATCGGGAACCCTTGTCCATATCAAATGGTAATCAGAGATTCAGGTGCACTATCAGGTTCTCACTACCCTTAGTTAATTTTGTTTTGTGTTCATCCTATCCTCCACAGAAAATCCCAAAAAAATTCCCTCGCCCATAACCACGTGTTTAGCCTTTGCATATTTCAATTTTAGAGTCTGTAGTGTTGAGTTTGTGCCCTAGTTCTTGTGTAGTCACTGGTTTAGTTTGTGTTTTTGTTGTTAGTAGTGTTTCCCTTGCAACCCTAGCCGCCATCCCATTCACCATCCTCTGTTTTGTCGGCTTTTTGTGCTAGGGTTGATTGATCACACACCCAGCCTAATCCCACCCTAATCCCACCCTAAACCCACCGTCAACACCTTGGACTAATCCCCAGAAAATCCACTTTCTGCTGCATCCACGCCGTCAAAAAAAAATACTACCCGATTCCAAACCTGACCTCAAACCCGACCCTAACCCGACTCGGGTTTTGCCTTGGGTTTCTTGAGAACCGATTCTGACACCCCTTTGGTAAAACAGGCATAACTTTTCGCTCAGGTGTCCATTTTGGATGAAATTTTTACAGGAGATTCTTGACTCAAAGTTGAGCATACCCACACTTGGCTATGCCCTATGTGACCTCATCAAAAAATTCAAAACAAAATTGGGAAGATAAAGAAAAAATTGATTCAAGTTGAAACCCGATGTTTTTTGAAACTTCAAGATTTTCTATAGGCCACATCCTACCTTTGTTTGAGCTGAAATTTTCTATGGATTCTGCCCCATTAATAGTGAGTTGGAGAAAAATATCAAAAAAATAAAATCAAAAAAATAAATTTGTGATTTCTACTAGTGCTACATCTAGCCCCCTGAAATTTCTGGATTTGGTTGTTTATCACTTAGCCCCCTATTATCGCATGTGTGCCTTTTGTCTCCTTGTTTCTACTTTGCTATCACTACTATTCTTGGACATACTTAGACCAGCAACTAGGGTCAAGTTACTTGGGCACTTATTCAGCTTTACTATCTGTTTTTGATTTGTGTGTCACTCATATATATATATTTGGCCTTCCTAGCTCTACATATTTCTTCTGGACAGCACAGAGGTTATTTTGTGACCCTTGCAATCATGGAACACACCTCCCTGGTATCCTTTGCTTTGCTTTTCAGAACTTTGTAAGAGCTTTGTAAGGAGTTTCCTTTTGCTATGTTGAGAGACACCACTGCTTAGCTATTTTGTAGGGATAACCTTCACTGTTTGTTTCCTGTTTTGGTGTTTGTGATGGCAGGAAGTGATGATGGAGAGGTGGCTTCACCCTCACAATTTGCTGAGTGCATGAGCCAAGAGCTGCTCCAGAAGGCTTTGTAAGCTGCTCAGAGTGATTTGGTAGAGATGATCACCAGAGCCATTACTAATGCGGTCAGCAAGCTTCACATTGGAGAAAGCATCGAGCGGTTGCATTGGAGACCGCTCCCAAGACCAACGATACAAACACCAATAACAACAACAATGTTGAAGACGACCATGATGAAGACATGGTGTATAAGGCTGATGGCATCATGGATAGGTCAGCTACAAGGACCGCTAGATTACGATGTCGTTTGCAATGTAATACTAAAGGTATGGGTGGTTTCCATAACTACAATCATCATCCACACGGTAACTATGCTCTAGATTACTCGTATGCTAAAATTAAGTTTCCAATTCCTTCATTTTCGGGTCAATATGATGGTGATGTTTATCTTGATTGGGAGATGACTATAGAACAAAAATTTTAATGCCCACCTTGTTCTCGAACAACATAGAGTTAGACAAGCCACTAGTGAGTTTAAGGACTTTGCTATTGTTTGGTGGAGTGGTCTAGCTGCTGAAACTGATTTGCCTACTACTTGGGAAGAACTTAAGGTAGCAATACGTGATTGTTTTGTTCCTCCTTCTTTTTATAAAGAGATTCATAATAAACTGCAGCGTTTAGAACAAGGAAGCTCAAGAATTTTGCATCACGATCTGAAACAATAGTAGAAGGCATACCATGCAAATATACAATTTCTTTAAAAAAGAGGCTAGCAATATAACTAGCATCATCAGTCTTATGACATGGTATAAAGTGTGCCATCTTAGAAAATCTATCCACAACAACAAAAATACTATCACTCCCCCTCTTAGTCCTAGGCAGTCCTAAAATAAAGTCCATAGAAATATCCGCCCAAGGAATAGAAGGAACAGGAAGTCGCATGTATAAACCATGTGAATTCAAGCGAGACTTAGCTTTTTGAAGAAAAACTGGAAGTGATGGGAAGAATGTTTGCCTCATGTTGAGTTTGCATATAATCGGGCAACACATTCTACTATCAAGGTAAGTCCCTTCAAGGTAGTGTATGGTTTTGATCCCCGTACTCCACTTGATATACTTCCTCTACCTATTCATGAGAGAGTTCATATTGATGCTAAGGAGTGTGCTAAATTTATTTTGCAAAAGCATGAGACCACTAGACTTAGCATTGAAAAGATGAATGACAAGTATAAAATTGATAGTAATAAAGGTAGAAAAGAAGTAAAACTTGATGTAGGAGATTTAGTATGGCTACACTTGAGAAAGGATAGATTTCCAGATTTGAGAAAGTCTAAATTAATGCCGAGAGCTGATGGTCCTTTCAAAATAATTGAGAAAATTAATGATAATGCATACAAACTTGAGTTTCCTCCCGAGTTCAGGGTTAGTCCTACTTTTAACATTTCATATATTAAACCATACATGGGCGAAGAGGATGAGCTTGAGTCGAGGACGACTCCACTTCAAGAGGGGGTGGATGATGAGGACATCACTCCTAAGGATACATGCAACACTCCTCCAATTCTGGACTTGCAAGGTCCAATGACTAGAGCTCGTGCACGATGACTAAATTTAGAGGTGAGCTCGTTCCTACTTTCTTCATCATATGTCACTTTTGAGAATGGTTTGCTACCTAATAATTATATTGTAATTAGGAACCATGGACAGGACCAGGAGATAATGGGAGAAGGACTTGGATACGTGGAGGACCAGCAAGGACATGGAAGCCAAGGTGGAGGCCCAACCAAAACCGACTTCAAGTCTGTTTCGGGGCCCCGGACCAGTCTGCACTAAAATGGATGCCCAGGATGCATACGGACTCGGAATTGGACGTTCTACATATGCTCGGAAAGATAAGAAGAAGGCTTTTCGAATGCCGCCAATCTCATATCAAAATTCATCCGGAGTCATCAGGAATCGTCAAAACAAGAGAGGGTCCAGAATCTGTTTTTGTGCTGCGTCGCCTGTTTTTGGCCTTTGGGCTTTGTATCTAGTTGAGCCCAATTAGGGGCGCATTGAGAGGGTCTTGCACGAACCTAGGGTCTTCATATACAGTCGCCACTACACCATTAGGGTTCGGGTTTTGCTTCGATTATTTTGTTCATAATAGTTTCACCGTCATCATGGTTTGTGAGACCCCAACTTCGTGAGATTCATAATACATCTACAATTGTGTTGCATTCTTCTTTATTCTTGCTTGTGTTCTTGATTCGCAGGCAGGGATTAGCCTTCTCGGCGAGGTCAATTGTTTTAGAATGGTTGATAACCAGAGGAGTTGTCGTGCTGCGATTGCGGGGTTTAGAACATGTTGTTCTGAAGCCGGATCGATTTGTGTGTCGCCTCCGACCAAATCAACATATCCAGAACCTTTGTGAAAATCGGGAACCCTTGTTCACATCAAGTGGTATTAGAGCATAGAAAATATCATCATTATCAGAAATTTCAGCAAGCTCAGATTTTGTTGCAAGACATGAACGACATTGTAATTGAATTCCAGCACCCTTAGAACTTGGAGAATCATTAACATTACTAGGTGTAGAATCAGAATTAACAGGTTGTTGAATTTCAGCACCTTTTTTTTTAAACTAGCAGCTCTAAATCAGCTTGTACAATTTCAGCAGGGGTCATTGGTAACAAAGTAATTTTAGTTCCTTTATGCGTAAAAGTGTACTTATTACTTCTACTATGGTGTATAGCATCATTATCAAATTCCTAAGGCCTATCCAATAAAAGTGAACATGCTTGCATGGGTATGACATCACAATCAAAAGAATTTACATAAGAACCAATAGAAAAAGGAACTCTGCAAGTTTGTATTACCTTAGCTTTTCTGGAGTCGTTTAACCACTAAATGTAGTACAGATGTGGATGTGGGCGTGTGGTCAAAGCAAGCTTGTTGACCACGTCAGAACTCACCAAGTTATTGCAGCTCCCTTCATCAATGATGACACGTGCTTGGCGGTTCTTGATGATGAAGAAAATCTGGAACAAGTTGTGGCGCTGCATCATCTCGGGCTGATGAACTTGTGTGCTAAGGACACGCTAAACAATAATGTTCATGTATCCCGTGGTGTCTCCACCTCCAAGGACGAGGTCACTGCTGGTGGCAATGACGTCCTCCTCCTCATCCTCCACATCGGAGGTGCTCATGTAACTGCCATCGTCTATCGCCACATATGCCCGCCTACTTGGACAATCTTTCTGCACATGACCATGTCCATGGCAGCGGTGGCACTGAATCCTTGTAGTGCGCTCCGTCGAAGCAACAGAAGAGGCACTACTAGCTGGTACCTGCACATAATTTTTACCTGAGCACAAAGAAGGTGCAGGGGCTGATCTTGGTGCTGCAAAAACAACACTGGTTCCCTTGGTAGCTGCTGGTGGGGGCGGACGAAAAGATGGCTTGTGCAGCCCCAAAGTCACCGTTGGCCGTGGAGAGTAGAAGTTCTTGGACTTGCTGTACTCCTCAAAAGCCTGGAAAAGTCCCTATGATTCTTTCTCTGCAAGCGTAGCATACTGGAAACACTGGTTGAGGGTATACTATTCTTTAAAATCAAGGATGTCCTAAATTTCTTTTCTCAAACCAGAATAAAAGCTGTAAATCAGATCCTCTACTTTTTCAACTACAGCACAACAAATCAACCCCTTCTGAAGCTCACTAAAGTGCTCTTGAACAATTTTATCTCCTTGTTCTACCAATGCCTATAGGCCAGTTCTTTATGGCTTCAATCTTTGCCTCATCCACCTCAATTCCTTGTGGAGTCACTACATAGCCAAGAAAAGAGACTTGATCCATGCAAAAGGTACACTTCTCAAGGTTACCAAATAAACGTGCATCTCGCAAAGCATCAAAAATAGCACGCAAATGATTCATATGTTCATCCATGGATTTGCTATAAATAAAGATATCATCAAAGTAAACTACCACAAATTTGCCAATGAAAGCTCTTAAAACCTCATTCATCAAGCGCATGAAAGTACTAGGCGCATTAGTTAAACCAAAAGGCATTACTAACCACTCATATAACCCGAATTTGGTTTTGAAAGTTGTTTTCCATTCATCACCATGTGTCATTCTAATTTGATGGTATCCACTACGCAAATCAATTTTAGTGAAAATTATAGCACCACATAACTCATCAAGCATGTCGTCTAGCCTAGGAATAGGATGACGATACCTAATAGTAATGTTATTAATGGCTCTACCATCTACGCATATACGCCAAGTACCATCTATCAAGCATGTCGTCTAGCCTAGGAATAGGATGATGATACACGGAATCAAATCAATTTGGTGCTCAATCCCTCTTAAAGGCGGCAATCCCGGGGGTATCTCAGCTAGGAAAACATCCTCATACTCCTGCATAAGTTTAGTGACAGCAGGAGACAAAGCACTAGAAGCAATATCATCAAGCGAAAATAAAGCTTGTTTGCATATCAAAGCATAGCATCATTAGCAAAAATTTCAGCAAGCTCAGATTTTGTAGCAAGACATGAATGACCTTGTAATTTAATTGCAGCACCCTTATAACTTAAAGAATTATTAGCATTACTAGGTGTAGAATCAGAATTAATAGGTTGTTGAATTTCAGGACCTTTATTTTTCAAACTAGCAGCTCTTTCTAAATTAGCTTGTACAATTTCAGTAGCTCTTTCTAAATCAGCTTGTGATCGCGATTAGTCCTTTTGTGTTTAGAACTTGAACCTTTTCTTGTGATACGCTTCATCCATATTTGCAATTTCAGATTGCGTGTTTATCCTTTTTTGCTTATGTTCTCAATTTTGCTTGCAGGAACAATCAAGTTGTTGATGCATGAGTTGACAAAGAAGGGCATTGATTTCCATTGGTGTAAGGTACATCATGAGTGTTTTGATGCTTTGAAGGACAAACTTACACATGCATCATTGCTACAATTACCTAATTTTGATAAGACTTTTGAGCTTGAATGTGATGCTAGTGGTATAGGCATTGGTGGTGTTTTGATGCAAGATGGTAAACCTGTAGCATACTTTAGTGAGAAAATTACTGGGTCTGTTTTGAATTACTCCACGTATGATAAGGAATTGTATGCACTTGTACGTTCTTTAGAGACGTGGCGTCATTATTTGTTGCCCAAAGAATTTGTTACAAATTCTGATCATGAATCACTTAAGTATATTCATTCTCATTGTAATTTGAACTGTAGACATGCTAAATGGGTTGAGTTTATTGAGTTTTTTTCTTACATTATTAAACATAAGAAATGGAAGGATAATGTGATCGCTAATGCTTTATCTAGGTGCTATACTGTATTTAGAGCTAACCGCCTATGCATTCTAGTTGGTTCCGTTCATCTTTTGTTGTTACAGGAGGCGTATGGAGGTGGATTGAAGGGTCATTTTGGTGCCAAGAAGATGGAGGATATTTTGGCCACACACTTCTTTTGGCCAAGGATGAGGAAAGATATTGAGCATTTTGTTGCTCGCTGCACTACATGTCAAAAAGCTAAGTCTCGATTGAATCCACATGGTTTATACATGCCACTTCATGTTCCTTCCATTCCATGGGCGGATATTTCTATGGACTTTGTTTTAGGACTGCCTAGGACGAAGAGGGGGAGCGATAGTATTTTTGTTGTTGTGGATAGATTTTCTATGATGGCGCACTTTATACCTTGTCATTAAACTGATGATGCTAGTTATATTTCTGACCTCTTTTTCAAAGAAATTGTACGTCTGCATGGTATGCCTTCTACTATTGTTTTAGATCGTGATGCAAAATTCTTGAGTCACTTTTGGCGCACACTTTGGAATAAGTTGGGTACAAAGTTGCTATTTTCTACAACTTGTCAACCACAAACTGATGGACAAACTGAGGTTGTGAACCGCACTTTGGGCACTATGTTGAGAGCTATTTTAAAGAAAAATTTGAAGCAATGGGAAGAATGTTTGCCTCATGTTGAGTTTGCTTATAATCGGGCAACACATTCTACTACCAAGGTAAGTCCCTTCAAGGTAGTGTATGGATTTGATTCCCGTACTCCACTTGATATACTTCCTCCACCTATTAATGAGAGAGTTCATTATGATGCTAAGGAGCATGCTGAATTTATTTTGCAAATGCATGAGACCACTAGACTTAGCATTGAAAAGATGAATGAAAAGTATAAAATTGCGGGTAGTAAAGGTAGAAAGGAAGTAAAGCTTGATGTAGGAGATTTTGTGTGGTTATACTTGAGGAAGGATAGATTTCCAGATTTGAGAAAGTCTAAATTAATGCCTAGAGCTGATGGTCCATTCAAAATAATTGAGAAGATTAATAATAATGCATACAAACTTGAGTTACCTCCCGAGTTTGGGGTTAGTCCTACTTTTAACATTTCAGATTTGAAACCATATTTGGGAGAAGAGGATGAACTTGTGTCGAGGACGACTCCACTTCAAGAGGAGGAGGAGGATGTGGACATCACTCCAATGGATACACATAACACTCCTCCAATTCTGGACTTCCAAGGTCCAATGATTAGAGCTTGTGCATGACGATTAAATTTAGAGGTGAGCTCGTTCCTACGTCCTTTATTATATGTCACTTTTGAGAATGGTTTGCTATCTATTGATTATATTGTAATTAGGAACCATGGAGAGGACCAGGACATGATTGGAGAAAGACTTGGAGACGTGGAGGACCAGCAAGGACGTGGATGTCAAGGTGGAGGCCCAACCAAAACCGACTTCGAGTCAGTTTCAGGGCCTAGGACCAGTCTGTACTAAAACGGACGCCCAGGACGCATACGGACTCAGATTTGGACGTTATACATCTGCACGTAAAGATAAGAAGAAGACCTTTCCAATGCCGCTGGTATCATGTCAAAATTCATTCAGAGTCATTGGGAATCGTCGAAACAAGAGAGGGTCCAGAATCTGTTCCAACACTGCATCGCCTGTTTTTGGCCTTTGGGCTTTGTATCCAGTTGAGCCCAATTAGAGGCACATCCAGAGGGTCTTGCACGACCCTAGGGTCTTCATATATGCTGCCACCACACTATTAGGGTTCAGGTTTTGCTTAAATTATTCTGTTCACAACAGTTTTGTCGTCATCACAGTTTGTGAGACCCCAACTTCGTGAGATTCATAATACATCTGTAATTGTGTTGCATTCTTCTTTATTCTTGCTTGTGTTCTTGATTCGCAGGCAGGGATTAGCCTTCTCGGTGAGGTCAATCGTTTTAGGATGGTTGATAACTAGAGGAGACATCGTGCTACGATTGCGGGGTTTAGAACGTGTTGTTCTGAAGCCGGTTCGATTTGTGTGTCGCCTCCGACCAAATCAACGTATCCAGAATCTTTCAGAAGATCGAGAACCCTTGTCCACATCACTATTGGATAGTTGAGTAGGATTTCCTCTCGACAGCGATAAATTGGGAGCCGCTCGGAAAGCAGGGTGGTCTTATTCATTATAGGTTTTTATTGATCCATGTAATTACCCATTATGGTGCTATTTAATTAGACTTTCTGGTTACAATCTCACTAGTAGATATACGGCTACTCACCTAACAACATAGGCTTACAAGGTATCTGGTGCACTTTGGCTTAGATCAACCAGTGTGTCGATCGGCTCAATGCCTGCGCCGATCGGCGCAATAATAGTTTTACTGTCTGGTGCACCTTTGCGCTGGCCAGTCTCCCCTCATGCAACCTAAACTTGACAGTAGCTTTGATTAGATCTTTTACTGTTAACTTTGTTTAATTATCCCTAAGGTCCCAATGGATTTGATAAACCTTGGAATACTCAATTTAAGGGAAAAAAATGCTACAATCATACACCATCCTCTTGCGGTATATAAGTGGGTGGGTAGTTATGAGCAACACAAGCTCAGAGGAGGACGTTGAGAAGCCACGAGTTAAGAGGAAGGACGACTTCGCCTGGCTTTGCTTCATGGCAAAGAATGATCACGACACCGACTCTGGCTCCGACTCCGACACAAGTGAGGTACCTCCCACTCTTGATGAGCTCTCTTCTGAACTTGATCATCTACACGATGTTCTGCTCATGCAAGATGATAAGCTTCGCAGTGTTGTTCGTGAGACTAGAGAGCTTAAGTCTAAGTTGGAGAGTATTGAGTATGAGATCACTTCACTTAGGTCTAAGCTTGCCAAAGATGACAGTGTTGTAGAGTGTGAGTCTTGTCAAGTTGTGATGAATGATCTTGCATAGAGGGAAAGTGTGCATGCTCAAGTTGCCAGTTAGCTTGAAAGTGCCCTTAAAGAGCTTGATGAATTCAAGGCTAGACCAACTCTTTTGGGTGCATGCCAGAAGTGTCCCAAGCTCACTAGTGAGTTGGAAGCTCAAACCCTCAAAGTCAAAGAGCTTGAGTCCAAGCTGCTAAATGAGACTCGCTCTAAGGTTCTCCCACCACCATGTGTTGTGTGTGGCTCTCTTAAAGATAAGCTTGCAATCACTAGAGAGGAAAACAAGAATCTAGTTCAAGAAAATGACTACCTCATCTCTCGTGTCCAAAGAACCCTAGCAAGTGAAGAAAAGATTGAGAGTGACTTGGCAAGAGTCAAAGAGAGTGTTAGTAGGTCAACCTACAACTTGGGCTTGGGTTTCGAAAGGTGTGACAAGGAGAGTGAAAATATGGGTAAGTTTGTGCCTAGCTCTAGCTACAAGGATGAGGAATAGTTCATCAAACCCACTGACACATACTATCCATCTAACCCCAAACCTTCCTTCAACCCAAAGCGAACAGAGAAGCCAAAACCCAAACATCCCGTGCAAACAAAGCCTAAACATGAGAGTTTCTACATTGCATGTTCTGTGGTCGTAAGGGTCACTTGGATGAGTATTGTTACAGGCGTAAGAGGATTGAGAGGATGCAAGCTGAATTAGCAAGAAATATGCACCATGATGATTTTGTTGATTTTTAGCCTCACTCTTTTTCTCGTGCCTATCATGGACAGGGTCACCGCTCATATGGCTTTGATTCATGAAACAGAGGCTTTGCGCAACGGCGCTTTGGCGCCCCACGTTTTTCCCATCGTGGTGAGTGCCACTTGCATGGATTTGGCTTTCACAGAGATGATTTCAATTCTCACAACCCACGGTTCGAATCAAGATGCTTTGACAAGCCACATTTTCTTCATTGTGGTTCTCATCCCATGCGTTTGAATGATAATGTGCAAAGAACTTTGATGACTACTACCGGTCATATGGTAAAGTGCCGGATTCCCATAAGCTTTCTGACTAACCCAGCACTAAGCCATCAATCTTTCCTTCTCATTATTTGTAGCCAGCAGGTGGAGGCCTCGAGAACAAGTGGCTAATGGACTCCGAGTATTCGTGCCACATGACCGGAGATGCAAAGTGGTTCTCCAGCCTCACTCCCTTGAAGCGCCGGGAGTATGTGACCTTTGGAGATGACAAGAGAGGGAGACTAAAGGCAAGGGGTGCGGTTGGTTTGGTTGAGCATCTCAAGTATAATCTTCTCTCTATCTCTCAGTTGCTTGATGTTGGTTTGGAAGTGCGCTTTAAGAAAAATGCTTCTTGTGTTCTTGATTTGAATGGCTCTTTGGTTTGTGGGATTTGTAGCACTAGAAAAGTTTTATAGACTGATTTTCCTATCTCTCATGGTTCTCACAAGTGCTTGTTTGCTCAATATTCTTCTGAGCTCTAGAAATGGCATAGGAGACTAGGTCACACGAGCTTTGACTTGCTTTGTTGCTTAAGTGGCATAGGTTTGACCCTAAGATTTCCTAAGCTCAAATTTGAAAAGGATTTGGTTTGTGCTCCTTGTCGTCATGGAAAAATAATTTCTGCTTCTCATCCACCAATCAATTTGGTGATGACTGATCACCCTGGAGAGTTGCTTCACATGGAGACTATTGGTCCTTCTCGATTTCGTTCGGCAGGTGGGAAGTGGTATGTTCTTGTGATTGTTGATGCCTTTTCTCACTACTCTTGGGTTTGCTTTCTTGAGAGCATGAATGAAGTGTTTTATCACTTTCGGAGCTTAGCTTTGAGGTTGTTTAAGAAACTCTCTGGTGCATCAAGAACTCCTCCTTTGATGCTTTCTGTCTTGAGCATGGTATTGAGCATCAGTTTTCAGCACCTCATGTTCCTCAGTAGAATGGTGTGGTCGTAAGGAAGAACAGAACCTTGGTGGAAATGGCCCGGATGATGCTCGATGAGCATAGGACTCTGAGGTAGTTCTTAGCACTGCTTGCTATGTTTCCAATCGGGTTTTGTCACATCCCTATAGAAAAATATAGAGTGTGTTGTGCAGGATCGCCTCGGGAGATGATTACCAAGATAACCATACATAGCATTCACACATGAATATCCATCATTTACAACAATACATTATTAAGTGCATAATATTATATATTACAAGTTCAAGAGTCATAGTGTAAGCAAATTAAGTTGCATTACAATACATATGTTCTTGGTTTGGTACATAAATAGACGGAAGTGAAGAAACGGTAACTCGATGATAGATAGCCTAACTAAACCATGCCATACCTATGGCAATGGCTCACTCATCGTGGGTAGGCAAGCTAGGAACCCACTCAATGGTCCAATCCTGTGGTTCCTCACTTTCCCACACAATCTTGTTACAACAGTCACAACAGGTAGCTTAAGGGAAACCTGAAAGTAACATAAATCGCAAAGCTGATTATCTAACATACTTTGCAAGACTTACCCAACAAAAGGTTTTCTAAAACCGACTCCTAATATGCAGGGTGCTGATCGTGCTTATTTGACATTTTTCATAAGAAGCCACCTATTACCTCTATGGTACAAATTAATTCCTTAACCAAAATTTTAATAGTTGTGGCAGTAAGTAACATTAGTTTAACCTAGCTAGCTACTAAGGTGGTACAAATATAAAGAGCAATACAACATAGCAATATGTAGCCATAGAGTAAATAAAATCCAGAATCATAACCAATCTTCTCTACTTAAAATATCATTGCCAACTGCTCGAAACAAGAGGTACTCATAACCGCGAGGGACGGCAATTCAAATTGATTTAAATCCTGCAGGAGAAAACCCAAGTACACGACATACGCATCATTTAAGAACACATACGGCCACCATTCATGAGGTTGCTATAAAGTCGGTCCAGGGCCATCGATCCTGAGTACACGTCCTTCCCCGCGATACAGTACTTCGTATTCGAGGCTTAACACATGCACTCTACAGCGGTCCTCAACCCTTGCATCCACCATGCCAATCACATCATCTGGATCGATGAGTATATCTGTCCAACAATACGGCGCCCAAGTTACTAGGTGTACCAATTCCCATATAAAGGTATGCAATTAGTACTGTTCAATACTTGTTCGTGGAGTTGCAACAACAAGTTCTCAATTTTATCCAAATTCATCTTTTCATGTGAATGATAAGTGTATCACGTGCTCCCATAACCTATCATTGACTCAACTAGATTAAACCCGAAAGGACTCGCAAATAAATAGGTATGCATCGGGGCTTGCCTTGGGAGTGATTGTAGTTAGGGTCTTCGGTGAAGTTCACGTCAGCACCGGTCTTCTCCGATGTGGTCTCCTCGAGCTCGTGTCCTATATGAAATGGAAATGCATAAATAAGAGATTAATGCTCAAGGATATGTGGAACTTCATGAATAAATATGCATGCATGGTCATGAGCATATGATGATGAGCATATAAACTCACTGTTATGCATCACCTAAGTATGCTAGATGAATAATATCAGGGAGCTTTAAGTGGTAATCGGAGAACAGACGGGCCATGTAGTGGCGAGTTTAAGTGTACTTCCCAGGATTCGATGTGCAAGACGGCTTTATGTTTAGCCATCCACCTCATACCAAGGATTATATCAATGCCTTGACCATCTAGGATGATTAGCGAAGTGTAGTATATGTTGCCTGCCAATTTAAGTGGCACTCCTCTCAACTCAAGATGGGTCCTTATTTTTCCACCGGGGCACGTGATAAGGTATGGTGTTCCCGTAGCGTTGGGGGTGATTTTCAAATGATTCACACATGCTTGACTAATAAAATCATGCGTTGCTCTAGAATCAAAAAGAACCATAGCGGAGTGTTGGTTGATCGAAAACATACCCGCGAGAACGGGTTCCCCAACTTGAATCTCTTCGACTATGGTATAGTTGACTCGACCATTCTTATGAGTGGGAGTAGAAGATTGGGGACGATTTCCATTGTTGCCACTGTTGTTGCTGCTGCTGTTGTTGTTGTTGTTCCCGGAAGCATTGGAGTTGTTGTTGCCTTGATTGCGCTTCGAAAAATGGCACACCTTCGCAAAGTGACCGGAACCGCGATAGTAGTAGCATGACTACGGCAAACTGGACCTCACAACTTGATTAGTTTGTTGTGGAGGGCGGGAACCAAAGGATGGCTGTTGGTTGTTTCCATGGGAACGAGAGTGTTGTTGTGAATAGGATGGGCGAAATCCTCCCCCTGGTGGTACTGCAGCTCGGAACTTCTGTCCGGATGGGAAGGTGATCGCCAACTTATACTTGGGTGGTGCGGAACTGGATGAACTTCCCATAGCACGCTTTCTTTTCTTGTCATCTTGATTAGCACGGATGGCATCTTCCTGTATGATGGCGGCACTCATCAAGTCATTGAACGTGCCGGCAGTGACTTGTGCCAAGCGATCCTGCAGCTTTAGGGTAAGTCCCGAACGGAAACAATCCTTCTTCTTCTCATCTGTATCAGCATGATACGAAGCATATTGAGCCAAGTAGTTGAACTTTCGTGCATACTCTTGCACGGTTCCAGAGCCTTGCTTTAAGTTGAGAAATTCTTGCAGCTTGCGCTTCATGAGACCGGCTAGAATGTGATATGCACGGAAGGCGGTGCAAAATTCCATCCAAATAACTTGGTGGTTACGGGAAGAGCGACGGTGAAGCTTGCACACCAAGCGCTCACAGAACCATGGAGTTGCTGTGATGTGAAGAGGGGCTTCTGATGGATGGTGCAGTTGAGAAGTACAAACTCTGACTCCATGGTGCGAATGAAATTATCCGCTTCCAGCGGATCACCGGCTTCTCCGAAAGTGGGCGGGTGAGTTGATCAAAAGTCGCTATAGGAGGATTCATGGGGAGGTTGGGGCTGCTGCGGTGGTGGTCCTAGAGCTCCTTGGCGGTTCATGTTTTCCATGAACATGCGGAACATCTCATTTTGGTTGTGGATGAGCTGCTCCATAGAATTCATGGGTGGAGCATGGGGTGGCGGCTGGGATCCACCGACGTTTGAGCTACCAGGAGCATCATCGGGATTTTCTCCACCATGGCGAGTTTGCACCATCTGCCATAGGAACAAAGGCATGTCAACCCGATCATCACATGATACAATATTAAAATAAGGCCATGGATAAAGATGGAATCAAATTTTAGATTGCACTGCAATTGGAATTTGACAAAGAAACGATGCAAGTCATATGGGAAAAAACTTAAATTCCATTGGTTCCAGACGCAATAGGAAACATAATTACGATAAAAACCATGGATACATGTGACGCAACTTTTTGATACAAGACAAGTCTTAAAAGTTACATCACTAAGAAACACGACCACAACCTGATCTCGGAGAGCTTAGGTTATAACAGCACTTAATATTTACTGGCACTACCAACATACAAGTACGATGTCTCACGAGATACCACCCTACACGACATACTACTCCTCCGATGTATGACCACAAGTCACGCAGCGTGACTGTCACCATCGGACTCCTAGTCCATGTCATCCCTGTCGGGGGTGCCTCGTAGTCAACACTGGAATCACCATCATCACTCAAGTCGGCGTCATCCTGGGGAATCACTGCGAGTGGTTCAGGTGGTTGGTTATCAAGGATAGCGTGCAGCTGGGCATTGGCAGCTTGGATCTGCACAATGATGTGGTCTCGCTGTGCGATGGCGGCATTGGCATCGTTGAGGTTTCCTTCCATAACATCCCGCTCATCTTTAGCTTCTGAGCGTTGAGCTTGGAGGTCACTTCATTCTTCCAACAGAGCGGCGATCTGTCCATGAAGACAGTAATTCTCCTCCTAGGCAGCGGTGAGCTGAACTATGCATTGGCTCAGCTGCTCTTACAGCTGATCACTAGCATCGCCCTCGATGACGAGTTGAGCATCATGGAGTTGCTCGAAAAGATCAGCCTGCTCCAACTTGCTATTGTGCAGTTTGTGCTCAAGGGCTGCGACCTTCGCATCATGGGCAGCGAGCCAGGCGTCACGGGCTGTGAGTGCACACTGCAACATCTCACGCTCCTGTTCCAACTTGAGAACGCGTGTGGAAAGGTGCTCGGGGTCCTTCTCGAGCTCGCCAACAACCATCCGTCGAAAGAAAGTTTTGAAAGTGTGAGTCAAAACTTAACATCCCACAAAATACATATGCCCAAAATAGCATAAAGGTTGGTTGGTAAAAGAGACACAACAGTGTCCGATCTTCTCAACGAAAATAAGTGCAGTTTCTGTTTTGACAGAGTAACCAACAGAGATATGCAAAAACACTTAGCTTCTGGACGGAATTAAATTTTTGACATTCAACAAAAGTTGTAGAGGATTTCATTATCTTTACAACTCATATCCAAACATCTCTATCCGATAATATCTCTGGGAGTTATGATCATCCAAAGACATAGGACAGAAACGGAGCAACTTCTGAACATCAGGAAATGCTCTCTGTTGGGGGCCAAATTTCGACTGGTCCAAACCTGACCAAACAGAGAAACTAGCTGGTAATTGTAGAGAGATTCCAAAGCTTTCCAATGGATACTCACATGACTTATTCGGTTCAAAATTGAGCGAGTTACAATAGTTACTGTGAAAATGATAATCGCTCTACGACCAGTTATCGGTTCTCGTTCTCTTTAAACGGTTGAGTTAATTTGCTCCAATTAACATGGGTGTGTGGTTCAAGTTACCATTTGTGATGATGCATGAGACATGATGACATGATTAATAATGCATGAATGATTTTTTTAAAAAAAATGCTAGCAATATGTCATTTTCCTACATCCTCACAAATAGAAAACTTGACCAAATATATAGATCGATCAATTCGGTGGCACACACACCTCTCAACACGTTTCTAAGCGAGCTACACGTGGTTAGTGTACCTGCAAAATATCCATCTCAGATACAATACATCAAATTCAAAAGAAAAAATCCAAAAGAAATCCGTGACCACCTCGCCTTGCACGGGAGCTCTCGAATAAGAGTGTATTCGAGTCACACCAGATTAAATAAATCCTATCTAGGCACAACAAATCCATGACCACCTCGCCTCTCATTGGAGCTCTCGAATAAGAGTGTATTTGAGTCACACACGTACCTTCATTGAAGAAGCCGTAGATACAAGTATTTAAAAAATCATAATCTAGGGTTAGCCTTGCCACCAACTAATAGAAATCCTAATACGGGAACTACTAGTTCGTACCTCACCGTAAGACATAAAAACAGGTTATTTACATTTTAAAATGTTCATTTGTGTGTTGGTTATCCTGAATCGGCTCTTATACCACATGTCACATCCCTATATCGAAATATAGAGTGTGCCGTATAGGATCGCCTCGGGAGATGATTACCAAGATAACCATACATAGCATTCACACATGAATATCCATCATTTACAGTAATACATGATTAAGTGCATCATATTACATATTACAAGTTCAAGAGTCATAGCGGAAGCAAATTAAGTTGTGTTACAATACATATGTTCTGGTTTGGTACATAAATAGACGGAAGTGAAGAAATGGTAACTCGACGATGGATAGCCTAAGTAAATCATGCCAGCCCTATGGCGATGGCTCACTCATCATGGGTAGGCGATCTAGGAACCCACTCAATGGTTCAATCCTATGGTTCCTCACCTTCCCACACAATCTTGTTATAACAATCATAATAGGTAGCCTGAGGGAAACCTGAAAGTAGCATAAATCGCAAAGCTTGAGTATCTAACATACTCCGCAAGACTTACCCGACAAAAGGTTTTCTAAAACCAACTCCTAATATGCAGGGGGCTCACCAGGCCTATTTGACATTTTGCATAAGAAGGCACCTATTAGCTCTATGCTGCAAATTGATTCCTTAACCAAAATTTTAATAGTTGTTGCAGTAAGTAATTTTAGGTGAACCAAGCTAGCTACTAAGGTGGTACATATAAAGAGCAATACAACATAGCAATATGTAGTCATCGAGTAAATAAAATCCAGAATCATAACCAATTCTCTCTACTTAAATATCATTGCCAACTACTCGAAACAAGAGGTACTCATAACCACATAACCAATTCTCTCTACTTAAATATCATTGCCAACTACTCGAAACAAGAGGTACTCATAGCCACGAGGGACAGCAATTTGAATTGATTTATATCCTGTAGGAGAAAACCCAATTACACGACATACGCATCATTTAAGAACACATACGGCCACCGTTCACGAGGTTTCTACAAAGTCGGTCCGGGGCCATCAATCTTGAGTACACGTCCTTCCCTACGATAAAGTACTTCGCATCTGAGGCTTAACCCATGCACTCTCCAACCGTCCTCAACCTGTGCATCCACCGTGCCAATCGCATCACCTCTAGATCGATGAGTATATCCACCCAACAATACGGCACCCAAGTTACTAGGTTTACCAATTCCCATATAAAGCTATGCACTTGGTACTGTTCAATACTTGTTCGCGGAGTTGCAACGACAGGTTCTCAATTTTATCTAAATTCATCTTTTCATGTGAATTATAAGTGTATCACGTGATCCCATAACATATCATTGACTCTACTAGATTAAGCATAGCATTTCCTATCGAAGGGCTTACTGACGTAGACTAACATAGGTCATTGTTTTTTTATGCAGGTGGGTTTTCATCCAAGCCTTATACTTAATGCATAGTATAAAATCCTTACATTATGATTAAACTAGAAAAGACTCGCAAAATAGGTATGCACCGGGGCTTGCCTTGGGAGTGATCATAGTTAGGATCTTCGGTGAAGTTCACGTCAGCACCGGTCTTCTCTGGTGTGGTCTCCTCGAGCTCGTGTCCTATATGAAATGGAAATGCATAAATAAGAGATGAATGCACGAGGATATGTGAAACTTCTTGAATAAATATGACATGCATGGTGATGAGCATATGATGATGAACACATAAATCCACTTTTATGCATGACCTAAGTATGCTGGATGAATAATATCAGGGAGCCAATACTAGTAATTAAAATTCAACATTAAAAATTATACTTCTGGTGCTAAAGATTTAACATGATATTTTACATGAATGTATTAAGGCATAATTAACATCCAGGTAAAGTTTCATCAAGAAATTCCTAGTAGAGAATTTACAAAAAACTAATTATTGGAAATGCAGATTTCGCATAAAATGGAGATGTGCTTTTGCAGATAGTTTAGGGATAGCGTGAGATGCTAACTGACCAAATTTCATGATTTTACCGGTTATAAAGATTTAATTATGGATTTATTACTCTTAGAAAGGATCCAAGTTTGGTCATTTGTTTGAATTACCATACTACATAACTTTGATACTCATCTTACTTTTTGGATAGAGGGGATTTTTCTGGGCCTAACAAAATTTGTTTCATATTTTTTCCCCTTTACCATACTACAAGTTCAAACTTATTTATAGAATTGCCATCGGTGATTTTAAATTGGCCGAGCGTGCGCGGCGGCCAGGCTCGCTGCTGGCCTCTACAGAGGGAGATGGGGGATGGGAGCGGCACTGGGGCGACCCTTGCGTGACGGCAACTCTTCCCCGGTGGTCGTTGATCGACAGCGATGGTCGGAGCTACTACGGCAACGGCGGCGGAAGCAGGAGGGTTCGGTGGCGTCGCACACTGTGCACAGGGGTCGAGAGGGGTTGGGGTTGGGTCGAGGAGCTTCACCGTGGCATGGAGATCACCGGCATGGAAGAAGATATCGACGGCGATGGCCGGATGGTGGGTCTCGTGGTGGGGGGGGGGGGGGGGACTCCAGCGGTGGCGGGGCTCCTTTCTTCTCGAATTCCGCTAACGGCTCTACGAGGTAGAGGGAGAGGGTCAGAGGGATGCTAGAGGGAGGTCGTCGCGTGTTGATTTGAGAAAGAATCAGAAGAGGGGGCGCTGCCTAGCCGGAGGTCGACGCGGCGGCGTCTATGGCGGCCGAAATAGAGGAGCGGCCGGAATTTTCCTCGTCTGGGCTCACTGGCAGAGGGAACAGGGTGGGGATGGGGCTTGGTGTGTCGTGAGAGACCAAAGGGAGAGTGAGGTGTGCTGGAGGGTGGGAGCTCAGCCTACTGCGGGTGTTTTCCAGGGAGAGCTGAGCTTGGCGGTTAAAGACAGGGAGAGCATGGGGGTTGCTGTGGGGATAAGGGTGGCTTCAATGCATCACCGGTGGCACAGGAGATTAGGCGGAGCAGTGGATGGAATGGGGGGGAGCAGGTGAGGTTGGTCAGTGGCCACAGGGAGAAGGACGTCGGTGCTGCTGTTTGTCCACTAGGGAAAGGAAACTTTTGTTGACTCCCCCTTGACTAAAATAGGACCATTGTATATTGACAAAAATTCAAAGTTTCATTGCTCAAAGCCTTATGCCAATTTTTTTGCATGACCACAAAAATATCTTCTCCAACTTTGCTTTTGGATTCAGGTTGCGATTTCTGCTGGAAAAATTATGAAAATTCCTGGAACACGGAAACTTTTTTCTGCCTTTAGGGAATTTTTAGGGTATTTAGCCTTTACCAAAAATTCTAATAAATTCCCCAAAATTCATTCTTGACATGACCCACTCGAATATGCAAAAACATTAGCACACTTTCATTGGTTTTTGTGATGTTTGCATAAGGTTAGGATTTGGCCAATTTTGGATTTAATTAATTAAATTCCCCTTTTCTTTGGCAGTTTAATTACTCACATTTAATTACCTAGCAATTAGAATTAGGGTTAGGTTAATTGCCTTTTTGTGATATGGGATGTCATAGGTTTTCTTGCACTCAATTCTTAACGTGACCTTATATGAGCTACGTTTTGGGAGGAAGCCATCTGTTTCTCATTTGCATGCCTTTGGCTGCAAGTGCTTTATTCTCAAGCATGGCAATCTTGATAAGTTTGAGTCGAGATATTCTGATGGCATCTTTCTTGGCTACACCCTTCATGGCCATTCCTACAGAGTTTTGAATTTTGAAACTAACACCATCGTGGAGTCCTGCGATGTAACCTTTGATGAATCAAACTCTTGTGCAAGCAATGTGGTTGAGACTACAGGTAACAAGGAGATGGAGGAGAGCACCTTTGTAGAAAAGGACTTATAGAGCTTTGACGACGATGATGATGATTCACTTCATCTCTTATCTGAGCTTGTCCCTGCTGTTACCACCACTCCAACATCGGGTCCAGAAGCTTCTACATCGACTTCAGCAACTGTCGAGTCAGCTCCAGCTATGGTTGAGGGGGAGGTACGCTTTGAGAGAAAGGCTCCTCATCACATTCAGCATCAACATCCACCTCAACAAATGATCGGTAACCTTTATGAGGGGACAACAAGGTCAAGGTCTGCACATCTCGCTTGCTTTACCAATTCTGTATTAGTTGCAACCTTTGAACCCCAGGATGTTGGACATGCACTATCTGACAAACATTGGGTTAATGTCGTGCATGAGGAGTTGGAGAACTTTGAGAGAAACAAAGTATGGACCCTAGTAGAGCCTCCTGTTGGTGTCAATGTCATAGGAACCAAGTGGGTTTTCGAAAACAAGCATGAGGAAGATGGTGAGGTTGTTAGAAACAAGGCTAGGCTTGTTACCCAGGGTTTCAATCAAGTGGAAGTCTTAGACTATGGGGAAACCAATGCTCTTGTTGCACGCATAGAAGCCACTAGGATCTTACTTGCATTTGCTGCCTCTAAGGGTATTAGACTCTATCAAATGGATGTTAAGAGTGCTTTCCTAAATGATTTCATAGAATAAGAGGTTTATGTGAAACAACCACCTGGCTTTGAGCACCACAAATACCCAAACCGAGTGTACAAGCTTAGAAGGCTTTGTACGGGCTAAAGCAAGCACCTAGGGCATGGTATGGTAGGCTTAAGACCTTCTTGATAGAGTTTCGGTATGTCATGGGGTGTTTTGACAAAACCTTGTTCACTCTCAAGCATGGTTCAGATATACATGGATGATATCATCTTTGGTGGTTCCTCTCATGCTCTTGTGTCTAGATTTCAGAAAGCCATGGAAAGTGAATTTCAGATGTCGGTAATGGGCGAGCTCACCTTCTTTCTTGGGATTCAAATCAAGTAGTGCAAGCAAGGCACTTTCATACATCAAGCCAAGTACATGAAGGATCTCCTGAAGAAGTTCGACTTGGTCAATGTGAAGTTGTTGACTACACCAATGACCACTACAACAGCACTTGACCCAGATGAAGACTGTGAAGCGGTGGACCAAAGGGAGTACAAGAGCATGATCGGCTCTCTCTTGTACCTGACGATGACAAGGCCCGACATACACTTTGTAGTGTGTCTTTGTACTCGCTTTCAGGCTTCCCCAAGGGTGACTCATCGCAAGGCTATCAAACGCATCTTCAGGTATCTCAAATACACCCTTGAGTTTGGTCTTTAGTACTCTAAATCTTCATCTATTGATCTCATTGGGTATTCGGATGCGGGCTTTGCTGGGTGTAGAATTGATAGGAAGAGCACTTCTGGTACTTGCCATTTTTTGGGTACTTCTTTGATTTGTTGGTCTTCTCATAAGCAGTCGAGTGTAGCCCAATCCACCACAGAGGCTAAGTATGTTGCTGCTGCTGACAAATCCTATGGATAGTATCTACCATAAGAGACTATCGGTTAACCTTTAAGAGTGTTCCACTCATGTGTGATAACTCCAGCATCATATGCTTAGCCAAGAACCCAGCCCAACATGGTAAGGTCAAACACATTAATGTGTGATTCCACTTCCTGAGAGACAATATTGAGAAGGGAGATGTTGAGCTCAAATACATTGACATGAAACACCAGTTAGTTGATATTCTTACCAAGCCCCTAGATGCTTCGCGGTTCGCTTTTCTTCGAGGGGGGGGGGGAGCTTGGTGTTTGCCATCTCTATGGCATCATTTGAGGGGGAGTTGGTGTTCTCTTCTATATATGTATCTTATCTTTTTCGCATTGCATCTCATATGTAATATATTCTTTTGGTAGATGAGCTTTGATTCTTATGCTTTCTTGCATTTCTCTTTGCTATGTTTGAGCTTGAGCTAACTTGTGTGGATGTGATAGTAATCTCTCATGCTTAGATTTTTTAGATGGCATGTTATAAACTCATTTGAGTAACTTGCTAATCTTAAAGGTAAACTTGGCTTTTTGTGAAGCTTATGAACTAATCCTGTTGAAATTGCTCACCATGTTTATAATTGCTTTTAGCCTTGTTGAAACTTGTGTTGAGGCTAGTCTAGAGGATATCTTGGCCATGGCACCTTGTGTTTACGAAATGTGGCTTTGCGGATGTTTAGCTCATGATGGAACATTGTGGAACATTTGTTCCTTTTGCCGCAAAGGCATGCTCATTCTTATGCTTTTAATTTGCAAATAAGTTGATTGTGCTTCGAAGCCTCGCGGTGTTTGCCGTATCCAGTTGTACGACCCTCCACATGGATTAGAAGTAACATAAAAATGCTAAATCCAAAAATTATACTTCAAAGCCTCGGGGTGTTTGCCGTACCCAATCGTGCGACCCTCCGCACGGATTAGAAGCTACATGAGGATAACATAAGAATAATGCTTTTCTCTTTTCTTATCAGTCTTTGTTGCATATATGAGCGTTTGTAGAGCTTATTTTCTGTGAATGCTTGTTTCTGTGGTTGAGATTGAGACTGGCTAGTTTCTTTTGATTCACTTGATGCTTGTTTTTCCTTGGATAGGAGTACTTATACATGTGGTGGTAGCTTTTCTCATGCTGAGCAAATTTGATTCTGTCTAAGCTAGTCAATCTTTCTACTTAGCTTGTATAGCTCTTGGTGTTTATGCCTTGCTATCTATTGCTTTTACACCAGTGCCCAGTCCATCCAAAGTGCTTGAAGTAGAACTTGGAATGGCACTTGAGGTAGAGCTTGACGAAGCGCTTGATGATGAACATGGTGAAGGTCTTGCGGAGGGATCAAAGATGTTTGAGCTTGAAGCTACTTCTTTCCCTTTGCTTGAGGATGCTCCATTGTTTACATTGGTAGTCTTCTCTTTAGTCAAGCTTGCGGTGATCTCCTCGTCCTTGAATAGTAGCCCGATCACATCATCAATAGAAAGATTCTTGTCCATGATGAGATCAAGGGTGATGTAGAGGATCTTTCTACTAGGGAGCAAGGATAGAATCTTCTCAATTATCACGTTCTTGTGAAGCCGGAACGATCCTTCGTTTGCTTCAATCGCGTCCACAATACCTCGCAAGCGAATAAGAGAGTCAAGTAAGTTTCCATTGTCATTAGCATGAAAACACAAAACTCCTCAACAAGTATGACACTGACACGATCAAGAGGCACATCATCAATCATCACATTAGTCACACTAGTAGACCAACCTATCAAGTCAACACTAGAAGAATCTAGGCACATCCACACAACCATCACTAACATCATACACATGATTATCGGTAAAGGTATTGGCAAAGTCCACAAGAGTATCCATCAACTCATCTAGTATCATGGTATTTAGGTAGGTTTTCAAGCGATCCTTCCTTGAGCCATGACCCGGCCCCGAATGGGATGACATCCCAACTCAATACGGTCACTACTCAAGGCGGTCAAGCCCTATAATGAGCACTTGACTCTAATACCACTTGAAAGGATCGAGTGAACAAGAGGGGGGGTTGAATCGGGAAGTTACACTATGTACCAAGTTCGCCAATTTCCAAACCTGACCACTCAAACAACTCCTATAAAATCTCTAGTGGTGATCACACTAGCAAGATAATGAACCTATGAAAGGAAGAATAACCTAAGCATACTAGTGGATCGCACAAGGCAATACAACTCCTATGCAAACTAGTAGTCAAATGCAGAAGATAAAACATAACTAGCACACAAGAGACCTATTCATGCAATTCTACAATATACTCAACAAGAGCAAGATAAGCACACAAGCATGAATAGCATGGTATGTAAATGCGAAAAGTAATGCATCAAAGTAAGGAGTAAAGTAAGAGATGCCTCATGATTTTTTTCCCGAGGTCTTGGAAGGATGGCGCCTTCCTCTTCTCCTTGTTGGACCACTCCCGCCGGAGTCCTGGTCCCTCCCGCACCAATCTGGAGTTCTTGCACACGAGCCCGCAATCACTCAGGAGTGAAGACACGGTGCGTGTCACCGCTGCCACCAAGGCACAAGCTCACCTCCCTCGAGAACTTGCCGGACTCTCTGAGCCAACACGGGCACTCACTATTGATGCCCCTTTCATCGGCAGGCTCAAACCGTGTACAAACATGTGACGGCCTTCACAACCAATCATGATAGGCTCGATCACTGACAGCTAACTAATCTAGGTCTTACCATAGACCAACAGTAACAACCTAGATCACACCCTCAAGGACACCCAAGCCTTAGATGTCCATCAATGCTCAAGTTACACTCACTAGCACTCTCAAGATATGCAATATCTCCTCCTAGTGCTCTCTACTTTGCCTCTTGGCTCTCACCAAATGCTCCAAGCAATTCCACTAGTCAAGAGTGGTTTCCAAGACCCCAGTAACGAAGTTATATAGGCTTCCAACCTCCAACTAGTTGTTGCTCCACGAACTTGCCTTTTTGGACCTAATGACCGGACGGTCCGGTCTCTCTGGAATGGATCTCAGAGCCGTCGGCCGCTTTGTCCAGACAACTCCTCTGTACTGACCGGACCATCCAGTCAGCTGACTAGACCGTCCAGTCAGGTTTTTCTCTCCAGTCCAGAAACTTTCCAACGCGGCTTCCTCTCTGCCCTGTTCCTCAGCTGCACTGATGTACAGTCCGGTCACCTGACCGTACTGTCCGGTCTCTATAGCTCTTGCACAGACAGATTCCTCGCTGCTTCGCTGGAAGTCCCAGACAACTTCACCTAGTGACCGTACAGTCCGGTCACTACTAACCCCATTATCTGGCCACTATGTTCAGAAGCTAGAACTTGTCATCTTCACTTGACTTCATTTCCCGGCTTCTCCGAATAGCTCCTTGGCTTCTCTACTGTCACCTAGTGCTTGTGATTTCCCTGAGCATGCATGCAAATTACCGACTAGACATGACCTAAGAGAAATAACCTAGACCCCCTTGATAGTCTGGTTTATCCTAAGGACTTAAAGCCCTAACAACTAGATAAGTGTTCTCGACACTTGCTCCATAGCTTGTCCTCTGCTTTGATCCATCTCCATCAACCCTTGGACTCCATCAAGCTCATCAAGCCTCCATGCTTGTGGTCATTGTCATCAATCGCCAAGGTCGTCGTCTATAATTATCATAGAGTAGAAAAGGTTTCCTAAACGAACAACTCGTATAGACATTAGTCATATTTCATGTTTATCATTTATCACCAAAACATCATACCTTGGGGTGACCTCAATGGTCATGATCCTTATAGTTAGTTAGTCGAGAGTTACAGTCTAGTCGAGAGCATCGCTCGGGATTCCAGAATTGTCTTTTGAGTCTTGGTATGAGCTCTCTTCTATCTTTTCTCTTTATGTAAGACTTATCCTTTATCAATATAAATATATTTTCTTTTATATCTTGTCAAGTATTTATCTTAACTTCAGGGCGGGCTTCCAAGCCTCATGTAGAATGTTATAAGGCACACATTCCATGTATTAATGATGGCGGGCTCGTATAATAAACCACAAAAATCAACAAACACTCATACCTCTATGAACCAAAAGGTTATGTATGTCTCTGTCAAACAATAAAAGGTTCTTCTCAATATACCCCCAAATAACATTCTTATAGATCTCTTCTATCTAGCTCAACTTCATTTTTTCTTGACCACTCCCTTGACCATGCCAATAAATTAGATGCATAATAGGTTTGTTCAATATGGTAAACGACTACTACTGAAATTTTCCTCCTCTCGTTAAATCCTCAAGTCCAAAATAAGAAATTTCATAAAAGAAATTGTGTACCCTCCTTGAAAAAAAAAGAAAAGAAAAAATGAGGCTAGACAGTTAACAATAGTAATAGTTCACCTTCAAAAAAAAAAGAATAATAGTAATAGTTTCCATTCTCTCCAGCTGAATTACCTTTTACAAGAGATAAATCCTAGTTGGAATTCATAAAGAACATTTTTATCTGAGGTATGAACCATGGGCCCACAATCCTGATAATAATGATAAAATAAAAGCAAATTATTACTTTAAAATGTAAGAATTAGAAAGTATTTTAGTATGTAACAGAAAGATCACAAAAAAGAAAATTTATTCTACAATTCTCTTGTGTAATGCAAGGTGCAAGTTTGGACAATTCAAATTCCTATTTGCTTGATTTCAGTAGCTTACAAAAATAAACAGCCTTGCCATGACCAGTTGCATAAACCAAGATTCTAACAAGTCAAACTATAAACTTTCTTATTGCCAACATTCCAATTAATAAAATTTCATATGAACCTATACGATCATATAAATACTGAGAAAGCCAAATCTTCTCAAAGTTATGGCAGAACAAAATATCAACAAGTGGGAATGAGATATATTGCAACCATTTTCTCCGCAAGAAGGTATATTAAACCATACCTCCTTTATTATTTCGTACTCTGAAAATACGTCCATAATCTGACATAAGAGATGCAGCATGTCATAACCAAAGCTTTTCTTCAAGAGTAACCAGCTTCCAAAAAATAAAAACATATACATGCTTCTCTTTAGTCCTTTGCCTGAATAGCATCGGACTGGTACTTTCGAGCTTTTCTCCTTGGACCGTGTTCAAGTTGTTCTGCATCATAGTTTCAATCATGAACATCCAACGCCTCAATCATGGACTGAAACAGCAACAAAGACGTTCAGAACAAGCAAGGACCTGCTATTCTAATTGCTAAGTAGCTGCAAGTGCCCCTGGCAGGATGGAGATAGAAAGCGTAGCTTGTTAACTGAACAAGGTCTTGAATGGCGAGGTCGGTGCTGACCGACCCACTAGAGACAAGCTCGTCCAGCTTCTCGGTGATGCAGGTGCTGATGGTGGACTTCTCCAGTACAGCTCGAAGGTGGCGATCGCACCCCTACAAGCAACAAGACATTTTAGAGGAAATGCAATCAAGAACATCAGAAACACAAGAATTGTTTCATTGTTTCATATTGGCAATAAATAAACACTCGTTGTAATATTACACACAGTTGGGATGACAAGGGCAACCATCAAGATCAGACATCTCCCACTCACCAGCAAGCATGCATCTCAGTGTAGATCTGAATGACATGCAAGAGAGAAGGGCAAATAAACTTAGTGTGGAGCACCTTGTGTGCTCTGAAAAAGTCTGAACGACCATGCAATTCATGCGATCGAAGCCTATGTTGAAACTGTGGAGTGTGAGGTGCTCTCCAGGCGCCACTGCCACTCTGCCAGTATCAACTCAACACAGCAATCCGACTCAATAAATACATAAACATCTATGAAGAGAAAGCAAAGCAATTATCTTCACAGGAATATCGGACGGAACACTCTGAATGTGCCACCCTACCTCGATAACACATTAACAGTCTCCAGTGGTACTGAGTACTGACCTTACAGCCAGGTCTCCGATCAGCTCAACCACATCATCAATAACCTCCAACCATGCAAGCCCAGACCTCGCATCAGCGTATGGGACATCCCCGGCCACGAGCTGGTCGGACTCGGGCTAGGCGCAGGTGTCTGCGGTAGGAGACGACGACAGAGACCGTGTGGTACTCATTCATCCTTGCGAGGGCGAACTCCTTCATAGGAAACATTCACTTGACTTGGTTTAGACAAACCTGCTTCAATCGATCTCTGTGCTATCATCGATGCATTTATCCGTGATCATTTGGCCAGACGCTGAACACGCAACAGCCTACAAACGAACATCGCACGCGAATTAAGGCCCTCCTCACGCCCGCTTCTCTTTGTATTCTGGTGAGGACGTCCAAGGGTGTTCATGATGGCCACCGCGCCTCCTCCTCCTCCTTCGCCTTCACTAGCGGCGGCGGACGTCATACCGTATCCTTGTTGCTACAGCGGACATCCTCCTGGGCTTGCGGCCTCCTTCCGACAGCAAAGCGACAACGGCTTGCGCGTAGGAGGAGGCGAGGTGTTGATGAGGACATCACTCCTAAGGATATATGCAACACTCCTCCAATTTTGGACTTGTCAGGTCCAATGTTTAGAGCTCGTGCACGACGAATAAATTTAGAGGTGAGCTCGTTCCTACATTCTTTATTATATGTCACTTTTGAGAATGGTTTGCTACCTAATGATTATATTGTAATTAGAAACCATGAAGAGCACCAGAAGATGATGGGAGAAGGACTTGGAGACGTGGAGGACCAGCAAAGACGTGGAAGCCAAGGTGGAGGCTCAACCAAAACCGACTTCGAGTCTGTTTTAGGGCTCAGGACCAGTCTGCACTAAAACGGAGACCTAGGACGCATACGAACTCGAATTTGGACGTTCTATATATGCACGGAAAGATAAGAAGAAGACCTTTCCAATGTCGCCAGTCACATATCAAAATTCAACCGGAGTCATCAGGAATCATCGAAACAAGAGAGGGTCCAGAATCTGTTTTGGTGTTGCATCGTCTATTTTTGGCCTTTGGGCTTTGTATCTAGTTGAGCCCAATTAGGGACGCGTCCAGAGGGTCATCATATACAGCCGCTGCAGCATCATTAGGGTTCGAGTTTTACTTAGATTATTCTATTTATAATAGTTTCGCCGTCATCACGGTTTATGAGATCCCGACTTCGTGAGATTCATAATACATCTGCAATTGTGTTGCCTTCTTCTTTGTTCTTGTTTGTGTTCTTGATTCGTAGGCAGGGATTAGCCTTCTCGGCAAGGTAAATTATTTTAGGATGGTTGATAACCAGAGGAGACATCGTGCTGCGATTGCGGGGTTTAGAACATGCTGTTCTGAAGCCAGATCGATTTGTGTGTCGCTTCCGACCAAATCAACGTATCCAGAACCTTTCGGAAGATCGGGAACCCTTGTCCACATCAAGTGGAAATCAGAGCTTCAGGTGCACTATCAGGTTCGCATTAACCTTAGTTAATTTCTTTTTGTGTTCATCCTATCATCCACAGAAAAGCCAAAAAAAAATTCCCCTCCGCCCATAACCACGTGTTTAGCCTTTGCATATTTTAATTTCAGAGTCCGTAGTAATGAGTTTGTGCCCTAGTTCTTGTTTAGTCGCTGGTTTAGTTTGTGTTTTTGTCATCAGTAGTATTTTCCTTGCAACCCTAGCCGCCATCCCCTTCACCATCCTCCGTTCTATCGGCTTTGTGTGTTATGGTTGATTGATCGATACACCCACCCTAATCCTACCCTAAACCCACCCTCAAACACCTCAGACTAATCCTCACAAATTTCATTTTCCGCTGCATCTACGCCGCTAAAAAAAATCTTACCCGATTCCAAACCTGACCCCTAACCCGACTCGGGTTTCTGGAAAACCGACTCTGACCCCCCTTTGGTAAAACGGGCATAACTTTTCGCTCGGTTGTCCGTTTTGGCTGAAATTTTTACAGGAGATTCTTGACTCAAAGTTGAGCATACCCACACTCGGCTACGCCCTATGTGCCCTTGTCAAAAAAACTCAAAAAAATTGGGAAGATAACGAAAAAATAGATTTAAGTTTAAACCCGACGTTTTCTGCAACTTCAAGATTTTCTGTAGGCCACATCCTACATCTGTTTGAGCTGAAATTTTTTGTGGATTCTCCCCCATTGTTAGTGAGTTGGAGAAAAATATAAAAAAATAAAATCAAAAAAAGAAATTTGGGATTTCTACTAGTGCTACATCTAGCCCCTTAAAATTTCTGGATTTGACTGTTTTGCACTTAGCCCCCTATTATTGCCTGTGAGCCTTTGTCTCCTTGTTTCTACTTTGGTATCACTAGTGTTCTAGAACATATTTAGACCAGCAGCTAGGGACAAGTTACTTGAGCACTTATTCAGCTTTACTATCTGTTTTTGATTTGTGTCCCACTCACATATATATATTTGGTCTTCCTAGCTCTACATATTTCTTCTGGACAGCACATAGGTTCTTTTGTGACCCTTGCAATCATGGAACACACCTCCCTGGTATCCTTTGCTTTGTTTTTCAGAACTTTGCAAGAGCTTTGTAAGGAGTTTCCTTTTGCTGTGTTGAGATGCACCACTGCTTAGCTATTTTGTAGGATTAACCTTCACTGTTTGTTTCCTGTTTTGGTGTTTGTGATGGTAGGAAGTGACGACGGAGAGATGGCTTCCCCCTCACAATTTGCTGAGTGCATGAGCCAAGAGCAGCTCTAGAAGGCTTTGCAAGCTGCTCAGAGTGATTTGGCAGAGACGATCATCAGAGCCGTTACTGCTGCGATCAGCAAGCTTCACATCGGAGAAAGCATCGAGCGATTGGAGAAGCGGGTCTCTAAGTTAACCGATCAGGTTGTTGCATTGGAGACCGCCCCCAAGACCAATGAACGAACACTAATAACCACGACGTTGATGACGTCCATGATGAAGACACGGTGTATAAGGCTGATGGCACCGTGGATAGGTCAGCTACAAGGACCGCAAGATTACGACATCGTTTGCACCATAATACTCAAGATATGGGTGGTTTCCATAACTACAATCGTCGTCCACACGGTAACTATGTTCCAGATGACCCGTATGCTAAAATTAAGTTTTCAATTCCTTCGTTTTCGGGTAAGTATGATGGTGATGTTTATCTTGATTGAGAGATGACTGTAGAACAAAAATTTAATGCCCACGTTGTTCCTGAACAACATAGGGTTAGACAAGCTACTAGTGAGTTTAAGGACTTTGCTATTGTTTGGTGGAGTGGTCTAGCTGCTGAAACTGATTTGCCTACTACTTGGGAAGAACTTAAGGTAGCAATGCGTAATCGTTTTGTTCCTCCTTTTTATAGAGAGATTCCTAATAAACTGCAGCATTTTAAACAAGGAGATAAAACTGCTCAGGAGTACTTTAGTGAGCTTCAGAAGGGTTTGATTCATTGTGGTGTAGTTGAAAAAATAGAGGATCAGAATTGTCGCTTTTATTATGGTTTAAGAAAAGAAATTTAGGACATCCTTGATTATAAAGAATATTATACCCTCACTCAGTGTTTCTAGTATGCTATGCTTGCAGAGAAAGAATCACAGGGACTTTTCCAGGATTTTGAGGAGTATAGCAAGTCAAGGAACTCCTACCCCCCACGCTCGACGGGGACTTCGGGGCTGTCCAGGCCATCTTTCCGGCCACCCCCACCAGCAGCTACCAAGGGAACTAGTGTTGTTTCTGCAGCCCCAAGATCAGCCCCTGCACCTTCTATGCGCTCAGGTAAAACTTCTGTGCAGGTACCTGCTAGTAGTGCCTCCTCTGTTGCTTCGACGGGGCGCACTACATGGATTCAGTGCCACTGCTGCCATGGACTTGGTCATGTGCATAAAGATTGTCCAAGTAGGCAGGCATATGTGGTGACAGACGATGGCGGTTACATGAGCATGTCCGATGTGGAGGATGAGAAGGAGGACGTTGCTGCCACCAGCAGTGACCTCGTCCTTGGAGGCAGAGACACCACGGGATACATGAACATTATTGTTCAACATGTCCTTAGCATACAAGTTTATCAGCCCGAGACGATGCAGCGCCATAACTTGTTCCAGATTTTCTTCATCGTCAAGAACCACCGAGCATGTGTCATCATTGATGGAGGGAGCTGCAATAACTTGGTGAGTTCTGATGTGGTCAACAAGCTTGCTTTGACCACACGCCCACATCCACATTCGTCCTACATTTAGTGGTTAAACGACTCTGGAAAAGCTAAGGTAATACAAACTTGCAGAGTTCCTTTTTCTATTGGTTCTTATGTGGATTCTGTTGATTGTGATGTCATACCCATGCAAGCATGTTCACTTTTATTAGGTAGACCTTGGGAATTTGATAATGATGCTATACACCATGGTAGAAGTAATAAGTACACTTTGTTTTTGCTTGATGATATTGCTTCTAGTGCTTTGTCTCCTGCTGTCACTAACCTTTTACAGGAGTATGAGGATGTTTTTCCAGCTGAGATACCCCCGGGATTGCCACCTTTGAGTGGGATTGAGCATCAAATTGATTTGATTCCGGGTGCTACTTTGCCAAATCATGCTTCTTATAGGACCAACCCTGAGGAGACTAAAGAGATACACCGACAAGTTCAAGACCTTTTGGATCGTGGGTATGTTTGTCAATCACTTAGTCCTTATGTTGTTCCTATACTTTTGGTTCCCCAGAAAGATGGTACTTAGCATATGTGTGTAGATTGCAGAGCCATTAATAATATTACTATTAGGTATCGTCATCCTATTCCTTGGCTAGACGACATGCTTGATGAGTTATGTGGTGCTATAATTTTCACTAAAATTGATTTGCGTAGTGGCTACCATCAAATTAGAATGAAACTTGGAGACGAATGGAAAACAGCTTTCAAAATCATATTTGGATTATATGAGTGGTTAGTAATGTCTTTTGGTTTAACTAATGCACCTAGTACTTTCATGCGCTTGATGAATGAGGTTTTAAAAGCTTTCATTGGCAAATTTGTTGTAGTTTACTTTGATGATATATTGATTTATAGCAAATCCATAGATGAACATATGAATCATTTGCGTGCTGTTTTTGATGCTTTACGAGATGCACGTTTATTTGGTAACCTTGAGAAGTGCACCTTTTGCACGGATCGAGTCTCTTTTCTTGGCTATGTTGTGACTCCACAGGGAATTGAGGTGGATGAGGCGAAGATTGAAGCCATAAAGAGTAGGCCTGTACCAAAAACTATCACACAGGTGAGGAGTTTTCTTGGTCTTGTAGGTTTCTACATAATGCATACAAACTTGAGTTGCCTCCCGAGTTTGGGGTTAGTCCTACTTTAAACATTTCAGAATTGAAACCATACTTGAGAGAAGAGAATGAGCTTGAGTCGCGGACCACTCCACTTCAAGAGGGGGAGGATGATGAGGACATCACTCCTAAGGATACATGCAACACTCCTCCAATTCTGGACTTGCAAGGTCCAATGACTAGAGCTCGTGCACGACAACTAAATTTAGAGGTGAGCTCGTTGCTACATTCTTCATTATATGTCATTTTTGAGAATGGTTTGCTACCTAATGATTATATTGTAATTAGGAACCATGGAGAGGACCAGGAGATGATGGGAGAAGGACATGGAGACGTGGATGACCAGCAAGGACGTGGAAGCCAAGGTGGAGGCCCAACCAAAACCGACTTCGAGTCTATTTTGGGGCTCAGGACCAGTCTGCACTAAAACGGAGACCTAGGACGCATACGGACTCGGATTTGGACGTTCTACATATGCACGGAAAGATAAGGAGAATACCTTTCCATTGTCGCTGGTCTCATATCAAAATTCATCTGGAGTCATCAGGAATTGTTGAAACAAGAGAGGGTACAGAATCTGTTTCGATGCTGCATCACCTATTTTTGGCCATTGGGCTTTGTATCTAGTTGAGCCCAATTAGGGGCGCATCTAGAGGGTCTTCATATATAGCCGCCGCCGCACCATTAGGGTTCAGGTTTTGTTTAAATTATTCTGTTCATAACAGTTTCACCGTCATCACGGTTTGTGAGACCTCAACTTCGTAAGATTCATAATACATCTGTAATTGTGTTGTCTTCTTCTTTGTTCTTGTTTGTGTTCTTGATTCACAGACAGGGATTAGCCTTCTCGGTGAGGTCAATCGTTTTAGGATGGTTGGTAATCAGAGGAGACGTCGTGCTGTGATTACGGGGTTTAGAACATGTTGTTCTAAAGCCAGATCGATTTGTGTGTCGCCTCCAACCAAATCAACGTATCCAGAACCTTTCGGAAGATCGGGAACCCTTGTCCACATCAGGCGCTAGCGCTACATGCAGAGCATGCCGCCATGCATGTGTGGGAGTGGAATCTCAGCACGTCTCCAGTGCCACACACCCGCATGCATGGGCAGCACGGGTGAGGGTGGGGTCCGTGAGGTGGGGTCTGCGGTGGGTCCCAATAAAAAAGTTTTGAGAAAAAGTTTGATTAAAAAGTTATGTAAAAAATTTTAATCCAAAAGGTTTGTCAAAAGTTTGAAACAAAAGTTTTCGGCAAAAGTTGGATCCGCGGTGGGCCCGGTCAAAAAGTTTCGTGAAAATATTTATTTCAAAAGCTCTTTCATATAAAAGTTTTGTGAAAAGTTTGTCACGTAAAAGTTTTGGCAAAAAGTTTGGAACAAAAGTTTGCATCAAAAGTTTTATTAAAAACTTTCCTAAAAAAGAAAGTTTGTGGGTTGAAAAGTTTCCTAAAAAGGAAAGGGCGGGGGCTGTCGGTCTAGGGCCGCAACTTTGGCTGCTGGCGTGCGCGCTGTGATTAGGAGCCCTCCATCCTCGGGATTCCTCATTCACGGGCGCGCGCCAGCAGCCAAAGCTACGGCCCCACTCAACAGCCTCGCGCTTTCTACTTTAGAAAACATATCAATCCCGCAATTTTCCTTTTTAGGAAAGTTCGGTTCCAAACTTTTCCATCAAACTTTTGCTTTAAACTTTTGGTATCAAAACTTTTTAATGACAAACTTTTGATGAAACTTTTTATTCGAAACTTTTGCTGAAACTTTTACATGACAAACTTTTAATGAAACTTTTTGAAAAAAGAACTTCTTCATTGGCTGCACGTTTTCTATTTCGGGAAATCACAGAACCATGGTTCTGTCTCTACTTTTTTTCCTTCCATTTTAGAAGTTACGTACAAAACTTTGAGAAAAACAACTTCGAACAAAAGTTTCGAACCAAACTTTAAACAAAGTTTTGAATAGAAGTTTGAACACAAAAGTTTTGAACAAAAGTTTGAACTCAAGTTTTGAACAAGAGTTTGACACCAAAGTTTTGAACATAAATTTGAACACAAAAGTTTTGAACAACATTTTGAAACCTAAGTTTTGAACAGAAGTTTGACACACAAAAGTTTTGAATAATAGTTTGAAATCAAAGTTTTGAACAGAAGTTTGAACTTAAAAATTTTAAACAACAGTTTAACACCAAAGTTTTGATCATAATTTTGAATGCAAAAGTTTTGAACAATATTTTGGAACCAAAGTTTTGAACAACATGTGAGGAGAAGTTACAAGAGCAGGACATCAAAGTACAGGCAGAACAAATAGGGCGGGCAGCAGTAGCGCGGGGCACGGGCAGCAGAAGCGCGTGAAGGCAGCTGGCGGTAGGCGCATGCTTGCTGGGCCGCAAGGATTCGAACGCGCGGCCGCGCGTCATACAGGAATCCCGCAACTACCCGGACGCACCGCACGGGTGGAAAGCAGAAAGGGAAGAAGCAGAGCGCGCCCGACATGCGGACTACTGTTTTTGTCGGCTAGCTGTCGGAAAGCTGCCGCAACTTCCGCTCCCTACGTGCGCGCGCGAATTAGCAACGCCCTCATCCTCCTGCTTCGCTGCACCAATGGCTGTGACGTCGATTTGTATCCAGGTGTCTAGGTCAAACCACGTGGTGATTATTTCTTTTTTTAGGTGTTTATATTGATTGATTGATTTACGAACCGTAAAAAGTATAGACGGACCGAGAGGCAGAATAGCGTAGGGCACATCGAGATGCAGAAAGATTGTGGAGATTTTCTACGTCTTTTTTTGGCTTTGTATTTGTACGTTCTTTTTTTGGTAGAGAATCTTTTTTTAGTTGTGATCAGACTCTGCTTTGGTTTATTTTTTTTTCTACGTTGTTTTGGTTTGGCAGAATAAGGAGGCTGAATGGATAACACCGCCTCCTTATTCTACCTAGTGATTACAAGCTTCTCCTTAAGAGAGACACACACCTCACAAGGTGGTGGAAGGACCTTAGAGTGAGTCTCATGAAACAACTTGGACCTAAGCTCTTTGACTTTGAGGGAGTGAGCATCCAACTCATCTGTGAGTTTGGAGCATTTTTGACATGCACCCAAAAGAGTTGGTCTAGTTTTGAACTTATCAAGCTCTTTGAGGGCACTCTCAAGCTGACTGGCAACTTCAGCATGCACACTCCTCCTCTGTGCAAGATCACTCATCACAACTTGACAAGACTCACACTCAACAACAATGTCCACACGAGCAAGCTTGGACCTAAGCAAAGCAATTTCAAAATCAGCACTCTCCAACTTAGACGTAAGCTCTCTAATCTCACGAACAGCACTGCGAAACTTATCATCTTGCATGAGCAGAACATCGCGCAAATGATCAAGTTCAGAAGAGAGCTCATCGAGAGTGGGAGGTACCTCGCTTGTGTCGGAGTCAGATCCAGAGTCGGTGTCGTGGTCGTTCTTTGCCATGAAGCAAAGTCCAGTGAAGTCATCCTTCCTCTTGACTCGTGGCTTTTCAACCTCTTCCTCCGAGCTTGTAAAGCCTTCGCTTGATGTGAGGTCAACATCGCTCAAGGCGGCAACGCAGGCGCGTGCAATGGCCGTGGCAAACTTCTTGGAGTTCTTGCCCTTCTTGTAGAAGCGGTTCTTCTTCTGCTTGAAGTCTTCAGTGTTGTTGTCGCGGTACCCGGCCTTCTTCTTTTTCTTGGGACAATCAGCTATAAAGTGTCCCGGGTCACCGCACTCGAAGCAGGTTCTTGAACCACCTCCTATTCTCTCCTTCTGGTTGTTGTAGAACTTTCTGAACTTCCTTGTGAGCAAGAACAGCTCCTCGTCAAGAATGCACTCCATCTGTTCATCCGAAGCTGCAACAAGAGAAGACAAGGCAAACTCCAAGAAAGACTTGTCAAGTGAGGGGTTAGTTCCATAAGAAGCATCACTGTGACTGACCTTCTGAGAACTAGAAAGCAAAGCCATGCTAGAAGAAGGAATGGCAAGATTAGGACGAGATTTTCTAGACAGTTCATGAGATTTCAGCTTGCTAGACAGTTGCTCACAGTTCAAGGTGTTGAAGTCAATAGTTTCTTCTAGAGAAGCAATTTTAACCCCCCAAAACATTTTTATCAAGTGAGTACAGCAGTTGCTTAGCTCTATCATTGTCATTGTACACAAGGGTACCACAAGCCCGCAAGTTGCACATAATTGCCTCAAACCTATGAAAAGTGTCATCTAGTGACTCGCCCGATTTTTTAGCAAGGTTTAGTACTGTCTATTGTAAGAATTCTTACACATAGACTTAATCTGGTTGGTACCCTCATGGTAAGTGCAGAGCTTAACCCAAATAGCATGAGCAGTGTCAAGGTGTGTAACCCTATCATGTTCGCTCCTACCAAGTACAGAAAGCAGAATATTGACAGCTTTGGAGTTGTTCTCATACCTGACTAACTCACCTGCAGAAGCAGTGTTCAGGTCTTGTGGTATAGCATACTCCTGATCAACATTCTCCCAAATTACACGTCCTTGACTCAGCAGATACGCCTTGGTCCGTGACTTCCAGTAGGGGAAGTCCTCTTCATCGAACATCCAGAGCTTGACAGCATGCTTCTCCATGTCGCCTTCGGATCACAAAGCTGGTGAAGGTCAACTAGTAATCAAACTGGCTCTAATACCAATTGAAGGACCGAGAAGGCGACCAGACGGGGGGGGGGGGGGGGGGGTGAATGGGAGCCAAATAAAATTCTCCAAGAGAACTTGGCCTATGTCCCAACTAAAACCCAAGCCAATCTCTAACCGAGTCACTAAGATTACACACACTAACATGTAATGTGTTAACCCTAGGAATGACTCAAACCAAAAGGACACATAGCGGAAGCACAAAAGAAACAAAAATCAAAACAAGAAAGGTCCAAAAGGTCACAGAACAAAGCCTGACGGAAGTTCCGTGGTGCCCAACGGAAGTTCCGTTAATTACGGAAGTTCCAGGCGTCGGGAACACTATCACTCACGGAAGTCCATGGTTTTTGATGAAAGTTCCATCACGGTCACGGAAGTTCCATCATAGTCAAAACAGCAGCTCCGTTCGGGAAAGAAAATTACCAAAACCCTATCCAACGAACTCCAAAAATTACGAAATTTGGACCAGATGATCCTCAATACATCACAACACTCCTCTAAAGAGATCCACTCCAAAAACGTAAGGAATCATCATGAATTTCAGATCTTGTATCAAGAATACCAAAAAGGGGAAACTTGAGAAATCCTTCAAATCAAAAGTGCTAGAGCTATTGATTCGGTCAAGGATCCATAGAGGATTGTTCTAGCTCATCCTAGCAACAAGTTTCTCAAGAAATCCGAACCAAAAACTCATCCAAAAGTGAGATCGAAAATCACCACGAAAATAGCTTCAAAAATAAGAAAAAGGGAATTTCAGGATTCAAGTGAAGAGGGAAATCTTGAGCACAAAAATATTTCTCATATCATAGAAAGGTGCTTACAAGATCTATAGGTACAAGGCTAGGAAGCCACCCTCTTTCTCCCACTATTAGCAAGAGCAAGAGATGTCTCTCACACACCCTTTCCTCTCCTCTGAAATATGAAGTTCTCTCCTAGCACTTTGAATAGAGTCCTAACACAAGGCTAATGGAAAGAGAGACACCTCTCCCACTAGCCACACCTCTCCTTATATAGGCCTAGGGTCTATTGTCCATATGACCACTCTACCCTTGACCTACATAACACACCCACCTACCACCGGGGGGCATAACCATCCATCTTTTTCTTCATCGCTCGAATGCCATCGGATGCTTCGCGTCTTTGCTTCATCTCGAAGCAAGCTTTATGATGGTGCCACGTGCACCACCAACCACCACCACCGGTTTTAAGGCCCAAACCAGGAAACCACCTTGCATGTTTCTCAAAGCGTAACTTCTCAATGTCGACGCGTGTCACCTTGTCCCGCGATCCTGACCACTAGCAAGTCTCTCCCAGTCCCTGTCCATTAGGCCCCCTTGTCACTTGCACCGGCATCCCGTTCACCTTGACTTGGTCAACACGCCGTCTTCATCACCACCACGGTTTTGAGGCTCAACCGCGAAACCGTCCATGCTTCTTCCCTCTTCATGTGTACGGTATGGATCACCCTTGACTTCACCCGGCATCCTGATCGTCTGGCCCCAAGTCTCCTACTTGTACCCGATCCTCTCGCTGTTGACCGCCAAGTCGACTCCAGTGACCTACACATCATGAGACAAGCAAACATATTTTCCATCTCCTGCAACCTCACCAATATCTCCATCAACTCCAGTTAGTTATAACCATGATATGCAAACCTATGCAATCCCTGAATTCCCGCATTTCAACTCAAACACCAAATCCGCTCAAGTCAATTACTCATCACAAATATAGAAACCATGGCACATATCCACATGGTTTCTCATTATGTGAATCAGATTTTTTTTTCATGATAACCTTAAGTGAACCAGATTGATTTTATCTCACGGTTTTACATTGTATAAACTATTTTATCTCACAGTTTTACTCTATACAAACCAGAGAGTTCAGAAACAACAAAATAACAATAATTGATCGAAATGTTGAGGGGAAAAAATATTTGGATATAGATTTATTAGGCAGGATTGGATTAAAAAATAGTTGTTGACTTCTATAATGGTTAGGTAAGAAACAAAATCTTTTAACCCATCTCTTCTAATAATCAGCACGAAACCACATCAGTTAGTGACATATGCAAATTGCTAGCCATCTCTCCTAACCAGTAGGATAACCGGTTGAAATTATGTATGCACATGCACATGATACACTATGGTAAAAAAGCATCACAGGCTTAAGGTTCAGATATTATAAATCTTCAGAGGGGACTAATATTACAATTTAAGGTCCTACTTACAGTAGCTGGCCACGGACAAAAGAGATACTATTCTAATGAAACTAATAATCATGCAAATATATGTGGCAGACGACATCAAGCTTATGCAACTTGCGGCAGCAGGCAATAAAAATGTTGACTGTATTATGAATGACCTCCAGCACAGTCAGGCAAGGTCATGAACCCTCAATTTAGTCAGGACATATAACTGAAAAGACTTGAATTTAATATCATAACAGAGAGTGGTCGTATCTTATTTAGCAAATTGATGGTAAATATCAAGCTTATGCAATAGCAGACAGCAGACATTATGACTAATTCTGACTATTGTGTGTAGACAAGATCATGAGCCCTGAATTTTATCAGGAACCATCAGACAACCTCAGGGCAAAGCACAAGCGTCCCATGCATCATCATAAACCAAAACATGGCATTATTTAACTACTAATTAACGGCAATCCACAAAACTAAACGAAATTAATTGTTGTAATGGATCCCAGAAAAAGGATCAGCAGAAGAACTACTTGATTTGCCTCTTCTGCACTATCTTTCTCTTACTTGCTGCACCAGCCGCAACAACTACAGGAAGCGTTAAGATAGGCAAGGAATCAGCCGCAGAGGTATGAATTACCTTTTCCTAATGGCGGTTAGGATCAATCATGCACACGATCGATTGAGATGAGGGCACAGTGACACACACCATTGGTAAGCGCTAGGGAAGTGGCCAGCTCTTCATCCGCAATGACGTGATGAAGACGTAGGCAGCCTGAGACTGAGAGACATGGACGGGGCCGCATGCCGTGCTGCCAACCTGAGATCGCGATGGAGACTCCGGGATTATTGACGGAGATGGCGATTACATGAGTTTTTTGCCGATGACAATCAGTCCCGGCGCCGGCAAATTGCGGATCATGCATCATAGTACTTTCTATCCATTCGTAGACAGAGTTTCTGGCTGGCAGTTTGGTTATCGATTGAATTGGCATTGGAGAGGGGTAGATGGGGGTGAGCCTACTTCTTTCGCTAGGCGGACCTTTTACAGAAGAAGCGGAGGGGGCAGAATTACGGAAAAAAGGACAATCACACCGACGCATATACGGACGGATACCAAAAAGGGTGCTAGATTACCGTACTGTAATTAGATAGTTTAGATATACTAGCAAAGTGCCCGTGCATTACAATGGGCTTTTAAAATATAACTATATACATCTATATATTTGTAGTATAACATCGTACATGCAACTACTATGCTTAGTCATTATAGGGTGATGGGCTGCGTTTTTTTCTTTTTGTTTTCCACAATAATAATGTTAGGATTTTTTAAAATTGAAGCTAGAATGTATTCACATGTTAAACATTTAGGTATAATATATTTGTTAGATATATGTTTATAGTTTTATACCAATTCTTTTAAGGAAGGTCTTCAATCTTCTTCAACTTTAAAAATCAGTTGAACAAAATTTAATTTAAAATACTACCATGATATGTTAATAGATCGTGCGTTTAATTTTCAAGGGATATTAAATTTGTAGTAGTAGTTCTACCAAATTAGCATCCACATGTTAAGTATTTTTTGCAAAAGAATCCAGGACAGGTGATACTAGTAGAGACATATAGTAATTTTGTTTTCCTCCTACTTACATTATTTAATTAAATTTTCCAACAAAATAGCAGCTGATGATATTACATCTTTCTGACCTTCCCTTTCTTTATTTCTGTTGTTTTCGATGCAGTAATAAAGGATTGTAAAACACGGAACTTTTGGCCAAAAATTTGTTTCACAGGAACAATGTACATTAACTCATTAACTACCATTACTAAAACCACTGTTAATTATACTATTTTTTAAAGGTATAAGAATTACTTTTATTTTCATTAAAAATGGCAGCCACCTACAGGTGACCAGGAGTGCATCTTATGCCAGGCTCGATGGTGTGCATCATTTCACCGGCAAGCCTCTCTCTCTCTCTCTAAAGCTAAGAACAAGAGCAGCCAGCATGCCAATGGCGCTAGGCGATGTAGTCTCGACACTCGAGCGGCAGCAGATGCAAGCCTCGATGCCTCGTGTGTAGGGCTGGTGGCCGTGCTGTCAGCTCTATCCTTCTCAGGATGTCATCCTTTTCCTCCTCAATGATGTGGTCTATCAGCAGCACTCGCCTGGCAAGAAATATTGATGAATTAAGTGTACTAAAACAGCGGCAGCGTCGCTGATTACGAAGACACGTGCACGCAACACGGATGACAAAGACAACTAAACGATGTGGACAAACGTATACGGAATCGGACTCGGTGCCTCGGAATGTGGACAAACACTTCCTTACGCACGTCTCCGTTTTTCTTCTACGTAAGTTGGCTGGCAGAAGTGACTCGGACTTTGGATTGGCAGAATAATTGGTGAACAACGCCACTCAATTTAATTAGATGTAGAGACTAGCAAAGTGATGAGGACATCACTCCTCTAATTCTGGACTTGTAAGATCTAATGACAAGAGCTCATGTACGACGACTAAATTTAGAGGTGATCTTGTTCCTACGTTCTTTATCATATATCACTTTTGAGAATGGCTTGCTACCTAATGATTATATTTTAATTAGAAACCATGGAGAGGACGAGGAGATGATGGGAGAAGGACTTGGAGACGTAGAGGACTAGCAAGGACGTGGAAGATAAGGTGGAGGCCCAACAAAAACCGATTTCAAGTCTGTTTCGGGACCCAGGACCAGTTTACACTAAAACGGATGCCTAGAATGCATACGAACTCGGATTTAGACGTTCTACATATGCACGAAAAGATAAGAAGACCTTTCCAATTCCACTGGTCTCATGTCAAAATTCATCCGGAGTCATCAGGAATCGTCGATACAAGAGTGGGTCTAGAATTTGTTTCGGTGCTGCGTCGCCTATTTTTGGTCTTTGGAATTTGTATCTAGTTGAGCCCAATTAGAGGCGCATCCAGAGGGTCTTGCACGATTCTTGAGTCTTCATATACAGCCACCACCGCACCATTAGGGTTTAGATTTTTCTTAGATTATTCTTTTCATAACAGTTTCATCGTCATCATGGTTTATGAGATCCCAACTTTATGAGATTCATAATACATCTATAATTGTGTTGTATTCTTCTTTGTTCTTGCTTGTGTTCTTGATTCGCAAGCAGGGATTAGCCTTCTCGGCGAGGTCAATCATTTTAAAATGGTTGATAACCAGAGGAGACGTCGTGTTGTGATTGCGAGGTTTAGAATATGCTGTTCTAAAGCTGGATCGATTTGTGTGTCGCCTCCGACCAAATCAACGTATCCAAAATCTTTTAGAAGATCGGGAACCCTTATTCACATCAAGTGGTAATCAGAGCTTCAGGTGCACCATCAGGTTCGCACTACCCTTAGTTAATTTCATTTTGTGTTCATCCTATTGTTCACAGAAAAGCCTACAAAAAAATCCCCTCCCCCCGCCCATAACCACGTGTTTAGCCTTTGCATATTTCAATTTCAGAGTCCGTAGTACTGAGTTGGTGCCCTAGTTCTTATTTAGTCACTAGTTTAGTTTGTGTTTTTATCATCAGTAGTATTTTCCCTTGCAACCCTAGCCGACATCCCCTTCACCATCCTCTGTTTTATCGGTGTTTTGTGCTAGGGTTGATTATTCGACACACCTAACCTAATCCCACCCTAATCCCACCCTAAACCCATCGTCAGCACCTCGGAGCAATCCCCACATATTCCACTTTCCGCTGCCTCCACACCATAAAAAAAAATCCTACCCGATTCCAAACCCAACCCCAAACCCGACCCCTTACCCGACTCGGGTTTTGCCTCGGGTTTCTTGAAAACCGATTCGGACCCCCCTTCGATAAAACGGGCATAACTTTTCGCTCCGGTATCCGTTTTGGCTGAAATTTTTACAGGAGATTTTTGACTCAAAGTTGAGCATACCCACGTCCTGTGTGCCCTCGTCCAAAAATTCAAAAGAAATCGGAAAGATAAAGAAAAAATTCATTCAAGTTTTAACCCGACGTTTTCTGCAATTTCAAGATTTTCTGTAGGCCACATCCTACCTCTGTTTGAGCTGAAATTTTCTGCGGATTCTCCTCCATTGTTAGTGAGTTGGATAAAAATATCAAAAAAAATGAAATCAAACAAACAAAATTTGTGATTTCTACTAGTGCTACATCTAGCCCCGTGAAATTTCTGGATTTGGCTGTTTTGCACTTAGCCCCCTGTTATCGCATGTGTGCCTTTGTCTCCTTGTTTCTACTTTGCTATTACTACTGTTCTAGGACATACTTAGACCAGCAACTAGGGACAAGTTACTTGGGAACTTATTCAGCTTTACTATCTGTTTTTGATTTGTGTGCCACTCACATATATATATTTGGCCTTCCTAGCTCTATTTATTTCTTCTGAACAGCACATAGGTTATTTTGTGACCCCTGCAATCGTGGAACATACCTCCCTGCTATCCTTTGCTTTGCTTTTCAGAACTTTGTAAGAGCTTTGGAAGGAGTTTTCTTTTGCTGTGTTGAGAGGCACCACTGCTTAGCTGTTTTGTAGGGATAACCTTCATTGTTTGTTTCCTGTTTTGGTGTTTGTGATGGCAGGAAGTGACGATGGAGAGGTGGCTTCGCCCTCACAATTTTCTGAGTGTGTGAGCCAAGAGCAGCTCCAGAAGGCTTTGCAGGCTGCTCAGAGTGATTTGGCAGAGACGATCACCAGAGTCATTACTGATGCGGTTAGCAAGCTTCACTTTGGAGAAAGCATCGAGCAGTTGGAGAAGTGGGTCTCTAAGTTAACCGATCAGGTTGTCGCGTTAGAGACCGCTCCTAAGACCAACGATACGAGCACCAATATCAACAATGACATTAAAGACGACCATGATGAAGACGTGGTGTATAAGGCTGATGGCACTGTTGATAGGTCGGCTACAAGGATCGCAAGATTACGATGTCGTCTGCAACATAATACTCAAGGTATGGGTGCTTTTCATAACTATAATCGTTGTCCACACGGTAACTATGCTTCAGATGACCCGTATGCTAAAATTAAGTTTTCAATTTCTTCGTTTTCGAGTCAGTATGATGGCAATGTTTATCTTGATTGGGAGATGACTGTAGAACAAAAATTTAATGTCCACCTTGTTACTGAACAACATAGAGTTAGACAAGCCACTAGTGAGTTTAAGGACTTTGCTATTGTTTGGTGGAGTGGTCTAGCTGCTGAAACTGATTTGCCTACTACTTGGGAAGAACTTAAGGTAGCAATGCGTGATTATTTTGTTCCTCCTTCTTTTTATAGACAAATTTGTAATAAACTGCAACATTTAGAATAAGGAGATAAAACTATTCAGGAGTACTTTAGTGATCTTTAGAAGGGTTTAATTCATTGTGCTGTAGTTGAAAAAGTAGAGGATCAGATTTGCGGCTTTTATTCTGGTTTGAGAAAAGAAATTCAGGACATCCTTGATTTTAAAGAATATTATACCCTCTACCAGTGACTCAGACTCGGACTCGGTGCCTCGGAATGTGGACAAACACTTCCTTACGCACGTCTCCATTTTTCTTCTACGTAAGTTGGCTGGCAGAAGTGACTCGGAGTTTGGATTGGCAGAATAATTGGTGAATAACTCCACTCAATTTAATTAGATGTAGAGACTAGCAAAGTGATGAGGACATCACTCCTCTAATTCTGGACTTGCAAGATCTAATGACAAGAGCTCATGTACGACGACTAAATTTAGAGGTGATCTTGTTCCTACGTTCTTTATCATATATCACTTTTGAGAATGGCTTGCTACCTAATGATTATATTTTAATTAGAAACCATGGAGAGGACGAGGAGATGATGGGAGAAGGACTTGGAGACGTAGAGGACTAGCAAGGACGTGGAAGATAAGGTGGAGGCCCAACAAAAACCGATTTCAAGTCTGTTTCGGGACCCAGGACTAGTTTACACTAAAACGGATGCCTAGAATGCATACGAACTCGGATTTAGACGTTCTACATATGCACGAAAAGATAAGAAGACCTTTCCAATTCCACTGGTCTCATGTCAAAATTCATCCGGAGTCATCAGGAATCGTCGATACAAGAGTGGGTCTAGAATTTGTTTCGGTGCTGCGTCGCCTATTTTTGGTCTTTGGGATTTGTATCTAGTTGAGCCCAATTAGGGGCGCATCCAGAGGGTCTTGCACGATTCTAGAGTCTTCATATACAGCCACCACCGCACCATTAGGGTTTAGATTTTTCTTAGATTATTCTTTTCATAACAGTTTCATCGTCATCATGGTTTATGAGATCCCAACTTTATGAGATTCATAATACATCTATAATTGTGTTGTATTCTTCTTTGTTCTTGCTTGTGTTCTTGATTCGCAAGCAGGGATTAGCCTTCTCGGCGAGGTCAATCATTTTAAAACGGTTGATAACCAGAGGAGACGTCGTGCTGTGATTGCGAGGTTTAGAATATGCTGTTCTAAAGCTGGATCGATTTGTGTGTCGCCTCCGACCAAATCAACGTATCCAAAATCTTTCAGAAGATCGGGAACCCTTATTCACATCAAGTGGTAATCAGAGCTTCAGGTGCACCATCAGGTTCGCACTACCCTTAGTTAATTTCATTTTGTGTTCATCCTATTGTTCACAGAAAAGCCTACAAAAAAAATCCCCCCCGCCCGCCCATAACCACGTGTTTAGCCTTTGCATATTTCAATTTCAGAGTCCGTAGTACTGAGTTGGTGCCCTAGTTCTTATTTAGTCACTAGTTTAGTTTGTGTTTTTATCATCAGTAGTATTTTCCCTTGCAACCCTAGCCGACATCCCCTTCACCATCCTCTGTTTTATCGGTGTTTTGTGCTAGGGTTGATTGATCGACACACCTAACCTAATCCTACCCTAATCCCACCCTAAACCCATCATCAGCACCTCGGAGCAATCCCCACATATTCCACTTTCCACTGCCTCCACACCATAAAAAAAAATCCTACCCGATTCCAAACCCAACCCCAAACCCGACCCCTTACCCGACTCGGGTTTCGCCTCGGGTTTCTTGAAAACCGATTCTGACCCCCCCTTCGGTAAAACGGGCATAACTTTTCGCTCGGGTGTCCGTTTTGGCTGAAATTTTTACAGGAGATTTTTGACTCAAAGTTGAGCATACCCACGTCCTGTGTGCCCTCGTCCAAAAATTCAAAAAAAATCGGAAAGATAAAGAAAAAATTCATTCAAGTTTTAACCCGACGTTTTCTGCAATTTCAAGATTTTCTGTAGGCCACATCCTACCTCTGCTTGAGCTGAAATTTTCTGCGGATTCTCCTCCATTGTTAGTGAGTTGGATAAAAATATCAAAAAAAAAATGAAATCAAACAAACAAAATTTGTGATTTCTACTAGTGCTACATCTAGCCCCGTGAAATTTCTGGATTTAGCTGTTTTGCACTTAGCCCCCTGTTATCGCATGTGTGCCTTTGTCTCCTTGTTTCTACTTTGCTATTACTACTGTTCTAGGACATACTTAGACCAGCAACTAGGGACAAGTTACTTGGGCACTTATTCAGCTTTACTATCTGTTTTTGATTTGTGTGCCACTCACATATATATATTTGGCCTTCCTAGCTCTATTTATTTCTTCTGAACAGCACATAGGTTATTTTGTGACCCCTGCAATCGTGGAACATACCTCCCTGCTATCCTTTGCTTTGCTTTTCAGAACTTTGTAAGAGCTTTGGAAGGAGTTTTCTTTTGCTGTGTTGAGAGGCACCACTGCTTAGCTGTTTTGTAGGGATAACCTTCATTGTTTGTTTCCTGTTTTGGTGTTTGTGATGGCAGGAAGTGACGATGGAGAGGTGGCTTCGCCCTCACAATTTTCTGAGTGTGTGAGCCAAGAGCAGCTCCAGAAGGCTTTGTAGGCTGCTCAGAGTGATTTGGCAGAGACGATCACCAGAGTCGTTACTGATGCGGTTAGCAAGCTTCACTTTGGAGAAAGCATCGAGCAGTTGGAGAAGTGGGTCTCTAAGTTAACCGATCAGGTTGTCGCGTTAGAGACCGCTCCTAAGACCAACGATACGAGCACCAATATCAACAATGACATTAAAGACGACCATGATGAAGACGTGGTGTATAAGGCTGATGGCACTGTTGATAGGTCGGCTACAAGGATCGCAAGATTACAATGTCGTCTGCAACATAATACTCAAGGTATGGGTGCTTTTCATAACTATAATCGTTGTCCACACGGTAACTATGCTTCAGATGACCCGTATGCTAAAATTAAGTTTTCAATTTCTTCGTTTTCGAGTCAGTATGATGGCAATGTTTATCTTGATTGGGAGATGACTGTAGAACAAAAATTTAATGTCCACCTTGTTACTGAACAACATAGAGTTAGACAAGCCACTAGTGAGTTTAAGGACTTTGCTATTGTTTGGTGGAGTGGTCTAGCTGCTGAAACTGATTTGCCTACTACTTGGGAAGAACTTAAGGTAGCAATGCGTGATTATTTTGTTCCTCCTTCTTTTTATAGACAAATTTGTAATAAACTGCAACATTTAGAATAAGGAGATAAAACTATTCAGGAGTACTTTAGTGATCTTTAGAAGGGTTTAATTCATTGTGCTGTAGTTGAAAAAGTAGAGGATCAGATTTGCGGCTTTTATTCTGATTTGAGAAAAGAAATTCAGGACATCCTTGATTTTAAAGAATATTATACCCTCTACCAGTGACTCGGACTCGGACTCGGTGCCTCGGAATATGGACAAACACTTCCTTACGCACGTCTCCGTTTTTCTTCTACGTAAGTTGGCTGGCAGAAGTGACTCGGACTTTGGATTGGCAGAATAATTGGTGAATAACGCCACTCAATTTAATTAGATGTAGAGACTAGCAAAGTGATGAGGACATCACTCCTCTAATTCTGGACTTGCAAGATCTAATGACAAGAGCTCATGTACGACGACTAAATTTAGAGGTGATCTTGTTCCTACGTTCTTTATCATATATCACTTTTGAGAATGGCTTGCTACCTAATGATTATATTTTAATTAGAAACCATGGAGAGGACGAGGAGATGATGGGAGAAGGACTTGGAGACGTAGAGGACTAGCAAGGACGTGGAAGATAAGGTGGAGGCCCAACAAAAACCGATTTCAAGTCTGTTTCGAGACCCAGGACCAGTTTACACTAAAACGGATGCCTAGAATGCATACGAACTCGGATTTAGACGTTCTACATATGCACGAAAAGATAAGAAGACCTTTCCAATTCCACTGGTCTCATGTCAAAATTCATCCGGAGTCATCAGGAATCGTCGATACAAGAGTGGGTCTAGAATTTGTTTCGGTGCTGCGTCGCCTATTTTTGGTCTTTGGGATTTGTATCTAGTTGAGCCCAATTAGGGGCGCATCCAGAGGGTCTTGCATGATTCTAGAGTCTTCATATACAGCCACCACCGCACCATTAGGGTTTAGATTTTTCTTAGATTATTCTTTTCATAACAGTTTCATCGTCATCATGGTTTATGAGATCCCAACTTTATGAGATTCATAATACATCTATAATTGTGTTGTATTCTTCTTTGTTCTTGCTTGTGTTCTTGATTCGCAAGCAGGGATTAGCCTTCTCGGCGAGGTCAATCATTTTAAAACGGTTGATAACCAGAGGAGACGTCGTGCTGTGATTGCGAGGTTTAGAATATGCTGTTCTAAAGCTGGATCGATTTGTGTGTCGCCTCCGACCAAATCAACGTATCCAAAATCTTTTAGAAGATCGGGAACCCTTATTCACATCAAGTGGTAATCAGAGCTTCAGGTGCACCATCAGGTTCGCACTACCCTTAGTTAATTTCATTTTGTGTTCATCCTATTGTTCACAGAAAAGCCTACAAAAAAAATCCCCCCCCCCTGCCCATTACCACGTGTTTAGCCTTTGCATATTTCAATTTCAGAGTCCGTAGTACTGAGTTGGTGCCCTAGTTCTTATTTAGTCACTAGTTTAGTTTGTGTTTTTATCATCAGTAGTATTTTCCCTTGCAACCCTAGCCGACATCCCCTTCACCATCCTCTGTTTTATCGGTGTTTTGTGCTAGGGTTGATTGATCGACACACCAAACCTAATCCCATCCTAATCCCACCCTAAACCCATCGTCAGCACCTCGGAGCAATCCCCACATATTCCACTTTCCGCTGCCTCCACACCATAAAAAAAAATCCTACCCGATTCCAAACCCAACCCCAAATCCGACCCCTTACCCGACTCGGGTTTCGCCTCGGGTTTCTTGAAAACCGATTCTGACCCCCCTTCGGTAAAACGGGCATAACTTTTCGCTCGGGTGTCCGTTTTGGCTGAAATTTTTACAGGAGATTTTTGACTCAAAGTTGAGCATACCCACGTCCTGTGTGCGCTCGTCCAAAAATTAAAAAAAAAAATCGGAAAGATAAAGAAAAAATTCATTCAAGTTTTAACCCGACGTTTTCTGCAATTTCAAGATTTTCTGTAGGCCACATCCTACCTCTGTTTGAGCTGAAACTTTCTGCGGATTCTCCTCCATTGTTAGTGAGTTGGATAAAATATCAAAAAAAATGAAATCAAACAAACGAAATTTGTGATTTCTACTAGTGCTACATCTAGCCCCGTGAAATTTCTGGATTTGGCTGTTTTGCACTTAGCCCCCTGTTATCGCATGTGTGCCTTTGTCTCCTTGTTTCTACTTTGCTATTACTACTGTTCTAGGACATACTTAGACCAGCAACTAGGGACAAGTTACTTGGGCACTTATTCAGCTTTACTATCTGTTTTTGATTTGTGTGCCACTCACATATATATATTTGGCCTTCCTAGCTCTACTTATTTCTTCTGAACAGCACATAGGTTATTTTGTGACCCCTGCAATCGTGGAACATACCTCCCTGCTATCCTTTGCTTTGCTTTTCAGAACTTTGTAAGAGCTTTGGAAGGAGTTTTCTTTTGCTGTGTTGAGAGGCACCACTGCTTAGCTGTTTTGTAGGGATAACCTTCATTGTTTGTTTCCTGTTTTGGTGTTTGTGATGGCAGGAAGTGATGATGGAGAGGTGGCTTCGCCCTCACAATTTTCTGAGTGTGTGAGCCAAGAGCAGCTCCAGAAGGCTTTGCAGGCTGCTCAGAGTGATTTGGCAGAGACGATCACCAGAGTCGTTACTGATGCGGTTAGCAAGCTTCACATTGGAGAAAGCATCGAGCAGTTAGAGAAGCGGGTCTCTAAGTTAACCGATCAGGTTGTCGCGTTAGAGACCGCTCCTAAGACCAATGATACGAGCACCAATATCAACAATGACATTAAAGACGACCATGATGAAGACGTGGTGTATAAGGCTGATGGCACTATTGATAGGTCGGCTACAAGGATCGCAAGATTACGATGTCGTCTGCAACATAATACTCAAGGTATGGGTGCTTTTCATAACTATAATCGTTGTCCACACGGTAACTATGCTTCAGATGACCCGTATGCTAAAATTAAGTTTTCAATTTCTTCGTTTTCGAGTCAGTATGATGGCAATGTTTATCTTGATTGGGAGATGACTGTAGAACAAAAATTTAATGTCCACCTTGTTACTGAACAACATAGAGTTAGACAAGCCACTAGTGAGTTTAAGGACTTTGCTATTGTTTGGTGGAGTGGTCTAGCTGCTGAAACTGATTTGCCTACTACTTGGGAAGAACTTAAGGTAGCAATGCGTGATTATTTTGTTCCTCCTTCTTTTTATAGACAAATTTGTAATAAACTGCAACATTTAGAATAAGGAGATAAAACTATTCAGGAGTACTTTAGTGATCTTTAGAAGGGTTTAATTCATTGTGCTGTAGTTGAAAAAGTAGAGGATCAGATTTGCGGCTTTTATTCTGGTTTGAGAAAAGAAATTCAGGACATCCTTGATTTTAAAGAATATTATACCCTCTACCAGTGTTTTTAGTATGCTATGCTTGCAGAGAAAGAATCGCAGGGACTTTTTTAGGCTTTTAAGGAGTACAGCAAGTCCAGGAACTCCTACACTCCACGGCCGATGAGGACTTCAGGGCTGCCCAAGCCATCTTTTTGGTCGCCCCCACCAGCAGCTGCTAGTGTGCCCTCGGCAACACCAAGATTAGCCCCTGCACCTTCTACGCGCTCAGGTAAAAATTCTATGCAGGTACCAGCTAGTAGTGCCTCCTCTGTTACTTCGACGGGATGTACTACAGGGATTCAGTGGCACCACTGCCGTGGACTTGGTCATGCGCAGAAAGATTGCCCAAGTAGGCGGGCATATGTCGCGATAGACGATGGCGGTTACATGAGCATCTCTGATGTGGAGGATGAGGAGGAGGACATCGCTGCCACCAGCAGTGACCTTGTTCTTGGAGGCGGAGACACCACGGGATACATAAACATTATTGTTTAGTGTGTCCTTAGCACACAAGTTCAGTAGCCCAAGATGATGCAGCGTCATAACTTGTTCCAGATTTTCTTCGTCATCAAGAACCATCGAGTATGTGTCATCATTGATGGAGGGAGCTGCAATAACTTGGTGAGTTTAGACATGGTCAGCAAGCTTGATTCTACCACACGCCCACATCCACATCCAAACTACATTCGGTGGTTAAATGACTCTGGAAAAGCTAAGGTAACACAAACTTGTAGAGCTCCTTTTTCCATTGGTTCTTATATGGATTCTATTTATTGTGATGTCGTACCCATGCAAGCATGTTCACTTTTATTGGGTAGACCTTGGGAATTTGATAATGATGTTGTACACCATGGTAGAAGTAATACGTATACTTTTATGCATAAAGGAACTAAAATTACTTTGTTATCAATGACCCCTGCTGAAATTGTATAACTTGATTTAGAAAGAGCTGCTAGTTTGAAAAATAAAGGTCCTGCAATTCAACAACCTATTAATTCTGATTCTACACCTAGCAATGTTAATGATTCTTCAAGTTCTAAGGGTGCTGGAATTAAATTACAAGGTCATTCATGTCTTGCAATAAAATCTAAGCTTGCTGAAATTTCTGTTGATGATGATATTTGCTATGCTTTGATATGCAAATAAGCTTTATTTTCTCTTGATGATATTGCTTCTAGTGCTTTGCCTCCTGCTGTCACTAACCTTTTGTAGGAGTATGCGGATGTTTTCCCAGCTGAGATACCCCCGGGATTGCCGCCTTTGAGAGGGATTGAGCATCAATTGATTTGATTTCGGATGCTACTTTACCAAACCGTGCTGCTTATCGGACCAAGCCTAAGGAAACTAAGGAGATACAACGACAAGTCCAAGACCTTTTGGATCGTGGGTATGTTCGTCAATCACTTAGTCCCTATGTTGTTCCTGTACTTTTGGTTCCTAAGAAAGATGGTACTTGGCGTATGTGTCTAGATTGTAGAGCCATTAATAACATTACTATTAGGTATAGTCATCCTATTCCTAGGCTAGACGACATGCTTGATAAGTTATGTGGTGCTATAATTTTCACTAAAATTGATTTGCGTAGTGGCTACCATCAAATTAGAATGAAACTTGGAGATGAATGAAAACATCTTTCAAAACCAAATTTGGGTTATATGAGTGGTTAGTAATGCCTTTCGGTTTAACTAATGCACCTAGTAATGGCTTGATGAATGAGGTTTTAAGAGCTTTCTTTAGCAAATTTGTGGTAGTTTACTTTGATGATATCTTGATTTATAGCAAATTAATAGATGAACATATGAATCATTTGCGTGCTATTTTTTATGCTTTACGAGATACACGTTTACTTGGTAACCTTCAGAAGTGCACCTTTTGCACGGATCGAGTCTCTTTTCTTGGCTGTGTTGTGACTTCACAGGGAATTGAGGTGGATGGGGCGAAGATTGAAGCCATAAAGAGCTGGCCTGTACCAAAAACTATCACATAGGTGAGAAGTTTTATTGGTCTTTCAGGTTTCTACCACCGCTTTGTCAAAAATTTCAGGACCATTGCTGCACCTTTGCATGAGTTGACAAAGAAGGGCGTTGATTTCCATTGGGGTAAGCTACATCATGAGTCTTTTGATGCTTTGAAGGATAAACTTACACATGCATCTTTGCTACAATTACCTAATTTTGATAAGATTTTTGAGCTAGAATGTGATGCTAGTGGTATAGGCATTGGTGGTGTTTTGATGCAAGACAATAAATATGTTGCATACTTTAGTGAGAAAATTATTGGGCCTGTTTTGAATTACTCCACGTATGATAAGGAATTATATGCACTTGTACGTTCTTTAGAGACATGGCGTCATTATTTGTTGCCCAAAGAATTTGTTATTTATTCTAATCATGAATCACTTAAGTATATTCGTTCTCAATATAATTTGAATCGTAGACATGCTAAATGGATTGAGTTTATTGAGTCTTTTTCTTACATTATTAAACATAAGAAAGGGAAGGATAATGTGATCGCTGATGTTTTATCTAGGCGCTATACTTTATTGTCTCAACTTGATTGTAGAATTTTTGGACTTGAGGCAATTAAAGAACAATATGTGCTGATGTTGATTTTAAGGATGTATTGCGGCATTGTAAAGAAGGTCGTGCATGGAACAAATTTGTGTTGACTGATGGATTCTTGTTTAGAGCTAACCACCTATGCATTCCAGTTGGTTCTGTTCGTCTTTTGTTGTTACTGGAGGCGCATGGAGGTAGATTGATGGGTCATTTTGGTGCCAAGAAGACGGAGGATATTTTGGCCACACACTTCTTTTGGCCAAGGATGAGAAAGATGTTGAGTGTTTTGTTGCTAGCTACACTACATGTCAAAAAGCTAAGTCTCGCTTGAATCTACATGGTTTATACATGCCACTTCCTGTTCCTTCTATTTCTTGGGCGGATATTTCTATGGACTTTGTTTTAGGACTGCCTAGGACTAAGAAGGGGAGTGATAGTATTTTGGTTGTTGTGGATAGATTTTCTAAGATGGCACACTTTATACCATGTCATAAGACTGATGATGCTAGTTATATTGCTGACCTCTTTTTCAAAGAAATTGTACGTTTACATGGTATGCCTTCTACTATTGTTTCAGATCGTGATGCAAAATTTTTGAGTCACTTTTGGCGCACGCTTTAGAATAAGTTGGGTACAAAGTTGCTGTTTTCTATAACTTGTCACCCATAAACTGATGGACAAACTGAGGTGGTGAACCGCACTTTAGGTACTATGTTGAGAGCTATTTTGAAGAAAAATTTGAAGCAATGGGAAGAATGTTTGCCTCATGTTGAGTTTGCATATAATCGGGCAACACATTCTACTACCAAGGTAAGTCCCTTCAAGGTAGTGTATGGTTTTGATCCCCGTACTCCACTTGATATACTTCCTCTACCTATTCATGAGAGAGTTCATGTTGATGCTATGGAGCGTGCTAAATTTATTTTGCAAATGTATGAGACCACTAGACTTAGCATTGAAAAGATGAATGGCAAGTATAAAATTTCTGGTAGTAAAGGTAGAAAAGAAGTAAACCTTGATGTAGGAAATTTAGTATGGCTACACTTGAGAAAGGATAGATTTCCAGATTTGAGAAAGTCTAAATTAATGCCTAGAGCTGATGGTCCTTTCAAAATAATTGAGAAGATTAATGATAATGCATACGAACTTGAGTTGCCTCCTAAGTTCAGGGTTAGTCCTACTTTTAACATTTTAGATTTGAAACCATACTTGGGCGAAGAGGATGAGCTTGAGTCGAGAACAACTCCACCTCAAGAGGGGGAGGATGATGAGGACATCACTCCTAAGGATACATGCAACACTCCTCCAATTCTGAACTTGCAAGGTCCAATTACTAGAGCTCGTGCACGACGACTAAATTTAGAGGTGAGCTCGTTCCTACATTCTTCATCATATGTCACTTTTGAGAATGGCTTGCTACCTAATGATTATATTATAATTAGGAACCATGGAGAGGACCAGGAGATGATTGGATAAGGACTTGGAGACATGGAGGACCAGCAAGGATGTGAAAGCCAAGGTCGAGGCCCAACCAAAACTGACTTCGAGTCTGTTTCGGGACCCAGGATCAGTCTGCACTAAAACGGATGCCCAGGATGCATAGGGACTCAGATTTTGATGTTCTACATATGCACGGAAAGATAGGAACAATAACTTTCCAATGCCGCTGGTCTCATGTCAAAATTCATTCGGAGTCATTGGTAATCATCAAAACAAGAGAGGGTCCAGAATCTGTTTCGGTGCTATGTCGCCTGTTTTTGGCCTTTGGGCTTTATATCTAGTTGAGCCCAATTAGGGACTTGTCCAGAGGGTCTTGCATGATCCTAGGGTCTTCATATATAGCCGATGCTGTACCATTTGGGTTCGGGTTTTGCTTAGATTATTCTGTTCATAACAGTTTACCGTCATCATGGTTTGTGAGACCCCAACTTCATGAGATTCATAATACATCTGTAATTGTATTGCATTCTTCTTTATTCTTGCTTGTGTTCTTGATTCGTAGGCAGGGATTAGCCTTCTCGGTGAGGTCAATCATTTTAGAATGGTTGATAACCAGAGGAGACGTCGTGCTGTGTTTGCGGGGTTCATGACCTTTTGTTCTGAAGCCGGATTGATTTATGTGTCGCCTCCGACCAAATCAACGTATCCAAAATCTTTCGGAAGATCGATAACCCTTATTCACATCACAAAGTGCCCGTGCGTTGTTATGGATTTCAATATTTACACAATATAATTGTTAACATTTTTTATATGAAATATCATATTTATATAATTGGTGGTGCTTCTTTGTGTACCATTTTATATGTCATAAGTAACAAGTTTTCTACTATTTTTTATTGTATTATTATGATAAATATTTTTTTACCTCTAATGTTATCAATTTCCACATGTAGTGTCATTAGTGTGCTATGTTGCAAAATTAAGTGAAATGACATTAAAAAATGCTCAAGTATGAGAAGTACTGATATGAAGCCCAATTCGTCATGTAAAAATGGATTCTCACAAGTTCATGATGTCTACAAGACATCACTGGATCTCTATAAAGTCTATCATGCAAGATCAATAGTCGTGACCCAATGGCTAAAAATTTCTACAAGCTTTATCCGATAGGAAAAATTAATTCACGTAGAATAAAAACAAAACTGTATTGAAAACATGCTTTAATGAGAAAAGTTAAAACATGAAAGTTATAGATCTAACATGTGTGGATTATATTATTTGGAGTTTGGAGGTAGGGGATATGGGCCCCACATAGAGACCTGCATAGAGGAGTTCCAATCTGAATAAATATTTTTGCATCATAAATTCGGAAACCAAAATGGCGGAATCTTGACTTCAATTGAATATCAAAGTTGTAGAACTTTTTGAGGACTACCAGATAGAGTCCGAATTTGCCTGATTTGAACTACAGATGAGGGATTTATGTTTTTTTGAATATGGTGCTTGATGGAAAATACGAAACCAATTTGGATTCAATCTCCAACTTTGTGGGCGTATGACAGATTTGAACATGTTCACCTAAATTAATAGATTGTGGAGATATATTGAGAGAAACACAATTTCTTAATCTCGGTGTACCTAGTTTTGGTATCAATCGTCTTCGGCTCAAATAAAACACAACTCTCTCTTTGTCATCTTGTTCTTGCATAAAAGCCGAGCCTATCGATTTCTTATCAGCTACAAAATAAAGCTTGAAGGGCAACCCTTCTCTTGGCGGTACCAATACTAGAGGCAAGATCAAATTTTTTTTGATATCATCTAGAGCTTTCTGATGTTCATGTTCCCATATGAACTTTTGATCAGCCTTCAATTTCAGCAATGGGGTAAACACATCGATTCTCCCTGACAAATTTGATATGAATCTCCTTATAAAGTTAATCTTGTCGATCAGAGACTGCAACTCTATCTTGTTAACAGGGGGTTCGATGTCATTTACAACTTCGATACTCTTTGGACTAATTTTGATTTCTCTTTCATGCACAATAAAAAACCCATATGTTGGTCAGCCAATACACCGAAAGCACACTTCTTCGGATTCATCTTCTAACCATACTTTCTTGTTCCCTCGAGCACTTCCTGCAAATCAGCTATATGATCTTCTACTCATTTGGATTTAACTACCGTGTCATCGATATAAATCTCCACTAAATTGCCAATAAGATCATGGAAAATATAATTCATAGCTTTCTGATATGTGGCTCCAGCACTCTTCAACCCGAACGTCATAACGATCCATTCATATAATCCAATAGCCCCTAGACACCTGAAAGCAGTCTTCAGTATATCTTCTTCTGCCATTAAAATTTGATTGTATCTAGCATTACCATCCATGAAGCTAACAATTTATCCTGCTGCTGCATCAACCAGAAGATCTGCTATCGACATCGAGTAATCATCTTTTGGCGTAGCCCTGTTCAATGGTCGGAAATCAATGCAAACCCTCATTTTCCCATACGTCTTGAACACGGGTACGATATTTGAAACCCAATCTGGATATCGGCAAGGCCTAATAAATTTTACATCATACAACTGGGTGATTTCTGCCTTGACATCTTTATAAATCTTAAGATTGATCCTTCGTGGCGGTTGCTTGTATGGTCGATATCCAGGTTTAATAGGTAGCCAATGCTCAACAATAGATTGGCTGAGACCAGGCATTTCAGAATAATCCCAAGCAAAACAATTTTGATACAATTTCAATAATTTTATTAATTCAACTTTCAAATCATCATCTAATTTCTTACTGATAAATGTCAGCCTGGGCTTATCACCATCTCCTCAATCGACTTCTTGTATTTCATCGGCTGACACAAATCCTTTCCCCAACTTGCCATCTTCTACAATTTCTACAATTTCTATTGCGTAGTAATCTTGACGTAATCTCCATCCCAAATCCTTCCCAACAAACACTCTATATCATCCGTGTGCCATGGCACCAAATCGGCCGATGTAACATTGACAATCATAACAATTAGCATGAATCCAGTCATGACCAAGTAACAAGCTATAAATTCCCTTCCCTTCAATAACAAAGAAAGTGATCGGGAAAGTTTTACTACCAATTGTAAGCTCCACGTTCAACACACACTTAGCAGCTGCAGTGCGACCACCGTAATCTCTCAAGATCATGTTAGTGTTGAACAAATCTTCTTCAGTCTTCCCCAACTTCCTAACAGTAGTAATCGGCATAATATTGACTGCAGCACCTCCGTCAGCCATCATCTTTCCCATCGGCAACTTGTTGACAAAGCCCTTTAGGTATAAAGCTTTTAAGTGCTGATGTTTAGATTCATCTGGTTTATCAAACATTGCTTGCTATATATCAAATACTAGCTATGGCATATCATTTTCATTAGCAAACAACTCTTCTCCTGAGGCTATGAATTCTTGAGGCAACATCATCACCATACTTATTCTAGCACTAGGTACCTATACCTGCGATTGTACCTTCGGCCTCTAAACTGTTTTGGGCAATTGATCATCACCTTCATCATAGTAGTACCTACCAGCCCTCATCTGTCTGCAGCGCATCCTCTGAACTCTTCATTTCTGACTCCTATAGAAAATACCAGAAGGACACCACTGATCATCCTGTTTCTACTCCACTTGTAATTCTTTATCGATTTCATCATCAAATTTCGCCTCCTTCTCTATCTTCTTGGTCCTGAGTCGATCAAATGCTGATACTCTGTTTTGTCCATCTACCAAGCCCACCATCGACTTCTTGGGATTGACTTGCTAATGTTGATGTCGATGATCTCTTGGAGCTTCTCGATACATCTGATCCGCACGTCTGCTACCACCAGGATAATTATTGATTGAAGGAAGTTTCATATTTTGGTCCCAGTAATACTAAAAGAATAGACACTCCCAATGCGGATCAAACTGTGACTCCTTCACTTCCCTATCTCTCTTTTTCTGGTACCGTTTAATAAACGCTTCCACATTGTCGATACCAGCCATGTTAACATTTGTAGGGAAAAGATGTCAGTCAATCTTCATAGCACCTTTGGTAAACTTTATTTTTCTCTATTCGTTCGCCATCTGAATTTGTCTTCTGAATACTTTGCAATCATTGGTATTATGAGACGGTGAATTGTGTCACTTGCAGTATTGCTTCTTCTTCAATTCTTTAGCAGGTGAAATTACATGATTAGGTGGCAATTGAATATCCTTCTCCTGTAGCAGCATATCAAATATCTTATCGGCCTTGGTAATGTTGAAGTCGTATTTTTCATCTGGTTCATTCTGCTTTATCCAAGGACACAATAAAATATTTTGATTCCTAGTCCACTCAGCCATATCAACATTTTCAGTTTCTTCTTCAGATTCAGAATCATAATGATTATAGTTGACTTGAACCGGCCTAGACCGTGCCTCCCGAATCAAGTTCTTTAGGATAGACACCTTCTATACTAGCTGGGACAAGCTTTCAAACTTAGCCAAGGAAAACTTTTCCCTTAGAGGTGTAACCAAACCATTAAAAGCTATCTTAGCCATCTGATTATTTGTTAACTATAGACTGAAACATTTGTTGCGCACTTCCCTGAACCTCAGCACGTAATCATGCACAGATTCACCAACTCAGCAATCAAGTCGTACAACCTCATTTCTCTAGCTTTAGCAAATAAATACTTATGAAACTTCTGTTTGAGATCGGACCATGTGATAACCGAGTTTGGGGGCAATGATGTGAACCAAGAAAAAGCCAATCCGAACAAGGACAGAAGAAACAACCTGATTTTCAAAGCTTCAGTAGCACCAGCTTCTCCATACTCCATTGAAAATTGGCTGATATGTTCAACAATGGTAGTATTATCCTGTCCAGTAAACTTGGAGAACTCGGGCGGCCTGTATCGGCTTGGCATAGGTATGAGATCATAACTAGGAGGATATGGGGGTCGATACATGTAAGTCTGCTACTTTGGCTTCAACCCAAATTGCTCTCTCATTACCTCAGCAATCTTTACTGTCTAGTCGTCGGTCAAAACATTGACATTTGGAGTAGTCGACGTAAGACCAGATGCTGGCATTTATGGAGATGTCTGTGAACCATAGTTAGCAACTCTGTGCCAGACTCCTAACTCTCCTTGCAGCGTAGATGATGATGGAATCCCGAACATGCTTGGCTCTACATTCGGTGTTGTATCATATGTTACATTCGATTTTGATGTTTCCTTCCTGTAGTGTTGTGGCTGCGTTTGTGGTGATGTTCTCTTAGAATAATCCTGGGACCAGACCCATACGATCTCCCTGTGGTGCCACTATTGGTATTCTATGGAGGTGGGGTGGCGGCACTAGGCCCAAACTTGTTGTAGCAATTGCAGTATTGGTGCTGGGCGGCTGTTGCTCGAGTCCTTCAAATGCAGACTGAGGAATATTCCCATGAACACGGAAATACATTAGCCTATGTGTTCAGTCATCATATACACAACCCTCAACTGTTTAAATGGTCAAAGCCCTCAAAGTATTAACCAATACAGGCGGCTAGTTAATTAATGCATGGTGTATGGCTGAATGGATCATATTTTTTAGTGTAGCTTCATCAATCACCTTTGTTGTCTTGTTAGCTGACTGCTTTTCGGATTCATCTATGATGATGAACGGCTATGGCAGATCTCCCTTTTGTATGATGTTGTGTCTAGTCTTGCTGAAGGTTCCCAACAGGAGATTTCCATACTGCGCAAATCTTTCTTCAATCTGCGCCTTCAGCTCATTACTCAATTCGACTTTTCCCACAGGCATTACATTCTCTCCCTTCAAATCTCCACTAACATCATACTTTGATGGAGGATTTTTAGGGAGTTTAGGATTTTTTGGCATTCCAAACATGATGTTGTTTTTGAAGTTCTTTGTCCGCGAAAATCGTGTTTTTGGCATGCCAAAAAGTGTGTTGATGCGAAAATCACATACGTGACCTGAGAGATTTGCTTAACTCTAGTACAGGCTCAATACAGAAACTGGGGTGTGCCAGTCAATTTTCTCCGTGAATCGACAAAGCAAACAAACGATCAAATTCCATGGGTCATCGGCGTAGGACAGGCCAATGAAGAAAGCTGATAGTTACAGTTCATGAAAACCAGCTGATGGCTATAAATAGCAATTAATTTTAAACAATAAACTAATCAATTGATTTGTATCAACTTATTAATAAATCAGTAAATAAATATTAAATATTGCATAAATAGTGCCGACAAGAATTAAGCTGATAGGTCAAAGTCAATAGATCTATAATGAACATATTGACTCGCTATACTGACTAGAAAAAAATGATAGGTCAGAGTCAATAAGGCTACAACAATCAATTGAAAACTCTCCCTTCGATAGTGCTAAGTCTATAGATCTGATAGCTGGTATTACAAATATGTCTCACAATTACAGATATAATCTTATCTAATAAAGGGTGCAATCGACTTCCATGAATACAATAATAGACAACTAAAATACTGAGAAGTTGATCGAACCGTGATAACCTATTGGCTAAAAGTCTCGATTGAACTCTATTGACTCCTCCCAAAATCGGTTCGTACCTAGTTCTATCGACTAGCAAGAGGTCAAAGTCGATATAGCCTCACCGGCCCGAGCAGATTGAACTTAATCAAGACAGTACCCAAACAAAGTAAATAGAACTTAATACGCTCCAATTATGAGTGAAATTAATAGGGTGTCTCGAGTAATAGATCTAAATCAAACTCATAAAACCTCCTAAAAACCACAGTAGATCGGATCTAACCGAGACAGTATTATGACTCGAAGCAAGTAACGAGCATGATAAAGATCTAATTACCGGATAACTAGCAATTCTAGAAATATCAACTAGAATATCAAATTAATGAGAAAGTACTAGTTGAAGTTGATAGAATTACCGAGGGTCACTAATCCATGTCTCTCATCGAGATCCGAGTCGATGTAGCCCATGCGAGAGAGGATGTCATCGAGAAAAGTTTTGGCGATGAGCCGAGTTGTATTGAACAAAGGTGTTAATTTTTCTCGTATAGCCCCTATTACATATTTATGGCCCCGTGCAAGGGGTTCTGACCTGACTCGGCCAGGACTGTTAAACAAACCGACTAGATTTATTTCTAAACCAAATCTGAACCTAAACTAGAAAGAGATAAAAATAACCCTATCAAACCCACTTTATTCTCTTTGTCAATTGAGCTTCTTTGACTTGGCCGATTCTAACAGCACATCTCTGACCACTGGGACCGGTCCAAGTTCTGGTGTCAATAGGCTAACACCTAGTATGCCCTTCGGCCTTTGGCTATAGCATAGCAACTATCGTGATACCTGTACCTATATAGTATAAAGACATCATAGGAAATGGTAGTGATGCAGGTGGGGTGTCATTCAATTTGTGGAACCTAATGCACAATCATGACTCAACTGACTGTGGTAAAAAAAATTTTAAAAACATAGGCAGGATGCACTGGGGCTTGCATTAGGGTTCGTCTGAACGCGGCACGTCAGGTGCGGTGTTGGTCTCAACGATAAGCACCTCAGGTTTGATCTCAATGGTGGGTTCGATGATCTCAGGTCCTATACGATTCACCGATACGTCGCGAGTAGTGTTAGCTTTGCATGAATGCAAAATGCAATGCTTGAAATGATGGTTCGACACAATAAATTAATTATCTTTTCTAAAGTATTTCCTTCTAATTAAAAGTGATAAAGTCTACTAATAAAGAGGGACTAACATGCTTAATCAAAGTTAATTACCCTTAATTATCCCATTATAAATTAATACAACCTAATAGGGTAAAATATCAAATCTTAAGTTATTAAATTAAAAAGCTTTTTCTATGTTTAAATAAATACCCAAAATTATGGAAAAATAAACATCAATTTTTATTTTATAAAGTGATAGAGAAAAACATATAGAGCCTAACCAAATTGGTCTCATGTTTTTTGGATGTCTAAATCATTTGCTATGATTTATCTAAATTTCTAGAATTATTTTTACAAGCAAAATTGTACTAAATGGACCTGGCCAATCACGGAGCAGCCACACAGGGCTACAGAACGCATGGCCACACTAAATCCTGGGAGCACCCTGCTCCAACCTCCAGGCAGGCTCGCACGCGGCGCCCCCGGCGCGCGGCAATGTTGGCGCCAGAGCAAGCTGCGGAGGCGGCTTGGCCCCAACCGGGACCATGGCCAGGGCAATGCGGGCTGAGGAAAACAGAACACACGGCAGCAGCAGCTCACCAAAAGAAGGGCGACAGCAGACGGCGGTCGACGATGGGAGGAACTCGGACAAAGAGGTTGACGGCTAAGGAACTGCAAAATTTGACATCATCAAACATCTATTCTCGATTCAATCTTGCTCATGAGATGCACAGGCACCTAGGGAAGCTTCCTCTACAATGAATTGAAGTGAGACTCACCAAGAGTGAAGAAATCAAAAAGGGGGCAGAAACAAGCTTGTTTCGGCTTCCGACAAAATTCATCATCGATCTTCAAAGCTAAGGCGGGAAGGTCGGATTGAAGGCCATGGGGCGGGGCGGGATGAAGCTGCGCGGCGGTTTGTGGAGTCAGTTTGGCTGGGTAGGCGCCGGAAAGAGAGTTGAGCTCAACCTTGTGGGTTGCAGCAATGGCTTCGGGTCTGTGGAGAAAATGAGCGAGAGAGAAAGAATAGAGAGAGTAGAGGTGGGAGAGAGATAAGGCCAGGGCAGATTTTCTCCCGGGAGAGGGCAGTGGGCAGCGCGAGCACGGCAGCCAAGCTGCTACATGGCCTCATGGCCGAGCTCGCGCGCTTGCATTTGGCCTGCTCGGCCAGCGCTCGCGTGAGAGAGGTAAGTGGTGGGTGGGGCCTAGGTCGGTCCCACGGTAATACAGTAAAGTTGAGTAAATTTTTTTCATTTTCATTTCTTTCATTTTTTATTATGCATTTTCATTTGATAAAATTTCAGAAATATTATACTTTAGTGGCACTTGGAACCTTGAATATATGCACACACTAAGCATGATATTGGACCTAGATGTATAAAAAAAAAGTCAATCGTGGATTGATATACCTTTTGATCCACGGGCTTACCGTTTACATCTAGTCGAAGGTGTCCATTTGTTTTCAAGGGAGTCTTATTTAGTTTTGTCTTGTCCATGTCAAACTTCTTGAGTATATCTTGGGTGTACTTGGTTTGACTTATGAATGTTCGTTCTTTAAGTTGCTTGATTTGAAAACCTAGAAAGAACTTCAACTCCCTCATCATGGACATCTCAAATTTTCTAGTCATAATCTTGGCAAACTCATCACAAAAAGATTGATTAGTACAACCAAATACTATGTCATTGACATATAATTGGCACATAAAGATATCAATATCAACTTTTCTTTTGAAGAGGGTAGGATCGGCCTTGCCAATAGTGAAGCCTTTGTTGATCAAGTATCCCTTGAGGTGTTCATACCAATCTCTAGGAGCTTGCTTGAGGCCGTAGAGAGCTTTGTGAAGCTTGTAGACATGGTATGGTTTCTTTGGATCTTCATATCCTGGAGGTTGTTGTACATACACCTCCTCTTGAATGAGACCATTTAGAAATACACATTTCACGTCCATTTGAAAAGGCTTAAAACCAAGGTGGGTAGCATAGGCAAGAAAAACACGAATTGACTCAAACCTAGCTACGGGTGCATAAGTTTCACCAAAGTTCAAACCTTCAACTTGAGAGTAGCCTTTTGCAATGAGTCATGATTTGTTTTTTTCCACCACACCATACTCATCTTGTTTGTTGCGAAATACCCATTTTGTACTGTTGGTATTCCAAGGGTTATCGAATCCAAGGAACGGTATAGTAAATCCTAATGTTCTAGTCAGTCCAAGGACACAAGAGATAAATATTGGTGTAGGATAGAGAGGTTTATCTATGGATAGGTTCCTAAATAAATAAGGTTGAGGCTTTAATTACTGATTCATGTACGGATTCATGCTCGGTCTACACAAGGCAACTCCGTCTTGGACACACGTCATAACCGAACGTGGAGGAGTACAATGGACAAATAGGGTTGTCATTACCTACTGCCTACCTCTACAAATCATGGATTACGAGGTGATCAAAGATGATTCCTAACCTAAGCACCACGCCTAAGTTATTAATCACTATTTAGCTAAGTCGTCACTTAGACTAAACAACCTATATAGGATATAAGACTTTGAACCCACAAGTAAATTATCACCCAACTTACTTAAATAAGAAAGCTAAAGAACATAAATAAACTCAAAGACTTACTTAATAAGGCAAGGCTCTGATGAGGTACAAGGTTGAAGTAGAGGGCCCACAAACAAGGCTCCACTCCTACACTTCTCCTCACTCTCCACCTATTCTAAGTACTAAACTAGGTAGTACTCACACCTAATGGAGTGTGGCTCTTCTCTTGAATGTGTGTGTGAGTGTGAAGCCCCTCCTCTCTTTATATAGGGTCCATAGGCCGGTTTCCAAGAGTAACCGTCATGAAACCCACATGCACCACCTTCAGGAAATAGATGAGGAAGCACCACATGGAGGCTTGGGCGAATTGGCTGCAAGACTAGATCAGCTGACAAAGGGGGGAGGTCGACCGACCTACCCCTAGGCCCTATGGCCTTGTGCTTTGGCTGGGCCACTGGTAGGTGGATCCACTCCTATTTAAGGTTGGTGTTTTCCTAAGTTTCGCGGGGAATCCCGTCCATCCACGTATGCAATCCTTGTGCTAGCTCGTGATTAGCCGGATTTGTATATTCTTGGATTGATGACATGGAATTGCCCATAATTCATGGATAATTCACCTACACTCAAATATTTACCAGCACTTGTGGAATTCATTAGTAATAGATCCCTACCGCTATGTTGGTTTATTATTTTAGCTCTTTAATACAGGTAATTGACGGTCATATTTGGTATTTTAGGACCGTCAACAACTCCCTCACACTTAGCCTTTTACTAAGGTGAAACATGGACCTTGATTGAATAGAGATAACATACTTATATTTCTATATCATATCTGCACTTGTGTCATATGAAGTGGCTAACATGCATACCTTGGATAATTAAGAGTCGAAATAGTCTTGACTTCAGGAGATTCCTGCTCATGTTAATAATACACCCTTGTTTTTCAAAATATTTTGCAGAATGAAAACTAAGTCTTACTCCTCATATGATTTCTCTCAATCACTCAAGTGGTTGTATTTTCCTGACCGGGGCATTGTGCCTTTTTGCCTACTTGTGTATCTCAGGGCAGGAAAATTGAGGCCTACTTGTGCTTCATGTATCACTAAGTCAAAAACCAGATCCAAGGACATGAAGCTAATCATGAATTATGACTAAGCATGTGCACATTTGAATGAATGAACAATGGAGATTCTTTCATGCTCCTCTTTCATTTAGGGGGTATATGGCTATCACTCTTTTCTCTCTTTTTTTTTGTGTCATACTCTTCATGGAGCATGAATCTTTTCTTTGTATTTTTTTGATAGCCATATTCCTTCTTGAATAGAGAGAAATGGAAAAGATAGAATCCTTTATTTTGTGGATGATGACATGTGGTGTGCACATGACTTTGGACATAAAGCACAATGAGCAATTGCCTAGGGTCACAATAATTTGACAAAGTTGAATGAAAGCACCAAGTAGCATATCAAAAGGTTTATTCTTTTAGAACATCATACGGCTCTGGTAGGTAATTTTCAACCACATGAGGAGTAGACTTTATAAATTTTATATTTTCAAAAATTTCTAGGGGTGATTAGTAACATGAAGCAAAGAATTCCTAAAGTCTACCGTATCACAACAATCAATTATTTAGGTTGCATGGGTTCCTAATGAATAGTTGACATAAGCAACGGGCATGATATAAAAATAAAGAGCATGCAAATCTTATCAATTTTAGTCATGTTTTAATTTTAGGAGTTTCCACTTTCCTGCTTAAGTTGATTTTAATTATCATGCGAAGGTTCTATATGAATCAACTCGAAACAGGGGAGGATAAGAGAGGGAAACGAGCAAACCAGGCCGTGGTAGAAAGTTGGGCCTGAGATGGACCAACTCTTGGTCGGGCGACCAAGAGGCTTGGATGGTCGACCAGGGCTTGAGCCCACATCGGCTCATCTTTTGCTAGGTGGTCGAGGCGATGGTGTTCTCTAGATATTAGCATGTTTTTGTTGTGTTTGTTCATCGGGAAGTCATGAGTCCTCCGCCACACCTGTTTTGGTACCTGCCATTGACACGAAAAAAGAAAAAACAAAGGAAAGCAAATGCTCTACCGGTCTTATGGACCATGGGAGCCTAACATTTATTGAAATAAAAAATTGTAGGTTCTTACATGATTGAACGGAAAAAAATTAAACCTAATGAAAAGGGAAATTAAACTAATCACCTATTCCTAAAGATAAATACTCAACGGGGGTCGTTGCTCTATTTAGCAAAATATTCATCTTCAAACCCCATGAGCTTATACATCCGTTTAAGCTTAAAGGACAATCTAGCATGTTTCTTGAGTTCTAAGTTCGTCATGCTCGACTCGAGTTTCTGCTAATTTCCTAGCCAAGTCCCTTTTTGCGACTTGCAGCTAGGCGAGCTTCTTGGCTAGGTCGGTGACAGTAATCTTCTCCTCCATGTCATTGTCTTGGTACTCCCCGGTGGCCTGTTGATCTTACGAGGGGGCAGGTGGTGCCTAAAATTCCCTCGAGTCAGTGAACAATCCACCAACTCATCTCTAGTGGAGTCGAGGGCGAGGCGTCCCATGTACCCCTTTCCAATCCCTAGGCCTGGAAGGGTCTTCATGGTGTCCTTTGATGGTGTAGGAGGTGGAGCTTTAGGCTCCTGATCATCCTTATCATCAAAGAGACGCTTGGCTAGCGGGTTCTTCAATTATAGCATCCTAACAGATGGACGCTTTGTTAGCATGCTGGAGTAGGGCCTGAGCATCTTCTGAGAAGGCAAGGGGCACCGATGGCAGAGAGGCGAAGCAAGGCGTCCTCTCCCCATTAGCAAAGGTCCCTCCGGCGCCAAGATGGAAAGAGGAGCAGCAGTCCTGCACTTGACTTCCTCCATGGCGAGGTTGTGACACCCCGCTCTCCAGGGCATCCTGTACCAATCCCTGGATCAGTAGTTGGTACGCACAATCAGATTATATCAAATCCATACAATACTAAAATATGAGAGAATATGAATGACTTACCAAGCATGGCTAAGTTACAATCCAGACGAGGCAGCGGAAATTGGGCGCAGAAGACTAGTTCACTTCAAATCATCACATGACTTCTATCCATCCACATATAGACTTGAGCATACGACAAAACCCTACTATGTTTACTCTTCCGAGGGTCGTTCACTAAAACCCACAAACAACAAACTGTGAGTACATATGGTACTCAAAAAGCACTAACGCTACTCAAGGGTAAAATTATGCATCGAGGCGGTATCAAGGATGTAGGCAAGGGGTTTAATATTTGCACTAGCAACTAAGCAGGCGGGGTTCACTAAGAATAGATTTCAAGGAAAGAGGGGACCTGTCAATATTATAGTAGGTTGGCCCTGGAGGGAGTATATATTGTTCCCACCAGTTCCCATAGTTTCAAAAGGGATGGATCTCCATATCCAAACCTTGCACTTCTAAAACACGGGCATCACATCACCCACTCACACATCAAGGAATTTCTAAGAGCCCAAAGATTGGTGTGCCATGACCAGTGACAACGGACATCCGAATGATTTAGGGTTAACTCTGTAGAGCTTAGTGCGCTGAACCCACATGATATGTGCACTTGATCAAGGAACACATAACGCTCCCACTTCACCCAGGCACGCCCACAAGTCCACCATGAAGCTCAGGGATTCCACCATCATGACACTTAGTCATATCACAACAAAGGCACACAACCAACAATCTTTGCCAAGTAATGGACTTATCATCACATCACCGCTCCAATCCCTGAGTCCGTTTCTACTTCACCGGGTGATACTTCCTTGCTACGTTACCCAGGATCCATGTTAGTCCTGCATATACAGGTTCTATGGTCATACTGAAAAACCACCAAGTTGAGGTCTTAGCAAGTTGTTTCCTAGTTGGCAGGTGAAAGGATCATAGCGATCACACTAACAATATAATCCTATGAAAGATAAGGGAAGTCTATGCATACTAGTGGATCGCACATATCACTACAACACTTATGCATTTCTAGTGATCAAGCACACCAATGCAACTCCTACTCATGCTAGTCATCAAATGCGGAAGCTTAAACACTACTAGCAAGTATACAGCCTAAACATGCAAGTCTACAAGATAGTCAACTAAAACTAGAAGAACACACAAGCATGAATAGCATGGTATGTAAATATGGAAAGTAAAACATCATAGTGAGGAGTAGAGTATGGGTTGGCTCATGATTTTTCCCGAGGTCTCGGAAGGATGGCGCCTTCCCCTAATCCTCGTTGGACCACTCCCGCCGAAGTCTCGGTCCCTCCCGCCACCAAGTGGAGTTCTCACCCACGAGCCCGCAATCACTCCTCGAGTGAAGACACAGTATGCGTCACTGCTGCACAAAGCACAAGGTCGCCTCCCTCGAGAACTTGCCGGACTCCCCGAGCCAGCACGGGCACTCACTAGCGATGCCCCTTCCAACGACGGGCTCAAATCGTGTACAAACGTGTGACGGCCTTCACAACCGATCATGATAGGCTCGATCACCGACACCTAACTGGTCTAGGTCTCACCATAGACCAAGAGTAATAATCTAGATCACACCCTCAAGGACACCCTAGCCTTAGATATGCAAGATGCTCAAGCTACTTTTCTCTAGCACTCTCAAGATATGCAATATAGCCTCCTAGTGCTCTCCTCTTTTCCTCTTGGACCTTACCAAATGCTCTCAGGTATTCCACTGGACAAGAGAGGTCTCCAAGACCCTAGCAATAAAGTTATATAGGCTCCCAACCTCAAACTAGCTGTTGCTCCATGAAATTGCCTTTCTGGACACACTGACCGAACTGTCCGGTCACTGCCTGACCGGACCGTCCTGTCACTCTGTAATGGCTCTCCTCAGCTGTTGGCTTCCTCTGTCCAGGCAAATTCCTGTACTGACCGGACTGTCCGGTCACTGGACCGGACCGTCCGGTCCACTTTCTCTCTCCATTCCAGGAGCCTCCGCGAAATGCACCTCTTCTACCTCCCTGCACTCCTATTGACCGGACTGTCTGGTCAGCAGACCAGACCATCCGGTCTGTATAGAGTCTCCTACTGACAGAGTCATGCTCCTCACGCTAAGTCCTAGAAAACTCCCCGTAGTGACCATACAGTCCGGTCTCCACTGACCCCTCTGTCCGGTCTCTATGTCCAGAAGCTAAAACTCGTCGTCCTCGCTTGACTTGGTTTCCCAGCTTCTCCGAACAGCTCCTTGGCTTCTCCATTGTTACCTAGTGCCTATGATTTCACCGAGCAACCTTGTACATCACCGACTAGACATGACCTAAGAGAATGACCTAGACCCCCTTGATAGTCCGGTTTTTCCTATGGACTCAAAGCCCTAACAACTACCCAAGTGTTCCAAACACTTGCACCATAGATTGTCCTCCGCTTTGGTTCATCTTCATCAACCCTTGGACTTCATCAAGTTCACAAGCCTCCATGCTTGCGGTCATTGTCATCCATCACCAGGGACGCCGTAGACAATCATCATAAGATAGAAAGGATTTCCTACACGAACAACACTCGTGTAGATATTAGTCACATTTCATGTTTGTCATGCATCACCAAAACACCATACCTTGGGGTGACCTCAATGGTCATGATCCTTACAATCTCTCCCTTTTTGGTGATGGATGATAACCACTATTTATGATGATCTAAAAACAGATGAGCAAGAAAGAACCAAAGGAAAAGAAAAGATTGAAAGGCATACCTTGGTCCTTACCTTGGAAGTAGTCTCCCCCTTGAAATGTGCTAGGTGTTGAGGGAGAACTACCCACTCATCTAGCGCACTTGGATTGCAAACTTGAGCTAAAATTTGCGCCCGAATCTTCACATTGAATTTTCATGTTCTCCTCTCCCTTTGTTTTATCGACTGCCTTCATGTTTCTTCTCCCTCTTTGACCTAGATGGCTTGGCTTTTGGATCTTCATGTTTTCTATGATGATCCAAAAATGGACGAGCAAGAAAGAACCAAAGGAAAAGAAAAGATTGAAAGGCATACCTTTGTCCTTACCAAAGTAGTCTCCCCCTTGAAATATGCTAGGTGTTGAGGGAGAACTACCCACTCATCTAGCGCACTTGGATTGCAAATTTGAGCTAAAATTTGCGCCCGAATCTTCACATTGAATTTTCATGTTCTCCTCTCCCTTTGTTTTATCGACCATCTTCATGTTTCTTCTCCCTCTTTGACCTAGATGACTTGGCTTTTGGATCTTCATGTTTTCTCTCCCCCTTTGTCACCTATCACCAAAAACCACACAAAAACATTATGAAACCAAGAGGCATAAAATAATTGGCAAGAGTTAGGATAACTCCCCCTTTCAAGGTGCTCCTTCTTGGTCGTAGTGATGTTCCATCATAGCTCCCCCTACACTTATGACTCAACAAAAGATTTTCTCAAATGTGCAAGAGTTAGTCATTAGGGAGGAGGGAATGTATGAGCCACTTGTCTTTGAGCCGCGCGAGTATATTTAACCTCAGAGCTCAGTCGAACACGGCTCAATGGGCATGAAGCACAAATATCACTATTTGATTGTCTAGAGAGTCATGTACTCACATTGTAAATGAGCAACTCCCCCTAGACACATGCTTGGGAGCATGTATGGTATCATAATGCAAGGATGCATATGCAACAAGTATACAATGCATGATGCGATGCTAAAGAAAAGAGAGGGAACCGCTACAAACCAAAGTGTTAACAACAAGTTGTTCCCTTCTCAAGCTTGCACACAATGGACCATTCTTCAAAGCCTTGGGTACACCATGAACCATCTTCCCAAGCTTAACCCATGTCCATTGCTATCTCAAGAAGGTCCACAGTCAACCTACAAAAGAAGAGAAACAAGCACAAACACAGACACAAACACAAACACGAACAAACACAATACTATACATATTTACAAAGGACAAGCTCAAGGGTTACTCATGTGAAGTTGGAGAGGTCGAGAAAATTGAGTTCTCCCCTTAGCTTGTTGAAGGTCTTCTCATCAAGTGGCGTGGTGAAGATGTTCGCCAATTGTGCATGAGTTCTCACACTCACGAACTCGATGTCTTTCTTCTCAACATGGTCTCTTATAAAGTGATGCCTCACTTGAATGTGCTTTGCGTGACCATGATCTTCCGTCTTGAGGGCCATCTTGATTGCCGCCTCACTATCACAATATAGTGGCATTTGAGTGTACTTGAGGCCATAGTCCAAGAGAGTTTGCCTCATGTAATGGAGTTGTGCACAACATGCTCCCGCCGCCATATATTCCGCTTCGGAGGTAGATAGAGCCACGGAGATTTGCTTCTTTGAGCTCCAAGATACTAGAGATCTTCCAAGAAAACCCGATGTACTCTTTCTATTTACTTTGCAACCCGCGAAGTCGGAATCCGAATACCCAAGTAACTCAAAGTTTGATCCTCTAGGATACCATAAGCCCATGGTAGGTGCGTACTTGAGGTATCTCAATATTCTCTTCATGTCCTTCAAGTGTGACTCCTTTTGATTTGCTTGATAGCGTGCACACAAGCACACACTAAACATGATGTCCGGTCTCGACGCGATGAGATAGAGCAAAGACCCAATAATTGATCTATATAGCTTGGGGTTCACTGGTTTCCCTTTCACATCATCATCCAAGGGTTTGCTTGTAGCCATAGGTGTCTGCAAGGGCTTGCAATTCTCCATGTTGAATCTTTTGAGAAGGTCCTTAGTATATTTTTCTTGATAGATGAAGTTTCCCTCTCTCAGTTGCTTAACTTGGAATCCAAGGAACATGTGCAACTCTCCAATCATTGACATTTGGAATTCCCTAGCCATCATCTCCCGAAACTCTTCATTGAACTTCTCATTAGTTGACCCATAGATGATATCATCCACATAGATTTGACACACAAAGAGATCCTTCCCAACATGCCTCGTGCACAAGGTGCTATCAATGCTTCCAACGGTGAATCCATTTTTGAGTAGGAAGTTCCTCAAGTGTTCATACCATTCCCTTGGTGCTTGCTTGAGGCCATAGAGAGCTTTCTTCAATTTGTATACATGTCTTGGATGTTTTGGGTCCTCAAACCCCGGGGGTTGTTCCACATAGACTTTCTCATTGATCTCCCCATTCAAGAAAGCACTCTTGACATCCATTTGAAAGAGCTTGAAGCCATTGTGTGATGCATAGGCAAGTAAGATCCAAATAGCTTCAAGACGGGCCACGGGAGCAAAGGTCTCTTCAAAGTCAATCCACGCCACTTGAGAATATCCCTTAGCCACTAGGCGAGCCTTGTTCTTGACAATTGCTCCTTTCTCATCTTGCTTGTTCTTCAAGACCCACTTGGTGCCAACCACATTATAATTGTTGGGTCTCTCAACCAATTTCCATACTTTGCACCTTTTGAAGTTGTTCAATTCTTCTTGCATGTCAATGACCTATTTGTGGTCATCCATAGCTTCATCAATGGTAGTGGGTTCAATCATAGAGATGAAAGAGAAGTTCTCAACATTAGCCTCATCCTCATTCTCTTCACTCACATAGTTGGGCTTGTATTGATTTCTCCTTGTCTTTATTCCTCGAGATGGACTCCCAATGATCAAGTCTTGTGAATGATCTTTGTTGATGGCCTTGGGTCTAGGGTGGTGTTTTCTTTGAGTGGGAGAAGCTCTAGGTGAGATGTCTTGTGCATCATGGATTGTTTGCTCTCTTGATATATGAGTGTCTTGTATCCTTAGAGAGGTGGAAGAGTCACTCTTATGCTTTCTTGTTTTGGACTTTGAGTTTGAGGTGGATGGGAAGGCATCTTGTGAAGAACTAGGAGAAGTGGCTTGTGGTGAAGTATGTGGGGAGATTTGTGGCTCACTTCTCACTTGGGTTTCCTCATCATTTGGTGAGTGTACTCTCAATGAATCTTGAGGGGAGCTTGTGGGAGTATTCGTGGCATCTTGGGTTGTTTGTTGTATCTCGGAGGAGGGGGATGGTGGAGGTGGTGGAGTAGAGGGCTTATCAATATCACCATTATTGACCTCGTGTGGTAAAACCTCGCCCACAGGCATTCTTCTCAATGCTTCCCTCATAAGCTCATCTCCAATGTCCACTTCATGAAATTCATCCTCCTTTTGGGACCCATTTGACTCATCGAATTGCACATCATAGGATTCGTCCACACATCCGGTGGTGGAGTTGTGGACACTATATGCTTTAGAAGTCCCAGAGTACCCAACAAGAATGCCTTCATAAGTTCTCCTCTCAAACTTCCCGGGCTTTCTCCTCTTCTTGAGAATGTAACACTTGCATCCAAAGACTCAGTAATAGGAAACATTGGGTTTTCGTCCCACCAATAGCTCATATGGTGTCTTCTTCAACAAACGGTGGAGATAGACATGGTTGGAGGTGTAGCAAGCCATGTTGATTGCCTCCGCCCAAAACCTCTCATGAGTTCCATACTCATCCAACATGGCACGAGCAAGAGTGATGAGCATCTTGTTCTTCCTCTCCACTACTCCATTTTGCTTGGAAGTATATGTAGCGGAGAATTCATGTTTGATCCCTTTCTTGTCACAATATTCCTCCACTGTGGTGTTTTTGAATTCCGTCCCATTGTCACTCCTTATCTTCACAATTCTAGCATTGAATTGATTCTTTACCCTCTTGGCAAACTTTCTGAAGATACCACTGGCTTGAGATTTGTCCACAAGAAAGAAGGTCGAAGTGTATCTCATGAAATCATCAACAATCACCAAGCAATATAGATTGTCTCCTAGACTCTTGTAGTGTGTTGGCCCAAACAAGTCCATGTGCAAGAGCTCTAGAGGATGAGATGTAGACATGAATGACTTGGTGGGATGTGAAGATGCAACTTGTTTTCCCGCCTAATAAGCGCTGCACAATCTATCCTTCTTAAAGGCCACATCCTTGATTCCTTCAACTAGGTTTCTCTTGACAATCTTCTTGAGTTGATTCATTCCAACATGTGACAGTCTTCTATGCCACAACCATCCCTTGGATGGCTTAGAGAATAGGCAAGTGCTTGGTGGCATATTGCTTGACTTGAAGCCTGTATGCCTCACTCCATGGAATACTAGCCCTTTCTTGGCATTCTCGATTGTTGCACCATCCTCATCAAATGTGCACTTGAAACCCATGTCACAGAGTTGACCAATAGACAGAAGGTTGAAGTTGAGGGTGTCCATCACAAATGACCTCCATCTCTCCAAGGTCTTCCTTGTGGAAACCCTCAACTTCAACCTTCTGTCTATTGGTCAACTCTGTGACATGGGTTTCAAGTGCACATTTGATGAGGATGGTGCAACGATCGAGAATGCCAAGAAAGGGCTAGTATTCCATGGAGTGAGGCATACAGGCTTCAAGTCAAGCAATATGCCACCAAGCACTTGCCTATTCTCTAAGCCATCCAAGGGATGGTTGTGGCATAGAAGACTGTCACATGTTGGAATGAATCAACTCAAGAAGATTGTCAAGAGAAATCTAGTTGAAGGAATCAAGGATGTGACCTTTGAGAAGGACAAGTTGTGTAGTGCTTCTCAGGTAGGAAAGCAAGTTGCCTCTTCTCACCCCACCAAGTCCTTCATGTCTACATCTCGACCCCTAGAGCTCTTGCACATGGACTTGTTTGGGCCAACACATTACAAGAGTCTGGGAGGCAATCTATATTGCTTGGTGATTGTTGATGACTTCACAAGAAACACTTGGACCTTCTTTCTTATGGACAAATCTCAAGCTAGTGACATCTTCAGAAAGTTTGCAAGAAGAGCAAAGAATGAATTCAAAGCTAACATTGTGAAGATAAGGAGTGACAATGGGACTGAGTTCAAGAACACCATTGTGGAGGAGTATTGTGACAAGAAAGGGATCAAGAATGAGTTTTCCGCTACTTATACTCCCGAGCAGTAGTGGAGAGGAAGAACAAAACACTCATCACTCTTGCTCGTGCTATGCTAGATGAGTATGGGACTCATGAGAGGTATTGGGCTGAGGCAATCAACACGGCTTGCTACACTTCCAATAGTGTGTATCTTCACCAACTATTGAAGAAGACTCCATATGAGCTATTGGTTGGACGGAAACCGAATGTTTCCTACTTTCGGATGTTTGGATGCACTTGCTACATACTCAAGAAGAGAAGAAGCCCGGGAAATTTGAGAGTAGGACGGATAAAGGGATACTTGTTGGATACTCTGGAACTTCTAAAGCATATCGGGTCTACAACTCAGCCACAGGATGTGTAGAGGAAACCTATGATGTGAAATTTGATGAGTCAAATGGTTCTCAAAAGGGACATGAGTTTCACGAGGTGCATATTGAGGATGAGTCTATGAGGGAAGCATTAAGGAGAATGCCCGTGGGTGAGGTCTTACCCCACAAGATTATCGATGAAGATAGTGGTGAGCCCTCTACCCCACCACCTCAAGCAACCACTTCCTCTGAGGTGCAAGAACCAAATCAAGATACCACCAACACACCCTCTAGCTCTTCCCAGAATTCCTTGAGAGTCCATCCACCAAACAATGAGGAAACCCAAGTGAGAAGTGAGCCACAAGCCTCTCCACATACACCATCTCGAGCTACCTCACCAAGTTCCTCAAATGAAGTATCCTCATTAAATTCAAGATCCAAGTCCAAAGCTAGAGAGCCTATGATAGATTCACCCACCTCTCTAAGAATCCAAGACACTCATATTTCAAGAGAGCAAGCCATCCATGATGCCCAAGATACCTCACCTAGATCTCCTCCCACTCAACAAGAACATCATCCTAGACCCAAAGCCATAATCAAGGATCATTCACATGACTTGATCATTGGGAGTCCATCTCAAGGAGTGAGGACAAGGAGAAATCAATACAAGCCCAACTATGTGAATGAAGATGATGAGGAGGTGAATGTTGCTATTGAGAACTTCTCTTTTGTCTTCATGATTGAGCCTACAACAATTGAAGAAGCAATGAATGATCACAAGTGGGTTATTGCTATGCAAGAAGAATTGAACAATTTCCAAAGGTGCAAAGTTTGGAAGTTGGTTGAAAGACCTAAGAATCATAATGTGGGTTGCACCAAGTGGGTCTTCAAGAACAAACAAGATGAGAAAGGAGCCATTGTCAAGAACAAGGCTCGCCTAGTGGCAAAAGGATATTCTCAAGTAGCAGGCATTGACTTTGAAGAAACATTTGCTCCCGTGGCCCATCTTGAAGCAATTTGGATCTTACTTGCTTATGCTTCACACAATGGTTTCAAGCTCTATCAAATAGATGCGAAGAGTGCCTTCTTGAATGGGGAGATCAATGAGAAAGTCTATGTGGAACAACCTCCGGGGTTTGAGGACCCCAAGCATCCTAGACATGTGTACAAGTTGAAGAAAGCTCTCTATGGCCTCAAGCAAGCTCCAAGGGCATGGTATGAACACTTGAGAAACTTCCTACTCAAGAATGGATTCACCATTGGAAGCATTTATAGTACCTTGTTCACAAGGCATGTTGGGAAGGATCTCTTTGTGTGCCAAATCTATGTGGATGATATCATATATGGGTCAACTAATGAGAAGTTCAATGAGGAGTTCCGGGAAATGATGGCAAGGGAATTTCAAATGTCTATGATTGGAGAACTTCATGTGTTCCTTGGCTTTCAAGTGAAACAATTGAGGGAAGGGAACTTCATCTACCAAGAAAAGTACACCAAGGATCTTCTCAAAAGATTCAACATGGAAAATAGCAAGCCTTTGTGCACTCCTATGGCAACTAGCAAACCCTTGGACATGGATGAGAAGGGAAAACCCGTGAACCCTAAGCTCTATAGGTCTATGATTGGCTCCTTGCTCTATCTCACCGCTTCAAGACCGGACATCATGTTTAGTGTGTGCTTGTGTGCACGCTATCAAGCAAATCCAAAGGAATCTCACTTGAAGGCAGTGAAGAGAATTCTTAGATACCTCAAGTACACACCTACTATGGGGTTATGGTACCCTAGAGGAACAAGCTTTGAGCTACTTGATTATTTGGATTCGGACTTCACGGGATGCAAAGTGAATAGAAAGAGCACATCGGGAGGTTGCCAATTCCTTGGAAGAGCTCTTGTCTCTTGGAGTTCGAAGAAGAAAAACTCGGTGCCTCTCTCTACAGCTGAGGTGGAGTATATGGCAGCAGGAGCATGTTGTGCTCAACTTCTCTACATGAGGCAAACCCTCTCGGACTATGGTCTCAACTTCACTCAAATGCCACTCTATTGTGATAGTGAAGCGGCAATCAAGATGGCTCTTAAAACTAGAGATCATGGTCATGCAAAACACATTCAAGTGAAGCACCACTTCATTCGTGATTATGTTGAGAAGAAGGACATTGACTTGGTGCATGTGCGTACTCATGAACAATTGGCGGATATCTTCACCAAGCCACTTGATGAGAAGACCTTCAACAAGCTAAGGGGAGAACTCAATGTTCTCGACCTCTCCAACTTTACTTGAGTAACCCTAAAGCTTGTCTCTTGTAAATTTGTATAGTTTTGCTTGTTTGTTTTGTTGTTTGTGTCTTTGTTTTGTGCTTATTTCTCTTCTCTTTGTAGGTCAACTTCGGACCTCCTTGAGATAGCAATGGACATGGGTAAAGCTTGGGGAGGTGGTTCATGGTGCACCCAAGGCTTTGAAGAAAGGTCCATTATGAGTAAGCTCGAGAAGGGAAGAACTCGTCGTTGGCACTTTGGTTTGTAGCGGTTCTCTCTCTTTCTTTTAGCATTGCATCTTGCATTTGTATACTTGTTGCATTTGCATTTGCACTCTTTGCATTCATGCATTCTTGTATCGTGATACTTTACATGCTTCCAAGCATGTTTCTAGGGGGAGTTGCTTATTTACAATGTAAGTACATGACCCTCTAGATGATCACATAGTGATCTTTGTGCTTCATGCACATTGAGTCATGTTCGACCAAGCTCCGAGGTTAAATTACTCGCGCGGCTCAAAGACAAGTGGCTCATACATTTCCATCACACTAATTACTAACCTTTGCATTCTTGGAGATTTTGTTGTTGAGTCATGTGTGTAGGGGGAGTTGTGGTAAAACACCATTGTTACCAAGAAGGAGCACCAAGAAAGGGGGAGTTTTCCTAACTCTTGCCATTTATTATTTGCTCTTTTGTTCCCTTGTGTTTTGTCTTTGGTTTTTGTTGATAGGTGACAAAGGGGGAGAAGGAACATGAAGATCCAAAAACCAAGTATATGTTGACAACACAAAGGTGGAAAAGGACATGAGAAGAACATGAAGATCAATCACCAAGTAGGCGAGAAGGAACATGAAGATACAAGCAAGCTACGAGGTGACAAAGGGGAGAATGGTGCATGTTCACTTGGAGTACACATGAAGATCATGTCAAGTTGGATGTCCCCACCAAAATAAAGAAGAACAACAACAGCGCATGTCTACAACAGCAACGTACATCTACACCGACATGAACGTCTACGTCTTTGGTGCGTGTCTACTTCAACAAGAACATCAATCACAACACCAAGACAGGCGCAAAATTCAACTCAAGACCGACATCAAGTGCGCTACATGATTGAGTAGTTCTCCCTCAATACCTAGCACATCTCAAGGGGGAGACTACTTCCAAGGTAAGAACCAAGGTAATCCTTTCTTTTCCTTTGGTTTCTTGTTGCTCGTTCGTTTTGGATCATCATAAGTAGTGGTTGTCATCCATCACCAAAAAGGGGGAGATTGTAAGGATCATGACCATTGAGGTCACCCTAAGGTATGTTGTTTTGGTGATGAATGACAAACATGAAATATGACTAATATCTACACGAGTGTTGTTCGTGTAGGAAACCCTTTCTATCTTATGATGATTGTCTACGACGTCCTTGGTGATGGATGACAATAACCGCAAGCATGGAGGCTTGTGAACTTGATGGAGTCCAAGGGTTGATGGAGATGGATCAAAGCGGAGAACAAGCTATGGTGCAAGTGTTTGGAACACTTGAGTAGTTGTTAGGGCTTTGAGTCCATAGGAAAAATTGGACTATCAAGAGGGTCTAGGTCATTCTCTTAGGTCATGTCTAGTCGGTGATGTGCAAGGTTGCTCGGTGAAGTCATAGGCACTAGGTGACAGTAGAGAAGCCTGGAAACCAAGTCAAGCGAGGACAACAAGTTTCAGCTTCTAGACGTAGTGACCGGACAAAGGGGTCAGAGGTGATCGGACTGTACGGTCACTATGTGGAGTTTTCCAGGACTTAGTGCGAGGAGCAAGGACTCTAACTGTAGGAGACTCCATACAGACCGGACGGTCCGGTCTACTGACAGGACAGTCCGTCAGTAGGAGTGTAGGGACGACAAAGAGGTTGCAATTTGCAGACCTTCCTAGAATGGAGAGAGAAAGTGGACCGGACAGTCCGATCCAGTGACCGGACAGTCCGGTCAGCAGGAGTTCAGCAGTGGGCAGAGCCATTGGGCTTGGGATTGAAGTGACCGGATGGTCCGATCAGGTACTGACCGGACTGTACGGTCAGTAGGCCCAGAAAGATGATTTCGTGGAGCAACGACTAGTTTGAGGTTTGGAGCCTATATAACTTTGTTGCTGGGGTCTTTGTGTCCTCTCTTGGCTAGTGGAATACCTGAGAGCATTTGGTAGGGTCCAAGAGGAAAAGAGGAGAGCACTAGGAGAGGATATAGGATATCTTGAGAGTGATAGTGAGAGTAACAAAGAGCTACCTTGCACATCTAAGGCTAGGGTGTCCTTGAGGGTGTGATCTAGGTTGTTACTCTTGGTCTATGGTGAGACCTAGACCGGTTAGGTGTCGGTGATCGAGCCTATCGTGATTGGTTGTGAAGGCCATCACAAGTTTGTACATGGTTTGAGCCCGCCGTTGGAAGGGGCATCAATAGTGAGCGCTCGTGCCGGCTCGGGGAGTATAGCAAGTTCTCGAGGGAGGCGAGCTTGTGCTTTGTGCAGCGGTGACGTACACCGTGTCTTCACTTGAGGAGTGATTGCAGGCTCGTGGGTGAGAACTCCACTTGGTGGCGGGAGTGGTCCAACAAGGAGTAGGGGAAGGCGCCATCCTTCGGAGACCTCGGGAAAAATCATGAGCCATCTCTTACTCTACTCCTTACTTTGATGCATTACCTTCCGCATTTACATACCGTGCTATTCATGCTTGTGTGCTTATCTTGCTCTAGTTGACTACCTTGTAGAATTGTATGAATAGGCTTCTTTACTTGCTAGTAGTGCTTAGCCTTCATATTTGATCACTAGCATGTCTAGGAGTTGCTTGGCTTGATTGATCACCCTAGTATGTATTGTGCTACTCATGCATGTATGCTTTCTATATGCTTGTTGATCTAGTAGCTTTGCTTGAGTAGAACTCCTTGCTAGCTAGTTGTTTGCTTCCATGTATCTTTGGTAACTAGCTTGCATAGGAGTTGTATTGCGTTTGTGTGATCCACTAGTATGCTTAGGTTGTTGTTCCTTTCATAGGTTCATTATCTTGCTAGTGTGATCACCACAAGGATTGCGTAGGAGTTGTTTTGGGTGGTCGGTTTTAGGAATTGGTGAATTTGGTACATAGTGGGAGTTCCTGATTCACCCCCCTCCCCTCTCGATCACTCGGTCCTTTTCAAGTGGTATTAGAGCCAAGTGCTCATCATAAGGCCTAACCACCTTGAGTAGTGACCGTATTGAGTTGGGATGTCATCCCATTCGGGGCCGGGTCATGGCTCATGGAAGAATCGCTTTAAAAGCTACCTAAATGCCATGATTCTGGATGAGTTGATGGATACTCTTGTGGACTTTGCCAATACCTTTACCGATGATCATGTGTATGATGATTGTGATGATTGCGTGGATGTGCCTTGTACTAGTGAGTGCCTAGACTCTTCTAGCAATGACTTGATAGGTTGCTCTACTAGTATGCCTAACATGATGATTGATAATGATGTGTCTCTTGATCTTGCTTGCTCTACTAGCATTGATGATGTTTGTGAGTCTCCTATTGATCATGCTAGTAGTTCTATTGTTGAGGAGTTCTTTGCTTTTCATGCTAATGATAATGAGGACTTACTTGACTCTCTTATTCGCTTGCGAGGTATTGTGGACAGGATTGGGGCAACTTCTTTCGAGCTTCCCAAGATCGTGATAGTGGAGAAGACTTGGCATTTATTGGCCATTTTGCATCCACTAAAACATAGAGAGACTAGCTTATCATCATGCCGGTCTACCATTACCCATTAAAATGAAGAGTAGAGGTTGTATACTTGAGACTCACAGGGAGCTAATAGAACAACTATTCATCATTTCCATAGGCAAGGTAGAGACTAAGTTCTCAAATTTTATTTGAAAAGGGAAATATTTTTTTTTCTTTTTGGTTATGCAATTTTTTATGGTTTTCCTTGAAAGTGAAAAATATTTTTGGGTTTTCTTAAATTTTCTCAAAAATGAAAACAACTCAACTAGAGAAAGGGGGAGAGAGAATAGAGCAAGTGGCGCACCTTGGTTTGGGTACCTCTCCAAGCTTAGGTCTTTGCAAGACTTAAGCTTAGATGGCTTTCACTGCGGCGGTTGATACTCGATATTGAAGTGGCCGAACAGTTGGTCCATCATGAAGATGTTTTTCTGAAGTTGTTCTGACGTTTGCTGCTGCCATTCTTGTTCCCTCCTTATGGCTGCTTTTATTTCATATGGCCGTGTTGAGTGCATATTCAAAGTCGACGAAGATGCCGATTCGCTCGAGGAAGTTATAGTCGAACTTGCGTACGGTCGTGAACTCCCGGTCTCGAATGGCATTGAAATTGCTTTGCTCGTCGAAGTTGTTGAACACCATGTTTTCTTCACTCTCCATGAATTTCTCGAATCCTTCATCTCGCACACTTGCCACTATTGGAGCATCGAATATGGACATTGTTTCTGAGTGGTAACTCAGAGCATGCCCATATGAAGCTCCTGAGTGCTCAGCTTCTGAGTGCTCACTTGGTGTGCGCCTCCCACGCCTTGAGCTGCTGCTGCTAAACTTGATGTAGAGGCCTCTCCAGATGTTTGCCATTCCTGCAAAAGGGTTACTTAGACACAATACCCAAAAGGACAAAATGATGATAGTGGTTAGCGGTTAGTCATTCGGTTAGTAGTCCAAGTGTTAGTCGTTCAAAGGTGCAAGGGTGACAACAAATTCTCTCTAGTTGGTTTTATTGCAGCACACTTTTATTGCTAAGTTCAAAGTGCACTTACTAGAGAGAACTAGTGGAGTGAGAAGAGGAGTGCAAAGGGAGAGAGTTTGTGAGGGAGAGAAGATGTTTTCAGTTGAAGGTTTTAGGTGGAGAAGCAAGTGAGAGGGTGCCCGGTATTTATAGGCTCGAGGGGAGCCTTGGGGCAAAATTTTCTATGTCGGGCGGCTACCCATGCCAGCCGGCAGGCCTTACTCCTCCATTTGCTCCATTATTGCTTTATTGGTGATGGGAGAGGGCTAGGTCCAAGTGCCATGTGATCCACTTGCTCAATTTGTCCAGAAATTTGCTGAGAGTGTAGGGAGCAAGGATAGAGTGATGGGATGGCCAGAGTTGTATGGTTTCAATGAGTGTGCTACCACTCATGAGGCCTAGGTGAGTAGGATGGCATGTGAGTGTGAGTGGTGAAAGAGTGAGGTGACATGTGTGGCTCTCATTCATTTACTTTCACTCATGGTGGGGCTTTTGATGAACATTTTTCTTCAAGAGAAGGCTGGCTACACCTCCACCACTCATGGCCATCATCTCTGCAGTAAAAGTGCCAAGAATCCGAGGAAAAGTTGTGACGGGTGGCATGGCTTGCCTGGCGGCAGAAATGACCCAGCCGGGTGGTCGTTTTTTATGAAAAATGACCCCTAGGGTGCTAAAACTGGGTTGGGTTATTTCAGGTTAGGTGGCTCAAGATTAGCTAGCCGGGTGACCATATTTCACCAAATATGACCTCCCGGGTGCTAAAATTCGATAGAATCTGACCTCCCAAAATTTACCCAGCTGGGTGGTCATTTTCATGGAATATGACCTCCCGGTTTGCTAAAATCCGACTAGCCGGGTTGGATGATCAGATCATCACACGGAGGGTCGTTTTTGATGAAATTTGACCTCCCGGGTGCTAATATTTGACTGGTTGGGTTGGATTTTGGGTACTTGAATATTACCCAGCCGGGTGGTCATTTTTCAGGAAATATAACCTCCAGGGTGCTAAAAATTGACTGGCTGGGTTGGAGCCTCAGATTATCACCCGGGTGGTTGTTTTTGATGAAATTTGACCTCCTGACCAGTAAATTTGGCCGAGCCATCACCAAATTTTTTAAGCCTAATTTAGTGGTTAAGGAAAATAAAACCAATTTAATGGGGTAAGGAAAAGAAAGGGGATAAATATCGGTTTACCTCCCGACAAGGGTCCGGATTTTACGTCTCGAACAAGACATTCTCCGCGTTTAACTCTTTGTGGTGCCCATCGTGGATGGAGAATTTTCCATGATCAGTGCAACTTCTTTCTTCCACCACACTTGTTTGATTTTCTTTGGCTTGGCGGCGACCTTTCTCTTCATTTCCTATGGCTCGTTCTTCTTCTTGAGCAGCAGTGGTGCGCTCTCAACTTTTACCACCGGTGCACCTGATTTTGGTGCAGTTGGGTATACTTCTATTTTCTGCACCGTGTTAGGATTTTTACCATAGAAGATGTGTACCTGATTGCATTGTTCCATTCGGAGCTTGAAGGCGAACTTCTCGTCGTGCCCATTCATGTTGAGGTGGATTTCTCCGGCCCAACGTCAATATTGGCATTAGCGGTGCTAAGGAACGGTCTTCCTAGTGTGAGAGGCGTCTTCACATCAGCCTCCATGTCTAGCACCACAAAATCGATAGGGATGAGACAATTTCTTATCCTTACGGGTACGTCCTCTGCAATGCCCACCAGGTAGCAAACTAATTGGTCGGCGAGCTGCAAGAACATTGTTGTGGGGGATAATGAATTGACATTAAGTTTATCATATACCACCTTTGGCATGACGCTCATGCTCGCCCCCAAGTCATAAAGGGCGTTGTTGAATTGTTGCATCCCGATGGAACAAGGGATGGTTGGGCACCCTGTATCTCGCTCCTTTCTGGAAGAGAGTTCAAGATAGAGGCGCTGCAATCCTCCGTCAATTTAATGATCTCCGTGGATGGAATTGGGCATTTATTGTTGAGGATGTCCTTTAAATACTTGGAGTAGGTGGGAACCTGCATCGCATCAAGTAGAGGTATGTTGACATATAATTTCTTTATTACCTCAACAAACTTCCCAAATTGCTCGTCCACTGTTGGCTTCCTCTGTCGAGGGTGAAATGGCAGCACTGGGGTATCATAAAACTCGTGCAGTGCTTTCTCGAGGGGTGCTTTTGCCTCCTCAACCTCAATTTCTTCCTCCCCCTCCAACTCTTCATCGGGTGCTCTGTCCTTCCCTACATTGTTAGGATTTGGTGGTTCTTGCATGGATTTTCTGCCTCTAGTTGTGACAGCATTCACATTTTCCTTGGGGCTAAGTTTCGGCTGACCAGGGAGCTTGCTCGAGTTAGGCTTAACAACAGAAGTGGCCAGCTGAGCAATTTGCGTCTCTAGCATTTTGTTATGGCTAAGCTGGTTTTGCAGAGAGGTATTAAATGCTTTCATACAAGAATCTATGCTTTCTAGGACTTTATCAGTAGCAATAAATTTCCTACTAATACTTTCATTAATTTTAGATTGTCCTAGAACAAGATCACGAAAGGAAGGTTCATTACGTGTAAAATTGCTAGAGTTACCCGTATTCTTGTCGAAGGAAAGGTTTGGCTTGGACTCCCATCCAAAGTTGTTCGTACGGGGCCTAAACCCATTGTTGTTGTTGTTGTTGAGGTAGTTCACTTCTTCTTCATGGGTCTCCGCATAGTGGCTTCCCATGTGTCCAAGGTTTCCGTAGACCTCGCAGGTCATGCGAGAGTCGAGGGATTGGACAGTCTGAGGTTCGTCTATCTTCTTTAATAATTGATCCATCTTGATGGCTAGCATGTCAATACCATCAATGTTGTGGACTTCCCTCATATTGGGTTGCGGCTGGCTCTGCCTCTCATCATAGCCACTATAGTTGGTGACCATCTTTTCTATGAGAGTGTGAGCTTCCTTGACGTTCAGAGAGAAGAAGAAACCTCCAGCGGCTGCATCTAGGTGCTCACAAGTGGGGCAATTAAGCCCATGGTAAAATCTCTGGATTAGCAGCCAATCTTGCATTCCATGATGTGGGCATGCCAGAGTATACTCTTGGAAACGCTCCCATGCCTCAGGCATGCTTTCATCGGTTAGCTATTGGAAACTTGAAATCTTATTCCGCAGGGCATTGGTTTTGCCTAGCGGGAAGAACTTGGCAAGTAAGGTGTTGGAGCACTTGTCCCATGTGGTCAGATCGTCTTGGTTGCTATAGAACCACTGCTTGGCTTTTCCCATCAGTGAAAATGAAAAAAGGCGAAGGCGGATAGTTTCAGGAGTCACCTCCCTCATGGTGAACATGCTGCACACCATCAAAAACTGTTGGAGGTGGGCGTTTGCGTCTTCCGATGCCTTGCCATAGAAAGGATTGGCCAAAACCATGTTGATTAGAGCCGGTTTTAGCTCAGGACCTCCGTTCCCCATGTTTGGGTTCGGACTGGTACGATGTTGTCTACAGACGGGGCGGAGTAGTCATGGATTGTCTTCTCAGTCATGGTTGGTTGAGCGGACATGGAAGGGTCATGCTGTTGAGCTGGTGGAATCGGAGGTGCTTCAAGAGCAAGTCTAGGTCAAGGAGGGGTGAGTCGTTGACGCACTCTCCACAATAAAGCCTCCAGATCACTGTGGTAGTTGTCTGGTAGGTCGAAACCAGTCATAAGGTGTCTTGTTTACACCACAAATACATAGAACAAGGGTAGACCCGCTAAGGAAAGCGGTAACTCCTTAATAGAAATATCAATGTTAAAATTCTGATATCTTAGCCTATTGCTTCCCTGACAACGGGGCCAGAAATGCTTATTGGCACTTCTTAACGTCGCACCAAAATATTATCTGGTAACAACACTCGAAGTGTTGATTGATGTTTGTTATGCTTTAAGAGAAGAGTGAACCAATCCGCAAGTGCACGGAACATCTATTGTAGCATTTCACCCGGGAGTATTCCAAGGTATCGTATTTATTTTCCTCAGGGAAGCTAGGTGTAAGAGTATCTTGGTTTAACAAAGATATGACTATAAGAGTTATACCAACTGACCAAAGACGGGGGTAAAGATATTCAATGATAAACAGTGGAGCAGTGATACAGGAGAAATCCACACTAAGATAGATAAAAGAGATCGATTAAGCAAGCCAGGAGGACAGCGAGTCTAAGTCTAAAATTCCTAAGATAAACTTTCCTGAATCTAGTCAAGCATCAAAATTCCTAGTCACTCGGGTTGAGCGCTTACACCAAATCCATGGCATAGCCTCGAGTCTTTCACCAATAAGCTTACTTCAGGGCACGACAACGATCCACTAAGAGGGTCGGTAACTAACCTCGTGCATTAGTGGGCACGTTACCGCTAGAAAACCATGCTTGAGACTTCCCGAACGTGGTGGATTACTAAAGAGACGGACATGGTTGTCACCACCTGCCGCCTACCACACAGCCCATGGGGACGAATGCAAATCCAGCTAGTGTTAACTGGGCACCACCCCTACGCCTTAACTAGATATTCTTCCATTGGCCTAGCGGAAGAATAGCCAGGGAATAACCAAGTCTAAGTTCTATTCGAGAACTAAACTTAATTAAATCCTAGCCGGGAATCCGGTAAACTATGCTTATGTTCTTTCCCGATAATTGTAACTTGAGGAAATTGACTAAGTAAAGATAAATATTTGACAAGATAAATAAGGAAAAGATAATTGTATATAATAAAAGATAAGTCTCACAAAAGGAGAAAAGATACAAGAGAGGTCATACCAAGACTCCGAGATGCTTTCCGGAATCCCGAGCTAATCTCCCGACTAGACTCTAACTCCCGACTAACTAACCTACTCTACTAGTAAGAAAAGTAGTGGGAAAATGGACTTCAATGTGCTTCACTTGCTTTTCTTTTTTCATTTCTGCTGAATTCCCCCTCTATTTATAGGTGGCGAAGGCTTGACAGGTACTTCAAGGTGGAGGAGAGTCGGTGGGCAAAAATTTCCCCGCCGGGCGGCCGCACATGCCGGGCGGCGTGGCAGGCCGGGCGGCAGGGAGTGCACGCCACCCGGCATGGAATGCCGGGCAGCCCTTAGATTTGGTCTGGATGACGGTTCAGATTCGGTTCGGATGACGGTTGTTGGGTCGGTTCCTAACCACCTTATCCACTTGGTGTCGGTTGGCATAACGGGCCGAGTGGGATGGACACCCCAGGAAGAGAATCCCAGGCCAGGCGACGGGGTAGGCCGGTGGCCTAGGCCGGGAGGCCGCCTATGTCAGGCGACGGCCCCTTTTGGGTGCTGACCCCCTCTAGGTCATATTTTTACTTGTCCATGTTATGCCACTGGATGCCTCTTTTACTTCTCCACTTTTTACCCTCCTTAGTCCAGAAATGGAAAATGACCTTATCTTGGAGTGTTTTGCAGGGTCGGTCGGGTCGCATGATCAGCCTGTTGATTACTCCGGTTTGATCAGTCGGGTGGTTGCTTTCAGCCTGATATGACCCTGTCGGCTGGGTTTTTATTTCAGCAATCATGACCCTACGTGGGTCCTGATTTTAGCCTCAAACGACCCTGTTAGCCGGCTGTTTTATGGCAGGATTGGCCGATGGGGCATTTCTTCATGTTTTTACATAATTTTGGCCCTTTTGAACCTGCAAACACATATTCCACCAAAACTTGTGGAACTTCATTAGTTTAAGCAAGTTTTTATTTAGACATTAGTCTTTACCTTGCAATTCCCGACCAGTTGCTGGTTGATATTGGGTTTTAAGAGCCACCAACAATCCCCTAAGAAATCTGCCCAAAAACTTGCTCGAAAGTGAGATCGAAAATTCACGCAAAAATAGCTCCAAAAATAGAGAAAAAGAGAAACTCGTGATTTAAGGAGAGAGGAAGATCTTGAGCATGAAAATAACTCTCATATAATTGAAACATGCTTACAAGATCTATGGATACAAGGCTAGGAAGCCACCCTCTTCCTCCCACTATTTGGAAGAGAAAGAGATGTCTCTCACACACCCTCTCCTCTCCTCTATTACATGAAGACCCCTCCTAGCACTTTGAAATGAGTTCCTAACACAAGGCTAATGGGAAGAGGCACCTCTCCCACCAGCCACAACTCTCCTTATATAGGCCTAGGGGTTGTCCTAAAGACCACCCTACCCCTTACCTACAATACACTACCACCTATCAACAGCGGCACAACCGTCCATCTTTTTTCTCGTCGCTCGAACGCCACCGAGCCCTTCACAACTTTGCTTCGCCTCGATGCCAGCTCCGCGATGGTGCTAGGTGCACCTCCAATTGCCGCCACTGGTTTTGAGGCCATAACCGGAAAACTGCCTTGCACGCTTCTCAAAGCTCGACTTCTTGATGTTGACGCATGCCACCTTGTCCGGCGATCCTGACCACCTGCATCCCACTAACCTTGACTTGGTCAACACACCATCTTCATCACCACCACGATTTTGAGGCTCAATTGCGAAACCGTTCGTGCTTCTTGTCTCTCCACGTGTATGGTGTGGGTCACCCTTGACTTCACCCGGCATCCCGATCGTCCGGCCCCAATTCCCCTACTTGTGCCCGATCCTCTCATCGCTGACTGCCAAGTCGACTCCATTGACCTACACATCATCAGATAAGAAAACACAATTTCCAACTCCTGCAACTTCACCAATACTTCCACCAACTTCAGTTAGTCAAAACCATGACATGCACAAATTCATGCAATCCCTAGATTCCTGCATTTCAACTCAAACACCGAATCAACCATAGTCAATTACTCATCATATATTGCAAACCATGGCACTTATCCACATGGTTTCTCAATCTCCCCCTTGATGAGTACATTGATAACATCAAATGCACAAAGCTAAGAGATTTAAAATGTGAAACTAAACAAGCACATCCAAATGGCCAAACCCAAAGAAAAGGTAAAAACGAGCCATCTAGCAAACTAGGGATCACAAAACCAAGAGTTGGCAAGGAAAGTGACTTGAGACTCAAAGAGTTTGAAAGGCGCAAGAAAGCGCTCGAGACCATGATAGCTCCCCCTCAACTTGTGATAGGTCTTATGTAATGCAAAATAGATCATTTTATGTTTCTTAGCATTATTTGTGCATGACCCAATATTTTCTCCCCCTTTGGCAATGAACTCATCAAAGAAGCAAAAGAACAAGCAAACATACAATGCATGCAAATGCAAACCTAAGGAGCTTCAACAATTATGCAAACAAGCATTTAACATTGAGCCATGAAGTGTGAAAGCAATACCTCCCAATCATACGAAGATAAAAAATAGATAGCCATGCATAAACACCAAGAGCTATACAAGCTAAGCAGAAAGATTCACTAGCTTAGATAGAATCAAATTTGCTTATCATGAGAAAAGCTATCACCACATGTGTAAGTACTCCCATCCAAGGCAAAACAAGGATCAATTGAATCTTAAGAATCTAGCCAGTCTCAATCTCAACCAAGGCAACAAACATTCCCAGAAAATAAGCTCTACAAACACTCACATATGCAACAGAGACTCATAAGAAAAGAGAAAAGCATTATTCTTATGTTATCCTCATGTAGCTTCTAATCCGTGCGGAGGGTCGCATGACTGGGTACGGCAAACATCCCCGAGGCTTCAAAGTACAATTTTTGGATTTAGCACTTTTAGGTTACTTCTAATCCATGCGAAGGGTCACATGACTTGGTACAGCAAACACCCCGAGGCTTCGAAGCACAAACAACTTATTTGCAAATTAAAAGGAAAAGGAACAAATATTCCCACAATGTTCCATCATGAGCTAAACATCTACAAAGCCACATTTCGCAAACACAAGGTGCCATGGCCAAGATATCCTCTAGAATAGCCTCAACACAAGTTTCACAAGGATAAAAGAAAGTAGACACATGGTGAGAAATCTTTTGCAGGATTAGTTCATAAGCTTCACAGAAAGCCATCTAGAAAATCTAAGCATGAGATATTACCATCACATCCACACAACTTAGCTCAAGCTCAATCATAGCAAAGAAAAATACAAGAAAGCATAAGAATCAAAACTCATCTACCAATGCATATATTACACATGAGATGCAATGCAAAAAAGATAAGATACATATACACAAGAGAACACCAACTCCCCGTCAAATGATGCCATAGGGATGGCAGACACCAAGCTCCCCCAGAAGAATAGCGAATCGCGAAGCATCTAGGGGCTTGGTAAGAATATCATCCAACTAGTGTTTAGTGTCAATGTATTTGAGCTCAACATCTCTCTTCTCAACATTGTTTCTCACTCTCTCAGGAAGTGGAATCGCACATTAATCTGTTTGACCTTACCATGTTGGATTGGGTTCTTGGCTAAGAATATGGCATTGGAGTTACACATGAGTGGAACACTCTTAAAGGTTAACCCATAGTATCTCATGGTAGATACTATCCATAGGATTTGTGAGCAGCAACATACTCAGCCTCTGTGGTGGATTTGGCTACACTTGACTGCTTACAAGAAGACCAATAAATCAAAGAAGTACCCAAGAAATGGCAAGTCCCAGAAGTACTCTTCCTATCAATTCTACACCCAGCAAAGTATGCATTCGAATACCCAATGAGATCAAGAGATCAGGATGCAGAGTACCAAAGACCAAACTCAAGGGTGAATTTGAGATACCTGAAGATGCACTTGATAGCCTTGCAATGAGTCACCCTTGGGGAAGCCTGAAACCAAGCATAAAGACACACTGCAAAGTGTATGTCGTGCCTTGTCGCCGTCAAGTACAAGAGATAGCCGATCATGCTCATGTACTCCCTTTGGTCCACTGCTTCATAGTCTTCATCTAGGTCAAGTGCTATTGTAGTGGACATTGGTGTAGTCAACGGCTTCACATTGACCATGTCGTACTTCTTCAGGAGATCCTTCGTGTACTTGGCTTGATGTATGAAAGTGCCTTTCTTGCACTGCTTGATTTGAAGTCCAAGAAAGAAGGTGAGCTCACCCATCATCGACATCTGAAATTCACTTTCCATGGCTTCCTGAAATCTAGACACAAGAGCATGAGAGGAACCACCAAAGATGATATCATCCACGTATATCTAAACCATTAGAAAGTCATTGCCATGCTTGTTTTTGAAAACCCACTTGGTTCCTATGACATTCACACAAACAGGAGGCTCTACTAGGGTCCTCTCAAAGTTCTCAAACTCATCATGCATGGCATTAACTCAATGTTCATCAGATAGTGCGTGTCCAACATCCCAGGATTCAAAGGTTGCAACAAATAGAGAATTGGTAAAGCAAGCAAGATGTGCAGACCTTGACCATGTTGTCCTCTCATAGAGATTACCGATCATTTGTTGAGATGGATGTTGACGCTGATTATGGTGAGGAGCTTCTCTCTCAAAGCATACCTCCCCCTCAACCATAGATGCTGGCTCGACAGCTACTGAAGTTGATGTAGAATATTCTAGACCCTCTGCTGGAGTGGTGGTAGCAGCAGGAACAAGCTCAGATGACAGATGAAGTGAAACATCATCATCATCGTCAAATCCCTGTAGGTCCTCATCTACAAAGATGCTCTCCTCTATCTCCTTGTTACCTGCAGACTCCACCATATTGCTTGTACAAGAGTTTGATTCATCAACGGTTACATCACAGAACTCTACGATGGTGTTAGTTTCCAAATTCAAAACTCTGTAGGAATGGCCATGAAGAGTGTAGCCAAGAAAGATGCCATCAGAAGATCTCAACTCAAACTTATCAAAATTGTCACGCTTAAGAATAAAGCACTTGGAACCAAAGGCAAGCCAATGAGAAACAGATGGCTTCCTCCCAAAACGTAACTCATAGGAAGTCACATTAAGAATTGAGCGCAAAAAAACTTGATTGGAAACATAATATGCAGTGTTAATGGCCTCAGCCCACAACCGCCTCGAAGTCCTATGCTCATCGAGCATCATCCGGGCCATTTCCACCAAGGTTCTGTTCTTTCTTTCGACCACACCATTCTGCTGGGGAACACGAGGTGCTAAAAAATTGATGCTCAATACCATGCTCAAGACAGAGAACATCAAAGGAGGAGTTCCTGAGCTCGGTGTCATTATCACTGCGGATTGCTTGTAATGCACCAGGGAGTTCCTTGAACAACCTCAAATCTAAGCTCCAAAAGTGATGAAACACTTCATCCTTGCTCTAAAGAAAGTAAACCCAAGAGTAGTGAGAGAAGTCATCAACAATCACAAGAACATACCACTTCTCACCCACAGAACGAACCCGAGAAGGACCAACAATGTCCATGTGAAGCAGCTCTCCAGGGCATTCAGTCATCACCAAATTGATTGGTGGATGAGAAGTGGCAATGATTTTGCCTTGATAATAAGGAGCACAAACCAAATCCTTATCAAATTTGAGCTTAGGCAATCCTCGGATCAAACCTAGGCTACTTAAGCGACAAAGCAAGTCAAAGCTCATGTGACCTAGTCTCCTATGTCATTTCTAGAGCTCAGAAAAAGATTGAGCAAACAAGCACTTGTGAGAACTAGGAGAGACAGCAAAATCAGCCTGAAAAACTTTCCCAATGCTAGAAATCCCACAAACCAAAGTGCACTTCCAAACCAACATCAAGCAATTGAGAGATAGAGAGGAGATTGTACTTGAGATGCTCAACCAAACCAACATCCTTGAGAGTGAATTTTTCATTTACCTTTACTGCGCTCCTTGCCTTCACTCTCCCTCTCTTGTCATCTCCAAAGGTCACATACTCCTGGCGCTTCAAGGGAGTGAGGCTAGAGAACCACTTTGCATCTCTGGTCATGTGGCGTGAACACCCGGAGTCCATTAGCCACTTGTTCTCAAGGCCTGCACCTGCTGCCTACAAAGAACGAGAAGGAAAGATCGATGGCTCAGTGCTAGGGTTAGTCAGAAAGCTTTGGGAATCCAGCACTTCACTATACGACTGGTAGTAGTCATCACAGTTCTTTGCACATTATCATTCGAACGCATGGGACGAGAACCATGATTTGGAAAATGTTGTCTGTCAAAGCGTCTTGATTTGAACCTTTGGTTGTGAGAATAGAAATCATCTATGTGAAAGCCAAATCCTCTGTTTCGTGAATCAAAGCCAATGGGGAAAATGTGGGGTGCCAAAGCGTTGCTGCGCAAAGCCTCTATTTCGTGAATCAAATCCATATGAGGGATGACCTTGTCCACGATAGACACGAGAAAAAGAGCGAGGCTGAAAATCAACAAAATCATCGTGATGCATATTTCTAGTTAATTCAGCTTGCATCCTCTCAATCCTCTTACGCCTATAACGGTACTCATCCAAGTGACCCTTACAACCATAGAACATACAAATGTAGACACTCTCATGTTTTGGATTTGTTTGCACAGGAGGTTTGGATTTTGGCTTCTCTGTTTGCTTTGGGTTTAAGGAAGGTTTGGGGTTAGGTGGATAGTATGTGTCAATGGTTTTGATAAATTGTTCCTCATCCTTGTAGCTAGAGCTAGGGACAAACTTACCCACATTTTCACTCTCTATGTTACACCTCTCAAAACCCAAGCCCAAGTTGTAGGTTGACCTACTAGAACTCTCTTTCACTCTTGCCAAGTCACTCTTAATCTTCTCCTCACCCACTAGAGTTCTTTGGAGATAAGAGTTGAGGTAGTCATTTTCTTGAACAATGTTCTTGTTTTCCTCTCTAGTGATTGCAAGCTTGTCCTTAAGAGAGCCACACACTACACATGGTGGTGGGAGAACTTTCAAGCGAGTCTCATGTAGCAGCTTGGACTCGAGCTATTTGACTTTGAGGGTATGAGCTTCCAACTCACTAGTGAGCTTGGGGCACTTCTGACATGCATCCAAAGGAGTTGATCTAGCCTTGAAATCATCAAGCTCTTTAATGGCACTCTCAAGCTGACTGGCAACTTGAGCATGCACACTTTCCCTCTATGCAAGATCATTCATCACAACTTGACAAGACTCACACTCTACAACAATGTCATCTTTGGCAAGCTTAGACCTAAGCGAAGTGATCTCCTACTCAGCACTCTCTAACTTAGACTTAAACTCTCTATTCTCGCGAACAGCACTGCGAAGCTTATCATCTTACATAAGCAAAACATCACGCAAATGATCAAGTTCAGAAGAGAGCTCATCAAGAGTGGGAGGTACCTCGCTTGTGTCGGAGTCAGAGCCACAGTCGGTGTCGTCATCGTTCTTTGCCATGAAGCAAAGCCCGGTCAAGTCGTCCTTCCTCTTGACTCATGGCTTCTCAACCTTCTCCTATGAGCTTGTAAGGCCTTCGCTTGATGTGAGGTTGACATCGCTCAAAGCGACAGCGCAGGCGCGTGTGATGGCCTTGGTGAACTTCTTGGAGTTCTTGCCTTTCTTGTAGAAGGGGTTCTTCTTCTTCTTGAAGTCTTTAGTGTTGTTGTTGTGGTACTCGGCCTTCTTCTTCTTCTTGGGGCAGTCAGCAATGAAGTGTCCCGGGTCACCACACTCGAAGCAGGTTCTTGAACCACCTCCTCTTCTCTCCTTATAGTTGTTGTAGAACTTTCTGAACTTCCTTGTGATCAAGGACAGCTCCTCATCAGGAATGCACTCCATCTGTTCATCGGAAGCTGCAACAAGAGAAGATAGAGCAAACTCCAAAGAAGACTTGTCAAGTGAGGGGTTAGTTCCATAAGAAACACCACTGTAACTACTCTTTTGAGAGCTAGAAAGCAAAGTCATGCTAGAAGCATGATTGACATGATTAGGACGAGATTTTCTAGACAGTTCATGAGATTTTTGCTTGCTACACAGTTGCTCACAATTCAGGGTATTGAAATCAGCAGTTTCCTCTAAAGCAGCAATTTTAAACCCCCCCCCCCCCCCCCAAACATTTTCATCAAGTGAATACAGCAGTTGCTTAGCTCTATCATTATCATTGTACACAGGGTTACCACAAGCCTTCAAGTTGCAGACAATTGCCTCAAACTTACGAAAAGTTTCATCTAGTGACTCGCCAGGATTTTGTCCAATGGTTTGATATTGTCTATTGTAAGAATCCTTATGCATAGACTTGACTTGATTGGTACCCTCATGGTACGTGCAAAGCTTTTCCCAAATTGCATGAGCAGTGTCAAGATGTGTAACACGATCATGTTTACTGCTACCTAGAGCAGAGAGCAGAATATTGACAGCTTTGTAGTTGCTTTCATACCTATTTACCTCACCAATGGGTGCAGTGTTGAGGTCGGCAAGTATGTTGTATTCTAGCTCGACGATGTCTCAGATAGCATGTTCATGACTCATGAGATAAGCCTTGGTCCATGACTACCAATAGGGAAAATCTTCTCCATCGAACATTCATAGCTTGATCGCACGCTTCTCTATGTCTCCTTCAGATCACAAAGCTGATGAAGGTAAAATAGTGATCAAACTGGCTCTAATACCAATTGAACGACCGAGAAAAGGTGACCAGAGGCGGGATGAATGGGAGCCAATTAAAATTCTTCTCAAGAACTTGGCCTATATCCCAATTACAACCCGAACCAACCTCGGAAAGAATCACCAAGGTAACACACACCAGCTTTTGATGTGCTAACCCTAGGAATGACTCACAACAACAGAAGAACTAGAGAGAAGCAAAGAAAAACAACCAAGACTTGAAACTAGGAAAGAAAACACAGAATAGGCAATTTAGACTCACCATGGACAGCGCCGGTCAGGGGCATCGGTAGTGCTGATTAAGAATTTTCTCCCATACCGGCAGTGACGGTTCAGGTATCGCTAGTGCCAAATGACATCAGAAAGAATATAAAATTCTCAGTAACAACATCGGTTGTGCCGATCCAGATTTTTAACCCCGCATCAGTAGTGCCAGTGCAGAGATCGGCAGTGTCGATCGACCCCTGATAGAACAGGATTTGGCTCAGGATTAGACAAAAACTTGACCAAAACCTAATCAAACGAACTCCAAACCTCACGATTTTTAGACCAGCCAATCCTCAACACATCACAATCCTAATCCTAGAAGATCCACTCAATTGGCTCAAGGAATCATCACGAAATTCAGATCTTGTGCCAAGAACACCAAAAAGGGAAAACTTGAGAAAACTTTCAAATTGAAGGTGCTAGACTTTATTATTTGGTCAAGGATCCACATAGGATTGTTCTAGCTCATCATAGGACCAAGATCCCCCAAAAAATCCGCCAAAAACTTTCCCAAAAGTAAGATCGAAAATTCCCATGAAAATTGCTCTGAAAATAGAGAGAAAGAGAAATTCGGGGTTTAGGGAGAGAGGAAGATCTTAAGCATGAAAATAACTCTCATATCATTTAAACATGCTTACAAGATCCATGGATACAAGGCTAGGAAGCCACCCTCTTCCTCCCACTATTTGGAAGAGAAAGTGATGTCTCTCACACACTCTCTCCTCTCCTCTATTACATGAAGACCTCTCCTAGCATTTTGAAATGAGTTCCTAAGACAAGGCTAATGGGAAGAGGCACCTCTCCCACCAGCCACACCTCTCCTTATATAGGCCTACGGGTTGTCCTAAAGACCATCCTACCCCTTACCTACAATACACTTCCACCTACCACCAGAGGCATAACCATCCATCTTTTTCCTTGTCGCCCGAATGCCATCGAGCCCTTCACGACTTTGCTTCACCTCGACTCAAGCTCCATGATGGTGCCACGTGCACTTCCAATCACTGCCAAACCGCCTTGCATGCTTCTCAAAGCGCGACTTCATGATGTCAACGCGTGTCATCTTGTCCTACGATCCTGACCACTGGTAAGTCTCTCTTGGTCCCTGTCCATTAGGCTCCCTTGTCACTTGCACCGGCATCCCGCTCGCCTTGACTTGGTCAACACGCCATCTTCATCGCCACCACGGTTTTGAGGCTCAACCGCGAAACCATCAGTGCTTCTCGCCTCTCCATATGAACGGTGTGGATCAGCCTTGACTTCACCCGGCATCCCGATCGTCCGGCCCCAAGTCCCCTACTTGTGTCCGATCCTCTCGTCGTTGACCGCCAAGTTGACTTCATTGACCTACACATCATGAGACAAGCAAACACATTTCCCATCTCCTACCACTTCACCAATACTTCCACCAACGCCGGTTAGTCAAAACCATGACATGCACAAACTCATGCAATCCCTAGATTCCCGCATTTCAACTCAAGCACCGAATCAACCAAAGGCAAATACTCATCACATACTGCAAATCATGGCACTTATCCACATGGTTTCTCACGTGGCTCAAAGACGAGTGACCCATACATTCCCAACTCGCAAATGACTAACCAATACATACTTGAGAAAATTGTTTGTTGAGTCATATGTGTGAGGAGAGCTATGGTGGAACACCATCATTGTGGCGCCCCTTCCTGGAGGATCGAGGTCCCGACGGTGCTGATAACGCAGACACTTGATAATACAACATTGGTTCAAATTTAAATTTAATATTACATCAATTGGTCATCAGAGTGCAGCGGAATATTACAAGTTCATAGTGTATTTGAAAACACAGCGGAAGCAATTACGATAAAGCTACGAGCTCCACAGTACATCATAGTAATGGTTCATGCCTGAAGAACCATCACTCTAGCATCACACATCATCACTGCGGTGGGAAGTCGGACTCCCAGTGGGCAGTCCAACCCTCAGGGACTTGCATGTCCCAGGGCAGCACATCTACAGGCAATTCTACTTCTTCATTACCTGAAAACAACAGTGGCACAAAGCCTGAGTACTAATTACTCAGCAAGTCTTACCCGTCGCATGTCTAGACATGCAATGGCTCTAATAGGTGGCTCGTTTGGAAAGACTCGCACTAAGCAACCTATTAGTTCTACCAAGTTTTATTTCTCAAAATTAACTGGGTAGAGTAGAAATGTAACTTTGGTTGCAATAACAAGATAATAGAGCAATACATAAAGTAAGTGTAACAAAAGAGCAATAATTGTAACATCAATGATAAACATCATAGTTAATTTCCAATACCACGTTCAACTACGTGACAACGCAATGACCAAGTGGTACTCATTATGCGAGGGACAGCAACTGCAATTAATTTACACCAGAAGGGATAACCCGAGATACACGACACATACGCACTCGTTAAGGTCGTATATGGCAACTTTTCGCAAGGACGAAACACAACTTGGTCCAGGTCCAGTCTCAGCGAGTGGGCCTGCCATTCTGCCAACAGTACTTTGCGGTATGAACCACCCACTCCAGCAGCAGAAGGGTCAACGACCACTGTACTAGGTACCGTCCTCATTGTCGCGCCAATGCTATATCAATTTACTAGTGCCCATAGACTAGCATGCATTCGGTACTGTTCAATACTTGACCAAGGGGCCGACCACGGATGGGTCCTAGGTTCGACAAGGCAGGGCTACCGTAGTCAACACCCATGTATTGCTGCAAACCTACACATGCATCTTCCTACCCGGTCATAACAGTAAAATAAACTTCTTTTTAGGTTCCCGTTCTAGTGGTCAAGTTCATTTCTTAGTATCGATATCTATCGCGTCTAGCAATTACTAAGCACAGCGACACAGTACCGATACTACCAAAGTTCTAATGACAGTGGCGTAGGTCATCTGGGTATCATGCAAGTGGGTTCCAATCAACTCCTATGACCTAATGCAATAATCACAGACACTAGTAATATTGAAAACTAGCAACATTATAAAAGGGCGAATGTAAACCGGGGCTTGCCTGGATCGATGTTAGTGCTAGCAACTACAACGTCTTGCTCTTGGGGATCAAGGTCCTTCTGTAGATCCTCTTCTTCCTGCTCCGGGTTGTTGTTGACTATATGATAGAATTGAATTGTCGGTATTATCAAAATACCATAGAAGCAATGATATGATGCTCAATGTCTTCAAATGTTGATTATTATTATGTTCTCGAAGCCATATGCTTCAAAGAAACAAATTAAGCAATTGCAACAGTAACCAATCGATTCTGATCTTGAGTGATTTATCATGAACAGGGACATAGATGAATTGTATTTTTACCAATTTACAGCCTCTGTATATAATTACTCTAATTACTAGCATTTATTAAAGTAAAATAGTAGTATGAGCAATTAATTTAATTAAGTAAACTTAGGTTTCTGGACTTGTGTAAATTACTAGGCACAGAGGCTTGTGTGAGTGATTTTTGTGCCACGTGGCAGGGGCCAATTAATTATAAAATAATTACTAGAATTAATTTAAGCAACCACACAAAATAAATTCCAGAGCCAAAAATAATTCATATTTTTCTAAACCAAAAATTGTGGTGATATATAATTATGTAATTATTAAGCTAACAAATTTTATTTGAGCTTCATTGGATTTAAACTCGATTTACTATGAGTTTCCAAAGATTTATGCATTTTCTGGCAATTTTCTATTTTTTGGGCGGTTTCCACGTTGGAGCCACGTGGGTGACATGTCGACTCCATGTCGGATGCCAGTGGGACTGCCAGTCGGCTTGCCGGAGCAGCGGTTGCCTCGCCGGAGGGCTTGTCAGCAGGGGCTACGCGGGAAGAAAGCTCGCCGCGGGAGCAAATAAACGACGTGCGCACCAAGGCGAAGGGGATGGAGGGGTTCGCGAGGAGGGGTTCTCACCAGAAGACCGTCGACGGCGAGAGGCGGTGGAGGAAGATCTTTGGCGACTTCGCGAGGATGGCTTGGAGCAAGGGCGGGATCGGCTCCTATAGCTTCACGACAGCACCACGGAGAGCGGCATCAAGTCGACGTGAGACGGGGATGGCCGGAAGTAGGAGCTCATCGTGGGGCGGCTTCGGTGATCGCCGGCGACGGTTTGGGGCCGGGGAAAAAGCAGAATGCCAGTGACTTTGCACATGAAAACAGGAAGGAGTCAAGGCGAGGTCGTTCGGCCGAGAGTTGCGTAAACGATAGAGGAGGAAAGAGGGAACGGGGCTTACCGGAGATGGCCAATTTTGGTCGACGGCTGAGGAGGTCACCGGAACTGTGGCTCTCATTATTTGTTCAATTGGACTGAGCTCATGTAGGGAGTTGTCACGGAAGTGGCCTGGGGAGCTAGAGGGGAAGTGAGCGGTGTGTGGGTGCTCTTGGCTGGGCTGGGAAGGCAGTGGGAGAGCGGGGCAGCGCGTCGAGGTTGAACTCTACAATGGCAAGATGGCAGGGAGAGGGGAAATGGCAGAGAGCAGAGAGTAGAGAGCGAGAGAGTGTGTGCTGGTGAACTCGTGGGCTCGCTTTCAAGTTGCGTAGAGGGGAAGGAGTGAGTGGGGGGAGTGGGAGCGACGAGGGCGGGTGGAATTGAAGTTTTCCCAGTCACGGCAGTGGTGTGCAGAGAGGGAGAATGATGGCCGTTGGGCGGGCTCGCGGTGAGGGGACAGGGCGGAGGGCAGAGGTGCATGCGTTGATGTTGTAGCGCGCGCGCGTTTCCAAGGGGGAGTGAATGATGTAGATATGGCCCGATCTTCCGAGAGGTAAGGGGATAAACTCAAATTTGGGGAACTCGGCGTCGACGACCCGGCTTGAATCAGACAAGATCCAACCCCGCAACCGTTACACCAAGCACAACTTGATTGTTCCTGCAAGCGAAATCGAGAACACAAGCAAGAGAGGATAAACACGCAATCTAAAATTGCAAATATGGATGAAGCAAATAACAAGAAAAGGTTCAAGCTCTGAACACAAAAGGACTAATCGCCACAGTGGTGTAGAACAAGAACAGGGGCCCTGGATTACTGTAAAAGGACTTGTCACCACAGTTACAATAATTCGATCAAGTTTCTCTCTGGAAAACTGAACTAAACAAAACCTGAAAATAAAAGACGGCGGCTACTGAGTTTATGTAGGAAACAAAGACGTCCTAGGGTTGGGGGCTACCAGGGGGGGGCACATGGGCTTAAGGCCCGACACGATACATGGCCAAGTTGGCCCAAAATAGGTGGCACAGCACCTTGTGATGGTCACATATTATGACTCACGACCTTCTGGAGCTTGGACCAGAACCAAAACGACGGCGTCATCGTCATCTTTCCAATGCATCAAAGAACGCATCATTTGGACGTCGGATGTGGGAGATATCATCAAAACTGTGAAGGAGTGTCGGCTGAATCCGAGACGAACACGGCGACCGAGTTGGTGACGACATGTAACTTGGGGAAGGCCATGATATGCGCGTATCCAGCATGGTGATGTCCTCATCATCCTCCCATTCTTGAATTGGAGTCGCCCTCGACTCCATCTCAGCATCAATCTCCTGCAAAAGGTTAGTACTAGCAGAATGCAAAGTACAAGATACATGACCATCAATAGAAGATATATCATGACAAAGCATAGTATAGCAAGGTGCATCATGATTATCACAAAGATCAGTAACAGTAGATGTCATAGCAAGAAAAGCACCTCCCTTTAACTGAATAGCCTTATGTTTAACATCAAAAAGTTGTTTTTTATCATGTTTATTCTCAGTATTTTCAGCAAACAGTTTAAAATGATTTCTAATATCAGCAGGCAATAACGGACGCAAAGTAATATTCCTGTCCTTATGCACGAATGTATATGTATTTGTTCTACCATGATGGGCAGCATCCGTATCATATTCCCAAGGACGGCCTAATAAAAGCGAACATGCTTGCATAGGTACAACATGAAAATCAGCAAAGTCTTGATAAGAAGCTACTGAAAAGTGTATGCGTGCTGATCGAGTTACCTGTGCCGTACCACTATTCTTGAACCATTTGATGTGGTAGGGCTGATGTAGTGCATGCATGGTCAAGCCAAGTTTGCTTACCAAATCAGAACTTACCAAGTTGTTACAGCTCCCAGTATCAATGATGGTGAGAACACGGCGGTCCGCAACAATGAGGTACATGTAGAATAAATTGTTGCGTTGTTGTTCTTCCTCTTGTCCCACCCGAGTGGTCAACACACGCTGTACAATGAGGCTAGGAAAGCCCACGGTGGCAGCAATAGAATCAATGGCGGTAGTCTCCTGCTCCTCCATCGAATCCGCAACAAGGTTAGGCATACGAGCAAATTCATCTTCAACATCACTAGAACTTTCATACCCATCAGCGGTAGCGATGAAAGCACAACGACTAGGGCAATCCTTCATGACATGTCCCATGCCCTTGCAGCGGTGGCAAATTATGGTGGTAGAGGAGCCACTCCTAGTACCGGAAGTAGTAACCTTCTTCTGGAGTTGGTGCTGCACACTAGACGATTGCGCTGCAGAAGTAGGCGCAAGTGGAAAAGTTGTTGCTGGTGTCTTAGCAACATGACTCTTCAAGTTCTCTACTCCGGTGCGTTGCTGGAGATATTGCTCAGTGTTGGACCTGCAAGATTGTTGTGGAAGGCGATCATGTACTTCTTGTTCAGCCTTAAGAGCAATATGATATAATTGGCTGAACCTATTCCACTCTTTATAGTCAACAATATTCTGGATATCACGGTTCAAACCACCAAAAAATCTAGCACTAGTTTCAAGATCATCTTCATGTATATCACAACGTGCTAAACCAATAAGCAATTCCTGATAATATTCCTCTACTATTTTACTACCTTGTGTTAAAGATTGTAATTTCAAACGTAAATCACGTTAGTAATAAGGAGGAACAAAACGAGATTTCATGCGTTGTTTCAAAACAGACCAAGTGGCAGGTATAGCAGCATTAGTATTGCAAAGATCATTCCACCAAAACAGAGCAAAACCTGTAAACTCACTAATAGCAAGTCTAACTCTATGCTCAGCAGGAACTAAATGAGAATTAAATTTTTGTTCAATAGCAAGTTCCCAATCTAGGTATGCTTCAGGGTCAGCACTACCGGCAAAAGGTGGTATGTTAAATTTGGGCTTAACAAAAGTATCAGTATTACCACGATTGTTATTACCTCCCATACCGTGTCGATTACGGTGAAGACGGTCTGCATCATGGTCAAAATCATCATTAGCAGCAGCTCGTTGAGGTGAAGGTCGTTGTTCCACATCCTCAATGCGGTGGACAACAGTGTTGATGTGACCCATCAACTCGGCAAACTTCGTTTCCATGAATGTACACTGGTCCGAAAGAAGCTTCGTGAGCTCGGCCTTGGAGACGCAATCATTAAAGTCTGTAGGGGACTCCAACTCTCCAGGTGTCCCTTTCCCTTTCTCTGACATGGTTAAAAGCAAAAGACAAGACTAAACAAAAAGATTAGCCCTATCAACTAGCAGGCAGCAGAGGGTGTAGAAAGTGGAAAACAATATCAGAAGCAATGTATCACAATCTTACAAGTGTTCTTATCAAAGCCATATAGGTCGACACAATCTGTAATTGAGCTTGGGTGTAACAGTTGCAAGGAAAAAACCTGTGCTGTAAGATGTATAGCTTGGAAGGCTGTAATATGTATGTCACTGGAATACAATTCAATAACGGGGGGGGGGGGGGGGGCAAATCAAAATCTTGATTTTTTTTGTATGATTTTTCTACTATTTTTCTGTGATAGAGGAACACAAAGGAAGGAACGACAAGAAGTTTCAACTCAAACAGAGAAAAAACAAAGGGTAGGCAAAATCTCAAAGTTTCACCGAAAGCGCTATTTTTGACTTGACAATTTTTTTCTATTTTTTCCCGATTTTTTTGAATTTTTTGACGAGGGCACATAGGGCAAAGCCCAGTGTGGATCACCTCAACTTTGAGTCAAAAATCTGCTGTAAAAATTTCAGCCCAATCGGAGCAACAAGCGAAAAGTTATGCTTGTTTTACCGAAGGTATGTCAAGATAGGGTTTGAGGGGTGAGGGGGGGGGGAACCGAATCGGGTAGGGTTTTTTTTGTTGGCAACAGATTGTGGGTGTGGTGGGTGGGTGACACGATGGTGAATCCAATGGAAAACACGATGGTGATGGTGGTGTGCAGCGGAGATCAAAACACAAACCAAATCGAAACACAAATTCAAACCAGCAACTGAACTCGACTAGGACACAAACTCAACACTACGGACTCTAAAATTAAATTATGTAAAGGCTAAACAGTGTCTGGGATGGTGGGGAAATTTTTTTTTGTAGGCTTTTTCGTGAACAAAAGGTGATGAACACAAATGAATCTAAAGGGAAGAACACGATAATACCTCAAGGGAACCTGGAAATCTGATACCACTTGATGTAGATATGGCCCGATCTTCCGAGAGGTAAGGGGATAAACTCGAATTTGGGGAACTCGGTGTCGACAACCCGACATGAATCAGACACGATCCAACCTCGCAACTGTTACACCAAGCACAACTTGATTGTTCCTGCAAGCGAAATCGAGAACACAAGCAAGAGAGGATAAACACGCAATCTGAAATTGCAAATATGGATGAAGTGAATCACAAGAAAAGGTTCAAGCTCTGATCACAAAAGGACTAATTGCCACAGTGGTGTAGAACAAGAACAGGGGCCCTGGATTACTGTAAAAGGACTTGTCGCCACAGTTACAATAATTCGATCAAGTTTCTCTCTGGAAAACTAAACTAAACAAAACTTGAACTAAAAGACGGAGGCTACTGAGTTTATGTAGGAAACAAAGACGTCCTAGGGTTGGGGGCGACCAGGGGGGGTGCCCACAAAATGGGCTTAAGGCCCGACACGATACATGGCCAAGTTGGCCCAAAATAGGTGGCACAGCACCTTGTTATGGTCACATATTATGACTCACGACCGTTCTGGAGCTAGGACCAGAACCAAAACGACGGCGTTGTCGTCCCCTTTCCAACGCATCAAAGAACACCTCGTTTGGACGTTGGATGTGGGAGATATCATCAAAACCGTGAAGGGGGGTCGGCTGAATCCGAGACGAACGCGGCGACCGAGTTGGTGACGACTTGTAACTTGAGGAAGGCCATGATATGCGTGTATCCAGCATGGTGATGTCCTCATCAGTGAAGGTGAGCCAGGTGGTGCGCCGGCGACAGGGAGGAGCCGGCAGGCTCTGCGCCAGTAAGGAGGAAGCAGATCAAGATTTTACACTGCGCCCCCTGATCTTTTAGATTTAGTGCAAACAGGTCCCTAGTCAAAGCTGATTTTCATTAATTCAAAATAAAATAGCTAGGGACTTCCTAAATTAGTGAAAATTGGAGGACTGACTTTTTAAATGGTGGAGAACACTTTGGTGAATTTTATTTGAAATTTTCATAAACATATTTTTAGAATTAATTAAATGCATTAATTTGTTACTTAAGAATCAATTAATTAATTAAGAGTCTTGCCAAGCAGATAAAATGCCCAATAATTTCATAAAATTCTATTTTATTATTACCAACATGATTATGAATTTATTTAGCATAAGTTGTATTGAAATTTTTGAATTGCTTCAATAACTTGATTGCAGGGTTTTTATTGGCCTAGAATTAATTAAAAGGGAGTGAGTCCTAATATTTCATGCTATGTTGTTCATGACCTAAGCTCTCCATGTTGGTTAAATGAAGTGTGACACCTGGGGTGTCACAGCCCTCCCTCCTTAAAGAAATCTTGTCCCGAGATTATGAATCAAGGCAAACTAGAGGGAAGTACGGTGGTCAAAACATACCTTCTCGCGAGGATCTTCACGGGTAGTGAGTTCTCAGAAACTCTTCCGATTCCCAAGTAGACTCATCTTCTGAGTGGTTACTCCATTGAACTTTGTAGAATTTGAGGGTTCTATTACGGGTCGTGCGCTCTTTCTTGCGAGGATCTTCACGGGTTGTTCGGAGTACGTGAGATCGGGTTGGAGTTGGTCATACTCTTCCAAAATTTTGTCGATGGGTGGCTTGAGACATCGCTTAAGCTGGGAGACGTGGAAGGTGTGATGAACTCCGGTTAGATTAGCGGGTAACTCTAGCTTATAGGCCACGTTTCCACATCATTCTAGAATTTGGAATGGTCCAATATAACGGGGAGCTAGCTTTCCTTTGACTCCAAACTGTTGGATACCCTTCATAGGCGACACCTTGAGATAGACTTAATTGCCCTTGTTGAAGTACAGTGGTCTGCATCATCTGTTTGCATACTTCTCTTGATGGCATTTAGCGGCTTTAAGATTGGCTTGGATGGTACGTACTTTTTCTTTCGCATCCTTGACAAGGTCAGGACCAAAGGTTACTCTTTCTCCAGATTCAGACCAGTTTAGCGGCGTTCTACAACTGTGACCATAGAGTGCTTCAAATGGCGACATTTTTAGACTCTCTTGGTAACTGTTGTTGTATGAGAATTCCGCATAAGGCAAATACGTATCCCAATTACCACCATGAGTTAAAACACATGCTCTAAGCATATCTTTCAAAATTTAGTTGACACGCTCAGTTTGTTCATCCGTGGTGGCATGGTAAGTAGAACTCCGGATCAGCTTGGTACCCAAAGATGCATGCAGTTGTTCCCAAAAACGAGCAACAAACTGTGAGCCACGATCTATAACAATGGTCTTGGGCACTCCATCGAGACATAGAATTCTTGCTATGTATAGCTCTGCATATTGTCGTACATTATGTCTATTGTTGACTGGCAGGAAGTGGGCAGATATGGTGAGTCTGTCCACAATGACCCAAATTGAATCATGCTTTCGAGAAGTGAGAGGGAGACCAACAAAAAAATCCATGCTGATGTCTTCCCATTTCCAAGCGGGGATACTCAATGGTTGAAGTAATCCGGCCTGTTTCAAATGATCATCCTTAACCCTCTGACACGTATCGCATTCCGTGACATACCGAGCAATTTCTCGCTTCATCCTTGTCCACCAGAAATTCTTCTTCAAGTCTTGGTACATTTTATTACTAACCGGATGGATAGAATATTTGGAGTGGTGTGCTTCATCCAAGATCTTCCGTCTAAGTTCAAAGTCCTTTGGTACTACTAAACGGTTATTGAACCACAGAGTACCGTTCAAGTCTTGGGTGAAGCATTTTGCTTTGCCACCCTTAATGTTTTGTCTGATATGATTCATACCAACGTCATTTTTCTGTGCAGCAACAATTTCTTCACAAATGGTAGAATGCACACTTAGGTTGCTAACCACTACAACAGGTAAAATGTGAAGGCTAGGTTCCGAATTAGTTTCGTGGTCATTTCAGTCCTGAACTTCTAGCTCTAAGTTGTTGCAGTGGACCTTTCTGCTTAATGCATCGGCGACTACATTAGCCTTGCCTGGATGATAATGAATCTCCAGGTTATAATCCTTAATCAGTTCTAGCCATCAACGTTGTCTCATGTTTAGATCAGTCTGGGTGAATATATATTTCAAGCTCTTATGGTCTGTGTAGATGTGCACTAAGTTGCCGAGCAAATAATGCCTCCATATTTTTAGTGCAAGTACAACTGTAGCTAGCTCCAAATCATGAGTTGGATAGTGCTCTTCATGCTTCCTTAACTGTCGAGATGCATAGGCTATGACATGACCTTCTTGCATGAGTACACATCCATGTCCTATCCCAGACGCATCACAATATACATCGAATGACTTGGTGATGTCGGGTTGAGCCAGTACTAGGGCAGTTGTCAATAATTTCTTACACGTTTGAAATGCTTCTTCACAATTGCTATTCCAATTAAACTTTTTCTCCTTTTTCAGCAGCTTCGTGATGGGTTTGGTCAGCCGAGAAAAAATTGGAATGAACCTACGATAATATCCGGCTAGCTCGAGAAAACTGTGCACTTGGTGAACTGTTTTTGGTGGCTTCCAATCTAGCACGTCTTGAACTTTGCTAGGGTCTACCGAGATTCCTTCTGCAGAGACTATGTGACCAAGGAATGGCACACGGTCCAACCAAAATTCACACTTGCTGAATTTTGCATACAACTGGTGAACTCGTAGATGTTGAAGAACAATGCGAAGATGTTCAGCATGCTCTTCCTTGGACTTAGAATAGACGAGGATGTCGTCAATGAATACTACCACAAATTTGTCCAACTCTTGCATGAATACCGAATTCATGAGATACATGAAATGAGCTGGGGCGTTTGTCAATCCGAATGACATTACTAGATACTCGAATAATCCGTATCTAGTAGAAAAGGCGGTTTTCGGAATATCTTCTGCTCTGATTTTGATTTGAAGATAACCCGAACGGAGGTCAATTTTTGAAAATACCTTAGCACCAACCAATTGATCAAAAAGGATATCAATTCGTGGTAACGGGTATTTATTCTTGATGGTAACTTCGTTGAGAGGTCGATAGTCAACAATGAGACGCAGAGATTTGTCCTTCTTCACAAAAATAGCAGGGCAGCCCCAAGGTGAAGTGCTTGGGCGAACGAATCCCTTTTCCAATAACTCATTCAACTGCTTTTTCAATTCGGCTAACTCATTCGGGGCCATTTTATAAGGTCGATGAGATATCGGAGAAGTTCCTGGCTGTAGCTCTATCTTAAATTCCACTTCACGGTCAGGTGGTAGGCCAGAGATATCTTCGGGGAATACGTCCGGATACTCGCAAACAACGGGGATGTTCTCGAGCGACTGCCCTTCCAAGTGATGGACAATCAGGGCTTTCGATGAATTGATGTTTAGAGAAAATGTGTCCTCTCCATGCAAAGGGGAGTTGAGGTGAACAATATGGGGCTCGATGTCTAGCATGGCTCTATGGGTTTTCATCCAGAACATGCCAAAAATCAAGTCAATTCCCTGGTGGCTAAGCATGATAAAATTCATGGGGTAGATTTTCTTGTTTATTTCCAAAGGGGCTTTACATACTATTTGATTGGCACTAATTTGCCCAGCGGGGGAACAAATTGTGTAGCATATTTCTATAGTCTGGGGTTGAAGATTAAGTTTTTGCACACACGCTTGGCTAATGAAATTATGCGTAGCACCAGAATCAAAAAGTGCAAGGACAGGCTGGCGATAGAGCGAGAGCGTACCAATCAGCACGGGTTCGTCCTGAGGGATATCTTCCGCATTGGTGTAGTTCACTTGGGCACCACGTGATGGTGCATTCACATTCCTGCTCTGGTTCTGACGCTGGTTGTTGTTATTGTTGTTGTTGTTGCGCCTTGGTGCAGTGCAGTTCTTTGCAAAGTGGCCGGTACGACCACAATTGTAGCAAGGGTAGTTGCCTGCACGATCAGCAGGCAGTGGCGCACGAGCACTCGGGCTCCCTTGTTGCTGATATGGCGCACGGTGCTGAATGTTCTGCTGTTGATAAGGTGCACAAGGTGGGAAGTTCTGCTGCTGTGGTGATCTTGTGTAGTTCGGGCCAAATCGTCGCTGAAACTGTTGCTGCGGTGCTGCCCAAAAACATTGTCCGTTGGGTTTAGTATATATCAGGCGATGCTTCGCCTGCGGGGCAGCAGAGGCAGTAGCAGGGGCCTTTCTCTTGCGGTCTTCTTCTTCAACTTGGCGCATAGCACCTTCCTGGACAGTAGCAGCATTGACCAGATCATTGTATGTGCCAGTCATCTGCCAAGTCAGACGTTCCTTGAGCGTGGCCTTCATCCCACGCAAGAATGCGTATCTCTTCTTTTCCTCAGTATTAACATACTCAACGGCATACTGAGTGAGATGATTGAAAGCTTCAGAATATTGGAGGACATTCCTCCCTCCTTGTTTTAGATCCATAAATTCCTGGAACTTTCTCTTCATGTGACCAGCGGAGATGATATGAGCATGAAAAGCAGCCTTGAAGTCATTCCATTCCACGCGGCATCCAGCGGGCAGAGAAGCTTCATAGTTGGCCTACCAAGCACTAGCAGAGCCATGGAGTTGTTGGGCGGCAAACAGCACCTTCTGGTGCTCGGTGCACTCCAGCAGACCGAATTTAGACTCGGTCTAGCGCAACCAGTGGTCGGCGTCTAGCGGTTCTCTGGCACGCTCAAAGGTGGGTGGATGGGTACCCAGGAATTCTAAGTAAGTGCTCTGATGGGGCTGGTTGTTGCGGTTGTTGTGGTTATCTCCACGTCCAGCCAGGTGAGTCCTGATGTCGACCAACCGACGGAGCAGCTCGGAGTCATTCTGCTGCCTGTTGAGTGCAGCGGCCAGGACTTCAGCTAAGGAAGGCTCAGTATTCGCTCCTTGCTGAGAGCTCTCCGGATCTTCCTGGTTCCGAGTACGCACCATGCTGCAATTTATATGGTTGCACATTAGTTGGTTCTCATAACATTCCATAAAATCACATGCACAAAATGTAAATTTGCAAGTGGTACGATAAATTCTCAGAATGACATCCATCTTCATTGATTCAATCCAGTCTGCACAGCTGTTAAAGGACATCATCACACGGTTCCTTACATATATGTGTCGTCGCCTAGTTACGATATTGCGGACACAACATGCAAGATTCACACTTTTACATCGAACTAGGGATGCATATACTACACAACCGTACACAGGGGTAGCAAATTGTCTACTCCTGGCCTAAGTCTTCCAGCTCTTCTGGTTCTTCCTGTTCCATAGGTTCTCCTGGTTCCTCCAGATCCATCATTTCCTCGTCATCAACAATGGCAGGTGCCATCTCCACATCGTCTTGTTCTCCATACTCTATGAAGATCTCATCCCAATTCCCTTCAATAGGAAGATGGGCAGCCTTGAATGCGTTCAAGTCATCTTGAGCCTCAATCATGTCATGCTCAAAATCCGCTGCATCCTGCAAGGCTTGGTTACGTTCTTCTAGAATTGCTTCCATCTCTTCATTCTTGGCTTGGATTTGCTGATTCAGTTCTGCAATTTCTTCATCTTTAGCTTGTTTTTGGACCTCAGAAAGTTGTAGTGCAGAATGGAACACATCCAATCACCAGCACAAGTTTGTGCACAAAGCGAATGTGGATAGACCATAATACTCTATTATGGGTAGCATAGGATCATGGTGGCGGTGGTTTGGATCAAAGATGAAATCCACATGCCTCATCCATTCGAAATCCGTCACATCATTAATGGGTAGCAAGGCAATGGGTGTTCTAGCCACATCATGCTTGTGGTCTTCACAGAACCGAGTAAGTGCCTTGAATGCAGCTACATTCCAGGTGGAAGGTAGATCGGTCCCGGTGACACTAAGGGTCGAAGATTCCTATACGGGGATGACGAAGTAATTGGCGGGAACTGCCACATGGATGATACATGAGGGGACTCCATGCTCCTGGAATTCCTTGCCAATATAGGTGGGAGGAATGGAATATCCAAATCTCTGGAGAACTCTCCAAAACAGGTGAACCATCCCTGTGAACTCCAGGCCATCGGTAATTTCCCAACCTTGTGGTGGTTGTTCATTGTTTTCAGCCATCTACAAAGAAAGTACTTTGATTGAGTCAATAAGTATGATTAACTTTGTTGTAACAACAATAGCTACTAATGGTACATCAAATGCACAGCGCAAATCATCATAGTTTCCATACATGACTCGGAATATGTACCCCTCGAGTTACAAAAACATCTCACGCATCAACCCCAAAATACAACAACCTCGCGTGGTTCGATAAAAGTTACCTACCCACTGATCTTGACTACCGAGACTAGGCTAGTCTACCCTCATCCTCCTAGGTCCTGCCTCGGGCGGGTGCCTCGTAGTCCATGTCAGACTCCTCATCCATATCCTCCTATGGGTCCTCCTCCTCCAGTACTGCCAGTGGTGCAAGGGCTGCCTCAAGCTGCTACTATAGGCCCTGGTTCTCCTAGGCCAAGGTCTTTAAATCCTCTCCCATAAGCTCCATCTCGTGTTGTGCAGCCGTCAACTGATGCTGCAGGTTCTCATTATGGTTGGCGCGCTGCTGCATAATCACGCCATGTCTGTCAACCTCCCACACGAGGGTGTCGTGCTGTCCAGTTACCTCAATAACACGAGTCTCACTCGCCTCAAGAGCAGCGGTCAGCCGCTGAATCTCTCTCTGTTGTGTGTCAACCTGTGTCTGCAGGTCATTCCTCTAAACCCAGACCTGCTCTACCTCAACCAGTATGATACTGCTGTGGCTGCTAGCCTCCTCATCCAAGTTGAGGAGGTACTCGGAGTAGTAGGACACACGGTGGTACCCTACGTGGTACGTCGAGTATTCGTCGCAGCCAATGCGCCTCACACGCCTCTGCCAGACCGAGTTGGCCTGGTGCCAGATGGGAATCATCTCAAACAGAGTCCCAGAGAGCGCTGCTGTGTGGCGCCCGCAGAAGTGTGTGGCGCCCGCAGAAATGGGTGAGAGCCCTGTGGGCAACTCTCTCCAAGCCCTCATGGAGGCTCCCACAAGTCGTCGTGCTCTCCAAACCCGCCATGTCGAGGTTGCGCGGGTGTGTGGGCACGCTGATGTGCACCTCAGCAAGAGTCATGCCGTGACGATGGACCTCACGGCCCTTGTAAGAGACCGGCTCATCGTAGCCCAACAAGCGTAAGAGATCCCACAACAGTGTAGGAAAGCCACGGTGGTGGAGTCCGGTGGTGTAGCACCACCCGTCGTGCGAAAGCTCCTCAAAACCGTGGTCACCCATCTAGAACATAAACCCAATGGTGAGTACAATGTTCCATGAGTAACAATGCATTTCATATATAGTGCTATGAAATACAGAAACAATGTTTTTGTTCACATTTTCTAGCCTCAAGGGTCAATGATACGGCAATGGGTCTCAAAACAAATTCAGTTTTAGATTGACATAGGCTTAATGTTTTGGCTCTACTGGACAGGGGAAAACTGGAAAGATGGTGAAACCTATTGGAGATGAAAACATACTTCTAGGGCTTTCTAGATTGTATTTAAACACCTAAAAATCCGAAGTATATCTTTAGTTATGAATTTTTGAAGTTGGCAACTAAAAACAGGACAGATTCTTATACTTATTAGGTTTAGAAAATTTTTATTCAGAGGTTGGTGAGCAAGGAGAGAACCAAATTTTAGTTTGGTTATAATGGGATGCATGATGCAAAACCTTCATTTTATTAACCTATCGTTCCTCACAACACAACACCTAAATTGCCGAGACTTAGCGGCACGGATATTTGGTGACGACCCGCTCTCAACACGTAAGTCATTCTAAAGGTTATACTAATGGCGTTAGCGTACCTGTAGAAGATTCATTGCAGAAACAATACATCAAATTCAAAAGAAACTACGAAAAGAAGCACAGTTCTACTAGTAATGATCCATGGAAAAAGGATCGCCCCATGATAAGTCACGAGCCAACAGTGTCTCGTATCCGCCTGCGAGCACAGACACCGATATCACGCGTGTCGGTTAAGCACGCACGTACCTTCGTTTGAAGAAGCCGTAGATGCAATAATGTAAACAATCATAACCCTGGTTAGCTTTGTCACCACCCTACTATCTATAGGGGCAATACTAACGTATCCTCACTCGCAATGTCATGGTTTTCGAAAATACGATTTATTTGTTGTATTATCATGGACCACAGCTCTGATACCAGCTGTGGCACCCCTTCCCGGAGGATCGAGGTCCCGACGGTGCTGATAACGCAGACACTTAATAACACAACATTGGTTCAAATTTAAATTCAATATTACATCAATTGGTCATCAGAGTGCAGCGGAATATTACAAGTTCATAGTGTTTTTGAAAACACAACGGAAGCAATTACGATAAAGCTACGAGCTCAACGGTACAGCACAGTAATGGTTCATGCGCGAAGAACCATCACTCTAGCATCACACATCATCACTGCGGCGGGAAGTCGGACTCCCAGTGGGCAATCCAACCCTCAGGGACTTGCATGTCCCAGGGCAGCACATCTACAGGCAATTCTACTTCTTCATTACCTGAAAACAATAATGGCACAAAGCCTGAGTACTAATTACTCAGCAAGTCTTACCTGTCGCACGTCTAGACATGTAATGGCTCCAATAGGTGGCTCACACCAGCCGGGATAACCCGAGATACACGACACATACGCACCCGTTAAGGTCGTATATGACAACTTTTCGCAAGAATGAAAAACAACTTGGTCCGGGTCCAGTCTTAGTGAGTGGGCATGCCGTTCTGCCAACAGTACTTCACGGTATGAACCGCCCACTCCAGCAGCAGAAGGGTCAATGACCACTGTACTAGGTACCGTCCTCATTGCCGTGCCAATGCTACATCAGTTTACTAGTGCCCATAGACTAGCATGCACTCAGTATGTTCAATACTTGACCAAGGGGCCGACCACGGACGGGTCCTAGGTTCGACAAGGCAGGGCTACCGCGGTCAACACCCATGTATTGCTGCAAATCTACACATGCATCTTCCCTGCCCGGTCATAACAATAAAATAAACTTCTTTTTAGGTTCCCGTTCTAGTGGTCAAGTTCATTTCTTAGTATCGATATCTATCGCGTCTAGCAATTACTAAGCATAGTGACACAGTATCGATACTACCAAAGTTCTAATGACAGTAGCGTAGGTCATTTGGGTATCATGCAAGTGGGTTCCAATCAACTCCTATGACCTAATGCAATAATCACAGACACTAGTAATATTGAAAACTAGCAACTTTATAAAAGGGCGAATGTAAACCGGGGCTTGCCTGGATCGATGTTAGTGCTAGCAACTACAACGTCTTGCTCTTGGGGATCAAGGTCCTTCTGTAGATCCTCTTCTTCCTGCTCCGGGTTATTTTTACCTATACGATAGAATTGAATTGTCGGTATTATCAAAATACCGTAGAATGTAATGATATGATGATCAATGTCTTTAAATGTTGATTATTATTATGTTCACGAAGCCATATGCTTCAATGTTCTCGAAGCCATATGCTTTAAAGAAACAAATTAGAGTTTCATTATTTTATATGTGTGAATTACTGGGCACAGAGGCTTGTGTGAGTGATTTTTGTGCCAAGTGGCAGGGGCCAATTAATTATAAAATAATTACTAGAATTAATTTAAGCAACCATACTAAATAAATTCCAGAGCCAAAAATAATTCATATTTTTCTAAACCAAAAATTGTGGTGATATATAATTATGTAATTATTAAGCATGCCAAAAATCAGAATTAAATTTGGTTCCTAGAATATCTGGTGAATTAATTTGTGTTTGGACAATTAAATGAATTAATAAAAATGCATGTACAGAGGCAATGATTTATCAATTTACTAAAATAGAGCAATTCAAAATGAACCTAACAAATTTTATTTGAGCTTCATTAGGTTTAAACTCGATTTACTATGAGTTTTCAAAGATTTATGCATTTTCTAGCAATTTTCTGTTTTTAGGGGGGTTTCCACGTTGGAGCCACGTGGGTGACACGTCGACTCCACGTCGGATGCCAGTGGGACTGCCAGTCGGCTTGCCGGAGCAGCGGCTGCCTAACCGGAGGGCTTGTCGGTGGGGGCTACGCGGGAAGAAAGCTCGCCACGGGAGCAAATAAACGACGTGCACACCGAGGCGAAGGGGATGGAGGGGCTCGCGAGGTGGGGTTCTCACCAGAAGACCGTCGGCGGCGAGAGGCGGTGGAGGAAGATCTTCGGCGACTTCGCGATGATGGCTTGGAGCAGGAAATCGGGCGGGATCGGCTCCTACAGCTTCACGAGAGCACCACGGAGAGCGGCATCAAGTCGACGCGGGACGGGGATGGCCGGTAGTAGGAGCTTGTCGTGGGGCAGCTTCGGTGATCGGCGGCGACGATTCAGGGCCGAGGAAAAGGCAGAATGCCGGCGACTTTGCACATGAAAATAGGAAGGAGTCAAGGCGAGGTCGTTCGGCCGAGAGTTGCGCAAACAGTAGAGGAGGAAAGAGGGAACGGGGCTTACCAGAGATGGCCAATTTTGGTCGGTAGCAGAGGAGGTCACCGGAACTGTGGCTCTCGGTATTTTTTCAATTGGACTGAGCTCACGTAGGGAGTTGTCGTGGAAGTGGCCTGGGGAGCTAGAGGGGAAGTGAGCAGTGCGTGGGTGCTCTTGGCTGGGCTGGGAAGGCAGTGGGAGAGCGGGGCAGAGCGTCAAGGTTGAGCTCCGCAATGGCGAGATGGCAGGGAGAGGGGAAATGGCAGAGAGCAGAGAGTAGAGAGCGAGAGAGAGTGTGCTGGTGAACTCGTGGGCTCGCTTTCAAGTTGCGTAGAGGGGAAGGAGTGAGTGGGGGAGTGAGAGCGACGAGGGTGAGCGGAATTGAAGTTTTGTCGGTCACGGCGGTGGCGTGCAGAGAGGGAGAATGATGGCCGTTGGGCGGGCTCGCGGTGAGGGGACAGGGCGGAGGGTAGAGGTGCAGGCGTTGACGCTGTAGCACGCGCGCGTTTCCGAGGGGGAGTGAAGGTGAGCCGGGTGGTGCACCAGTGACAGGGAGGAGCCGGCAGGCTCTACGCCAGTGAGGAGGAAGAAGATCGAGATTTTACACTGCGCCCCCTGATCTTTTAGATTTAGTGCAAACAGGTCCCTAGTCAAAGCTGATTTTCATTAATTCAAAATAAAATATCTAGGGACTTCCTAAATTAGTGAAAATTGGAGGACTGGCTTTTTAAATGGTGGAGAACACTTTGGTGAATTTATTTGAAATTTTCATAAATATATTTTTAGAATTAATTAAATGCATTAATTAGTTACTTAAGAATCAATTAATTAATTAAGGGTCTTGCCAAGCAAATAAAATGCCCAATAATTTCATAAAATTCTATTTTATTATTACCAACATGATTATGAATTTATTTAGCATAAGTTGTATCGAAATTTATGAATTGCTTCAATAACTTGATTGCAAGGTTTTTATTTGCCTAGAATTAATTAAAAGGGAGTGAGTCCTAATATTTCATGCTATGTTGTTCATGACCTAAGCTCTCCATGTTAGTTAAATGAAGTGAGACCCCTGGCGTATCACAATCATGACCAAGAAGGAGCACCATGAAAGGGGGAGTTTCCCAACTCTTATCAATTATTATTGCTCCTTGGTTCTCTTGTGTTTTTCTCATGTTTTGTTTTGGTTTTTAGTGATAGGTGACAAAGGGGGAGAAGAACATGAAGATCCAAAAGCCAAGTCAAGGTTGAAAATAGCACTAAAGGGGAGAAGAACATGAAGATACAAGGGAAGCTATGAGGTTACAAAGGATAGCATAAAGAACAAAAGAATATGGACGTGGAGAATATGAACATCACATGAAGGAGAGATGATCAAGACAATGGTGCATGTTCACTTGGAGTACATATGTAGATCATATCAATATGATCATCTACGTCTATGGTGTGTGTCTACGTTAAAAATATCAACTACCACGACACCATGACGGGCTCAAAATTCTATTCAAATTCAACATCATGTTTGGGTAGTTCTCACTCTAAACCTAACACATTCCAAGGGGGACACTACTTCCAAGGTAAGAACCAAGGTAATTCTTTTGAACCTATCTTTTCTCTTTTCTCTTATGTGTTTTCATTTGAGCCTTTTGTATTTCCTTCTTATTCTTTCGGGACTCGTTTGTTTTGGATCATCATAAGTAGTGGTTGTCATCCATCACCAAAAAGAGGGAGACTCTAAGGATCGTTACCATTGAGGTCACCCCAAGGTATGAATGTTTTGATGATGAATGACAAATATGAAATGTGACTAATGTCTACACGAGTGTTGTGCGTGTAGGAAATCTTATCTACTTAATAATGATGGTTGACGGTTATCTTGGCGGTTGATGACAATAACCACAAGCATGGTGGCTTGATGAGCTTTATGGAGTTCAAGGGTTGATGGAGATGGATCAAGGCTAAGGACAAGTTAGGAACAAGTGTTTGGAACACTTGTCTAGTTGTTATGGCTTGAGTCCATAGGAAAAAAATAGACTATCAAGGAGGTTTAGGTCATGTCTCTTAGGTCACACTAGTTGGTGATGTGCATGGATGCTCAGTGAAATCACAGACATTAGGTGACAGTGGAGAAACCAAGGAGCTATTGGAATAAGACGGGAAAGGAAGTCAAGCGAGGGCAATGAGTTTAAGCTTTTGAATAGTACCAGACATAAGGGTTTGGAGAGACCAAACTGTATGGTCATCAAAGGATCAGAGAAGTGGACTATGAGGAATCTATTGCATGAAGACCCATAGAGACCGGTTGGTCCGGTCTTCTGCTCCCACCCATAGAGTCAGGAATAGAGAGGAGCAGTTTTGGATGCTCTCTGGAATGAGCAAAGGTTGAAGAGACCATATGGTCCGGTCTACTAACCGGACGGTTCGATCAGTGTAGAAATCAGTGAGGCACAGAGGAGCAACAACCCTAGAGGAGTCGTTCAAGAGTGACCGGACTAAATGGTCTGTGCGCCCAAAAAGGTGATTTCGTGGAGCAGCGGCTAGTTTGAGGTTGGAAGCCTATACAAACTCATTGCTAGGGTCTTGGAGACCTCTCTTGGTCCATAGGATAGCTGGGAGCATCAATAGAGAGCCAATAGGAGAAGAGAGGAGCACTAGAAGAGGATATTGGATATCTTTAGAGTGCTAGTGAGAGTAACTTGGGCATCTATCCACATCTAAAGCTAGGGTGTCCGTGGGGGTGTGATCTAGACTATTGCTCTTGGTCTACGGTGAGATCTAGACTGGTTAGATGTCAGTGATCGAGCCTATCGTGATTGGTTGTGAAGGTCGTCACATGTTTGTACATGGTTTGAGCCTGCCGTTGAAAGGGGCATTGATAGTGAGCGCCCGTGTCGGCTCGGGGAGTTTGGCAAGTTCTAAGGAAGGCAAGCATGTGCCTTGGTGGCAATGGTGACACAACCGTATCTTCACTCTAGGAGTGACTACGAGCTCGTGTGGGAGAACTCCACTTGGTGGCGGGAGGGACCGGTACTCTGGTGGGTGTGGTCCAACGAGGAGTAGGGAAAGACGCCATCCTTCCGCGGACCTCGGGAAAAAATCATGAGCATTCCTTGACCCTCTCCTTACTATGATGCTTTACCTTTCGCATTTACATATCGTGCTATTCATGCTTGTGTACTTACCTGTTCTTGTTGATTATCTTGTAGACTTCCATGAATATGCTCTTTACTTGCTTCTAGTGCTTAGCTTTCATATTTGATCACTAGCATGTATAGGAGTTGCTTTTGCTTTATTGATCACCCTCGTATATATTGTGCTACTCATGCTTATGTGCTCTTGTTTGTTATTTTATAGCATTGCATGAGTAAGCTCCTTTGCTAGTGTGTTGTTTGCTTCCAAGTGCCTTCTTTACTAACTTGGATAGGAGTTGTATTGCCTTGTATGTGATCCACTAGTATGCTTAGGTTGTTATTCCTTTCATAGGACTACTATCTTGTTAGTGCGATCACCACTAGAATTTCTATACAAGTTGTTTGAGTGTTCGATTTTAGGAATTAGCGAATTTGGTATATGTAGTGAGCTCCTGATTCAAACCCTCCCCCCCCCCCCCCCCCTCGGTCAGACGTCCATGATTTGTGTTGGATAGGTGTGACGCTCGAGTACAAGATTATAAAAATCCATAATAAATCATCTTTGTCAACATGTAATTAACCAGAGATTTACTTAAAAATCATCATGATAACATGTAAGACGGCGATACCTTCTATATGCCGTTTTGTAGGGCTGCTGCTGCTGTATTTCATTTCATTATCCGTTGGCTAACATATAGACTTCATCCCACATGTCAGAAGTTTTTTTATTCTTTCTCTGTTTTCTCGTCCTCATCCTGTCGCTTGGAGCAGCATGCGGAGTTGAAAACGAGAGAGAGAGAGGATAGTGTGGGCAGTGCCGGATTTGGAGGGGGCATCTGGAGCGGCAGCCCTGGGCCCCCAAATACCAGGGGCCCCTCTCCCTGGTATACACTATACTTCTTGTAGCAATAGCCTGCAGCCATTGCTCCGTATGTCACAAAGATGAGTTGGTAAAATCATTTAGTGTATGGTATGAGTTTTTCAAGTACAAATATTTCTTTAACAGAAAAAACAAACAAAACCTACATAGTCATATGAGTTGTAATTGTCGATTGACTGTCTTATAGATTTCCAAAGTTCCGGCTGTCTATTGTTGTAACACTGCCGTGCTCGATTTATGTTGATTCGCGGTGTGGATCTCCGCTACTTGTGCGATGAAAGATCGATTGACCAATTTAGATTCATTTTTTTCTACTTATTTTTAAGGTTATGTGTAAAAGATTTGATATGATATTTTTAATATGCACTTAGATTAATAAAAATTCATATATATATATATATATATATATATATATATATATATATAGTAAATAAAAGGCCCCGATTTTTAGGTTGCCCTAGGTCCAAAAAATCTCAGATCCGGCCCTGAGTGTGGGTCTCATAGTACTTGGTTATAGATGATTGCTGGCAGGAGTGGTCTATTGTAGGCAACTTCACACTGCTTCGGTTTTGTAGAATAATAGAGGGCCAGTTAACATCCTAACCAGAATGCGCAAGGCGCTCTAAGCGGCGCGCCCACCGTGCGGGCCAAAGAGGCCGGCCACAATCCCAAAATAGAATAGAAAATGTTCTAACACCAGAGCATCACAAACTCATCGGATCCTGATGTACAGGGAGAGCAATGGGCAAATGCCACTTTCTGAAATAGCATGTGCATTCAGTGCCTGAAACTTGTAAGCTGGAGTTCCCAGCATAACGTTTGTATTCTGAAATGCTTTCTATAAAAGCAGGCAAAGCTACTTTCTAAAAAAATGCCACTTTCTGGCAAAGATTTCATATGACAAAGAAGTGATGCCTCCCTGCGTGTCACTATTACTTGGTACTGTATTTAACAAGTGGTTTCATATGACAAAGAAGATGCGGTGCTATCTGTTATATATCTCCCTTTGCAAAGACAACTTTTCCCAAGAAGATAAATTATTTGGTGGGAGAAAGCAATAGGCACCTCAACTTACACCACAAGAGGAAGACGCGACCAGCTTATTATTGGAGCCTGTCCCACGAAATTATCAAAAACACGCAAACGTTGAAACACGCGCACAGAAGCACCGCGCGCGGTGCGGCTAAGGATGCACCGAGCCCTTTCTTCCCGCGACAGAGCCGACCTTCTGACGGGCATCATCGCCGGCATCACAGTATCCCTTTAGCATGTCCCCTTCCTCCGGGGTGAACCCGATGACAGACATCACGGAGTCGGCGGCCCAACAGCTCTGCTCGATGACGCGGATGGCGCTGCAGCACCCGGGGCCCAGGTACGCCTCGCCGTTGAGGAGGAAGAGGATGATTTCGCCCGTGCACGACTTCATCTCCACCAGCGCCTCCCAGCACTGCAACTGTGACTGCGATGCCACCGCATCCAGCCGCCCCGCCGGCAGGCTTACAGGGGTCGCCGCCGGCGCGAATGTAAACGGCCGTGCACTGGCGAGCAGCGCCGAGCAGAAGAACATGACGAGGGGCAGGCGGGAGAAAGCAATGGATGGTGGTGCCATGATGGTAAGCTAAGTCACAATGGAGCCAGAGCAGTAATCGATGCGTTTGATTGTCTGATGCATATGTGAGCACTTGGCTAGCAGTATTTATATACACACGATGCAGCTGGTAGCTAGTAACGTATAGTATAGGGAGCGAAGAGGCTCGTAAGTCTTAGAATGTAGAAAGGCGTACTCATGGCTCATAATGGGCGTGGTTTAATCTGCCACGATAATGAGAGAGAAAGTGGGCTTCAGTTTGCTACTTCTTTTTTTTTTGCGAATACAGTTTGCTACTTACTATGCACCAAAGAAAATGGAGTTCTTGGTGTGTGGTATGTATGTATAAGTGAGGGAAAAAAAACATTGTGCACCCTACTTACTATAGCCCTTTTTTTCTTCCTTGGTAAATCTAAAATTAATAATTGCATTATTTGCAACACACAATCTAACGAAACTATACTAGCACACCTCTTGACATGGTGAAGACTCGTTAATGTGGCAATATGTGATACTTCGCTTGAGCAAGTGGCATAATACATACAGCAATACAAACACAGAGATTTGGCACTATTTGCATTTTCTGCATCTTAGGAATATCTAGTGCCATATGAACAGTACTATTTTTCACAAGGTATCCTTATCGCTTGGTAACACCATCGGAAACGGCTGTTTTGCTGAGTGCTAGGGGCACTCGGCAAAGCCCCAAATGCACATAACAAAATCTCTGCAGAGAGCCACCCTTGGCATAGGGCACTCAGCAAAATGGGTGCCAACGAACCCGCCTTTGTTGAGTGTTTTTTTCTCACATACTCGACAACGACTTTGTCGAGTGTCATAAATATAAATTATAAAAAAAAGCCAAATAAATAGCAACAAAGTTTTTTGAAATGTTAGGAGGGAGCCCAACAACCCGCCTGCACGTTCTCGTCGCAAGTCGCGATATTTTTTCACGTGTGGAATATGTCACCTGCGGAGCATAGGTAGGCAAATAAAAATATAGTTTGGCCATAGAAGCTCTCTTGAAGGGGGTATCCAAGCTATGCTGGTTGTAAAGGTCAGCCTAATTTCCTGTGCAACTAGAGTTCTTTAAACTCTTTTGATTGAAAGTTGCCTAGAGGGGGGGGGGGAGGGGGGTTGAATAGGCAATCTAAAAATAATCCTGAAAAAACACTAAAGGATAATCAAATAACCAAGAATGACGGAACTTCCATCGGGATCGATGAAACTTCCGTCGCCACGGAAGTTCTGTCAAGTGACAGAACTTCTCACTACCCTTCCTCTAAACAATAAACAACGCGGATAACAAGGAGAAGCAAACACTAGTTTGGTAGAGGTGAAGCTAATATAATATAAGCCTAGAATTCTTGAATGAAGACTAGCTACACAATCAACAAATGATACAAGCACAATAATATGAAAGAAATAAGCAAGCACAAATATAAGAGCGGGAAAGTAAAGAGAGACACAAAAATTAACCCGAGATTCGACAACCACACTAAGTAGTTCCTACATTCTCATTGAGAAGCCACACAAAGTGGCCGGGTCTCTCTCAACCCTTTTCCCCGCCAAGCAATCATAAAGATCGTGCTTGGATTTCTTTCTCCACTTGATTCTTTTCCTCCGGAGGCGAATCACACCTTCACAAACGTCCCCGACTCACCACACAAAGTTGGGAGCTCAAGGGCGACGCCTAGCCGTCTAGAAGACCAAGTCTCCAAGAGTAACAAGCAAATCAAATCTTGATGGGGAGGGAAAGATGTGCTCAAGCTTTTGAGTGGATGGTTTCAATGTTTTTGTGGTTGGATCTCTCTCACTTTAATTTGAATCTCAAGAACAAGCCTAGGAGTGATTGGGGAGAGCTCTAGCTGAAGAGTGAGTGAAATGGCAAAGAATCCAACCATTCCCACGGGGGAAGGGGTACTCTATTTATAGAGGGAGCTCAAAAACTAGCCGTTATAGTGTTTTCTGGGTCTGACGGAACTTCCATAGTTACCCACGGAACTTCCGTCAATTCAAACTTAGCCGTTGCACGTGCCTGGGAGAGAAGCCAGATGTTATGACGGAATTTCTGTCAAGGGGTGACGGAACTTCCGTCACTCTCGGTTTAACAAGGATTGAGCTCACATAACTTCCGTGAGAGCCACAGAAATTCTGATGATGGAACTTCCGTCAGAGACTGACTAAACTTCCGTCACTCTCGAGAAGACAGCGAGTAGGAGCCCAACGCTAACGAAACTTCCATCAGGAGGTGATGGAACTTCCGTCACCCTCGGGTAGGCAGCGAGAGGGAACCCGACGCTGACGGAACTTCCATGAGAGGGCTTACGGAACTTCCGTCACTCTCTGTTTAGCTTAGAAAAGGACTGGTTTTAAGACTTGTTGGCTATACTTCTCACAAAAACTATTTGAAATCTTAAGCACACACAATTCCCTTCTTAACAAGTTTGTTTTACCCTCCTGTATAGTTCGACATACCTATGACTCAAAAAGATAAATAAAAGAACTAATTATTGAAGAGCTTTTAAGTCCATATCCTTTCCTTTTCTTTTTGGGAGTAAACAACAAATTGTAAATGACTAGCTTGGATTATCTACACATGTACTTCATAAACAAGTTAACACACTTTTAATCTTTTGTCATCGTACATCAAAACTAGCTAGGGGATCCTAGATACATCTTCAATCTCCCCCTTTTTGGTGATTGATGACAATAGATTAAAAAGGATATAAAGAGGATAATCAAAAGAGACAGAGAGTAAAATATAATGGAGCTCCCCCTAAAGATATGCATGAATCACACAAACATGTGAGAAAGCTCCCCCTATATTTTGCAATGAGTGGGGTACTTAACAGTGTGCAAGAGTTAAGCAAAGTGATAAGGCAATAACCAAGAGACAATACAACTTACAAAACTAATAGAAACAAGCACCACACATATCATAAGAACAATAGAGTTATTACAAAAGGTTCAAATATGTTTTGCACACAAAGCAAATAGAGAGGGGAACTAGTCCATAGGTTCATCACTATCCTATTACAAAGCCTCTGAAACAAATATCCTTTTCACTCATCTCTCCCCCTTTGGCATCAAGGCACCAAAAAGAATGAAAGGAGGAGGAGATAAGAGAAAGGTATTACTCATCATCATCGGTGCTTTCATCATGTCCTCGGCGTCCTCTTCATCACCCTCTTCTTCTTTGTGGCCTTCATCCTTGCCTTCCTCGCCTTCTTGTTCGTCTTGTGCAGCTTGTTCTTCATGAGCGGGAGTGGGTGGAGGAGCAAGATCATCCCAATCATAGCCGGCAAGTGGATCCTCAAAGACCGGTGGCTCACCATCGGTCTCACACTTGGAGCCATCCGAAGACACCTCATGGCCTTGAGCTCTTTGGTCTTTCTTGTAGCGCCACACTTGCTTCTTAATGCGCCTCTTGTTCTCCCAGTTTTCTTTAGCATTGAAGCAACAAGCATTCAAGATGCTCTTGAGCATAGCGGCAATAGGAGATGATGGACGGCGGCGAGAGGCCTCGGGTGGAGGAGCGGAGGATGATGCATGAGGTGTTGTTGCTTCTGCCCTAGCTTCCTTTTCTGCTGCTAACTCCCTCCGGATAGTCTCATGATGAGGGCGAGTGAGCCTGGGCACACGAGATCTCAAAGGCTGATGCTTGCACTCCTTCTCAAAAATCAAGCTAGTCTCAGTCTCGATCATCCTGATAAGATATGGGGCAAAGGGTAGCACCTTCCTGGTGTCCAAGGAGGCAGAATAGATCTCCTGAACAATGAAGTCCATCACACTAAAGGTTGCAGCTCCGTCTCTGAACCTAGCAAGAATGTTCCGGGAGTGCTCGACAAGTGAAGTGGCATACCCAACCTTAGGAGCAATAGTCACCCGGAGCATCCTGTTGAGGGTGAAGTAGAAGTTGTGCATTCCAAGAGTGGTTCCCAGATATCTTGGTTGAAGGTCCTCATACATGAATATCAGCTCAGAATACTTCAACACTGACTCACAAGAGAGCTGGTCCTTGTCAGCATCATCATCATCCTGGAAAAAGAAGAAGGACAGTCGAGAGGGGGACACCACATACTACACACCTTGTGTCATCCAATGAATAAAGCCTCGCCCATCAATGTACAAGGTGGAGTAGAACTGACAGATGACCTCCTCATTCCAATCATAGCTGAACCCCATGGGGTCATACACATGTCGTGCCTTGCAAGCTCCCATTATCTCATTGAAGGTTGAATCATCCTTGTCCTCCATGTACTTCCAGTCAATCCACTGATGAGTGGCCAACCAGTTCTTCCGGTTTATGTCAATGAGCATGGACATGTAGTAGTCTTGGTGAAACCAAGTGAGGAACCGTGGGTCACTTGCTTCCTTATCAGTCACAAGATATTGATTCTGCCTCCTTGCAGCACTCAGGCCTTCGGCATCCTTCTTGTAGTCCTTGAAGACATAATGAGGTGGGTAGACGGGAGCATGAACTCGAAGGTCCCTCACAATGTTCAAAGACTCATCTCTCTTTGACTAGCTCTTACGTGGTTTGGGGCGTGGTTTGGGGTGTGTTTCCTTGACTGGCTTCTTCCCTTTATCAAGTGCCCTTCTAGGAGGAAGGGCGCCTCCTTGACCAACCGAAACTGTTTGAGCCCCTGAACTGCTTCCCTGTCCTATCCTTCTCTTGATCACGGCTTTTCTTCTCTTGGCCAGGGGTACAATATCCTCGTGGGAGGAGGGGGACTTGTTGGGTGAAGCTTGATGGTCCTCTTCACTTGAGTCCTCATGAATGGAGGGAGCATTGGACGCATTCTTGATGAGAACCATTGTCACAAGCCTATAATGCACCATAAGGGAGATAATAGGTCAGGCAAAGGCAACGGAAAGGACCAACGAACATGCAAAAGTAAGTGCACTGAACTGCAGATGACGAAAGTTCCGTGAGGATCCATGGAAGTTCCATCACGACGGAAGTTCCATAAGAAAGTCACGGAAGTTCCATCGCTTGCAGTTTGCATCTAAACCTACACATCTCTTGGATCTCGCTACAACTACTCAAATGCACTTAGAGAAAGATACTCTAGATACAAAGGAACCTATCTATCCAAGGGAAATCGAGACATTTGAGCATATTGACCAAGAACTCAAGAACGAGAGACAAGTTCATACCTAGGTCAAGAAGAAGGAAAATTGATGGGGATTGAAGGAGATCCTGGAAGTTCCGTAGGGGAGGAATGGAGTTCCTCCTAAGTTGATGATTTCTTTTGGTGGTATCTCCAACAATCTTCCAATCGCCCTTGAAGTCACCCTAGGGTTTGAGAGAGAGGAGAATAGAGAGAATGACCAGTTGGAGGAAGAAGAGGGAGGGGTCGTGCGACTTAACCAGGGGCTAACGGAAGTTCCGTCAGTCTTGGGTTGAGACACGCCACAGGAGGGACTCATGGAAGGTCGGAAGTTCCGTGAAAGGGTCATGGAAGTTCCGTCGTTCTCGGTTTAGAACCAGAGAGAACACGGAAGATTTCATAGAACTTCCGTGGACGACGGAAGTTCCATGAAAGGGTCACGGAAGTTCCATCGTTCTCAGGTTGGAACTAGAGAGAACACGTCTTCAACTGGAAGACTTTGAAGGTGACGGAAGTTCCATGAATGGGTCACGGAAGTTCCGTCAGTTTCTGGAAAGAGGGCATAAGTTGCTACAAGTTTGAACTTATGGACAAGTTGCCTAAGAAGAATAAAGCTTGTCTCAACTTGTGAATAGTAACAAATCAACAGTCAAAACTATATTCACAAGTATCGACAATATGATCTAGTGATCAAAGAATTTTGTTTGAAAAAACAAGGACAATATGAAATTTTGAAAGGATTTCGCTTCTACGACATTTTACAAGGTAAATACACCAATCAAAGCACAAGATTCTACTCCAGGTTGGATGAGTCAAGAATATTTAGTTCACTCCTAAGTTCACAAAACCGCTTCTCATCTAAGGGTTTGGTAAAAATATCGGCTAGTTGTTTGTCGGTTCTAACATAGCTAATATCAATATCCCCCTTTATAGAATGATCTCTCAAGAAGTGGTGCCGGATATCTATATGCTTGGTTCTATTGTGATCAATGGGGTTATATGCAATCATGATGGCACTCTCATTGTCACAGAGGGGTGGAACTTTGGTCATAGTGTACCCAAAATTATTTAGAGTTTGTCGCATCCAAAGTAATTGTGCACAGCAACTTCCGGCTGCAACATAATCTGCTTCGGCCATGGATAAGGCAACGGAATTTTGTTTATTGGATGACCATGACACAAGGGACCTACCCAAGAATTGGTAGGTCCCGAAGGTACTTTTCCTATCCACCTTACATCCGGTGTAGTCGGCATCAGAATAACCGACTAACTTGAACTTGGAGCCCTTGGGATACCATAATCCTAAGTTTAGGGTGTGAACTAAATATCTTAAGTTTCTTTTTACCGCCATGAGGTGACTTTCCTTTGGAGCACTTTGGAATCTTGCACACATGCACACACTAAGCATGATATCAGGCCTAGATGCACAAAGATAAAGCAAGGAGCCAATCATGGAGCGATATACCTTTTGATCCACGGGTTTACCGTTTACATCTAGCCCAAGGTGTCCATTTGTCTTCATGGGAGTCTTGTTAGGCTTAGCATTCTCCATGTCAAACTTCTTGAGTATGTCTTGAGTATACTTGGTTTGACTTATGAATGTTCCTTCTTCAAGTTGCTTGACTTGAAAACCTAGAAAGAACTTTAACTCTCCCATCATGGACATCTCAAATTTCCTAGTCATAATCTTGGCAAACTCATCACAAAAAGATTGATTAGTAAAACCAAATATAATGTCATCGACATATATTTGACACACAAATAAATCATTATCAACTTTTCTTGTGAAGAGAGTAGGATCGGCCTTGCCAATTGTGAAGCCTTTGTTGATCAAGTACCCCTTGAGGTGTTCATACCAAGCTCTAGGAGCTTGCTTGAGGCCGTAGAGAGCTTTGTGAAGCTTGTACACATGGTTTGGTTTCTTTAGGTCTTCAAACCCCAAAGGTTGTTGTACATACACCTCTTCTTGAAAGGGGCCATTAAGAAATGCACTTTTCACATCCATTTGAAAAAGCTTAAAGCCATGGTGAGTAGCATAGGCAAGTAAAATACGAATTGATTCAAGCCTAGCTATGGGTGCATAAGTTTCACCAAAGTCCAAACCTTCTACTTGTGAGTAGCCTTTTGCAACAAGTCTTGCCTTGTTTCTCACCACCACACCATACTCATCTTGCTTGTTGCGAAAAACCCATTTTGTACCTACAACATTTTGCTTGGGTCTCTCCACTAACGACCACACCTTGTTTCTTTCAAAGTTGTTCAACTCTTCTTGCATAGCCATCACCCAATCCGAGCCTTGAAGGGCTTGTTCCACTCTAAGAGGTTCCATAGAGGAAACAAACGAGTAATGATGAAAAAATGTTGCCATTCGGGATCTAGTAGTTACCCCTTTTTGGATGTCTCCTAGAATGTTGTCAACGGGGTGATCCTTTTGAATGCTTTATTGTACTCATGGATGAATTGACCTAGATGCATCTTCTTCTTCTTGAGTGATATCATCTTGAATGTCTCTATCCCCACCATCTTGAGATTGATCTTGGTTGTTACCTCGACCATGATCGTCACCATGATCTTGGTCTCTCCCTTGATCTTGTTCATCATGTGGCTCTTGTGGAGACGGATCATCTTGTCTTGAAGAAGATGGTTCATTTTGACTTGAGTTTGGGTCTTGTGGTCTTATATCTCCTATTGCCATGTTCCTTATTGCATCACAAGGAGCTTCATCGCCTACATCACTTGGATTTACTTGCTCTACTTGAGAGCCATTAGATTCATCAAATTGCACATCCCGGGTGATTTCAACAACACTGGTGTCTTTGTTAAAGACTCGATATGCATAGACGTTAGTTCCATATCCAAGGAGAAAACCTTCATGTGTCTTAGGAGAAAACTTGGAGGATTTAGGTTTCTTATTTAGAATAAAACATTTGCTCCCAAAGACACGAAAGTATGAAACATTTGGAAGGTTACCGGTGAGAAGCTCATATGGTGTTTTCTTCAAGATCTTGTGAAGATATAATCTGTTTGATGCATGGCATGCGGTGTTGATGGCTTCGGCCCAAAAGGTGTTTGGTGTCTTGTACTCATCAAGCATTGTTCATGCCATCTCTATGAGTGTGCGGTTCTTCCTTTCAGTTACCCTATTTTGTTGTGGAGTGTATGGAGCTGAGAATTCATGCTTGATGCCTTCTTCATCAAGATATTCTTCAACTTGTGTATTCTTGAACTCGGTTCCATTGTCACTCCTTATTTTCTTGATCTTTACTTCATACTCATTTTGGGCTCTCCTCAAGAACCTCTTTAGGGTACCTTGTGTTTCACTTTTGTCCTTCAAAAAGAATACCCAAGTGAAACGAGAATAATCATCAACAATTACAAGGCCATATTTGTTACCGTCAATGCTTATGTAGGTGACCGGTCCAAATAAGTCCATGTGGAGCATTTCCAATGGTCTTGTCATTGTCATCATTGTCTTGGATGGATGTGCCGCTCCTACTTGCTTTCTGGCTTGACATGCACTACATATTTTGTCCTTCTCAAAAGCAACATCCTTTAGTCCAACCTTTAAGGAGTTTAGAAAGATTTCTCATCCCAACATGAGCTAGCCGGCGATGCCATAGCCAACCCAAGGTAGTTTTAGCGACCAAGAAAGTACTTAGGTTAGATCCTTCTTTATTGGTGAAATCAACAAGATAGATCTTGTCCTCAACATACCCTTTGAAAGCTATTGAGGAATCTTTCTTCTTAAAGACGGCCACACCATCATCGTCAAAGAGACAACTATAGCCCATCTCACAAAGTTGTGATACAGATATTAAGTTGTATCCTAGACCATTTACAAGATAAGCATTACCAATTGAGAGGTCATGGGTGACATCAATCCGTTCACGACCAATTACCTTTCCCTTGTTATCATTTCCAAATGATATGCCTCCACTTGGTAGATTGTCATGATCAAGTGTGGAAAACATTGATCTCTCTCCGTTCATATGATTTGAGCATCCACTATCAAGTACCCATATTGCACCACCGGAGGAGTATTCCTATAAGGGAGATCAAGCACGTGTTTTAGGCACCCAAGTTGGTTTGGGTCCCTTGACACTAGATACAAGAACTTTGGGCACCCACACACAAGGTTTCCACCTTGCATCATGTGGCCCAACAAACTTGGCAACTACTCTACCATAGTGATTACGGGTTAGCATATAAGAGGCATCAAAATAATCAAAGGATATGGTAGAGTTCTTGATGTTCTTGTTGACTTAGGAAGCATTCTTGGGCTTGATGATGCTTTCTTGTGCCACTTGCTTTCCCTTGCTCTCATGCACAAAGTTGATTCTCTTGTCGTGCCTTCTTTTGGGTGCATTCTTGTTGTACCCCAATCCTCTCTTGTTATGAGAGGCTCTTGGCTCACCAACTATTCTTGTTGTAGTCTCTACTTGAGCTTTCTTCTTGAGCTCATTGACTTGGTTGGTTAGCTTCTCAATGATTGCATCTTGCTTGGAAATCATATCAACATCAATGTTGTGGCACCTTCCACAACCCTTGCTTGTTGAAGCTTGTGAGGATTCAAGCTTCTTCAACAATGATTGTGATTTTGTCTTGAGGTCTTCAATGGCCTTTGTTAGGGCCTTATTCTCCTCTTGCAAGGAGTTGCACCTTTCTTGATACTTCTTGATTATTGAGGTGCATGATTCACTTGTCTTATTGACCTTTGTAAGGTCCTTGGTTAGAGTCTTGTTCTTTTCCTTATCTTGCTCAAGTTGCTTGGTGAGCTCAAGGTTCTTGCTTCTTTCTTCATCAAGCAACTCTTCTTGTCTATCAATGATTCTTTCTTGATTGTCTAACTCCCTTTGTAGCTTATCTAGCATTTTTACCATTTCATGCATAGAGGGGACCAAATCCTCCTCTTCATCGCTACAATAAGAAGGATTGAAATCGGTGTGAGGAGCTACCTTGCTTTCCTTGGCCATGAAGCAGCGAGGGGCATTATCCTCATCATCGGTGAGGTTGTTGAAGAGTGACTTTTTAGCCGGGGACAAGCCAATGGCGATATTAGCAATACCACCTTCATCATCTTCATCATCATCATCGGAGATGTATTCTTGGCCAATGTGAGCATGTACCTTGTTGTATGGCTTCTTGTAGGGCTTTGTCTTGTTGTTGTACTTTTCATTTTTCTTGCCCTTGCCATTTAATCTTGGACAATCGGCAATCATGTATCCTTGTTCATGACACTCATAGCATCTTCTATTTGTTCTTCTAGCTTTTACCTTGTCAAAGCTTCTTTTGGTGAAACCATTCTTGATCATGTATTTGCCAAATTTCTTGACAAATAAGGCAAATTCTTCATCATCTTCTTCTTCATCATCATTCTCTTCATCTTTATCATCATCATCATGAGTCTTCTTGGCTTTGAGCGCCAAGTCCTTCTTGCTTGTGCTCTCATCTCCTATGAGCACATTCACTCTCTTGCCCTCGTCATCACGACTCTTGTGGGCATTTATTCTTTCAATGACTTTATCCGTTGTGAAGCTCTCGAAACCATCCTTCTCTTCAATGATGGTGCAAAATGTGGAGTTCCACATCCTAAGAGCCATGAGGAGCTTATAGTTGACTTCCTCATCTTTGATATTGTCACCATAGGATCTTCTCTCATTTACAATGTCCATGAGCCTATCATGAGTTTGTTGAGGCTCTTCTCCCTTATTCATCACGAAGAAGTTGAATTGATTCTTGAGAACTTGAAGTCTTGACTTCTAAACAACATCCACTCCCTCATGGGCACATATAAGCTTCTTCCACATTTTCTGGGCATTCTCAATTCTAGCAACTCTTGAATATTCCTTAGAATTCAAGGAAGAGAGAATGACCGACACCGCTTGAGCATTGCGATATATGTTGGGTTGGTCCATAGTTGTAGGATTGTCCTTGTCTTCCAAGGTGTATCCTTTCTCCACAATTTCCCAAATTGGTGGACCAATTGACATGAGGTACATCTTCATGCGATGCTTGTACCAACTGAAATCCTTGCCTTCAAAGTAAGACAATCTTCCACTTCCACTTTCATGGATATTTGCCACATCGGCATAATTGAAGGGGATGGATGCATGCAACTCATTTCCCTTACTTGTTAAAGTAAGATCTTGAGGCTTGTCAGCTTCTCCTGGCTTCCACATCTTTTAATCTTCAAGCTTTCAAGCCTTGTAGAAAATTCCGGCTCTGATACCAATTAAAAGTTGCCTAGAGGGGGGGGGGGTGAATAGGTAATCTAAAAATAATCCTGAAAAAGCACTAAAGGATAATCAAATAACCAGGAATGACGGAACTTCCGTCGGGTCGACGGAACTTCTGTCGCCACGGAAGTTCTGTCAAGTGACAGAACTTCTCACTACCCTTCCTCTAAACAATGAACAACGAGGATAACATGGAGAAGGAAACACTAGCTTGGTAGAAGTGAAGCTAATATAATGTAAGTCTAGAATTCTTGAATGAAGACTAGCTACACAATCAACAAATGATATAAGCACAATAATATGAAAGAAATAAGCAAGCATAAATATAAGACCGGGAAAGTAAAGAGAGACACAAGAATTAACCCGAGATTCGGCAATCACACTAAGTAGTTCCTACGTCCTCGTTGAGAAGCCACACAAAGTGGCCGGGTCTCTCTCAACCCTTTTCCCCGCAAAGCAATCATAAAGATCGTGCTTGGATTTATTTCTCCACTTGATTCTTTTTCTCCGGAGGCGAATCACACCTTCACAAAAATGTCCCCGACTAACCACACAAAGTTGGGAGCTCAAGGGCGACGCCTAGCCATCTAGGAGACCAAGTCTCCAAGAGTAACAAGCAAATCAAATCTTGATGGGGAGGGAAAGATGTGCTCAAGCTTTTGAGTGGATGGTTTCAATGTTTTTGTGGTTGGATCTCTCTCACTTTAATTTGAATCTCAAGAACAAGCCTAGGAGTGATTGGGGAGAGCTCTAGCTGAAGAGTGAGTGAAATGGCAAAGAATCCAACCATTCCCACGGGGAAGGGGTACTCTATTTATAGAGGGAGCTCAAAAACTAGCCGTTATAGTGTTTTCTGGGTCTGACGGAACTTCCATAGTTACCCACGGAACTTCCGTCAATTCAAACTTAGCCATTGCACGTGCCTGGGAGAGAAGCCAGATGTTGTGACAGAACTTCCGTCAAGGAGTGACGGAACTTCCATCACTCTCGGTTTAACAAGGATTGAGCTCACATAACTTCCGTGAGAGCCACAGAAATTCTGATGACGGAACTTCCGTCAGAGACTGACTAAACTTCCGTCACTCTCGAGAAGACAGCGAGTAGGAGCCCAACGCTAACGAAACTTCCATCAGGAGGTGACGGAACTTCCGTCACCCTCGGGTAGGCAGGGAGAGGGAACCCGACACTGACGAAACTTCCGTGAGAGGGCTTACGAAACTTCCGTCACTCTCTGTTTAGCTTAGAAAATGACTGGTTTTAAGACTTGTTGGCTATACTTCTCACAAAAACTATTTGAAATCTTGAGCACACACAATTCCCTTCTTAACAAGTTTGTTTTACCCTCCTTTATAGTTCGACATACCTATGACTCAAAAAGATAAATAAAAGAACTAATTATTGAAGAGCTTTTAAGTCCATATCCTTTCCTTTTCTTTTTGGGAGTAAACAACAAATTATAAATGACTAGTTTTGATTATCTACACATGTACTTCATAAACAAGTTAACACACTTTTAATCTTTTGTCATCGTACATCAAAACTAGCTAGGGGATTCTAGATACATCTTCACTGATATAGCTCTTTGCATGTGAACTTGACACACATCTATACTAACTTGCCAAACAACAAAAGAAACATACAGCGTTTTGAGTTCTACAGTTTTAGCATTTCAGCTTCTCATCTTTAAGAAAGTAGTACTTCAGCTTCTTTGGCTGTGCTGAGTTGGAACATGCAGCAGTGTCTTCTATATGCCGTTTTGTAGGGCTGCTGCTGCTGTATTTCATTTTATTATCCATGAGTGGCACTACCTTGTCATCTTCAGTGGCATACCTAACAATGTTTGTCACAATAGCATGAGTACATGTCTCAACTCTTGGCAGGCTTTCTCTTTCAAGAATTTCCTGTTGGCCGGCACAAGACTGCTGCTCTGCTGCACAGTGCAGCTCCCGTAGGACGAGACTTTTATCTGTAATGAAGCTACCTTTTTGCTTCTGCATAGATCAGGTTACTCATCAAATCTATGTTAAGCAAAAAAGCAGATCTACTTGATAGTAATCAAGATAGTCACAAGATTATGCCAACAGATCAGTCCAAAAAAACATGGTATGTAGTATGTACCAAATTTATCAAGGACAGAAGGTACAAACCACAAGTGTATACACGTAGTTTGTCATTCAACAATAGAAAGTGCCAAGGTACTGTATAAAAGAAACATGATAAAGAAATCAGGGACATGCTAAATACATGTAATGTTGTTCACAATTGCAAAAATCTAGCAACAAAGATAACTGGTGCACATTAATTACCTGTTAGTTTTTACTTTACGTATTACAATACGATTTGATAATTCCATACTACATTGTATTGTGCACCCAAGATGTATTGATGCCTTGTTGATCTGTTCCCATCTCGTGCATGCAGGTCTTTCCGAACTAAACTGAACTTTATTATACTACGCAAGAAGCAAGAAGGGTGGTGCTTTGGTTTTAGAGAGTGAAATGTTGATAGTATGCTAATATAAGATGTTGTTCGAGAAAAAAAAAGAGAAAAGTCCTTACATGCCACTAAAAATTTGCCTTGTTCCTTCTATGCCATTAAATAATTTATTCATCCCAAACATTTTGTAAATTTTTATACTGATAGAGAATCACATAACAAAATGTTTTTATTATTATCACATGTCTTTATTCTCTTTCTTTTCTACATTAAAATTAGCGAACATACACAATGTTAAATGTTATTAAACCTTAACATTTTGCCATGTTAACCAATTTCAAATTCAAAAATATTATAGGACCAAAATATTTTCCAACAACCAAAAATGTTCTCCACATGTTACTCAATAGATCTACAAATTCTCATAAATTTTGGAGTAAAGAAAGTATTTTTTTTCGAGCTAGCTAATAGCTGAAAATATTAAGCACTGTCGCCAATGGCATATAGGGCGTGGTTGGCACAGGAGGAACTTCGAAATTTTCAGTGGCACATAAGGAACTGCAAAAATTTTCAGTGGCACACAGGGAATTGGCTCAAAAAAAAAAAGGTTCCTTGAAGTAAAAAATAATAAAAAAGGGAATAAAAGAACGAATAGGCCAGTTCCCTGGTTTGGACCAAGTTATTGGAAATTTGACAAAAGAAAGTTTTCTAGTTCATAGGGTAGATAAGGTGCTAAAGCATGACAGAGAATAACTACTGAAAACAGAAAGGCCAGAGCATGCCAAAAATAAATTTGTCCACGTGCACAAGTACAACTAGTGTAATTAATCAGAAATTTAAGCAAATTGACATGTCAAATTAGTATCTAACAATAAACTCATCCACATCGACTTTCTAGCTGCAAACAAACGATCCTAGATGTAAGTGAGCAGGACAGCATAGACCTAGGCAATTGGAATCTATAGGATGGGAAAAATTACACTCATTCTTTAATTATAACTGGCAAACCCTCAACAGATGTGTTTGCCTCCTGAAGTATCTCTAACTAACCTCACATGGCTGCATGAACAGATCAGTCCAAAATGCTTTGTCAGCTACCATTTCTACAGTAACATTTATCCTAAAGCTTGAATTTGGAAAGTAACTCAAAGTATACTATTTGGCCATATGATTTAGCAGTAGCAGTCACTCACCAGCTCAGTACAAAACCCTTTCTATTTAGGGTCACATTGCGGTGGCTTATCAAAAGTCATTTTTTTTATTTCTTATTTTGGTTGTTAGTTTTATTTGAGATCATCTTTTTAGGATCTGCTACAACAGAAATCACACTACGAATGGCAAATACTGAAACTAGATTCTGCAGCAGAATGCAGCGATCACAAACAGAGCTTTAATGTAAATCATAGATTCTAAACTATGGCAACAAAAACAGACCAGTAGAAGAGTGGTCAGTAGCTGCTCACCTGAAAATCAACAGACCATTCAACTGATGAGCATGAACAACCACAACCATCACTGAAGTTAAATGTCAACAGCATGACAAATGGCCTGTTCATTGACGTCTCCCTACAAAGTAGGCAATTCCCCACTGTGAAGCACAATACAAAACACCACACTAGGGTAATACATACATGGGACAATTGCATGGTTGCCCCTACTTTGAACTTCAATTATAGATTTACCCTTGTTTTTTCAACTTTGCATGGTTGCCCTTACTTTTTGAAATTGAAATGTCCGTTTGCCCCTCGTTTTTACTTCCGTCAGCTAAGGTCGAATTAAGTGGATTTAAACAAAAAAGAAATAATCTAAAAAGAGAAAATGACTTCAATACCCTTCTCCTACCTTTCTTTTCCCCTGATCCATCTTTCCACATTCAAGAGCACAGCAGACACCGGGTGCTCTGTACCCTAACCCTAGCATTCAACGGCAGGGGCAGCTCGACGTATGCGTAGTAGGGAGAAGGCAGGGGCGCCGCACACGGCTGGTGACAAGTGGCTTGGTTCGACGCATCAACTGGAGCAGGTGGGGGCGTGCACAGTGCAGACTCGGTCCGAAGCGCCGGCGGGAGCAGGAGGGGCCGCGTGCGGGCATAGGCGCAGGGGCGGGTCGACGTGGCCACTTGCGCCGTGGGAGCAGGCAAGCACGTGCTGCTGGGCGGCATGGGAGCACACAGGCGGGACGTCGTTGAAGCCTGGAGGAGCTCGAGTCTAACTACATGGGGCAGGAAGTTGTTGAGGAAGAAGCTAGACCCATATTATTTGTTTTGTCAAAATAAAGTCAAATTATTGTCCAAATTCAGTTCCTATTGTTTAAAACTAAAGCAAAATACTGTCATATCAAAATATTATCCAAAATTTAATTTAGGTTAATTTCAGAACAAACACAAGTTTTTCAAGGTTTAAAAAAAGTTTCATATCAAAATAGGGCAATGGTGCAAACTGTTGAGAAAAACAGGGACAATGATGCAGGGGTATATATGTATTTTACCAAGTGATTTAACACCGTTAAATTGTTGTAACAGAGTAAGGCCAAAGAGAAGCTTCAATTTCAAAAAACGGGGGCAACCATGCAAAGTTAAAATAACAGGGGTAAATTCATAATTAGAGTTCAAAGCGAGGGCAACCATGCAATAGCCCCTACATATATTGGGGAACTTCCCCACCTTTGCAAAGAAAATGGTTGCTCCTTAAGCACTACAGGCTTCATGTCAGATCGTTTTGGAAAGGAAACCTGTTTCAGACAATATCATACAAAGAATAACTCTATATAATCTTGATAAGTACTCATCCAATCCAAAATATAAATCCGTTCGACATTGACACAGCATACAATGTAACACTTTGACGATTTATATCTATAAAAAATATTTTACTTCAAATAGATATTATGGACCTCATGCTTTTCTAGGGTAACATTATGGACATCATGTTGTCAATCTATGTCATGTTTTGACAATTCATAGTCAAAGTAAAATGGACATATATTTGGGATTCAATAGAGTAGCTTCTAACTTCCCTACCACTGCAAAGAAAACTACACAACCCCTGTTATACTACTAGGTGATGATAATGTGTATTGTCCTATCTAATAGAGGTATTAAGATCTAAGTTTAACCTCCTCAATAGTCATAAGCAGCAGTATTTTTGCATTGAAAATAATCCATCTATATAAGATTCAAAATTTGCTAAAAAAAATAATGGGAGCATGTGGTCATATAAATAAAAGCACACTATTTCATTCACATTTTTTTTATCAATGCAGGGAAAATAAGTTGCCATAAATTGCTTATATCACATGTATATAAGGTAGAAAGCACCTAAATGAGTTGAGACTTGAGAGATAAGAGGCAACAATAAGATTCCTGTGGTTTGAGTTAATTACAGAACATTTGTATTGACATAGGCAGCAAAATACTATAGGATATAACCAGGCTGCAGAAAACAACTAGCTCACATGTCAGAGAGGCTGACAGGCAGGCCTATGGTCTCAGCAAGAGAGCAAGTTGCAGCGTTTTGCAATTACATTTCAACATAATAGTAGTTTTCTGGAATGGGCAGAAGACGTAGTTTTTGCAACCTTGGTCAAATACTTTAGGTTCTCAAACTTAACCCCTCCCCCCGCCCCCCAGACACACACCACCATCACCCAAAAATAACACAGGTAAATAGCATACTAAGGTCCCTGTGAATGCTCCACTTACAGTTGAATGAATCCAAGGTGCATAAGACATCTAAGAGACCTTGAACAGAAAGCAAAAATATGCCATATTTATCCTATAAATGTACTTCGCATCACATGTGGATCAACACGAAGTGCATAAAGAATAAAATGGCACAAGAATGTTGATAAATTACTAGAGTCAGAGTTCACAACCTCAACAGACTTAAGAAATGATAAAGGCGCTCGCAGGCCATGAATACTAGTTACACGGAGAGTCCATCTTACACATTTCTCTGCAAAAAGGGGAATTGGAACACATTTGTCAAGATGAAATGCAGACGTTTAATTCAGGCAGCTTGGTGTCAATACATAAAAAAGATACAACAGAAAAATAAAGAAACACTCATTTCCAAATCATGGGTGAATAAAACACATAGTTTTGTAAGTTTGTCCTGAGAGTCAGACTCAAATATTACTCAAAACCATGTCAAACAGCTAGCGTTGATCATACTGGCATTCAACCTTGATGCCTTATATGTAAGGCAAAATTTGCTAGTGGACACTATACAATGTTGACATTTGCTCTAGGACACTACTCAATGTTGGTTTTGCCAAAAGACACTATACAAGTGTGGCAATTAGCTACAACACATCCAAGTCATTAAAATATTATTTCTCAATATATGAAGGAGGTGAAAATGACCATATTACCCTTGCAGCCATTTTTAGCACATTTTTGGGCTAATAAGCCTATTAGGAATTATTAATTGTATTAATAAAGTATTAATATTTTTTGGGCCATAATTTAAAATAATAATTTTTAAGGATTTATAAGGTGTCTGAAGCTTTATTAATTCGAGACAATAGGATCTTCTTCGTGGCCACAAATGCAAATGCATTGGAGTCTACGAATAATCACAGGAGGAACACAGAGAGTATTAGGTAAAATATTTTAACAAAGCCTATAAAGAGATAGGTTGATTAGTTTAAAGAAGTGGTATAAATTGGCTGAAGGGTATTATGGTCTTTTGCACCTCCTTCATATATTCAGAAATAATATTTTAATGACTTGGATGTGTTTCTAGCTAATTGCCAAACTTGGATAGTGTCTTTTAGCAAAACGAATATTGAGTGGTGTCCTATAGCAAATACCAACATTGTATAGTGTCCACTAGCAAATTTTGCCTATATGTAATTATAATCAATTACAGAAATGGACAGGTGGTCATACTTCTTAAAGTGTTCCGAAGACTAAGCCGAAGAAAATCAGTACGTATATATGGAGGAATTCGCAGATTTAGCATCCTCATGACCTCAGCGATGACCTGCGCATGAAAAAAAAATACACGGAATAAACTGTTAGAGATGATTTTGATTAAAAAAGAGAAACATTTTGAAGTGATAAGAAGTCAAAATATGATAAGCCTAGTGTAGAGATAATCTTTAGGAGGCAAACTCATGTACAAAGGTGAGGGGGTCAGCTGTTATAGTAAAGCAATGAATGAAATAGTTCTTTCTGAACACAAGTTCTATGCACCGCAACCTAATAGCCTTATTGCCCAATTAGTACGACTTCCCTTTCACCCATTACGACCCTCCTTAGTATGGTGTTTACCCTTGGAACACAAAAGATAACAGGAACAATGGAATCACAAGTCTTCTAAGAAGTTGGAAACAGTTACCTTATCTACAAGTCCATGGATGACAAGGCTTGCCTTCTTATCCTTTGGGGTTGCCTGAAGGTGAGGAGGCAATGACATTCTAAGAACTTTCAAAATGCAACATTTTTCTAACATATAGCTATTATATAAATAGGAAACACCACTTAAGCTTACGAAATGAAATTGAACCCGGCTAAAGAGGACTTTGAATTTTGGTTTCCTTCCCCCAAAGAAAGAAAAAATGAAAAAGCAAACTCAAATATTCTGATCACTCACACGTGATCAAGGGCAAATAGTGGAATTTGAGAGGTTAAGTGCAATTTAATGTGATACAAAGGAATGTGTTCCCACTCTACTAAGGTATGTGATGTTAATATGAAACAGAAGAAAGCATGTGCGTTACTGTTTGTTTTCTGATACTCAATATAAACAAGTACACAATTTTATTTAGTAGCATGTACCTGAAGATTTACAATAGCCACCCTCCCTCCATTCCTGGTTGACAATAGAGGCATATTACATGCAGGAGTAATCTGCAAGCTGCACAGTACTGGAAATTAGGAACAAGAAAATAATCATAAAGCATTTCAAAAGGCAAAAGAAAACATAATTTAAGAATCTAAACCTACCATAAAAGTCAAGTAATATATGAATTGATATGGAGCAAGATAAATTAAATCGATAAAAGACTCATAAGGAATGATGTCTTCAGTTGAATAGTTGAGAAGAAAAAGACAGGACATACAACTTTAACTGGGAAAAAGAATTATCTTAAATGTCTTTTCCTCGAAAACGCAAGACCTATGGTCAATGACAGACCAAAGTGCTCTAGGAGGAATAATAATAGGATAAGTTAGATAAAATTTTACAATTTTTAAAAACTAGATACTTCAAACACCTAGGATGAATGAAATAATACTTCAAAGACCTATGGATCTTTCAACAATGTTTATTCTATTTCAGTGTTTTACTTTTTAATTATGTAAAAAAGGTGAAACAGTGGAAACCACAAAACAACCATGAAAAAATGTGAAAGCTCTTGCCTAATTTATTTAGGAAGTATGTTTTTTTTCTATTTTAATGTTTTACTTTTTCTAATTATGGAAAAAGGTGAAACAGTGGGAACCACAAAACAACCACACAAACCAACCATGAAAAAAAGTGAAAGCACTCACTCATAATTTATTAAGAAGTAAGTTTTTTCCAATTTAATGTTTACTTCTTTTAATTATGGAAAAAGATGAAACAGTGGAAACTGTTGGAGAAAAATATCCCTTTGTATTTCTCAAACCCTAGAAGGGTGGATAAATATACAGGTTTGTATGGGCCTCTAGATGGGCCACAACTATGGGCCAGATACATACACTAACACCCCCCCTCCCCCACAGTCAGAACTACCGGCGCAGCGGAGTTCAAGACTGGACAAGAAAGAAAAGGACTACCCCCCCCCCCCCCCCCCCCCCCCGCAGTCACAACTAGCCACTGACGATGTTGAGACTGGATCGAAACTCCGAGAATGTCGAGGAGGAGAGACCCTTGGTGAAGATGTCGGCGAACTGGGAGGTGGTCGGAACATGGAGCACCCGAACATGGCCGATAGCGACCCGATCCCGGATGAAGTGAAGGTCGATCTTCACATGCTTCGTCCGCTAATGCTGAACCGGGTTGGTGGAGAGGTATACGGTGCTGACGTTGTCGCAGTAGACGAGCGCGCTCTTGGTGAGCGGGCTATGAAGCTCCGCCAAGAGCTGCCGTAGCCAGGACGCCTCCGCCACGCCATTGGCAACCGCCCGATACTCTGCCTCAGCACTGGAGCGGGAGACCACCGGCTGCCGCTTGGATGACTAGGAGACCAGGTTGCCGCCGAGGAAGATGGCGTAACCGGAGGTCGACCGATGAGTGTCAGGGCACCCAACCCAGTCAGCGTCGGTGTAGACAACGAGCTCGGTGGAGGGAGCTCGGTGAAGAATCAGACCGTAGTCAACAGTACCTCAAACATAGCGTAACAGACGCTTCAGAGCAGCGAGATGTGACTCTCGAGGATCATGCATAAGAAGACAGACCTGCTGGATGGCATATGTGATGTCCGGCCGGGTGAAGGTGAGGTACTGTAGAGCCCCAGCAAGGCTCCGGTAAGCCGTCAGGTCAGCAACTGGAGCACCAACGTCCGCAGAGAGCTTCCCCTCAGTATCGACCAGGGTAGAGCAGGGCTTGCAGTCAGTCATCCCTGCCCGTTCCAGGATATCAAGAGTATACTGCCGCTGGTGAAGAAAGAGGCCAGAGGAACGAGGCTCCACAGTGACGCCCAGGAAGTGATGGAGCACACCCAGATCCTTCATGGCAAACTCACGCTGCAATGCTTGAATGATACTTTGAAGGAAGGCCTGACTGGAAGCTGTGAGGATGATGTCATCAACATAGAGCAACAGGTACACAGCCTTAGGGCCCCGCCGGTAGACAAACAGAGAAGTGTCAGACTTGCACTCAGTGAAGCCCAATATAGCCAAGAACGTGGCGAACCGAGAGTACCACGCACGAGGAGCCTACTTCAGGCTATAGAGGGACTTGTTGAGGCGGTAGACCAGATCCCGATCACTGGAATCCACAAACCTCGCTGGCTGACTGCAGTAGACTGTCTCTGTCAAAGTGCCATGCAGGAAGGCATTCTTCACATCGAGTTGGTGCACGGGCCAGGAGCGGGAGAGAGCTAGTGAGAGAACCGTGCGCACTGTGGCCGGCTTCACCACCGGACTAAAAGTCTCATCATAGTCTACACCAGACCGCTGGGTGAAGCCTCAAAGAACCCAGCGAGCCTTGTAACGCTCAAGAGAGCCGTCAGCCCAACGCTTATGCGTCCAAATCCACTTGCCGATGACTACATTGCAACCAGACGGACACAGCATGAGGTCCCACGTCTGGTTGGCAAGAAGAGCCAGGTACTCCTCCATAACCCGATGCCAGTGAGGATCCGCAAGGGCATCGCGGACAGAGGAGGGCACGGGTGAGACACCCGGCTCTGCCTCGACAGTAGAGAGGGCACCCGTCGCCCGCCGTGTCACCATGGGATGAGTGTGCCCAGGATCCCGATGGACGACAGACGGGTGGTACACCTCCGGATCGAGCCAAGAGTGAGCCCGAGAGCGAACTGCCGGCTCAGGCGGAGGTGGTGGTGGTGGAGAGACCACCGGCTCTGGGACCGGCGCCACATGACGCATGTAGACCTGCACCGGCGTGGCGAAGCGGGCAGCAAAACCCGAAGGCTCATGCGGCGTAGGAAGTGGCGACGGGGCCGCGTGTGACGCAAGCGAAGACTCTGGTGCCGCGCGTGGCGCGGCAAAGGGTTCCAAGGCCGCGCGTGGTGCAGCGGAGTTCGTCGGGGAACCTGCCAGAAAGGGCTAAAACGAAATAGTAGGCTGAACCACCGGGTCAGTCGGAAAAATGGACTCGAGATGAGGATCGAGCGCGGGCATAGTGGAGGTGGAGTATGGGAAATCCGACTCGTCAAACACGACGTGCCGGAAGATGAGAACTCGGCGGGAGGTGAGATTGAAACAGCGATACCCCTTGTGGTCAGGGGAGTAGCGAAGGAACACACACCGAGTTGAGCGAGGTGCCAACTTGTGGGGAGCAGTAGCGGAGGTGTTGGGGTAGTAGGCGCATCCGAAGACACGAAGGTGACCATACTGAGATGGGGTGTGCAAAAGAGCGTGGTGAGGAGTGGGAGCATGGGAGGCCGTGGAAGGAAGGCGGTTGAGAAGGTAGGTGGCTATATGAAAGCCCTCAGCCCAGAAGCGAGCACGAAGGGAGGCATGGAGGAGAAGGGTGCGCACGACATCGTTCATGGTGCGAATCATCCGCTCACCCTTGCCGTTCTAAGGCAAATTGTATGGGCACGACATACGCAGGTGAACACCGCAAGAGAGGAAGAAGTCATGGGAGGTGAGATTGTCAAACTCACGGCCGTTGTCACACTGAACGGCCTTGATGGTGAGGCCGAACTGAGTGGAAACCCAGGCAAAGAAACGAAGGAGGGTGGGGAAGCTGTCAGACTTGGCAACGCAGCGGAAAAGTCTAAGAATAATGAGAGAAATCATCCACAATCACCAAGTAATACTTATAGCCAGACATATTGATGATAGGAGAATTCCACAAATCACAGTGGATAAGATCAAATGCATGGCTCGCATGCGAAGAAGAAAAAAAAAGAGGTCTAACATGATGCCCTAACTGACACGCATGATAGAGATGCTCATCAGGAGCCCTAGTACAATGAAGATCTACACTACGACTGAGATGGGCCAAAACGTCATGGCCGGGATGCCCAAGCCGGTGGTGGCAAGTCGTGAATGACGGGGTGGTCACAAAAGCCGATGAAGGAGGCGACGATGAAGAAGCGGAAGCAGGAAGGCGAAGGGTGTAAAGGGGCCCCGCGCTATCACATCGGAGTGGACGTCGGGAAGCCGAATCCTTCACAATAAGACCAGAAGAGTCAAATTCAACAGAACAAGAATTGTCAGTAGTAAATTGACGAATGGAAAGAAGGTTGTGAACTATCTGAGGGGTAACAAGAACATTCGGATGACGAAAAGAACTAGGAACAGAGCCCACAGAGGTGACTGGAAGGCAAGTGCCATTGCCAACCATGATGGAGGCAGGACACGAGGAAAGAGGAGGGTGGACGGAAGATAGAATACCAGCATCAGGTGTGGTGTGGTACGAGACGTCCGAGTCGGCGATCCACTCCGTGCCGACCGGCGGTGTCAGTCCCAGGATACAGAAAGACTGCGCCAGAGCCGCTGGTCCCACCCCCACGGCTCCCGCCCCCCCCCCCCCCCCCCTCTCCTTCTCGGACGGGCGCAGGTGAAGTAGCACCGAGGAGGGAGGTGGCGCAGTGGAGGTCGGCGAGGCAGCCACGAGCACGGTGGACGAGCCAGAGGAGGGCGGTCCCGACGTGAGGGATCCATGTGCAAGGTCGTCCCGAACCTGCAGGAAAGAGAGGAAGGGTCGCTGGCGAGGGATCCATGTCCGCAGGAGGTCGACGTTGTTGTTGATACCCCGTAGGACATTGAGGACTAGGATCCGGTCGCTCACCGGGCAGCCGTGGTCGTGAAGTGCATTCGACATGCCCTTCATCCTCCTACAGTACTCACCAACAGAGAGGTCGCCCTGCTGGTGCGGAATGACGCATCGATGTGGAGCGCACGGGACTCGGCGTTGCCAATAAACTGGGCCTCAAGAGCCAGCGAGGCATCGCGTGCGGTGCCGCCGCGGGACCGGACGATGTCCTGGAGATCTATGGAGAGGGTCCCAAAGGTCCAAGACATGGCGACATTGTCGAGGCGCAGCCAGAGCGCATCTCGCGCCACTGCAGGTGTGTCGTCGAGGGCGTAGCGACGAAAGGCGAAGAGGACCTGGTCGCGCCAGCACCCGTAGGAGGACCCAGGGTTGAGGACGACGAAGACCAGGGCCCGGATGTTCTGGACCCTAATGGCTTGGAGGTAGAGCTAGACGACCATCAGATTGGTCGCGTCGTGGCGTGGGGCAGAATCTGCGGCCGGAGCCAGGTAAGACGAGGACGTAGCGATGTCGGTGATGGAGGCGACTGGCTAGTGGGCGACGATGATGTCAAGGTAGTGCTGAACCTCAGCAACCCGGCAATGGAGGGCGTCCACTGCGGCAAGCTCACGCTCCCAAGCGAGTTCAGCCGCGCGGGCACGCTCCACGGCCGCAGCGGCCTCGGACCAGGCGGCGAGGAGGGCGACGGCCAGCGCAGAGTCAGTCGAGCCGGGACCGTCGGTGAGGACCAGCCAGCCCACGGCAGGAGTCAAGGCGGCCGCGGGCATCAGCGACGGTGGCATTCCCAAGCTAGTGTAGGGCACAAGAAACAGACCACCAGCGGCAACGGCCAGCTGCAGCGGCATGCGGCGGCACGGCGGAGCCCATAGCGCCGTCGGCCGGATCCAGGCCGACAGCGATGGGGAGTCATCGCTGTCGGTCGACCGGACAGAATCGACGCGCCGCACACCCCCCTCCCCCCTCCTTCATCGACGACGGCTACGGCCCCCGCCTCGGCGGGCCACCTCCCTCGCGGACTCCGGCGCCGTCCCCGGCGCCGTCGCCGCCCGCCACCACCATCGGCGGCCGACGGCGCTATGCAGCCTCAACGCGCCACCGGCACCTGCCGCCACCGCCCACCACGCCGCCGCCGCCACACTAACCATTCAGCCCCCGCCGCCAACCCCGCCCACCGCCCTATGGCGCCGCCGCACCGCCCCGCTAGGCCACGGCCCACTGCCGAGTCACCGCCACCGCCCATCAGACCTCCTCCATGTCCGGGGAGGACAGAGGCCCCCCGGCAACCCAAACCCCATAAGGAATCTCGAGCCACCGGCGTCGAGGGTAGTGGCCGACGCCCGTTGACTAGAAGGAAGAGGGAGGCGGGGGGAAGGGGAGGGGGGGGTGCAGCGCGAGGATAGGGTCCGGGTAACCGGACCCGATGAATCCCAGGTGGCGATGACGGCAGCGTCGGCGTCAGCTTCGGCCCGGGCGGGCGCAGCAACGAGGCCCACGACGGCGGCGCCCGTGGCTAGATCCACGCCAGCGCCGCCCCAATCTGCGGCGGCGATAACCGGAGTGGGCCCGTCGACGGCTGGGTGGGAGGGAGAGGAGAAGAGGAGGTGAGAAAGGAAACCCTAGCTCTATACCATGTTGGAGAAAAATATCCCCTTGTATTTCTCAAACCGTAGAAGGGTGGATAAATATACAGGTTTGTATGGGCCTCTAGATGGGCCACAACTATGGGCCAGATATATATACTAACAGGAACCACAAAATAACCACGGAAACCAACCACAACAAAAGGTGAATGCCCTCACCTAATTTATTAAGAGTAGAGATTTTCATAACAAAGGAGAAATTCGCCGCAAACATTTATTGCATGAAAGCATAAAGCAAAGTTCATTTTCATGCTTGAAAGCAAATACACAAGGGGCTTAAAGTAGCATGCAAAAGATTCACTTTACTGCATAGCAAGAATTCAAGTAGACATAAAAATAATTGACTTAAGTTATTCTTTTGATACATCAAAAATCGATGTTTCAAATGTTTCAGTGGTTATGAACTGTAGCCATCTGACTCTGAAACCAGTGGAAGCCAAAGCCCTTTGGGATGTTTTTGTTTTTATTTTTATTTTACTATTGATAATATAAATGAGAAAGTTACAGAATAAGTAGAAAAATAAGATACTGGTTGGTAATAAGCTGATTTAAAACTCCTGATTTTTTTAAGACAAAGCAGTTTCTGAAACAACCCATAGAAGTGAAATGGCACTAAAATAGAGTACCCAAAATCTTGTTGTCGTTCACCTTTCTATCTTATCTATGAGAAGGCTTAGCATAGCTTCAAATTCTCGTAATGGTCATGAAGATGTTTTGTACCAGCATTCAAGCAAAAATGCAGTCTTTTGCCAATGGCAAGTACAAGCCTATATCTTACCAACGGCAGATTTCTTCCATAAATCTGGCAATATCTCAACTCATCTGTCAGCTTTGTTAGAAAACTCACTGCACAGCACATCTCTTCTTCCAATATACTCCCTCTGTCCCAAAATAACTATAAGTTTAGGTTTGATCAAATCTTCTATGATCAATGATTTGTATAAATTTGGTCAAGCATAACAATATAAAAAATATATATCGGTATCACATAAAGACAATTTTTTAGACTCTTCACATTCGTTCCTAGGTGCATGACTGATGTATTCAGGGTTATGAAAATATTTCTCATTATGAATCTAAAATTATAAGTCTCATATTGTTAAAATTGTTCAAATTTATCAAAAAAAAAAAAGTTGGTGTGGTGAGTTTGACCAAACCCAGACATAAAATTATTTTGGGACAGGGGGAGTACATCACAACAAAGCTTCTTCAACTGTACTCTCTGCCAATGCAACTATCACAGTTCTGCCTAGGCACCAAGATAGACAAGGGAAGAAATTGAGGCTGAGGTTGTTCAACAAGAGAGACACCAAGAGACCAGCTACATCTGTATGGCATCTGAGAGCTCCAAAAAGTTTCCACTTCTTGTCCAAAACAAATGTGGCAATGGGCACATTATGATGTTTCATGATAATATCCATGGCTCCAAATTTGGAGCTGTCTGTTTGTGCCCTCATGAAAGCAATTGGGGAGGTAAAACGCTTGACTAGTAATACTATGCACCCTCTTTATAAACAAATATGAGACAGTGCTTAAATGGTATATTGAATTATCGAAGTACTGTCATTAACAGGCAGATCAGAAAGTTTGACATAGACTAAAACAGCACAATGATTCACTATGACGTGAGGATGATAAGGCCAATACCTAGTTCCTAGACATAGAACAAGATCAGCTGTTCGACAATGCTCCTTGGCAGAATTCATCTCCTCAGTGGGTAAAGCATCCTGCAAAATGTGCTTACCCATCTAATATCATTGATTAAACTAGCAGCAAACTTTGAAGCGTATAGAAGATGGCATTCAGCAAAGCATAAGCAAATTGGTGAAACATCGAGCTACCCTGGGAGGCAAATCTATTTTTCAACTCTAGTGAACCTAATATGTTTTATGCTCAAAAGCATGACCTACGAAATTCAATGAAACTTAAGAAAATATTTACTAAACGTACTGGTATTTGAGAGAAAGACCATAAAACATCACTGAAAAGCAAAAACACAATCCTAATAAAACATATTCAGTTTTACAATAATGATACCGTGGGCTGATGCAAATCAAGCTACCGATGTGCTTTTCACCTTTTTGGTAAACATAGAAGCACTATAAATAATTTGTCTTCCTCCAAATTAAACAAATAACATATTAGTTTTGGATCATTGAACTAATTTTGAGGTACTAATGCAAGTGAAACTCGTATACAGTATTTCATACATGTTCTAGTTGCCAAAAGGAAAGAAAGGTTGGAATAGCTTAATATGGTCTTAATTTTTATGAGAAATAGCTTAATATGTTGAAGATGTAGCATTTACCTCCCAGTCTAGAACTGTATCTTTCAGCCTAGCTCCACACTTCTTATCAGAACAGCGCCTTGGAGTATCCTTCAGTCCTATTGTCTCAATTTCAAAATCACGAAGGTACCTTCATATATAGAAGGGTCTCTTAATAAAGCAAGACATGATATGTCTCCCTAACTAGTTGTAGATACAACTAAACTAAACAATATCATACTCAGTTTTACAGCTTGGGCAGATCTCCTTAAAAGAATTGCCATGTAATTCAGCCAGCTTCTCCCTTGGGAAGCCAGAACGAAGATGTAGACTATCGACATTCTGGAAAATAGAAACTCCTCAAATTAATTGTGTTCCTTGTGTATTACTCACACAGAAAACAAATAGAACAACAATATAGTATAATATATTTAAACAGTCCTAAGCATTAAGATGAGTATAACTGAAGAATATATCTTGCAATTCAGCCTAAGTTCTAGCCAGCATGGCATTATAAATAGGTACCAGATCTTGAATACATTAGATTTAATTGAAATTGAGCACACCTGACTTATCAGAAACTTCAGAAGTCCTGTGCTCTCCAATTCAACTAGTGCCACATGAGTCATGCTTGGAACAGCTCGATGAAAGGGAAGTGATGCATTTGGAACACCTTTCCCTGCACGCTATAATATATACAGTTGAAATTAATTTTTCAAATAGTAGTTCAACAAGAACTATATCCACGAGGGAATAGCTGGTATTGAGAATAAAGATGGCTTGTTAAAATAGTAAAATGGAAATATTTTCTTTTTCATTAGGGGTAAGGGGATTGTACCTAGTCAGATAGAATACCCTATCCATATGGGAGCACATCTATATAATACTATTTTCATGCATTCGAATGTGAATGGCATGTATACGAGACATGTAGGAATGTCAGGAATCAAGCACCACAGTGACATGTAAAAATAAATTGATTACACCTTGGATTCGTATTAAGAGGAAGTAGCATTGACAGCGGTACTACCTGCAAGGTCCAGACACCCTTGGGCCCTCGGAAATCAGGTATGCCTGATGCAGTCGATATCCATGCTCCAGTAAACACAACTAAATGCTTACTCTGCATTGTAAAAGCCAATTTTCAATAAAATTGCAATACACAACTCAACAGTTGAAGTATAAACATGAGCCACAGCGAAAAACCCCACCTTTTGCACCATGGCTGCAAGCTCTTCAATCTGCACCAACAATCCAGGAAAAAAGAGATCAAAACAATATTGGTGAATTAAAGAAATTATTTGATGAATGCCTATCAAACAATAACAACAACATAGCCTTTTAGTCCCAAGCAAGTTTGGTAGGCTGGAGATGAAATAGTGGGATGAATGTTCATGTGAATGCTGTTTCCACAAAAAACCTACCATATGAGATTACAATAACAGTATAAATGACAAAATGGCTACAAGCTACTATCATAGTGCTAACAATAGAAGTTACCAAAATTGACCTTATTCAAATAAGTACATAGAGTCAACAAAAAAAAGGTCATGCATAGGCAAAATGATGTAAAAAAATTGACCTTATTCTGGAGGATTTCAGAAGAATCAAAGATCTCAGGCATTCCCACTTCGCCTATCTCCTCCCGATAAGACAGCTTCTTAGCATAACCAAGAGACATCTTTTAGCCCTTCTCAAGCTCCTCTCAAGCTGTCGCTTCCTTCTTGTTCAGTCTATGAAATCAAAATTGTTCAGGCCATTTGTTAGGGACTCAATAGCATTATAACTTAAAAAAAATTAATGGTATGCATATTTTCAATAGAAACAGTTAAAACATAATAAACGAATCAAAACATATGATTCTTGTCATCACCAACCTTTGGGAAATTGCTTCACTAAATACCGCATGACCTAATTAACAAACAATCATTCAAGAGTCAGTCTCTTGTACCATTTCTAAACTTAATTCTTCAAAATATTCATCTCGAAGAAAATCACACTGTTTCAGCACCCGGACAAAACCCCATTTCGAAAATCCACATTTGTCATTTGTTTATTTACACTAATTCAAATCATAAACCCCCAACTCCTACATCAAACAACGAATTATCAGGAAGAATAGAGAACTACCTGTCACAGAATGCCATCCTGCCCGGCCCCGCCTCTACTCTGCTTCCCGCAGGTGTTGCCGCGATGCAACCGACACCCCTGAGCTACTGCGCCGTCTGGTTACGGCCCCGCGAAGCACCCCTGGAACACCTCCTATCAGGCCTGGACAAGAGCCCGAGCCCTCTCCTCCTTACTGAAAGCTAGGGTTCCACGGAGCACGGGCATGGTCGGTGGAAGCTCCCTGGTGCGCCTCCCTCTCTGGTCTCTGCTAGGAGCACGGAGACGAAAGAGCGAGGTGAGCTGGGCTGGGCTGGGCTGGCTACAATTTACGGAATTGCGGCGCTGTGGGCCCTGGCCCTGAGGGATATCATCGATACCGAGGATTTCCGAAAAATTGTCCAGGCATTCAGTAAATTAAAATATATGAAAACGGATGGACAGATATCACTGATCCTGTATCCTATCTTGCATTTTGTTCTGGTGCTAGATACAAAATCGGTCTCGAATACAGATCATTACGGATCGAATATAGGATTAGCGACTTTCATACGATGTCGGACACCAATAATTCTTTGGATATTGAGTTAAAGCAACATCAACATATTCGAAAGTCAAAACTCTCATAGATAAATGGGATAAATATACTTAAGTTGATGACATTACTAGCACTCTTCAATCTTCATGATGGATTTCACGTTACTATTGTGATTATATCATTTGTGACACACAATAGAATCTATCAAAAGGAGTCAAATTTAATTTTCTATTTTGTTTATACCCTTGTTTTTTTTGACAATTTGTTTATACCCTCGTTACAGTGTCAAAAAAAAACTTCTTGTTGAATCTGTACGTCAAAAAGACTTCATTGTAAAATGAAGGGCCAAATCACAAAAGAACCAAACCCCGTGAATCTTCATCCTCTCTCTCTCTGCAATCGCTGTTGTGGATCTCTCTCTCTCTCCAATCCTTGTTCTCGATCTCCATCCTCGCTTGCGATTTGCAAATGGCCACGCCCATGGCTGAGACCTCGGCCACCTTGGCCTACTTGTCCCACGGCTTTGGTTCGTAGTCTCTGGAACGGAGGCACGGTGGCTAGGTCTCCACATTCGCTGCTTGAGACACGGCACACGGTGGGCAGTGCGAGTCGCCCCAGCAACAGGGGATCAGCCCCGCAGAGGAAGTCTCAGGATCCCCGCTCCACTAAGCTTCAGCCCTGTCCTGCCCCCGCCCCGTTAACCTTAACAGGGAAAATTTCACCCTCATCCCTGTCCCCGTCGGAGCCCCGTTCCCGTCGGGGACCCGCGGAGGCGTCGATGTCGCGGTGGAGACGTTGATCAGTCATCGGGGTGGAGCCGTGGAGAGCGGGAGGGGAGGCGGTGAACGGGGCGACGCCGCGACGGCCGTCGGGAGTGGTGGGACCGCGGTCGCCGTGGTGGAAGGGCGACGCCGTGACGAGCATCAAGAGCTGCAGGACCGTGGGAGACGGGACTAGGAGGGGATGGCGGGAGGCTGTGGATGGGGTGACGCCGGCGAGCAATGGGCGTTGGGACTCGAGAGCAACGGGGAGGCGATGGAGGGCGTCGGGACTCAGGAGCGGCGGCGATGGACGGCTTCGGGGCTCAGGAGCGGCGGCGGAATAGGAGAGAGGCAGAGGGTGTGGACTGCGGCGTCGAGAGGGACTGGGGGAGAAGAGAGGATTAGGTTAGGTTTAGCGGTGTGTATATATATCAGGTTATAGTGCTGGGCTATTGGGCTGAAAAATTTTAACTGGGCTTCTTTTTATCGGGTCTCCAAGGGGCTCCATAGGGTAAAAAAACAACTCCATCCCCGACCCGTTAGTTAACGGAGCCCCGCCCCGCTAGCCCCGCAGGGGAATTTTACCCTCCATCCCCTCCCCAAACGGAGCGGAGCCCCGCGGAGCTTCGTCCCCGATGGGGAAATTGTCGGGCCGAAGTCGAGGCAAGGCGAGAGGCACGGCGTTGTCTCGTCGTTGTTTTGAGTGACCGGTTGACAGAGCAAGGATTCGAGGAAGCCGACGCTCGGTGGCAGCTATGGCCGAGACGCCAGGACATCAGAAGATAGGGAAGATACATCGGGTGCGTGGATTATGGATTCTTTATGGGATACTTTATCGGGTAAATCTGATAAGCTGGCCAGATATCCGTTATCTAGTAGATACCACGCTCCCTATGTCCAGCTCCGATATCCGATCCAGGTATTCGAGTCCGGCTCCGATATCCAACAAATCTGTCGAATATTCGATAACTATGATCCGTTTACGATCCGAACTAATTCGGGCAGTCGGGCGGGCGGATAATATCCAACCCGTTTTCATCCCTACCCCGTAGACTTCTGCTGTAGGTTCGTTATCTTCAACCTCTAGGGCTAAGGTCGTGTTTGGGATAGTTTATTTTTGAAACGACTTCATAGCAATCTAAATTCTCTGGAACATAGCTACTGAAAAATTTTGCTATTATTAATAATTTGGGTGAGTTTGTCTGTCCTCTATTTTAAGCTATGCAAGAGGACACGGGGGTTATACTGGTTCGGGAAAGTCCGCTACGTCTAGTTCGAGAGTCTACTCGTGTTACTTGCACTGGGGTCGTACAATGGTGATGAGAGAGGAGGGAGCTCCAAGTCTCGATGTGTGTTGCGCGTGTTGTGTTCTTGTTGTCTGAGAAAGAAGAAAGCCTCCCCTTTTATATTTTAAGGGGTCGGGCCCATATTACAGTGAGAGAGGAAGGAAAGTTCTACACGTGCAGTCCTCTCGGTGCAGTTTTAGAGAAGGTTCAGCACCGGTCGGTGGCGTGGTCTTCAATCTTTGTGGTCCCGCCGTCCTGGTCGCTGTGTCACGGGGAATTATGTTGAGGCGTGCCCCTGTAATTTGTCGTCGGGTTGAACCACTGCGTCCTTGTGGAAGAGTGTTCCGCCAAAAAAGGGTGGTGTAGTATGGCCAGCATCATGACGCCTAAGCATGACCTGTTCCTTGTTGTCCATCGAGTCGTCCTACACCATCACTGTTGAGGGTGTAATCGGGCGAACGCTGCATGGTTGCCTTGTGGTGTCTGACCTCGTCGGTTGGTGAGGGTAATGATGGTGGGAGTAGGTACGCAGAGGAATTTGACCTTCTGATACTATGGATGCATGCTCGGTATGGCATTTATGGCGGGGCAGTCGGCAGTTGTCACTACAAGGTTTTAGGTCTATCGCAAAGCCCTGAAAACGTTGCTATATGGGTATTTTTGTTGTGATAATAAACTATTGTAACGATGTCGTGTCATTGGGATGTGTCACAAGTAGTAGCGCTACGATAGCACATTGCATTGATATTTTGTATCGTTGTAGTATTGTGGCTTGTTGCAATGCCATGTGGTGTTGTGTATAGGTGATATGGCACGACGGCTAAGTTGCAGTAGGACGGATTCACAATTATGCGCATCATTGCTATAATAGCTATTGCATCAATATTACGTAGTTGCAAATACGCAATATTGCAACGCTCTTGAGGTGTAGCGAATGCCGCAATTGTCACGCAGGTGCTCGTTGTGATATCTGACCCAAACTGCAACAACCTCCTCCGAGTTGCTATACGTTGAGTGTATCACAATGAAACAAATAGCAATTGCCACGCAGGTGCTCATCGCGATATCTGACCCAAACTGCAACAACCTTCTCCACGTTGTTATAGATAGAGGGTATCGCATCAATATATCAGCCGTTGCAATCTGACCCAAACTGCAACAACCTCCTCCGCGTTGCTATAGACAGAGGGTATCGCATCAATATATCAGCATGTAATATGCGTTCACTGTATCGCAATAAAATGAATAGCGTATATCAATCCAATATTATTGATGTGATTGTATCCACAGAAATCCAATATTATTAGTTACATCAATCCAGTATTCATTCATACAACCCATTCAAATCCAGAACTACAATTGTATCCACAGAAATTTCTACATGCCGAAATGATGACAATGAAGGGAGACACTAAGGTTGCTTCGCACCTAGGCAATCCTGAACCTTGTATATCGCCCCACCAAATCTCAATGTTCCTGCCCAAATAAGAGACATATAGGGTTTCTAGTGAGATGAGAATTATAGCTTGTGGAGCTATATAGAAATGCATTGATAAAAATTAAGGCAATTATGAATGAAAATGTCTATTTCCAGTTCTTACATCATGCAGATTTCTTTTGCCTGCTCGCGTTCTACTTAGAACCATTAGCTCATTTCGAGATATGAACACTGTGTTACCACAAAACCTATGATTACCACTATTTACCACAAAACCAAGATTAGAGGATTTCATCTCACTTGTCCAAATAATTGAGAAAAAAGAGACTCACAAGTTATTATCCTGGAGCATTTGGACTACAAGAAATGAACATTGTGTTACCTTGAACTTTGAAGTTCCAAAGTACTTGATTAAATAGTGTCACTCGACAATGTCCAGGTCTTTAGGCTTATGCTTCATTCTGGCATCATAACTCTTGTATGCCTTACATGTAGTACTAAAAGTGGATCTCCATCCTTTGTAGCGCTCTTGCGCAACCTTCAATATCTTTTCCTTGGCATCTACATTGTGCTCCATGTCCCATGCTTCCTATTATTGTAAGCCACTCATGTTAATATATTATCAACAACTGATAAATTATACGATGTACAAGGAAATTAACATACCATAATGCTTTCTGTGATAAAATTCTTGATTTCTTCACTTATATGTTTCCACTGTCCAACTCCAATTATTGGAGTCTTTGTCCTTGTAAACATAACCACTTCATCCACAAATGCACTTCTATTTTTTCCATGGGGACCACCCAAAGTTGGCGAAAATTTAATTTACATTTTCACTACACTAGTCTTATATCTCTTGGCAAGTACAGCTAGACCTTTCATGGTACCACGACCGACAATCTTGCCATTTCCTAATAATCATAAAACAAAATGGCTATGAGATACAATATCTATACCAAACTACAAGGTTTCAGGGCTAATGCTACGACATTAATAATCATATATATATATAACCTTTTGCCTTCTTCTTTATTCTCCTAGCATGAATTGGCCATTCTTTTCCTCCTGATCCGCTGCAACCAGTGCCCTCACCATCTACTTATATAGGCTCCCTATAATTGTTATAACACACTGAAATATTGCAAATACTGATGTCTTAGTTAAAGAAAAAACATGTTTATAGAACAAGAAGTCAGAATGAGAAAAGAGTTACTTATGTCTCTTAGGAGGCCTTTCTCCTTCAGCCATGCAGTGTATGCTGCAATTGAACGTCTACATAGCAAAGACCTTCAAGATACCAACAATAGGACTACATCAAATAGGAGAAAAATATAGTTTACATGTGGTTTGTGAAGTACAAAAAGAACATGTATATTTGTATCAGATCCTTGCTTTTGAAGCCAATCTTTGTAAGCATCAACATTCTCGTCATCACCAAGACTATCATCATCATCATCCTTATCAGACTCAGACTCCCTCACTCGTTTCAGGGGTGTAATGCTAACGTCTCCATTAGCTGATGCATCATATGTTGTCAATAACATCCTAACTTTCTTCTCGGCACCGATGCAATCAATTAACTTTTCCAAATGAATTGGGAAATCAAATACCTCGAGACTTGCTGAGCTATTTCCAGTTCTCTTCTTGTAGTAGTAGTAGTCTTGCGTACTATAACCAGGCTTGTGTTTCAATGATATATGGTTGTCAAATGTCAGTAGATCCTTGTTACAGATGACCCCGGTAGGTTTGATGTTCCCTGTTTCTTCCCGTGCATTCAACTGCTAAAGCCCATGTTTCACCACTCCGTGGGGGGGGGGGGGAGCTGCGCATGTGTACATAAATACTGTCAATACTAGGGACATCTTGGCGTCTAAGCAATTGTATAAGGGTACTACATACTTTTTAGGCGCCTGAAATCTAGGAAATCTGACATACTATAGCAAGTGCAAGTTACTCACCTTTCGCATGTTGGATCAAGGTGATGTGCTTCAACGTCTTGCCGTCGTCTCGCGGCTACGCTAGAGTCGATGGATCGGTTGTCGGAGATATCCATGGTGGCAGAAGTTGCGCGGTTAGTGCTCAAAGCAACGCCGCACAGCAACCAGTCGTCTCTCCTTGTCCGCCTCCAAAAGATTATGCAAAAAGGCGGCAGTGGCTATGAGCTTTCTCGTTTTGAGATGCCGCTATGAGTTTTGAGTTGGTGGCTCGGGACGAACCACATTAATTTGGAGTGGCTGAGTTGAATTAGGCGGGCTCGTGAAAAATTTTCACCCATGCGCGTCTAAAGTTTGGAGGAAAAAATTCCATCAAATAAAAAAATGAACTTTCCAATAAGTTTCAATCACTTGAAAGTTAAGGAACCTTTCAAGCGGCGGCTATTAACCATCGAATGGACATCAAGTTGATTATAAAAGTTTATTTGCTTTGAATCACATGAAAACAAGTATAGTACAGATGTAACAACTTTTAATGCCTTCGTGAAAAAAATAGATTAGTATTCAATTATTTGATATTGTTTTGCATAGAACAGTGATTGAAGCAAGTGATTCGTTTTGAATTATTTGACGTTGTTTTGAGTCAGTTGCAATTAACAAGGGCGAAGCTACCTTGTAGCTAGTGGGTGCAAATGAACCCACAACAAAATGAAAAATCTGTTGTCACCCATATTAGCAGTCAAGAAAACAATGAAAAAACAACTGCTAGGTTGCAGTAGAAGCACCCCCTTAATTTTACTAGGAAACAAACATGCCCTTAGCTAGCAGCACATCAGAACACATAATACATTAACAAAATAAGGCAGTTCATTCAGTTTAACCACGAGGTCAATAAAACATAAACAGAAGTGTTCAACATAAACATACAACTACAAAGAAAAAAAAGCAATGACGACAACGAGACTTGAAACTAGCTACGAGACGAGGAGGGGACGACGAGCATCCACAGAGACAAGCGACTGCAGCAACGACGAGGGGACTCATCAGTCGACCCAAGCAATCTTGCGGTGCATCTCGATGGCGTCGAGCCTCCCCGCATTGTGGGGGTGGCTGATGAACCGGGACGCGTGCATGATGACCGCCATGCTGGAGTCGTACTCCTGGTCGTCGTTGCAGAACGGGCACCGCTACCAATACTTGCCGGAGCGGGTGGACCGGGAAGGAATGCACAATCCGATGGCAAAGGGGGGCTCTTCATCGCTACGGTGGTCGGTGGTGGTGTCGTCATCGCAGGCGATCGCCTTGATGACCTCCGTCGGCGGCGCCTCCTCCTCCTCTACCGTCGGGACGACCACCTCCTTCCCCTTCGTGGCCGTCGAGGCGACCTCCTCCTCCTCCTCCTCTGAAGTCGGGACGAACTCCTCCTCCTTTGACACCAGACGACCTCCACCTCCTCCTCTGAAGCCGAGACGACCTCATCCTCCTCCTTTGACACCAAGACGACCTCATCCTCCTCCTTCTTCACTGGCTCATCGGGGCCAGAGCGCTGCGGACGCGCTTCGGCGAAGGCGCTGACACCGGGACAACCTCATCCTTCTCCTCTCCTTCGCTGGCGCCGAGACGTCGGGGCTAGAGCACCGCGGACGTGCTTCAGTGAAGGCGCTGACACTGGGACGACCTCCTCCTCCTCCTCCTCCTCCTTCACTAGTGCCGAGATGTCCGGTGCCAGAGCGTCGCGGACGTGCTTCGGCAAAGGCGAGTGCGACTCGCCGCGGCGTGCTCCAGCCACGGAAGAAGACGAACCACCACTTTGTAAAAAAATCCCCTTCCATAAATCATGATAGATCAACTCAATAACTAAATCAAAGCAAAAAATAGTACCGATGTTGGCCTAAAAGAGTCGAGAACTATAGAGAATCACAGAGATATTGCGCAAACAAAAAACCCCTAAAATTGTACGGAAATCGCAGAACATGGGCAGGGACATAACGCGGACTCCAGGAGGAGAGGGGTGTGGAGGTTGCCGTTGCCAGCGGCCTCCCTCGAGTCCCCGATGGGCGCCATGGCAGTTGAGCGCGGGGAGCGGCGAGCGAGGGTTCGAGGTGGTTTGAGCGCGATGAAGAAAACGAGAAGTAGGAGAGTGGAGTGATGGCGGAAATGGGAGTGTGCCCCTGATATAGGATGAGGTCGAGAGGTGCCTTCTCTCATACTAGCACGCTTAACACACTAAAACATGGGGCCGCGAAACATGGTCCCACCTGTCCTTGAGTCCTGAGTAGAACTTCAGCGTATGTCATAAAAAAATAGAAGACATAAAGTTTTTCCTTCTTTTAGGCCCTGTTTGGTACCATCTTGTTAAATTTTAATAAGGTGTTAAAGTTTAACAACTTAAAAAATAAGGTGTTAAAATTTAACATCCATCTGTTTGGATCCATGTTAAAGTTTAACAAGTTTTTCTCAAGATAGGTATCTTTTAACATGTTTTACGATCTCAAAACCAGGTAAAGATTTTGAGGGTGTTAAACTTTAACATCTCTCTTTTAACAGGAGTGTTTGGATGTTTTTTTTGTTAAAAGTAGGTAAAACATAGATGTTAAAGTTTAACTAGAGGGATCCAAACACCCCCTTAGTCAGGAAAAACAAAGGATTTTAGCATTGCATTCCTATGGGAATTGAAAACACAGAAAATTTTCCTAGCAAGAGTTTGGTAGCAACATAGGAAAAACACATGAATCTGAAGAGAGAGATAGACTCATAGGAATCTTACAAGAGGCTGGACCTCTTTCTTTTTTTTCTCCAAAACTTACATGAAGGAATGCAATCCATAGGACTTTGATATAGGATTGATGAATCCTGCATTCCAAAAGCTCTCGTAGGAAAAATCCCTTGTAGGTATATAAACATGTGACAAATAGTACCATTAAGGAGTTTGGTTGATAGAGAACAAGATTCAAACTATTCTAGACATATGAGATGCTTTATTGAGACGATATAAACATGTTTATACATCTACATACGCTTTTTTCATAGTTACGTTCTGTGATATGTCAACTATTCTAGACATATTTTTATGACGTGTTAATAAAGCTGAACATGATTTTCATTGATATATTTTATATTACGTATCTATTAATATAGACACGTTTTGCATAATATTTTTTAATTTTTTTTAGTTGTTTTCTGAAATGAGTGAGTTATTTCTGCAAGCAACAGGATTTGAACCCATGACCTGTTTGTTTAGTGTAAACTCATTTAACCATCTCATCCGGTAAGCAATTTTGATTATAGTTAAGACATTGTTTCTTTTGTTTTCATGTCTTCTATGTCTTTTAACGTTTCTAGAATTCTCAATAGCATGTCAAAAATGTATTTAAATAAAAGTATATATGATTAATGTATGTCTAATACCCTCTCACTTTTATGCGTATCTATATCATGCCACTTTGAGATGTTATAAAAAAATGCATCAAAGAACACGTTTACTTTTTTACCAATGTTGTGCCGTAATGGTGTTTTGAGCTCATGGTCAGAGTGCAGCCACTAGCATGGTGCCACCTCACCTCAACTCCAACCCATTTTAGTGGAGTTGTAGTAGGAGTAGCATCTGAGGGATTCAATTTTTTCCCATAATATACTAGTAGTACTTACAGTAAAGTAGTACATTCACTTGGGAATGGATGCATCTGCACCCATAGCTGTCTACTAGTACTACACATAGCTTCGCCAATGTTATCGAGTGCTCTACTAACTACAGTACTCCGTAGCCCTGCTCCCTCCGACGGCAATTACGTGAGCGCATGCGCATGACTCACGAACCATGTGAACGCACAAAACTAGATGGAGACCATATGTGAGTTGAATGAGCCAGTACAGGCCTGTGTTCCTCTATTTTTTTCCCCTTGGTTTCTGTGTAGTAGGACCGAGGGGGTAGATCAGCGTATCTTTATGCTTGAGAAGAAGGATACCAAAGTGCTCATAATGAAAGAGCTCCAGGATCTAGACCGAGATCGAGATTGTGCATTTGTCATTTGGATAGTACCATAATAAGAGAAATATACACAAGTTTATATAGGTTTTACTAGATTCAAAAGGCCAAATACCAAGAACACCTAAACATGAATCTCTAATTAAGTTGACTTCCCCCATTGTAGGCTTTGCATGTGTTCGCTTCCCCATCATAGGCTTTGCGAGGGGAGCCAATAAATTTCGACGCGGGCAGTGCTGCTTGCCTCGATTCGAGTCAAGCGATGTGACCATTCACATTCGGCTCCTACTATCATTACTCCGCGCAGGGCCATGAGACTGGAATTGAGCAAAGTCAAGCGATCGGACCGGAGGCGTGTCAAGTGGCAGTCCTCACCAAAGCATATCCAATCACTATATGTTTGATGGTGGTTGTTATATACTGTACTATTACTTTTGCCAAAATAGTGCTAGTTGCCAGGAATCACTGGACTCCATGGATGGAAGATGAAGAAAAGGGACTGTTGTTCAGTTGTCCAATGGCCAATAAAATAGTATGTGCAACCATGTGAAGAAATAAGCAAAATTTCAATACAAAACCTTTATTCTATGAACATATTATTCCTATATTTTCAAATCTATAATGGTGGTTGTTAGTGTAAATCATAAACTTTTTTTTGTATATATTGATTCCTTTGAACAATATATAACATCAACTTTATTTCTTTTAATTCTTTTTGTGATACACTTCAAAAACTAAATCTTTATTCTATTAAAAAAGATTATTCCTATTTTCCATACCAACAATGGTGGTTAGCAATGTAAATTTTATTTTGTATACTTGTTGTATGCCTACATCTCATTATGCACCACATACTTATTTATTATAAAATCATTTTATATAGTGAAAGAATTGAACATTAATCTTAATAGAATTGTCACGCAAATACGCATTCAACTATATAATTAGTTTTATATTTAATCATCGTATTTAGTGTTTGAACGATTGATGTGACCCCTCTAAAATTTAGACCCCAAGAAACGAATTTCGCCACGGATCCTGAAATACACATGCCATGTCCATTGGTTACTAGGCAAAAACTGCTACAAATAACTCTTCGATAATGGTATTTTCTGTAGAGCACTCCTCAATTCTGGTTTTGCTAGAAACCACTCTTCAATGATGGTTATTTGTTAAAACACACTTCAGCTACAATAATCATGAGCAAATTTGCTGCTGGACACTTTTCTTTTGTGGTCTTTGCTAGGGGACACTCTAGCTTCAAATGAGTCTTTGCTTATGGACACTACTTATTACTTGTGGTAATTGACCAAGAGACACTATGGTGAGTAGAATATGACTTCTTATGCATGAAAGAGAGAGAAGATTTCACAAATGGCTAAATTGCACTTTAAATTATTAGCAAATTTGACCATATATAATTATATTTTATAAATTAAATATCATAAATACTATTAAATTTGAGCATATAATCAAAGACTCAGATTTAATCAAAAATTTGATAATATGCTAAGATTTAATAATATTTATGATATTTGATTTATAAAATATAATTATATGGTCAAATTTGTTAAAACAATTGCAAGGTCAATTTAGCCATTTGTGAAATCTTCTTTCTCTTTCATGCATGGAAAGTCATATTCTATTCATTATAGTGTCTTTTAATCAATTACTACAATTAAGTAGTATAGTGTCCATGAGCAAAGACTCATTTGAAGAGTGTCCTCTAGCAAAGACCACAAGAGAAGAGTGTCTAGCAGCAAATTTGCCTAATAATTATTTAAGAGAGATAGAACATTTCAAAGGACAAATTTGCTAGTGGACATCATTCTTTTGTGGTCTTTGCTATAATAGACACTACTACTTAATTATGTAGTTGTTACAAGACACTCTTTAATTGTGGTAATTGGCTAAGAAACACTTTAATCATTAGAATATAACTTTTGTTGCATGAAGGGGAGAGAAGAGTTTGCTAGTACTCCCTCCGTCCAAGAATATAATTCTAGCTTTAGTCAAAGTCAAATATTTTAAACTTTGACAGATAATATCTCTAAAAGTAAATAGTTATAAATATAAAGAGTTGCATATTATGATAGTTGCTTTTAAGATGAATCTAGCAATATCTTTTATACTTGATCAATCATCATAACTTTTTCTCTGTTGATAGTTGAAGTTAAAATTATTTGTCTTTGACCAAACCCAGAAATGCTTATATTTTTGGACAGAGGTAGTAGAATATGACTGGAGGTGCAAACTACTACTACTGTGTTGTTCCCTACTAAACCCAACACTCCTCCAACCTATCAACCCTAACTGTTCATCTCCTCACCGAAACGTACCATCGGAGAGTCAACTTTGTATCCCCAATCTCCCCTGCGACGCCGGCAGCCATCCTCTTCAACCTCGGGGCAGCTATAGCCTCCGACGATGCCTAAACCCTGGAGGTTCCAGTCGCGTCACGAGATGCGCGACGCATGCGGGCGCTTCTCCCGTAGCGCAGTGACCATGACTTCTCCGTCGGACACCCGTGACTCCTTGGCCCTCATCCCGTTTGACCTCAGCTTCAGCCACCGCGGCGTGCCTCAGCCTCAGCCTGAGACACCGCTTGCCTCGAACGCTATAGACAAAGGCATGGGCCTTGCAGAAGCCTCTGTCTCAGCCACCGTGACCGCGAAGAAGAAAGGGAAGGGAACAAAACAGCCTCTGCATCAGCCATTGCCACGAATCTGTCTGTGCTTACTGCGTACTACTCCTACGTGCCGCACTTGATTATTCTATTAAAGTAATTAGATAGATTGATTAATGCACTTTCAGATTTATTAGAAACGTGCTAAATTCTGATTATAGCCGCTCTCTAAAATAAAATATCCTCTAAAATAATGAAGTAATCCAATAGACTCTCTAAAACTTCTTATATCTATATTTAAAAATTGTTAAAATATAGGCAAGTTGGGTCTAGTTTTGAAGCTTTCATCACTATGAATACATTGGTGAAATCATTTTTGGACTTGACATTTGATTTGAGAGTTATCAAATTTTTTAGCTTTAAAATTAAAGTTGGATGCAATGATGTCAGCAATTCTATTTTTCTCCTTTGCGTGCACACATTTGCTTTCCCTGCATGCGGTAATTACGGCCATATAGCAAGCTTTCATGACTGTCTAAAAATAGCTATTGAGAGGAGTATTTTAGCTATCGGAAAGAATAGAAACACATATAGGACACCTGTTGGATGACATTTTTTGTTGAAAATCTTCAAATTTATAGATAAAGAATAATATAGAAGAGCTCTTGGAGATGCTCTTAGTTTGTTTATATATGCTATATGTATCGATCTATGAGTACCCTCTACTTCACTTGATTAATTTGTTAGTCATGCTATCCATCAGAAAAATATGATTATCTCATCTCATCAATCTCTTTATTATAGGTCCTCAAGCCCAATTTCCCTGATGTGCCACCAGGATTTGAAGACAAAAGGTAGAGGAAATCTAAAGAAGTGATCTTTGATTTTGTTTGTGATGCCGATGTGCCACCATGACTGAAGTCCAATGTGACCTTAGGTTGGAAAAAATGCACATCAAGTTTATGTTCACTAATGAAAGCCGCAATGTTAGACCTCATGAGGTGTTGTCTTGCAAGGAGGTGATGGTCCTTCCCTGTTGATTACAAACTGATATAGTTCGACATGCTATATTATACTTATTATTAACTATGCGCCTTGTAAAACTTCAGATCATGGCTAGGGAAGAGGATCTTCGGATTATTCTGAAGAAAAAGGTGATGGACACTGTGTACATGAGTAACAAATAATCAACTTTTAGCCATGTATGAATGATCTTATCTAGTGTCAGGTTGACTTATGTAATGAATGCCACTTTGTGATTTTGAAATTATGACAGATTATTCTGAAGAAAAAGGATATTGTAGTATGTTAGACTAACTAGCGTCTTTTTAGGCAAAGATGATGATCAAAAATCGATCAAGTCACATATATGACCTAATAATATATATACATTAACAAAATAACATTGGCTAGTTCACCACCACTGGATATACATAGACAAAGATCGACATGCATCGATATACCACTATTCATCATCAGCACACGGAAAGAAAGAAACAAAAAAACAAAAGCATCAAACTAGTACTAGTAGTTAATGACTATGAACAGGATGACTAAAGCGCAGTGGTGACAACGATCTAGGAGGAAGTCGATCTCGTCTTGAAGGTAGACTTGTATCCCGCATCCCGAGCAATCTGACGGTGCCTCTCAATTTCGTCGGGCACCCCAACATTATCGCGGAATAACCACAACGCGTGCACCTGAACCTCCTCCTTGTACTCGAACTCCCTATCTTGGCAAACCGGGCACGAGTACAAGGTCTTGCTGGAGGAATAATCCACTCGGTACACGACGCGCGTGTCGTCATTGGGGGGAGTGGTAGTAGTCGGCAGAGTCGCTGCTATCGTTGTACTCTTCGTCGCTGTCATCATCGCTGACAATCGCCTTTACGACCTCCGATGGCGCCACCTCCTCCTCCTCTGCCGCCACCGGAACGACCTCCTCCTCCTTTCGTGCCACCAAGACATCCGGGGCTAGAGCGCTGCGGACGCACTTCGGCGAAGGAGAGCACGACTCGCCGCGGTGTGCTCCAGCCGCGGAAGAAGACGAACCACCGGTCTATAAAGAGTCGATGAACAGTAAAAATCCCTAAAATTGTATGGAAATCACGGAACATGGGCAAGAACATACCATAGACTCTGGGAGGAGAGGGGTGCGGAGGTTGCGGTTGCCAGCGGGCTCCCTCGAGTCCCCTGTGGGCGCCATGGTAGTTGAGCGTGGCGAGCAGCGAGTGAGGGCTGAGGTGGTTTGAGTGCGGCGAAGAAGACAAGAAGTAGGAGAGAGGGAACTGAATTCGCTGACTTAAGGCACCGGGTAGTGGGTCACTGCACGTAGGCCATGCACAACCACTGCCCCACTCGTTAGCATGAGTAACTTAAGTCAGCGGAACCCCGTCCGAGAGTGGAGTGCTAGCGGAAAAGGGAGTGCGCCCCTGATAGGCGCCTTCTCTCATACTAGCACGCTTAACACACAGAAAATGGGACCATGAAACATGGTCCCACCTGTCCTTGAGTCCTGAGTAGAACTTTAGAGTATGTCGTAAAAAATGAAGGCAGAAAGTTTTTTCCTTTTTTTAGTCAGGAAGGCAGAACATTGGAATTGATAGAACTTCCCATTGGATTTAAGAGCAAGTTTAATTAATCATGTTTCCTACCTTTCAGCTGATTGAAAGCTTCCAATCAAAAGCATACATGTGACAAATAGTACCATGAGGAGTTTGGTCGATAGAGAACAAAATCAAACTACACTGTTAAGACGCAAATGGGTACATATCTACTATACTAAAATTCTGAGTTGGTGGCTTGTATGGTGGTGGTCGTCGCACCACCCCTACTGAAAAATGTGCCGACATGTGGGTCCCATCAACCCCACAACAAGGATGTCTCGCTTTGAACATTTATGTCTCGCTTCCATTCGAAAATTGTTTTGCTACAACAATAACACTTTTGTAGTGGCGCTAGCAAAGATCTGCACCAGGCGATTCTGATTCATCATGGGGGTGACAAAATCAGGCTTGGGGCGGCCTAATAGACAATATAGAGGAGATAATGGTTAATACCCAGTGAAACAAAGAGAAAAAAGCACGAAAAAGAGGCACCGTCGATTGCAAAACTGGGGCATCGGCGAATGAGGCATCAAGGACCTCGAAAAATTACTAAAATAGAACATCCTCAACTTATGGAAAATGCGGCGACATCCTCAACTTATGGAAAATACCAATTTTGCTTATGCACTAAAATGTTTTGTCATTCATTCTTTGAGAAACCATGTGGATATGTGCTATGGTATGCAATATATGTGATGAGTAATTGACTTGAGCAGATTTGGTGTTTAAGTTGAAATGCGGGAATCTGGGGATTGCATGGGTTTGCATATCATGGTTATGACTAACTGGAGTTGGTGGAGGAATTGGTGATGTTGCAGGAGTTAGGTAATGTGTTTGCTTGTCTCATGATGTGTAGGTCACCGGAGTCGACTTGAAGGTCAACGGCGAGAGGATCGGGCACAAGTAGGAGACTTAGGGCCAGACGATCAGGAAGCCGGGTGGAGTCAAGGGTGATCCATACCATACATGTGGAGAGGCAAGAGGCACGTACAGTTTTGCGGTTGAGCCTTAAAACCGTGATGGTGATGAAGACGGCATGTTGACCAAGTCAAGGCGAGCAGGATATCGGTGCAAGTGACAGGGGGGCCCGATGGACAGAGACTGGGAGAGACTTGTCAGTGGTCAGGATCACGGGACAAGGTTACATGCATCAACATCGAGAAGTCGCACATTGAGAAGTATGCAAGGCGGTTTCCCGGTTTAGGCCTTAAAACCGGTGTCGGCAATTGGAGGTGCACGTGGCACCATCGCGGAGCTTGCATCGAGGGCAAGCAAAGTTGTGAAGGGATCGATGGCGTTCGAGCGATGAAGTAAAAGATGGATAGATTTGCCCCTGGTGATAGTTGGGTGTGTTATGTGGGTCAAGGGTAGAGTGGTCATGTGGACAATAGACCCTACGCCTATATAAGAAGAGGTAGGGCTGGTGGAAGAGGTGCCTCTTTTTCCATTAGCCTTGTGTTAGGGTTCTATCCAAAGTGCTAGGAGAGGTTTTCATGTTTTAGTGGAGAGTAGTGGGTATGTGAGAGACATCTCTTGCTCTTTCAAATAGTGGGAGGAAGAGGGTGGCTTCCTAGCCTTGTATCCTTGGATCTTGTAAGCACCTTTCTATGATATGAGAAGTATTTTCGTACTCAAGATTTCCCTCTTTCCTTGAATCCTGAAATTCTCTTTTTCTCTATTTTTGGAGCTATTTTCATGGTGATTTTCGATCTCACTTTTGGACGAGTTTTTGGTTTGGATTTCTTGAGAAACTTGTTGCTAGGATGAGCTAGAACAACCCTCTATGGATCCTTGACTAAATCAATAGATGTAGCACCTTCGATTTGAAGGATTTCTCAAGCTTCTCCTTTTTGGTGTTCTTGGCACAAGATCTAAAATTTGTGATGATTCCTTGAGCCAATTGAGTTGATCTTCTAGGTTCAGGGTTGTGATGTGATGAGGATTCACTGGTCCAAAAATTGAATCATTTGGAGTTAGTTTGATTAGGTTTTGGTCAAGATCTTGCAAAATCCCAAAAGTTTCTGCTGTTTTGTCGGGGTCGATCGGCACTGCCGACGACCAGGACCAGCACTGCACCGGCACTGTCGATGGGTCAGATTAGCACCGCCGATGGGGCCAACCGGCACTGCCGATGGTCCTGATCGGCACTGCCGGTAGTGGTCCAGTAAGGTTTGGTTTTTGGTGAGTCTCTTGACTAGTTCAAGTCCTTGCTATTTCTTGTTGTGTCTGCTGTGTTTCTTTGTTGTGGTTGATCACTCCTAGGGCTAGTACACCACGTGTTGGTGTGTGTAGTCTTGGTGATCAGTTCGGAGGTTGGCTTGGGTTGTTTTTGGGATATAGGTTAAGTTCTCTTGGAGAATTTTGATTGGCTGCCATTCACCCCCCTCTGGTCGCCTTCTTGGACCTTCAATTGGTACCAGAGCCAGGTTGATCACTAGTTGACCTTCACTGGCTTTGTGATCCGAAGGCGACATGGAGAAGCGTGCTATCAAGCTATGGATGTTCGATGGAGAGGACTTCCCCTACTGGAAGTCACAGACCAAGGCTTTTCTGCTGAGTCAAGGACGTGCTATCTAGGACATCGTCGAGCAAGAATACAACATACCTACCGACCTCAACACCGCTCCAGTTGGTGAGTTAAACAGGTATGAGAACAACTCCAAAGCTGTCAATATTATGCTCTCTGCACTTGGTAGGAGGGAACATGATAGAGTTGCACACCTTAACACTGCTCATGCTATTTGGGATAAGCTTTGCACGTACCATAAGGGTACCAATCAAGTCAAGTCTATGCGTAAGGATTCTTACAATAGACAATACCAAACCTTTGCACAAAAACCTGGTGAGTCACTAGATGACACTTTTCGTAGGTTTGAGGCAATTGTGTGCAACTTGCGGGCTTGTGGTAACCTTGTGTACAATGACAATGATAGAGCTAAGAAACTGCTGTATTCACTTGATGAAAATGTTTGGGGGGTTAAAATTGCTGCTCTAGAAGAAACTGCTAACTTCAACACATTAAACTATGAGCAACTGTATAGCAAGCTAAAATCTCATGAATTGTCTAGGAAATCTCGTCCTAATCTTGCTATTCTTGCTTCTAGCATGGCTTTGCTTTCTAGCTCTCAGAATGGTAGTCACAGTGATGCTTCTTATGGAACTAACCCCTTACTTGACAAGTCTTCTTTGGAGTTTGCTCTGTCTTCTCTTGTTGCAGCTTCCGATGAATAGATGGAGTGCATTCCTGACGAGGAGCTATCCTTGCTCACAAGGTAGTTCAGGAAGTTCTAGAACAACCACAAGGGGAGAAGAGGAGGTGGTTCAAGAACCTGCTTCGAGTGCGGTGACCCGGGACACTTCATTCAAGAACCTGCTTCGAGTATCCCACACTATGCACTATCTGATGAACATTGGGTTAATGCCATGCATGAGGACTTGGAAAACTTTGAGAGAAACAAAGTCTGGACCCTTGTAGAGCCTCCCAAAGATGTCAATGTCATAGTGTGGGATACTTGCCTTTCGGGTATCCTCATACAAGACTAAGTCGGTAGCCGACCGGGTACTTCATCAACAAGGAAGCCGACCGACTCGACTTGGAGCACATGACATGTAGAGATAGACTTTCTATGTAAATCCTTGTGGATTACGACTAGGACTCTTCATGTACCCCCTAGCCGACCTGATATATAAGGCGGCAGGGTATCCCTCATCGGGGGACAAGTTTTTCCGCAAACATCAATACAATACACAGAACACAGGACGTAGGGTTTTTACTCTCATCAAGAGGGTCCAAACCTGTATAACTCGGCGTCTTGTGTTACCATCGTAGTTCTTAGTCTCGATGTAGCCCTATACATTTTACTGCCGATCTAAAGCTCTGACAGTTGGCGCGTCAGGAAGGGGACAAGGCTCACCGGGATTCTCCGTCGACTACGATGGCCGAAATTCCCATCATCCAGTACACACCAGACTTCAAGATCTCCTTTGGATCTCTCAACTTCACAGTCGGCAACGACAGAGCCTTAGGTCTGGAGAACCACAGATCCGACTCGGCCACAGCCGTTTCCATGGCGCGATCACCGAGTTCATCTGGCATGATCCCCGCATTGGTTCCACTCGGATTTGAGGAAGAAGATCCTTCCTTCGGGAACGATTCAAAATCGAATCGGTCTTTTGATAAGGACTCGGTCAGATCCGCTTACCCATATCCCCATACTGTCAACATGGTAGATATAGTAGATCCTACGGATGGAGACCAAGATGGTGACCAAGACGGTGAACATGAAGGTAACCCCGTTGATGGCCACCCGAATCAACTAGCCGAAGGAGGTCAACAGGAGGAGGACCCTCCAGCTAATGACTTATCGGTCGGACACTGCCGTCGACCAAGAGGGTTGCACGGTTCATGCAACGCACGCCAACTGGATCTTGGTCCAGAACTCAAAGTGGATGGCGTCAAGGTCTACCACACTCCTCAGAATAACATCACAGGGGCCAAAACCTTGCTCGACACTCTAATGGACAACGCGAATTATCAGGCCCCTGTGATGCAGAAGGCGGTGGCTATGCTTAAGGCCACTGCGGCTCAAGAGGCCGCAAAATCTCAGTCGGTCACAAGCTCTAGTCATGTAACTTTGTGAGGTTGGGATAGGCGTGAAGATCTGAGAAATTCTCTCAGCCTCCATGATGGACGAGATACCATCAACTCTCACTATAAAGAACGCGCTTGGGATAACCGATGCTATGAGGAAGAATGCCGTGATTAGAGAACGGATGACCGATGGGACAACCGACGAGAGGACCGTCAAGATCCCCCTCCAAGGCATAAGCGCGATGACCGTCATCGACGAGACGATCAGGATCGGCACGGTAATGATGATAATGACCATCGGCATCGTCGTCATGATGATGATATTGGTCCGTGACACGGCCACCTTGCAACTCCGTCTCCAGACTGGCATAGGCGGTCGATGACACAGACCGATGATGAGATCGATGGCATCAAAGCTTACATCCCTATGCTTCGTATAGCTCGATGGCCAAAAGGATTCAAGCCGGTCCCCATCAAAAAATACGATGGTCAGACCAATCCCTGAGAGTGGCTGCAGCTTTACAGCACGGCGATTCGGTCGACTGGAGGTGATTCCTATGTAATGGCTAATTAACTCCCGGTCTGCCTGGATCCAGCTGTTCGGATATGGCTCACGTCTCTTCCAGAGGAGTGAATCACATCTTGGGGAGACCTCAACAGAAAGCTCATAGAAAGTTTCCAAGCTACCTGCAATCGACCGGGCATCCACTTCGACCGCACTCGCATCAAGCAGAAGACCGACGAACCTCTTCGTGACTACATCAAGCGATTTTGCGCTAAGAAGACTGAGATCCCTAATGTCCCGGACCAACAAATCATTTCCGCCTTCCAAGATAGGGATCCGTAGCGATGATTTGGTTCGTGAGATCGGTTGGAGGAATCATGACCTCAAGCTGACCGCTCAAGTGTGCTTTGAGATCGCTGACAAGTTCGCGTCTGGTGAGTCAGCATTGTATGACATCCGGGGAAAAGGCAAAGAGAAGCGGTTGGACAAGCCCGAGTCCTCTAAGAAGGACAAGAAGAGGAAGCCTGATAATGTGGTTCACACGGTGGACCGACTTCAGAAGAACTCTCGAACAAGCCAACCGTCCACAGATGAGCTGCTGAGTGGCCTATGCCTTTGGCACCCAAAGGGAAACCACAAAGCAAAGGATTGCTATCGACTGAAGCGTTTTGCAACGACTATGCTCAAGGTGGCTAAAGATCTCCCGAGGCACAATAGCAAAGACAAGACTAATAACGATGCCGACAAGGACGACTCAGGAGAGTTCCAGGAGCCCCGCAAGGAAGTCAACTTCATCTTCGGTGGCCCAGATGCCTACGTGTCCAAGCGCAAGCAGAAGATGGAACTTTGGGAGATCAACTCGGTGGAACCGGTTGCGCCTCAATTCATGAGGTGGTCTGAGACGCCAATCACCTTTGATCGGTCGGATCATCCCAAGCACATCCCGAAGCCGGGTCGATACCCGCTGGTGCTTGCTGCTACAATGAAGGAGGTAAAGTTCAACAAAGTACTCATTGATGGAGGAAGCAGTTTGGACTTAATCTTCACCAAGACTCTCAAAGAGCTCGGTCTGTCAATCAATGATCTTCAGCCGAGTTCTTCACCCTTTCACAGGATTGTACCTGGCAAGACTTCAGTTCCTATTGGACAGATCAGTCTGCTGGTCACCTTTGGGACCCGTGAGAATTTCAGGACCGAGCGCATTCTCTTCCAGGTGGCAGATTTTGATGACTCAGCATATCATGCTATCATCGGTCGACCGGCTAAGGCTAAATTCATGGCTATCCCGCATTATCCATATCTCACCCTCAAAATGCCAGGCCCAAACGGAATAATCTCCCTCCACTCTGATCTTCGGAATTCTTTCGATTGCGATGTACAGAGTTGTGAGATGGCCAACAAACAGTTGATGCTATCCGATCAGAAGAAGATCTAGCAGGCAGTCGGCATGGAGGAGCAGACCGGAGCGGCGGTTCCAACAAAGAAGCCTACCAAAGACAAGATTCAGACCGATGGCATCCAAACCAAGGAAATCATGCTCGATCCTGAGGACCCCAATAAGGTAACTTATGCTGGGGCCAACCTCGACAAGAAATAAGAACTCACGGTCACTCTTTTCCTCTAGGAAAATAGGGACATCTTTGCATGGAAACCATCTGACATGCCGGGAGTTCCTAGGGAAACGATTGAGCACAAGTTAAGGGTACCCCCTGGGTGATGAGGACATCCTCCACTATTACCCGCTAGGGCGGTGACCGTGTGAGCCTCTGAATAATCCCACCTTGCTTAGCTTGGGAGGTGGAAGCCACCTTAAAAGGGAGAGCCACCCTTCCCCAATCAGACTAGTCTTTTAGGGAGATTGGGCCTTTCCCTGAGTGGGGGCGCCGGAGTTGTGGTGCTAAGATTGCGGATTCAGGTCGTGGACCTAGAATCGAATCGGTGTGTCGGGCTTTCGGCAGGAGTTGTGGTGCTAAGATTGCGGGATTCAGGGAATCCGGATCGGTGTGTCAGGCTTCGTTCCACCCCACCTGGGCCGGGTGTATCATTGGGGCTACCCCCGTTTGGCAAAGGCTTAGAAGATTCGCACAAGATCGCAAGGACGCCATGAAGAAGGAGATAGTTAGACTATTAGATGCTAAGTTTATAAAGGAGGTGTATCATCCTGACTGGTTAGCAAATCCAGTCCTTGTACCCAAGAAGAATAAAGAATGGAGGATGTGTGTTGATTATACTGATCTCAACAAGGTCTGCCCTAAAGACCCCTTCGCTCTTCCTCTCATTGATCAGATTGTAGAGTCGACAGCCGGGTATGAGCTCTTGAGCTTTCTGGATGCCTATTCAGGCTATCACCAGATCCTACTGAAGGACAAAGATCAGATTAAAACTTCCTTTATAACACCCTTCAGCGCCTATTGCTATATCACAATGCCTTTCGGTCTGAAGAACGCTGGCGCGACTTACCAACGAGGTATTCCACGCTGCCTTGCTACTCAGATCGGTCGGAACGCAGAAGCATATGTTGATGACATCGTCGTTAAGACCCAGAACATCGAAGGGCTTATTTCTGACCTGGCAGAAACCTTTGAAAATCTGAGGCATTATTCAATAAAGCTGAATCCTCGAGAAAGCTACTTGGTTACATCGTTTTGAAACGAGGTATAGAGGCCAACCCAGATAAAATCAAGGCGATCCTTGGTTTGGGACCACCTAATTCTCAAAGGGATATACAGAAGCTGACCGGATGCATGACGTCCTTGAGTTGCTTTATTTCTCGACTGGGGGTTAGAGGGTTACCACTTTTCAGACTACTTAAAAGCAGGAAGACTTTGTTTGGACCGAAGAGGCGCAGTCGGCATTGGACGAGTTGAAGGTTTACCTCAGCAGCATTCCAGTATTGGTGCCTCCGGAGCCAGGAGAAAAACTTCAACTTTACATATCGGTCACAACTTAGGTTGTGAGTACTGTTTTAACGGTCGATCGAGAAGAAGGGGGACATATACAAAAAGTGCAACACCCGGTCTATTTTGTGAGTGAGGTCCTTGGCGCCTCTAAGGTAAAATACCAACATATCTTGAAGTTGTTGTATGCATTGTTGGTCACCTCCAGGAAGTTGAAGCATTATTTTCAAGCTCATCCAATCGAAGTCCAGACCTCCTTTGCACTCGGCACAGTGCTGCACAACCGAGAAGCCGAAGGGAAAATCACCAAGTGGGCCGTCGAACTTGGTCAATATACCATCACGTTCGTGCCTCGATCAGCTATAATGGGACAAGCGCTAGCTAATTTCGTTGCTGAGTGGACAGAGATTCAAAATCCAACTACTGATGTGGACAAGGGTTCCCGATCTTTCGTAAGGTTCTGGATACGTTGATTTGGTCGGAGGCGACACACAAATCGATCCGGCTTCAGAACAGCACGTTCTAAACCCCGCAATCGTAGAACGACGTCTCCTCTAGTTATCAACCGTCCTAAAACAATTGACCTCGTCGAGAAGGCTAATCTCTACCTATGAATCAAGAACACAAGCAAGAACAAAGAAGAATGCAACACTATTGCAGATGTATTATGAATCTCATGAAGTTGGGGTCTCACAAACCGTGATGACGGCGAAACTGTTATGAACAGAATAATCTAAGCAAAACCTGAACCCTAATGGTGCGGTGGTGGCTGTATATGAAGACCTTAGGGTCGTGCAAGACCCTCTAGACACGCTCCTAATTGGGCTCAACTAGATACAAAGCCCAAAGGCCAAAAACAGGCGACGCAGCACCGAAATAGATTCTGGACCCTCTCTTGTTTTGACGATTCCTGATGACTCCGGATGAATTTTGACATAAGACCGGAGGCATTGGAAAGGTAATCTTCTTATCTTTCCGTGCATATATAGAACGTCCAAATCCGAGTCCGTATGGGTCCTGGACATCCGTTTTAGTGCAGACTGATCCTGAGCCCTGAAACAGACTCGAAGTCGATTTTGATTGGGCCTCCACCTTGGCTTCCACGTCCTTGCTGGCCCTCCACGTCTCCAAGTCCTTCTCCTATCATCTCCTGGTCCTCTCCATGGTTCCTAATTACAATATAATCATTAGGTAGCAAACCATTCTCAAAAGTGACATATGTTAAAGAACGTAGGAACGAGCTCACCTCTAAATTTAGTCGTCGTGCACGAGCTCTAGTCATTGGACCTTGCAAGTCCAGAATTGGAGGAGTGTTGCATATATCCTTTGGAGTGATGTCCTCATCACGTACTGCACAAGACATCAAGTATTGGAAAATGTACTTCGATGGATCTCTTCAATTACAAGGAGCTGATGTGGGAGTCGTGTTTATCTCACCAACTGGAGAGAAGATTTGATATGTCCTTCAGGTGATGTTTCGCACGTCCAACAACGCTGCAGAGTATGAAGCCCTTCTACACGGTCTACGCATTGCTGCGTCACTCGGCATCAAGCGCCTCGATGTCTTTGGTGACTCGGCTTTGGTTATTAATCAGGTCACTAAGGATTGGAACTGTGTGGATGACAATATGAGTGCTTACTGTCAAGAAGTAAGGAAGCTCGAAGACAAATTCGATGGATTGAAATTCACGCATGTTCTTCGAGAAAATAACCAAGCGGGTAATGAATTGGCCAAAATGGGATCATCCCGGTCTGTGGTCCCGCCAGGTGTTTTCTTACACACTCTGGATTCCCCCATGATTTCTCCTTGGTCGGATGTATTAATGAGTGTTGTTACTGATCTTGTTGGTGATGACAACATGGAGACTGATTGGCATGACCCGCTCATCCAATATTTGGATAAGGGAATGCTACATTCGGATCCTAATGAGCAACGAAGGTTGGAGACCCGAGGTCGAGGGTATTTGTTGGTGGGAGACCAACTCTATAAAAGAGGGGGTTCAAACATCTTGATGAGATGCATCTCGATACTAGAAGGCCAGAAGTTGGTAGAAGAAATTTATTCCAGGATATGCGACAATCATGCAGCTTCCAGGTCTTTGGTCGGCAAAGCTTTCCGGCAAGGGTTTTATTGGCCCACGGCGGTTGAAGATGCACACTGGGTCGTTCGGACGTGTGAAGGTTGTCAATTCTTCACTCAACAAATGCATGTGCCTTCACAACAACTTCAGATGATACCTTTGACTTGGCCCTTTGCTGTTTGGGGGGTCGATATTGTCGGTCCTTTCAAGAAGGCGCTAGGCGGGTTCACTTATCTGTTTGTTGCTATTGATAAATTCACCAAGTGGATTGAAGAAAAGCCGGTTGGCAAGATTACATCGAAGAAGGCTATCGAGCTTGTCAAGGATGTCTTCACTCGGTTCGGGGTTCCTCATGATATCATCACTAATAATGGCACTTAATTCACATTAGTAGAATTCCATGACTTCACCGATGAGACGGGAATAGAAATCCACTTTGCATTAGTGGCTCATCCTCAAAGCAATGGGCAGGTCGAACGGGCCAATGGTATGATTCTTCAAGGATTGAAACCACGGATATTTGATAGGCTTAAGCCTTATGCCGGTCGGTGGGTTAAAGAATTGCCTTCAGTTCTTTGGGGGCTTTGCACAAACACCAGTCGGGCAACTAGTCAGTCACCTTTCTCATTGGTCTACGGCTTAGAGGCTATGCTGCCGACAGAAGTCAGCCATGTTTCGGCACGGGTTCAGGCGTATGATGAACAACTTTCCGAGGAGAATTGAGAGATTGATTTGATTGCAGCAGAGGAGTTGCGTGATCGTGCTCTATTTCGGTCGGCACTTTACCAACAAGGCTTACGTCGATATTATGATAAAAATGTACATAATCGCCACTTCCAAGTTGGAGATTTAGTCCTTCCCCAAGTGCAGTCAACGAAGAACCAACATAAGCTTTCTCCAAAGTAGGAAGGACCATATGTTGTGAAGGAAGTCACTCGCCCGGGGGCTTACCGACTGATGTATGAAGACGGCGATGATATACCAAATTTTTGGAACATAAATCAGCTACGTCATTTCTATACTTAATTATTCTTTTGTATACTTATACATTATTCATGAATGAAACTTCTGTCTTTTTGATGAAAGATTTTTTGATGATTTTCATTCTATATTGTCTCGATTCCTTAATTTATTTTATTATACAATTGAGCCAGGGGGCTAGTAATAATGTCCCACCTCAGTCTAACCGTATTTTGGTTTTGGACTACTTTCTGACCGATTTCTTCTCTTTCAATACGGTCTTCATTTTCTTGGTCTAACGTCTATACATTATGGTTATATACTTTATACTGCACATCAGACTACCACTACACTAAACCCAGAGCCAAACTGCGAGAGGTCATGTGTCGATTGGTCGACTCTGCTTATTACGCGGTTACGAGTCACAACCTAAAATGTTATGGCAGACCGATACAATTTGAGTTTCTCAATGACAGAAACATACTTATGACATATTTATCAATCTTTTAAAAGATGATAAGCATGAAACTAGTTTACATATAGGTAATATTGTTTCATTACATAGATATTGCTAATGATCTCTAATATTACACGATTTACAACTCCTTTGAAGGAGAGGAAGATTCAGCTCGTAGCACAACCTCAGGAGTTGCTGGAGTAGTAGGCACGGTCGGATTGATCTCCATGTTGTCGACCAAAGCTCGGGAAATCTCCAGCATGGAATCCAAGAGCAACTAGCATTTATCGTCAGTCAAGTCTGGGTTGAAGCCCTCCTTGATCTTGTCCAATGGCAGAGCAGGAGACCAAGATTGGCAAATCGCCAGAACCTGACTCCCGGCCTCGGTCGCCACTTGTCGAGTGTTTTGAGCAATAGCCTCCGATGCATGCTCCAGCAAGTACTCCAAGGAATGGCCAGACTGCTCCACTCGGTCAGCATGAACATAATCCATTGCCTTTCGAGCGGCGTAAGATAGAGCTGTGAGTGATGATTTTTGGTCAGTATGATCAAAAGAGGAATCAAGCAGATGTGAGAAATAATGAAGGGCTTACTGGCAAGTTTACATTTGAAGGATTTGGAGGTGCTCTTAGCTTCCTCTATCTTGGCGTCAGCTTCCTTCAGCTCCTTCTGTAGCCGAGTGATCTCGGCCTTCTGGCCCTCAACCGATTTGGCGAGGTTTTCCTTCTCAGCATTCAAGGCGTTGACAAACCTTTGCTGATTAGAAGTTAACTTCTCCAGATCGGTGATCTTCTGATCACGAGCTAAAGACAAACATTTGAACTTTTAGAGATAGAGTGATTAGTTGATTATTTAAACACAAGTGATGAGTGATCTTACCAGCTAAATCTACACGATCTTGGTCTAAGGCCTTGGTTGTCTCTCTTCGGTCGGTCTGTAGCTTTTCAATTTCCTTTTGTGCTTTGGCAAGCTGCTGACCGGTGACTAGCAAAACACCCGCAAAGTGTTAGTCTGACTTAAAGACTTAAAAACCAAAGAGTTTAGGACATACCAAAAGTTTCGGCTTCAAGGTATTCTACCCTAGCCTGTTTCCTCTCTACGAGAGCATACATTTTCTGTATACAAAAAGGGGTTAAGCTTAAAGGCAAGATTAAGACAAAGCAAAAGCAGAGTATTGAAGTACCTTGCTAGCTTCTCGATGTTGGTGCATAATTTCCACGTCCTCCACTTTGGGTCGACCGAGTAAATCTACAGATAATGTCGCCTTACCTTTGTCAAGAGGTGAAGGGATGACAGCAAGAGCAGGTTGGGGTACAGGTGCCGGAATGGAGGCAGGAATTGCCTTGTTAGTTGGCTTATCCACCTCGGTCGGCGTGTTTGATAACTTGCCGACCGACTTGGGCAGATCAGTTGGACGAGGAGGAGGTCCAGACCGAGTGGCTTCAGACTCTTAGGCACTCTAAGAATCACTCGTCCGACTACTGTCAAAACAAAGATGGAAGAGATTAAAATATGTTATGGATGGCAATAAGAGGCAAGGAGTATAAGGTTAAAGGATTAACCTAGGAGACTTCTTGAGCTTGATTCGGCACAACCTCTTCTTCAAAGAAGTCGACTGAGAATCAGTCTCGTTTCTCTTCTGGGCAGATTTTCCTGCCTTGTTGGTCTGATCGACCCTCCCAGTATCACTCTGAGTTTGGCTCTAGGGCTCCGACTGGCTTGAAGGCCGGTCAGAGGGAGTAGGGGTGGGATGACCAGCGTTAGCAGATGGCAATTCTTCATCATCATACTGATCCCCTATATATTGCCATCGGCGCCCAACGGTCTACTTTACTAGCCGACTGGGGGGAGGCAGGGTGGTGACTGGATCAGCATGAGCGCCTGCAGAGGAGCTCAAGCCTCTAGTGCTGGTCTGCTGCGTCTTCTCGACATAATCTGGTCCCTCGAAATCGGTCAAAGGGAGCAGAGGATGAGAAATATAAGTATCCAAAACCTGCACAAGAATCAAAATATCAAGCAGGGCATCAAGACAAGAACATAAAGGATTTCTCAAAGCAGACTGAGGCTTACTCGGGCTCGCATAGTGCCCTTGTTATACGCCTTCTTGATCAGCGAGTCATCCTGAAGGATATCCCCTTCAAACATTTTTGACAGGCGTTTCTTACGGAGTTCACCATTCGGCGGGTCAGGCACCTCCCTAGTTTCGTCATTATTGACATAGTTCCACGCTGGGTGACTCTACAGCTTAAGGGGCTGCACTCTACGTACTATGAAGCTTTTGGCGACGATAATTCTGTCAATACCCTCAGCCTTCAAGTCGGCTATCTTCTTCAGCAGAGTGACCACCTGAGGGTCGGTCGGATCGGGCTTCTCTGTCCATTGCGCCAGAGGAATCGCCTTGGCACTGGTGAAGTCAGCAAGAACAGGAGGAGGGTTATCACAGTAGAACCACTCATCCTTCCAGTTTTTGTTCCCGGTCTTCAATGGCACATTGATGTAGGCCTCCTTCTTGCGCAACTGGAAGCCAACACCGCCTATAGCTACTTGATTGTCCTTGGTCGGCAGTGGACGGAGGACAAACAAATGGCAGAATAAATTGAAGTGGGGAAGGATGCCTAGAAATGCTTCGCACATGTGCACGAAGATGGTGATGTGAAGAATGGAATTGGGATTGAGGTTGACAAGCTCAATCCCATAAAAGAAAAGGAGCCCGCGCAAGAAGCTGTAGCAGGGGACTCCAAAACCATGCTCGAAGAATGAGCGGAATACAACTATTTATTTATGAATAGGGATGGGGCAAGATTCACGGGGTACCTTCCAGTTGATATGCACTTGTTCGGGAAGGATGCCGTCGATCACCATCTGGTTCATATCGACCTAGGAGAGGTTGCTCTTCGAGAACTCCCGTAGCTGCTCTGAAATGTCGATCTCGGACGAGGAGGACGCGGCGGCGGTGGTGGAAGTGGCAGTAATCATGGTGGAAACTTTCTTGCGACTCATGGTGATGATTGTTTTGGGCGTGGCAAATCAAATGCTGAACCCTAGCAGAGTCTTGGGGGCTAGGTGCAGCAAGATCTGTGACGGCCAGAAGCGAAGGCGCTAACCCTAGCTAGAAAGTTGAGGAGTCGTTGAGAATAGAAGAGCCGCGAGGAAGACGAAGAGTTCATGCACAAATGCGGCGTGGACTGAGAGTCAACTCGATGCTACCTTTTATACTCCCACTTTTTGACCTAAGGGTCCCATGGGCCGGGGTGGGCCATACAGTGATGACGATTTTTTGCTTAAGCAAAGATTAATTAAGGACCTTAAAGCATGATTAGGGTCTAAAACCTTGAGAAATAAAGCTCGGGGGCTTCTTTGATGAGAAGCATTTGAAAAATATTTAACCATATCTATATGATTTGATGATCATATAGCGAAGGACTTGATGGTCGTATGGGTATAAGTTCAAAGGTAATGGTATTGATTGAAGTCAATAACCAAATTGTCAAAATTGGACTTACGGATAATTAGAGTGATTAATTATTAGAGAAAGACTATATTATGATTGATGTCATTTAGCTTAGTACCATTATATGATTGATGTCATATTGGTTCACATGAATTGAATATGGTTGATATCATAAAATTCAAACCGACCAGTCACTCGGACATAGTGTATATCACTCGGACCTTTTGATAATCGGTCGGCAAGGCTGAATCTTTGCAAGTTGGCTTACTGGTTTGATGACCAAAGGTCTGTTAAACTCAGGCTTGATGGTTTGAGTAAAATACATACAAAATAATAAGAGCTAATATAATTAGGCTCTTGCATTATTTGTTAGTCTCCAAATTATACAAGAGTCGGGGGCTACACGTGATCAGTTGCACCTGACCGGTGCACCAGATCTATCAAGAACTTCAATAAAGAGGTCTTCCTAATTTATGATCTACAATGAAGATCATTCTGAGAGTTAAAGCTCAAAATCAGGAAGCACTCAGGGGCTGCTGTGGGATACTTGCCTTACGGGTATCCTCATACAAGACTAAGTCGGTAGCCGACCGGGTACTTCATCAACAAGGAAGCCGACTGACTCGACTTGGAGCACATGGCATGTAGAGATAGACTTTCTATGTAAATCCTTGTGGATTACGACTAGGACTCTTCATGTACCCCCTAGCCGACCTGATATATAAGGCGGCAGGGTATCCCTCATCGGGGGACAAGTTTTTCCGCAAACATCAATACAATACACAAAACACAGGACGTAGGGTTTTTACTCTCATCGAGAGGGCCCGAACCTGTATAACTCGGTGTCTTGTGTTACCATCGTAGTTCTTAGTCTCGATGTAGCCCTATATATTTTACTGCTAATCTCAAGCTTTGACACATTGGAACCAAGTGGGTGTTCAAAAACAAACATGGAGAGGACGGTGAGGTTGTGAGAAACAAGGCTAGGCTTGTTGCTCAGGGTTTTACCCAAATGGAGGGCTTAGATTATGGTGAAACCTTTGCTCCTGTTGCTCGCATAGAAGCCATTAGGATCTTGCTTGCATTTGCTGCCTCCAAGGGCATTAGACTCTATCAAATGGATGTCAAGGGTGCTTTCCTAATTGGTTTCATAGAGGAAGAAGTGTATGTGAGGCAACCCCCTGGCTTTGAGCATCACAAACACCCAAATCGTGTGTACAAGCTTCAAAAGGCTTTGTACGAGCTAAAGCAAGCACCTAGGGCATGGTATGCTAGGCTTAAGACCTTCTTGCTAGAGCGTGGGTATGTCATGAGGTGTGTTGATAAAACCTTGTTTACTCTAAAGCATGGCAATGACTTTCTAATGGTTCAGATTTACGTGGATGATATCATCTTTGGTGGTTCGTCTCATGTGCTTGTGTCCAAATTTCAGGAAGCCATTGAAAGTGAATTTCAGATGTCGATGATGGGTGAGCTCACCTTCTTTCTTGGGCTGCAAATCAAGCAGTGCAAGCAAGGCACTTTCATTCATCAAGCCAAGTACATGAAGGATCTCCTGAAGAAGTTCGACATGGTCAATGTGAAGCGATTGCCAACACCGATGTCCACTACAATGACACTTGACCCCAATGAAGACTGTGAAGCGGTGGATCAAAGGAAGTACAGGAGCATGATTGGCTCCCTCTTGTACCGGACGGCGACAAGATCCAACATACACTTTGTGGTCTGTCTTTGTGCTCGCTTTCAAGCTTCCCCAAAGGTGACTCATCGCAAGGCTGTCAAGCGCATCTTCAGGTATCTCAAATACATCCTTGAGTTCGACCTTTGGTGCTCTGCATCTTCTTCTCTTGATCTCATTGGGTATTCAGATGCGGACTTTGCTGGGTGTAGAATTGGTAGGAAGAGCACTTCTGGTACTTGTCATTTCTTAGGTACTTCTTTGATCTGTTGGTCATCTCACAAGTAGTCGAGTGTAGCCCAATCCACCATAGAGGCTGAGTATGTTGTTGCTGCTAGCTGCTGCTCACAAATCCTATGGATTGTGTTCACCATGAGAGACTATGGGTTAACTTTTAAGGGTGTTCCACTCATGTGTGATAACTCCAGTGCCATATTCTTAGCCAAAAACCCAGTCCAGCATGATAAGGTCAAACACATCAATGTGCGATTCCACTTCCTGAGAGACAATATTGAGAAGGGGGATATTGAGCTCAAATACATTGATACCAAAAACCAACTAGCCGATATCCTCACCAAGCCCCTAGATGCTTCAAGACATGCTTTTCTTCGGGGGGAACTTGGTGTTTGTCATCCTTATGACATCATTTGAGGGGGAGTTGGTGTGCACTTGTATATATGTATCTTACCATTTTCGCATTGCATCTCATATGTAATATATGCATTGGTAGTTGAGCTTTGATTCTTATGCTTGCCTATATTTCTCATTGCTATGATTGAGGTTGAGCTAAGTTGTGTGAATGTGATGGTAATCTCTCATGCTTAGATTTTCTAGATGGCTTGCTATAAACTCATTTGAGCAACTTGCTAATTCTAAAATACTAAATCTAAACATTGTGACTTGAAGCCTTGGGGTGTTTGCCGTACCCAGTCATGCGACCCTCCGCATGGATAAGAGGACACATGAGGATAAACAATAATCACTTGATCAACTGAGTCTCTGTTGCATATGTGAGCATTTGTAGAGCTCATTTTCTACGATTGCTTGTTGCCCTTGTTGAGATTGAAATTGGCTAGATTCTTATGATTCACTTGGTGCTTGTTTTGCCTTGGATGGGAGTACTTACACATGTGGTGGCAGATTTTCTCATGATAAGCAAAATTTGATTCTAAGCTAGTCAATCTTTCTGCTTAGCTTGTATAGCTCTTGGTGTTTATGCCTTGCTATCTATTTTTGATCTTGTTATGGTTGTGCGCATTGCTTTTACACTTCATAGCTCTATGCTTATGGTTAGCAAGGTTAAATACTTGTTTGCATAATTGTTGAAGCTCCTTAGGTTTGCATTTTCATGCATTGCATGTTTGGTTGTTCTTTTGTCTTTTTTATGAGTTCATTGCCAAAGGGGGAAAAATATGGGTCATGCACAAATAATGTTAAGAAACTTAAAATAATCCATTTTGCACTACATGAGACCTACCACAAGTTGAGGGGGAGCATATCATGATCTTGAGCGTTGTCTTGCGCTTTTCACATTCTTTGCGTCTCAAGTCGCTTTCTTGCCAACTCCTGGTTTTGTGATCCCTACTTTGCTAGATGGCTTGTTTTCACCTTTTCTTTGGGTTTGAGCCATTTGGTCACATTTCAATCCCTAATTCATGTGCATTTGGTGTTGTTAATGTACTCATCAAGGGGGAGATTGAGAAACCATGTGGATATGTGCCAGGGTTTGCAATATATGTGATGAGTAATTGACTTGAGCGGATTTGATGTTTGAGTTGAAATGCGGGAATCTGAGGATTGCATGGGTTCACATATCATGGTTATGACTAACCGGAGTTGGTGGAGGAATTGGTGATGTTGCAGGAGTTGGGAAATGTGTTTGCATGTCTCATGATGTATAGGTCACTAGAGTTGACTTGGCGGTCAACGGTGAGAGGATCGGGCACAAGTAGGAGACTTGGGGCCAGACGATTAGGAGGCCGGGTGGAGTCAAGGGTGATCCATACCGTACATGTGGAGAGGCAAGAGGCACGGATGGTTTCGCGGTTGAGCCTCAAAACTGTGGTGGTGATGAAGACGCTGTGTTGACCAAGTCAAGGTGAGCGGGATGCCAGTGCAAGTGACAAGGGGGCCCGATGGACAAGGATTGGGAGAGACTTGCCGGTGGTCAAGATCACGGGACAAGGTGACACGCGTCAACATCAAGAAGTCATGCTTTGAGAAGCGTGCAAGGCGGTTTCCTGGTTTCAGCCTCAAAACCGATGGTGGCGATTGGAAGTGCACGTGGCACCATCGCAGAGCTTGCATCGAGGGTAAGCAAAGTTGTGAAGGGCTCGATGGTGTTCGGGCGACAAAGAAAAAGATGGACAGATGTGCCCCCGGTGGTAGGTGGGTGTGTTATGTAGGTCAAAGGTAGAGTGGTCATGTGGACAATAGACCCTAGGCCTATATAAGAAGAGGTAGGGCTGGTGGAAGAGGTGCCTCTCTTTCCATTAGCCTTGTGTTAGGGTTCTATCCAAAGTGCTAGGAGAGGTCTTCATGTTTTAGTGGAGAGTAGTGGGTGTTGAGAGACATCTCTTGCTCCTCCAAATAGTGGGAGGAAGAGAGTGGGTTCCTAGTCTTGCATCCTTGGATCTTGTAAGCACCTTTCTATGATATGAGAAGTATTTTTGTGCTCAAGATTTCCCTCGTTCCTTGAATCCTGAAATTCTCTTTTTCTCTATTTTCGGAGCTATTTTCATGGTGATTTTCTATCTCACTGTTGGATGAGTTTTTGGTTCAGATTTCTTAAGAAACTTGTTGCTAGGATGAGTTAGAACAATCCTCTATGGATCCTTGACCGAATCAATCGCTCTAGCACCTTCGATTTGAAGGATTTCTCAAGGTTCTCCTTTTTGGTGTTCTTGGCACAAAATCTGAAAGTTGTGATGATTCCTTGGGATAATTGAGTTGATCTTCTAGGTTTAGGGTCGTGATGTGATGAGGATTCACTGGTCCAAAAATCACATCATTTAGAGTTTGATTAGGTTTTGGTCAAGATCTTGCAAAATCCCAAAAGTTTCTCCTGTTTCGTCGGGGTCGATTAGCACTGCCGACGACCAGGACTGGCACTGCCGGTGGGTCACAGTATCCTGCACCGGCACTATTGATGGGTTAGATTGGCACTGCCGATGGGCCAACCGGTACTACCGATGGTCTTGATTGGCACTACCTGTAGTGGTCCAGTAAGGTCTGGTTTTTGGTGAGTCTCTTGACTAGTTCGAGTCCTTGCTGTTTCTTTTTGTTTCCGTTGTGTTTCTTTGCTGTGGTTGATCACTCCTAGGGCTAGTACATCACGTGTTGGTGTGTGTAGTCTTGGTGATCGGTTCGGAGGTTGCCTTGGGTAGTTTTTGGGATATAGGCCAAGTTCTCTTGGAGAATTTTGATTGGCTCCCATTCACCCCCCTCTGGTCGCCTTCTCGGTCCTTCATTCTTCATCATTTTTTTTATCATAGCAACGCACGGGCATATGGCTAGTGATCGATAGAAGTTAGGTTAATTGCAAAAACCACCCCATAAGTCAGTTAGAGTTTGAGACTCCCACACATTATAAGTCATTTTTTGATAGATACAAAATTTTGAAAGTTTAATCTTCATATTTTTTTTATAGAGAACTAGGAGGTTACCCGCGCGAACTTACGCGACTAGAATTATGTAGTTTTAATTTCCAATATATTTGTTTTAAATCTTTACATAATGTGCTTGTTTTGCAACTAATTAGAGTCTCTATATCATATTTAATATCATCCTTCTTAGAAAATTATTGTTGTTTGAGTGGCCGAAACAACCACATCGCTTAACAATTCATATAAGTCCCTTGTATAATACCATCTTGAGTACATATATATGCTTATGGTTAAAATGTTAATTGGTCTAAACTAAAGAAATGGTCACTCAATTTGAATAGAACTCTTTTCCCTTTGCCACATCTTTGTATAATGTCATCAAATCTCATGACTCAATCCCCCTTCCAATTATAACATAATCTTCAGTTTATACTACCGTAATGAATATCAATGAGATTCAATTGAGAGCCTCACTCCCTAGACTTAACCAAAAAATAAAGATCTAGAAAAGAAAAATAATCTTAAATTTGAATATATTAAAAGGATCTAGGGCTAGAAATCACCATATCAATAGGAGAAAAAGAAAACAAATTACCACCATTTAAACCATATAGATATTACCGAATGACTTTCTCTACAACGAACCCAATTGGCTAGTATCGGATCAGGTTCCCACTGGGACCTCCAAAAAAATTCAATGGCGAGTCAATAGAATATTTGAATTAACATACTCCCTTCGTTTTTAAATTACTATCACAATTGACCTTTTTAGTTAACTTTCATCATTCATCTTATTCAAAAGGAAATAAAAATGTTATATATATTATTATGGTTTGTTTTGTTATCAAAATAAATTAATGCATAACTGATAATTTAATGGCTAGGGCGACCATGGCCTGCTCTAACGTGCCTACATCGTCTATCACACTCGCATGTTATGCCCTTATATATGCCACGTTTATAGACAATTTTGTCTTGCTTGTAGTGGTGCTCATGATCACCATGTGACACCCAGGTGTCTCATTTTTTTTGCTTAGTACAAATTGCCCAAAACTTTTGAACTCAAGTATGAGCATGAAATAATAGAGGTATGTTAAAAATGGAATTTCCTCAAGCCAAAATAAAACCCTGCAAGCAAAAACTTTGAAGCAAATGAAATTTCTATAAATCATAGGCCAAATAATTATATCAGAACTATGGTAATAATAAAGTAGAATTTTGGGCCAAAAACCAGAATTTTATTCCAATAGGAAATCAATCAAATAAATGGTCTAACCCTAGAATTGATTTAACTTTAATTAATAATTCTAATTAAATTATTTCTTTTCTGGCCAAATAGACTTCACTAATGAATTGTCCATATTCTAATTAACCCACGCTTAAAATTTCAGCTTAATTGGACTTAAGGAAGTATTTTTAAATCAATTAAAATAGAACTAGGGACTCCTTTGCATGCTTTTCAAAAACCCGAGGACCTTTCTACAAAATTTGCTTGTCCTCTTCCTCCCGTCGCGCGCGCTTGCGCGAATTGGCTTCCCGCGCATCCGCGTCTCTGCCGTCACATCCGCCCTGCCTCCTCGAAACTCGCCACCGCACTCTCACGCCTCCGTACTTGCCACCGTCGCCTCATTGCTGCCACCCAGCCGCTAGCTACAGCCGAGGCAAGTTACTTTAACCCCTGCCCGATGCCGCCAGGCCTGATGTCGCGTCCTCGATTTCCGACGGCCAGCAGCTCCCCGTTTTCTTTCGCACACTGCCCCCGCCCTTCCGACCGAAGGCTAGCCCCTCGTGCCCGCTCGGTCACCCGCTCGCCGCTAACTGCCACGGCTCCCCGTCCCTTTTTCCCTGCCCGAAGCCGGTGCAACCCTGCCGCCAGGGCCACTGGCCAGAGCTCCTCGTTTCCCGGCTCCCGACTGCTCCCCATCACCCAGCAGCACTAGAACCCGCGCGTGATCACCCTGTCACCTCACCCTGCCCTCCTCTCTCGCCGCATGCTGCTACCAGCCAAGCTCGCGAGTCACTTTCCCCCTGATGCGCTCTGCCTCCGTTGTCGCGCCCGCTCTGCTCCCCGCGCTCCCAACGGCTCCCCGAGTCCCGGCATTGCTCAAAACCGCGCGCGCGCACCTACCTCCGGTTTCCGACCAAGAAACCGAGTCCCCTTGGCCAATAAATACTCCTCTGTTCACCCCTTTCCCTCCCATCCATTTTCCGCCATTACCAGAGTGAAGCTCGAGCTTGACCGCCACCGTTTCACTGCATCCCGAGCCCAGCCAAAGGCACCAAAGTACGCGCTTACTTCCCCGCTACCCTTCCACTCAATGGCTCGCGAAATCTTCCGGTGAGCTCGGAAAATTTGAAGGATCTCTGGTCTCTATTCCTCGCCGGCCGCCGTCGACGCCATCTCAAATTCCTTCTCCCTGGTGAGCCATTCCATTCCCCTCCCTTTCGTAAAGACGCGCCATCACTTCCTGGTCACACCTAACCTTTTTCCCCTGGGTTCACTGCCCCAGCTCGCCGGTGCAACACTTTTCCCCGGCTGACCCCCTCTACGCCGCCATACCTGAGCCACCTCCACGGTGAGCCCCACCTTCCGGCCTTCCCCGACGATCGCCGACCTGATGCTGATCCCCACCATACCCCCGTGAAGCTCTGGTCGAAGACGGCGTCCAAGTTCCCACCTCATAGCAGAAACGTGAAGTCACCGAACCTCTGCCTCCCACCGCCTCTCATCGCCGACAACCCTCCGGTGAGTTTTCCACTTCGCAAACCCCCCTAGCATCCCCGCCTCATCGCGCGCATCATTTCCCCTCTCCCACAGCGAGCTTTCGACCACCCTAGTGCCCTACGGCGAGCCCTCCGGCTACGCGTCGCCGCGCTCCGGCACAGCCGTCTAGCAGCTGATCTGGCGCCTTGTTGGCACTGATGTGTCGCCACGTGGCTGCTGACATGGCCCTGCGTGGCAATTGTTTAAAACCCAGAAAATATCAGAAAAACTGCTGAAACTTATAAAATGCATAGTAAATTCATTTTAAATCCAAATGGCCTCAAACCAATTTTGTTAGCTTCATAATAATGCACTTTAGTTTAGTAAAATAATAACCAATTGCCTCTATTACTATATTTTTTTGTTAATTAAATAACTTGAGTAAACACTAATTAATTCCTTATTAATTCTGTACAAGCAGTTTAATTCCAATCTTTTGCATACACTGTTAATTCATACTAATACATCACCCTGATTTTTGGCTAAGTCAAATCTGCAGTATTTAATATTCTATTAATTAAGTGATGCTTTAACTATAATAAATGCTAGTAAATAAAATAATACTATCCAGAGGCTATAACTTGGTGAAAATGCACTTCATGTATGTCTCTGTTCATGATAAATCACTCAAGTCCAGAATCAGTTGTTTACTATTTTAATTGTTTAATTGTTCTCAAAGCTATATCAACCCTAATTATATGATCCACTCCCATGAAATAATGAAAGTCTAATTTGCTTCCTTGAAGCATATGGCTTCGAGAACTTGTTAATAAGGTTGTTAGCATCAAAACACTAATACAATAGGCATCCATCATTTCATTGCATTTATCATATCATTGCATGTAACGGTGTTTCAATACTACCGTTAAACCCTTGTTCATCAATAGGTAACGACACTCAGGAGCAGGAGCCCGACGTCCAGCAGGACCAAGAGCCTGAAGAACAAGAGACTGTAGTAGCTAACACTTGCGTGGATCCAGGCAAGCCCCGGTTTGCATTAGCCTCTTTATAAAGTTTTGCTAGTTTATATCACTACTAGTGTCTATGTTTATTTGTTGCATTAGGTCATAGGAGTTGCTTGAAACCCACCTTGCATGTTATCCCAAACGACCTATGCTACTGTTATTAGAACCTTAGTAGGATCGGTACTAAATGCTATGCTTAGTAATTAATAAGTCTCGGTAGTTATCATGATTACAATGGAATAGATTTTATCACTAAAATGGAACTTATAAAAGGAGTTTATTCTTATGTATGGCCGGGCAGGGAATTTGCATGTGTAGGTTTGCAGCAACACATGGGTGTTGGCTGTGGTAGCCTTGTCTTGCCCACCTTAGGACCCGTCCGTGGTCGGCCCCTTGATCAAGTTTTGAACAGTACCGAATGCATAGTTTCATGGGTAGTAGTAAACTGATGTAGCATTAAAGACCGCTTATATCAAAGACGGTTAAGGTGCGTTGGTCTTAGGACCCCTCGGCTGTGGGAGTGGGCGGTCCATACCATGAAGTACTGCTGGCAGGACGACATGCCCACTCGACGTCACCACACCCAGGTCTGGATGTGGGTGGTTTTTCTTGTGAAAGGTTGCCATATACGACCTTAATTGGTGCGTATGTGTCGTGTTATTCGGGTTTTCCTAGCTGGTGTAAATCAATTGCAATTGCTGTCCCTCGCAGTAATGAGTACCGCTTGTTCACCGCGCCAATCACGTAGTTGCACATGATATCATGGATATGGATTTGTATTGGTTATTACTGATATATTTTATTACTCTATTGTTGTACTTATTTTATGTATTATTTTATTATTTTATTGTTGCAACTAAAGTTATATTTCAGCACAACCCATTTAATCTGAAAAATAAAACTTGATAGCACTAATAGGTTGCTTAGTGCGAGTCCTTTTAAACAAGCCACCTATTAGAGTCATTGCATGTCTAAGTTTTTGACGGGTAAGTCTTGCTGAGTAATTAGTACTCAGGCTTTATGCTTATGTGGTTTTCTGGTACTGAAGAGATAGAATTGCCTGTAGATGTGTTGCCTTGGGACGTGCAAGTCCCTGAGGGTTGGACTGCCCACTGGGAGTCTGATCTACCGCCGCAGTGATTGTTGTGTGCTGCTAGAGTGATGGTTCCTCGGGCATGAATCATCACTTTGTTGTATCGTCGAGCTCATAGATTTTATCATTATTTCGCTTCTGCTATTTTCAAAAACTTCATGAACTTGTAATTCCGCCACACTTTAATGTAATAATTAAACTTAAATTTGGATCATTGTTGTATTATCAAGTGTCTACGTTATCAGCACCTTCAGGACCTTGATCCTCCGGGAAGGGGCGCCTCAGCTGGTATCAGAGCCGTGGTCCATGATAATACAACAATTAAAATGTAGTTTCAAAAACTACGATGTTACGTGTGAGGATACATTAGTATTGCCCCTAGTAGTTATTAGGGTTGGTGACAATGCTAACGGGTTATGCTTGGGTTGGCTTTTACTTGGTTCTTCTTTTGGCATTTAAAGTTCACTCGCAAGGACTGTGGCTTTTCGGGACGATTCCTTCCATGAATCATTGCCAACATTTTCATTTTTGGCTCATTGACCAGTGTTGGAGCGTAGAGTTCACTCGCGAGGGCTATGGTTTCGCGAGACGGTTTCTTCCATAAACCGTGCCAACTTTTTCTTAGTAATGCTCATCATGATAGGGTTACGAGCATTGGTTCGCTTGCGAAAACCATGGTTTCGCAAGGCGGTTCGCTCCATGAATCATTGTAGAATTACCCTTATTTTTGTAAGTTTCTCTTAATTTAATGTAATGTTTCTGCAATGAGTTTTTTCTGCAGGTACACTAACACCGTTAGTACAACACTTAGTGACTACGTGATGAGTGTGGGTCGTCACCAATTTTTTGTGCCGCTAAGTACCGGCAATATAGGTGTGTGTTGTGAGGAATGATAGGTAATTAAATTGAACTTTTGCATCATGCATCCCTTTATAACTTAACTAAAATTTTGTTCTCTCCTTACTTACCCACCTCTGAAATAGAAATTTGGAAGTTTGATAAGTACAAAAATTGGAAATACAAGTCTAGATTATTAAGCTAACAACAATCTATCAACTTTCTGTTTTCAACACATCCCTAAACTTGCAAAAATCATAAGTCCAGTTCTACTTGGAATTTTTGGGAGTACAAATACAATCTGGAAAGCTACAAAAGTCTACTGTAATGTGGTACCAAGTACCAGTTCTGTAGATTTTGTTTTCTAGACACAATACTTGATTTCTGACTGCCGCACAGTCAAGACCGAATCTGTTGAAAATCCATCTCCGTATTATTGCCCCTTGAGGCTGGAAAATGGAAACTAAAAAATTGTTTCTGTATTTTATCAAGTTGTACATGAAATGCACTTCACTTTAAGGAAGATTCTGACTCATTCAGATTTCACCCTTGTAGATGGCTGAAAATAATTTCCAAGCTCCATTGGGTTGGGAAATCACCGACAGTCTGGAGATCCTTGGGATGACTCATCTCTTTTGGAGTGTCCTTCAGGGTTATGGACATGATATCCCTCCCATCTACGTTGGAAAGACCGTTGAGGAGAATGGAATCACTTCCTGTGTAGTCCATATCGCAGTTCCCACCAACTATTCCTTCTTACCGGCATGGGAGTCATGGACTATCAGTGTCACTGGCGTGGACCTACTCACTACTTGGAGTGTTGCTGCCCTCAAAGCCCTCACTCTATTTTGCGAACTCCACAAGCATAAGGTCACTGGAACACCGGTAACCTTGATACCCATTGACAATATGGAAGATCCTGAGTGGAACCGTCATCTGGATTTTGTCTTCGATCCAAACCACCCACTGTATCGCCCAGTGCTACATGTGGCAGAGTGTTATGGACTCTCCCTATTTGGCATATGCAAGAACTTGTACCGTCAACTGGACATGTTTTGTGCCGCACTTCGGCTTTCCGGAGCCGAAAAGCAAGCCAAGATTCTGGAAATTGCAGAATTAAACCAGCAAGTACAAGCGAAGAATGAAGAGATGTATATGATCATCGAAGAGCGTGACCAAGCTATTGGAGATGCTGACATCATGGAATCTGAACTGCAGGAGCTTCAAGTCGAATTTGACGCCTTCAAGGCTACCCACGTCCCCATCATAGATAATTGGGATGAGATCCCTATGGAGTATGGAAAACAAGTGGATGAAGAGATGGAGCAAGCAGAAAATGTTGATGTAGAGCTGATGGAACCAGGAGAGCCAGAAGAACCGTTGGGACCGCCAAAACCCAACGAGCCGATAGTCATAGACCAGGAGTAGATGAGTTGGTCGTATATGAGCCATAGTGCATCCGCAATACCATAGTTAGGCGTCGATGCACGTATGGATGAGTTAGTGTGATGATTATCCTTTTTAATAACCATGCACCTAACTTTGATTTGTGAATTGGTTGTCATTTCTTAAAACCCTTAGAGCACCCTTGCAAGTTTTTACACACATGTCTTATGGAACACTTGGAAGAATGACTAATGTGTAGGGTGTAATTTGCAGCATGGTGCGAACTCGGAATCAGGATGATCCTGAGAGCTCTCAGCAGGGAGCTAATGCTCAGCCTTCGCTAGCAGATGTTCTGGCTGCAGCACTCAGCCGACAGCAGAACAACTCCGAGTTGCTCTGCCGGTTAGTTGATATCACGTCCCACATGGATGGACATGGGGGAAACCGCAACAACTACCATCCCCGACAATGCACTTACTCAGACTTTCTGGGTACGCACCCGCCGACCTTCGAGCGTGCCAGAGAGCCCTTGGACGCCGACCACTGGCTACGTCAGATCAAGTCTAAGTTCGGTCTGCTTGACTGCACTAAGCACCAGATGGTGCTATTCACCTCCCAGCAACTCCAGGGCCCTGCTGGTGCCTGGTGGGCGAACCACATCGCTTCACTACCCACTGGGACCCGTGTCGAGTGGAATGTGTTTTGAACTGCCTTTCGTGCTCATTTCATACCAGCCGATCTTGTGCAGAGGAAGTTTCAGGAGTTTATGGACCTGAAGCAAGGAGGGAGGAATGTCCTCCAATATTCTGAGGTGTTCAACCATCTTGCTCAGTATGCCACTGAGTATGTCAACACTGAGGAGAAGAGGTATGCTTTCCTGTGTGGCATGAATGCCGCCCTGAAGGAGCGTCTGACCTAGCAGACGATTGGCACCTACAACGACCTGGTCAATGCTGCTATTGTCCAGGAGGGTGCCATGCGCCAAGTTGAGAAAGATGAGCGCAAGAGGAAGGCCCCTGCTAGTGTCTCTGTTGACCCACCGGCGAAGCATCGCCTGGTGTACACTTCACCGTCTGGACAACGATACCGGACGTCCCCGTAGCAGCAGTTTCAACGCCCGAGGCCACAACAGCAGCAGTACTTTCCGCCCCGTGCACCTCAGCAGCAGCAACAGCACACTCAGTACCGTGCACCCGACCAGCAGCAGGGAAGTCAGAATGCACGTGATTCCCAGCCTGTCAGTCGTGGAGGTAACTACCCATGCTACAACTGTGGTCGCACCGGCTACTTCGCCAAAGAATGTACAACACCTAGGCGCAACAACAACAACAACAACAATCAGTGCCCTCCACAGAACAAGACTGTGAATGCACTATCTCGTGGTGCCCAAGTGAACTACACCAGTGCTGAAGATATTCCCCAGGGTGATCACGTGCTGACTGGTATGCTCTCAGTTTACCGCCAGCCTGTTCTTACTCTTTTCGATTCCAGTGCTACTCATAATTTTATTAGCAGAACTTGTGTGCAAAAACATAATCTCCACACCACCACTATAAATCAGTGCTTTACTGTTCGTTCCCCAGCTGGACAAATTCTAGCTAATGAAATAGTAAGCAAAGCTCCACTAGAAATCAATCAGAAAATCTACCCCACTGATTTTCTCATGCTCCATAATCAAGAGATTGACCTAATTATTCACATGAAGTGGATGAAAACCCATAGAGCCATGTTGGATATAGAGCCCCGTGTGGTTCATTTGAACTCTCCCCTACATGGTTTAGACACTCTTACTCTTAGTAACATCTCCCCGAGGGATCTGGTTGTCTATCATTTGGAAGGACCATCACTTGACGTATTCCCGGAAGATATTTCTGGACTTCCACCTGATCGCGAAGTAGAATTCAAGATTGAGCTCCAGCCAGGAACTTCTCCCATATCCTGATGTCCCTATAAAATGGCTCCAAATGAGCTAGCTGAATTGAAGAAACAGTTGAATGAGTTGCTGGAAAAAGGATTTATTCGCCCAAGTACTTCACCTTGGGGTTGTCCCGCCATTTTTGTGAAGAAGAAGGACAAGTCTCTGCGTCTTGTTGTTGATTACCGGCCTCTTAATGAAGTCACCATCAAGAATAAGTACCTGCTGCCCCGTATTGATATTCTTTTGGATCAATTGGTTGGTGCCAAGGTCTTTCCAAAATTGACCTTCGGTCGGGTTATCATTAGATCAAGATCAGAGCGGAGGATATTCCAAAGACTGCATTCTCTACTAGATACGGATTATTCGAATATCTAGTGATGTCCTTTGGATTGACATATGCACCTGCCTATTTCATGTATCTCATGAATTCAATCTTCATGCCAGAGCTAGACAAATTCGTGGTAGTATTCATTGATGACATTCTTATCTATTCGAAGTCCAAGGAAGAACATGCCGAACATCTTCGTATTGTTCTTCAGCGTCTACGAGATCACAAGCTGTTTGCAAAATTCAGCAAGTGTGAATTTTGGTTGGACCATGTGCCATTCCTTGGTCACATAGTTTCAGCCGAAGGTATCTCTGTAGACCCAAGCAATGTCCAAGATGTGCTAGATTGGAAGCCACCGAAAACTGTCCACCAAGTTCGTTGTTTCCTCGGACTAGCTAGATACTATCGGAGGTTCATTCCTAATTTCTCTCAGTTGACCAAACCCATCACCGAGCTGCTGAAAAAGGATAAGAAGTTCGCTTGGAGCAACAATTGTGAAGAAGCTTTTCAGAAATTGAAGACATTGTTGACTACTGCCCCGTACTGGCTCAACCAGACATCACCAAGCTGTTTGACGTGTATTGTGATGCATCTGGGACAGGACTTGGATGTGTGCTCATGCAGGATGGTCGTTTCATTGCCTATGCATCTCGACAACTGTGGAAGCATGAAGAGCACTATCCTACTCATGATTTGGAATTAGCTGTCGTTGTCCTTGCACTAAAAATCTGGAGGCATTATCTGCTCGATAATTTAGTGCACATCTATACAGATCACAAGAGTTTGAAGTACATATTTACTCAGACTGATCTGAACATGAGACAATGTTGATGGCTAGAATTAATTAAGGACTATAATCTGGAGATTCATTACCACCCAGGCAAGGCTAATGTGGTCGCCGATGCTCTGAGTCAAAAGATACACTGCAATAGTATAGTGATAGACCACAGCATTGAAGCGAGTACCACAGAACCCAGCCTACATATATTTCCTGCCCTAGTGATCAGCAATCTCAGTATTCATTCACCATTCGTGATGAGGTCATTGCTGCACAGGAAAGAGACATTGGAATGAAGTACATTTGGGAGAACATTAAGAGTGGCAAGGCAAAATGCTTCACACAAGATTCGGATGGTACTCTGTGGTTCAATAACCGTCTAGTAGTACCCAAGGATTTTGAGCTTCGTCGCAAAATCTTGGATGAAGCACATCACCCTAAGTATTCCATTCATCCTGAAAGTAACAAAATGTACCAGGACCTGAAGAAAAAATTCTGGTGGACCAGAATGAAGCGAGAAGTTGCTCGATATGTCATAGAGTGCGATACCTGTCAGAGAGTTAAGGCCGACCACTTGAAACAGGCCGGACTACTTCAGCCATTGAGTATCCCCGCCTGGAAATGGGAAGATATAAGTATGGATTTCATTGTTGGCCTCCCTCTCACATCTCGGAAGCATGATTCGATTTGGGTTGTGGTTGATAGACTCACAAAGTCTGCTCACTTCCTACCAGTGAACACTAGATACAACGTACGACAGTATCCAGAACTATACATAGCAAGAATTCTGTGTCTCCATAGAGTACCCAAGACCATTGTTACAGATCGTGGCTCGCAGTTTGTCGCTTGTTTCTGGGAGCAGCTGCATGCATCTCTGGGTACTAAGTTGATCCGAAGTTCTGCTTATCATGCCGCTACTGATGGACAAACTGAGCGTGTCAACCAAATCTTGGAAGATATGCTTAGGGCATGTGTCTTAACACATGGTGGTAACTGGGATGAGTATTTACCGTATGTAGAATTCTCATACAAAAATAGTTACCAAGAGAGTGTAAAAATGACCCCTTTTGAAGCACTCTACGGTCGGAGTTGTAGAACATCATTGAATTGGTCTGAATCTGGAGAAAGAATAACTTTTGGTCCTGACCTCGTCAAGGATGTAGAAGAAAAGGTTCGAACAATTCAAGCAAATCTCAAGGCTGCTAAATGTCATCAAGAAAAGTATGCAAACCGACGGCGTAGGCCATTCTCTTTCAACAAGAATGATTTTGTCTATCTCCGAGTGTCACCAATGAAGGGCATTCAGCGTTTTGGAATCAAAGGAAAATTAGCACCCCGCTATATTGGCCCTTTTAAAATCTTGGAAAGGTGTGGACAAGTCGCCTACAAGATGGAGTTGCCACCAAATCTGTCTGGAGTACATAACACGTTTCATGTGTCTCAACTGAAACCATGTCTCAAACCTCCAATTGATGTTGTCTTGAAGGAGTATGATCATCTTCAACTGAACCTCACATACTCCGAGCACCCAATACAAATCCTTGATGAAAAAGAACGCACAACCCACAAAAGAACCATTAAATTCTATAAAGTGCAATGGAGTAATCACTCAGAAAATGAATCCACCTGGGAATCGGAAGAATTTCTGAGTACTCATTACCCAGAATTCTGGTGTTCATTCAAAGGTAATTTTTTGCCCCTCTCTAGTCTGCTTCGTTCTTAATCTCGGGACCAGATTTCTTTAAGGAGGGAGGGCTGTGACACCCAGGTGTCTCATTTTTTTTGCTTAGCATAAATTGCCCAAAAATTTTGAACTCAAGTATGAGCATGAAATAATAGAGGTTAATTGGACTTAATTCTAATTAACCCAGAATTCTAATTAACCCACCCTTAAAATTTCAGCTTAATTGGACTTAAGGAAATATTTTTAAATCAATTAAAACAGAACTAGGGACTCCTTTGCAAGCTTTTCAAAAACCCGAGGATCTTTCTACAAAATTCACTTGTCCTCTTCCTCCCGTCGCGCGCGCTCACGCGAATCGGCTTCCCGCGCTTCCGCGTCTCTGCCATCGCGTCCGCTGCTGCCTCCTCGGAACTTGCCATCGCACTCCCGCGCCTCCGCACTCGCCATCATCGCGTCATCGCTGCCGCCCAGCCGCTAGCTGCTGCCGAGGCAAGTTAAATTCGCCCCTGCCAGATGCCACCTGGCCTGACGCAGCGTCCTCGATTTCTGACGGCCAGCAGCTCCCTGTTTTCTTCTGCAGACTGCCCCCACCCTTCCGACCGAAGGCTAGCCCCTCGTGCCCGCTCCATCGCGTCACCTGCCTGCTCGATCACCCGCTCACCGCTAACTGCCACGGCTCTGCATCCCTTTTTCCCTGCCTGGAGCCTGCACAACCCTGCCGCCATGGCCACTGGCCAGAGCTCCTCGTTTCCCGGCTCCCGACCGCTCCCCATCACCTAGCAGCACCAGAACCCGCGCGTGATCGCCTCGTCACCTCACCCTGCCCCCCTCCCTTACCGCACGCTGCTACCAGCCAAGCTCGCGAGTCACTTTTCCCCCTACCACGCTCTGCCTCCGCTGTCGTGCCTGCTCTGCTCCTCGCGCTCCCAACAGCTCCCCGAGTCCCGGCATTGCTCAAAAGCGCGTGCGCGCACCTGCCTTCGGTTTCCGACCAAGAAACCGAGTCCCCTTGGCCTATAAATACTCCTCTGTTCACCCCTTTCCCTCCCATCCATTTTCCGCCATTACCAGAGTGAAGCTCGAGCTTGACCGCCACCGTTTCACTGCCTCCCGAGCCCAGCCAAAGGCACCAAAGTACGCGCTTACTTCCCCACTACCCTTCCAATCAATGGCTCGCGCAATCTTCCGGTGAGCTCGGCCAATTTGAAGGATCTATGGTCTGTGCTCCTCGCCGGCCGCCGTCGACGCCATCTCAAATTCCTTCTCCTTGGTGAGCCATTCTGTTCCCCTCCCCTTCGTAAAGACGCGCCATCACTTCCTGGTCACACCTAACCTTTTTCCCCTGGGTTCACTGCCCTAGCTCGCCGGCGCAACACTTTTCCCCGGCTGACCCCCTCTGCGCCGCCATACCTGAGCCGCCTCCATGGTGAGCCCCACCTTCCAGCCTTCCCTGACGATCGCCGACCTGATGCTGATCCCAGCCATGCCCTAGTGGAGCTCTGGTCGAAGACGACGTCCAAGTTCCCGCCTCGTAGCAGAAACACGAAGTCGCCGAACCTCTGCCTCCTACCGCCTCTCGTCGCCGACTACCCTCCGGTGAGTTTTCCACTTCGCGAACCCCCCTAGCATCCCCGCCTCGCCGCGCGCATCATTTCCCCTCTCCCACGGCGGGCTTTCGACCACCCTAGTGCCCTGCGGCGAGCCCTCCGGCCGCGCGCCGCCGCGCTCTGGCACAGCCGTCTGGCAGCTGATCTGGCGCCTAGTTGGCACTGATGTGTCACCACGTGGCTGCTGACATGGCCCTGCGTGGCAATTGTTTAAAACCCAGAAAATACCAGAAAAACTGCTGAAACTTCTAAAATGCATAGTAAATTCATTTTAAGTCCAAATAGCCTCAAACCAATTTTGTTAGCTTCATAATAATGCACTTTATTTTAGTAAAATAATAACCAATTGCCTCTGTTATTATATTTTTTTAATTAAATAACTTGAGTAAACACTAATTAATTCCTTATTAATTCTATTCAAGCAGTTTAATTCCAATCTTTTGCATACACTGTTAATTCATACTAATACATCACCCTGATTTTTGGCTAAGTCAAATCTGTAGTATTTAATATTCTATCAATTAAGTAATGCTTTAACTATAATAAATGCTAGTAAATTAAATAATACTATCCAGAGGCTATAACTTGGTGAAAATGCACTTCATGTATGTCTATGTTCATGATAAATCACTCAAGTCCAGAATCAGTTGTTTACTATTTTAATTGCTGAATTGTTCTCAAAGCTATATCAACCCTAATTAAATGATCCACACCCATGAAATAATGAAAGTCTAATTTGCTTCCTTGAAGCATATGGCTTCGAGAACTTGTTAATTAGGTTGTTAGCATCAAAACACTAATGCAATAGGCATCCATCATTTCATTGCATTTATCATATCATTGCATGTAACGGTGTTTCAACACTACCGTTAAACTCTTGTTCATCAATAGGTAATGACACTCAGGAGCAGGAGCCCGACGTCCAGCAGGACCAAGAGCCTGAAGAACTAGAGACGGTAGTAGTTAACACTCACGTGGATCTAGGCAAGCCCCAGTTTGCATTAGCCTCTTTATAAAGTGTTGCTAGTTTATATCACTACTAGTGTCTATGTTTATTTGTTGCATTAGGTCATAGGAGTTGCTTGAAACCCACCTTGCATGTTATCCCAAACGACCTATGCTACTGTTATTAGAACCTTGGTAGGATCAGTACTAAATGCTATGCTTAGTAATTAATAAGTCTCAGTAGTTATCATGATTACTATGGAATAAATTTGATCACTAAAATGGAACTTATAAAAGGAGTTTATTCTTATGTATGGCCGGGCAGGGAATTTGCATGTGTAGGTTTGCAGCAACAGATGAGTGTTGGCTGCGGTAGCCCTACCTTGCCCACCTTAGGACCCGTCCGTGGTCGGCCCCTTGATCAAGTTTTGAACAGTACCGAATGCATGCTAGTTTCATGGGCACTAGTAAACCGATGTAGCATTAAAGACCGCTTATATCAAGCACGGTTAAGGTGCATTGGTCTTAGGACCCCTCGGCTGCGGGAGTGAGCAGTCCATACCGTGAAGTACTACTGGCAGGACGGCATGCCCACTCGACGTCACCACACCTGGGTCTGAATGTGGGTGGTTTTTCTTGTGAAAGGTTGCCATATACGACCTTAATTGGTGCTTATGTGTCGTGTTATTCAGGTTTTCCCAGCTGGTGTAAATCAATTGCAATTGCTGTCCCTCGCAGTAATGAGTACCGCTTGTTCACCGCGCCAATCACATAGTTGCACATGATATCATGGATATGGATTTGTATTGGTTATTACTGGTATATTTTATTGCTCTATTGTTGTACTTATTTTATGTATTGTTTTATTATCTTATTGTTGCAACTAAAGTTATATTTCAGCACAATCCATTTGATCTAAAAAATAAAACTTGATAGCACTAATAGGTTGCTTAGTGCGAGTCCTTTTAAACAAGCCACCTATTAGAGGCATTGCATGTCTAGGTTTTTGACAGGTAAGTCTTGCTGAGTAATTAGTACTCAGGCTTTATGCTTATATGGTTTTCAGGTACTGAAGAGATAGAATTACCTGTAGATGTGTTGCATTGGGACATGCAAGTCCCTGAGGGTTGGACTGCCCACTGGGAGTGTGATCTACCACCGCAGTGATTGTTGTGTTCTGCTAGAGTGGTGGTTCCTCGGGCATGAATCATCACTTGGCTGTATCGTCGAGCTTGTAGATTTTATCATTATTTCACTTCCGCTATTTTCTAAAACTTCATGAACTTGTAATTCCGCTGCACTTTGATGTAATAATTAAACTTAAATTTGGATCATTGTTGTATTATCAAGTGTCTGCGTTATCAGCACCTTCGGGACCTCGATCCTCCGAGAAGGGGCGCCTCACACCATCGAGCTCATGTAATGGATGCAATTGTTCTTTTTAAAGGTTGATCTTCATGATATGTTATAGAGTCCGAGTAGTGTATTTGTAATTAAAAAAAGAGTCCCAGTGGACTTCAACTCATCACGCTTGGTGGACTTTAACTCAACACGCTAACTATGAACGGAAGGCCAGCTCTTTATTAATATTTTTCGTTAATGCACCATCTTATCTCTTTTCTATTTGCTAGTTATGAGTTGTATTTGCTATGAAGTCTTTATTATCGTTGTTTGCTTCTGAATTTGTAAGAAGAATCAGAATTCTATTTTGTTATTACTAATTAATTTTTTAATTTGAAATACCACCTACATACAATATTTCCAAACTTTTTTGGGATGAATCCTTCCGGAACCCACATATCAGTGGGCCATTTGAAATGAGCTGTTATACTTGAACAAGCACATGTGACAAATAGTACCATAAGGAGTTTGGTCGATAGAGAACAAAATCAAATTGCACTGTTAAGACGCAAATGGGTACATGTCTACTATACTAAAATTCTGAGTTGGGCAGTTTAATGAGTCACTCCAGTTATAGGGTGCAGGGACTGGCATCTATTGATGGTCACTAAATACCTAATTTAGACTGTCAAACATCTGCATAAAAGCAATAAAATAAATAACCAACATAGTGATAGGAGTTTATTACTAACAAATTCCACAAGTGTTGATAAATATTTGTTGCAGGTGATTATATGACGGAATTAATGGAAAATGATGTAGATGAGGCCTGATCCTCCGAGAGGTAGGGGATAAACTCGACTTGTGGAGACTCAACATCGATGATCTGGTGTGAATCAGACACGATCCAACCACGCAACTGTTATACCAAGCACAACTTGATTGTTACTGCAAGCGAATCGAGAACACAAGCAAGAAAGGATAAACACACAATCTGAAATTGCAAATATGGATGAAGTGAATCAAGAAGAAAAGGTTCAAGCTCTGATCACAAAAAGGACTAATCGCCACCAGTGGTGTAGAACAAGAACATGGGCCCTAGATTACTGTAAAAGGACTTGTGGCCACAGTTACAATGAATCAATCAAGTTTCTCTCAAGAAAACTGAACTAAACAAAACCCAAGTCTAAATGGCGATGGCTACTGAGTTTATGAGGGAACCAGGGGCGTCCTAGGGTTGGGGGCGACTAGGGAGGGGGCCCACAGCATTGGCTTAAGGCCTGACACCATACAAGGCCATGTTGGACCAAAATATGTGGTGCAGCACCTTGTCATGGCCACACAGCATGACTCACGACTCTTTTGGAGCTAGCACCAGAACCAAAACGATGGCGTCGTCGTCCCCTTTCCAACACATCAAAGGATGCCTCATTTAAACGTCGGATGTGGGAGATATCATCAAAACCGTGCAGAGGTGTCGGCTGAATCCGAGACGAACTCGGCGACCGAGTTGGTGACGACTTGTAACTTGGGGAAGACCATGACATGTGTGTATCCAGCATGGTGATGTCCTCATCATCCTCCCCTTCTTGAATTGGAGTCGTCCTCGACTCCATGTCATCATCAATCTCTTCCTGCAAAAGGTTAGTACCAGTAGAATGCAAAGTACAAGATACATGATCATTGATAAAAGACATATCACGACAAAGCATATTATAACGAGGTGCATCATGATTATCATAAAGTTCAGCAATAGTAGATGTTGTAGCAAGAAAAGCATCACCCTTTAACTGAATAGCCTTATGTTTAACATCAGAAAGTTTATTGTTATCATGTTTGTTCTCAATATTTTCAGCAAGCATTTTAAAATGATTCCTAATATCAGTAGGCAATAATGGACGCAAAGTAATATTCCTGTTCTTATGCATAAAAGTATATGTATTAGTTCTACCATGGTGTGTAGCATCCGTATCATATCCCCATGGGCGGCCTAATAAAAGCGAACATGCTTGCATAGGTACAACATGAAAATCAGTATAGTCGTCATAAGAACCGACTAAAAAGTGTATGCGTGCTGATCGAGATACCTGTGCTGTACCACTATTGTTGAACCATTTGATATGGTAGGGCTGACGTAGTGCATGAGTACTCAAGCCAAGCTTACCGACTAAATCAGAACTCACCAAGTTGTTACAGCTCCCAGTATCAACGATGGTGAGAATACGGTGATCCACGACAATGAGGAACATGTAGAACAAATTGTTGCGTTGTTGTTCTTCTTCTTGTCCCACCTGAGAGGTCAACAGACGTTGTACAATGAGGCTAGAAAAGCCAGCGGTGGCAGCAATGGAATCAATGGCAATAGTCTCCTGCTCCTCCATCGAATCTGCAACAAGGTTAGGCATACGAGTAAATTCATCTTCAACATCACTACAACTTTCATACCCATCAGCGGTAGCGATGAAAGCACGATGACTAGGGCAATCCTTCATGACATGTCCCATGCCCTTGCAGCGGTGGCAAATAATGGTGGTGGAGGAGCCACTCCTAGCACTGGAAGTAGCAGCCTTCTTCTGGTGTTGGTGCACACACTAGTCGATTGCGCTTCAGAAGCAGGTGCAAGTGTAAAAGGTCTTGCTGGTAACTTAGCAATATGACCCTTCGAGTTCTCTACTCTAGAACGGTGCTGGATAGATTGCTCAGTGCTGGACCTGCAAGATTGTTGTGGATGGCGTCCCTGTACTTCTCGTTCAGCCTTAAGAGCAATATAATACAATTGGTTCAACCTATTCCACTCTTTATAGTCAATAATAGCCTAGATATCACTGTTCAATCCACCAAAGAATCTAGCACTAGTTTCAACATCATCTTCATGCATATCACAACGTGCTAAACCAATAAGCAATTCCTAATAATACTCCTCTACTGTTTTATTACCTTGTGTTAAAGATTGTAATTTCAAACATAAATCACGTTGGTAATAAGGAGGAACAAAATGAGATTTCATGCGTTGTTTCAAAATAGGCCAAGTGGTAGGTATAGCAACATTAATATTGTAAAGATCATTCCACCAAAAGAGAGCAAAACTCGTAAACTCACTAGTAGCAAGTCTAACTCTATGCTCAGTAGGAACTAAATGAGAATTAAATTTCTATTCAACAACAAGTTCCCAAGCTAAGTATGCTTCAGGATCAACACTACCAGCAAAAGGAGGTATGTTAAATTTGGACTTAACAAAAGTATCAGTATTACCATGATTGTTATTACCTCCCATACCATGTCGATTACGGTGAAGACGGTCTGCATCACGGTCAAAATCATCATCATCAGCAGTTCGTCTCTCGTGCTGAGGTGGAGGTCGTCATTCAACATCCTCAATTCGGTTGGCAACAGTGTTGATGTGGCCCATCAACTCAGCAAACTTCGTTTTCATGAATGTACGCTGGTCCACAAGAAGGTTCGTTAGCTCGACCTTGGACACGCAATCATTGAAGTCTGTAGGGGACTCTGACTCTCCAGTTGTCCCTTTCCCTTTCTCTGACATGGTTAAAAGCAAAAGACAAGACTACACAAAAGGATTAGCCCTATCAACTAGCAGCTATCAGAGGGTGTTGAAAGTGGGAAACAATATCAGGAGCAATATATCACAATCTTGCAAGTGTTCTTACCAAAGCCAATAGGATGGCACAATCTGTTGATGAGCTTGGGTGTAATAGTTGCAAGGAAGAAACCTGTGCTGCAAGTATGTATAGCTTGAAAGGCTAATATGTATGTCAGTGGAACACAATTCAATAACAGATAGTAGCACTGAATAAATGTCCAAAAGAAGTGTCCTAATTACTAGCAAAAGAATCGTGTTTAAAAATAGTTGTGATAGCAAGAACAATGGCAAAGGCAGCAAGGAGAAAAGCAGTGGCAGTTAGACTCCATAGACTTAGAATTTTCAGGGCGGGGGGGGGGGGGGGGGGGGGGGGGGCTTGCAAATCAAAATCTTGTTTTTTTTGTATGGTTTTTCCAGTATTTTTTTGTGATAGAGGAACACAAAGGAAGGAACCACAAGAAGTTTCAACTTAAACAGAGGGGAAACAAAGCGTAGGAAAAATCTCAAAGTTGCATCAAAAACGCTATGTTAACTTTCACAATTTGTTTTCTATTTTTTCCAGATTATTTTTGAATTTTTTGACGAGAGCACATTGGGCAAAGGCTAGTGTGAGTCACCTCAACTTTGATGCAAAAATCTGCTGTAAAAATTTCAGCCTAATCGGAGTAATGAGCGAAAAGTTATAACTATTTTACCGAAGGTAGGTCAAGATAGGTTTTTTTTGGGGCGGGGGGGGGGGGGGGGGGGGCGGTGAGTGGGAAACAAAATTGGGTGGGGTTTTTCTTTGACAACGGATTGTGGGTGTGGTAGGTGGATAACATGATGGTGTATCCAATGGAAAACACAATGGTGATGGTGGTCGAAACGGATGGGAAAAGGCGGTGGTATGCAGCGGAGATCAAAACACAAACTGAATCAAAACACAAATTCAAACCAGCAAATGAACTCGACTAGGACACAAACTCAACACCACAGACTCTGAAATTAAATTATGCAAAGACTAAACAATGTCTGAGATTGTGGGGAAAATTTTTTTGTTTGCTTTTTCGTGGACAATAGGTGATGAACACAAACAAATCTAAAGGGGAGAACTTGATGTAGATGAGGCCTGATCCTCTGAGAGGTAGGGGATAAACTCGACTTATGGAGACTCAGTGTCGATGATCTGGTGTAAATCAGACACGATCCAACCACGCAAGCATTACACCAAGCACAATGTGATTGTTCCTGCAAGTGAATCAAGAACACAAGCAAGAAAGGATAAACACACAATCTGAAATTGCAAATATGGATGAAGCAAATCATGAAGAAAAGGTTCAAGCTCTAATCACAAAAGGACTAATCGCCACAGTGGTGTAAAACAAGAACAGGGGTCCTGGATTACTGTAAAAGGACTTGTGGCCATAGTTACAATGAATCAATCAAGTTTCTCTCAAGAAAACTGAACCAAACAAAACCCAAGTCTAAACAGCAACGACTACTGAGTTTATGAGGGAACCAGGGGTGTCCTAGGGTTGGGGGCGACCAGGGGGGCGCCTACAACATGGGCTTAAGGCCCAACACGATACAAGGCCAAGTTGGCCCAAAATAGGTGGCGCAACACCTTGTCATGGCCACACAACATGACTCACGACTCTTCTAGAGCTAGGACCAGAACAAAAATGATGGTGTCGTCGTCCCCTTTCCAATGCATCAAAGAATGCCTCATTGGACGTCGGATGTGGGAGATATCATCAAAACCGTGCAGGAGTGTCGGCTGAATCCGAGATGAACGTGGCAACTGAGATGGTTATGACTTGTAACTTGGGGAAGACCATGACGTGTGTGTATCCAGCATGGTGATGTCCTCATCAGAAAATCCACATCATCAAGAGAGAAAACACACTTTCGGCCAATCATAGCCAAGCACAAGGATTCACTGGCCCACTTACAGAAGAAAACCGACATAACCCATGTTGACATTTCTTAACGTCATCACTAAGTTGCCTTAGCAACAAAGCCAGAAATGTGTATTGATAATCTTAACGAACGTAGAGAGTCCGCAAGCGCATGGAGAATACTGTTGCAGCATTTCAGCCAAAAGTATTTAGGGTATCATATTTATTTTATCCCAAAGGAATGTAGTGGATTGATCAAAGTAATTACCATGTTCTAAACATTGCATAGTGGATTATGACACAAAGTCCTCATAGGGGTAAGGATAATGATAATCAAAAGTAGTGGACACACAAATAGCATACTAAGAGATAAATAAATACTAGTCTAGTGGATAAGGACAGAGAAAGAGCTAAGTTCCTATGTTGCTTTTATATAGTTACATAGTCTACATCATATACTATTATACAGATACATAGACAATGCAATACAATCAGATCATCACACCTTGGGCATCCGTTTTCCGCTGCATCCACAGTATGATTCCGACCAAGAGCATATTGCATAGCCTAACATGGGGGATTTCAAAGTACAGATAGGGCTATCACCACCTATTGTCTACCCCTAGCAATTTGTGGGATACACGACAAATAGTGCATTATATTGATCTAAGCACCGCGTTTACATCTCTAGAACAATATCCGTTCTCCCCTAGCGATGGATCAGAAAAAGGAGTACTCACATTTAAATGAACACTAAGCATATGGAAATGATCTAAGTCAAACATTAGTCATGCATCACCTTAATGATATAAATAAAGATTATAGTAAAGGCTTCTGTATAACATGGTAATATAGTATAACTACATTACTTACATGCAAGCATAATAACCACATACATGAGTGGATCATATAATCAAACAAGAAACACATGACCCAAGCATAACTATATAGAAAGACTAAATATATTAAATGGAACAATGAATTACAAAAGGAGAAAGATACAAGAGCCATACCAAAACTCCAAGGAAGACTTGGGAACTGAAGAAGACTCTAGAGAGAATCTTGAAATACAAAGAGAGTGATGCTTCTTGGTGTGTGTTTTGGAGTGAGGCCTCTCCCTTGTTTTATAGGTCACAAAGGCGGTTCCTAGAATTGGTGGAAGTTGTGTTTCTTCGCCAACTAGGTGTGTTTCCTCCTCCATTTTGTTATTTCTCCGGCATGTGAGCATCTCTCCAAGCACAAGTGGATATTTATTAATTCTAACTAACATGCATGGTGGGAATGTTGAATCCTCCTTTATTTTGAGTAATATTGATGGTCGGAAATGGTATTTAACAACCGTCAACAAACTCCCCTAAGCTGAACCTTTGCTCGTCTCGATGCAAAGATAGAACTTTAGGTTGTTGATCAGGAGTTGCTACAATGTTTTATATTCCCTCCATAGTACCAAGTGCACAACAAAATACTCTACATTTAATTGAATAAGTTGGCATTTGGTAACTCACCTTTTTACCTTAGTCATTGTGGGGCTTTTGACTTCTCTTCATCTTGGGTGGTTGAAAGACAGGCCGCTCTTTTGTAGGACACCATTCTCTCATCCTGTGTCCCACTTTCCATCTAGAGTTTTTCAAAATATTTTGGCAAATAAACCCAAGTTCCTCCAATGATTCACTTGGTCACTTAATGTCTATAAATCCTTACCAAGGCATTGAAGTTGCCTCCTTTTGACCCTACCTCTAAATAAGGCTTATGTGGAGATCTGGGTAGGAATAATTGAGACATACTTGTAACACATGTATTGCTAAACTAAAATACTAAACCCATGGAGAAACGAGTCATACAAGCTGATCAAGATGTGCATGTGTGTGGAATGTGGTGGAATGATGATGGAATGGTGGATACTCCTTTTTGTGTAGACTCTCTCTTTCTTGAACAAGCAATTGAGCATGGCTATTTCTTTTCTCTTTTATTTCATCATGGTCATGATTAGGAGCAAGTATTTATTCTATTTTTTTGATAGCCATATCTTCCATGCAACCAATTGAGAGGGATTCATAACATGATATTCATGGAGTATTTATTTTGCTTACTTCTAGGATAGAAGTTGAGCATATGGTGGTGGATGCAATGGAATGATATTGCTATCTCCTGGTGTAGGAGTATTAGCAAATGATGGTGGATGTGTACGTGAATCTTGATCACAAAAGCATGAAGTAGATCTCATAAAGGTTGCAAGCATTTTGATAAAGCTCAATGTGAAAACATTCAGCATATGTAGAAGGTTTTGCATTAAAGTACAACATATGGTCATGGTAGGAATTTTCATCATTGAGGAACTTTTCAATTTTATCATTTTGAAAAACAAATCTCCGGATGTTAAGCTTCACTTTGGGAAAAAGAATATAGCAGCCCTATTCTAACCATATCATGTCTCACAACAACCTAGACTTAGATCATGCATTTTGCAACCCACAAGTATTCAAGTTCAAGGGAAGCATGTTTAGCCAACAAACTCAATTTGGGAGAGTACTAAGTTGTATACAAGGGACTATAGAAAGGTATAAAACAGAACAACTATTCATCATCTCAACATGAAGGCATGAACATCCCTAGCATGCATGACAACCTACTATTTTTGTTCTTTTTAGTTTTCCAAATTTTTGTTTTGTTTTGAGGGTAAGTCCGACAAAGAAAAAAAGAAAGAAAGGAAAGAAACAAGTCACCTTTGCGGGGTTGCTCCCCCAAGCTTGTTTTTGCTCATGGTTGTTGGTTAGGATCAAATCCTCTCCGATGGGTAGTAAGCCGCCGTAGTCGTGGTGCTCTCGTAGATGCTCCTGGAGGTGAAGAAACTAGTCATCACTGTGCTGCTGCCATTCTCTGGTGGTCGGGGCATGAGTAGCAAGGACGTTTTGCATTTCCTATGTTCTCACATCCAGATTGTGCTTCCTACTTGTAAGATCCCTCAAAGTCATGATGACCAATGCCCAAAAAAGAGTGACGTCCATCATGCTATGGAGGCGTCCGAATCGACCCAGGGCCATGTCCCTATTGTGCACTACTAGCTTGCTACCAAGACGAACCTCCAGTGTCATATTGCTGCGGCGTGAACATCCAAGCCGGGTCGACTGAATAGTCTGAGCCTGTAGTGTAATCATGTACTGGTGGTGTAGTTCTGGCTGTGCTAGTGGTGGCATGTTTCATGCTTTGTTGTGTGTGTCGATCGTGGACCTGCCAGTCATTCCTTCTCTCTGCAGCTGTATGGTTAGTTCCCAACAACTATATAAATGATACCCCAGGTTAGAAAGTGGGATTTCATTTGTATAGCCGGGGTAGTAAAATATGATAGAACCATTGGGACCCTTCTTTAAAGTGTGACCCTGCTCAAGAAATTTCTAGTCTATCTAGGGATGGGGTTCAGAAAGATAATCAAATCTAGTATTGGATAAAGCCTTGACCCCTGCAGCAATACGGGTCACTAATGAAGTGCATTCAATGGGTCCCGATCCCTTAATATAATCTAACCAGTGACCAATCATAGCTTCAACAGGAGCAATATGAATTTTAGGAATAGCAGCAAACAAGACACATAATTCATCATTACAGATAGGTCTAGTGTCTTGTCTAGGGAAACCAGTCATAGCAAGCCATCTATGCCACAACTGTAGATATGGATTGTGAATATCACTTGTCCTAAGACGTTCACAAGAAAGCTCTCCTGAAATCCTTTGCCAAAAAGAACCCTTTTCAAAACCTGTGGTTGCACCTTCTAAGTTAGTGTTGCAATAATTTCTAAACTTAATAATGATCCTAAGGTCTTTCCAAGTGACACGGTATTCCTTCCCAAACATGCGGAAAATACCCCGTTGTCATCTTTTAGCAAGGTGCACAAAAACTGGATAGTGAGGAGGCGTGAACCCCCCTCACTGATGTGGGCAAATTCGGTCCAACTGAAAGCTTTCCAAATAGAAATGAACTCAAGGACCATACCTATAATGGAGAGTAGGTCATCATCATACGCGGTGGTAGACTCGTTTCTCCCGTTCATCCTGCAACTCGAGGTCGGTGTCGGCGAGAAGAACGTGTGAATCATCCCCCACCATGTTGTCCTCAACGGGTGTGTACCTCGTTGATTCATCCTTGATGGAGAAGTTTGTGCTTGAGCTACTATGGCGCCCCTCCCCGGAGGATCGAGGTACCGAAGGTGCTGATAACGCAGACACTTGATAATACAACATTGGTTCGAATTTAAATTGAATATTACATCAAATAGTTATCACAGTGCAGCAGAAATAGTACAAGTTCTTGAATTGTTTTGAAATAGCGGAAGCAAATACGATAAATCTACGAGCTCGATGATACAGCGTAGTAATGGTTCATGCCCGAAGAACCATCACTCTAGCATCACACATCATCACTGCAGCGGGAAGTCGGACTCCCAGTGGGCAGTCCAACCCTCAGGGATTTGCATGTCCCAGGGCAGCACATCTACAGGCAATTCTACTTCTTCATTACCTAAAAACAACAGTGGCACAAAGCCTGAGTACTAATTACTCAGCAAGTCTTACCCGTTGGACTACTAGACATGCAACGACTCTAATAGGTGGCTTGTTTGAAAAGACTCACACTAAGCAACCTATTAGTTCTATCAAGTTTTATTCTTCAATTTAATTGAGTATAGCAGAAATGTAACTTTAGTTGCAACAATAAGATAATAGAGCAATACATAAAGTAAGTGCAACATAAGAGCAATAATAGTAACACCAACAATAAGCATCATAGTTAACTTCCAATCCAGGTTCAACTACGTGACGACGCAATGACCAAGTGGTACTCATTACCGCGACGGACAACAATTGCAATTGATTTACACCAGCTGGGATAACCCGAGATACACGACACGTATGCACCGATTAAGGTCGTATATGGCAACTTTTCGCAAGGACGAAAAACAACTTGGTCCAGGTCCAGTCTTAGCGAGTGGGCATGCTGTTCTGCCAACAGTACTTCATGGTCTGAACCGCCCACTCTAGCTGTAGAAGGGTCAACGACCACTGTACTGGGTATCGTCCTCATTGCCGCGCCAATGCTACATCAGTTTACTAGTGCCCATAGACTAGCATGCATTCGGTACTGTTCAATACTTGACCAAGGGGTCGACCACGGACGGGTCCTAGGTTCGACAAGGCAGGGCTACCGTAGTCAACAACCATGTATTGCTGCAAACCTACACATGCATCTTCCCTGCCCGGTCAAAACAGTAAAATAAACTTCTTTTTAGGTTCCCGTTCCAGTGGTCAAGTTCATTTCTTAGTAATGTTATCTACCGGGTCTAGCAATTACTAAGCATAGCGACACAGTACCAATACTACCAAAGTTCTAATGACAGTGGCGTAGGTCATTTGGGTATCATGCAAGTGGGTTCCAATCAACTCCTATGACCTAATGCAATAATCACAGACACTAGTTAGCAACTTTATAAAATGGCGAATGAAAACTAGGGCTTTCCTGGATCGATGTTAGTGCTAGCAACTACAACGTCTTGCTCTTGGGGATCAAGGTCCTTCTGAAGATCCTCTTCTTCCTGCTCCAGGGTGTTGTTGCCTATATGACAGAATTGAATTGTCGGTATTATCAAAATACCATAGAATACAATGATATGATGCTCAACGTCTTCAAATGTTGATTATTATTATGTTCTCGAAGCCATATGCTTCAAAGAAACAAATCAGAGTTTCATTAATTTATATGTGTTAATCAGTTATTTAGGGTTGTTATAGTCCTTTAGAATAATTAAGCAATTGCAATAGTAATCAATCGATTCTGAGTGATTTATCATGAACAGGGGCATAGATGAATTGTATTTTTACCAATTTACAGCCTCTGGATATAATTATTCCAATTACTAGCATTTATTAAAGTAAAATAGTGGTATGAGCAATTAATTGAATTTAATTAAGTAAACTTAGGTTTCTGGACTTGTGTGAATTACTGGGCACAGAGGCTTGTGTGAGTGATTTTTGTGCCAAGTGGCAGGGGTCAATTTATTATAAAATAATTACTAGAATTAATTTAATTGAGCACACTAAATAATTTCCAGAGCCTAAAATAATTCATATTTTGCCAGACAAAAATTTGTGGTGATAGATAATTATGCATTTACTAAGCATTCAAAAAATCAAGATTTAATTCCATTCCTAGAGTTCCTGGGGAATTAATTTGTGTTCTCACAATTTAATGAATTAACAAAAATACATGAACAGAGGCTAAGGTCTATCATTTTACTAAAATAGAGCTCTTCAAAGTGAACCTAACAAATTTTGTTTGGGCTTCATTGGAGTTAAATTTGATTTATTAGGAGTTTTCAAAGTTTTATGTATTTTTCTGGAATTTCCTGGGTATGTCTGGTTCTAACTAATGACACGTCAGTGCCACGCATGGCCACATCAGCGACACGTAGGCACCATGAAGGATGCCAGTAGGACTGCCAGTAGGCGCGCCGGAACAGAGGCCGGCCTCGCCGGAGGGCTCGCCGGCGGGCGCTACGCGGGAAGAAAGCTCGCCGCGGGAGCAAATAAATGACGTGTGCAACGAGGTGAAGGGGATGGAGGGGTTCGTGAGGTGTGGTTCTCACCGGAAGTTGGTCGGCGACGAGAGGTGGCGGGAAGTCGATGTTCGGCGGCATCGCGGAGGGGGCCTAGGGCATGAAATCGATCGGGGTTGGCTCCTACAGCTTCACGGGAAGGTGGAGAACGTCGGCGTCGAGTCGGCTTGCTTCGAGAAAAGCCGGAGATGGGAGTTCGTCGTGGAGCGGCTTCGGATTTTGGGATCAGCAGCTATGCCGGTGATCTCGTGATGGGAACAAGGAAAAGAGGGGTCAGACAAACGCGGGAGGAAGTTGCACGCGTGGGAAGAAAGGAAACAAAGGCCAAGGCTTACCTTATTTGGTGAATTTGAAGTCGGCGTCATTGGGTTCGACCGGGAGAGCGCTTCGGATTTTTCCCAAATCAACTTGAATTCGATCGAGTGCTTGCTGAGTGAAGAGTTCGGAAAGTGGGAGAGGGTTCGTGCGAATCTATTTGACTCTGGACTCGGCTCGGGGTGTGGGAGTAGTGGCAATGCAAGCTCAAGCTCGGGTTCCAAAATGGCGGGGGAAGCAGAGCACAGAGAGCGGAAATGAGAGAGAGAAAAGAGAGGGAGAGAGAGGGCAATGTTCTCGTGAGCTTGCGGTGTGGGTTTAGGTGGAACAGAGGTCCAGGAAGTGAGTGGGGAAGGAAAAGGGAGGAGCGGCAGGGATTGAATGCTTGCCGTGCGGCTCGATGGAGTGCAGAAAGGAGAAGGGAGAAGCGGAGGCCGTTGGGCGGGCGCGCGGCCGAGCAGAAGGATGGGACATGGTGGAGGCAGAGAGGGGGTCAACGGCGACTGTAGCACGCGCGGTCCCGAGGTGGGGTGAAGGCAGGCCGTGGCGTGCGCCAGCGATGGAGTCGGCAGGCTCTGCGCCAGTGGGAGGGAGAAGAAAGGAAATTTTACACTGCGCCCCCTGATCTTTCAAGATCCTCACAAAAAGGTCCCTGGTCAAACTAGTTTCTTAATAAATCAAAATAAAATAGCTAGAGATTTCCTAAAATGGTGAAAATTGGTGGGCTGACTATTTAAATGGTGGGACACACTCTGGTAAATTTTATTTGAAATTTCCATAACCATATTTTTAGATTTTATTAAATGCATTAATTAGTTACTTAAGAATCAATTAATTAATTAAGGGTCTTGCCAAGCAGATAAAATGCCCAATAAATTCCTAATATTTTATTTCATTATTACCAAACTGATGATGAATTTATTTGGCATGAGTTGTATTGAATTTCTTAAGTTGTTTCAATAACTTGGTTGGAGTGTATTTATTTGCCTAGAATTAAATTAATAGATAGGCTCTATCATTTTATGTCATCATTTCCATGATTTGTGCTCCTCATTTTTGCTAAGTTAAGGTGAGACACCTGGGGTGTCATAGCCCTCCCTCCTTAAAGAAATCTTGTCCCGAGATTAAGAATCAAGGCAAACTAGAGGTAAATGCGGTGGTCAAAGCATACCTCTGTATGACGACCAAAATTTTGGGTAGTGAGTTCTCAGAAACTCTTCGAATTCCCAAGTAGACTCATCTTCTGAGTGGTTACTCCATTGAACTTTGTAGAATTTGAGGGTTCTATTACGGGTCGTGCGCTCTTTCTCGTCGAGGATCTTCACGGGTTGTTCGGAGTATGTGAGATCGGGTTAGAGTTGGTCATACTCTTCCAAAATTTTGTCGATGTGCGGCTTGAGACATCGCTTAAGTTGAGAGACGTGGAAGGTGGGGTGAACTCCAGACAGGTTGGTGGGTAACTCCAACTTATAGGCCACGTTTTCACATCGTTCTAGAATTTGGAATGGTCCGATATAACAGGGAGCTAACTTTCCCTTGACTCCAAACCGTTGGATACCCTTCATAGGCGACACCTTGAGATAGACGTAGTCGCCCTTGTTGAAGTACAGTGGTCTGCGTCGTCTGTTTGCATATTTCTCTTGACGACATTTAGTGGCTTTCAGATTGGCTTGGATAGTACTTACTTTTTCCTCAGCATCCTTGACAAGGTCAGGACCAAAGGTTACTCTTTCTCCAGATTCAGACCAATTTAGCGGCGTTCTACAACTGCGACCATAGAGTGCTTCAAATGGCGATTAGGCTCTCCTGGTAACTGTTGTTGTATGAGAATTCCGCATAAGGCAAATACGTATCCCAATTACCACCATGAGTTAAAACACATGCTCTAAGCATATCTTCCAGATTTTGGTTGACACGCTTAGTTTGTCCATCTGTGGTGGCATGGTAAGCAGAACTCCGGATCAGCTTGGTACCCAAAGATGCATGCAGTTGTTCCTAAAAACGAGCAACAAACTATGAGCCATGATCTGTAACAATGGTCTTGGGCACTCCATGGAGACATAGAATTCTGGCTATGTATAGCTCTGCATATTGTCGTATATTATGTCTATTATTCACTGGCAGGAAGTGGGCAGATTTGGTGATTCTGCCCACAATGACCCAAATTGAATCATGCTTTCGAGAAGTGAGAGGGAGACAACCAACAAAATCCATGCTGATGTCTTCCTATTTCCAAGCGGGAATACTCAATGGTTGAAGTAATCTGGCCAGTTTCAAATGATCAGCCTTAACCCTCTGACACGTATCGCATTCCGCGACATACCGAGCAATTTCTCACTTCATCCTTGTCCACCAGAAATTCTTCTTCAAGTCTTGGTACATTTTATTACTACCTGGATGGATAGAATATTTGGAGCAGTGTGCTTCATCCAAGATCTTCCGTCGAAGTTCAAAGTCCTTTGGTACGACTAAACGGTTATTGAACCATAGAGTACCGTTCGAGTCTTGGGTGAAGCATTTGGCTTTGCCATCCTTAATGTTTTGTCTGATATGATTCATACCAACATCATTTTTCTGTGCGGCAACAATTTCTTCACGGATGGTAGAATGCACACTTAGGTTGCTAACCACTACAACAGGTAAAATGTGAAGGCTGGGTTCCGAATTAATTTCGTGGTCAATTCGGTCCGGAACTTCCAGTTCTAAGTTGTTGCAGTGGACCTTTCTACTTAATGCATCGGCGACAATATTAACCTTGCCTGGATGACAATGAATCTCCAGGTTATAATCCTTAATCAGTTCTAGCCATCGATGTTGTCTCATGTTTAGATCAGTTTGGGTGAATATATATTTCAAGCTCTTATGGTCTGTATAAATGTGCACCAAGTTGCCGAGCAAGTAATGCCTCCATATTTTTAGTGCAAGTACAACTACAGCTAGCTCCAAATCATGGGTTGGATAGTGCTCTTCATGCTTCCGTAGCTGTCGTGATGCATACGCGATGACATAGCCTTCTTGCATTAGTACAGATCCCAGCCCTGTGCCAGACGCATCGCAATATACGTCGAATGGCTTGGTGATGTCAGGTTGAGCCTGTACTGGGGCAGTTGTCAATAATTTCTTCAGTGCCTGGAATGCCTCCTCACACTTGCTATTCCAATCAAACTTTTTCTCCTTTTTCAGCAGTTCTGTGATGGGTTTGGTCAGCCGAGAGAAATTTGGAATGAACCTACGATAATATCCGGCTAGCCCGAGGAAACTGCGTACATGGTGAACTATCCTTGGTGGCTTCCAATCTAGCACATCTTTAACTTTGCTAGGATCTACCAAGATTCCTTTTGCAGAGACTATGTGACCAAGGAATGGTACACGGTCCAACCAAAATTCACACTTGCTGAATTTGGCATACAATTTGTGATCTCGGAGACGTTGAAGAACAATGCAGAGGTGTTCTGCATGCTCTTCTTTGGACTTAAATAGACGAGGATGTCATCAATGAATACTACCACAAATTTGTCCAACTCTGGCATGAATACCGAATTCATGAGATACATGAAATGAGCAGGGGCATTGGTTAATCCGAATGACATTACTAGGTACTTGAATAGTCCATATCTAGTAGAGAAGGCAGTCTTCTCGGAATGTCTTCCGCTCGGATCTTGATTAGATGATAACCCGAACGGAGATCAATTTTTGACAATACCTTAGCACCAACTAATTGATCAAAAATGATATCAATTCGTGGTAACGGTTATTTGTTCTTGATGGTAACCACGTTGAGGGGTCAATAATCAACAACGAGACGTAGAGACTTATCCTTCTTCTTCATAAAAATAGCTGGACAGCCCCAAGCTGAGGTGCTTGGGCAAATGAATCCCTTTTCCAGTAACTCATTCAATTGCTTTTTCAATTCGGCCAACTCATTCGGGGCCATCTTGTAGGGTCGACGAGATATCGGAGAAGTTCCTGGCTGTACCTCTATCTTAAATTCCACTTCATGGCCAGGTGGTAAGCCAGAGATATCTTTGGGGAATACGTCCGGATACTCACAAATAACGGGAATGTTTTCAAGTGATTGCCCTTCCAAGTGATGGACAACAAAAACTTTCGACGAATCGGTTTTTAGAGAGAGTGTGTCCTTCCCATGTAAAGGGGAGTTGAGATGAACGATTCGGGGCTCGATGTCTAGCATGGCTCTATGGGTTTTCATCCAGAACATACCCAAAATCAGATCAATTTCCTGGTGGCTAAGCATGATAAAATCCGTGGGGTAGATTTTCTTGTTTATTTCCAAAGGGGCTTTGCACACTATTTGATTGGCACTAATTTGCTCAGCGGGGGAACGAATTGTGTAGTATCTTTCTATAGTTTGTGGTTGCAGATTTAATTTATGCACACATGCTTGGCTAATGAAATTATGCATAGCACCAGAGTCAAAAAGGGTACGGACAGGCTGGTGATAGAGTGAGAGCGTACTGGTCAGCACGGGTTCGCCCTGAGGGATGTCTTCGGCATTGGTGTAGTTCACTTGGGCACCACTAGAAGGTGCATTCACAGCCTTGTTCTGATTCTGACACTGGTTGTTGTTGTTGTTGCTGCGCCTTGGTGCAGTGCAGTTCTTTGCAAAGTGGCCGGTGCGACCACAATTATAGCAAGGGTAGCTGCTTCCACGGTCAGCAGGTTGTGGAGCGCGACCATTCTGGCCCCCTTGCTGTGGATACGGTGCGCGGTACTGGTTGTTCTACTGTGGGTACGGTGCACGAGGTGGGAAGTTCTGCTGCTGCGGTGGCCTTGAGTAATTCTGACCATACGATCACTGGTACTGCTGCCGCGGTGATGCTCAGAAACGTTGTCCGGTGGGGGAAGTGTAAATCAGACGATGCTTCGCCTGTGGGGCAGCAGGGGCAATAGCAGGGGCCTTCCTCTTGCGGTCTTCCTCTTCAACTTGGCGCATAGCACCTTCCTGGACAATAGCAGCATTGACCAGGTCGTTGTATGTGTCGTCGTCTGCCAAGTTAGATGCTCCTTAAGCGTGCCATTCATCCCACGTAAGAACGCGTATCTTTTCTTCTCCTCCGTATTGACATACTCATTAGCATACTGGGCCAGGTGATTGAAAGCCTCAGAGTACTGGAGGACATTCCTCCCTCCTTGCTTTAGATCCATGAACTCCTGGAACTTCCTTTGCATGAGACCCGCGGGAATGAAATGAGCTCGAAAAGCAGCCTTGAACTCATTCCACTCATTGCGACGCCCAACGGGCAGAGAAGCTTCATAATTGGCCCACCAGGCACAAGCAGAGCCCTGGAATTGTTGGGCAGCGAACAACACCTTCTGGTGTTCAGTGCACTCCAGTAGACCGAACTTAGTCTCGGTTTGACGCAACCAATGGTCAGCATCTAGCGGCTCTCTGGCACGCTCAAAGGTTGGTGGGAGAGTACCCAGAAAATCTGAGTAAGTGCTCTGATAGGATTGATTGTTGCGGTTGTTATGGTTGTGGTGGTTGTCTCCATGTCCAGCCACGTGGGACGTGATATCGACCAATCGACAGAGAAGTTCTGAGTCATTTTGCTGCCTATTGAGTGCAAGGGCCAGAACCTCGGCTAGAGATGGCTCAACATTGGCCCCCTGCTGAGAGCTCTCAGGATCCTCTTGATTCCGAGTACGCACCATGCTGCAAATTATGTGGTTGCACATTAGTCATTTCTCAGATTATTCTATAAAGTCACATGCGTAAGAATATAATTTGCAAAAGGCACGATAACAATTCAGACATGGCAACCAACTTCATTGATTCAATTCAGTCTACAAAGTTGTTAAAGGACATCTCAAACGATTTCCTACACATACGTGCCAACGCCTAACTACGGTATTGTGGACACGTACTGCAAGGTTCACACTCCTACATTGGACTAGGGCTACATATTTTTCACGACCGCACATAGGGGTAGTAAAGCATCTACTCCTGGCCTAATCTTCTGATTCTTCCAGTTCCAAAGGTTCTTTGGGTTTCGGAAGTTCTTCGGGTTCCTCCAGATCCATCATTTCCATGTCATCATTACCAACAGGTGCCATCTCCACCCCCCCCCTTCTCCATACTCCATGTAGATCTCATCCCAATTTCCTTCAATAGAGAGATGGGCAGCCTTGAATGCGTTCAGGTCATCTTGAGCCTCAATCATGTCATGCTCAAAATCCACTGCATCCTACAAGGCTTGGTCACGTTCTTTTAGAATCGCTTCCATCTCTTCATTCTTGGCTTGGATTTGGTGGTTCAGTTCTGCAATTTCTTCATCTTTAGCTTGTTTTTCGATCTCAGAGAGTCGTAGTGCAGAATGGAACACATCCAATCACCGGCACAAGTTTGTGCACAAAGCGAACATGGACAGACCATAATACTCTATTATGGGCAGCATAGGATCATGATGGCGGTGGTTTGGATCAAAGATGAAATTCACACGCCTCATCCATTCGAAATCCATCACATCATTAATGGGTAGCAAGGCAATGTGTGTTCCAGCCACATCATGCTTGTGGTCTTGATAGAACTGAGTAAGTGCCTTGAATGCAGCTACATTCCAGGTGGAAGGCAGATCGGTCCCGGTGACACTAAGGGTCAAAGATTCCCATGCGGGGATAATGGAGTAATTGGCGGAAACCGCCACATAGATGATACATGAGGGGACTCCATGCTCCTAGAATTCCTTGCCAATATAGGTGGGAGGAATGGAGTATCCAGAGCTCTGGAGAACTCTCCAAAACAGGTGAACCATCCCTATGAACTCTAGGCCATCGGTAATTTCCCAACCTTGTGGTGGTTGTTCATTGTTTTCAGCCATCTATAAAGAAAGTACCTTGATTGAGTCAATGAGTACGATTAACTTTGTTGTAATAACAATAGCTATTAATGGTACATCCAATGCACATCATAATTCATCATAGTTTCCATACATGACTTGGAATATGTAGCCCTCGAGTTACAAAAACATCTCACGCATCAACCCCCAAAATACAACAACCTCGCGTGGTTCGACAAAAGTTACCTATCCACTGATCTTGACTACCGAGACTAGGCTATCCTACCCTCATCCTCCTAGGTCCTTCCTCGGGCGGGTGCCTCGTAGTCCATGTCAGACTCCTCGTCCATATCCTCCTGCGGGTCCTCCTCCTCCGGTACTGCCGGTGGTGCAAGGGCTGCCTCAAGCTGCTGCTGTAGGACCTGGTTCTCCTGGGCCAGGGTCTCCAAATCCTCTCCCATAAGCTCCATCTCATGTTGTGCAGTCGTCAACTGATGTTGTAGGTGCTCGTTGTGGTTGGTGCGCTGTTGCATAATCACGCCACATCTGTCAACCTCCTGTGCGAGGGTGTCACGCTGTCCAGTCACCTCAGTAACGCGAGTCTCACTCGCCTCAAGAGCAGCGGTCAGCCGCTGAATCTCTCTCTGCTGTGCGTTGACCTGTGTCTGCAGGTCATTCCTCTAAACCCAAACCTGCTCTACCTCAGCCAGTATGACACTACTGTGGCTGCTAGCCTCCTCATCCAAGTTGAGGAGGTACTCGGAATAATAGTACATACGGTGGTACCCTGCATGGTACGTCAGGTAGTCGTCGTGACCAATGCGCCTCACATGCCTCTGCCAGACCGGGTTGGCCTGGTGCCAGATGGGAATCATTTCAAACGGAGTCCCAGAGAGCGCTACTGTGTGGCGCCCGCAGAAGTGGGTGAGAGCCCTGTGGGCGACTCTCTCCAAGCCCTCACGGAGGCTCCCACAAGTTGTCGTGCTCTCCATACCCGCCATGTCGAGGTTGCACGGGTGTGTGGGCACGCTGATGTGCACCTTAGCAAGAGTCATGCCGTGACAATGGATCTCGCGGCCCTTGTAAGAGGGCGGCTCATCATAGCCCAACAAGCGTAAGAGATCCCACAACAGTATAGGAAAGCCATGGTGGTGGAGCCCGGTGGTGTAGCGCCACCCGTTGTGCGAAAGCTCCTCAAAACCGTGGTCACCCATCTGGAACATAAACCCAATGATGAGTACAATGTTCCATGAGTAACAATGCATTTCATATATAGTGCTATGACATAGAGAAACAAAGTTTTTGTTCACATTTTCTAGCCTCAAGGGTCAATAATACGGCAATGGGTCTCAAAACAAATTCGGTTTCAGATTGACATAGGCCTAATGTTTTGGCTGTACTAGACAGGGGAAAATTGGGAAGATGGTGAAACCTATTGGAGTTGAAAATAGGCTTCTAGGGATTTCCATATTGTATTTAAACACCTAAAAATCCAAAGTAGAACTTTAGTTATGATTTTTTGAAGTTGGCAGCTAAAAACAGGACAGATTCTTGTTAACCTTGTTATTCAGAATTTTATACTTATTAGGTTTAGAAAATTTTTATTCAGAGGTTGGTGAGCAAGGAGAGAACCAAATTTTAGTTTAGTTATAATGGGATGCATGATGCAAAACCTTCATTTTATTAACCTATCGTTCCTCACAACACAGCACCTACCTTGCCAAGACTTAGCGGCACGGATAATTGGTGACGACCCGCACTCAACACGTAAGTCATACTAAATGTTATACGAACGGCGTTAGCGTACCTGCAGAAGATTCATTGCAGAAATAATACATCAAATTCAAAAGAAACTACGAAAAGAAACACAGTTCTACTAGTAACGATCCATGGAAAAAGGATCCCCCCGTGATAAGTCACGAGCCAACAGTGTCTCATAGCTGCCTACGAGCACAGACACCGATATCATGCGTGTCGATTAAGCACGCACGTACCTTTGTTTGAAGAAGCCGTAGATGCAATAATGTAAACAATCATAACCCAGGTTAGCTTTGTCACCACCCTACTATCTATAGGGGCAATACTAACATATCCTCACTCGCAATGTCGTGGTTTTCGAAAATACGATTTATTTGTTGTATTATCATGGACCACGGCTCTGATACTAGCTGTGGCGCCCCTCCCCGGAGGATCGAGGTCCCGAAGGTGCTGATAACGCAGACACTTGATAATACAACATTGGTTCGAATTTAAATTGAATATTACATCAAATAGTTATCAGAGTGCAGCAGAAATAGTACAAATTCTTGAATTGTTTTCAAACAACAGAAGCAAATACGATAAATCTATGAGCTCGACGATACAGCGTAGTAATGGTTCATGCCCGAAGAACCATCACTCTAGCATCACACATCATCACTGCAGTGGGAAGTCGGACTTCCAGTGGGCAGTCCAACCCTCGGGACTTGCATGACCTAGGGCAGCACATCTACAGGCAATTATACTTCTTCATTACCTGAAAACAACAGTGGCACAAAGCCTGAGTACTAATTACTCAGCAAGTCTTACGCGTCGGACTCCTAAACATGCAACGGCTCTAATAGGTGGCTTGTTTGAAAAGTCTCGCACTAAGCAACCTATTAGTTCTATCAAGTTTTATTCTTCAATTTAATTGAGTATAGCAGAAATGTAACTTTAGTTGCAACAATAAGATAATAGGGCAATACATAAAGTAAGTGCAACATAAGAGCAATAATAGTAACACCAACAATAAGCATCATAGTTAACTTCCAATCCAGGTTCAACTACGTGACAACGCAATGACCAAGTGGTACTCATTACTGCGAGGGACAGCAATTGCAATTGATTTACACCAGCTGGGATAACCCGAGATACACGACACATACACACCGATTAAGGTCGTATATGGCAACTTTTCACAAGGACGAAAAACAACTTGATCCGGGTCCAGTCTCAGTGAGTGGGCATGCTGTTATGCCAACAGTACTTCACGGTCTGAACCGCCCACTCTAACAGCAGAAGGGTCAACGACCACTGTACTGGGCATCGTCCTCATTGCCGCGCTAATGCTACATCAGGGATCAGCAGCTATGCCGGTGATCTTGCGATGGGAACAAGGAAAAGAGGGGTCAAAGAAATGCGGGAGGAAGTTGCACGCGTGGGAAGAAAGGAAACAAAGGCCGAGGCTCACCTAATTTGGCGAATTTGAAGTTGGCACCAATTGGTTCGACCGGGAGCATGCTTCGGATTTTTCCCAAATCAACTCGAATTCGATCGAGTGCTTGCTGAGTGAAGAGTACGGAAAGTGGGAGAGGGTTCATGCGAATCTGTTTGGCTCTGGACTCGGCTCGGGGTGTGGGAGTAGTGGCAATGCAAGCTCAAGCTCGGGTTCCGAAATGGCGGGGGAAGCAGAGCACAGAGAGCGGAAATGAGAGAGAGAAAAGAGGGGGAGAGCGAGGGCAATGTTCTCGTGAGCTTGCGGTGCGGGTTTAGGTGGAGCAGAGGTCCAGGAAGTGAGTGGGGAAGGAAAAGGGAGGTGCAACGGGAATTGAATGCTTGCCGTGTGGCTCGGTGGAGTGTAGAAAGGAGAAGGGACAAGCGGAGGCTGTTTGTCGGGCGCGCGGCCGAGCAGAAGGATGGGACAGGGCGGAGGCAAAGAGGGGGTCAACGGCGACTGTAGCATGCACGGTCCCGAGGTGGGGTGAAGGCGGTCCGTGGCGTGCGCCGGTAATGGAGTCGGCAGGCTCTGCGCCAGTGGGAGGGAGAAGAAAGGAAATTTTACACTGTGCCCCTGATCTTTCAAGATCCTCACAAAAAGGTCCCTGGTCAAACTAGTTTCTTAATAAATCAAAATAAAATAGCTAGAGATTTTCTAAAATGGTGAAAATTGGTGGGCTGAATATTTAAATGGTGGGACACACTCTGGTAAATTTTATTTGAAATTTCCATAACCATATTTTTAGATTTTATTAAATGCATTAATTAGTTACTTAAGAATCAATTAATTAATTAAGGGTCTTGCCAAGCAGATAAAATGCCCAATAAATTCCTAATATTTTATTTCATTATTACCAAACTGATGATGAATTTATTTGGCATGAGTTGTATTGAATTTCTTAAGTTGTTTCAATAACTTGGTTGTAATATATTTATTTGCCTAGTATTAAATTAATAGATAGGCTCTATCATTTTATGTCATCATTTCCATGATTTGTGCTCCTCATTTTTGCTAAGTTATGGTGAGACACTTGGGGAGTCATAGCTACCGTGTGAACAGCGTGAACTCGAACGCGTCACTCGCTGCATCAGTGCCCTAGCTTTCTTCATCTGCACCACTTAAGCAAAAACACAAGAACAACTCAAACACGGGTTATGGGTTAGCCAAATAAAATATGCCGACCATGTTGCTCTTGCTAACTTTTCAAAGAAACTCGAGGAATCCAAAAATAAAGCAAACTGAAAAGGGAAATATTTTTGGTGGTTTTTTTGGAATAGCTACTTTGGAGAATCAAGAGAAAATGAGTGAAGGAGGGAGTGAAATGAGAATTGAACTTGGAATGGCCAAACACTCTCCCCCGGACACTCAATTTATAGGAAAAAATCCAAACGGTAAAAAACAGCTAGGGAGCCAAATCCAACCGTTGGCAAAAGGCCATGGTTGGTGGGGCCCATACCCCTTTGGCCAAACATAGGTGTTCAGCTGACCATGGGTGGGTCCCTGTTGGCAATTTTAACGATAACAGAATAAATCTGCAAGTGTACGTATACTGAAGTAGCTTTCACCCATGAGTATTCCAAGGTATCGAATCACCGGGAATGTTTGTTCCTAATCTTCTATTCTAGTTCGTCCAAGGACACCCAGATAAATGTGGCTTTGGGTAGACAGGATTCCTAACGGGTATAAGGTCCTAATCAAGGTAAGAGTACTACTAGGTTGCTTGCATTGGGCATCCGTTTTTTTCCCTTGCATCCACAGTGCGATTCCGGCCAAGAGCCTACAGCGTAGCCGAATGTGGAGCATTTCAAAGGACAGATAGGGCTGTCACCACCTACTGCCCACCTCAAGCAATTCGTGGATTACGCGATAAACAAAGGTAACCTACGGCCTAGACACCATGTCTATGCTTTCAATTACTCCCTTAATCTCCAGTTGTGATGATATAAGACTAAGGTCTCTAACTAAATAGAGCGTTGAGCAAGCAAGCAACTAAGTATAAAACTTACTTTAAAAGGAAACTTAAATACCAAGAAAGGAATCATGAAGACATACTAAATATGGTAGGCATCTGTCAAAGTACAAGCATGGAGAAGAGGTGGATAGGCCCACCTCTCCTCCGGACTTCCCCTCACTCTCTCCCTATTTTCTAAGCACCTTGGCAGTGCTAAAGCCTTTGAGAAATGAAGTACTAAACAAACCTTGCAGTGTCTGGAGAGTGAAGCCACTCCCCTCCTTATATAGGAGTCCAAAGGCAGTTTGAGAGGCAGTAACTTCCTTCTAATGAGCACAACCAACATTGGGGAAGCACCAGGAGATGACACGTGGCAGCCATACACCAAAGGGGACTCCTACCTTCGGCCGAACACCCTGAACATGGGTTCTGGGCCCAGGTGGCCCCCTGTTCTGGGTCCCTACCAGGTGGCTCCTCGTCCCTTCTGACATCGTAAGGCGGTGGGTTATGTCAGTTTCCTTCTGAAAGTGGGCCAGCGGATCCTTGTGCTGGGCTATGATTGGCTGAAGTTGTGCTTTCTCCCTTGATGATGTGGATTTTCCATTGATTTCTTGGAGTAATCACCTCCAACTAATATTTACCGACACTTGTGAAATTCAATAGTAATAAACTCCTACCACTATGTTGGTTGTTCATTTTATTGCTTCTATGCAAGTATTTGACGGTCAGATTTGGTACTTACTAACCGTCAACAAACTCCCGCACACTTAGCCTTTGCTCGTCCTCGAGTAAAGGAGAAGGATAAAAGTGGATCATAATCTCCAAATGGTATAATGCTAGCATGAAAGTTATTCCAAGCCATACCCATACCAATGGACTTTGAAGTGTCTACCATGCCACCTGTACTAAGTAACTTGGGGTTTTGAAGAATTTTCAAAGATAAAACAAAGTTGTACTCCTCAAATGCTTCTCTCAAGTCACTCATATATGTGTGTGGATCCTCACCGAGGCTTTTGATGTTGCCTCTTTTTGTTCCTACTTCTAAAGATAGGCTTATGTGGAACTTAGGGTATGGAATAAAAAGAAGGTATACTTGTGCTTCATATATTACCAAGTCAAAACGAGATCCAAGGAGAAAACAATTCATGAATCATCAATCAAGTATGTGCACATATATGGATGGAATGGATGTAGTTGTGGGTAATGGGTACTCCTTTTGATATCCTCCCTCGACTATCTTTCTTCTTCTTCTTTTTTTTGAATACTTGACAACTCATGTCTCTTTTTGCAAGGATAGTTGGAGAAGGAGTTTCTCAAAGTATTGGGGCACTTTATTTTGTGGGTGGTTGATGGATATGTGTGATGCTATGGAAGGTGCTGGATGATGGAGGTGGATGAGTACTGCTTTATGTGTAGACTCTCTCTATCCTTGGAATGATATTGGGCATGGCTATTTCTTTTTCTCTTTTTTTTTCATGCTCAAGGATTGAGAGCATTTTTTTTCTTATAGAGATGCCTTCTGTGTGAACAATAGAGAGAGAGAGAGAGAGAGAGAGAGAGAGAGAGAGAGAGAGAGAGAGAGAGAGAGAGAGAGAAAGTCATAACAAGATAATCATCGAGTAATTCTTTTGGTGGATGAATAGATCATGATGATGGTTATGCTACCTTCCAATGTAGAAGATTAACATATCAGGGGAATGTGCATATGAACTTGATGAACGATACATAATAAGAATCTCACTAGGGTCACAACAATTTGACAAGGTTCAATGAAGGCACAAGTAGCATATGCATAAGGTTTATCAAATGAATCTATCATATGGCTCTGGTGGGATATTTCAAATCATTGAGGAGTAAGTTTGTAGATTTTAATTTTCAAAAAGAATTCCCAAGTACTTTATACAATAGAGAGCAAGAATCACTTCATCAAACCATATCACACTAGTCAACAACCTAGGTAGCATGTGGTCCCTATGAATATAGTCCACTAGTATTGCCATAAGAGTAAGGAACAAAGAGCATGCATGCCAACCATGGGAAGCTTTGAATAATTGGGAGGTCATCAAGATTGATTTTAATTTTCTAGTTTAGGTTTTATCAATTTGTTCTAGGAATCTAAATCGCTCAAAATAGGGAGATAGAGGGATAAGACACGTAAACCATCACACTAGTAGATGTTGCCGAGCAGGGCCAAGTGGGTTGAGTCTATCTAGAGGGTTCAGCTGAATCATCCTAGCATCTAGCTTGGTCATCGTATGGCATGGTGTTCTGTGCAACATTGTTAATTATATTTTGGCCGATGAGGTCCTTTGTGGCGCGTCAAGAATCCTGAGGATCTCCCCCACACTTGTTCGCTTGCCTGCACTTTTATTTGACATAAGAAAAAACAAACAAGGGATAAAAGCAAAATGGACTTTATCGACTTTATGAGCCCTGTAGAGTCACAATTTTATTATTAATTAATTTATTTATTTAATATATTTTTTATGGTGCACTATCTAATTGAATTGAAAGGAAATAAACTAAAGTGCCTTTCATTTTTTTTAAGCAAGGCATGAATGCAAGAACTAACAACAACTCTAAACCAGGAGCTAAGTTGACATGAAGAGACCTTAATACGTGATACGTACAGAACTCCCCCATAGTTAGATTTCTGTATCACTTAGACACAATAAATCGAGTGTGTAGTATTGTAGCCTTCTCGTAGTAGGTTCCATCGCCAAAAGTACAAAGGTGTCAAGTTGATGCAGCTCCCATGTTCTTAGGCATAGTGTGACCATTATTCTTTTTAATCTCCATCTGAAAGGGTTAGTGACCAAAAATAGCCGAAGACAAATATATCCTAAAAACATGTGCTTGCAATTATTTAATAGGGAGTTAATTTTACAAACCCACCAATAATTCGGCCTTTTAGTCATAAACCCACCATATACGGTGTCTATTTCACAAACCCACCAATACTTTAGTGTGTAGTTTTATAAAATCACCAAATTTTTTACTTATATGTATCTGGTACATATGATCTCACATGGTAGTTGTAGCACTCACTGTATCCACTTGCCAACTCAGCAGAGCCCACGGCACATAAGAAAACATGATGCGACGCAATTGAAAATGAGCTTTTTTTTAAGATAAAATTGAGAATAAGCTGGCTTAACAGGCCTTGGCGCTGATCCAGCCCACTCTCTTTTGGACCATAAAATAGTGTAGCCAGTTCAGCTTGCCTTGGTCATGGGCTCTTGACTGACGGAGTGACTACAATCTAATGCACTAAGCCATGCTAATTAATCTCAAAAGAAAGAAAAACTAAGCCATGCGAACACACGCACACACAATATTTTACAATCTAACTATTACATTAGGAGAAATCATGAATATAATAATATGTTCATCATGCAAATAGAATAATAGCTCATCGTGCAACTACTACATAAGCAATGTTTGCTTCACATGCTAATTAGTTGACCTTAGGCCTGGTTATGGGTGATGCAATAAAAAAGGAAGCACATAAAGCATCTTTGTCACTTAGCACCAAAAACCAGTCTACGCGGTCTTGAGCTTGAGCGTCTTCTCACTCCAGGAGCTCGTCCTCGTCCTGCTCCAGCAGCCCGACCCCTTCCCCGTCCTCTTGTATAGCCTGTCGCAGGTGCCGTAGTTTGGGAAACAGGAGTAGGAGTGGCCCCTCCATGTTCCATTGTAGCAATTGTTCCAGAATGTGAAGCTTAGTCATGAGTAAGCATGGTTCCTCCATGTCCAGTAGTGGTACTTGTCCTGTAATGTAAAGATTCAGTGAACACACCTCCTCCATCTCCTAATTGCTGAAACATTAACAGTTGAAAATGTTAGTATATCCTTTTAATATATTTTATAAAGTGACAATAATCTACATACCACATGGTTCTGCTTCCTAAGTTGTAGGTCTGGGTGTAGCTTTTTTCCACAACCTCTGTAATTGTGACCCTGTAATTTGCAATTGTCGCAAGTAACTCTTTCTAGTCTAGCATGCCCTGAAATAATAGTTGGCTCATCCTTTGATTTCCTGCTTGCTTTCTTTGGTCTGCCTGGTTGTCTAGTGAATTTTGAAGGGGTGATGTCTTCAGTTTGTGTTGCAACCCAAGCATGTCTTCCAGGGACAGGGTAAATTATTTGTTGCTATGTTGCCATGTACTTGTTTTTTTTCAACCATTGATACACGAAGTCCTGAGGTCTCAGCTTCGATTTCCATATTGCATCCACAGCATGTTTGCAAGGCAAGCCAGTAAGGTCCCACTTGAAGCACTCACATATCCTTTTCTCCAAGTCAACCGTGTATGTCTTGTCATTACATGTAACCTGCCACCTGTGAAATGCAATACCTTGCACTATTTTTTTTCAACTCTAATTTCTCATCCCATACTGAGGTTATTTCCCAGTTAGCATCCATATCACCTTCTCTCTTGTTGTGAGTCCTTGTCATAAGTCTAGACTTATGCGCTCCCTCATAGTTTGGATTGACTTATCTCTATAGTCTATGATGTAATTGTTGAAAACTTCACTTACATATTAACTACAAAATCAGTCTTGCTATCTGTCCTAAATGCATGTCTACACCAGTGCTCTGGTGGAATCTTATTCAACCATTCAAATGCTTTCTCATTAGTTATTTTCAACTTCTCCATTTCAATATTGAAGTCATGCTTGGTGTATGCATAACAAGCAGCATCAAAATGCTCTTTATGATGTCCTCCCCTGAACCCTGCTGTGCAAAAATTCTGATAAATATGCCTCTTACAATACCTTACTTCAGCATCAGGAAACACATCTTTAACTGCTTTCTTCAAACCCTTTTGCCTATCTAACATGACAGTCCATCCTCCATGCTCCATACCATCACCAATCACCATCTGGAGCATCTGCATAAACCATTTCCAGTTCTTGTACTGCTCTTTGTCAATTACTGTTTGATAATAATCCCTAATTCTCTTGTACTGCTCTTTGTGATTACCTAGGACCTTCTCTGCTGCTATTTTTCGAGCTCCATAGGCCATCTGCTTGCTGATTTCCACCCCATATTTTCTTTTAACTCGATCAATTAATGTTGTAACCTTCTAGTCCGGATCACTTCTAATGTCATTCTCAAATACCTCAGCTAGCCATTGACTGCTAATCCTTGAGTTGTCATTAGTAGTTCCACATTGGTGTGGCTCGATTACCTTCCTAATCATGACAATGGATTCTTTCCTAACAACTAATGCCCTTATATAGAAAGGACAATGCTCAACATAACAGCAGACATTAACTTGTTTGGGCACATACCTAAGGTATTTATAGTCTCTGCCAATGATAATGTGGTATGATTTTAACGCCTTTCTAAACTGTCCCATATCACTGAAGCAAAGGCGTTTGCGTAACTGGCTCGCACCCAGCATGTTGGCCTCATTAAACCACATTCTTGTCACCTTGGGTTTTTGGGGCCTCCATTTCCTAGCCATCTTCTTCTTCACTATATTTTCACAGCTCCATCATCATCTTCTGAGTCCAACAAATTATTATCAGATAAATAGCCATAGTCTTCTTCTGTAGCTGTACATTTGCCTTTTGGATTCATAGTATTATTACTATTATTTCCAGCCACAATATTATGTTCTTTATCCTGTCCTTTCTTAACAACACCACTGTTATTGTCTTCCACATCATAAAGGTCTTCCATGTCGGTGTCACCTTCACAGTGTTCACTAGGATCTGCCCTCCTTTTCTTCATGTCTGCCAATTGCTTTCTCAGCATTATCCTCTCCTTCTCGATCTGCTCCTCACTAGTGGACTCGCATTAGAATATTCACTAGAGTCATCGTCCTCACTAGACTCCTCGATATCATCATAGTCATCATCGCTGACAAGAAATTCTTCTATACGCAATATGCTGGAGTTTAACTTGACTGGAGAAATGTGAGGCCCAATAGCTTCCTTCTTCATGACACAAAGACTAACAGTCCTCAAATCTTCATATTCTTTGATCATTTGATTCACATCAGCATCATTTTGTATAGCGCACATATTCGACACACTACGTAGTTGATTGACTCTTCTTGTAATACAGAAAATCTTGTGATGTATATCCCATTTTTTCAACCAACTGAATCAGATTGAAGAAACATAGAATATCATGGTCGATTTTCCTTTGCACATAACTACCAGCATCCTCACAATGCAAATTTAGGATCCATATTTTGTCCACGTACCCATTAGATTAGATGGATGAAAAGGACAATAAGAACAAACCAAGATCATTTTGCACTCCGATCATACAGATAAGAAATCTTCAAATCAAAATTGTCAGAAGTAACAATAAAGTAGTTCATAACCTAAAAAAAGGCACTACTAGCAAGAAACAATCTACTATTTATTTCTAAACTTCTACGTGGGTACAGAAATCACCATACAAATAAACAATTACCCTCCAGGTGGTGGGAGATCCTTCGCTATGCCCATCATCTTTCTTGGACTCGACAAAATCCACAGGAATCGATGGCCTCGTGGGTGTTCGCCTGTGCGCAGAGGAGGCTGGCTTCCTAGTTTCGCCAATCTCTGTATGAAAAAACTGATCGTGAGCGACGGTGTGGGATATATGTACCCGGGATATCTAACCACTCGGCTATATGACCGAGTGGGCCAGGGGTTTAGTTTTAAATATATTCAGCTTAGAGATATTTATGTAGATATTTGTTTGAGTAAGCCGCAAGTTAGGTTTACAGATATGTTAGTTAGATAGAATCTATTGTAACCGAATCGGATGTTACCTTGTAAACCCCTGCCCCTCGGATATATAAGGAGGGCAGGGGGCCTTTATCGAGAGGTAGACTCGTATTAGAACCCTAATTCTAGTGTGAACCTTAGCAATACAACAACACCAAACAGGAGGTAGGGTTGTTATCCTCCGGGAGGCCCGAACCTGTATAAACTCCATGTCCTGTGTCCATCGATCTAAACTACTCATACGCATACCTGAATCTACTATCGAGAATAACTCTCGACAGTTGGCGCGCCAGGTAGGGGCTGCGTTGAGCATAGCATCGTCGAAATCGATGGCTTTCGTCGACATAAAGTTTCGCCCGGGAGACAAGATCTGCTTCGGAACCGTCAGCCTCATCGCCGACCCGCACGGGGACCTTGTTGAGGAGGAACGTGCGGCCGATCAACGAAATCTAGTCAGCCGACTCCCGCTTGGGTTCAATAACTCGGCGGTAACTTTCCAGGCGGAAACCCTCTCGGGTGACAACTCAACGTTGCCCATAATGCCCCGATCGACAACCTTGGTTGATTCGGACTTCACTGCGATCGATCTCCCAGCTCGTCAGCCGGACACAGATCTCAAACTTTTTGACGAATCGAGGTTTATTGCAACAATCGGTCTCGGAAGCGAGTCACTCCTGGACTTGATTGAAGAGCCGAGTGATTCAGAAAGCTGCTCCTCGGATTTCCACGAGGTGTTCATGGTGGCACCCGCCACGCACACTGGAGTCGACGGAGAAACATCTGCCGTGGTAGCCGCACGCGGCATCGCGCCACGTGTAGACGGACAAGAGACAGATCCCGAAGACGGTGATCTAGATGCGGTCACCCCTCCACTCTATAGACCAGATGCCCAGCACAGATCCGGCATCGTCCAAAACTTAGACATGGGCGACTGCACCTTAAAACTTGATGGTGAGGATGTCTATACAACCCCACAGCATAATATCACAGCTGTAGCAGCCCTCCTGAAAACCATAGAACCCTTGCTCCAAGTCTCCCCAGTGCTGACACCTCAGGTCAACTAGCTAAAAGCACACATCAGGGCCGCGGCCGTACTGGAGATGAATGTGGCAAGACCAGCACCGAGTCGGTCAGCTTCTAGGGCCGCTAGTTCAATACCCAGGGAGGAAAGAAGAGATTGACAGTGCTCCAGCCGGGAGGCAACACCGCCCACTGCCCCCAGATGCAAGCCCATCGCAGAGTTCCATGATCGGCATCCAAACGTCGACTTGCGCAACGGCATACCACCACGTGACGCGCGGGTCCGACTAGACAGCAGGTACCAAGAGCGCGATGACGCGACCCGCCGAGCACATGAAGATGAACGACACTGGCGTGGAGATGTTATCTAGGAGCATGACGACAGGCGACCGGTATATCGTGACGAGTATTACCATGATCGACGAGACGAGGGCCGCCGCGATGATAGGCCCCGCCGAGATAATGGTCGCGAGCAACAACGAACCCTGATCATAGATGATTATGATGAGGAGGCTGGCATTCGAGGCTTCATTTGGGAGCTTTGAACCGTCAGCTGGCCGGTTGGTTTCAAACCAGTCGGCATTAGGAAGTACAACGGCAAGACGGATCCACGTGACTGGCTCCACGTCTACTCGACAGCCATACGGGCACTCGGCAGCGACAGTTTTGTCATGGCCAACTACCTACACGTTTGCCTAGCCCCAGTCACAAGAACTTGGCTCACCAATCTGCCCGACAACTCCGTCGGTTCGTGGGCAGGTCTCTGTCGACAGTTTGTTGCCAACTTTCAAGCAACCTTCAACAGGCCAGGAAATCACTAAGAACTAAGCCGCATCAAGCAGCGAGACAGGGAGCCGCTTCGAGATTACATCCAACGCTTCTGCCGAGTGAGGAACACCATCCCCAACATCTCGGATGCCCAAGTCGTCATCGCCTTCCAAGCAGGACTTCGTGACGATGATTTGATCAAAAAGATTGGAAGGTTAGACGCGGCCGACGGACTAACAGCTAAAGATCTATTCACCATGGCTGACAAATATGCCGCCGGCAATTTGGCTTTATTCCAAGTTCGACACTATAAGGAGACGACCCTGAGGAACCAGTTGGGTCCGACTGATTACAGCAAGGATGGTGACCGGAAACGCAAGCATGACCGCACGGTAGCCAACACTGAGCGCTCATCCAGGAGGAAACCAGTCACTCAGGACGATTTTGACAAGATGCTTGATGGTCCTTGTCTGCTTCACGATGGCGCTCATAAAGCAAGGGAATGCTTCAAGTTGAAGAACTTTGGCCATCACGCCCTGAAGATCTGTAAGGAGCGCCCCTGGGTCCCCAAAGGCGCTAAGAAAGACTCGGACAAGGATAAGCAAGATGAGGATAAAGAAGACTACCAGTACCCTGAGCACGAGGTTAATTATATCTGCGGCCGCTCCACAGCAGATTCCAAGTGCCAGCAGAAGATTCTTTATAGAGAGGTTCACTCGGTCTCACCGGCAGTACCTCAGTATTTGTGATGGTCAGAGGTCCCGATTACTTTTGATCGCTCAGATCACCCAAACCACATCCCTAGGCCCGGGAAATACCCTTTAGTACTCACGCCGACTGTTAACCGAGTCCGGCTAAACAGGGTACTAGTAGATGGAGGCAGCAGTCTCGACATCCTCTTCATCAAGACCTTCAAGGAGCTCGACATACCCTTGACTGACCTCAAGCCAAACCGATCGCCATTCCACGGTGTGATACCAGGCATGCAATCCTTCCCTCTTGGGCAAATCACTCTGCCTGTCACCTTCGGCACTCGGGAGAACTTCTGGACGGAGCGTATCACATTCGAGGTCGCCGACCTCGACTCTGCTTATCATGCCATTTTAGGGCGGCCAGCCATCGCTAAGTTCATGGCAATACCTCACTATCCTTACATGACGATGAAGCTGCCAGGACCAAACGGAGTCATTTCACTTCACCCGGATATGCGACAATAGCAGCTGCGAGTTGACAGAGAAGATAGAGGCGGTGTCAGAATTAGCTGAGTTGAAGGAGGCGATCGCAACAGCTGAGGAGGGCATGCTAGACCCTGCTCCCAAGAAGGCGCCAAAAACCACGGTTCATGCAAACGCCGTGGATACCATGAAGATTAGCCTAGATGATAATGATGTAACAAAGACCACTAATATTAGGGTCAATTTAGGTGATAAATAGGAAAGCGCGCTCATCCTTTTTCTTCGAAATAATAAAGATATATTTGCATGGAAACCTTCTGACATGCCAGGGGTTCCCAGGGAAAAGGCTGAGCACAAACTTCACGTCCATGAGAATGCCAGGCCCATAAGGCAACAGCTTAGACGATTCTCGCAAGATCGAAAGGATGCAATAAGGAAAGAAATCGGCCGACTACTGGCATCCGGTTTCATTAAAGAAGATTTTCACCCCGACTGGCTGGCTAATCCGGTTCTGGTACAAAAGAAAAATAAGGAGTGGCGAATGTGTGTGGATTACACTGGCCTCAACCAAGCTTGTCCAAAAGATCCATTCACCCTTCCACGCATTGATCAAGTGATCGATTCGATGGCTGGATGCACATTATTGTGTTTCTTAGACGCCTATTCAGGGTACCACTAGATTCCCCTAAATGAATCTGACCAGCTTAAAACCTTGTTTATCACGCCATTTGGTGTGTTTTATTATATAACTATGCCCTTTGGGCTAAAGAACGCCGGCGCCACTTATCAGCGGACCATGCAATGATGCTTAGATAGCCAGATCGGAAGAAACGTCGAAGCCTATGTGGATGATGTGGTAGTCAAGACTCGTCTTTCCGCCGACTTAATCTCGGACCTAGAGGAAACATTTGGGAATCTTCAAAAATACAATATGAAGTTGAATCCGGACAAATGTACCTTTGGGGTCCCGTCTGGAAAATTACTCTATTTTTTAGTATCACATAGAGGGCTTGAAGCTAATCCAGAAAAGGTTAATGCCATATTGCGGATGGGACCTCCACATTCGTAGAAAGACATCCAAAAACTTACTGGTTGCATGGCTGCACTCAGCCGGTTCGTCTCATGATTGGGCGTTCGAGGTTTGCCCTTTTTTGGTTACTCAAGAAGCAAGAATCATTCACCCGGGATGATGATGCTCAGGAAGCTGGATGATTTTAAGGCCTATATTAGTAGTCCTATGGTGTTAACCCCTCCAAGGCCAAAGGAAGCCTTGCAGCTGTACATCTCTGCAACCACACACGTTGTCAGCACCGTGCTGGCGGTAGAACGAGAAGAAGATGGCAAGGCTCAAAAGTTGCAGCGACCCGTCTATTTTGTCAGTGAGGTCTTATTTGAGTCCAAGGAACGATATTTTCAGCTTCAGAAGCTAATTTATGCCTTATTAATGACATCTCGGAAGTTGAAGCATTATTTTGAGGATCACCCGATCGAGGTCCACACGTCGTTTGGCCTAGGCGAATTGCTACATAATAGAGAGGCCACTGGGAAAATTGCTAAATGGGCCATGGAATTAGGATCGTATGATATCACCTTCAAGTCCCGTGATTCCGTCAAATGTCAGGCCTTGTCAGACTTTGTTGCCGAGTGGTCAGAATGTGAGTTACCGCCTAGCCCGCATGAATCAAGCTATTGGCAAATGATGTTTGACGGTTCCTTACAACTAGAAGGTGCTGGGGTTGTATTAACATCTCCTGAAGGGGCCAAGCTGCAATACGTTCTTCGTATGCACTTTCGAGCGTCTAACAATGCTGCGGAATACGAGGCACTACTACATGGGCTTAGAATGGCTATTTCACTCAGAGTTCAAAGATTGAGCGTCTCTGGTGACTCGGCGCTAGTGATTAATCAAGTAACAAAGGAGTGGTGTTGTTCCCACGAAAGCATGACAGCCTACTGCACTGAAGTTCGGAAGCTAGAAGACAAGTTTGATGGTATTAAGTATAAACACGTCCTTTGTAAGTATAACGAAGAGGCGGACGAATTGGCCAAACTTGGGTCTAGTAGGTCTAAAATACCGAACGGAGTTTTCCTTGATGATCTCCATAAACCATCTGTACTAACCCAGCAAACTATTGAGCAGTCGGCACCGAAGGCAGGATCAACATCACATGTCGCTATCGTTATAGTAGATTGGTGAACTCCTTTCATCGAGTACCTGGACGGTGGTACATTACCGACTGATAAAGACGAAGCCCTAAGGATTATTCGCAAGTCTCGGTCGTATTGCATTATCGACCATGGACTATACAAACAGAGCCCACATGGGATGCTGATGAAGTGCTTATCTCAAGACGAAGGAACAGTCATGTTAGGGGACATCCAAGCTGGCATTTGCGGGAATCATGCAGGCCCATCCACAATTGCATCCAAAGCAATGAGACAAGGTTTCTATTGGCCGACTGTTGGTACCGATGCCAAGGAAATTGTCCAAAAGTGTGAGGGTTGCCAGTTCTTTGACCGCCAGATGCACGTGCCTGGCACAAAGCTTCAAAATATCCCAATAACATGGCCATTTTCAGTATGGGGTCTAGATATTGTCGGGCCTTTCATGAAGGCTCAGGGGGGTTTCACTCACCTTTTCGTGGTAGTAGACAAGTTTTCTAAGTGGATTGAGGCAAAGCCAGTTGGAAAGATTTCAGCAAAGAAGGCCGTCGAATTCATGACTGAAATAGTCACTCGGTTCGGTGCCCCCCATAGGATCATCACCGATAACGACACTGAGTTTACAGCGGAAGAGTTCAAAGAATTCGCAAGCCGGGTGGGTTTTAAGATTAGCTACGCCTCGGCTGCCCACCCGCAGAGCAATGGCCAAGTTGAACATGCAAATGGGCTCTTGTTATCTGGGATTAAGCCACGTATATTTGATCGGCTGGAAAAATATGCTCGACGTTGGGTTCGAGAACTGCCAGCAGTATTATGGGGGCTTCGAACGAATGTAAGCCGCGCCATAGGGCATTCTCCTTTTTCCTTGGTATATGGGTCGGAAGCCATGTTATCAACTGAGATTTTGTTTACCTCCCCTCGCGTGGCTTCGTATGAAGAAAAATCTTCCAATGAGCACAGACGTGACGACCTGTTGTTACTAGAGGAGAAGCATGATGCCACGTTATTGCGATCGGCAAAGTACCAACAAAGCTTGCGACGTTATCACGACAAAAATGTCAGAGCACGTGGTTTTTCTGTCGGAGAATTGGTCCTGAAGCAGACCCAATCCACGGTAGGCAAGCACAAACTCTCGGCCCCTTGGGAAGGACCCTTTATTGTAAAGGAAATCACTCGGCCGGGTGCGTACCGTTTAATGCGCGAGGATGGGTCGACCTTCAAAGTTCCTGGAAGATATCACAGCTACGTTGTTTTTATGCTTAGTATTTATAATTTTTTGTAATTACCTTTATTTGACTTTATATAAATTATGGTCATGACGACTGGTTTGGCAATTTTTGAATTTTTATGGATAATTGTTGCTGTCATTTAAGTCATGATTTAAATTCGGATACTTGGTACCACCTCAACTCGTGCATGTTGACCAAGCGGGTTACTTAGTCCCTAGGGTTCTTGCCGTCTGTTGGGGACCAAGACAATTCTCCCAGTTCGCATATGTCTGACCGAGTGAGTTCTTAGTCTCCATGGTTCATATCGGCTATTGGGAGTGTTGTTTAGAGGGCTGACATGAGTTATGCAGTGGTTGTGAGTGTTTAACATGAGTTCATACACTACATATACGAAGCAGCGCGACCCAAGCATTTGTTACAATCCTGGTGACAAATCTAGACTTTCATAGTCTATTGCACAGATGTTACATTATCACAACAGAGGTGTAACATGGTCTTTTAAGACTTTACAATACTTTATATTTTTGGTAACGGACCTAGTTCTATTTGTTCAGTTAAAACATGAGCTGTTTTTTGCGCTTCAGTTACAAGGGTTTCACATTGTTCGTCAGAGAAATCTTCGTGGAAACCCTCGGCTACTACATCCAAATTTATGTCAGGAATGTGAGACTTTGCTATAGTTAAAACTTGTGCCCCAGCCAGTTCTGCAACATGCCGAGCGTGTTCTTTCACTCGGCCGGGTGCCTCTTGTAGTCTTGTCATTAAGTCTTGACACCTGGGTGACTTCTCTTCTGGAAGTATATATTGGGCGACTACCTCTGCATCTTTCTGGAGAGCTGCAAGAGACCATCGGAGGTTTTCATCACCCTCTATGAATTTCTTTTACAAAAGCTCATAGGACCTTTTTGATCCTACAAGAGTACAATATTTATAATTATCTAGAACAATGGCTTTGGTATAACGGTAATAAATAAATAACTCTATACCATTTAGGTGTTTTTCAGCTTCTACCTTTTCAGCTTCGAGAGTGATAACCTTTTCCTTGTATTCTTCTTTAAGTTTTTCAGCTTCTTTGTATGCTTTTTGGAATTGGTTTAATTCATCTACAACTTTCTTAAAAATCCTTTCGGCCTTGGACAGTTCTGCCTCTAGTGTTGTGTTCCTATCCCTTTGGCTTTTTATTGTTCCCTCAGCGTCTGTCAGTCATAAATATGTTAGATCACATAAATGTATTTATTTTTGAGCATATTGGTATAATAATAATTACCTTCGGCTCTTTTTCTCCATAGCGATTGGGATACTTGCATTGTTTTAAAATCTTCCTTCAGCTTTTCAAAATTTTTCTTTATATCCACCGAGTCCTGGAGTTGTTTCTTTAGACTTTTATTCTCGGACTTCAGTGTTTCTACAGATTGTGTTGCCGACTCCAGTTCATTGATACGGCTTTGCATATTTGCAATTTGAGCAGCCGATTGAGACTCTTGATTGTGCTTTAGTTCCAGCACCCGTGACATTTCTGAGTGCAAGAGTTCAAAATATTTTAAGATCTAGAAATAATATGCCAAGGATTGTGTTTATGTTTTTACCTTATAGCTTGAATTGAAGTTCATCAACTTGAGATGAACGGGCCTTCAAATCTGTTGATAATTGCCCAACATCTATTCTTTCTTTGGCCAGTTGGTCTTCTAAGTCGATTGCTTTCGCACAATGCCTTTCAGCAAGTTGTAGGAGTTTACTCTTATTGGCCATCTGAGTTTTTAGAATCTGCACAAGGGATGAGTTGTATAGAAGTCATTACATAATATTATTGTTATTGGAGCCAGTTTTTAAGAAGGTAAGGGTACCTGGAAGGAATGAGAGGCCTTTTTAGTAAGATCTTCAAACTTCTTCAATTCGTCTCGCTCTGCCGACTCATCAAACCCGGCAATGGCAAAGGGGCCGCTATGGTACACCATTCTGGTCGGTGCAGGTTGTTCTGTGACACCTTCTTTTATTACTCGATGAATTAGCGTGGGAGCTTCATATTCTTCTGGACCAATGGGATAATCATATATTGGCTCCAGCACCATTTCAAATATCAACGATGGTTCTTCTTGTGCAGTCAAGATAGTAGTGTCTTCAGTTACCGCCGACTCGGGCATGTCCAAATCTGGGACATTGATTGACTTGGCTTGTCTAGTTTTTGGACGAGAAGGTCCTGGTGCATCCCTTATATCACTCGGTTTTTCGGCCGAGTGACTGGGGATATCATCTTCGGATGTCCCCATAAATGGTGCATGTTGATCTTTTTCAGGAGCCGCTTTTTTTCCTGGGATATCTTCATATGATGCTTCACCGGTTGACCTATCCAGAGAATGAAGATTATACAGCTGTTTTTCGAAAGCTGTGCATTAAAATATATCGTTTTACTTACTTTGTTCGGCGTTTGAATTTTAAGCCTGCCACCTTTGATGGGGGGCTAGTTGGTCTAGAGTCACTTGTCGTGTCGGGTGTTTTCTTCTCAGGAATTGTCTTATCTGACTCCTTCGGATGCGCTTGCTCCTGAGTGTTAGTCTCCAGTGGCCGCTGAGTTGTGGTTTTATCGGCAACCTTCTTCTTTGGTTTGCCTTGTAGTCTAGATATTCTGTCAGCCAGCGACTCTTCTTCATTGGAGTCTTCAATGTGAGCTTTACGATGTTTTGATGATGGCTGAGGTGGGGATTTCTTTTGCGGCGTCGGTGGCAGTGGAGGATTGGATATATATATGTCAAGGTTCTGTGACATATGTGAGGCATCAGTTGTTGTTAACTAATAAGGAAAGCAGTATTAATTTTCTATAGAGGATCAGTGGTTAACTTACAGCACTTCTTCCAGTTTTGGAATGATGGCCAGATGCTACGCTCCCTGGAGTCCAATCTAGCAGCGATGAAAATATGGTTTCCAGTCGCAATGTCAGTTCCCTTTCTGAGAGTATTTCTGATACTTGCATAGTGGGGTCTGATCCTAGTTGGAATTTCCATCCAGGGACGTGGCGCTTCTTTATGGGCTGCACACGGTGATATATGAAGCTGGTGGCAACGTGAACGCCGGTATAGCCTTTGGACTTCAGATAATCCACATGTTTCAAAATCTCATTAACCTGTGCTTTCTTGCTTGGATGAGCCTTCGCGGATCACTCGGAGCGTGGCTTGGGGGCTTCAGCTGTCGTTTCTGACAAAGGCGGGGCATGGTTGCCATGATAAAACCAATCTGCGTGCCACCCGTTGTTGGTTGATGGGAGTGGTACATCGATGTACTTGGATTTATTTCTCAATTGGAATCCAGCACCTCCTATGACATTATTGCTGTTTGATTTCAACACAAACAGTTCCTTGAAGGTGTCGAAATGAGGAGGGATTCCCAAAAACACTTCACAAAAATGAATGAAAATAGCGATGTGTAGAATGGAATTTGGGTTCAGATTGACCAGATTAATGCCATAGAAGAATAGAATACCTCTAAAGAAGTCGCAGCACGGAAGGCCAAATCCGCGATAGAAAAAGGAGGCAAAAACTGTAATTTGGTCGACGGGGGGTTGAGGAAATTTTTGACCTATGGCTTCAATCCACCCACCTGTCTGTTGATCTTGTAGCACACCATCTATCACCAATCTATTGATTTTTTCTACGTCCATGGTTGATGCTGGGAACTCCTTAATGCCAGCGGGAATATCAAAAATTGATTCTTCGCTTTCACCTCTTTTAGGAGAGGCCCCTTTTTCAGATTGAGCCCTCGTGCTTTGGCGGGTGCGCTTTGGGGCCATCGAAACCGATATGGGAGGCTTCTGGGAGATGGAGATCAAGATCCGAACCTCTATCTTCGGGCTTGCGCGTGTGAAATGGCGGCGGAACAGTGGCACGGTGGTGGCGACGAAATGGAGGTCTTTGGCTTCTGGCGAAGGGGCACGGAATGGAGGTAGCGGACAAATGGAAGTTCCAAACCTAGGGTTTGCGCATGCGGAATGATGGCGGCGATGAAGTGGAAGCTTTGGATCTAGATTTTGAGAAGGGCAGACTCCGGCGGCGTTATGAAGGTGAAGGGTTGCAACTGTTTGCATGTACCTTTTATACACGTCTGATGACCTATTGGGCCGTTACTTGGATCAACATAGTTACATTACACCGGTAAGCGGATTTATTATGTTTTAGCTATTCTTTTCTAGTGCTAACATTGAGTGCTGTGGATTTAACAATGATTGATAAATCACTCAGATTAATGTGTTTTCAATCCTGGAAAATGCAAATTCCGAGATGCAATGACTAATCATTCGGATTAACGTGTTTTCGATCTTGGAAAATGTTAATTCTAGAAAATAATGACCAATCACTCGGACTAGTGCAGTTCGGTCTTAGGAAATTGTATCTCTTGGTTATTTATATAGTAATTTTTTCAGCACCAATCTTGGGGGCTGTCTTTTGTATGAATACTAGTGATACACCACCGATCTTGGGGGCTACGGTAGTTGACGTTCGTAGCATATCAATTGGGTTATATGCATTTTTATGGATATCAATATTAATTTGGTGATGCATCACTCGGCGATCAGGGAAATTCAATTATTAATGAGTTTTGGTTTAAGTGAAAGCCTTGGATATTTTAACTCAGACGTCGTTTCGGTATAAAATCAACAAGCGTTTTGAGTTGGGGGCTATACTTGTAGGCCATGCCTTTTTACTCAAGAGGTTAAATAGAAGATTCATCAGAGACAATATGAAAAGCACTTCCCAAATTTCATAAGATGTCGAGGAAATTCAAGGCGACGATTCAAGATGGAAAGTGCTTGGGGGCTACTGTGGGATATATGTATCCGGGATACCTAACCACTCGGCTATATGACCGAGTGGGCCAGGGGTTTAGTTTTAAATTTATTCAGCTTAGTGATATTTATGTAGATATTTGTTTGAGTAAACTGCAAGTTAGGTTTACAGATATGTTAGTTAGATAGAATCTATTGTAACCGACTCGGATGTTACCTTGTAAACCCCTGCCCCTCGGATATATAAGGAGGGCAGGGGGCCTTTGTCGAGAGGTAGACTCGTATTGAAACCCTAATTCCAGTGCGAACCTTAGCAATACAACAACACCAAACAGGACGTAGGGTTGTTATCCTCCGGGAGGCCTGAACCTGTATAAACTCCGCGTCCTGTGTCCATTGATCTAAACTACTCATACGCATACCTGAATCTACTATCGAGAATATCTCTCGACAGACGGTGTTAGCTGTCTGGTGATGTTTTTCCTTCCTGCTCCATGCTTGCATCAGATACAGGCTGAGGAAGCCCAATTCATGCTCTATAGTGCCATGTCATGTTTGCTTATGTGGAAGCCCAATTCGTGCTCTATAGTGCCATGTCATGTTTGCTTATGTGGCATGGGTTCCACTGAGGTGGCAAGTAGATATAGTCTACAATTTTGAGCGCTGCAGCTGCCATGGGGGACCATATGTACACAGATACGTTTAAGTAGAAAACTTGGTGGTTTTGTAAAAATAGACACTAAAGTATTGGTGGGTTTGTAAAATAGACACCGTATTTGGTGGTTTTATGCCTATAAGGCTGAAGTATTGGTGTGTTTGTGAAATTAACTCTTTAATAGGGGAAGGGAATGATAATCCAGTCCACCTCCCGGCAGTGTTTTGTTTATAGTCAGAAGCTTGACTATGGTGACTTTATATTGCAGCTATTATTGGTGATGAAGTTCCCATCTCACCGTCAATTGGTGATGATGTATCAATAAAGTTTTAGCTGCAATGTTAGTGCCAAAATGTAACTACAAGATTTACAAAATTTATGATAAACAAAAAAATCTACAACCATCCTTCTAAATGTTTTACTAATTAAGGCCTTTAGGTGTTGTAGTCCTCATAGTTACTTTTAGCAATAATCTTTCTTGACTCTAGAGATTTCTCATATGAGCATGTATCTTGTGGTTGTTCAAGGAAGAAGCTTCCATGCTCATTAGTTGAATCCTTTTCTCCTGTCCCTAGAGTCAATGGTTCATGCAATCCAGGTCACAAAGTTCTCCTCCTCAATGGTTCATGCAATGCCCGATTAAAATGTCAAAGTCATGGACCTCGAACACATGAAACTCAAGGAGAGTTTAGACATCTTTGTGTCATAAAGAAACATTTTGCCAAATCCCATATCCCTCTAAAATGGGTCCGTGTTGACGGTCACTAAATACCTAATTTAGACCGTCAGTTATCTGCATAAAGCAATAAACTGAGCAACCAACATAGTGGTAGGAGTTTATTACTAACAAGTTCCACACATATTGGTAAATATGTGCTGCAGGAAATTAATCCACCGAATTCATAGAAAATCTACATCATCACGGGAGAAAACACACTTTCGGCCAATTGCAACCAAGGACGGGGATCAAGTGGCCCACTTCTAGAAAACAACCGACATAACCAAAGACCCTATGGTGTTAGAGGGGAAGAGGCGCTACCTACCAGGGATCCAAAAGAGGCAGGACCGATTAGGCCCCACCCCCAGTTCGGTCGAACAGGGGTGTTCGATCGTAGGTGGGCTGAGCTCAGTGTTAGCGACCGATAAAACCCAATACCAGCCACCAACCGATCAAGAAATACAAGGTAAAGACCTTAGTTCAATAAAAATTTACTTTAACTTATAAAGTTCCACAATTTTTGGTGAAATATGTGTTTGCAGGTCATACAGGGCAAAAATATGCAAAATATGAAGAAACACCCCATCGACCGAGCACGACTATAAAATAGCCGGCTGACAGGGTCGTTTATAGCTAAAATCAGCACCCAGTCCTGTCTTTCCAACAGATCAGGGGCCAATAGGGTAATCAGCCACCTGGATCATCACCCGTCCGAGTGATGAGAATTATCACCCGAATGAAGACCGGAAGCCTAATCGGCTGCTCGAATGACCACCCGGCCGATCAACCGGAATCATTGTCTGGCTGATCATTCGACCCGTCCGATTCTGCAAAACACTCCACCACGATGTTGTTTTCTCCTCCCGGACCAAAAGCGATGAAATATGGCTAAGGAAAGAAGTCCAACAAGTGGCTTAACTGGCAGGAGACCCTCTCGTTTGGGACGTAAAACCAAACCCTCATCGGAAGGTAGCCGATATTTATCCCCCTTCAATATCCCTCGTATATACCAATAGATTAGGTTGTTTTTGCTTCGTTGTTTTACTCATTAAACGTGGATAATTGAAGAAAAAATAATAATAATGAAAAAAAATTTGGTGCTCCCCCGGCTGAGTTTAGCAGCCGACTGGCTGATTTCTAGACCAAATGATCAACCGGCTGGCTCCTTGGGTTGTTAAACCCGTCAGGCCAATACTTGGCCAAGATGACATCCTGGCTGGCTGGCTGGGATGCTAACTCGGCCAGATAGTTACGTTGGCAAAATCAAGGCCTGGGAGGTCATTTATTAGGAAAAACGATCACCCAGCTGGGCAGTTTTTATGTTAAATGTGGCCGTCCGGCCACTGACCACCGCTTGGCCAAACATGGCTGCCCGTTGGCCATGGAGCACAAGCAATGTTGTCCTACAAGCAATTTGCAACATGGAGGGTCTCGCTATGACTAGGAAATGCAAAAAAAGCACATGGCTCTACTCCTTGCTGCACTATCATTCACAACAAAACATGCACACACCACCATGACTAACTGGGCTTGCTAGCCAGCAATATGCTGCACCCCGGCCACATCCTGCCGCCCCACAGGATGTTGCCTCCAGGTCATATCTTTTCGCCCGGCCTCATCTTGCCGTCCGGCAGGATGTTGCTGCCCGGCCATGTCTCGCTGCCCAGCCATGCTGCCCGATATGGTGCCACCGCAGAGCCACCTTAGTTGGTCGGTGATGGATTTAAGCCCCCAAGCCTCCTTCTCAAGCCTATAAATATAGAGGAATGGCAAGCATTTGATGCATGTCTAGTATGAACTTGGAGTATCTACCGCTGCAATGACCGCCATATTTTTAGCTTATGTCTTGCAAAGACCTACGCTTGGGGAGGTATATAAATCAAGGTTTGCCATCTCCTTCTCCTCTCTCTCCTCTACCTAGTTGCTTTATTGCACCAAAAAAAGAACAAAAAGATTTACTGTTTTCGAATAAAATTGAGAACTTGGTCTCTACATTGCCTATGGAAATGATGAATAGTTGCTCTATTAGCACCCTTGGAGTCTCAAGTATACAACCTCTACTCCTCATTTCTTTAGGTAATAGTAGACCAGCATGATCATAACGTTAGTCCCTCTATGTTTTAGTGGGTGCAAATGGCTAATAAACACCAAGTCTAGTTGTTGGAGTTTACGATATGGCATGTTTTGGATGAGTCTATGATTTCTTCATGATTAGGGTCCAATGATTCTTTCACTTACCTGCTACAATAAAAAAAACCCTGCTTGGTGCAATCTTCCCTATGATAGAAAAATTCCTACTGTGGCCAAATATTAATTGCAAACCCACTACCATGCCATCATTGTGTGTATTGAGTTTAGTTAGGATTTGATCCTTATGAGGGAATTGCACTTCCAAAGCCAACCCTTTTTCTTCGTGTTATCTTTGAGTTCTCACTTCACCATGCTTGGTTATGCGGTTTCCACATTGGATTCAAGCATCCATTTCACCAAACATGTCAACCAAAATCGTTCCTTTGCAAAACTTTGATCCTATGAAAAGGTTTTGGTCTTCCCATCGAATGCTCTAGAAAAAGTATGCAGAATTTTTTGAACCTTTGATTTTATCTTCTTTACACCATGAGAGTGAATAAAAAAGAAGAGAAGAATGAAAAAAACCAAATGAGAAAAAAATATATAGTTTGTGAGATCTCATGGATTTATAGTATCAAATTTATTTGAGGTTCATACAAAAATATCTTTGAGCAAAATAAAAGACCATCCTTCCATCCTAGCACAATATCTAGTCATTGGGAATTATTTGTACCCAAGAGTTTTGAAATTGTGCTAGCCTATTCCTTCGTGTGAGTCCATTCTCTCCTACTCCCCTGGACATTATTTCCAAATGATTGGAATGAGGAAGTGCATAGTCTTTTTGTTAGGACCATGTCGAGACTTAATCTCGGCAATATATTTACGGGGCTACGTCGGGACTAAGAACTACGATGGTTAAAGACACAAGACACTGAGTTATATAGGTTTGGGCCCTCTCGATGAGAGTAACAACCCTACATCCTGTGTTCAGTGGTTTGTATTGCAATAAAGTCGATGTCCCTGTTAAGGGGTTCCCTGCCGCCTTATATATCCTATTGACAGGGGGTACATGTAGAGTCCTACTCATAGTCTACAAGGATTTACATAGAGAGTTATCTCTAATTGCCTTGCGCAAGCCAACTCGGTTGGTTCCTTTATTGATGAGGTACCTGGTTGGTTACCGACTTAGGCTTAGCTATACATACCCGGTAGGTAAGTATTCCACGGCAGCCCCCGAGTGCTTCCTGATTCTGAGCTCTGACTTGCCGAGCGATCTTCAATATTAGGTCATAAATTCGGAAGACTTCTTGATTGAAGCTCCAAATGAATCTGGTGCGCCGACTAGGTGCACCTAATCAGGTGTAGCCCCAGACTCTTGTATAATTTGGAGACTAACAAATAATGCAAGAGTCTAATAATATTAGCTCTCAACATTTTGTTATATATAATTTACTCAATCCATCAAGATTGAGCTTAATAAACCCCTCATCATCAAACCAAAAGGTCAATTTACAAGACCTCAATCTTGCCGACCGATTATTAAAAAGGCAGAGTGATACACACTTTTCTCCGAGTGGCTTGTTGGTCTAAATTTAATGACATCAATCATGTTCTAGTCCACATAAGAGAATATCACATCAACATATAATAGTACTAAGCTAAATGACATCAATCATAATATAGTTTTTCCACAATGAATTGTCACTCGATTCAACATAAGTCCAATTTTTCCACAATGTTTGAACTTATACCCGTATGACCATCAAGTCCTCTGCTAGATGATCATCAAATCATATAGATACGGCAAGTACTTTTAAGTGGATTGGCCACTGCGTCTCATCAAAGAAGCCCCTGAGATTACTCCTCAAGGCCAATGGCTATAATTCTTTTTAAAGAATATAGCCTTTTATTATATTTACTATTAAATGGAAAAGCCTGTCACTGTGTGGCCCATACTAGCCCATGGGACCCAAACGACTAGGTCAAAAGGTGAAGGTATAAAAAGGTATACGTCTGTTGACTCCAGGTCCACGCCGCCATTTCACACACAGCCCTTCATCTTCCTCATGCCTCCCCTATTTTCGTGACTCCACTGCTTCCAGAGCTAGGGTTAGCACATTTTTCGCCGCTACTATAGATCCTCGCCACCATCAAGACCCCGAGCATTTGCTAGGGTTTAGCTCTTGATCCACTGCATTGAGCCATCCTACGTCAATGGGTCACAAATATTTCCAGAAGTCCGCTTTTGCTTTATTGTAGTATGTGATGTCTTGATGCTTTTGCACATTCTGAACACTTTTGTGTCCCACCCTCCGCTCCCTCTGACCGATGTTGACGGACCGGATTATGTCGACAAGCTGCTGCAGACCAGCACTGGTGGGGGAGGAACTTCTACAGAAGACTGACCTACTGAAGAGGTCATTACAATTGTCTCCCCCACACCCCCTCGTCTAGATCTGCCCTCCTCTGCCCAGCGGAAGAAACAAATTGCTCACCGCCGCCGGCAATATGTAGGCCAAGATGAAGATGACGAGGTGGAGTATACCCCAGGTGCTAGTCTGATGACCTCTGCACACTCTGACCGACCATCAAGCCAGTCGGAGCCCCCGAGCAAATTGGCGAGTGATGCAAAGGTCACGGCGAAGACCGATGAAACCGCCGAAGCTTCTCTCAAGAGGAAAGGTACTGACCTGCAGACCGCTTCCAGAAATAAGAGAATCTGCTGGATAAAAATTAAACAAGCCTCTAGGTACTCCCTTGAATTTTTGATTTCTTCACCATGCTGACTGTCAATCATTTGTTGACTTCTTATATCTTGATTATTATAGCGGTCAGTCAGACACCACTCAAAGCTCCCAAGGGTCTCAAGACACCTGGTCGACTCCTGCTCCACGTCCGACCAACACTCCTCTGTTGGTCACCACGCCATCCAGCCTTCTGACAGAGCCGAGGAAGGCACCAGAAGCTATAGCTCCTTTTCCAAAATTGGCGCTGACTCCTCAGACTGCTAGTCCTTCTCTGACCGGCGTCCCTTCCCCCCTTTTTAACGGTAAGGCCGTGCTGATCGAAGATTCGATGGCTCGGCCTGAAGCTGAGAACATGGAGATTGTTCATCAACATCGGGAGGCAAGCAAGGTACATCAATACCAAGCTCTTTTTTCTTTTCAAATCACTTCTCTGACTGACTGTACTCTTTGTTCTGTTCAGAAATTATATTCTCTTGTAGAAAAGAAGCAAGCCAGGGTTGAGTATCTCGAAGCCGAATCTTTTGGTAAGTTCCTGACCTCTTGTGTACTCATATACTTCCTTTTAGTAGTGCTCACTTGCTGTTAGTAGTCACTGGTGAGCAGCTTTCCTAAGCCAGAAAGCAAGTTGAGAAGCTATAGACTGACCATAAAGCGGTGACTGATGCTTTAGAGCAAAGTCATGCTGATGTCATTGGTAAGATTGTAGACCAACTTTTATTTCCTTCTTACTCACTCTAATGCTAAGGATTTTTGTAACTTGAGCTCGTGATCAGAAAGTCATCAACCTGGAGAAGTTGACTTCAAACCAGTAAAGATTTGTGAATGCTCTAACTACTGAGAAGAAAGACCTCTCCAAGTCAGTTGAAGAATAGAGCACCGAGATCACTCGGCTGAAGAAGCAGCTGGAGGAGACCGAAGGAAAGCTTGAAGAAGCAAAGAGCATCTCCAAATATTTCATATGTAATCTTGCCAGTAAGCTATTCTCTCTAGCCTTCCATTATCTCCTTTAAGCTTCATTATATAATACTCCTTATGACTTTTGTAGCCATATCATATAGTGCTTGGAAGGAATTGAATTATATTCATGCTAACCGAGTGGAGAAGACCGGGAACTCCTTGGACTATCTGCTAGAGCACGCGCCAGAGGTCATCACCAACAACACCAAAAGAGTGGCGACCGAGGCCGGGAGTCAAGTACTAGCTATTTGTCAGTCTTGGTCCCCTGCACTACCATTGGACAAGGTCAAGGAGGGCTTCAACCCAGACTTGATGATTGACCAATGTTAGCTGCTTATGGACTCCATGCTAGAAACCTCCCGCGCCCTGGTTGACAATGTTGAGGTTGGTCCCATTGCATCGACCCCTCCGGCTTCTCTAGAGTTAGAGCAACAGGCCGATGCCTCCTCTCCTTCAAAGGAGATATAGAATTTGTAATGTTTAACAAACATTAGTAGTATTTGTAATTGTAGAACAATTTTGTCTCTATGTAAATATAAATAATAATCTTTATGCTTGTTTAGTTACTAAACAAGTTTGGAAAAAATGACTAAATAGTCAAGACGACAGTCTTCTATTACTTAGTGCAAATTAGTCGACACGAAGCAGCGTTAATCGCGCTTTAGTACTTAGACCTTTTTGCTCTAAGTCTTTAAAGACAAAACAGAAGTTGCATCAGTCTGACTTAGCATTGTAAGTTGTAATTTATAACCACGTTACAAGGTAGAATCGACCAATCGATACATGACCTCTCGCTCTTTGGCTCTGGGTTTAGTATAGTGGTAGTCTATTATGCAGTATAATTGTATAACCATGATGTTCTAGCGTTAGACCAAAGATCAAAAGACCATAAAACCATATCAAATTAGGAGAAATCGGTCAAAAAAATCCAAAACTAGAATTTATCAAGGTTAAGGAGTAGTGGGACATTATTACTAGCCCCCTGGCTCGATTGTTTAATATTATAAATTAAGGAATCAAGACAAATAAGAATGAAAATCATCAAGAAATCTTTCATCAAAAAGATCAAAGTTTCATTCAATAATAATGTATGAAAATACCACAGACTAAGTATAAAAGCGACGTAGCTGATTGATGTTCCATGAGTTTGGTACATCATTGCCGTCTTCATACATCAGTCGGTAAGCCCCTGGCCAAGTGACTTCTTTGACCATGTGAGGTCCTTCCCATTTAGGGGATAACTTGTGCTGATTCTTTGTTGATTACGCTCGACACAGCACTAAATCCCTAACATAGAACTAGCGACTGTGAACGTTTTTATTGTAATAACGCCGCTAGCCTTGTTGGTATACTGCCGACCGAAACATAGCGCGATCACGCAACTCCTCTGCTGCAATCAACTCAATCTCTCAATTATCTTCAGAAAGCTTCTTGTCATATCCCTTGACTCGCGCTGATACGAGGTTTACCTCGGTCGGCAGCATAGCCTCGGAGCCATAGACCAACGAGAAAGGTGACTGGCCAGTAGCCCGACTGACATTGGTACACAACCCCTAGAGAATCGAAGGCAACTCTCAAACCCACCGACCGGCATAAGGCTTGAGTCTGTTGAATATACGGGGCTTCAACCCCTAAAGAATCATACCATTGGACCGTTCAACCGGCCCATTACTTTGGGGATGAGCCACTGATGCAAAGTGGATTTTTATTCCCATCTCCCCGACAAAGTCATGAAAGTCCTCAAATGTGAACTGCGTACCATTATCAGTGATGATATCATGAGGAACTCCAAACCGAGTGAAGACCTCTCTGACAAACTCGACCGCCTTCTTTGAAATTATCTTGTCAACCGTCTTCACTTCAATCCACTTGGTGATTTTGTCAATAGCAACAAATAAATGAGTGAATCCGCCTGGCATTTTCTTGAAAGGACCGACAGTATCGAGCTCCAGACTGCAAAGTGCCAAGTCATAGGTTTCATCTGAAGTTGTTGCGAAGGCACATGTGTCTGTTGAGCAAAGAATTGACAACCTTCACACTTCCGAACGACCTGGTGTGCATCTTCTACTGCCGTAGGCCAATAAAACCCTTGCCGGAAAGCTTTGTCGACCAAACTCTTGGAAGCTGCATGATTGCAACATACTCCTGAATGGATTTCCGCCATCAAATATTTGCCTTCAGTGATCGAGATGCATCACATCAAGATGTTTGAACCTCCTTTTTGATAGAGTTGGTTGTCTACCATCAAATACCCGTGACATCTAGCCTTCAACCTTTGTTGCTCGTGAAAGGATCGAGTGACTGAGGGGGGGGGGGGTGAATTAGGAACTCGCATTATGTACCAAATTTGCCAATTCTTTATACCGATCACTCAAATCAACTCCTACGCAATCCTAGTGGTGATCACACTAGAAAGATAATGAACCTATAAAAGGAACAACAACCTAAGCATACTAGTGAATCACTCAAAGGCAATACAACTCCTAAACATGCTAGTAATCAAATGCGGAAGCTCAAACACTACTAGCAAGCATGGAGCCTATTCATGCAAGTCTACAAGGTAATCAACTAAAGCTAGACAAGTACACAAGCATGAATAGCATGGTATGAAAATGCAGAAAGTAATGCATCAATGTAAGGAGTAGAGTAAGAGATGGCTCATGATTTTTTCCCGAGGTCTCAGAAGTATGGCGCCTTCCCCTACTCCGGTCCCTCTCGCCACCAAGTGGAGTTCTCGCCCACAAGCCCGCAATCACTCCTAGATTGAAGACACGGTGTGCGTCACCACTATATAAAGCACAAGCTCGTCTCCCTCGAGAACTTGCCGGACTCCCCGAGCCGACACGGGCGCTCACTATTGATGCCCATTTCACCGGCGGGCTCAAACCGTGTACAAACGTGTGACGGCCTCCACAACCAATCATGATAGGCTCGATCACTGACACCTAACCGATCTAGGTCTCACCATAGACCAAGAGTAACAATCTAGATCACACCCTCAAGGACACCCTAACCTGAGATGTGCAAGATGCTCAAGTTACTCTCCACTAGCACTCTCAAGATATCCAATATCCTCTCCTAGTGCTCTCCTCTTTTCCTCTTGGACCTTACCAAATGCTCTCAAGTATTCCACTGGCCAAGAGAGGTCACAAAGACCCCAGCAACAAAGTTATATAGGCTCCCAACCTAAAACTAGCCGTTGCTCCACAAAATCAGCTTCCTGGGCTTTCTAACCAGACTGTCCGGTCACTACCTGACCGGATAGTCCGGTCACTGCAGCACAACGGCTCTGACCCCTACTGATTCTCCTACTGATCAGACCGTACAGTCACCTGACCGGACCGTCCGGTCCATTTTTCTCTCCAGTCCAGAAACATTTCACGCTGAAGCTTCCTCTCTGCCATGTGCAAGCCCTACTGACTGGATCGTCCAGTCAGCAGACCAGCCCATTCGGTCTGTACAGGTTCTACCACAGACAGACTCGTCGCTCCTCACTGTAAGTCCAAGAAAACTCCCCATAGTGACGATATAGTCCGGTCTCCACTGACTCCTTTGTTCGATCTCTATGTCCAGAAGCTAAAACTTGTCGTCCTCCCTTGACTTTGTTTCCCGGCTTCTCTAAATAGCTCCTTGGCTTCTCCACTGTCACCTAGTACCTGTGATTTCACCAAGCAACCTTGCACATCACCAACTAGACATGACCAAAGAGAATGACCTAGACCCCCTTGATAGTCCATTTTTTCCTATGGACTCAAAGCCCTAACAACTAGGCAAGTGTACCAAACACTTGCACCATAGCTTGTTCTCTTCTTTGATCCATCTTCATCAACCCTTGGACTCCATCAAGTTCACAAGCCTCCATGTTTGTGGTCATTGTCATCAATTGCCAAGGACGCCATTGATAATCATCATAAGGTAGAAAAAGTTTTCCTACACAAACAACACTCGTGTAGATATTAGTCACATTTCATGTTCATCGTTCATCACCAAAACATCATACCTTGGGGTGACCTCAATGGTCATGAATCTTAAAGCTTGTTAGTATCTGTAGGTAGCATACCATCGGTCAGAAATTTGACAATTGGGTCGCGCCAGTCGGCCTATGTGCTGATATCGTCAACCAGATCTGTGACATTAATCGTCAACGAGAGATAGTAGGAGAATCCAGGGTGTGTAAGAAAATATCAGGTGGGATAATCGATCAAGATGATCCCATATTGGCTAATTCATTAGCCGCTTGATTATTATCTTGAAGAACATGTGTGAACTTCAAGCCATCAAATTTGTCTTCGAGCTTCCTTACTTCTTTGCAGTAAGCCACCATGTTATCATCCACACAGTTGCAATCCTTAGTGACCTGGTTAATGACCAAAGCCGAGTCATCGAAGATGTCCAGATGCTGAATGCCGAGCAAAGCGGCAATTCGCAGACCGTGTAGAAGATCCTCATATTCTGCAACATTATTAGACACACAGAACATGATCAGAGGGATATATCGTAGCTTCTCTCCTTGTGGTGAGATGAGCACAATCCCTACACCGGCTCCTAGTAACTGAAGGGATCCATCAAAATACATTTTCCAGTACTCTGTCTTACGGTGCAGGTGGCATCTGTATCTCTGTCCACTCGAAAACAAAATCAGTCAGTGCTTGTCCTTTGATTTCAGAACGAGGCGTGAACGTATTGGTGTACTGACCTAGTTCGATTGCCCACTTAACAATTTTTCTTTCAGCTTCGCGGTTATGGAGGACTTGACAAAGTGCAAAGGTTGTCTGCACTTTAATAGGGTGAGCCTGGAAATAATGCTTCAACTTCCTCGAGGTGATCAAGAGCATGTATAGCAGCTTCAAGATCTGGTGATAACATGTTTTAGAGGTGCTAAGGACCTCGCTAACGAAATACACCGGGTGTTGTACTTTTTGCATAAGACCCTCCTCCTCTTGGTCGACTGTTAAGATGGTACTCACAACTTGAGTTGTGGCCGATATGTAAAGTTGAAGTGCCTCCTGTGGCTCTGGAGGTACAAAAATAGGAATCATACTGAGGTTCTTGAGCAGTTTGAGGAACGCCAGACCCCTGACTCCCAGTCAAAAGATAAAGCGACTCGGGGATGCCATGCATCCGGTCAGCTTCTGAACATCCATCTGAGAATTAGGTGGCCCCATATCAAGAATCGCCTTGATTTTATCCGGGTTAGCTTCTATACCTCGTTTCAAAATGATGTAATCGAGTAACTTTCCCGAGGGAACCCTTAAAACACACTTTTTGGGATTCAACGTCATCGAGTAACTCCTCAAATTGTCTAACGTCTTTGCTAGGTCAGAGTGAAGTTCTTTAACTTTTTGGGTCCTTACAATGATGTTGTCAACATACGCTTCCATGTTCCGACCGACCTAAGCTTTGAGGCAGCGTTGAATACCACGTTGGTAAGTCGCGCCAGCATTTTTCAGACCGAACAACATTGTAATATAGCAGTAGGCGCCGAAGGCAGTTATAAAGGAAATTTTGATATGATCTTCAACTTTCGGTGGGATCTGGTGATAGCTTAAAAGCTCACTCCTGGCTGTCGAGTCTACGATCTGATCAATACGCGGTAGAGCGAAAGGATCCTTAGGGCAGACCTTGTTCAGATCGGTATAATCCATGCACATCCGTAATTCTTTATTCTTCTTTGGTACAAGGACTGGGTTTGCCAGCCAATCTAGGTGGTACACTTCCGTTATAAATTTAGCTTCTAGTAACCTAACTATCTCCATCTTCATGGTGTCCTTGCGGTCTTGTGCAAACCTTCGAAGTCTTTTCTTGAAGGGGGTGGCCCCAGGAGGCACCCTTAACTCATGCTCAATCTTTTCCCTAGGAACTCCCGGCATGTCAGAGGGCTTCCATGCAAAGATGTCCCTATTTTTCTGGAGGAATATAGTGAACGCTAGTTCCTCTTTCTCGTCAAGATCAGCCCCTGCATAAGTGACCTTAGCAGGGTCTGCTAGGTCGAGCACGATCTCCTTAGTGGGGGTGTCTTCCTTCTGGATCTTGTCCTTGGTAGGCTTCTTTCTAGGGATCTCAGCAGCGGTCTGCACCTCGCTGCCGACTGCCTTCTAAATCTCCAGCCGGTCGGATAGCTTCAACCGTCGGTCTTCCATCTCACAACTCTACACACCACAATCAAAGTAATTCCAATGATCAGAGTGGAGGGAGATGATTCCCTTAGAGCCTGGCAACTTGAGGGTAAGATACGGGTAGTGTGGGACCGCTATGAATTTTTCCATCGCTGGTCTACCAAGGATAGCATGGTAAGCGAACTAAAAGTCTGCCACTTGGAAGATGATGCGCTCGGTTCTGAAAGACTCACAGGTCCCAAAGGTGACGAGCAGAGCAATCTGTCCAACAGGAACAGAGGTCTTGCTAGGCACGATCCCATGAATGGGAGAGGAACATGGCTATAAGTCATTGACTGTCAATTCTAACTCCGTGAGGGTCATGGTGAAGATCAAGTCTAGACTGCTTCCTTTTGTCGATGAGCACCTTGTTGAACTTGACCCCGTTTGTTGTTGCCGCGAGCACTAGAGGATAGCACCCGGGCTTGGGCAGGTGTCTGGGGTGATCCGACCGATCGAAAGTAATCAGTACTTCAGACCACCTTATGTATTCAGGCGCAACAGGCTCTATGGAATTGATCTCATGTAGCTCCAGCTTTTGCTTATGTTTGGACATGTAGGTATCCGGGCCTCCGAAGATGAAGTTTACTTCCTTACGAGGCTCCTAGAACTCTTCATCCTTGTCCTTATCATTATCGTCATTGGGATTGTCCTTGCAGTTATGCCTTGGCGGATCTTTGGCCACCTTCAGCACGGCAGTCGCGACCCTTCAGAATGTAATAGTGTTTTGCCTTGTGGTTTCCTTTGGATGCCATAGGCAGGGGCCACTTAGCAGGTTGTCCATGGTCTGCTGACTCGTCCAAGGGTTTTTCCTCGTCCGGTCTACCGCAGCGACCAGGTTCATAGTCTTTCACTTTTTGTCCTTCTTGGAGGACTCCGATTTGTCCGAGCGCTTCTCCTTGCCTTTGCCTCCGATGTCGTACAAAGCCGACTCTCTAGACGTGAACTTGTCAATGATCTCAAAGCACTCCTGAGCGGTCAACTTGAGGTCATGATTCCTCCGATCGATCTTCCAAACTAGCTCATCGCTATGGACTCCTCTATGGAAGGCTGTGATGATCTGCTGGTCCGGAACATTAGGGATGTCAGATTTCTTGGCGCAAAACCTTTTGATGTAGTCGGATGCAGGTAGCTTGGATGCTCTCTATGAACTTCTTGTTGAGGTCACCCCATGAAGTGATCGACCTCTCCGGGAGCGACATGAGCCAAATCCGGACAGCTGGCTCAAGGCAGACCGACAGATAGTTGGCCATCCGATCGAGTTGTAGAGTTGAAGCCACTCCCAAGGGTTGGTCTAACCATCATACTTCTCAATGGGGACCGGCTTGAAACCTTTTGGCCACCGAGCGATACGAAGCTCCAGTATGTAAGCCTTGATCCCATCGAATTCAACCTTATTAGGGGTGTTGTTGGTCGTAACTACGCACCCACTTATATATTGCAAGAGGACGATGTACGATTGTAGCACTTTTTCCCTTGAATTGAGTATTCCAAGGTTTATCGTATCCACTTAGAACCTTAGGGATTATTAAACAGATTTAACAGTAAAAGATCTAGTCAAAGCTACTGTCGAGTTCTAGTTTGCATGAGGGGAGACTGGCTAGCACAAAGGTGCGCTAAACAGCAAATCTGTCATTGCGCCGATCGGCGCGGGGTTGAGCCGATCGGCACACTACCGAATCTGTGGTTGCACCGATCAGTGCTGGTGTTGAGTCAATCGGTGCACGAACGAATCTAAGCCAAAGTGCGCCAGATACCTTGTGAGCCTAAGCTGTTAAGTGAGTAGCCAGATATCTACTAGTAAGATCGTAACCAGATAGTCTAATCAAATAGCATCATAATGGTAATTACATGGATCAATGAAAACCTATAATGAATAAGACCACCCACCTTTCCGAGCGTCTCATCAATTTATCGCTGCCGAGAGGAAACCATTAATCGCGTAGGTATCTTACCCTACTCAACTATCCAATAGTGTTGTGCAAGTTTAGTGTTGTCACCGCTAAACCACACTACTAGCATCATTAAGCAACCATAATCAATACAATGTCCGAATACTATCCTGATCACCACGATCAAGATAGTATCAACCTACTTAGCATAGAACTAAGCAATTGGAATAAGCACATGCATGATTATAGAATCAAGATAGACAAATCACCAAAACCATCATCAACATATTCGATTATCCTTGAGATACATAGAGTGAGATTCATCACCGCCAAGATGGCCTACCTTGACGGATCAACTCTTACTCCAATGGTTCTTGAAACTCAACTAGAGATATATTCTAACGGGGTGAACCCTGGTGGCTCTAACTCATGGATCTGTTGTCCCTCCAACGCCTCCTTTTCTCGCGACAAGGGGTTTACAAGTATTTATAAGGGTTCTACTTGTAAAGGACTCGGTTTCTAGCAAATAAGTTGGTTGCGCCGATTGGCACAAGCTGTGTCTTCTCTGATTTCTCTTCCGAGTCGGTTCCTCTATTTTCCATAGCCGCCATGTGGGCCTTTTCCTTCGAGATAAAGTCTTGCACTGCAAGTCAAGATCTTGAAGTTCCATAAATCTTCTAGGCAAATATCTTCAAGTATCTTGTGCAGATCAACTTCCATAAGCATGTGGAATGGGCCTCAGCCACTTCTGTGGGCTAAAACACCCTTGCGTCGATCGGCACACTGGCTTCTTCAGTGCTTTTTGTTGCTTCTGGACTCCTGTCCTCTTCCAGCATCACTTTAATCACCTGTTTCTGTAATATAGCTCCAAAACAATGCGTATACAAATATATAGGCAAAATCACAGGTAAATGGCCTAAATTGGCATCAATTATGCTCTAATTGGGGTTATATTCACATATAAAAGGGGCAATTAAGTAGTGCCAACAGGTGTTCGACCTCCATCCTCATTGGTCTGGGGACCGGGGAGGTGAAGGCACGCGGTGATTATTGCGTGGGCCTATGTTGTCACTATGACAACAACGCTGATTATCTTCATCCTGTTTTTTTGTGCCGGTCGTCTTGTCGATGTCGGTCATCGTGATCATCTCTCGGAGGTGTGTTGCGATGTCGATTGTCCTGTCAGTTGTCCTGTCAGTCATCTGTCCTCCGGTTACGATGCTCCTCCTGGTGGCGTTGGTCATCCCGAACCCGCTCTTCGGTACGAGAGTTGATAGTGTATCAAGTGCCACGAGGCCTCATGGAATCCCTCAGGTCGCTGCGTCACCAACCACGAGAAGTTGCATGGCTAGAACTTGCCACTGATTGTGGTTCATCCCTGGCCTTATCTTGAACAGCGACTGCTTTGAGCATAGCCACTGCCTTTTGCATCGTTGGAGTTTGATATGCCATATCTGGCATCATGCTATCTAGCAACGTCTTTGCTCCGGTGATGTTGTTCTGAGGGGTGTCGTAGACCTTGACGCCATCTACTTCAATTTCCAACTCTTCGAGGTCTAGCCGACGCGCCAGCCGGGATCAGCGAGATCCTCTCGGTCGGCGGCAGTGATCGTTCGAAGGTGGTGCCTCTTCGAGGTCGTCATCCTGATGACCTTCTTCACGGCATCCACCATTGTCATCGGCAGCACCTTCTCCATCATCATCATCCCTATTGTTGGACGGGTTTTGACCATCGACCATATTGACAGCTAAAGGATACGGGCACGTAGATCCATCTGAGTCCTCATCAAAGGAATAGACCGACTTTGAGTCATACCCGGAGGGTAGATCTATATCACCAAATACAAGTGGAATCAAAGCAGGGATCATATCTGACGAGCTCGGAGATCGCGCCATGAGATTGGCTGTGGCTGAGTTGGATTGATGCTTGTCGAGGCCTAGCACTCCGTTGGAGTCGGCGGTGAAGTCGAGTGACCCGAAGTCCAGCGAGTACTGGATGGTTGGAATTTCGGTCATCGACGTCCCCTACCAGGCACGCCAACTGTCGAGACTTAATCTCGACAATATATTTAAGGGGCTACGTCGGGACTAAGAACTATGATGGCTAAAGACATAAGATGCCGAGTTATACAGGTTCCCTCTCGATTAGAGTAACAACCCTATGTCCTGTGTTCTGTGGTTTGTATTGCAATGAAGTTGATGTCCCTATTAGGGGGTTCCCTATCGCCTTATATATCCGGTCGGCAGGAGGTACATGAAGAGTCCTACTCGTAGTCTACAAGGATATACATATAAAGTTATCTCTAATTGCCTTGCGCTCCAAGTCGACTCGGTCGGTTCCTTTATTGATGAGGTACCCGGTTGGTTACTGACTTAGTCTTAGCGATATATACCCGGTAGGTAAGTATTCCACAGATCATCTCTTAACATAACAATATATGCATGTTAGATGTGGCTTCTTACAAAGCTCCACATATAAGCCAAACTTTTATAAAGAAGGATGAGCACATGGTAAGGGAATACACCTTTTTGAGAGATGAGAGTCGAATTGGGAGATTGCACCAAGAGGGAATATTTTCAATCCTATACAACACTATAAAAACTTTGGACTCGTGATCAAATAGGAGATTGCATGACAAAGTATTAACTAGCCATTGTAGACTCCAACCACTTACGACAAAGTTAGAAAATACCAATATGCCCTGCTGTACAATGAGGTTGATTTAGTGACCAAGTTGTGCTGGTTTACACTTTCCTCTATTTTGTGGAAGTATGTTTTTGTGCACTTGATCCTTGTAGGGCTCTAACATTGAAGCAACATCTGATCCATCATCTCTAAGTTTTACTTTGCTTGGGACGAGCAAAGGTTTAAGCTTGGAGAGGTGTTGATGGCTGATAAAACCCAATACCGATCACCAACCGGTCAAGAAATGCAAGGTAAAGACCTTATTTCAATAAAAATTTACATAAACTAATAAAGTTCCACAAGTTTTGGTGAAATATGTGGTTGCAGGTCATACAGGGCCAAAATAAGCTAAAATATGAAGAAACACCCAGTCGGCCGATCATGACTGTAAAACAGCCGGCCAATAGGGTCGTTTACAGCTAAAATCAGCACCCGGCCATGTCTTTCCGACAGATCAGGGGCCGATATGGTAATCAACCACCTGGATCATCACCCGACCGAGTGATCAGAATTATCACCCGAATGAAGACCGAAAGCCTAACCGGCTACTCGGACGACCACCCGGCCGATCAATCGGAATCATTGTCTGAATGATCACCCAATCTGACTGATTCTACAAAACACTCCACCATGATCTCATTTTTCCTCCCGGACCAAATGCGATGAAATATGGTTAAGGAAAGAAGACCTACAAGTGACCTAACCGGGAGAAGTCAAGGGGCAACCCGGAGGGGGTCGCCGCTCGGCATGGGCCACCGCCTGGCCTAGCTTGCTGTCCGGGGTGGCCAGTCAACTAGGCCCAAGAGGCCAACCGCCCCCAAAAGAAAGAAGTTGGTCAAAAATGACCCATCAACCACCATCCGGACAAGATCTGAGCCATCCAAAGAGAGGCGGTCGGGAACTGACTTAATCTAACGGTTGTCTGGCCTACACCGCCGCCCAGCCTGCCATGCCGCTCGGCACGCCCGGTCACCCAGCCTATCTGGAAGGATCTTAGTGACCCAGAGGGTGGGGGGGTGAATCGGGAACTACCATTATGTACCAATTTTGCCTTTACAATACCGATACCACTCAAAGCAACTCCTACATAAGTCTAGTGGTGATTATGCTATCAATATAATCCTATGAAAGGAAGGACAACCTATGCATTCTAGTGATCAAGCACACCAATGCGACTCCTACTCATGCTAGTCATCAAATACGGAAGCTTAAGTACTACTAGCAAGCAAGGAGTCTAAACATGCAAGTCTATAAGATAGTCAACTAGAACTAAGTGAATACACAAGCATGATTAGCACGGTATGTAAATGGGAAAGGTAGTGCGTCAAAGTAAGGAGAAGAGTAGGAGATGGCTCATGATTTTTTCCCGAGGTCTCGGAAGGATGGCGCCTTCCCCTAATCCTCGTTGGACCACTCGTGCCGGAGTCCCGGTCCCTCCCACCACCAAGTGGAGTTCTCGCCCACGAGCCCTTAATCACTCCTAGAGTGAAGACACGGTGTGCGTCACCGCTGCACAAAGCACAAGCTCACCTCCCTCAAGAACTTGCCGGACTCCTCGAGCCGACACAGGTGCTCACTAGCGATGCCCCTTTCACCGGCGGGCTCAAACCATGTACAAACGTGTGACGGCCTTCACAACCGATCACGATAGGCTCAATCATCAACACCTAACCGGTCTAGGTCTCACCATAGACCAAGAGTAACAATCTAGATCACACCCTCAAGGACACCCTAGCCTTAGATGTGCAGGATGCTCAAGCTACTCTTCTCTAGCACTCTCAAGATATGCAATATCTCCTCCTAGTGCTCTCCTCTTTTCCTCTTGGACCTTACCAAATGCTCTCAGGTATTTCACTGCCCAAGAGAGGTCTCCAAGACCCCAGCAACGAAGTTATATAGGCTCCCAACGTCAAACTAGTCGTTGCTCCACAAAATTGCCTTTCTGGACATCTAGACCGGACTACCCGGTCGCTGTCTGACCGGACCATCCGGTGAATCTGGTAACGGCTCTCCCAGCCATTGGCTACACTATCCATGCAAAATCCCTGTACTAACTGGACTGTCCGGTCAGTAGACCAGACCGTTTGGTCGTTTCTCTCTCCAGTCCAGAAACATTTCGGCACCGAAGCTCCTCGCTGCTTTGAGTCAGTTAGTGACCGGACCTTCTGATCACTAGACTGGATCGTCCTTGTCTCTATGACTTCAGACGCTGACACCTTCCTTGCTTCCTTGTTGTATCCTCCGAACGAAACCACATAGTGGTCGTACAGTCCGGTCTACATTGACCCCTCTGTCCGGTCTCTATGTCCAGAAGCCAAAACTTGTCGTCCTCGCTTGACTTCATTTCCCGGCTTCTCCCAATTGCTCCTTGGCTTCTCCACTATCACCTAGTGCTAGTGATTTCACCAAGCAACCTTGCACATCACCGACTAGACATGACCTAAGAGAATGATCTAGACCCCTTGATAGTCTGGTTTTTCCCATGGACTCAAAGCCCTAACAACTAGTCAAGTGTTCCAAACACTTGCACCGTAGCTTGTTCTCCGCTTCGATCCATCTTCATCAACCCTTGGACTCCATCAAGTTCACAAGCCTCCATGCTTACGGTCATTGTCATCCATCGCCAAGGACGCCGTAGAGATTCATCATAAGATAGAAAAGATTTCCTACATGAACAACACTCGTGTAGATACTAGTCACATTTCTTGTTTGACATGCATCACCAAAACACCATACCTTGGGGTGACCTCAATGGTCATGATCCTTACAATCTCCCCCTTTTTGGTGATGGATGACAACCACTACTTATAATGATCCAAAAATGGACGAGCAAGAAAGAACCAAAGGAAAAAAAGATTGAAAGACATACCTTGGTCCTTACCTTGGAAGTAGTCTCCCCCTTGAGATGTGCTAGGTGTTGAGGGAGAACTACCCACTCATTGAGCACACTTGGATTACAATCTTGAGCAGAAATTGCGCCCGCCTTGGTGTCGTGGTTGATGTTCTTGTTGAAGTAGACACACACGAAGGACGTAGGTGTTCATGTCGGTGTAGATGTTCATCTTGATATGATCTTCATGTTTCCATCTTCCCGAATCTCCATGTCCCTTCTTCATGTTCCCATGTTTCTTCTCCCTCTTTGATCTAGACTTGGCTTTTGGATCTTCATGTTTCCTCTCCCCCTTTGTCACCTATCACCAAAAACCACACAAAAACATAACAAAACTAAGAGGCATAAAATAGTTGGTAAGAGTTAGGATAACTCCCCCTTTCACGGTGCTCCTTCTTGGTCATAGTGATGTTCCATCGCAGATCCCCCTATACTTATGACTCAAACACATATTATTTTTTTTAAGTGCGCACGGGTTAGTCATTATAGAGGTGGGAATGTATGAGCCACTTGTCTTTGAGCCGCACGAGTAGATTTAAGCTCGGAGCTCGGTCGAACATGACTCAATGGGCATGAAGCACAAATATCACTATTCAATCATCTAGAGAGTAATGTACTTAGGTTGTAAATAAGCAACTCCCCCCTGATGTGGACAAGGGTTCCCGATCTTTCGAAAGGTTCTAGATACGCTGATTTGGTCGGAGGCGACACGCAAATCGATCTGGCTTCAGAACAACACGTTCTAAACCCCGTAATCGCAGCACGACGTCTCCTCTGGTTATCAACCGTCCTAAAATGATTGACCTCACCGAGAAGGCTAATCCCTGCCTGCGAATCAAGAACACAAGCAAGAACAAAGAACAATGCAACACAATTGCAGATGTATTATGAGTCTCACGAAGTTGGGGTCTCACAAACCGTGGTGACGGTGAAACTGTTATGAACAGAATAATCTAAGCAAAACCCGAACCCTAATGGTGTGGCGGCGGATCTATATGAAGACCCTAGGTTTGTGCAAGACCCTCTGGATGCACCCCTAATTGGGCTCAACTAGATACAAAGCCCAAAGGCCAAAAATAGGCGACGCAGCATCGAAACAGATTCTGCACCCTCTCTTGTTTTGACGATTTCCGATGACTCCGAATGAATTTTCACATGATGCCGGATGCATTGGAAAGGCCTTCTTCTTATCTTTCCGTGCATATGTACAACGTCCAAATTGGAGTCCGTATGCATCCTGGGCATCCGTTTTAGTGCTGACTGGTCCTGAGCCCCAAAACAGACTCGAAATCGATTTTGGTTAGGCCTCCACCTTGGCTTCCACGTCCTTGCTGGTCCTCCACATCTCCAAGTCCTTATCCCATCATCTCCTGGTCCTCTCCATGGTTCCTAATTACAATATAATCATTAGGTAGCAAACCATTATCAAAAGTGACATATAATGAAGAACGTAGGAACGAGCTCACCTCTAAATTTAGTCGTCGTGCACGAGCTAGTCATTGGACCTTGCAAGTCCAGAATTGGAGGAGTGTTGCATGTATCCTTAGGAGTGATGTCCTCATCACCCCCTAGACACATGCTTGGAAGCATGCATGGTAGCATAATGCAAGGATGCATAAATGCAAAGAATGCAAAATGCAACAAATATATAATGCATGATGCGATGCTAAAGAAAAGAGAGAGAGCCTCTATAAACCAAAGTGTCAACAACAAGTTGTTCCCTTCTCAAGCTTGCTCACAATGGACCTTTCTTCAAAGCCTTGGGTACACCATGAACAACCCTTCCCAATCTTGACCCATGTCCATTGCTATCTCAAGAAGGTCCGAAGTCAACCTACAAAAGAAGAGAAACAAGCACAAACAAAACACTATACATATTTACAAGGGACAAGCTCAAGGGTTACTCATGTGAAGTTGGAGAGGTCGAGAACATTGAGTTCTCCCCTTATCTTATTGAAGGTCTTCTCATCAAGCGGCTTGGTGAAGATGTCCACCAATTGTTTATGAGTTCTCACGCTCACCAACTCGATGTCTTTCTTCTCAACATGGTCTGTTATGAAGTAATGGCTCACTTGAATGTGCTTTGCATGACCATGATCTCCCGTCTTGAGGGCCATCTTGATTGCCGCCTCACTATCACAATATAGTGGCATTTGAGTATAGTTGAGTCCATAGTCCGAGAGTGTTTGCCTTATGTAAAGGAGTTGTGCACAACATGCTCCTGCTGCCATGTATTCCGCTCTGGCGGTAGATAGAGCCACCAAGTTTTGCTTCTTTGAGCTCCGAGATACTAGAGATCTTCCACGAAATTGGCAACCTCCCGATGTGCTCTTCCTATTCACTTTGCACCCCGCGATGTCCGAATCCGAATACCCAAGTAACTCAAAGTGTGTTCCTTTAGGATACCATAAGCCTATGGTAGGTGTGTACTTGAGGTATCTCATTATTCTCTTCACGACCTTCAAGTGTGACTCTTTTGGAGTTTCTTGATAGTGTGCACACAAGCACAAACTAAACATGATGTCCGGTCTCAAAGCGGTGAGATAGAGCAAAGACCCAATAATTGATCTATATAGCTTGGGGTTCACTGGTTTTCCTTTCACATCATCATACAAGGGTTTGCTAGTAGCCATAGGTGTATGCAATGGCTTGCAATTTTCCATGTTGAATCATCCACATAGATTTGGCACACAAAGAGATCCTTCTCAACATGCCTCCTGAATAAGGTGCTATCAATGCTTCTAATGGTGAATCCATTTTTGAGTAGGAAGTTCCTCAAGTGTTCATACCATGCCCTTGGTGCTTGCTTGAGGCTATAGAGAGCTTTCTTCAATTTGTATACATGTCTTGGATGTTTTGGGTCCTCAAACCCCGGGGGTTGTTCCACATAGACTTTCTCATTGATCTCTCCATTCAAGAAGGCACTCTTGACATCCATTTAAAAGCGCTTGAAGCCATTGTGTGATGCATAGGCAAGTAAGATCCGAATAGCTTCAAGACGGGCCACGGGAGCAAAGGTTTCTTCAAAGTCAATCCCCACCACTTGAGAGTATCCCTTAGCCACTAGGCGAGCCTTGTTCTTGACAATTGCTCCTTTCTTATCTTGCTTGTTTTTGAAGACCCACTTGGTGCCAACCATATTATGATTCTTGGGCCTCTCAACCAATTTCCATACTTTGGACCTCTTGAAGTTGTTCAATTCTTCTTGCATGGCTATAACCCATTTGTGATCATCCATAGCTTCATCAATGGTAGTGGGCTCAATCATAGAGATGAAGGAGAAGTTCTCAATCTCAACATTAGCCCCATCCTCATTCTCTTCACTCACATAGTTGGGCTTGTATTGATTTCTCCTTGTCCTTATTCCTCGAGATGGGTTCCCAATGATCAAGTCTTGTGAATGATCTTTGATTATGGCCTTGGGTCTAGGATGGTATTTTCTTTGAGTGGGAGAAGGTCTAGGTGAAGTGTTTTGTGCATCATGGAGTGTTTGCTCTCTTGATATATGAGTGTCTTGGATCCTAAGAGAGGTGGAGGAGTCACTCTCATGCTTCCTTGTTTTGGACTTTGAGCTTGAGGTGGATGAGAGGGTATCTTGTGAAGAGCTAGGAGAAGTGGCTTGTGGTGAAGTATGTGGGGAGATTTGTGGCTCACTTCTCACTTGGGTTACCTCATCATTTGGTGAGTGTACTCTCAATGAATCTTGGGAGGAGCTTGTTGGTTTATTTGTGGCATCTTGGGTTGTTCATTGTACCTCGGAGGAGGGGGTTGGTGGAGGTGGTGGAGTGGAGGGCTCATCAATATCACCATCATTGACCTCGTGGGGTAAAACCTCGCCCACGGGCATTCTTCTCAAGACTTCCCTCATAGGCTCATCTCCAATGTTCACTTCATGAAATTCATCCTCCTTTTGGGACCCATTTGACTCATAAATTTACACATCATAGGATTCTACCACACATCCTGTGGCTGAGTTGTAGACCCTATAGGCTTTAGAAGTCCCGAAGTACCCAACAAGAATGCCTTCATAAGTTCTGCTTTCAAACTTCCCGGGCTTTCTCCTCTTCTTGAGAATGTAACACTTGCATCCAAAGACTCAAAAATAGGAAACATTGGGTTTCCGTCCCACCAATAGCTCATATGGCATCTTCTTCAACAACCGGTGGAGATAGACACGGTTAGAAGTGTAGCATGCCGTGTTGATTGCCTCTGCCCAAAACCTCTCATGAGTTCCATACTCATCCAACATGGCACGAGCAAGAGTGATGAGCGTCTTGTTCTTCCTCTCCACTACTCCGTTTTGCTCAGGAGTATATGTAGCGGAGAATTCATGTTTGATCCCTTTCTTTGTCACAATATTCCTCCAATGTGTTGTTTTTGAACTCCATCCCATTGTCACTCCCTATCTTCACAATGCTAGCATTGAACTCATTCTTTGCTCTCCTAGAAAACTTCCTAAAGATACCGCTGGCTTGAGATATGTCCACAAGAAAGGAGGTCTAATTGTATCTCATGAAATCATCAACAATCACCAAGCAATATAGATTGCCTCCTAGACTCTTGTAGTGTGTCGGCCCAAACAAGTCCCTGTGCAAGAGCTCTAGAGGGCGAGATGTAGACATGAATGACTTGGTAAGATGTGAATATGGAACTTGTTTTCCTGCCTGACAAGCGCTGCACAGTCTGTCCTTCTCAAAGGTCACATCCTTGATTCCTTCAACTAGATTCCTCTTGACAATCTTCTTGAGATGATTCATTCCAACATGTGCTAGTCTTCTATGCCACAACCATCCCTTGGATGGTTTAGTGAATAGGCAAGTGCTTGGTGGCATATTGCTTGACTTGAAGTCCGTGACATACAAGTTTCCATGCCTTACTCCATGGAATACTAGCCCTCTCTTGGCATTCTCAATCGTTGCACCATCCCCATCAAATGTGCACTTGAAACCCATGTCACAGAGTTGACCAATAGACAGAAGGTTGAAGTTGAGGGTTTCCACAAGAAAGACCTCGGAGAGATGGAGGTCATTTATGATGGTCACCTTGCCCGAGCCTCTAACTCTCCCTTTTGAGTTATCCCCAAAAGTTACCTTCTCACTCTCTTCATCTTCATCAATGGTGGTGAACATGGTTGGCTTCCCGGTCATGTGTTGAGTGCACCCACTATCATGAATCCAATGAGCGCCTCCACTCTTGTAGTTGACCCTGGTGGTAGCCATAACACAAGCACTAGAGAAAGAGGGGATAGTATTCAAAGCATTTTTGATTGACTAGCACTAACCTCAAGGTGTTGAGCAATGAGACGATTCTCATAGATAGGGATTCTTGCAATCCCATCCCGTAGTCTCCTCCTAATCAGATAGTGAGGAGCATGATACCTCCAATGTACATGACCATCCCCCATGTGCATATTGTCAAGGTTAATGTAGTAATGGGGAGGATCATAGAGTCCAGTGATGTGCTCAAGCACATGTCCCACTTGAGAGTGGAGCACAAGTATCATCTCCATTGCTCTCTCGATTGAGAGCTCATGTCTCCTGTTGCCTACCTCCTCAAGTAAGAAACCCCTCTCAGGAGTTGTGATTTGTTGGAGGAGCTTATCAATCACCTTATGTGGTGCAATCCTCCGAAGTCCCCTGAAAGAGTTAATCCTACACACAAGATCATAAATGCTCAATAGATTCTCACACAGATTATCATTCAGATTTCTCACAAATTCACCGAGTTCAAAGAGGAGATCCTGTTGGTGAGCTTGACAAAGATGCCAAACATGATCTTGTGGTGGAGGGAGTGGAGGAGGTGGAGGCGCCGGAGCTGAAGTCACAAGATTGATCATCTCAAATGATCGAGCAAGCATTGTTGTTGGTGCTCCCCCTACGCCAATGCTCGGTCCACTCGAAGTGCTTGGAGTAGAACTTGGAATGACATTTGAGGTAGAGCTTGATGAAGCGCATGATGATAATCTAGGTGAAGGTCTTGCTCTGAAGGGCTTGTAGAAGGTGTTGCAAGGCAATCTCATGAAGGGATCAAAGAAGTTTGAGCTTGAAGCTACTCCTTCCCCTTTGCTTGTAGATGCTTCATTGTTTGCTTTGGAAGTCCTCTCATTGGTCCAACTTGTGGTGATCTTCTCATCCTCAAGGAGCAGCTCAATGACGTCCTTGATGGAGAGACTCTTCTCCATGAGAAGGTCAAGGGTGACATAGAAGAACTTGATACTCGGGAGCAAGGAGAGAATCTTCTCAATTATCACAATCTTAGGAAGCTCAAAGGAAGTTGCTGCAATCTTGTCCACAATACCTCGTAAGCAAATAAGAGAGTCAAGTAAGTCCTCATTTTCATTAGCATGAAAACCAAAGAACTCCTCAACAATAGAACTACTAGCATGATCAATAGGAGACTCACAAACATCATCAATGCTCATAGAGCAAGCAAGATCAAGAGACACATCATTATCAATCATCATATTAGGCATACTAGTAGAGCAACCTATCAAGTCATTGCTACAAGAATCTAGGCACTCACTAGTACAAGGCACATCCACACCATCATCACAATCATCATACACATGATTATCGGTAAAGGTATTGGCAAAGTCCACAAGAGTGTCCATCAACTCATCCGAAATCATGGCATTTAGGTAGCTTTTAAAGCAATCCTTCCATGAGCCATAACCCGGCCTCGAATAGGATGACATCCCAACTCAATACGGTCACTACTCAAGGCGGTAAAGCATTGGCACACAACTCCTCTTTATCACAAGGACCAATAGATAAATCAACTTGTAACAAAGAAACATCATCATAAGGTTCCAATACAGCAAGATTATTGGAATAATTCATCACATCAAGAAAGCTTTTACCTGAAGCAACAACCTATTCTTTATCTTTCCCACTATCATCTTCTTTATGTAGATGTTCAAATGTATTAGTTGCAACAAGAGGCAAAGAAATATGTTCATCCTCTAGTAATTCAGATTTTGATGGAAGTGTTGCAACATTTGAAGTAGCCCATTCTATCCTAAATAGTTCATTCTTTCTTCTCTCAAATCTTTGTTGGTCCTCTTCTAAAATTTCAGCAGCAGTCATAGGTTTAAGAGTAACCCTTCTACCATTGTATTTAAATGAGTAGCTATTAGCAATGGCATTATGTGAAACATTATTTGTAGAAATCCAAGGTTTACCTAATAACAAATGACATGCTTGCATAAGTACTATATCAAATTCTGCACTATCCTTGTAAGAACCAATAAAAAATTTAATGCGTGCAATTTGATCTACCTTTATCTTACCACAAGAATTTACCCATTGGATGTAGTATGGACATGGGTGTGGTTGTGTGGTCAAGCCAAGCTTCTCGACCAACTCCAAGCTTGCAATGTTGTGGCTACTCTCTCCATCAATGATGACACGACAACATCGATCCTTCACAACAAAGTGAGTCTGGAACAAATTGTTCAATTGATTTTGCTCTACCTTCTCCATTTGAGAACTGAACACTCGTTGTGCTACAACACTCTTATCATTATGAGATGCCATCAATTCATTCCCATGAGTATTGGAACCTATCATTGTTAATAGCAAACAAGAAAACACACAAGAGTATATTTTCCTATCACTACTATGTAATAATGCTGGAAACTCTCAACAAGAAAATGGAAGCATCTCACCAAGCTCTTACAAAGTTCTTAATTACAGCAAGCAAAGGATACCTTGGAGAGTGTGAACTGACAATTGCGAGAGTCAAAAATTTGTGCCTGTTCAGAAGGATATATATGGAGCTTGGATAGGCAATATTAGGTAGCAAGGATTAGCAAGATCTCAATTCAGAAATTGCAAATCTGAATAATAGTCCCAAGCTAATCTATGTCACCGGCCTAAACTTGTCTCGGACCTAGTTCAAGCAAGCAAGCGAATGACTTAACAAAGAATGCAAAGGCTGCAAGCAATTCTGAATTTTTATCTTTGCCTTTTTCTACTTCTCTTTTTTGTGCGGCTTTTTCCTCTTGTGCACTTTTGCCTTTTTCTTTTCTTTTCTTGTGAATCAGAACTGCAGCAAGGTATTAGTACTAGAAACAAAAAGGAAAATATATTATAGCATAAGCAATATTATGATCTGAATATGATAGTCACAGAGATAGATAATATATTATTCCAAAACTCTCAATGTGTGCAACAAACTGAATTTTTTTTTTCTCTTGATTCTCTATGAACAAGGACATGCACCACTCAAACAAGACCAAAGAACAAGCACTAGACCAGCAATACAATGATCATGTAGGGACTAAAATTCAGAGAAGCAAACTAAACTGAAAATTGCATAGCACAAGGGGGATATAGGACAGCGGAAACACGACGAACAAATATTTTTGTAGGGTAGTTTTCTAGAGTTTAGGACTGAACAAAATAACAGAGATAAGGGTGAACCTAACGGTGTACCTGAAGCTCTGATTACCACTTGATGTGGACAAGGGTTCCCGATCTTCCGAAAGGTTTTGGATACATTGATTTGGTCGGAGGTGACACACAAATCGATCCGGCTTCAGAACAGCACGTTCTAAACCCCGCAATCGCAGCACGACGTCTCCTCTGGTTATCAACCGTCCTAAAACGATTGACCTCGCCGAGAAGGCTAATTCCTGCTTGCGAATCAAGAACACAAGCAAGAACAAAGAAGAAGGCAACACAATTGCAGATGTATTATGAATCTCACGAAGTTGGGGTCTCACAAACCGTGATGACGGTGAAACTGTTATGAACAGAATAATCTAAGCAAAACCCAAACCCTAATGAAGAGGCGGTGGCTGTATATGAGGACCCTAGGGTCGTGCAAGACCCCCTGGACGCAGCCCTAAGTGAGCTCAACTCGATACATGGCCCAAAGACCGATTACAGTGTCGCAGTACCAGGACAGATTCTGTACATCGACTTGTTTCGACGATTGCCGACGGCTCGCGATGAATTTTGATATGGGACCTATTGTGTTGGAAATATCTTTTTTTTATGTTTCCAGGCATATGTAGAACGTCGAAATCCAAGTCCGTATGCGTCCTGGGCGTCCGTTTTAGTGCAGACTGGTCCTGAGCTCCAAAACAGACTCGAAGTCAGTTTTGGATTGGGCTTCCACCTTGGCTTGGACGTCCTTGCTGGCCCATCACGCCTCCAATCACCTCCTCAGCTATATCATCATCATCTCTATGGTTCCTAACAATAATTAAATCATCAGGTAGCAATCTATTCTCAAAATCACATAAACAAAACATTAGAAACGAAGTCACCTATAAATTCAGGTGATGCACATGAACTTTCATCTTAGTTGGAGGAGTGTTGCGTGTACCCATAGGTGTGATGTTCTTATTACCCAGTCCCTCCCGCCACTAAGTGGAGTTCTCGCCCACAAGCCCGCAATCACTCCTCGAGTGAAGACACGGTGTGCGTCACCGCTGCACAAAGCACAAGCTTGCCTCCCTCGAGAACTTGCCGGACTCCCCGAGTCGACACAGGCGCTCACTAGTGATGCCCCTTTCACCGGCGGGCTCAAATATTGTACAAACGTGTGATGGCCTTCACAACCGATCACGATAGGCTCGATTACCGACACCTAACCGGTCTAGGTCTCACTATCGACCAAGAGTAACAATCTAGATCACACCCTCAAGGACACCCTAGCCTTAGATGTGCAACATGCTCAAGCTACTCTTCTCTAGCACTCTCAAGATATGCAATATCTCCTCCTAGTGCTCTCCTCTTTTCCTCTTGGACCTTACCAAATGCTCTCAGGTATTCCATTGGCCAAGAGAGGTCTCCAAGTCCCCAGCAACGAAGTTATATAGGCTCCCAATCTCAAACTAGCCGTTGCTCCTTGAAATTGCCTTTCTGGACATCCAGACCGGACTGTCTGGTCACTGCCTAACTGGACAGTCTGGTCACTCTGGTAACGGCTCTCCCAGCCGTTGGCTGCACTGTCCAAGCAAAATCCCTGTACTGACCGGACTGTCCGGGCAATAGACCGGACCGTCCGGTTGTTTCTCTCTCCAATCCAGAAACATTTGGGCACTGAAGCTCCTCGCTGCTCTTAGTCAGTTATAGTGACCGGACCGTCCAGTCACTAGACCGGACTGTCTAGTCTCTATGACTTCAGACACTAATAGCTTCCTCGCTTCGTTGTTGTAGCCTCTGGACAAATCTACATAGTGACCGTACAGTCCGGTCTCCTTTGACCCCTCTGTCCGATCTCTAAGTCTAGAAGCCGAAACTTGTCATCCTCGCTCTACTTCGTTTCTCGGCTTCTCTGAACAGCTCCTTGACTTCTCCACTGTTACATAGTGCTTGTTATTTCATCGAGCAACCTTGCACATCACCAACTAGACATGACCTAAGAGAATGACCCTTGATAGTCCGGTTTTTCCTATAGACTCAAAGCCCTAACAACTAGTCAAGTGTTCCAAACACTTGCACCATAGCTTGTTCTCTGCTTCGATCCATCTTCATCAACCCTTGGACTCCATCAAGTTCACAAGCCTCCATGCTTGTGCTCATTGTCATCCATCCCCAAGGACGTCGTAGACAATCATCATAAGATAGAAAAGATTTCCTACACGAACAACACTCGTGTACATATTAGTCACATTTCATGTTTGTCATGCATCACCAAAACACCATACCTTGGGGTGATCTCAATGGTCATGATCCTTACACTATCCCACCGCCCGGCAAACCGACTTCGGCCCACCGATTCTACTTCACCACGTTCAGGAAGTCTCGAGCGGGGTTGTCTAGCGATAGCATACCCATTACTAAAGAGGTTAGTTACTGACCCATATTAGTGGATTGTTTTCATGCCCTGAAGTGAACAAAACATGAGCCGTTGAATCGCTAGTAAATGGTGGTAGCTCTAGAAGAAACGCTTGATGCTTGTTTTGGAAATTTTAAAACATCATTACTTAGGAAATCCAACTTGACACATTGTCCTCCCAACTAGTTGTACCTTTCTCTATTAAATTCCTATAATGTGGTCTTCTCTTGATGCGTCCACCATATTGCCCACTCATTATCTTCATCCCCGTCGTGGTTCGGTTGGTGATTTCCTTATAGACATAGTATTGTTAACTCTCGATACTCTTACGCCTTGCTTCCCTGAGGAGAAATACGATACCCTAGAATAGTCCCGGGTGAAATGCTACAATGGTGTTCCGTGCGCTGGAGGAATTAACTGATTTTATCTTTAGAGCATAGGCAATGCCAACACCCAGTGAGACCCATCTTCTAAGATCGGTTCTCCATAGCCTTTCCCACGTCGGTTACCCCCCTTAGGGCGGAGTTATCGACCCTGGAACTGCCATTTAGTGCTATATAAGGAAGGGAAGGGCTTCACTCTCTCAACACTTCAAGGTAGAATTAGTACTTCACTTCCAAAAGGCTCAACGCTGCCAAAGCATTTTGAAAATAGGGAGACAGTGAGGAGGATTCCAGGACAAGAGGTTCGGGCCTATCCAACCCCTTCTCCGCACTTGTACCTCGACTGATGCTTGCCTTTTTAAGTAAGTATTTGTGATTCTTCTCTGGTAATTTAGATTCCTTTTAAAGTAAGTTTTGGTACTTAGTTGCTTTGCTCGCTCAGCGCTCAATTTAATTAGAGACCTTAGTCTTGGCCCATCGTACATAGAGATTAAGGGAGTAATCAAAAGCATAGACGTGGTGTCTAGGCCGTATATTTCCTTTGTTTATCGCATAGTCCACGAATTGCTAGAGGTAGGCAGTGGTGACAGTCCTATCTGTCCTTTGAAATCCTCCACATTTGGCTACACAGTAGGCTCTTGGCTGGAATCGCACTATGGATGCAGGGGAAAACCGGATGCCCAATGCAAGCAGCTTAGTGTCAAACTTACTCTAAATAGGACTCTTTTACCAGTTAGAATCCTCTCTATCCGAGCAATAATTATCTTGGTGTCCTTGGATGACTAGAATAGAAGATTAGCACACATGTTCCCTGTGAATTCGATATCCATGGAATACTTTAAAGGTGAAGTGCTACAGCAGTATCTGTTCACTTGGGGACTCATCTGCATTCGTTAAAAATACCAACAAGCATTTCTGGCGCCATTGCCGAGGAATGGTTGTTGTTAGTCTTCGAAACTAGTCGCCCTCATATCTTTTTATTTTTCTTTGTTTATTTCTTACCTCTTTTCTCCGATGGAGCAACCTACCATTTAAAATCTTTCTGCTACAAAGCGTGAGTTTTTCGAGCCACTGCCATCAGCGGACCCAATTCTTTCATCCAGATTTGAACTTCATCCTAGCTTTACAGCCATGGTTCGGGAACAATCCTTCTTTGGTTTAGATAGCAAAAACCTGTTTCATCATTTGCGAGAGTTCAAGCAATTGTGTTCATGCCTCACCATTAGAGAAATGACACAAGAAACTCTACAGTGGAAATTATTTCCATTTTCCCTCTTGGAGAATGCGAAACAATGGTACACCCACACCGTAGGGAGTGTGAATGGTGATTGGAATAAACTTCGAGATAAATTATGTCTCATGTTCTTTCCTATATCACATATTGTCTCCCTGCGAAGACACATTCTTGACTTTCAGTAATTTGAGAAGGAGTATATAGGTGCAGCTTGGGCCAGGTTTGCCACATTAACCCATTACGGCCCAGACTTGTCTCTGCCCGATGATGTGTTGCTTCAACACTTTTGCATGGGTTTGAGCAAAGACTCTGCCATGTACCTCGACATCACCGCTGGAGCTCTGTTCGTCCACAAGATGCTCGAGGAAGGATGAATTGTCTTAGACCTTATCCTAGAAAACACCTCTTTCGTAGATGACTATAGAACGCCCCTCCAGGAGGAAGCAATGTCGAGCATTGCGGCCATCCCACTAGTCGAACCTAAGCCTAGCCTTTGCCTATCTGATGATGTGTTTGGTGCAACCTCAACCCACCCAGGGACAATGGAGGAAAAAGCAATTCAACCTTTTGAGCTCCCTTTTCAATTCAAGGATGATCTTTTTGAAGATTATAGGAACTCCTCGAATTATTGCTATCATAAGAAGCCACCAATATTAGACTCAGCCCCTGACCCTGATGAGGAGGCATACCTCCTCGAGACGGTAAAGGAGCTTTTGGCTATTATGAGCAGTGAATGGTCAAGAGAAAGTGAGCTATCCATGGACCCAATCCGGATGTGCAAGCCAACCTCGACTCTGCCCTATTGAATTAGAAGAGCCAAGGTGGACATTCTTTACAGTCCTATAGTCTGTGCCAACATCATTTTTGATGCTTGCGCTTTTGCCAGTCTATGTGATTTACCCATGGCACCGACCCACAAATTCCTCAAGTGTTCCTCTCAACCTATTCTAGAGGGATACGAAATTTTGCAAGAAGTGTCTGTATGGCACGAAGGCAATGATGCACTCCTTGATTTTGATGTGTTCGAAGTCCCAAACTTTGACATACTTATCTGCATCCAATTGAGAAAAGTTTCTCAAATGCTCCGGGGAAATAAATATTTTGTTCCAATCTCTAAATCCAGGAACACTATATCAGATATTTTCCTCGATGTTGGGCCAATTGAGGAAGTCAAGGCTGTCCTTCCCTTTGATTCTCCTAAATCCGCCCCCAAGCAATGAAGATTTCATTCAGGAGGAGGATGAAAACCAGGAAACCTTTGAACTTCCAAAGGAGGAGCCATCAAAATGACCCCCAATTGAGCTTAAAACCTTACCAGCCGGCCTATGCTATGCTGTCCTTCACGGCGATTTAGAAGCCCCTGTCATCATAAGTGACAAGCTTTCAGAGCAAGAAACCTAGAGCCTTATAGCCATTTTAGAAAAGCATCACACCGTCTTACGCTACTCGCTCCAAGACCTTAAAGGGATTAGTCCCTCTCTTTGCACCCATCGCATTCCCATTGACCCAAATAGTATGCCATCTAGGGAGCCTCAGCGTAGCCTCAACAATGTAATACGAGAAGTAGTGAAGAAGGAGGTCTTGAAACTTTTGCACGCTAGGATTATTTACCTCGTGCCACATAGGGAGTGGGTTAGCCCGGTTCAAGTAGTGCCAAAGAAGAGAGCAATGACGGTCGTTCAAAATGAGAAAAATGAGTTGATCCCGCAACAAACCGTCACAAGATGGAGAATGTGCATTGACTACCGGAACCTTAACAAGGCAACCAAGAAGGACCATGTGCCACTGCCCTTCATTGACAAGATGTTAGAGCGCCTTCCAAACCACTCCTTTTGTTTGCTTGATGGTTATTTTGGTTACCATAAAATTCCCATCCATCTTGATGATCAAAGCAAGACCATGTTCACAAGTCCGTATGGAACATATGCATACCGGAGGATGTCATTTGGGCTTTGCAATTCCCTGGCATCCTTCCAAAGGTGCATGATGTCAATTTTCTCTGACATGATAGAAGAAATCATGGAAGTCTTCATGGATGATTTCTCCATCTATGGAAAAACCTTTGAACACAGGCTTGAGAATTTAGACAAGGTCTTAACTAGATGCCATGAGAAGGACCTGGTGCTTAATTGGGAAAAGAGTCACTTCATGGTCTTGAAGGCATAGTACTGGGGCACTTAGTGTATGAAAGGGGGATAGAGGTGGACAAAGCAAAAATAGAAGTTATAGAGAAGCTTCCACCTCCTATCAATATTAAAGGGTATCCGTAGCTTTCTACGCCATGCGGGGTTCTATCGGCATTTCATTAAGGATTTCTCTCAAATTGCTAGACCCCTCACTAGCCTCTTAGCTAAAGATGCACCCTTTGATTTTGATAATGAGTGCCTTAACTCAATTAATATCCTTAAAAGGCACTCATCTCGGCCCCAATCATCCCACCCCCTGATCAGGAGTTGCCTTTCAAAATCATGTGTGATGCTAGTGATTATGCCGTTGGGGCCATTTTGGGCCAAACCAAGGATAAAATGCATCACGCAATAGCCTATGCTAGCAAAACTTTGACAAGAGCACAGCTGAATTATGCTACCACTGAGAAAGAGCTCCTTGTTGTTTCTTTTTCTATCGATAAGTTTAGATCTTACTTAGTAGGAGGAAAGGTGATTGTTTATACTGATCATGCTGCTTTAAAATATCTGCTCACTAAGAAAGGTGCTAAACCTAGGCTCATTAGATGGATTATCTTACTCCAAGAATTTGACCTTGACATAAAAGATAAGAAAGGAGTAGAGAATTCTATAGCAGATCATTTGTCGTGTATGCAAATCACTAACATGTAGTAGCTGTCAATAAATGATTTTCTACGAGGTGACATGCTGCTAAAGGTGACCGACATCAACCCCTGGTATGCAGATATTGTGAATTACATAGTTGTAGGTTATGTATGAGAGTCAGCGACACCTTTGGGAAGACCTGTACCTATACAGAGTATCTGCAGATGGGTTGCTAAGAAGATGTGTCCCTATAGTTGAAGGCGCCAAGATCATAGAAAAGTTCCATTCATCTCCATACAGAGGACACTACGGTGTGTTCCGTACTCAAGCAAAAATCTGGCAGAGTGGATTCTTTTGGCCTACAATGTATGAAGATACAAAAGAGTTCATTCAAAAATGCTGGAGATGCCAGAAACATGGAGGGATCATTGCTTTCAATGCATGCCCCTTACATACAATCTTCAAGTGGAACTATTTGATGTATGGGGCACTGACTACATGGGACCTTTTCCAAAGTCCTATGATTGAAAGTACATCTTGGTGGCAGTTGACTATGTATCAAAGTGGGTAGAAGCTATACCATACCGAGCAGCAGATGCAAAGAGTGCCAGAAGGATGTTTCACAAGGTAATTTTCCCTCGTTTTGGAACACCACGGATGGTGATAAGTGATGGAGGATCTCAATTCATTGATTAGACCTTTTGTCACTTCTTAAGAGAAGTCACTGTGAACCACAACATAGCCACTCCATATGATGTGGACAAGGGTTCCCGATCTTCTGAAAAGTTCTAGATATGTTGATTTGGTCGGAACACAAGCAATCGCAGCAATCGCAGCACGACGTCTCCTCTGGTTATCAACCGTTCAAGAATGATTGACCTCAATGAGAAGGCTAATCCCTGCCTGCGAATCAAGAACACAAGCAAGAACAAAGAAGGATGCAACATAATTGCCGATGTATGATTAAACTCACGAAGTTGGGGTCTCACAAACTGATGAACGGCGATACTGTTTATGAACAGAATTGATCTAAGCAAAACCTGAACCCTAATGGTTCAGTGCCAGCTGTATATAAAGACTCTAGGGTCATGTAGGACCCTCTGGACGTGCCCCTAATTGGGCTCAACTGCATACAAAGCCCAAAGGCCAAAAACAGGCAATGCAGCACCGACACAGATTCTGGATCCTCTCTTATTTTGGCGATTCCCGATGACTCCGGACGAATTTTGACATAAGGCCGGTGGCATTGGAAAGGTCTTCTTCTTATCTTTCCATGCATATGTAGAACGTCTAAATCCAAGTCGGTATGCGTCCTGAGCATCCGTTTTAATGCAGACTGATCCTAGGCTCTAAAATAGACTCAAAGTCGGTTTTGGTTGGACCTCCACCTTTGCTTCCATGTCCTTTCTGGTCCTCGACGTCTCCAACTCTTTCTCCTATCATGTCCTAGTCCTCTCCATGGTTCATAATTACAATATAATCATTAGGTAGCAAACTATTCTAAAAAGTGACATATAATGAAGAACGTAGGAACGAGCTTACCTCTAAATTTAGTTGTCGTGCACGAGCTCTAGTCATTGGACCTTGGAAGTCAAGAATTGGAGGATTGTTGTGTGTATCCCTAGGAGTGATGTTGTCACACCAGGTTCCAACGACCGAAACCGAATGCATCTATATGCGTGCCTAGGATCAAGTTTTCATGCACACATGACAATTATTGTGATAAAAGAACAATATCTTTATTAAAATGATAATATTATTACAACAATGACCCGTAGGTCAAAAAGAAAAAGATTACATTGTAGCGGAATAAACTAAGCGTTGGCATCCTTCAGCTCCCACAGGAAGTCGTCCGGAAGACCGCATGCCTAGACTCCTCCATTGTCTTCATAGTTGTACCTTCATTCTCCTGTAGCTGAGCAACAATGTGGGATATAGCAAGGATGAGTACGTGTTGTACTCAGGAAGTGGGTGAAAAGATGACATGGGGTTAAAGACAAGGAAGGCTTTAAAGGGGGTTTGTTGCATGAGCTTTTAATTTCCTATGCATCCTAATTACTAAGTAGGGTCATCCCAACCATTAACCCATAGGGTAGTATCCAAACCAAGTCCAATCCCATCCACCAACCAACCATTCCCAACCATTCCAAACCACAACCCATAACCAACTAATCTTGTGAGGATTCCAGGCCGTTCTTGACCGTGAGCACAGCTATCATGATAGTATGATACTCTGTAGAGTTTGTACCACTTTACCCACAAGTCGTGATTTCTTCCCCTGTTGCCAGGTGGACTAGAGTCTCCATGTTGCCATGCCGGCCAAGCACTAGCACACTTCCTTAGGTGTGTGGCCAGGAGATCACTACGAGGCTTTTACAAAGGGTCTCCCAGTACATGCTAGCCACTAAGTTTCCACGCTCGTCCATAAGTGATAGCCCATCAACAAGCAGCTCATCACCCCAGGAGCCCCCTCTTGAGCCATTCGGATACAAGGACAGTTCTCTTGACTTCCATTCCCCACTCCACCAAAATGCTGCACCAACTCTGGGAGAACTCCTCATTAATCAGGCAAGCTATTCCATAGCAGCCTTGTGATGGTACTGTTGTCCTAGGTTACCGCTCCAAGAACCGATTCCTAGGATTTACAACAAGCCTACCACCACCAACCATGTGCCCACGGCACCACATCCATTCCATCCGACTTGCATAGATCCCTAAGTCCATGTTGCTAACATATATTATCATTCCACCCATGTAGTGACATAGTTCATTAATCAAGATTAATATTGACCCAACATCCCACAAGCAACTTAAGCATTATCTACCCACAACCAATCAACCAACTCGTTCAAGGCGACAAGGAAAAGGATAAAGCAATACTAGGGAAACCCTAATAATAGGTACCCATTCAGTTGACACAAGCATGCAATTCTAAAATAATATTCATAATAGGATCAAAATGCATCAAGGACACTTGCCTGAAAATGGATGTTGCTGCTCAGGTATTCAATTCACGCTCTTGTGATTCCAGGATCAACACATTCTCTAATTAATGTCATGCAGGCATGACATGCACACAATCATATAAACAAACTAAGAAACAGTATACCAAACAATAATAGAATACTTTAAAATCAATCACAAAAGATGGTACGCATTTCTACGATCACATGAGCGCAAGAATCATCTAAATCAGAGTTACGAGTAAAAAGTTACGAACGTTTAAAGGTGTATGGTTAAAATAGTAAAAAAGAATAGGTTTAGGGACCTATAAGTAATTTTAGAAAAGTATAGGGACTAAATTGTAAAATAATAGGATGAAAATATAGTTTATAAAAAGTTTAGGGGACTAAAATGTAATTTATAATAAGCTCAGGGACCAAAGTGTAAAAAGATAGGACTAAAATATAATTACAATTAAGTGGAGGGGTGTTTCTACAAAATTATAGGGTTAAAATAATATTTATAAAAATATTAGGGCTAAAACAGGAATAACTAAAGCTTATGTGAAGCAATCAGGTTTAAAAACTAATTAGGACGAAATAGAGGGGCTTAGGTGCAAAACAGCCATTTTCCTGGATTTATTTGAATTAAAATAAATCTTAAAACAGGTGGACCGAGTTCATGGGTTCATGGACCAGCTCTGGGGCACTGGTTGATAGGTCCATGGCAGACCGGGACTGGGTAGGCAGTGGGCTGCTGCTGTGGACAGAACGGCACGACGAAAGACTTGCGCGTTCCCGCTGATTGGCTATACTAATTGTTGTGGTTACAAGTCCAGAACAAACAATTGATGGGCTAGCCGAGGGCTAGACTGGCCGAAGGTCCCTCGGACAAGCTACGACAGGAAGGAAAAATCCAAGCTACAACGCTAGTGTCGAAGGGCTCATACTGGTGCCCTTCGGCTAACGAACTCTGTATTATCTAGTCAGAATTGTATAGGAAGGTTCTAGTGGCAGAGGCACGTCCTTTCTCGCTCAGAGGTGCAGGTGAGCATTTATAGATCTACGCTCACCTACCCTCCGGGCATGTTTACAGATTTGCCCCGGACCTTACATTACACATGTTACTACTTGATCTAAGGGTATTCTAGTACTTCAATCTTCATCTGGTACCCACCCCCCGGCTGTCATCCTCTAGCGTCTGTGCCCGGGGCCCGCCACGCCGTACGGCCTACGGCCGTACTGGCCTTCGGACGCCTGCTGGGCCGAAGGCCTTCTGGGCCGCCAGTCCAACTGGACCTTGCTTCTTATTGCTGAGTTGTCTTCTAGGCTTGGGGAGACTATAGGGTGGGCATTCCCCCAACAGTAGCCCGTCATGGGTGAGATCCACCTTCGGTAGGACCGAAACCGTGATCATATGAAATGACCACCCCTAGTTCCCCCCCCCCCTTTCGGGCCTGTCCGGAGGCCATCCTTTCCTTCGATTACCTGCAGTTGGCACACGCAATCGTATTCAAGAAAGTTAGTGAGTTGTCAAAAGTGAAGCATGCTACCGGAGGAAACATGTTATTTTGTCCCAAACCCAAACTGCCTTCGGGCTCCCTGCCCTTAGCCGCCGGACCGTGTAATATTCCTGAAGATGCAACAAACGTGTTGTCATAAATGTAGTCCATGCGTCGCTTTTGCTTATAAATACGCCCAACACAGTTCTCGGGTGAGCACGCTGTCATAAATTCGGCCCCTGCACCACGCGTCGGCCATCGGATTGGCAAGTGCACGATCGGACGCGGGCATTCATCGCAGTTGGAATGCTGAGATCATTTACACACCAAAGCCCGAGGTCCCGGAGGATAACCTTCTCAGCAGCCGTGTCCGGCTATTATCCCGAATGGCCAAGCGACTAAGCATGCGGGATTTGGTGGAAGAATTCTAAGCCACCGGCATCGACCCCCTTCGGACCGACTGGCACGTGCAATTCATCACCTAGGACCCCGTAAGTGGGGCTTTGCAGTTTAACCGCGAGCGGCTCTCGAATTTCAACTTCGTCGAGATAGAGTAGCGAGCCATCCACTATCTTGGCCCTCTGATTCACAAGGAATGGGAGCTGCTTGGGGAGATGGGACGCCGTGGGAGGACCAACCACATTGTTCACCTATACAATGCGGAAGTCGTTCTACCCCCCCCCCCCCCCCCCCCCCCCCGGAGACACACCGGGCCGAAACTCGGCTGACCGGAGGCAAGGCGGCTAAAGGCCCCAACGATGAGGAGGAAGAAGAAGAGACAGAGGAGGAAGGAGAGGAGGAAGCCACCCCTGCTGCACCGCAAAGGCAAGGAAAGGTGGTTTTCAAGCGCCCTGCAACCCAGAAGGGTGACGCCGAAGGAGCAACCTCCACTCCGTGGCGCGTGAAGCAAGTGGCGCAGCGCCCCAGGGGTATGAGGGGAAGCCTTCGGCTCGACGAGGATACCTCCGACCGAGGGAGGCAAAAGAATGTGCTAAACATGTTCGTAGACGTCGTTCCTGATAGATCCGGGGAGCGGCCAGAGGGGGGTTCCGGAGGCGTTGCGTCAGCTCTGCCCCAGTCCCCGGCATTCTGATGCCGTCTCTGGATTTTGGTGCCGACAACCCTTCGGCATATACAGGTATCCAAGGCTGCTAAATTTTTCTTGTCCTTTTATGCACTGTGATCTAACGTTCTAATAACCCACTTTGTTATCTTCTGCAGAACAACAGGAGGGTGGTGCCAAGGACGCCACCGGCTCTCGCCAGACCAAAGAAGCGATGGTCAGCGCACGCTCTAGCTCTGAACCCGGAGGCGAGAGCTCTAGACCAGCTAGTTCAGGCAGCAGCTCTAGACCAGCACGGCCTTTAGGGAGGAGGAGGAGGTGGAAGGGGAGGAGCATCACGTTGAAGACATCCGCAGCAATGAGGAGGAGGAAGAAGAGCTAGCCCTGATGCACACCCGGAGAGCCGGACGCGGCAAAGGTTTCATGGGCATCCTTCCTTCGGGTGTGCAGCCGAGTGACGTCGGGACATCTCTTCGGGCAAGCAACTTCAACGGTCGTGCCAAAGCCCCCACAGCACTAGGGTACGCATTGTAGATGCTGGACCTTTGCGACAGCGGAAAGGCACTCGAGGACGTCGACACGACAACTGCTATCAGCTACTTGTCTCACTTAACCGCGCATGTATGCGACATTCTAAGGTTTAACACGTTCGGTCAAAAAATACTATTATCGGCTTGTAACTCTTCGTGTATTGGCGCAGACCGCGGTTCTGTCCCGTCACCTCGAGACCAAACTGTCCCCGGAGGCCACCCTTACGGAGCTGAAGAAACAATTGGCCGAAAGCGAAACACAAGCCCAGTTAGCTGCCAGCGACCTGAAGAAAGCCCAAGACACGCTCATAGAGGCTGAAAGGAAAGTGCAGCAGGTCACCGAGGAGGCAAAGAAGAGTGCCGAGGACCTAGGGAAGCGGCTGGAGGTTCTGCAGAAAGACAACCATGCACTGGGAGCCGAGAATGTGGACCTGCATAACGACAATATGAGGCTATCCAGAGCTCTAGAACAGGCCTCCACGTATATTGAAGAATCTGAGCGAATGAGCCGAGGCCTGTTCGGCTTAGTCTCACAGCTGCACCTCTTCTTCGCTGGAATGGGACTCACCTCCCAGGAGCCAGGGCATGCCGAGGGGAGGGTATGAAAAGCATCACCTGGCTGAGCAAGGGCCTTGAACGTGCGAGAGATGGTCTTCGGTCATACGGCACCATCTGTGCCCGGATAGGCTGGACAATGGCTTACTCTACCATGGAATCACTGGCCGCGCCTCGACGCTCGGAGATTCGTGAGGCTGCGCGCCAACTGCTATCTCAGTGCCGGGGTGACCGTGCCGTGTTCAGCCAACTGCAAGAACGGCTAAGCCCCCTTGGTAATATCTTGGGGCGAGAGTTCTGGCAGCCCCTCGACAACGACCTTGCCGAAGCCCTTGCTCGTGAGGCAGCTGCTCGCCTCACTGCATCTGCCCCCATCGGTAACACCCCAGTTTTCGGTGGACGAAGGGAAACCGGCCTACCGACTGGTGGTGCGGACGGCATCACCAACACAGCCCCTAGCACTTCAGGCCACGGTGCCAGTTCGCCCGCTGCTGCCGCCACCTCTGCTGTTCCGGGCTCCGGCACCGAAGAGCCCCACGACCCCGAGGCACCTTCCACAGCCGCTCCAGAGACCCAGGTGTGAGTTCGCCCTTATCTAAGGCCACTGCACCTTCTAGGTTAGCTAGCACTCCATGGGTTGTGATTTTTGTACGGTGATCGTAAGTGTCTAGCGCTCCGATGGCTCTCTCCTTGTAACTTAGGCATCTTTTGCAATAAAACTTAGTTCATGATTCACATAAATTGCCCATTGCACTTTCCCTAAGATTATGTTTGTTACTTTTCTCTAGAACACACCTCCCGAGGATGCCTCCGCGGTTCCGCCGGACGCCATGATACTAGACATAGCTCCAGTATCTATCAAAGTGCCGGGGGTTGGGGAAGCCCCTGACGATTACTTGATTCGTGGTGTGCACTGGCGGCGTTGGAAGCGTGAGCACCCTGAAGGGAATTTCATAGAATTCCTGTCTTCCATTGATGAAGAGAATGACCGCATTAAAGCGGCCTGCCTGCGCGTTTCCCCGGAAGTGCTACTTCGTTGATGCATGCGCCATGACACCCGAAGGGCGAGCGGCGGCACTGCGGCAGAGCCCCTTATTTTGTTGCCAGCACCGAAGGCAGAGCCAATCGAGATTTCCAGTGGCAGCTCTAGTCCGTCTCATGGCGATGCTTCATCTAGCAGTTCGTCTGACCTGGACCTGTAGGCTCTCCAGCAAGCGGCGCAGACACCCTTCAGCCGCTTGCAAATTTTTTCCGACTTGGAACGGCGCCGACAGAGCATAGCGCAAGGCCGTCGCCGGATAGAAGAATCGAGCACCACACTTAGTGATTTGGCCGAGCAGCACCGCGAGTTATCAGAAATGCTCAATGAACTGAAGCGGTTGCCTTGAAGAGATGTACCTAGTTCAGGGACCTTGAGCCCCTTAGCGTGTTGGGCCTTCGGGCCATTGTATATCTAATGCCCTCGGGCTCCAGTAAAACCCCACGCCTTTGGGCAGATTTTGTATCCCCCTGCCCTCGGGCTTGTGTTGTATTAAAGAAAATGGCATACCAGTTAATACTCAAACTTATGCTGAAATGTGCAGCAATGGCAAATTATATACTAGTTGCTACTCTATGTGCCGAATGCCTCGTCAGGTCTTGGCAAACTTCGAACCGTAGTTGTTCGGCATCAGACCCGTGTAGCACCCGGCTTTCCGGACATGCCTTTCCAGAGCATCAGACTGTAGTTGTCCGGCATCGAACCGTAGTTGTTCGGTTAGTGGCCGTAGTTGCCATTTAAAATGACAGGAATTAACTAAAGTAGCATCATCTTACCTCATTGAGCATGTAATGTTTTCATATTCTTGCTCTACTGACCTGTCGAAAATTGAACCAAACTGCGCACCCCCACCGGGCAGCTGCGGACACAGAGTAGAGCAATCGGGACGCAGCCCGATGGACTCCACGGGACGTAACCCGGTACGACTTTTTAAGACGCAGCCCGAATGGCTCCTCGGGACATATCCTGGAATGACTTTTTAAGACGCAACCCGAATGGCTCCTCAGGACATATCCTAGAATGACTTTTTAAGACGCAGCCCGAATGGCTCCTCGGGACATATCTCGGAATGACTTTTTAAGACGCAGCCCGAACGGCTCCTCGGGACATATCCCGGAATGACTTTTTAAGACGCAGCCCGAACGGCACCTCGGGACATATCCTGGAACACACTAACTAGGTGAAGCATGACACCGGGAACATATATGTTCTATTCTAGCTTTAGATACACCAAAACAGTTATGACGACTATGGGAATGACCAGCTGCTCCTCACACATAGAAACGCTTCAAAGCATCAGCATTGTAGGTGTGTTGCATTGGGGAGCCATCCAATTCCAACAGATGATAGGCCCCCGGCCTGTTTGATCGGTCTACAATCAAGGGACCCAGCCACTTGCTACACAGCTTACCAACGCTGATTGGGTTAGGGTTGAGCCGAAGGACTAGATCACCTGGTGCAAACTCCCTCGCGTGAACCTTGCGACTGTATGTCTTCTCGAAGGATGCGATGTATTTGTGAAGGTTGGTGACTGCTTGCATGCGTACTTCTTCCAACATGTCCTTTGCCACATCATCTTCATTGGCATGAGGCCTGATTGTGCGTAGTGATCCATCCTGAATCTCCTCCGGCGTGACCTCTTCGGCACCATACAATAGCTGAAAGGAAGAAAAACCAGTGGACCTTGTAACAGTTGTTCTGATGGACCAGAGAACATTTGGCATCACTTTGACCCACTTTCCCTTTGGCAAGCCAATCAGAGAACGAGAAATCTCGGAGAACAAGTTACCATTCATTCATTCCACCGCTCCATTGGCCCTCGGATTAATGATGGAAACTTCACACTTCTTCACTCCCAGGCTAAGGCAGTATTCTTTGAACTCAAGCCCCTCAAACTGCTTACCATTGTCCACAGTGAGCTCCAACGGAACCCCAAAGTGACAGACCACATTCTTCCAGAAAAATTTCCTGACGTTTCCAGCTGTTATCTGAACCAGTGGCTCGGCCTCCACCCATTTGGAAAAATAATCTATAGCTACCACGGCAAACAAATAGCCCCCCGGAGTAGTAGGTAATGGTCCAACAATGTCGATCCCCCAACAGGCGAGGGGCCAAATCAGAGGAATTGGTTGCAGGGCTGTGGCCGGTAGGTGAGATTGTTGGCCCATCCGCTGACACCCCGCACACACCCGAACTAGGTCTTCGGCATCGCGAATAGCTGTAGGCCAATAGAACCCTGGCGAAATGCTTTAGCCACCAAGGCCCTCGGAGCCAGATGTGAGGAACACAGCCCGTCATGGATTTCTCGTAACAACTTATGTCCCTCCAGCCGGCTGAGACAATGAAGCAGAGGAGCGCAAACACCCCCCTTGTACAGAATGTTATCAATAATAGTGTATCCCCGACACCGATGCAATATTCTCTGCCGCTCCTCCTTATCATCCGTAACATATCGTCCTTCAAGACATGCTCGAATGGGAGCCCTCCAATCTTCGGCCGTGATGGCAACACCCTTTCACCTTTCACCTCCGGCGCAGTTGCTGATTCATTCATAACCTCATGAAGCACATCACCAGCCACCGGACGCTGTCCGGCCGCAGCCTTGGCCAATGCATCTGCTTCTCCATTTTCAGTGCGGCGGATATTGTGAACCTCGAAGCCCAAGAAGTACTTATCCATCTCTCTTACATTACTGATGTATCGAGCCATCTCCAGATCCCTAGCCTGATACCCTTCTGCCAGCTGGGTTGAGGCCAACTGAGAATCGCAGTAGATGACTAACCTCCTAGCCCCCAAGGCTCGAGCTTGCCGAAGGCCCAGCAATATGCCTTCGTACTCCGCAGCATTGTTTGTTTTTTGGAAAGCCAACGTGGCAGAGAACCGGATGGTTTGCCCCCCGGGAGATGTTATGACTGCAGCACACCCTGCTCCAAAGGCCCCCCAAGCACCATCAGTGTGAACTGTCCAAACTGGATCAACCGGAATATCCTGAGCTAGGTCTTCAGCTTCACCGTGAGGGGTCCATTCGGCCACAAATTCTGCCAACACTCTAGATTTGATGGCCTTGCGAGCAACGAAGGTGATGTTATATTGAGCCAACTCAGCCACCCATTTCAACATCGCGCTAGAGGCCTTGTTATTTGCCAACACATCTCGTAGTGGATATCTGGTAGGTATGGTGATAGGGTGATCATCGAAGTAATGCCGTAATTTACGTGAAACCATGGCCACAGCATACAACATCTTGTCCACCACAGTGTAGTTACATCGTGATGCCGTTAGCATTTCTGATACATAATACACTGGCAACTACTAAAAATTATCATTGCCCTTCAGTGCTTCGTAGACCAAAACCGCACACACTGCCTTCGGCGCCGCAGCAATATATACCAACCGAGGAGCCTTCGGCGAGGGCGGTTTGAGAGTGGTGAGTTCAACAAGGTACTTTTTGAGCGCCTTGAATGCGAACTATTGCTCCTCGCCCCATGTGAATGCCCGGGGACCGCGAAGCACTTTAAAGAAAGGTAAGCTCTTTTCAGCCAATCGAGAGATAAACCTGCTCAACGCTACAACACGGCCAGTGAATTTCTGCAACTCCCGAATAGATGCCGAAGGCTGCATATCCATGATTGCCTTGATTTTGACCGGGTTCGGATTGATTCCCTCCTTCGACACCAGATACCCCAGTAACTTTCCCGAACCGACCCCGAACATGCACTTCGCCGGGTTTAGTCGCATCCCTACCCTCCGCAGGTTGGCAAATGTCTCTGCCAGGTCTTTCACATGGTCCGCCTCTTTGACGCTCTTGTCAACAATATCGTCAATATAAGCTGCCGCATTGCGGCCCATCTATGCCCCCAACGTAGCTTTAACAGTACGCAAGAAAGTAGCCCCGACATTCTTCAGCCCGAAGGGCATTCGGTTGTAACAATAAGTCCCCCCTGGTATCTGAAATGCTGTCAAAGGTTGATCCTCTGTAGCCAACCAGACTTGATGAAACCCCGAGTAACCATCCAGAAAACTCATCAATGCACATCCTGTCGTTTCATCCACCAACTGGTCTATGCGAGCTAGCAGGAAGTCATCCTTCGGGCAATGTTTGTTCAATGTTGTGAAGTCAATGCACATGCGCCACTGGCCATTTGGTTTCTTGACCAACACAGGGTTCGCGAGCCAGGTAGTTCTGTCAATGGGCCGAACAACATTTGAATCCAGCAATTTCTGCACCTCAGCCCTCAAGATGTTGGCCTTCTCCTTTGTCCAAACTCTGATTCGCTGCTTGACCGGATGCACCTTCGGGTCGACGTCCAATCGATGCTCAGCAATTGACCTGTCGATACCAGGGAGATCTTTTGGCGACCATGCGAAGACATCCGTATTGTTTCTTAAGAATTGCATCAGCTGTGCCTCCACATCCTGTGATAACTCCCTGCCAATCATAACCGTTTCATCCGGTCGATCGGCACACAGCACAACTTCTTTGGTGCCTTCAACCGATGTGACCTTGGGTACCAACTTGGGTGCTGCAGGTGGTTCCACTGCAAGACTCTTGTCCTGACACTCTTCGGCTATAACATGGATGTGATGCTGTCTCGGCGAAGACCCAAACTCTAGCCTCTGGGCCTCAACTTGATCCCCATACACCATGATGACACCCTCTGGTCCGGGCATCTTCATACACAGGTATCCATAGTGAAGTACTGCCAGGAATTTATTGATAACCCTCGGGCCCAACAGAGCATTATAAGGATAGTTCATCTCCACCACGTCAAACCGAATGTCCTCCGTCCGGTGTCCCCCTAAGCTGGAGAACGACACTTTCAGCACAATACTTCCTATCGCATGAATGGGTTCTCCTCCAAACCCTTGTAGCGGAACTGAAGAAGCCTGTAGGTCAGACCTGCCATACCCCATTTTTTCAAGAGTACTCCAGAGAATGACATCGGTCGAACTTCCTCCATCAAGCAAGACTTTGCGTACATAAAAACCATTGATATTGACCGCCATTACGAAGGCATCGTCATGTGGAAATTTCATTGGCCTCAAATCAGCCACTGAGAAAGAAATCGGCGTGTCCATCCAATGAGTAACCACGGCCGGAGGGTATGTAGCCACATGATTCACTTGACACAAGTACTCTCGACGCTGCCTCTTAGAGGGGAACTCATGCCCCAAACCACCAGTGATAGCAAAGATCATGCCGCGAGATGCCCCCGAATTCTGAATGTGTTGTATGTGTTGCGCTCTTTCGGGATGGTCGTCCGGCTTCAGCTATGGTGGAAGCGGTAATTGCTCCGTCGGAGGAGCCAGACGCGTGAGCTGGGGCGGAGGTGGTGGTAACGCAACTACTTGGGGCGGTGAGGCGGGATGGTGGTACTGCGGAAATGGCGCCTGGTGAAAATGCGGGGGAGGGGGGTAGAAGGCAGTGGCATGTGTGTATTGAGTATGCATCACCGGCTTAGTTTGCTCAGCCTCTCACCGCACTCTAGCATCAGACAGCGCTTTGATATCAGGGCAGTAATTGGAGCTGTGGGTGCACCCTGGGCCATGAAATGCGCAGTAAAAAAGTTGACCTGGCCGGGGTTGCCTCAGTCCCAGACGCGGCGGTGGCGGCCGAGGGCATTTCGGTGCTGACCCCGAGGCCCCCCCTTGATGGACATTGAAGACCTCATGCCGTGTAAAGTTGCAGCCTACTCCACCTTGACTCGGATGTCAACCTCCAGTATTTAGATTTTTCCTCGCCCCATCATCGCACCCGAGCGCACCTTTCGATGCTCTTCCTTTGAATCCTCCTCTACCCGTACCTGCGCTTCCAAGATGCTCAGCAACTGATCCAGGGTTTAGGGTTGCTTTACCCAAATAGCACTTCTGGCTGCTCCCATCCGAAGCCCCTTTGCAATAGACTCGATCACCGTGGTGTCATGTATGTCAGATACCTGGCATTTCAAATGTATGAACCTCCGAGTATAGTTGGCCAGCGTTTCCCCATCTCTCTACACACAAGTAGCTAGATCCTGAGCTCCCACAGGCTTGGCATGATTTCCCCTGAAGTGCACCGAGACTCCCTCTTTAAGTTGTGCCCATGACCTAATGCTCCTCGGCGACAGCTTAGCGTACCAGGTACCTGCTATTCCTTCCAATGCTAACGGGAAAGCCTTTGCCTTTACTGCGTCATTCCCTCCGGCTGACTCCACAGCAGTCTCATACCTCATGAAAAACTCTTTAGCATCTGAAGTCCCTGCAAATGTTGGAATCTTGACCGAAGCCAATCTCGTGGGCCACTGCACCGCCTGTAATTCGGCTGCCAAGGGAGAATTGGAATCCGCTGGCTATGCCGGATGAAGGCTTCCAGTGGAATGTGCCCTTACCCCTTCTTCAAGAAATTCCTCATACCCTGGAGCCTGCTCCGTAGGGATCCCACCTCTTCGAAGAATCTCCAACTGTCTGCTCAGCTGCTCCTGCCGCCTCTTGGCCGCTTCAATTCTCTGGTTATAACCAGCCTCCTGCTGCGCTAGATTTTGCAGAGCATGTGCCCGCAGCATCTGTTCTTCGGCTACCCTTTTCTGCCTTTCAACTTCTTGTTCCATCAACCTTACATTCTCCTCCTCCCATAGTGCATCCTCTTGCTACTTCCTGATACGCTCCTCCGCTATCCGACTAGCATATTCTGCCTCCTCCTGCATGAGCTGCCCACCGGCAGTCTCTCCCTCGGCCACAACCTCTTGCCCACCTTCGTTGACCTTGTCGGATGCCTCTTCAGCAAGGCCTTCAGCTCCTTCCCGAAGCGGGCGCGCCCCAGCCGCGGCCGACGTTTCCGGGCAGACGACCTCCACTGCCGCCCTACTCCGGGTTGTTGCCTGTTGCGACAGGCCCGAAGCGGGTGGTCTCTTTCCCCCTGCCATGCCTACGTGCTTTGTTGTTCAACTCTCCACGATCGGCGCCAGCTGTTATGGTTACAAGTCCAGAACAAACAATTGATGGGGTAACCGAGGGCTGGACTGGCCGAAGGTCCCTCGGACAAGCTACGACAGGAAGGAATAAAGCCAAGCTACAACGTTAGTGCAGAAGGGCTCATACTGGTGCCTTTCGGCTAACGAACTTTGTATTATCTGGTCAGAATCGTACAAGAAGGTTCTGGTGGCAGAGGCATGTCCTGTCTCGCTCCGAGGTGCAGGTGAGCATTTATAGATCTACACTCACCTACCCTCCAGGCATGTTTACAGATTTGCCCCGGACCTTACATTACACATCTTACTACTTGATATAAGGGTATTCTAGTACTTCAATCTTCATCTGGTACCCGCCCCACGGCTGTCATCCTCTAGCGTCTGCGCCCAGGGCCCACCACGCCGTACGGCCTTTGACCATACCGGCCTTCGGACGCCTGCTGGGCCGAAGGCCTTCTGGGCCACCAGTCCAGCTGGACCTTGCTTCTTATTGCTGGGCTATCTTCTGGGCTTGGGGAGACTATGGGGTGGGCATTCCACCAACACTAATCGAGCTACAACTTGAACCTATATGTTGAATCAGTTGTGGGACACAATACTAGTAATCTGGTGTCAGTGTTAGCTCACCTGATCTGGAGATCGTAGGGGGGGGGGGGGGGAACAGGCAAGGTCACGACGCGATAGATGGTGGGCCAAACACGTTCCTGGAGGCATCAGGACAGATCTGAGCATATGCTTTGGTCAAGACGATCATGACTTCTTGGAACACATGGGGGATATGATTATGTATCAAGGACGCATCAGAATAGGGAGAAATAGAAGGGGAATTACTGATGCACGTGCTGGATGCGCCTAGAACAGAGAGCAATCGTCATTCAAAACATGATCCTGCTGACATCACTGCTCCTATGGCCATGAATTTTGGATATGTTGTAGGATGGATCAAGGTGCAACTCCTGGTAAAAGTTCGTGATGTTTTGTTGGCTGGATCAACGGGAACGTGGATTGGAATTGGGGGCGTTGTGGCTAGACAGACCGATGGCAAGAGTTGAACTTGATGCTTATGGATGGGAATGAAGGTGAGGGGGCAAGGGAGCTCGTGAGCTAGACCAAGGGGCATCCAGGGGTAACTTTAAAGGCCTAGGATGGGGAGAGGAAAGGGTAGGGAAGGGAGGGGAGGGGCCAAGAGGCACACAAAACTGCCAGCCATGAATGGTGGCCATCATGTTGATTGTTTCATCTCCTTTTTGGTGGGGATTGATAGATGAGTTATTGGGCAACAAAAATATCTTATTAAGTGGCATGTAGGTGATGTTTTATTGAACACTAGCATGATCCTAGTTTGCTGCATGGCCCATAGGACGAAATGGAAGCATCGAGAGAATGTGAAGAAACATGATGTTGTCGAGTTGGACATTCTGTGTAGTTGGAATACTAGCATAGTCTAGATTTTGTTGGACCTGGTATGAGCAAGACCAGGAAGAAGAGAACACTCGTAGGCTCACAAGGATGGATGAATGAACTAGTTTTCATGGTGTGTAGTTATAGTGGGACAAAGTGTTAGACAAGGTTTTGATTTGGCTATTGACCGTATTAGATAAGTTTATGCTTGCTGTTATGATCCTAGTTTGCTGAATGTGAAAATAGGACCACACTATATGCATCAAAGATTGTAGATAGGTTCCAAGGATAAAATGTTCACCAAGGAAGGATAGGCTCAAACAACCTAAAACAATCATAACACACAATCACTCATTACTCTACAAATAATAGTCTACGCTGACATCCACTGCTTCTTGTCTTGTTGTGGCTGAAGTACTTCACTTCTCTTATTGAAAGTCTTTAGCGCCTTGTCTTATTGCTCTTGTTGTCGTGATGATAACCTTCGTGGTGATGATTTGATCAAACCAAAACAAGTTTTGGAGTCAACATACAAAATATTAATAACCTAAATTAATTTTGATAATTTATAAAATAGCCCTTTTGTCTAAAATAAATTATAATTCTCTAATTAATTTATAATAAAATCTTAATCTATTATAAAAAAATGTTGAAATTTAGTGGAATTTAGTCACAAACCAAAATTTGAAATTTTGGGATGTGACAATACTACCCCTCTTAACAGGAATCTCGCCCCGAGATTCTATGTGGTTAGCAAGAAAAGGTTAGAGTTAGGTTCAATTTTCATTCTTCATCTTGAACACAATTCACTTAATTGACTCCTTATGTTTACTCTTGCAACTTCTTCATAGGAAACTGGACATCCTTCTTTTTGAACGTCTCTTGAACTTGCTCTTCCATTGTTGTCACGAGGGAAGTCGTTTGCTTGAAGCTAGTAGTCGTGTGTCGCCTCTTCCATTGGAAGATCCAAATCTTGGGATTTCTAATTGGAGCTGGCAGAGATAAGGATGAATTATCCTAGGTATTGACATCATCTTGTTGGGGCTACCTCCATAGATCAATGGTTGAGTTCAACATCTCCTTGAACAAGTTGGGTTATAATTGACTAGAATAGAATAGAGTGAAGATAAGATAGCAAAGAATAGAGGGCACGTTACCCCAACTAAACTAAACTAGGTCTAACTAATGATGTGATAACAAAGCTAAATGCTTTGCAAGCACACCAACACTCAATCAAAGATCCAACTCAAACATAGCACACCACAAGCAACACAAGCATATAATTAGCAACGTTGTTCTATCTACCGATTATTCTCCTATGATGGGAAGGATCCTACACCATGATTCATCAGGAAGTCTTTCTTCCTATGCAGTGATGACCAATGTCCTTAGTGTTGTGAAGAGTCTTCAAGTTTGACTGTCCATTCTTCATCTTCATATTGAGTAGAACTAGCTTGTAGAATCTTCAATGTCATTCACCTTGTTTGTGATAGTTTAAGTCGACCAACTGATTGGCTATACTAATCGAGCTACAACTTGAACCTATATGTTTAATAAGTTGTGGGACACAATACTAGTAATCTGGTGTTGATGTTAGCTCACCTGATCTGGATATTGTAGGGGGGAAAACAGGCAAGGTCACGACGCGTTAGATGGTGGGCCAAACATGTTCCTGGAGGCATCAGGATAGATCATAGCATATGCTTTGGTCAAGATGATCTTTACTTCCTGGAACACATTGAGGATATGATTATGTATCAAGGCCGCATCAGAATTGGGAGAAATAGAAGGGAAATTACTGATGCACGTGCTGGATGCGCCCAGAACAGAGAGCAGTCGTCATTCAAAACATGATCCTACTCACATCACTAGTCCTATGGCCATGAATTTTGGATATGTTATAGGCTGCATCAAGGTGCATCTCCTGGTAAAATGTTGTGATGTTTTGTTGGCTGGATCAACGGGAACATGGATTGGAATTTGGGGCGTTGTGGCTGGACAGATCGATGGCAAGAGTTGAACTTGATACTTATGGATGGGAATGAAGGTGAGGGGGCAAGGGAGCTCGTGAACCAGGCCAAGGGGCGTCCAGGGGTAACTTTGGAGGCCTAGGATGGGGAGAGGAAAGGGTAGTGAAGGGAGGGGAGGGGCCAAGAGGCACACAAAACTGCCAGCCATGAATGGTGGCCATCATGTTGATTGTTTCATCTCCTTTTTGGTGGGGATTGATAGATGAGTTATTGGGCAACAAAAATACCGTATTAAATGGCATGTAGGTGATGTTTTATTGAACACTAGCATGATCCTAGATTGCTGCATGGCCCATAGGACAAAATGGAAGCATCAAGAGGAAGTGAAGAAACATGATCTTGTCGAGTTGGACATTCTGTGTAGTTGGAATACTAGCATAGTCTAGATTTTGTTGGACCTGGTATGAGCAAGACCAGGAAGAAGAGAACACTCGTAGGCTCACAAGGATGGATGAATGAACTAGTTTTCATGGTGTGTAGTTATAGTGGGACAAAGTGTTAGACAAGGTTTTGATTTGGCTATTGACCGTATTAGATAAGTTTATGCTTGGTGGGAAGAGATATTAAGCAAAGCTAGGAAAAGCAAGGATGTGAGAAAAAATAATAATGACACTCGGTGTTTTGATAATCATAAGGTTAAGGGAAAAAAGGGATGTGTGGAAGGATTCAAGTGAGAATATTATGAGAATTATGCCTTCTGAGTGTCAGAAAGGCTCACAACTCGAATTTGAAAAATATAGGGTTTGACAAACTACCCCCTTAAAAGGAATCTCATCCTGAGATTCAAAGATAGTGGGACCTAGAAATTTGAACATACAAGACAACAGTTTGTAAAGATCAAAAGGAAATAATGGAATGGACAATGAATGATGAGTTAAAGAATTATGAATGTGAAAATAGGACCACACTATATGCATCAAAGATTGTAGATAGGTTCCAAGGATAAAATGTTCACGAATGAAGGATAGGCTCAAACAACCTAAAACAATCATAACACACAATCACTCATTACTCTACAAACAATAGTCTACGCTGACATCCATTGCTTTGTGTCTTGTTGTGGCTGAAGTACTTCACTTCTCTTATTGAAAGTCTTTAGCGCCTTGTCTTATTGCTCTTGTTGTCGTGATGATAACCTTCGTGGTGGTGATTTGATCAAACCAAAACAAGTTTTGGAGTCAACATATAAAATATTAATAACCTAAATTAATTTATTTAATTTATAAAATAGCCCTTTTGCCTAAAATAAATTATAATTCTCTAATTAATTTATAATAAAATTTTAATCTATTATAAGAAAATGTTGAAATTTAGTGGAATTGGGTCACAAACCAAAATTTGAAATTCTGGGGTGTGACAGATGTCCTCATCATCCTCCCCCTCTTTAAGTGGAGTCATCATCGACTCAAGCTCATCCTGTTCTCCCAAGTATGGTTTCAAATCTAAAATGTTAAAAGTAGGACTAACCCCAAACTCGGCAGGCAACTCTAGTTTGTATGCATTATCATTAATCTTCTCAATTATTTTGAATGGACCATCAGCTCTAGGCATTAATTTAGACTTTCTCAATTCTGGAAATCTGTCCTTCCTCAAGTGTAACCACACTAAATCTCCTACATCAAGATTTACTTCCTTTCTACCTTTACTACAACAACTATATACTTTTCATTCATCTTTTCAATGCTATGTCTAGTGGTCTCATGCATTTGCAAAATAAATTCAGCATGCTCCTTAGCATCATCATGAACTCTCTCATTAATAGGTAGAGGAAGTATATCAAGTGGAGTACGGGGATTAAAACCATACACTACCTTGAAGGGACTTACCTTGGTAGTAGAATGTGTTGACCGATTATAAGCAAACTCAACATGACGCAAACATTCTTCCCATTGCTTCAAATTTTTCTTCAAAATAGATATCAACATAGTGCCCAAAGTGCGGTTCACAACCTCAGTTTGTCCATTAGTTTGTGGGTGATAAGTTGTAGAAAAGTGACTCAAGAATTTTGCATCACAATCTGAAACAATAGTAGAAGGCATACCATGCAAACGTACAATTTCTTTGAAAAAGAGGTCAGCAATATAACTAGCATCATCAGTTTTATGATATGGTATAAAGTGTGCCATCTTAGAAAATCTATCTACAACAACAAAAATACTATCACTCCCCCTCTTAGTCCTAGGCAGTCCTAAAACAAAGTCCATAGAAATATCCGCCCAAGGAATAGAAGGAACAGGAAGTGGCATGTATAAACCATGTGGATTCAGGCGAGACTTAGCTTTTCGGCATGTAGTGCAGCGAACAACAAAGCACTCAACATCTTTCCTCATCGTTGGCCAAAAGAAGTGTGTGGCCAAAATATCCTCCATCTTCTTGGCACCAAAATTACCCATCAATCCACCTCCATGTGCCTCCTGTAACAACAAAAGACGAATGGAACCAACTGGAATGCATAGGCGGTTAGCTATAAACAAGAATCCATCATTCAACACAAATTTTTTCCATGGTTGACCTTCTTTACAATGCAGCAATACATCCTTAAAATCAACATCAGCAACATATTGTTCTTTAATTGCCTCAAGTTCAAAAATTCTATAATCAAGTTGAGACAACAAAGTATAGCGCCTAGATAAAGCATCAGTGATCACATTATCCTTCCCTTACTTATGTTTAATAATGTAAGGAAAAGACTCAATAAACTCAATCCATTTAGCATGTCTACAGTTCAAATTACATTGAGAATGAATATACTTAAGTGATTCATGATCAGAATGAATAACAAATTCTTTAGGCAACAAATAATCATGCCACGTCTCTAAAGAACGTATAAGTGCATACAATTCCTTATCATACATTGAGTAATTCAAAAGAGGCCCAGTAATTTTCTCACTAAAGTATGCAACATGTTTACCATCTTGCATCAAAACACCACCAATGCCTATACCACTAGCATCACATTCAAGCTCAAAAGTCTTATCAAAATTAGGTAATTGCAACAATGGTGCATGTGTAAGTTTGTCCTTCAAAGCATCAAAAGACTCATGATATACCTTACCCCAATGGAAATCAACGCCCTTCTTTGTCAACTCATGCAATGGTGCAGCAATGGTGCTCAAATCTTTGACAAAGCGGCGGTAGAAACCTGTGAGACCAAGAAAACTCCTCACCTGTGTGATAGTTTTTGGTATAGGCCAGCTCTTTATGGCTTCAATCTTCACCTCATGCACCTCAATTCCCTGTGGAGTCACTACATAGCCAAGAAAAGAGACTCGATCCATGCAAAAGGTGCACTTCTCAAGGTTACCAAATAAACGTGCATCTCGTAAAGCATCAAAAACAGCACGCAAATGATTCATATGTTCATCAATGGATTTGCTATAAATCAAGATATCATCAAAGTAAACTACCACAAATTTGCCAATGAAAGCTCTTAAAACCTCATTCATCAAGCGCATGAAAGTACTAGGTGCATTAGTTAAATCGAAAGGCATTACTAACCACTCATATAATCCGAATTTGGTTTTGAAAGCTGTTTTCCATTCATCTCCAAGTTTCATTCTAATTTGATGGTAGCCACTACGCAAATCAATTTTAGTGAAAATTATAGCACCACATAACTCATCAAGCATGTCGTCTAGCCTAGGAATAGGATGACCATACCTAATAGTAATATTATTAATGGCTCTACAATCTACACACATACGCCAAATACCATCTTTCTTAGGAACCAAAAGTACAGGAATAGCACAAGGACTAAGTGATTGACGAACATACCCACGATCCAAAAGGTCTTGAACTTGTCGTCGTATCTCATTAGTCTCCTCAGGGTTGGTCCTATAAGTAGCACGGTTTGGCAAAGTAGCATCCAGAATCAAATCAATTTGATGCTCAATCCCTCTCAAAGGTGGCAATCCTAGGGGTATCTCAGCTGGAAAACATCCTCATACTCCTGCAAAAGGTTAGTGACAGCAGGAGGCAAAGCACTAGAAGCGATATCATCAAGCGAAAACAAAGCTTGTTTGCATAGCAAATATCATCATTATCAGAAATTTCAGTAAGCTCAGATTTTGTTGCAAGACATGAACAACATAGTAATTTAATTCCAGCACCCATAGAACTTGAAGAATCATTAACATTACTAGGTGTAGAATTAGAATTAATAGGTTGTTGAATTTCAAGACCTTTATTATTCAAACTAGCAGCTCTTTCTAAATCAGCTTGTACAATTTCAGCAGGGGTCATTGGTAACAAAGTAATTTTAGTTCCTTTATGCATAAAAGTGTACCTATTACTTCTACCATGGTGTATAGCATCATAATCAAATTCCCAAGGTCTACCCAATAAAAGTGAACATGCTTGCATGGGTACGACATCACAATCAACAGAATCCACATAAGAACTAATGGAAAAAGGAACTCTGCAAGTTTGTATTACCTTAGCTTTTCCAGAGTCGTTTAACCACTGAATGTAGTACGGATGTGGATGTGGGCCTGTGGTCAAAGCCACTTGTTGACCACATAAGAACTCACCAAGTTATTGCAGCTCCCTCCATCAATGATGACACATGCTCGACGGTTCTTAATGATGAAGAAAATCTAGAACAGGTTGTGGCACTGCATCGTCTCAGGCTGATGAACTTGTGAGCTAAGGACACACTGAACAATAATGTTCATGTATCCTGTGGTGTCTCCGCCTCTAAGGACGAGGTCCTCCTCATCCTCCACATCGGAGGTGCTCATGTAACCGCCATCGTCTATCGCCACATATGCCCGCCTACTTGGACAATATTTCTGCACATGACCAAGTCCATGGCAGCGGTGGCACTGAATCCCTGTAATTGTTGGCATTTCTTAACGTCGCATCAAGAATATCGCTATCCCTGGTACGACGCCAGAAATGATTTGATGTTTGTTATGCTTTAAGAGAAGAGTGAATCAATCCGCAAGCGCACGGAACATCTATTGTAGCGTTTCACCCGGGAGTATTCGAAGGTATCATTTTTATTTTCCACAGGGAAGCTAGGCGTAAGAGTATCTTGGTTTAACAAAGATATAACTATAAGAATTAATCCAACTGACCAAAGATGGGGGTAAGGATGTTCAATAATAATAGTAGGGGTAGCAGTGATACAGGAGAAATCCACACTAAGATAGATGAGGAGATCTGTTAAGCTAGCCGGGAGGACAACGAGTCTAAGTCTAGAATTCAAGCGTCAAAATTCCTAGTTACTCGGGTTGAGTGCTTACACCAAATCCATGGTACAGCCTTGAGTCTTTCACCAATAAGTTTACTTCAGGGCACGACAACGATCCACTAATAGGGTCGGTAACTAACCTCGTACACTAGTGGGCACGTTACCGCTTGACAACCCTACTTGAGACTTTCCGAACATGGTTGAATACTAAATGGACGGACAGGGCTGTCACCACCTGCCACCTAACACGCAGCCCGTGGGGACGAATGCAAAACCAGCTAGCGTTAACTTAGGCACCGCGCCTACGTTTTCACTAGATATTCTTCCGTTGCGTAGCAGAAGAATAGCCGGGGAATAACCATGTCCAAGTTCTAGTCAAGAACTAAACTTAATTAAATCCTAGTTGGGAATCCCGTAAACTATGCTTCAAAGTTCTTTCCCGATAATTGTAACTTGAGGAAATTGCTTAAGTAAAGATAATTACTTGACAAGATATATAAGGGAAAAGATAATTATATTGATAAGGGATAAGTCTTACAAAAAGAGAAAAGATACAAGAGAGCTCATACCAAGACTCCGAGACGATTTACGGAATCCCGAGCGATGCTCTCGACTAGACTCTAACTCCCGACTAACTAACCTACTCTACTAGTAAGAAAAGTAGTGGGAAATGGACTCCAATGTGTTTCACTTGCTTCCTCTTCTTTTTCTGCCGGATTCCCCCTCTATTTATAGGTGGTGGAGACTTGGCGGGTACTTCAAGGTGGAGGAGAGTCAGTGGGCAAAAATTCCCCTGCCGGGCGGCGGGACACGCCGGGCGACCACGTGTGCCGGGCGGCCGGGCATGCCGGGCGGCATGCACCGCCAGGCGGCAGCCTAGGCCGGGCAGACATGAGATTTGGTCGATTTCCAACCGACTCGCTTCGGACGGCTCAGATCTTGTCTTGATGGTGGTTCCTTGGTCGGTTTCCCCCGAAATCTCCGTTTTGGGGTCGGTAAGCCTCATGGGCCTCTTGGGCAGGTAACCCTGGGTGGCCAACCCAGGCCGGTTGGCAGGCCAGGCCGGGCGGCAAACCCTACCGGGCGGCAAGCCCGGGCCGGGCGGCCTGGCAGGCCGAATGGCGGCCTGTGCCGGGCGGCAGCCCCTTTCGGGTGCCGACCCCCTCTGGGTCATGTTTTGACTTGTCCAAGTTATGCCACATGAATGCCTCCTTTATTTCTCCACTTTTACCCTCCTTAGTCCGGGAATGGAAAACGGCCTTGTTTTGGAGTGTTTTGCAGGGTTGGCAGAATCAGCCGACGGGGCGTTTCTTCATGTTTTTACATAATTTTGGCCCTTTTGACCCTGCAAACACATATTTCACCAAAACTCATGGAACTTTATTAGTTTAAACAAATATTCATAAAACTTTGGTCTTTACCTTGCATTTCCCGACCGGTTGGTGGTCGATGTTGGGTTTTAAGGGCCACCAACACCTCCCCAAGCTTAAACCTTTGCTCGTCCCGAGCAAATTAAAACTTGGAAGTGATGGATCAGGAGTTGCTTCAATATTAGAGCCCTGCAAGGATCAAGTGCACAAACACATACTCCTACAACATAGGGGTAATGGTAAACCCGCGCAAGTTGATCACTAAGTCTTTCTCCTTGTAAGTGGGGCTCTTAGGCATTTTATGACCTTGTCATGAGCGGTTGGAACTCAGAACAACTAGTTTAGACTTTGTCATTTTAACCTCCTACATGATCCTGAGTCCAAAGTTTTTGTAATGCTGCATAAGATTGAAATTTTCCCTCTTGGTGCAATCTTTCACTATGACTCTCATCTCTCAAAAAGTGTATTTCCTCACCAAGTGCTCATCATACTCTATGAAATTCGGCTTTATATGTGAAGCTTGGTAGGATGGCACATCTAGTATGCATATTTGTTAAGTTAAGAGATGGTCCTAGCGAAAAGACTTTGCACTTTTTCATTCCAACCAATTGGAAATAATGTCCAGGGAAGAGGGAGAGAATGGACTCATGCGAAGGTGTGGACTAGCACAGTAGAGAAAATCTTTAACAAAGACTAGATTTTTGTGCTAGAGTGAAAAGATGGTCCTTTATTTTGCTCAAGGATTGAACCTTGAAACTTGATATTTGTACATCTATGAGAGCTGATAACTTTTTTTTCACATTTTGTTTTTCTTCTTTTTCTTTCTTTTCAGATCTCATAGTGTAGGGAAGCTAGTTCAATGGTTCAAATATTTTTGCAAACTTTTTCTGAGCATTTATTTTGGGAGGACCAAAATCTTTCTTGTAGGATCAAGGTTTCCGCACAGGAGAGATTTTTGGCTGACATGCTTGGTGAAGTGGATGCTTGAATCTAATGTGAAAACCGCATAACCAAGCATCATTGTTTGAGAACTCAAAGATAATGCGAAGGAAAATGATTGGCTTTGAAAGGGCAAGTCCCTCATAAGGATCAAATCCTAACCAAACTCAATGCATACATGGATGGCATAAAAGTGGGTTCGCAATTAATATCTGGCCTTGTGTGACACCCCAGGTGTCTCACCTTAACTTAGCAAAAATGAGGAGAACAAATCATCACCGACGCATGCCACGGCCCGCCTTCACCCCACCTCGGGACCGCGCGTGCTACAGTCATCGTTGACCCCTCTCTGCCTCCGCCCTATCCCATCCTTCTGCTCGGCCGCGCATCCGCCCAATAGCCTCCGCTGCTCCCTTCTCCTTTCTGCACTCCACCGAGCCACATGACAAGCATTCAATCCCCGCCGCTCCTCCCATTTCCTTCCCCACTCACTTCCTGGACCTTTGCTCCACCTAAACCCGCACCGCAAGCTCACGAGAACATTGCCCTCGCTCTCCCCCTCTTTTCTCTCTCTCATTTTCGCTCTCTGTGCTCTGCTTCCCCCGCCATTTCGGAACCCGAGCTTGAGCTCGCATTGCCACTACTCCCACACCCCGAGCCGAGTCCAGAGCCAAACAGATTCGCACGAACCCTCTCCCACTTTCCGTACTCTTCACTCAGCAAGCACTCGATCGAATTCGAGTTGATTTGGGAAAAATCCGAAGCGTGCTCCCGGTTGAATCCAATGGCGCCGACTTCAAATTCGCCAAATTAGGTGAGCCTCGGCCCTTGTTTCCTTTCTTCCCACGCGCGCAACTTCCTCCCGCGTTTCTCTGACCCCTCTTTTCCTTGTTCCCATCGTGAGATCACCGGCATAACTACTGATCCCCGCCGTCGTCTCTGCTCCACCAAAATCCGAAGCCGCTCCACGATGAGCTCCTATCTCTAGCTTTTCTCGAAGCAAGCCGACTCGACGCCGACGTTCTCCACCTTCCCGTGAAGCTGTAGGAGCCAACCCCGACCGATTTCGTGCCCCAGGCCCCCTCCGCGATGCTGCCGAACATCGCCTTCCCGCCACCTCTCGTCGCCAACCAACATCCGGTGAGAATCACACCTCGCGAACCCCTCCATCCCCTTCGCCTCGTTGTGCACGTCATTTATTTGCTCCCACGGTGAGCTTTCTTCCCGCGTAGCACCCGTCGGCGAGCCCTCCGGCAAGGCCAGCCTCTGTTCCGGTGCGCCTACTGGCAGTCCTACTGGCATCCTGCATGGCGCCTACGTGTCGCTGACGTGGCCATGCGTGGCACTGACGTGTCATTAGTAAGAACCAGAAATACCCAGGAAATTCCAAAAAAATGCATAAAACTTTGAAAACTCCTAGTAAATCCAATTTAACTCTAATGAAGACCGAACAAAATTTGTTAGGTTCACCTTGAAGAGCTCTATTTTAGTAAAATGATAGACCTTAGCCTCTGTTCATGTATTTTTGTTAATTCATTAAATTGTGAGAACACAAATTAATTCCCCAGGAAATCTAGGAATGGAACTAAATCTTGATTTTTGGCATGCTTAGTAAATGCATAATTATCTATCACCACAAATTTTCGTCTGGCAAAATATGAATTATTTTAGGCTCTAGAAATGATTTAGTATGCTCAATTAAATTAATTCTAGTAATTATTTTATAATAAATTAACCTCTGCCACTTGGCACAAAAATCACTCACACAAGCCTCTATGCCCAGTAATTCACACAAGTCCAGAAACCTAAGTTTACTTAATTAAATTCAATTAATTGCACATACCACTATTTTACTTTAATAATTGCTAGTAATTAGAATAATTATATCCAGAGGTTGTATATTGGTAAAAATACAATTCATCTATGCCCCTGTTCATGATAAATCACTCAAGATCAGAATCGATTGGTTACTATTGCCCCTGTTCATGATAACAATCCTAAATAAATGATTAACACACATAAATTAATGAAACTCTAATTTGTTTCTTTGAAGCATATGGTTTCAAGAACATTGAAGCATATGGCTTCGAGAACATAATAATTATCAACATTTGAAGATGTTGAGCATCATATCATTGCATTCTACGGTATTTTGATAATACCGACAATTCAATTCTGTCATATAGGCAACAACAACCCGGAGCAGGAAGTAGAGGATCTTCAGAAGGACCTTGATCCCCAAGAGAAAGACGTTGTAGTTGCTAGCACTAACATCGATCCAGGCAAGCCCCGATTTTCGTTCGCCATTCTATAAAGTTGCTAGATTTCAATATTACTAGTGTCTGTGATTATTGCATTAGGTCATAGGAGTTGATTGGAACCCACTTGCATGATACTCAAATGACCTACGCCACTGTCATTAGAACTTTGGTAGTATCGGTACTGTGTCGCTATGCTTAGTAATTGCTAGACCCGGTAGATATCATTACTAAGAAATGAACTTGACCACTGGCACGGGAACCTAAAAAGAAGTTTATTTTATTGTTATGACCGGGCAGGAAAGATGCATGTGTAGGTTTGCAGCAATACATGGGTGTTGACTGCGGTAGCCCTGCCTTGTCGAACCTAGGATCCATCCGTGGTCGACCCCTTGGTCAAGTATTGAAAGGTACTGAATGCATGCTAGTCTATGGGCACTAGTAAACTGATGTAGCATTGGCCCGGCAATGAGGACGGTAATCAGTACAGTGGTCGTTGACCCTTCTGCTGCTGGAGTGGGCGGTTCAGACCGTGAAGTACTGTTGGCAGAATGGCATGCCCACTCGCTGAGATTGGACCCGGACCAAGTTGTTTTTCATCCTTGCGAAAAGTTGCCATATACTACCTTAATCAGTGCGTATGTGTCGTGTATCTCGGGTTATCCTAGCTGGTGTAAATCAATTGCAATTGTTGTCCCTCGCAGTAATGAGTACCACTTGGTCATTGCATCATCACGTAGTTGAACTTGGATTGGAAGTTAACTATGATGCTTATTGTTGGTGTTACTATTATTGCTCTTATGTTGCACTTACTTTATGTATTGCCCTATTATCTTATTGTTGCAACTAAAGTTACATTTCTGCTATACTCAATTAAATTGAAGAATAAAACTTGATAGAACTAATAGGTTGCTTAGTGCGAGTCTTTTCAAACAAGCCACCTATTGGAGCCGTTGCATGTCTAGGAGTCCGACGGGTAAGACTTGCTGAGTAATTAGTACTCAGGCTTTGTGCCACTGTTGTTTTCAGGTAATGAAGAAGTAGAATTGCATGTAGATGTGCTGCCCTGGGACATGCAAGTTCCTGAGGGTTGGACTGCCCACTAGGAGTCCGACTTCCCGCTACAGTGATGATGTGTGATGCTAGAGTGATGGTTCTTCGGGCATGAACCACTACTACGCTGTATCGTTGAGCTCGTAGATTTATCGTATTTGCTTCTACTATTTCAAAACAATTCAAGAACTTGTACTATTTCCGCTGCACTCTGATAACTATTTGATGTAATATTCAATTTAAATTCGAACCAATGTTGTATTATCAAGTGTCTGCGTTATCAGCACCTTCGGGACCTTGATCCTCCGGGGAGGGGCGCCACAGCTTGGTAGGAAATTTTCTTATGATATGAAAGAATTACACCAAGTAGGGGGTTTTTATTGCAGCATGGTTTTGAAAGAAATCATTGGACTCTAATCAAGATGAGATCATAGACTCATCCAAAACATGCTATATCAGGAATCCCAACAACTAGACTTGGTGTTTATTAGCCATTTTGCGCCCACTAAAACATAGAGAGACTAGCGTTATCATCATGTCGGTCTACCATTACCCACCAAAATGAAGAGTAGAGGTTGTGTACTTGAGACTCACAGGGAGCTAACAGAGCAACTATGAAGGACCGAGAAGGCGACCAGAGGGGGGGGGGGGGTGAATGGGAGCCAATCAAAATTCTCCAAGAGAACTTGGCCTATATCCCAAAAACAACCCGAGCCAACCTCCGAACCGATCACCAAGACTACACACACCAACTCGTGGTATACTAGCCCTAGGAATAATCATCCACAGCAAGGAAACACAGCGGAAACAAAATGGGAAGAAGCAATGCTCAACAGTTCAGAACTGAGCACCCATCGGCAGTGTCGTTCCCTGCCATCGGCAGTGCCGGTCATATCCTTTGGTAGTGCCGGTGCGAGATACAGGCTCTCTGGAACCTACAGACAGGACCAATCGGCAGTGCCGGATCTGGTCATCGGCAGTGTCGGTCAACCCCCGATAGAATAGAAAAACGCTCGAGATCTTGTTAAAACTTCTCCAAAAACTAATCAAATGAACTCCAAACGATGCAATTTTTGGACCAGTGAATCCTCATCACATCACGACCCTAAACCTAGGAGATCATCTCTATTGGCTCAAGAAATCATCAAGAATTTCAGATCTTGTGCCAAGAACACAAAAAAGGGAAAACTTGAGAAATCCTTCAAATCAAAGGTGCTAGAGCTATTGCTCATCCTAGCAACAAGTTTCTCAAGAAATCCGGGCCAAAAACTCGTCCAAAAGTGAGGTCGAAAATCACCACAAAAATTGCTCCGAAAATAAGAAAAAGGGAATTTCGAGATTCAAATGAAGAGGGAAATCTTGAGCACGAAAATACTTCTCATATCATAGAAAGGTGCTTACAAGATCCGTAGGTACAAGGCTAGGAAGCCACCCTCTTCCTCCCACTATTTGGAAGAGCAAGAGATGTCTCTCACACACCCACTACTCTCCTCTAAAACATGAAGTCCTCTCCTAGCACTTTGAATAGAGTCCTAACACAAGGCTAATGGGAAGAGAGGCACCTCTCCCACTAGCCACACCTCCCCTTATATAGGCCTAGGGTCTATTGTCCACATGACCACTCTACCCTTGACCTAAATAACACACCCACCTACCACTGGGGGCATAACCGTCCATCTTTTTCCTCACCGCCCGAATGCCATCGGATGATTCATGTCTTTGCTACATCTCGAAGCAAGCTCCGTGATGGTGCCACGTGCACCACCAACCACCGCCACCGGTTTTGAGGCCCAAACCGGGAAACCGCCTTGCACGCTTCTCAAAGTGCGACTTCTCGATGTTGACGCGTGTTACCCTGTCCCGCAATCCTGACCACCGGCAAGTCTCTCACAGTCCCTATCCATGGGGCCCTCTTGTCACTTGCACTGGCATCCTGTTCGCCTTGACTTGGTCAACACGCCGTCTTCATCACCACCACGGTTTTGAGGCTCAACCACGAAATCGTCCATGCTTCTTGCCTCTCCATGTATACGGTGTGGATCACCCATGACTTCATGCGGCATCCCGATCGTCTCGCACCAAGTCCCCTACTTGTGCCCGATCCTCTCGCCATTGGCCGCCAAGTCGACTCCAGTGACCTACACAACATGAGACAAGCAAACACATTTCCCATCTCGTACAATATCACCAATATCTCCACCAACTGCAGTTAGTCATAACCATGATATGCAAACCCATGCAATCCCTGGATTCCCGCATTTCAACTCAAACACCAAATCCGCTCAAGTCAATTACTCATCACAAATATAGCAAACCATGGCACATATCCACATGGTTTCTCAATCTCCCCCTTGATGAGTACATTGACAGCACCAAATGCACACAGATTAGAGATTGAAATGCGAAGCCAAATAAGCACATCCAAATGGCCAAACCCAAAGAAAAGGTGAAAACAAGCCATCTAGCAAGTAGGGATCACAAAACCAAGAGTTGGTAGAGAAAGCGACTTGAGACGCAAAGAATGTGAAAAGCGCAAGAAAACGCTCAAGATCATGATATGCTCTCCCTCAAGTTGTGATAGGTTTCATGTAGTGCAAAATGGATCATATGAGTTTCTTAGCATTATTAGTGCATGACCTCAAAATTTTCTCCCTCTTTGGCAATGAACTCATCAAAGAGGCAAAAGAACAAGAAAAACATGCAATGCATGGAAATGCAAACCTAAAGAGCTTCAACAATTATGCAAACAAGCATTTAACTTTGCTAACCATAACCATAGTACCGTGAAGTGTAAAAGAAATAGCTCCCAATCATGCAAAGTTAAAAAATAGATTGCAAGGCATAAACACCATGAGCTATACAGGCTAAGCAGAAAGATTGACTAGCTTAGACAGAATCAAATTTTGCTTATCATGAGAAAATAAGCCACCACATGTGTAAGTACTCTCATCCAAGGCAAAACAAGCATCAAGTGAATCAAAAGATACTAGCCAGTCTCAATCTTAACTAGGGCAACAAGCATTCCTAGAAAATAAGCTTAACAAACACTCACATATGCAACAGAGACTCAGTTGATCAAGTGATTATTGTTTATCCTCATGTGTCCTCTTATCCATGCGGACGGTCGCACAACTGGGTACGGCAAACACCCCGAGGCTTCAAGTCACAATGTTTGGATTTAGCATTACAGAGTAATTCTTGATCAAAGCACTTAGTAGATTTTTCAGGATTATGCACAAGACAAAAGAGTATGCCTTTGCGGGAAAAGGAACACATGTTCCCACAATGTTACATCATGAGCTAAACATTTGCAAAGCCTTCCATTTCGCAAACAACAAGGTGCCAAAGCCAAGACATCCTCTTGACTAGCCTCAACGCAAGTTTCAACAAGGATAAAAGCAATTATACACATGGTGAGCAAGTTTTAGCAAGATTATATCATAAGGTTCACAAGAAGCTCAGTTTACCTTTAAGATTAGCAAGTTGCTCACATGATTTTATAATAGGCCATCTAGAAAATCTAAGCATGAGAGATTACCATCACATCCACACAACTTAGCTCAAGCTCAATCATAGCAAAGAGAAATGCAAGAAAGCATAAGAATCAAAGCTCACCTACCAATGCATATATTACATATGAGATGCAAAGCGAAAATGGTAAGATACATATATACAAGTGAACACCAACTCCCCCTCAAATGATGCCATACGGATGACAAACACCAAGTTCCCCCCGACGAAAAGCATGTCTCAAAGCATCTAGGGGCTTGGTGAGGATATCAGCTAGTTGGTTTTTGGTATCAATGTATATGAGCTCAACATCCCCCTTCTCAACATTGTCTCTCAGGAAGTGGAATCGCACATTGATGTGTTTCACCTTACCATGTTGGACTGGGTTTTTGGCCAAGCATATGGCACTGGAGTAATCACACATGAGTGGAACACCCTTAAAAGTTAACCCATAGTCTCACATGGTAGAAACAACCCATAGGATTTGTGAGCAGCAGCTAGCAGCAGCTACATACTCAGCCTCTATGGTGGATTGGTCAACACTTGACTGCTTACGAGAAGACCAATAGATCAAAGAGGTACCCAAGAAATGGCAAGTACCAGAAGTGCTCTTCCTATCAATTCTACACCTAGCAAAGTCCGCATCTGAATACCCAATGAGATCAAGAGATGAAGATACAGAGTACCAAAGACCAAACTCAAGGGTGTATTTGAGATACCTAAAGGTGCGCTTGACAGCCTTGCGATGAGTCACCCTTGGGGAAGCTTGAAAGTGAGCACAAAGACACACTGCAAAGTGTATGTCAGGTCTTGTCGCTGTCAGGTACAAGGGAGCCAATTATGCTCCTATACTCCCTTTGATCCACCGCTTCACAGTCTTCATCAGGGTCAAGAGCTGTTGTTGTGAACATTGGTGTAGACAACGGCTGCACATTGACCATGTCGAACTTCTTCAGGAGATCCTTCGTGTACTTGGCTTGATGTATGAAAGTGCCTTGCTTGCACTGCTTGCTTTGAAGCCCAAGAAAGAAGGTGAGCTCTCTCATCATCGACATCTGAAATTCACTTTCCATAGCTTCCTGAAATCTAGACACAAGAGCATGAGAGGAACCACCAAAGATGATATCATCCACGTAAATCTGAACCATTAGAAAGTCATTTGCTTTAGAGTGAACAAGGTTTTATCAACACACCCCATGACATACCCACGCTCTAGCAAGAAGGTCTTAAGCCTAGCATACCATGCCCTAGGTGCTTGCTTTAGCCCGTACAAAGCCTTCTGAAGCTTGTACACATGGTTTGGGTATTTGTGGTGCTCAAAGCTAGGGGGTTGCCTCACATACACTTCTTCCTCTATGAAACCATTTAGGAAGGCACTCTTGACATCCATTTGATAAAGTCTAATGCCCTTGGAGGCAGCAAATGCAAGCAAGATCCTAATGGCTTCTATGAGAGCAACAGGAGAAAAGGTCTCACCATACTCTAAGCCCTCCACTCTGCTAAAACTTTGAGCAACTAGCCTAGCCTTGTTTCTCACAACCTCATCCTCCTCCCTATGTTTGTTTTTGAACACCCACTTGGTTCCTATGACATTGACATTTTTGGGAGGCTCTACAAGGGTCCAGACTTTGTTTCTCTCAAAGTTTTCCAACTCCTCATGCATGGCATTAACCCAATGTTCATCAGATAGTGCGTGTCCAACATCTCGGGGTTCAAAGGTTGCAACAAAGAGAGAATTGGTAAAGCATGCAAGATGTGCAGACCTTGACCTTGTTGTCCTCTCATAGAGATTACCTATCATCTATTAGGGTGGATGTTGACGCTGAATATGGTGAGGAGCCTCTCTCCCAGAGTGGACCTCCCCCTCAACCATAGCTGGAGCTTGCTCAACAGCCGTTGAAGTCGATGTAGAAGCTTCTGGACCCTCAACTGGAGTAGTGGTAGCAGCAGGAACAAGCTCCGATAAGAGATGAAGTAAATCCTCCTCCTCATCATCAAAGCCCTGTAGGTCCTCTTCTATAAAGATGCTCTCCTTCATCTCCTTGTCACCTACAGACTCAATCACATTTCTTGTACAAGAGTTTGATTCATCAAAGTTTACATCACAGGATTCTACGATGGTGTTAGTCTCCAAATTCAAAACTCTGTAGGAATGACCATGAAGAGAGTAACCAAGAAAGATTCCATCGGAAGACCTTGACTCAAACTTATCAAGATTGCCACGCTTGAGAATAAAGCACTTGCAACCAAAGGCACGCAAATGAGAAACCGAGGGCTTTCTCCCAAAATGCATCTTATAAGAAGTCACATTAAGAATTGAGCGTAGGAAAATCCGATTCGAAACATAGCAAGCAGTGCTAATGGCCTCAACCCAGAACCGCCTCGGAGTCCTATGCTCATCGAGCATCGTCGGAGCCATCTCTACTAAAGTTATGTTCTTTCTTTCAACCACACCATTCTGCTGGGGAACACGAGGTGCTGAAAACTGATGCTCAATACCATGCTCACAGAAAGCTTCAAAGGAGGAGTTCTTGAACTCGGTGCCATTACCACTGCAAATTTCTTGTAATGCACCAGGGAGTTCCTTGAACAACCTGAAAGCTAAGCTCCAAAAGTGATGAAACACTTCATCCTTGCTCTCAAGAAAGTAGACCCAAGAGTAGCGAGAATAGTCATCAACAATCACAAGAACATACCACTTCCCACCCGCCGAACGAACCCGAGAAGGACCAATAGTGTCCATATGAAGCAACTCTCCAGGGCGTTCAGTCATCACCAAATTGATTGGTGGATGAGAAGCGGCAATCATTTTCCCATGATGACACGGAGCACAAACCAAATCCTTATCAAATTTGAGCTTAGGCAATCCTCGGATCAAACCTAGGCCACTCAAGCGACATAGCAAGTCAAAGCTCATGTGATCCAGTCTCCTATGACATTTCTAGAGCTTAGAAGAAGATTGAGCAAACAAGCACTTGTGAGAACCAGGAGAACCAGTGAAATCAGCCTGAAAAACTCTGCCAATACGAGAAATCCCACAAACCAAGGAACCACTCGAATCAAGAACACAAGAAGCATTCGACTTAAAGCGCACTTCCAAACCAACATCAAGAAGCTAAGAGACAGAGAGGAGATTATACTTGAGATACTCAACCAAACCAACATCCTTGAGAGTGAATTTTTCATTTACCTTTACCGCACCTCTTGCCTTCACTCTCCCTCTCTTGTCATCTCCAAAGGTCACATACTCCCGCTTCTTTGGGGGAGTGAGACTGGAGAACCACTTTGCAACTCTGGTCATGTGGCGCGAACACCAGGAGTCCATCAACCATTCTTTCTCCAAGCCTCCACCTGCTGCCTACAAAGAACGAGAAGGAAAAGTCGATGGCTTAGTGCTGGGGTTAGTCAAAAGAGATTTGGGAATCCAGCACTTAACCATACGACCGGTAGTAGTCATCACAGTTCTTTGCACATTGTCATTTGAACGAATAGGACGAGAACCACGATGGGGAAAACGTGGCCTGTCAAAGCGTCTCGACTCAAACCTTGGGTTGTGAGGATAGAAATCATCAATATGAAAGCCAAATCCACGCGAATGATGTTCACCATGATGGGGAAAATGTGGGGCACCAAAGCACTGCTGCGCAAAGCCTCTGTTTTGTGAATCAAAGCCATATGAGGAATGACCCTGTCCATGATAGGCACGAGAAAGAGAGCGAGGCTGAAAGTCAACAAAATCATCATACAAAGCATCCCTAGTCAACTCAGCTTGCTTCCTCTCAATCCTCTTACGCCTATAACAGAATTCATCCAAATGACCCTTGTGATCACAAAACATACAAATGTAGACACCCTTAGGATTAGGCTTGGTTTGCATTGCAGGTTTGGGTTTTGGCTTCTATGTTTGCTTTGGGTTGAAGGTGGGTTTTGGATTGGGTGGATAGTATGTGTCAGTGGGTTTGATGGTGTTTTCCTCATCCTTGTAGCTGGAGCTAGGTACAAACTTACCCACATTCTCACTCTCCTTGTCACACCTCTCAAATCCCAAGCCCAAGTTATAGGTTGACCTAGAAGCACTCTGCTTCACTCTTGCCAAATCACTCTCAATCTTTTCCTCACTCACTAGGGTTCTCTGGAGCCTAGAAACAAGATAGTCATTTTCCTGAACTAGGACTTTGTTTTCCTCCCTAGTGATTACTTGATTGTCCTTGAGGGTGACACACACATCACATGGATGTGGAAGAACATTCGAGCGAGTCTCATGAAGCAACGTGGACTCAAGCTCTTTGACTTTGATGGACTGAGCTTCCAACTCATTTGTGAGCTTGGGACACTTCTGACATGCACCCAAAAGAGTTGGTCTAGCTTTGAACTCATCAAGCTCCTTGAGGGCACTCTCAAGCTGACTGGCAACTTGAGCATGCACACTATCCCTCTGTGCAAGATCACTCATCATAACTTGACAAGACTCACACTCTACAACCATGTCATCCTTAACAAGCTTAGACCTAAGTGAAGCAATTTCAAAATCAGCACTCTCCAACTTAGACTTAAGCTCTCTACTCTCACGAACAACACTGTGAAGCTTATCATCTTGCAAAAGCAGAACATCGCGCAAATGATCAAGTTCAGAAGAGAGCTCATCAAGAGTGGGAGGTACCTCGCTTGTGTTGGAGTCGGATCCAGAGTCGGTGTCATGGTCATTCTATGCCATGAAGCAAAGCCCGGTGAAGTCATCCTTCCTCTTGACTCGTGGCTTTTCAACCTCCTCCTCCGAGCTTGTAAGGCCTTTGCTTGATGTGAGGTCAACATCGCTCAAGGCGGCAACGTAAGGCGCGTGCAATGGCCTTAGCGAACTTCTTGGAGTTCTTACCCTTCTTGTAGAAGCGGTTCTTCTTCTCCTTGAAGTCTTCAGTGTTGTTGTCACGGTACCCGGCCTTCTTCTTCTTCTTAGGACAATCAGCGATGAAGTGTCCTACGTCACTGCACTCAAAGCAGGTTCTTGAACCACCTCCTCTTCTCTCCTTCCGGTTGTTGTAGAACTTCCTGAACTTCCTTGTGAGCAAGGACAGCTCCTCATCAGGAATGCACTCCATCCATCAGAAGCTGCAACAAGAGAAGACAAAGCAAACTCCAAGGAAGACTTGTCAAGGGAGGGGTTAGTTTCATAAGAAGCATCACTGTGACTAACCTTCTGAGTGATAGAATGCAAAGCCATGCAAGAAGCAGGAATAGCAAGATTAGGACGAGATTTCCTAGATAGTCCATGAGATTTCAACTTGCTATACAGTTGCTCACAGTTCAAGGTGTTGAAGTCAGCTGTTTCTCCTAGAGAAGCAATTTTAACCCTCCAAACATTTTCATCATGTGAGTACAGTAGTTGCTTAGCTCTATCATTGTCATTGAACACAAGGGTACCACAAGCCCGCAAGTTGCACACAATTGCCTCAAACCTACGAAAAGTGTCATCTAGTGACTCGCTCGGTTTTTGAGCATAGGTTTGGTACTGTCTATTGTAAGAATCCTTATGTATAGACTTGACCTGGTTGGTACCCACATGGTAAGTGCAGAGCTTAACCCAAATAGCATGAGCACTGTCAAGGTGTGTAATCCTATCATGTTCACTCCTACCAAGTGCAAAGAGCAGAATATTGACAGCTTTGGAGTTGTTCTCATACTTGACTAACTCACCTGCAGAAGCAGTGTTCAGGTCTTATGGTATAGCATACTCTTGATCAACAATCTCCCAAATTGCACGTCCCTGACTTAGCAGATACGCCTTGGTCTGTGACTTCCAGTAAGGGAAGTCCTCTCCATCGAACATCCACAGCTTGATAGCACGCTTCTCCATATGAAGGTCAACTAGTGATCAAACCGGATCTGATACCAATTGAAGGACCGAGAAGGTGACCAGAGGGGGGGGGGTGAATGGGAGCCAATCAAAATTCTCCAAGAGAACTTGGCCTATATCCCAAACACAACCCGAGCCAACCTCCGAACCAATCACCAAGACTACACACACCAACTTGTGGTGTACTAGCCCTAGGAATAATCAACCACAACAAGGAAACACAGCGGAAACAAAAAGGGAAGAAGCAATGCTCAACAGTTTAGAACTGAGCACCCATCGGCAGTGCCGTTTCCTACCATCGGCAGTGTCGGTTGGTATCGGTAGTGCCGGTCACACCTATCGGCAGTGCCGATACGGGCCATTGGCAGTGCCAGTCATATCCTTCGGTTGTGCTGGTGCGGGATATAGGCTCTCTAGAACCTACAGACAGGACCAATCGGCAGTGCCGATCGACCCTCGACAGAATAGAAAAACACTCAGGATCTTGTCAAAACTTCTCCAAAAACTAATCAAACAAACTCCAAACGATGCGATTTTTGGACCAATGAATCCTCATCACATCACGACCCTAAACCTAGGAGATCATCTCAATTCACTTAAGAAATCATCATGAATTTCAGATCTTGTGCCAAGAACACCAAAAAGGGAAAACTTGAGAAATCCTTCAAATCAAAGGTGCTAGAGCTATTGATTCGATCAAGTATCCATAGAGGATTGTTCTAGCCCATCCTAGCAACAAGTTTCTCAATAAATCTAGGCCAAAACTCATCCAAAAGTGAGATAAAAAAATCACCACAAAAATTGCTCCGAAAATAAGAAAAAGGGAATTCTGGGATTCAAGTGAAGAGGAAAATCTTGAGCATGAAAATACTTCTCATATCATAGAAAGCTGCTTACAAGATCCATAGGTACAAGGCTAGGAAGCCACCCTCTTCCTCCCACTATTTGGAAGAGCAAGAGATGTCTCTCACACACCCACGACTCTCCTCTAAAACATGAAGTCCTCTCCTAGCACTTTGAATAGAGTCCTAACACAAGGCTAATGGGAAGAGAGGCACCTCTCCCACTAGCCACACCTCTCCTTATATAAGCCTAGGGTCTATTGTCCACATGACCACTCTACCCTTGACCTACATAACACACCCACCTACCACCGGGGGCATAACCGTCCATCCTTTTCCTCATCGCCCGAATGCCATCGGACGCTTCACGTCTTTGCTTCATCTCGAAGCAAGCTCCGTGATGGTGCCTCGTGCAACACCAACCATCGCCACCGGTTTTGAGGCCCAAACCGGGAAACCGCCTTGCACGCTTCTCAAAGTGCGACTTCTCGATGTCCACACGTGTCACCTTGTCCCGCGATCCTGACCACCGGCAAGTCTCTCCCAGTCCCTATCCATTGGGCCCCCTTGTCACTTGCACCGGCATCCTGTTTGCCTTGACCTGGTCAACACGTCGTCTTCATCACCACCATGGTTTTGAGGCTCAACCGTGAAACTGTCCGTGCTTCTTGCCTCTCCATGTGTACGGTGTGGATCACCGTTGACTTCACCCGGCATCCCGATCGTCTGGCCCCAAGTCCCCTAATTGTGCCCGATCCTCTCGCCGTTGACCGCCAAGTCGACTCCAGTGACCTACACATCTTGAGACAAGCAAACACATTTCCCATCTTCTACAATATCACCAATATCTCCACCAACTGCTGTTAGTCATAACCATGATATGCAAACTCATGCAATCCCTGGATACCCGCATTTCAACTCAAACACCAAATCCGCTCAAGTCAATTACTCATCACAAATATAGCAAACCATGGCACATATCCATATGGTTTCTCAAACTATTCATCAATTCCATAGGCAAGGTAGAGACCAAGTTCTGAATTTTATTTGGAAAGGGAAATCTTTTTGTTCTTTTTAGTTTTGCAAATTTTTATGGTTTTCCTTGAAAGCAAAATATTTTTGGGTTTTCTTAAATTTTATCAAAACTAGAAATCCTTTTGGATTTCTGTTTATAATATATAAAGGAAATAAAACAACTTAACTAAGAAAATAGGAAGAGAGGGTAGGACAATTGGCATACCTTACTTCACGTACCTCCCTAAGCTTAGGTCTTTGCAAGACTTAAGCTTGGATGACATTCACTACAGCGGTTGATAGTCGATGTTGAAGTGGCCGAACAGTTGATCGATCATGGAGAGGTTTGTCTGAAGTTGTTCCGATGTTTGTTGCTGCCATTCTTGCCTATCCCTTATGGCTGCTTGTATTTCTTGGATTCGTATGTTGGTCTCATAAGCGTTTGCAGCCAAGTATTGCATGTCACCTTCCAACTTCGAGAAGTTGTATGATGTGAATCGGGCAGAACGTGAAGTTCCTATGCCTCCATGGGGTTGATAGTAACTTCCCATCCCATAAGGATTGGATGGTTCAAACTCTTCATGGGATGAGATAGTATAGTGTGTTGATGAGCTAGTAAATTCAGGGTACTGTGGTTGCTCCCAATGGTATTGACAGCTTCCCGAAGCACCCGTTTGAGGAGCCCTTGCTCGTGGTCTATCCCCTGAAACACTATATCATGCACGCTGCACGGGAGCTTGTCAATTGTACAGAAAGTTCTTTTTACCAATGATTGTAAGCTCGGGGTTAGGCAACTCTATCTCTGCGTCTTGGGCTGGATAAAGCATGTAGAACCTATTGTTCTCTTCCTTGAAAAGATGGGCATGCCAAATGTGATCCTTCCCTAGCAAGGGAGCACTAGGGGGACGATCTATTCTAGCTCTATGGAGCGTGCCAACCTTTCTAGGAATTCTAGTGACAAAAGGTGTAAAAGTAATAAATCCATGTTGCTTAAATGCTAGAGTGAGCCAATGGTTGATGAGGAAGAAAGTGGGATTCGTTCTAATTTTCTTTATCACAGCATAAAGATAGGCTTTGTCCAAACTATTCACTGAACGTACATCACCCCGAGGGGTGAGGTAGTGAGTGATGAAATGGTGAATTACACGGAGCGAAGGGTTATGAATGTCGCTAGTGCGCTCCTGCCTTGTGACGGGACATCCTATCTTAGCCCAAAGTCCTTCAGGGGTGAAACCTTTAAGTTTATCAATGTCTACTACGGCCATACAGTCGAAACCAAGGTAAGTACTAATTTGTTTTAAGACTGTTCATAGGTTTGACCAAAAAGACGAAATGTGTAGAGAGTGCCTAATTTGTCTGATGGAGTGGTGAGGACTTTTAAGGTGCAAACGAATTCAATGGTAAGCCATTTGGAACCGTAATCATCAAGGTGGTAGAAATCATACCATCCCGTCGTGTTCAGTGCGTACTCAAAATCAGCGAAGACTCCGATTTGCTCGAGGAAGTTATGTTCGAACTTGCGCACGGATGTGAACTCGCAGTCCCAAATGGTGGTGAACTTGCTTCGCTCATCGTAATCATTGAACACCATATTCTCTTCACTCTCCATGAACTTGTCAAACTCTTCATTTTGCACACTTCACTCTGTTGGAGCTTCAGATATGGACATAGAGTCTGAGAGATAACTCAGAGCATGCCCATGTGAAGCTCTGGAGTGCTCTGCTTCCGAGCGCTCACTTGGTGTGCGCCTCCCACAGCTTGAGCTGCTGCTGCTGTTGCTGAACTTGGTGTAGAGGCCTCTCCAAATATTTGCCATTCCTGTAAAAGGGTTACTTGGACATAATACCCGAAGGATAGTATGATGATAATGGTCAGCGGTTAGTTGCTCGGTTAGTAATCCAAGTGTTAGTCGTTCGAACGCGCAAGGGTGACAACAAATTCTCTCTAGTTGGTTTTATTGCAGCACCTTTTATTGCTAAGTGCAAAGTGCACTTACTAGAGAGAACTAGTTGAGTGAGGAAAGGAGTGCAAAGGGAGAGAGTTTGTGAGGGGGAGAGGAAGTTTTTAGCCGAATGCTCTGAGTGGAGAACCAAAGGAGAGTGAGCCCTCTATTTATACGCTTAAGAGGAGCCTTGGGCGGGCAGTGTGGCCAGGCCGGCTGGCGGGCCATGCCGAGCGGAGACCCTTGCTGGGCGGCAGCCCATGCGAGCCGGCAGGGCATTTCCTCCCACTTGGGCGCATTATTGGTGACCACTTTGCTGGAATAGGTGCCATGTGAACTGCATGCCTCCATTATTCCAAAAAAAGTAGAGAGGATAGGGAGCAAGGAAGGATTGATGGGATGGCCAAAGTTAGAATTTTGCAATGAGCGTTCTGCCCTCTATAAAGCCTAGGTGAATAGAGTGGCAGGTGAGAGTGGATGATTAAGAGATGGAATAATTTGTGTGGCTCTCATTCACTTGTTTTTGGCAAATTGGGCTCTAGGTGAAAAAATTTCACAAGTGAAGAGGTGGCCACTCCTCATCCACTCATGGCCATCATTCTTGCTGCAAAAGGGCCAAGAATCCGAAGAAAAAATGTGCCGGGCGGCAGAAATGATCCAGTCGGGGGTCGTTTTTCATGAAAAATTATCTCCCGGGTGCTGAAATTTGACTGGGTTATTTCAGGCTGGGTTACAGCCCTGAATTAGCACCCGGATGGTCGTTTTTACATGAAAATGACCTCCCAGTGAGGAGACTTGGCCGAATCATCACCAATTTTTTTTTAAAAAAATCTAGTTTAATGGTTATAGATTTGGAATAAAAAAATCAACCTAATCTAATGGTATGTATAAGGGAAGGGGGATAAATATCGGTTATCTTTCGACGAGGGTTCGAATTTTACGTCTCAAACAAGACGTTCTCCACGTTCAATTCTTCATGGTGCCCGTCGTGGATGGAGAGTTTTCCACGATCGGTGCAATTTCCTTCTTCCGCCGAACTTGTTTGATTTTCTTTGGCTTGGCGACAACCTTTTTATTCATTTCTTGTGGCTCGTTCTTCTTCATGGGTGGCGGTGGTATGCTCTTAACTTTAACCGTAGGTGCACCCAATTTTGGTGGAATTGGATACACCTCAATTTTCTACACCATGTTAGGATTTTTGCCATAAAAGATGCGTACCTGATTGCATTGTTCCATTCGGGGCTTGAAGGCGAACTTTTCGTCGCGCCCATTAATGTTATGGTGGATTTCTCCAGCCCCAACATCAATGTTGGTGTTTGCAGTGCTAAGGAACGGCCTTCCTAGTATAAGAGGTGTCTTTACATCGGCCTCCATGTCTAGGACCACAAAGTCAACAGGAACTAGGGAGTTCCTTATCCTCACGGGTACGTCTTCCGTAATGCCCGCCGGGTAGCGGACTGATTGGTCGGTGAGCTGCAAGCACATTGCTGTAGGGGATAATGAATTGACATCAAGTTTGTCATACACTACCTTTGGCATGACGCTCACGCTCACCGCCAAGTCACAAAGGGCGTTGTTGAATTGTTGCCTTCCGATGGAACATGAGATGGTTGGGCATCCCGAATCTCGCTTCTTTTCTGGGAGGTAGTTCAAGATACGGCGCTGCACTCTTCGATTAATTTGACAATTTCTGTGGACGGCATAGGGAGTTTGTTGTTGAGGATGTCCTTTAGGTACTTGGAGTATGTAGGAACCTGCATAGCATCAAGTAGCGGTATGTTGACATATAATTTCTTTATTACCTCCACAAACTTCCCGAATTGTTCGTCCACAGTTGGCCTCCTCTGTCAAGAGGGGAATGGCAACACCGGGGTATCATAGAACTCATGTGGCGCCTTCTTGAGAGGTGCCTTTGCCTCCTCAACTTCCATTTCCTCCTCTCCTTCTGATTCTTCATCGGTTTCCCTGGTCTTCCCTGTAATGTTAGGATTTGGCGGATCCTGTGTGGATTTTCCCCCTCTAGTGGTGACCGCACTAACATTTTCTTTAAGGCTTGCTTCCGGCTGACCGGGGAGCTTGCCCGCGTTAGGCTTAACAATAGAAGTGGCCAGCTGAGTGATCTACGTTTCTAACATTTTGTTATGACTAAGTTGGTTTTCCAGAGAGGTATTGAAGGCTTCCATACGAGAATCTATGCTTTCTAGGACATTATCAGTAGCAATGAATTTCCTACTAATACTTTCATTGATTTTAGATTGTCCTAGAACAAGATCACGGAAGGAAGGTTCATTACTAGTAAAGTTTTCAGAGTTACCTATGTTCTTGTCAAAGGAGAAGTTTGGCTTGGACTCCCATCCGAAGTTGCTTGTACGGGGCCTAAACCCGTTGTTGTTGTTGAGGTAGTTCACTTCTTCTTCTTGAGTCTCTGGGCAGTGGCTTTCCATGTGTCCAAGGTTTCCACAGACTTCGCAAGTCATGTGAGAGTCCAAGGATTGGACAGTTTGCGGTCCGTCCATTTTCTTCAAAAGTTGATCCATTTTGATTGCTAACATGTCAATACCATCAACTTGGTGGACTCCCCTCATCTTGGGTTGCGGCTGGTTCTGTCTCTCATCATAGCCACTGTAGTTGGCGACCATCATTTCTATGAGAGTTTGAGCTTCTTTGACCTTCAGAGAGAAGAAAGAGCCTCCAGCGGCTGCATCTAGGTGCTCACGAGCAGGGTGATTGAGGCCATGGTAAAAGCTTTGAATCAGCAACCAATCTTGCATTCCGTGATGTGGGCATGCCAGAGTGTACTGTTGGAAGCGCTCCCATGCCTCAGGGATGCTTTCATCGGTTAGCTGTTGGAAACTTGAAATCTTGTTCCGCAGGGCATTGGTTTTGCCTAGCGGGAAGAACATGGCAAGGAAGGCGTTGGAGCACTTGTCCCATGTGGTGAGCTCTTCTTGATTGCTGTAGAACCACTGCTTCGCCTTCCCCAAGAGTGAAAATAGGAAAAGGCGAAGGCGAATGGCCTCAGGGGTCACATCCCACATGGTGAAAGTGCTGCACACTGCCAAAATCTGTTGGAGGTGGGCATTTGCATCTTCTGATGCCTTGCCACAGAAAGGACTGGCCAGAACCATGTTGATTAAGGCCGGTTTCAGATCATAGCTTCTGTTCCCCATGTTTGGGTTCGGACCGGTGCGGATGTTGTCTGTAGATGGGGCGGAGTAGTTACAGATCGTCTTTTCATCCATGATTGGTTGAGCGGACGGAGACGGGACTTGCAGCTGAGCTTGAGTGATCGGAGGTGCTGCCAGATCAAGAACGGGTGCTTCCAGAGAAAGTACGGGCCGAGGAGGGGTGAGTCATTGACGCACTCTCCTCAACAAAGCCTCCGGATCGTTGTGGTAGTTGTCTGGTAGGTCAAAACCAGTCATAAAGCATCCTGTTTACACCACAAATAAATAGAACAAGGGTAAGCCCGCTAAGGAAAGCGGTAACCTCCTCAATAGAAATATCAATGTTAAAATTCCGATATCTTAGCCTATTGCTTCCCCGGCAACGACGCCAGAAATGCTTGATGGCATTTCTTAACGTCGCATCAAGAATATAGCTATCCCTAGTACAACGCCAGAAATGATTTGATGTTTGTTATGCTTTAAGAGAAGAGTGAACCAATCCGTAAGCACACAGAACATCTATTGTAGCCTTTCACCCGGGAGTATTCCAAGGTATCGTATTTATTTTCCGCAGAAAAGCCAGGCATAAGAGTATCTTGGTTTAACAAAGATATAATTATAAGAATTATACAAACTGACCAAAGACGGGAGTAAGGATGCTCAATAATAATAGTAGGGGTAGCAGTGATACAGGAGAAATCCACAGTAAGATAGATGAGGAGATCGGTTAAGCTAGCCGGGAGGACAGCGAGTCTAAGTCTAGAATTCCTAAGATTATATCTTCCTATTATATCTAATTCAGGCGTCAAAATTCCTAGTTACTCGGGTTGAGTGCTTACACCAAATCCATGGTACAGCCTCGAGTCTTTCACCAATAAGTTTACTTCAGGGCACGACAACGATCCACTAATAGGGCCGGTAACTAACCTCATACACTAGTGGGAACATTACCGCTAGACAACCCTTCTTGAGACTTCCCAAATGTGGTGGAATACTAAATGGACGGACAGGGTTGTCACCACCTGCCACCTACCACACATCCCGTGGGGACGAATGCAAAACCAGCTAGCGTTAACTTAGGCACCATGCCTACGTTTTCACTAGATATTCTTCCGTTGGCCTAGCGGAAGAATAGCCGGGGAATAACCAAGTCTAAGTTCTATTCAAGAACTAAAGTTTATTAAATCCTAGCCGGGAATCCCGTAAACTATTCTTCAAAGTTCTTTCCAGATAATTGTAACTTGAGGAAATTGACTAAGTAAAGATAATTACTTGACAAGATATATAAAGGAAAAGATAATTATATTGATAAGGGATAAGTCTTACAAAAAGAGAAAAGATACAAGAGCTCATACCAAGACTCCGAGATGATTTTCAGAATCCCGAGCGATGCTCTCGACTAGATTCTAGCTCCCGACTAACTAACCTACTCTACTAGTAAGAAAAGTAGTGGGAAATGGACTCCAACGTGTTTCACTTGCTTCCTCTTCTTTTTCTGCCAAATTCCCCCTATATTTATAGGTTGTGGAGACTTGGCGGGTACTTCAAGGTGGAGGAGAGTCGGTGGGCAAAAATTACCCCGCCGGGCGGCCACGTGTGCCGGGCGGCCGGGCATGCCGGGCGGCATGCACCGCCGGGCGGCAGCCCAGGCCGGGCAGCCACAGGATTTGGTCGGTTTCCAACCGACTCGCTTCGGACGGCTCAGATCATGTCTTGATGGCAGTTCCTTGGTCGGTTTCCCTTGAAATCTCTGTTTTGGGGTCGGTAAGACTCATGGGCCTCATGGGCTGGTAACCCTGGGTGGCCAACCCAGGCCGGGCGGTAGGCTAGGCCGAGTGGCAAACCCTATCGGGCGGCAAGCCAAGGCCTGTGCTAGGCTGCAGCCCCTTTTGGGTGTCGACCCCCTCTTTTGACTTGTCCAAGTTATGCCACATGAATGCGTCCTTTATTTCTCCACTTCTACCCTCCTTAGTCCAGGAATGGAAAACGGCCTTGTTTTGTAGTGTTTTGCAGGGTTGGCAGGGTCGGGTGATCAGCCTCATGACGACTCTGTTTTGACCCATCGGATGGCTGATTTCAGCCTGATATGACCCTGTCGGCTGGGTTCTGATTTCAGTCATCACGACCCTGCCGGGCGCTGTATTTAGCCTCAGATGACCCTGTCGGCCTGCTGTTTTAAGGCAGAATCGGCCGACGGCCGAAACTCTTCATTGAACTTCTCATTGGTTGACCCATAGATGATATCATCCACATAGATTTGGCACACAAAGTGATCCTTTCCAACATGCCTCGTGAATACGGTGCTATCAATCCTTCCAATGGTGAATCCATTTTTGAGTAGAAAGTTCATCAAGTGTTCATACCATGCCCTTGGTGCTTGCTTGAGGACATAGAGAGCTTTCTTCAATTTGTATACATGTCTTGGATGTTTTAGGTCCTTAAACCCTGGGGTTATTCCACATAGACTTTCTCATTGATCTCTCCACTAAAGAAGGCACTCTTGACATCCATTTCAAAGAGCTTGAAGCCATTGTGTGATGCATAGGCAAGTAAGATCTGAATAGCTTCAAGACGGGCCATGGGAGCAAAGGTTTCTTCAAAGTCAATCCCCGCCACTTGAGAGTATCCCTTAGCCACTAGGCGAGCCTTGTTCTTGACAATTGCTCCTTTCTTATCTTGCTTGTTTTTGAAGACCCACTTGGTGCCAACCACATTATGATTCTTGGGCCTCCCAACCAATTTCCATACTTTGGATCTCTTGAAGTTGTTCAATTCTTCTTGCATGGCAATAACGCATTTGTGATCATCCATAGCTTCATCAATGGTAGTGAGCTCAATCATAGAGATGAAGGAGAAGTTCTCAATCTCAACATTAGCCTCATCCTCATTCTCTTCACTCACATAGTTGGGCTTGTATTGATTTCTCCTTGTCTTTATTCTAGGTAATTAAAAACCCTGCAAAATAAATTGTGAGCCAAATGAAATTTTATTATACAACATATGCCAAATAATTTCATAATTAGATTGGTAACAATAAAATAGAATTTTATGAATTTAGTGAGCATTTTACTTATTGTGGAAATACCCCTAATAATTGATTAAAGTCTAGGACCCTTTCAAAAATTGAATTTAATTACAAAAATCTCTAGAATAATTCTGACCAAATGGGTCCCACCAGAGCACCACAAATATCCCATAGGACCTTTGTGCAAAATCCCATAAATTTAGGAGCTTCCTAGCTATTTTATTTGGGAATATCTTTGACCAAGGAATTGTTTGCAAGAAATCTTATAGTCCAGGGGGCGCAGTGCAAAATCCCCTTCCTTCTCCCTCCACTGGCGCAGAGCTTCTCCTCCTACCGACGCCAGCACTTCGCTCGCCCTCCCCCGCACTCCAACCTCCCACCTCGGGACTCCTCGTGCTACAGCGCGCCTGCCATCCCTCTGCTCCTCCGCCCTGTCCTCTCAGCCGCAAAGTCGCCCAACGGCCTCCTCTCTTCCCCCTCTCCTCTGCACGCCATTGACTTGGCCGCCTGCAAAACCTTCAATTCTGCCCACCCTTCTCACTCTCGTCCCCAACTCACTACTTCCCCCTCTGCGCAACTTGAAAGTGCACCCGCGAACTCCCGAACTCATTCATTCTCTCGCTCCCTCTGCTCTCTCTCCCATTTCTTCTCTTCCCCTTCCCCATTATGCCATTGCAGAGCAAGCCGAGCTCGAGCTCGCATTGCCGTCGCTCCCCTACTTCCCAAGCCCAGCTGAGAGCACCCACGCACCCGTCCACTTCCCCTCTAGCTCCCCAGGACACTCAGTTGGCCACTCCCTGCGCGTGCTCACCCAATTCGAGGGAAAACCAAAGCAGGCAACTCCGGTGACCTCCTCCGCCGCCGCAAAAATCTCCAGTCTCTAGTACGTCTCCTCCCTCCCCTCCTCTTCCCGCGAGCACACAACCATTCCGCGAGCCCCTCTGACCTTGTGCCTCTCTAAATTCTGGTGCGAGCTAGGCATATTTCCATTTTTCCCCGGCCACCACCTTTGCTCCGACGAGTCCGACGCCGCCTCCACGATGAGCACTACTCTCCGGCACTTTCCGAGCCGATCCGACTCGATGTCGAGCCTCCTCAAGTCGCCATGAAGCTGTAGAAGCAAGCCCCGACTGATTTGCTACCTTATACCGTTCCCGTGACGCCGTCGAAGACTCCTTTCCGCCGCCCCTCGCCGCCGGCCACCTCCGGTGAGTCCCCGTCCTCGCGAACCCCACCAAGTCCTTCGCCTCAACGTGTGCGTCACGAGCGTAGTCCCGCGGCGAGCTTCCATCATGTTTAGACGCCGGCGACGAGCTTTGACCGCGCTCCGGCAGAGTCCTGGCGCTGCTGACCCCGTGCTGACTGGCACCTACTAGCGGCCGACGTGTCGCCCATATGGCATCGACGTGTCGCCAATGTGGCAACCCATAAAACCAGGAATACCAGGAAAAAGCTAGAAAATGCTTTAAACTTCCAAAACTCATAGTAAATCGAATATAAACCCAATGAGGCCCAAACAAATTTTGTTAGATTCATTTCGAAGTGCTCTATTTTAGTAAAATAATAAATCATTGTCTCTGTACATGTATTTTTACTAATGCATTAGTTTGTCTAAACACTAAACAATTCACCAGATATTCCTGGAACAGAATTAAATCCTGATTTTTGGCATGCTTAGTAAAAACATGATTATCTACCATCACTAATTTTGGTTTGGTAAAATATGAAATATTTTGTGCTCTGGAATTTATTTAGTGTTTCTACTTAAAGAAATGCTAGTAAATAATCTATAAATGTTATGCCCATAAAACTTGGTGAAAATATTTCTCATGAGTGTCTCTGTCCATAGTAAATCACACATGTCCAGAAATCTAAATTTATTTTACTAATTAATTTAATTGCTCATATCACTCAATTACCTTGTTTAATTACATAAAGAATATATATACCTAAAATCTTAATTAATAACCCAACTTCTCTGAAGCATATGGCTTCGAGAATATAAAACAATTTTTAATTCACATTAAAACACTATGTGCTTACATGTATCATATCATTGCCTTCAACGGTATTCTGATAATACCGTTAATTCAATTCTGTCATATAGGTAACGACAACTATGTGCTTACATGTATCATATCAGGAGCAAGAGGAAGACTTCCAGAAGGACGTTGACTCTCTAGAGCAAGAAGCTGTAGTTGCTAACACTTACATCGATCCAGGCAAGCCCCGATTTACATTCGCCTCTTTACAAAATTTTGCTAGTTTATATTAGTACTAGTGTCTATAATTAATATTGCATTAGGTCATAGGAGTTGATTGAAACCCACCTTACATGATATCCAACTGACCTATGCTACTATCTTTAAAACATGGTAGAATCGGTACTGTTATGCTATGCTCAGTAATCATTAAGTCTCGTTATAAAGTATTATTACTAAGGGATGAACTTGACCACTGGAACAGGAATTGTTAAAAGAAGTTTATTTTTATGTTATGACTGGGCAGGGATAATGCATGTGTAGGTTTGCAGCAACACATGGGTGTTGACTGTGGTAGCCCTGCCTTGTCGAACCTAGGACCCGTCCATGGTCTGCCCCTTGATCAAGTATTGAACAGTACCGAATGCATGCTAGCTTATGGGCACTAGTAAACCGATGTAGCATTAAAGGTCACTTGCATTGAGGACGGTTAAGGTGCATTGGTCATTGACCCTCCTGCTGTTGGAGTGGGCGGTTTAGACCATGAAGTACTGTTGGCAGAACGGCATGCCCACTCGATGTCATCACACCCGGGCTGAGGTGTAGGTGCTTTTCTTGCGAAAGGTTGCCACATACGACCTTAATTGGTGCGTATGTGTCGTGCATCTCGGGTTTTCCCAACCGGTGTAAATCGATTGCAATTGCTGTCCCTCGCAATAATGAGTACTACTTGGTCACCACACCAATCGTGTAGTTGCACCTAATATTATGGAATGGATTATGTTTCTTATTGATGATGATGATTAGTATTATTATTGCTCTTATGTCAGATTAACTATTTTATTACCCTTTTTTTCAACTAAAGTTATATTTCGGCTCAACCCATTTAAATTAACAATTAAAACATGATAGAACTAATAGGTTGCTTAGTGTGAGTCCTTTTAATCAAGCCACCTATTAGAGCCTTTGCATGTCTAGGTGTCCGACGGGTAAGTCTTGCTGAGTAATTAGTACTCAGGCTTTGTGCCATTGTTTTTTTTAGGTAATGAAGAAATAGAATTTCCTGTAGATGTGATGCCCTGGGACATGCAAGTCCCAGAGGGTTGGACTGCCCACTGGGAGTTTGACTCGCCGCCGTAGTGATGTTGCTTGTTGCTAGGGTGATGGTCCTTCGGGCATGGATCACCACCAGGCTGTACCATCGAGCGTAGTTCCTTTACGTATTTGCTTCCGTTGTTTCAAAACATTTATGAACTTATATTAATTCCGCTGCACTCTGAATCATCGCACTAATGTAATATTCAACTGATATTTGGACCAATTTTGTATTATCAAGTGTCTGCGCTATCAGCACCGTCGGGACCTCGAACCTCCGGGAAGGGGTGCCACAGCTGGTATCGGAGCCGTGGTCCATGATAATACAACAAATAAATTATATTTTCAAAAACTACGACATTTGCGAGTAAGGATACGTTAGTATTGCCCATGTAGATAATAGGGTGGTGACAAAGCTAACCTGGGTTATGATTATTTATATTACTTGCATCTATGGCTTCTTCAAACGAAGGTACGTGCGTGCTTAACCGACACGCGTGATATCAGTCTCTGTGCTCGCAGGCGGATACCAGACTCTGTTGGCTCATGACTTATCACGGGGTGATCTTTTTCCATGGATCGTTACTAGAAGAATTGTGCTTATTTTTGTAGTTTCTTTTGAATTTGATGTATTGTTTCTGCAGTGGATCTTCTACAGGAATACTAACGCCGTTAGTATAACACTTAGATTGACTTACATGTTGAGTGCAGGTCGTCACCAAATATTTGTGCTGCTAAGTAGCGGCAAAATATGCGTTGTGTTGTGAGGAACGATAGGATCATAAAATGAAAATTTTGCATCATGCATCCCAATATAACTAAACTAAAATTTGGTTCTCTCCTTGCTCACCAACCTCTGAATAAAAATATTCATAAGTATTAATTTACTCAATCAAATAAGGCATAAAAATACTTTTCAAAAAGGTCTCAACATCCCCTGTCACCTTGAATTGAAATTAAAATTCGATCATAACAGTAACAACCTCAAAAATAGAGAACAAGTACAATCTGTCAACTCACTGTTTTCAGCATGCCCCTGAACTTAAAAATTTCATAACTAAAGCTGTACTTCGAATTTGCAAGAGTTTAAACCCAATCTGGAAAGCCCTTGAAGTCTATTTTCATCTCTAAAATGTTTCATAATTTTGTTGTTTTCCCTCTGTCCAGTAGAGCCAAAACACTCAGCCTCTGTCATTCTGAAACAAAATCTGCCAACCTGAACTTGCAAAATTCATAAGTCCAGATTTACTTGGAATTTTTGAGAATATAAACACAATCTGGAAAGATATGAAAGTGAGGCATAACCTGGTTCCAACCCCCAATTTTTGAGACCTTGTTTTCTGTTCAAAATACCCACTTTTCTGACTATAGTACAGTCAAGGCAAAATCCATTTTAAAACCCATCGCCACCATGATCCTATGCTGCCCTTAATATAGTATTATGGCTTATCCGCTTTTGCCTTATGCACAAACTTGTGCCGGCATCTGGATGTGTTTCATGCCGTACTTCGACTTTTTGAAGTCGAAAAACAAGCTAAGGATGAGGAAATTGCAGAACTGAACCAACAAATTCAAGCAAAGAATGAAGAGATGGATGCAATTATAGAAGAACGTGACCAAGCCTTGCTGGATGCAGCAGATCTTGAGCATGACATGATTGAGGCTCAAGATGACTTGGACACATTCAAGGTTGCCCACCTTCCTATTGAAGGAAATTGGGACGAGATCATCATGGAGTATCAAGAACAAGAGGATGTAGAGATGGCGCCGGTCGGTATTAATGAGGTGGAAATGATGGATCTAGAAGAACCAGAAGAGCCTATGGAACCAGAAGAACCAGAAGAGCCGGAAGACATAGACCAGGAGTAGATGGATCGCTCCTGGTTCGATGTAGGAGTGTGAATCTTGCATTATGAGTCTGCAATACCGTAGCTAGGCGTTGGCACATATGTGTAAGAAGTGGTGTGATAGTGTCCTTTTAACAACCATGTAGTCTGAATTGAGTTAATGAAGATGGTTGTTACTTGTGAAATTTATCGGTGCCTCTTACAAATTTATATTCTTGCACATGTGTTTTTATGGATTATTTTGAGGAATAACTAACGTGCAACCGTATAAATTGCAGCATGGTGCGTACTCGGAATCAGGATGACCCTGAAAGCTCTTAGCAAGGAGCTAATGCTGAGCCCTCACTAGCTGAGGTATTGGCTGCTGCACTCAACTGGCAGCAAAATGACTCTGAGATTCTTCAACGGCTAGTGGATTTCACGTCCCATCTAGCTGGACAGGGAGGCCACCGTAACAACAACAATCAGCCTTGACAGAGCACCTACTCAGATTTGCTAGGCACGCACCCGCCAACCTTCGAGCGTGCCAGAGAACCTCTGGATGCCGATCACTGGCTATGCCATACCGAGTCGAAGTTCGGTCTGCTGGAATGCATCGAGCACCAGAAGGTGCTGTTCAACGCCCAACAACTCCAGGGCTCTGCTAGCACCTGGTGGGCAAACTATGAAGCTTCTTTGCCCGCTGGACGCTGTGTTGAATGGAATGAGTTCAAGACTGCATTTCATGCTCATTTCATCCTAGCTAGCCTCATGCAGAGGAAATTCCTGGAATTTATGGATCTGAAACAAGGAGGGAGGAATGTCCTCTAATATTCTGAAGCTTTTAATCATCTAGCTCAGTATGCTACTGAGTATGTTAATACTAAGGATAAAAAGAGATATGCATTTCTGCGTGGTATGAATGCCACACTTAAGGAGCATCTGACTTGGTAGACCACCGGCACGTACAATGACTTGGTCATTGCTGCTATTGTCCAGAAAGGCGCTATATGCCAAGTTGAAGAGGAAGATCGCAAGAGAAAGGCCCCTGTTAGTGCCTCTGCTGCCCCACAGGCGAAGCACCACTTGGTTTACACTTCACCTACCGGACAACGTTTCCGGGCATCTCCGCAGTAGCAATATCAACGACAATATGGTCAGAACTACTCGAGGCCACCACAGCAACAGAACTTTCCACCCTGTGCACCGTACCAACAGCAGAACACTCAGTACCGTGCACCATACCAGCAACAAGGGAATCAGACTGCTCATGCCCCACAGCCTACTGATTGTGGAAGCAGTAATCCGTGCTACAACTACGGTCGTACTGGCCACTTTGCCAAGAACTGCACTGCACCGAGGCGCAACAACAACAACCACAACAGCAACCAGTGTTAGAACCAGAGCAGGAATGTGAATGCACCATCTCGTGGTGCCCAAGTGAACTACACCAATGCTGAAGATATTCCTCAGGGCGAACCCGTGCTAACCGGTACACTCTTGCTCTATCACCAGCCTGTCCTTGCACTTTTTGATCCTGGTGCTACGCATAACTTCATTCGCAAAGCTTGTGTGCAAAAACATAAACTCCACACCACCGTCATAAATAGATGCTACACCGTCCGCTCTCCTGCTGGACAAATTTTTGCTAACGAGGTAGTGTGTAAGGCTCCACTAGAAATTAATCAAAAGATCTACCCCACTAATTTCATCATGCTCAAGGACCAAGAGATCAACCTGATCATAGGTATGATCTGGATGAAAACCCATAGAGTCATGCTAGATATTGAGCCTCGCACCGTTCACATCAACTCTCCCCTACATGGAAAGGACACACTTTCTCTAAATGCCAAATCATCGAAAGCCTTGGTTGTCCATCACTTGGAAGGGCAATCACTCGAGAGTATTCCCGTCGTTCGTGAGTATCTGGACGTGTTTCCCTAGGACATCTCTGGTCTACCGCCTGACTATGATGTGGAATTTAAGATAGAGCTACAGCCAGGAACTTCTCCGATATCCTGTCGCCCGTATAAAATGGCCCCGAATGAGCTGGCTGAGTTGAAAAAGCAATTGAATGAGTTATTGGAAAAGGGATTCATTTGCCCAAGAACTTCACCTTGGGGCTGCCCTACTATTTTTGTGAAGAAGAAGGACAAGTCCTTGCACCTTGTCGTTGACTATCGGCCTCTTTACGAAGTTACCATCAATAACAAATACCCATTACCCCGTATAGATATCCTCTTCGACCAATTGGTTGGTCCTAAGGTCTTTTCAAAGATTGACCTCCATTCGGGCCATCATCAAATCAAGATCAGAGCCGAAGACATTCCAAAGACTGCCTTCTCTACTAGATATGGATCGTTTGAGTATCTAGTAATGTCATTCGGATTGACAAATGCCCCTGCCCATTTCATGTACCTCATGAATTTGGTATTCATGCCTGAGTTGGACAAATTTGTGGTAGTATTCATTGATGACATCCTCATCAATTCTAAGTCCAAGGAAGAGCATGCTAAACATCTTCGCATTGTTCTTCAACGCCTCCGAGATCACAAGCTATATGCAAAATTCAGCAAGTGTGAATTTTGGTTGGACGTGTGCCATTTCTTGTTCACATAGTCTCTACGGAAGGTATCTCGATGGATCCTAGCAAAGTTCAAGATGTGTTAGATTGGAAGTCACCAAAGATGGCTCATCAAGTACGCAGTTTCCTCGAGCTTGCTGGATATTATCGTAGGTTCATTCCAAATTTTTCTCGGCTGACCAAACCCATCAGGGAGCTGTTGAAAAAGGATAAGAAATTTAATTGGAACAACAGTTGTGAAGAAGCATTTCAAGCATTGAAGAAATTATTGACCACTGCCCCAGTACTGGCTCAACCAGACATTATCAAGCCGTTCGACGTGTATTATGATGCATCTGGGACAGGACTTGGATGTGTGCTCATGTAGGAAGGTCATGTCATTGCCTATGCATCACGACAATTATGAAAGCATGAAGAGCACTATCCAACTCATGATTTGGAATTAGCTGCAGTTGTACTTGCACTAAAAATATGGAGGCATTATTTGCTCGGAAACTTAGTGCACATCTACACGGATCATAAGAGCTTGAAATATATTTTCACTCAAATCGATCTGAACATGAGGCAACATCGGTAGCTAGAACTAATCAAGGATTATAACCTGGAGATTCATTATCATCCGGGCAAGGCCAATGTAGTTGCCGATGCATTGAGTAGGAAGGTACACTGCCATCACCTAGTACTAGAATATCAAAACAACGAGAACCATGTCACTGCTTCAGAACCCAGCCTTCACGTTTTGCCTACCATATTGATTAGCAACATTAGTGTACATTCTACTATTCGTGAAGAAATCATTGCTGCACAGAAAAATGACATTGGTATGAATCATATCCGTCAAAACATTAAGAAGGGTAAAGCAAAATGCTTCACTCAAGACTCTGACGGTACCCTATGGTTCAATAACTGTTTGGTAGTACCAAAAGACTTTGAACTTAGATGGAAAATCTTGAATGAAGCACATCACTCCAAGTATTCCATCCATCCGGGTAGTAATAAAATGTACCAAGATCTGAAGAAGAATTTTTGGTGGACAAGAATGAAGCGAGAAGTGGCTCGATATGTTGCAGAATGTGATACTTGTCAAAGAGTTAAGGCTGACCATTTGAAACAAGCCGGATTGCTTCAACTATTGAGTATTTCCGCCTGGAAATGGAAGGACATCAGCATGGACTTTATTGTTGGCCTACCTCTCACTTCGCGTAAGCATGATTCTGTTTGGGTCATTGTGGACCGACTCATCCAATCTGCTCACTTCTTGCCGGTTAACAATAGATACAGCATATGGCAATACGCATAGCTATACATTGCAAGAATTCTGTGTCGTCATGGAGCACCCAAGACCATCATCTCAGATCATGGTTTATAGTTTGTCGCTCATTTCTGGGAACAGCTGCATGCATCTTTGGGTACAGGTTTAATTCGTAGTTCCGCTTACCATCCCGCTACCGATGGACAAACAGGGTGTGCCAACCAAATTTTGAAAGATATGCTTAGAGCATGTGTTTTAATGCATGGTGGTAATTGGGATGAGTACTTACCATATGCCAAATTCTCGTATAACAACAGTTACCAGGAGAGTGTGAAAATGTCACCATTTGAAGCACTCCATGGTTGTAGTTGTAGAGCACCGATAAACTAGTCTGAATCTGGAGAAAGGGTAACCTTTGGTCCTGATCTTGTCAAAGATGCAGAAGAAAAAGTTTGTACCATTCAGGCAAATCTTAAGGCTGCCAAATGCCACCAAGAGAAGTACGCAAACCGACAACGTGGACCACTATATTTCAATAAGGGTAACTACGTCTATCTTCGAGTGTCACCTATGAAGGGTATCCAACGGTTTGGAGTCAAAGGAAAGTTAGCTCCCCGTTATATTGGGCCACTCCAAATTTTGGAACGATGTGGAAAGGTAGCCTACAAGCTGGAGTTACCCGCTAATCTATCTGGAGTTCATCACACCTTTCACGTCTCTCAACTAAAGCAGTGTCTCAAACCATCCATTGACAAAGTCTTGGAAGAGTATGACCAACTCCAATCCAATCTCACATACTCCGAACAATCGATAAGGATCCTCGATGAGAAAGAGCACACAATCGGTAAGAGAACACTCAAATTCTATAAAGTTCAATGGGGTAATCACCCAGAAGATGAATCCACTTGGGAATCTGAAGAATTTCTGAGTACACATCACCCAAAATTTTGGTCATCATACACAGGTATGTTTTGACCACCGTACATCCCTCTAGTTTGCCTTATTCATAATCTCGGGATGAGATTTCTTTAAGGAGGGAGGGCTGTGACACCCCAGGCGTCTCACTTCTATCAAACAAACAAGAAAGAGCAAATCATGAACAATATAGCATGAAATGATAAAGCCCAATTATTGCATTAATTCTAGGTAATTAAAAACCCTGCAAAACAAATTGTGAGCCAAATGAAATTTTATTACACAACATATGCCAAATAATTTCATAATCAGATTGGTAATAATAAAATAGAATTTTATGAATTTAGTGAGCATTTTACTAATTGTGGAAATACCCCAAATAATTAATTAAAGTCTAAGACCCTTTTAAAAATTGAATTTAATTACAAAAATCTCTAGAATAATTCTGACCAAATGGGTCCCACCAGAGCACCACAAATATCCCATAGGACCTTTGTACAAAATCCCATAAATTTAGGAGCTTCCTAGCTATTTTATTTGGGAATATCTTTGACCAGGGAATTGTTTGCAAGAAATCTAATAGTCCAGGGGCGCAGTGCAAAATCCCCTTCCTTCTCCCTCCACTGGCGCAGAGCTTCTCCTCCTGCTGACACCAACGCTCCGCTCGCCCTCCCCCGCACGCCAACCTCCCACCTCGGGACTCCTCGTGCTACAGCATGCCTGCCACCCCTCTGCTCCTCCGCCCCGTCCTCTCAGCCGTAAAGTCACCCAACGGCCTCCTCTCCTCCCCCTCTCCTCTACGCACCATTGACATGGTCGCCTGCAAAACCTTCAATTCTGCCCACCCTTCTCGCTCTCATCCCCCACACACTACTTCCCCCTCTGTGCAACTTGAAGGCGCACCCGCGAACTCCCGAACTCATTCATTCTCTCGCTCCCTCAGCTCTCTCTCCCATTTCTTCTCTTCCCCTTCCCCATTCTGCCATTGCAGAGCAAGCCGAGCTCGAGCTCGCATTGCCGTCGCTCCCCTGCTTCCCAAGCCCAGCAGAGAGCACCCACGCACCCGTCCACTTCCCCTCTAGCTCCCCAGGACACTCACTTGGCCACTCCCTGTGCGTGCTCACCCAATTCGAGGGAAAACCAAAGCAGGCAACTCCGGTGACCTCCTCCGCCGTGGCCAAAAATCTCCGGTCTCTGGTATATCTCCTCCCTCCCCTCCTCTTCGCACGAGCACACAACCATTCCACGAGCCCATCTGACCTTGTGCCTCTCTAAATCCTGGTGCAAGCTAGGCATATTTCCATTTTCCGCAGCCGCTGCCTCTGCTCCGATGAGTCCGACACCGCCTCCACGACGAGCACTACTCTCTGGCACTTCCCGAACCGATCCGACTCGATGCTGAGCCTCCCCGAGTCACCTCCTACCATTCCTGCGATGCTGCCAAAGACTCCTTTCTGCCGCCCCTTGCCGCCGGCCACCTCTGGTGAGTCCCCGTCCTCGCGAATGCCACCAAGTCCTTCGCCTCAAGGTGTGCGTCACGAGCGTAGTCCCGCGGCGAGCTTCCATCGTGCTTAGACGCCGGCGACGAGCTTTGACCGCGCTTCGGCATAGTGCCAGCGCTGCTGACCCTGTGCTGACTGGCGCCTATTGGCGGCCGACGTGTCGCCCACATGGCGTCGACGTGTCGCCTACGTGGCAACCCATAAAACCAGGAATACCAGGAAAAAGCTAGAAAATGCTTTAAACTTCCAAAACTCATAGTAAATCGAATATAAATCCAATGAGGCCCAAACAAATTTTGTTAGATTCATTTTGAAGTGCTCTATTTTAGTAAAATAATAAATCATTGTCTCTGTACATGTATTTTTACTAATGCATTAGTTTGTCAAAACACTAAACAATTCACCAGATATTCTAGGAACAGAATTAAATCCTGATTTTTGGCATGCTTAGTAAAAACAGGAATATCTACCATCACTAATTTTGGTTTGGTAAAATATAAAATATTTTGTGCTCTGGAATTTATTTAGTGTTTCTGCTTAAAGAAATGCTTGTAAATAATCTATAAATGTTTTGCCCATAAAACTTGGTGAAAATATTTCTCATGAGTGTCTCTGTCCATAGTAAATCACACATGTCCAGAAACCTAAATTTATTTTACTAATTAATTTAATTGCTCATATCACTCAGTTACCTTGTTTAATTACATAAAGAATATATATACCTAAAATCTTAATTAACAACCCAACTTCTCTGAAGCATATGGCTTCGAGAACATAAAATAATTTTTAATTGACATTACAACACTATGTGCTTACATGCATCAAATCATTGCATTCAACGGTATTCCGATAATACCGTTAATTCAATTTCGTCATATCGGTAACGACAACCAGGAGCAAGAGAAAGACTTCCAGAAGAACGTTGACTCTCCAGAGCAAGAAATTGTAGTTGCTAACACTAACATCGATCCAGGCAAGCCCTTGTTTACATTCGCCTCTTTACAAAATTTTGCTTGTTTATATTAATACTAGTGTCTATAATTAATGTTGCATTAGATCATAGGAGTTGATTGAAACCCATCTTGCATGATATCCAACTGACCTATGCTACTGTCTTTAGAACTTGGTAGAATCGGTACTGTTATGCTATGCTCAGTAATCACTAAGTCTCGTTAAAATAAGTTTATTTTTATATTATGACCGGGCAGGGATAATGCATGTGTAGGTTTGCAGCAACACATGGGTGTTGACTGTGGTAGCCATGCCTTGTCGAACCTAGGACCCGTCCGTGGTCGGCCCCTTGATCAAGTATTGAACAGTAAGAAATGCATGCTAGCTTATGGGCACTAGTAAACCGATGTAGCATTAAAGGTCACTTGCATAGAGGATGGTTAAGGTGCATTGGTCATTGACCCTCCTGCTGCTGGGGTGGGCGGTTCAAACCATGAAGTACTGTTGGCAGAACGGCATGCCCACTCGACGTCACCACACCCGGGCTGAGGTGTAGGTGCTTTTCTTGCGAAAGGTTGTCATATACGACCTTAATTGGTGCGTATGTGTCATGCATCTCGGCTTTTCCCAGCTGGCGTAAATCAATTGCAATTGTTGTCCCTCATAGTAATGAGTACCACTTGGTCACCGCGCCAATCGCGTAGTTGCACCTAATATTATGGAATGGATTATGTTGCTATTGATGATGACGATCAGTATTATTATTGCTCTTATGTCGTATTAACTTATTTATTATTTTATTACCCTTTTTTTGCAACTAAAGTTACTTTTTGGCTCAACCCATTTAAATTGACAATTAAAACATGATAGAACTAATAGGTTGCTTAGTGCGAGTCCTTTTGATCAAGCCACCTATTAGAGCCTTTGCATGTCTAGGTGTCTGACGGGTAAGTCTTGTTTACTAATTAGTACTCAGGCTTTGTGCCATTGTGTTTTTCAGGTAATGGAGAAATAGAATTACCTGTAGATGTGATGCCCTGGGACATGCAAGTCCCTGAGGGTTGGACTACCCACTGGGAGTCCGACTCGCCGCTGCAGTGATGTTGCTTGTTGCTAGGGTGATGGTCCTTCGGGAATGGATCACCACCAGGCTGTACCGTCGAGCATAGTTCCTTTACGTATTTGCTTCCACTGTTTTGAAACATTTATGAACTTGCATTAATTCCACTGCACTCTGAATCATCGTACTAATGTAGTATTCACCTTAAATTTGGACCAATGTTGTATTATCAAGTGTCTGTGCTATCATCACCGTCGGGACCTCGATCCTCCGGGAAGGGGCGCCACATAGCTCTCTTGATATATGAGTGTCTTGGATCCTAAGAGAGGTGGAGGAGTCACTCTTGTGCTTCCTTGTTTTGGACTTTGAGCTTGAGGTGGATGAGAGGTTATCTTGTGAAGAGCTAGGAGAAGTGGCTTGTGGTGAAGTATGTGGGGAGATTTGTGGCTCACTTCTCACATGAGTTACCTCATCATTTGGTGAGTGTACTCTCAATGAATCTTGGGAGGAGCTTGTGGGTTTATTTGTGGCATCTTGGGTTGTTTGTTGTACCTCAGAGGAGGGGGTTCGTGGAGGTGGTGGAGTGGAGGGCTCATCAATATCACCATCATTGACCTCATGGGGTAAAACCTCGCCCACGGGCATTCTTCTCAAGGCTTCCCTCATAGGCTCATCTCCAATGTTCACTTAATGAAATTCATCCTCCTTTTGGGACCCATTTGACTCATCAAATTGCACATCATAGGATTCTTCCACACATCCTGTTGCTGAGTTGTAGACCCTATAGGCTTTAGAAGTGCCGGAGTACCCAACAAGAATGCCTTCGTAAGTTCTACTTTCAAACTTCTCAGGCTTTCTCCTCTTCTTGAGAATGTAACACTTGCATCCAAAGACTCAAAAATAGGAAACAATGGGTTTCCGTCCACCAATAGCTCATATGGCGTCTTCTTCAACAACCGATGGAGATAGACATGATTAGAAGTGTAGCACGCCTTGTTGACTGCCTCCGCCCAAAACCTCTCATGAGTTCCATACTTATCCAACATGGCTTGAGCAAGAGTGATGAGCGTCTTGTTCTTCCTCTCCACTACTCCGTTTTGCTCAGGAGTATATGTAGCGGAGAATTCATTTTGATCCCTTTCTTTGTCACAATATTCCTCCAATGTGCTGTTTTTGAACTCCATCCCATTGTCACTCCTTATCTTCACAATGCTAGCATTGAACTCATTCTTTGCTCTTTTGGCAAACTTCCTGAAGATACCGCTGGCTTGAGATATGTCCACAAGAAAGGAGGTCCAAGTGTATCTCATGAAATCATCAACAATCACCAAGCAATATAGATTGCCTCCTAGACTCTTGCAGTGTGTCGGCCCAAACAAGTCCATGTGCAAGAGCTCTGGAGGGCGAGATGCAGACATGAATGACTTGGTGGGATGTGAAGATGCAACTTGTTTTCCTGCCTGACAAGCGCTGCACAGTCTATCATTCTCAAAGGTCACATCCTTGATTCCTTAAACTAGATTCCTCTTGACAATCTTCTTGAGATGATTCATTCCAACATGTGTCAGTCGTCTATGCCACAACCATCCCTTGGATGGCTTAGTGAATAGGCAAGTGCTTGGTGGTATATTGCTTGACTTGAAGTCTGTGACATACAAGTATCCATGCCTCACTCCATGGAATACTAGCCCGCTCTTGGCATTCTCAATCATTGCACCATGCTCATCAAATGTGCACTTGAAACCCATGTCATAGAGTTGACCAATAGACAGAAGGTTGACGTTGAGGCTTTCCACAAGAAAGACCTTGGAGAGATGGAGGTCATTTGTGATGGCCACCTTGCCCGAGCCTCTAACTCTCCCTTTTGAGTTATCCCCAAAAGTTACCTTCTCACTCTCTTTGTCTTCATCAATGGTGGTGAACATGGTTGGCTTCCCGGTCATGTGTTGAGTGCACCCACTATCATGAATCCAATGAGTGCCTCCACTCTTGTAGTTGACCCTGGTGGTAGCCATAAGACAAGTACTAGAGGAAGAGGGGTTACAATCCAAAGCATTCTTGATTGACTAGCACTAACCTCAAGGTGTTGAGCAATGAGACCATTCTCATATATAGGGATTCTTGCAATCCTATCCCGTAGTCTCCTCCTAATCAGATAGTGAGGAGCATGATACCTCCAATGTCCATGACCATCCCCCATTTGCACATTGTCAAGGTTAATGTAGTAATGGGGAGGATCATAGAGTCCAGTGATGTGCTCAAGCACATGTCCCACTTGAGAGTGGAGCACAAGTATCATCTCCATTGCTCTCTTGATTGAGAGCTCATGTCTCCTGTTGACTATCTCCTCAAGTAAGAAACCCCTCTCAGGATTTGTGATTTGTTGGAGGAGCTTATCAATCACCTCATGTGGTGCAATCCTCCGAAGTCCCCTGAAAGAGTTAATCCTACACACAAGATCATAAATGCTCAATAGATTCTCACACAGATTATCATTCGGATTTCTCACAAATTCACCAAGTTCAAAGAGGAGATCCTATTGGTGAGCTTGACGAAGATGCCAAAGATGATCTTGTGGTGGAGGGAGCGGAGGAGGTGGAGGCGCCGGAGCTGAAGTCACAAGATTGATCATCTTAAATGATCGAGCGAGCATTGTTGTTGGTGCTCCCCCTACACCAATGCTCAGTCCACTCGAAGTGCTTGGAGTAGAACTTGGAATGACACTTGAGGGAGAGCTTGACGAAGCGCATCATGATAATCTTGGTGAAGGTCTTGCTCCAAAGGGATTGTAGAAGGTGTTGCAAGGCAATCTCATGGAGGGATCAAAGAAGTTTGAGCTTGAAGCTACTCCTTCCCATTTGCTTGTAGATGCTTCATTGTTAGCTTTGGAAGTCCTCTCCCGGTCCAACTTGTGGTGATCTTCTCATCCTCAAGGAGCAGCTCAATCACGTTCTCGACGGAGAGACTCTTCTCCATGAGAAGGTCAAGGTGACATAGAAGAACTTGTTACTCGGGAGCAAGGAGAGAATCTTCTCAATTATCACAATCTTGGGAAGCTCGAAGGAAGTTGCTGCAATCTTGTCCACGATACCTCTAAGCAAATAAGAGAGTCAAGTAAGTCCTCATTTTCATTAGCATGAAAACCAAAGAACTCCTCAACAATAGAACTACTAGCATGATCAATAGGAGACTCACAAACATCATAAATGCTCGTAGAGCAAGCAAGATCAAGAGACACATCATTATCAATCATCATATTAGGCATACTAGTAGAGCAACCTATCAAGTCATTGCTAGAAGAATCTAGGCACTCACTAGTACAAGGCACATCCACACCATCATCACAATCATCATACACATGATTATCGGTAAAGGTATTGGCAAAGTCCACAAGAGTGTCCATCAACTCATCCGAAATTATGGCATTTAGGTAGCTTTTAAAGTGATCCTTCCATGAGCCATGACCCGACCTCAAATGAGATGATATCCCAACTCAATACGGTCACTACTCAAGGCGGTAAAGCCTTATAGTGAGCACTTGGCTCTGATACCACTTGAAAGGATCATAGTGACCGAGACGGGGGGGGGGGGGGGGTGAATCGGGAACTACCGTTATGTACCAATTTTGACTTTACAATACCGATACCACTCAAAGAAACTCCTACACAAGTCTAGTGGTGATTACGCTATCAATATAATCCTATGAAAGGATGGACAACCTATGCATTGTAGTGATCAAGCACACCAATACAACTCCTACTCATGCTAGTCATCAAATACGGAAGCTTAAGTACTACTAGCAAGCAAGGAGTCTAAAGATGCAAGTCTATAAGATAGTCAATTAGAACTAAGTGAGCACACAAGCATGATTAGCATGGTATGTAAATGCGAAAGGTAGTGCATCAAAGTAAGGAGAAGAGTAGGAGATGGCTCATGATTTTTTTCCCGAGGTCTCAAAAGGATGGTGCCTTCCCCTAATCCTCGTTGGACCACACCTGCCGGAGTCCCAGTCCCTCCCGCCACTAAGTGGAGTTCTCGCCCACGAGCCCGCAATCACTCCTAGAGTAAAGACATGGTGTGCGTCACCACTGCACAAAGCACAAGCTCGCTTGACTCCCAGAGTCGACACAGGTGCTCACTAGCGATGCCCCTTTCACCGGCGGGCTCAAACCGTGTACAAACGTGTGATGGCCTTCACAACCGATCATGATAGGCTCGATTACCGACACCTAACCGGTCTAGGTCTCACCAAAGACCAGGAGTAACAATCTAGATCACACCCTCAAGGACACCCTAGCCTTAGATGTGCAACATGCTCAACCTACTCTTCTCTAGCACTCTCAAGATATGCAATATCTCTTCCTAGTGCTCTCCTCTTTTCCTCTTGGACGTTACCAAATGCTCTCAGGTATTCCACTGGCCAAGAGAGGTCTCCAAATCCCCAGCAACGAAGTTATATAGGCTCCCAACCTCAAACTAGCCGTTGCTCCTTGAAATTGCTTTCCGGACATCTAGACCGGACTGTCCGGTCACTGCCTGACCGGACCATCCGGTCACTCTGGTAACAGCTCTCCCAGCCATTGGCTGCACTGTCTAGGCAAAATACTTGTACTGACCGAATTGTCCGGTCAATAGACTGGACCATCCGATCATTTCTCTCTCCAGTCCAGAAACATTTCGGCACCGAAGCTCCTCGCTGCTCTGAGTCAGTTATAGTGACCGGGCCGTCCGGTCACTAGACCGGACTGTTCGGTCTCTATGACTTCAGACACTGACAGCTTCCTCGCTGTAGCCTCCGGACAAAACCACATAGTGACCATACAGTCCGGTCTCCATTGACCCCTCTGTCTGGTCTCTATGTCCAGACGCCAAAACTTGTCATCGTCGCTTGACTTCGTTTCCTGGCCTCTCTGAACAGCTCCTTGGCTTCTCCACTATCACCTAGTGCTTGTGATTTCACCGAGCAACCTTGCACATCACCAACTAGACATGACCTAAGAGAATGACCTTTGATAGTCCGTTTTTCCTATGGACACAAAGCCCTAACAACTAGTCAAGTGTTCCAAACACTTGCACAACAGCTTGTTCTCCACTTTGATCGATCTTCATCAACCCTTGGACTCCATCAAGTTCACAAGCCTCCATGCTTATGGTCATTGTCATCCATCCCCAAGGACGCCGTAGACAATCATCATAAGATAGAAAAGATTTCCTACACGAACAACACTCGTGTACATATTAGTCACATTTCATGTTTGTCATGCATCACCAAAACACCATATCTTGGAGTGATCTCAATGGTCATGATCCTTACACTATCCCACCGCCCGACGAACCAACTTCGGCCCACCGACTCTACTTCACCATGTTCAGGATGTCTCGAGCGGGGTTGTCTAGCGATAGCATACCCATTACTAAAGAGGTTAGTTACTGACCCATATTAGTGGATTGTTTTCGTGCCCTGAAGTGAACAAAACATGAGCTGTTGAATCGCTAGTAAATGGTGGTAGCACTAGAAGCAACGCTTGATGCTTGTTTTGGAAATTTTAGAACATCATTACTTAGGAAATCCAACTTGACACGTTGTCCTCCCAACTAGTTGTACCTTTCTCTATAAAATTCCTATAATGTGGTCTTCTCTTGATGCGTCCACCATATTGCCCACACATTATCTTCATCCCCGCCATGGTTTGGTTGGTGATTTCCTTATAGACATAAGATTGTTAACTCTCGATACTCTTACGCCTTGCTTCCCTGAGGAGAAATACGATACCCTAGAATAGTCCCGAGTGAAATGCTACAATGGTGTTCCATGTGCTGGAGGAATTAACTAATTTTATCTTTGGAGCATAGCAAACACCAACACCTAGTGAGGCCCATCTTCTAAGATTGGTTCTCCATCGCCTTTCCTACGTCGGTAACCCTCTTAGTCCGGACTTACCAACCCTGGAACCGCCATTTAGTTCTTTATAAGGAAGGGAAGGGATTCACTCTCTCAACACTTCAAGGTAGAATCAGTACTTCACTTCCAAAAGGCTCAATGCCGCCAAAGCATTTAAAAAATAGGGAGACAGTGAGGAGGATTCCAGGACAAGAGGTTCGGGCCTGTCCAACTCCTTCTCCACACTTGTACCTTGACTGATGCTTGCCTTTTTAAGTAAGTATTTGTGATTCTTCTCTGGTAATTTAGATTCCTTTTAAAGTAAGTTTTAGTACTTAGTTGCTTTGCTCGCTCAGCGCTCAATTTAATTAGAGACCTTAGTCTTGGCCCATCGTACATAGAGATTAAGGGAGTAATCAAAAGCATAGACGTGGTGTCTAGGCCGTATATTGCCTTTGTTTATCGCATAGTCCACGAATTGCTAGAGATAGGCAGTGATGATAGTCCTATCTGTCCTTTGAAATCCTCCACATTTGGCTACGTAGTAGGCTCTTAGCTGAAATCGCACTATGGATGCAGGGGAAAACCGGATGCCCAATGCAAGCAGCTTAGTGTCAAACTTACTCTAAATAGGACTCTTTTACCAGTTAGAATCCTCTCTATCCGAGCCATAATTATCTCGGGGTCCTTGGATGACTAGAATAGAAGATTAGCACACACGTTCCCTGTGAATTCGATACCCGTGGAATACTTTAGAGGTGAAGTGCTACAACAGTATATGTGCGCTTGCGGACTTATCTGCATTCGTTAAAAATACAAACAAGCATTTCTGGCACCATTGTTGAGGAATGGTTGCTGTTAGTCTTCGAACCTAGTCGCCCTCCTATCTATTTATTTTTCTTTGTTTATTTCTTACCTCTTTTCTCTGATGGGGCAACCTACCATTTAAAATCTTTCTGCTACAAAGCGCAAGTTCTTCGAGCCACTGCCATCAACGGACCCAATTCTTTCATCTAGATTTGAACTTCGTCCTGGCTTTACAGCCATGGTTCGGGAACAATCCTTCTTTGGTTTAGATAGCGAAAATCTGTTTCATCATTTGCGAGAGTTCGAGCAATTGTGTTTATGCCTCACCATTAGAGAAATGACACAAGAAACTCTGTGGTGGAAATTATTTCCATTTTCCCTCCTGGAGAATGTGAAACAATGGTACACCCACACCATAGGGAGTGTGAATGGTGATTGGAATAAACTTCGAGATAAATTATGTCTCATGTTCTTTGCTATATCACGTATTGTCTCCCTGCGAAGACACATTATTGACTTTCAGCAATTTGAGAAGGAGTTTATAGGTGCAGCTTGGGCCAGGTTTGCCACATTAACCCATTCCGGCCTAGACATGTCTCTGCCCGATGATGTGTTGCTTCAACATTTTTGCATGGGTTTGAGCAAAGACTCTACCATGTACCTCGACATCACCGCTGGAGGTTTGTTCGTCCACAAGACGCTCGAGGAAGGATGAATTGTCTTAGACCTTATCCTAGAGAACACCTCTTTCGTAGCTGACTATAGAACACCCCTCTAGAAGGAAGCAACATCGAGCATTGCGGCCATCCCACTAGTCGAACCTAAGCCTAGCCTTTGCCTATCTGATGATGTGTCTAGTGAAACCTCAACCCACCAAGGGACAATGGAGGAATAAGCAATTCAACCTTTTGAGCTCCCTTTTCAATTCAAGGATGATCTTTTTGAAGATTATGGGAACTCCTCGAATTATAGCTATCATAAGAAGCCACCAATATTAGACTCAGCCCCTGACCCTGATGAGGAGGCATACCTCCTCGAGACGGTAAAGGAGCTTTTGGCTATTATGAGCAGTGAATGGTCAAGAGAAAGTGAGCTATCCATGGACCCAATCCAGATGTGCAAGCCAACCTTGACTCTACCCTGTTGAATTAGATGAGCCAAGGTGGACATCTTTACAGTCCCATAGTCTGTGCCAACATCATTTCTAATGCTTGCACTTTTGCCAGTCTATGTGATTTACCCATGGCACCGACCCACAAATTCCTCAAGGGATATGAAATTTTGCGAGAAGTGTCTGTATGGCACGAAGGCAACGATGCAATCCTTGATTCTGATGTGTTCGAATTCCCAAACTTTGACGTACTTATCGGGCATCCAATTGAGTAAATTTTCTCAAATGCTCGGGGGAAATAAATATTTTGTTCCGATCTCTAAATCCAGGAACACTATATCAGATATTTTCCGCGATGAGGAGCCAATTGAGGAAGTCAAGGCTGTCCTTCCCTTTGATTCTCCTAAATCTGCCCCCAAGCAATGAAGATTTCATTCAGGAGGAGGATAAAAACCAGGAAACTTTTGAACTTCCAAAGGAGGAGCCATCAAAACGACCCCCAATTGAGCTTAAAACCTTACCAGCCGACCTATGCTATGCTGTCCTTCACGGTGGTTTAGAAGCCCCTGTCATCATACGTGACAAGCTTTCAGACCAAGAAACCCAGAGCCTCATAGCCATTTTAGAAAAGCATCATGCCGTCATAGGCTACTCGCTCCAAGACCTTAAAGGGATTAGTCCTGCTCTTTGCGCCCATCGCATTCCCATTGACCCAGATAGTATGCAATCTAGGGAGCCTCAGCGTAGCCTCAACAATGTAATGCGAGAAGTAGTGAAGAAGGAGGTCTTGAAACTGTTGCACGCCAGGATTATTTACCTCGTGCCACATAGTGAGTGGGTTAGCCCGGTTCAAGTAGTGCCAAAGAAGGGAGGAATGACGGTGGTTCAAAATGAGAAAAATGAGTTGATCCCACAACGAGGCATCACAGGATGGAGAATGTGCATTGACTACCGGAACCTCAACAAGGCAACCAAGAAGGACCATGTGCCACTGCCCTTCATTGACAAGATGTTAGAGCACCTTCCAAACCACTCCTTCTTTATTTTCCTTGATGGTTACTCTTGTTACCATAAAATTCCCATCCATCCCGATGATCAAAGCAAGACCACGTTCACAAGTTCGTATGGAACATATGCATACCGGAGGATGTCATTTGGGCTTTGCAATGCCCTGGCATCCTTCCAAAGGTGCATGATGTCAATTTTCTCTGACATGATAGATGAAATCATGGAAGTCTTCATGGATGATTTCTCCTTCTATGGAAAAACCTTTGAATACAGGCATGAGAATTTAGAAAAGGTCTTATGTGACACCCCAGTGTCACTACATTCGTTTGATCACATAAATTGCACCTAATTCTGGTTCCTCAAGTCACAATTCAATTTTGTTGCAATTCAAATTATTTAAATTTGAATTCAAAGTGAAGTATGGATAGGTTATGAAGCAATTTAAAATTTTTCCATACAACTTGGTGCTGCCAAAAATATATGTGATAGGTATTGCCATAAAAGAAGAAATCTAGAAGAAATCCCACCTCAATCCATTTCCTGCTTAAGGAGAATTTGAAGAAAAACTGAGCTCCCTATTCATGGCGACCAAACCATGATTTCTTTAAATTCTTCATTTTGGGTGAGTTCGGAGTTTCCAATTCTCTCCTCAAGGCTGAGCGCATTCTGGACGCATGTCTCTAACTTGATCTTTCCCTTGTATTTGCCTCGAGGTCGTCGCCGTCCAAGTTTTCCCCTTCCGACGCCGTCGGCCACCATGGGAGCTCTACGATGACAGCTTCGTCCAGCTTTTCTCCATCGTCTCGGTGACTCCGCCGAGCTTCGCCGGAGTCCAGTGGTGCTTCCCGACCCCTTCGTTCTTCCCCTCGGTCTCCAAGTCGAGCTCACCGTCGCCGATCTTCTCTATTCCACCGCCGCTCGACGTTGACGTATCTCCGGTGAGCATCTCGCCTCGCGAACCCCGCCAGCGTGCTCCTCGTGTCGTGCTCTATGCTTGGGTGAGCATGGAGTCCAACTCCAGTGATCCCAGAGCCTGGTGACGAGCTCGAAAGCTGCTCCGGCAGCCACGCCGCCGCGCGAGCGTGCTCGGTTCAGTTCAAAAAATGAACTGATGGCAGTTTCATAAATAATGCGAAGTTCAAATAAAAATTCGAAAAATGCTTTAACCTTGTAAAATCCATATCTGGAGGTTTATAGCTCCAAAAATTGCAAAATAAATTTTGTTGGATTCCTTGTGATGAGTACTATGAATTTAACATGTTACTTTGCATGTTTTATATGAAAATGTTTGATGTATTAATTAATTAGTTTAAAGCTTAATAAATTCATATCTTTAGCTGTAGATTGGATAAATAGTAAATTAAATTGTTCTGGTCTTCCGTTGACTTGCTTAGTATGTATGATAAATTGATGACCCTAGTTTGTGGACATGAAATTAAATATGATTTTATCTCTGAAATGCTTGGAAATGCATTATAATAATTTCTATAAACATTTAGAGTTTATGCTTGTGCACAAAAATCATGCTTGTCATATTGCATCAGCATGAATTTTTGTAGGAATTTATCTATTGTTCATATTTCACTAGAATTTATTTAGTCTTAAATCTTGCTAAATGTATTATTAATTAATTTCTCATTATATCTTAGTGAAACATGGCAAATTTGCTGATCATGCCTATATCAATCATCTGTGGATCACTCATGTCCAGTAGCATATTTTTATATTACTAAATGAATTAATTTCATGTAATGTTTAAATAACCATATGTAAATGCAATAGGAAACTTTAATTGTAATTTCCTATTATTTGAGTTCCTAGCTCTGAAGCATATGGCTTCGAGAACAATGTTGAGGAACGAATTTTTACTGTTATACTCATTCTTCATGTGCAACACATTTTGTTGCATTATCTATGCCTTCACCTCGTTGACATATCGGTATTGTGATAGGGAACGTTGATGTGCCAGGGGATAATATTCAGAAGGTATCTTCGGATTTCTCAGCACAAGAAGATCCTAACTTCAGTACTAACTCTGTGGTTGTAGCCCAAGGCAAGCTCCGAAACATTTCCTTGTACTAATTTGTTTAATTCCAGTAATTAAATTGCTAGATGTGCATAGGTTGTTTGTGCATTAAGTTTAGGAGTTGAATGAAAACCTACCTGCATTTCTTGGAAATATCCTATTTTATTTTAGACATGGTATATAGGTACTGGTAGTTAATAGAGGAATTATTATACTTAGTTGTAGGTTGTACATTGTTATGATACTTGAAATATTAGGAACATGATTATAGTCACATGGTGAAGTAAGAATATTAAAATTTGGACTAAACGGGTCTGTATTGGAAAGGGCGAAGGCAAAGGGTGAAGGCAAAGTACCTGTGGTGGTTTTTGTCTCGCAAGGTGGCAATCCGTTTGGGTCAGCAACTAAAATTTGAGACATGGACAGGCCCCGTAGGTGAAAGGGCAAAGATCATGTGCCTTCAGAGGACATGGCTTGCAAGGCTGTAGCCCTGTCTGTGTCGACCTAGGACCCGTCCGTTGTCGGCCATGCTGAGCAAGTATTGAACTGTACCGAATGCATGCTAGTATATGGGAACTAGTAAACTGATATAGCATTGTCATATGCATGCTTGGACGATAACTTAAAATTCTTGGTCATGTGATCCAGTAGGAGTGGACAGATTCCCGACATTACCGTGGAATGGCTGCCCACTCGAGACTTTTAGATTCAGATCGACATGTATTATGACTTTGCGAAAAGTTGTCATACGCGTTCTTAAATGATGCGTATGCCATGTACTTCGGGTTTTCCCAGCTGGTGTAAAACAATTGCAATCGTTGTCCCTCGCAGTAATGAGTACCGCTTGTTCACTACGTCACATCGTAGTTTAAGAACCTCACTAATAACAATTAATGGAATGTTGGGATGAAGAATATTGAATTTTAGTGAATCTGAACTGAAGTTCTTTGTTACTTAATTAAATTTTCAGATTGCTTGTTGTACTTATTACTTTGACAAGCAAGTTATCATACACTATTATAGTTATTAGAAGGTTCACTAAATTTACTTTTATCCATCTCTGAGCCTAAGCATGTCTAGATTTAATATTTGTCGGGTAAGACTTGTTGAGCTTAGTAGCTCAGGCTTTGCCATGTTGTTGTTTTCTTTATTTCAGGTAATATCACTGATGCATATGATCTACCTATGGGTGTTCTTCCTTGGGATATGTCTATCCCTAAGGGATGGTCTACCCATTGGGAGACTGAGTAGCCACTGCTGTTGTGTGATGCTGGGTGATAATCCGTATGGGCTCAGATTTATCACACTTGCTACTATCGTCGAGTTGTAAATTGTAGACGTTTAATCATGTTATCTTCCACTGCTTTTAAAACTAAATATTGTAATATTTCCGCTGCACTTAAGTACTTACTCTGATGTATAATAAATAACACTCTTTTTACGTAATTTGAACTTGGTCGGTTGTTGTATTATCTTGTGTCTGCTTAATTAGCACCTCGGGAATTTCGGTCCAAGGGGGTTGTGGCAGCTGGTATCAGAGCTATGTTTCAGGATAATACAACAATTTAGACATATTTTGAAAATATGGTGTATACGGTGAGGATACGTTAGTATATGCCTAAATATTTAGTAAAGGTTAGAATGGTGATAAGCTAACGGGTTATGCTTGAGTTGGTTTGCTAATTGGATTTCGTTTTGACATTTATAGTCCGCTCGCAAGGACTGTGGCTTTGTGAGATGATTCTTTTCCATGAATCATTGCCAACATATTTTCTTTTTGGCTCCCGGAACAAGTGTTGGAGCATAGAGTTCGCTCACGAGGATTGTGGTTTCATGAGACGGTTTCTTCCATAAACCATGCCAATTTTTTATTGTAGAGGATGCTCATCATTATAGGTTTATGAGCATGGGTCCACTTGCGAGGATCGTAGTTTCGCAAGGCGGTTCGTTTCATGAACCGTTGCCAAGTAGTTTATAAACTGCTTATTTTCGTAGTTTTTTTTGAATTTGATGTAATCTTTCTGAAATGATCTCTTGTAGGTACACTAACCACATTAGAGTGTGTGTGTGTCAAAAACTTAGAATGTTTGCTCGTGAGTACCGGTCGTCACCAAAAATTACGAATACCGCAATGTGTCGGTATATGTGTTTATATATTTTCTTTTGAGTAAGGAACGGTTAGGATCAAAAAACAATTCACTTGCATTCATGGCATGGGCATTCTAATCCAATGCACTAAAATTTGATCTTACCTCTGTTTCACCTTCTCATTTTTTGTGTTCAAAGTATGAGCAAAATAATTTGTAAAGCTTGAAACCAATCTGCTAAACCAAAACTAGTTTGTTCACACTAAACTAATCTGTCCTGATTTTCAAAAATTCATAGATTTTTGGCCCTTTAGAATTTTGGAGCATATAAATACTTTCTGGAAAGAGCTGGAAATCCTCTTGATGTTCCATCTCTTGTCGAAATTTAATTCGGTTGATAAATGCTCCAGAACTGAAGATTTTGTAAATCGGTTCTCTGTTGATCAAAACCTGACAGATCAGAGGAAAAGTTTCATATCTTCTGACATGTTTATCCTAAATTTCTCTATGAGTAACCATTGGAAACATACTTTGAGGAGCTACAACTCTTTAGTTATGAGTTTTGCCTGATTCTGGATGCAATTTGGTCAGATTCGTTGAAAAAGTTCAATCTGATATTCTGCTCTTTGTTCAGACTGACAGAATAATGAGCTGATTGCAAAATTCATAACTCCAGTTTTATTTTGGCTAAATTGTTAAGAAAATATGAGTTGGAAAGATACTGAAGAAATCTTCGATTTAAAACTCAATTGTAAATTTAAATCTTTTCAACACAGGCTCCAGAATGCCAACTTTTACACCTTACACAATTCAGATCCGTATGATCCAGCATTACCTTAAGAATTTTACATCTTTATTTTCGTTGATGTGGTGAACATGTATGAGTACATTCTAGAAAGCTTATGAAGTACTCTATGTGAAGATGTTATGCATAATTTTTGACTTGACTCTAATATTTCCAGAATTGTGAAACTTTGACACCTTGTTCGATAGAAAGTAAAATTCTGTTCTTGTGCTAGTGACAAATTAATCGTTAGCACTCAATAAATTTTTGCCTTAAAAGTTTTTGGTTTTGTCATTCTAATAATATGATTGAACCATTCTTTTGTGTAGATGGATCCTCATATACACATTTTACATGATGGTTGGACTTACACCGAGGCTCTCCACCGTCCCGGTTTGCCGGCATTCTTATGGGGAATATTGCAAACTTTTGGGTACACTGAGCCACCTACATATGTTGGTAGGGAATACACTGATTTGCCTGGAGGTTCATGTACGGTGCATGTGTGCATTCCTCCTAAGCTCACCTATCCCTGCCATGATGGCTGGTTTGTGACAGCAGAGGGGTCCCATTTCTTTGGGACTTGGGAGATGGCTGCTCTTAAAGCCATCACCACTTTCTGTGAGAACAACACCGGCGTTGCTATAACGGTGTATTCTCTTTTGCCTGTGACAGACCCAGCCAATAACCACTTATGGCATCTCCGTATGTCGCTTGTTCAGGACATGTCAGCTATTACTTACAACCCATATGTGGCGATACCTTGTTACTATGCCACAGAGCTCTATACTGGTTGGCAGCGCCGTGAATCTGAAGTACGCCTATAGGTAGAGGGATTTCAGTTTGCTATTGAGCATGAGAGGGAGCATGTTGATGAGCAGCTCCAGCTTAATGCTACTCAGGCTGCACGTATCACTGAGCTTGAGCAGCAGTTAGTTGCTAGAGAGGAGCAGCTAGCGGAGGTTCAAGAACAGCTAGGACTTGCCCAAGAGGTTAATCATGATTTGCAAATTGATTTGGAGGATGCTCAGCATGATTTTGCGGAGTTACACCACTTAGGTGTACAACATCAGGTCCAGCATCACCCTCAGGTTATCCCTCCAGATAAGCTGATTTTGGGTAACCTTGCTGCGAATTCTACTACTCTTCCTCCCGCTATGGATGAGGACGATGACACGGATGTTGTTAGCAGCACCCTCACTCTTTAGATGAGAAACTAGATGGTTTTATGAGCTGTACTAGTATCGATGTAATTATGTGTATATCTTGTAGTAACCATGTAGTGCTGTTTGAACTCATCCTTGTATCATATCATGAAGTATGGTGAATGTATGATATCTAGTCTAACTTTGTAATGCTACAATCATATAAAATGTCAAAGAATGAATTGGGAGAACTCAAGAAACAAATTAAGGAGTTGCTGGACAAAGGTTATATACGCCCAAGTTCATCACCTTGGGGCTGCTCGGCAATGTTCGTAAAAAAGAAAGATGATAGCCTACGATTAGTGGTTGATTATTGGCCGTTAAATGAAGTCACCATCAAGAATAAATATCCTTTGCCCAGGATTGATATTTTATTCGATCAATTGATTGGTGCCAAAGTCTTTTCAAAGATTGATCTCCGATCAGGCTACCATCAAATAAAAATCAGAGAAGAGGATATTCCGAAGACCACATTCTCCACGAGATACGGACTTTATGAATATTTGGTTATGTCATTTGGATTGACCAACTCTCCAGCATACTTTATGTACTTGATGAATTCAGTATTTATGCCGGAGTTAGAAAAGTTTGTGGTGATCTTCATTGATGATATTCTTTTCTATTCCAAATCTAAAGAGGAACATGCGGAACATCTTCGCATCGTGCTTCAACGCTTGCGAGATCATAACGTATATGCTAAGTTCATCAAATATGAATTTTGGTTGACACAAGTACCATTTCTTGGTCATGTGGTTTCTGCCGAGGGCATCTCTGTTGACCTAGGAAAAGTACTAGATGTGTTAAATTGAAAACCTCCTCGAACCGTCACTCAAGTCCGCAGTTTCCTTGGACTAGCAGGATATTATCGACGGTTTATTCCAAATTTCTCTCGAGTTGCTAAACCTATTACTAAGCTGATGGAAAACAACATGACTTTTGCATGGACTCCACAATGTGAAGAAGTTTTTCAGAACTTGAAGAAATTACTTACCACTGCACCCGTTCTAGCTCAACCAGATATCACTAAATCCTTTGATGTTTATTATGATGCCTCTGTAACGGGATTGGGTTGTGTTTTAATGCAAGGAGGTTGAGTGATTGCTTATGCATCTTGGCAATTACGCAAGCATGAAAGACATTATCCAACTCATGACTTGGAATTAGCAGCGGTGCTTCTTGCACTAAAGATGTGACGACATTATTTATTGGGAAATTTATTGCATAACTATACCGATCACAAGAGCCTCAAATATATATTCACTCAATTAGATCTGAATATGCGTCAGCGCAGATGGCTTGGACTAATTAAGAATTATGACTTGGATATCCATTACCATCCTGGTAAGGCCAATGTCGTAGCCGATGCTTTAAGCCGAAAGGAACATTGCAATAATCTGAATTTATTGACTTGGGACAGCAGCAAGGACATTTCATCTACTGAACCAAGTGTTCATATTTTACCTGTGGTTGCTATACATAATTTAGCAATACATTCTACCATCAGAGATGAAGTAATTGTTGCCCAGAAAAAAAAGGCATGTCACACATCAGGAAAAATATCAAGGATGGAAAGGCTACGTGTTTCCGCCAAGATGAAAATGGTGTGTTATGGTTTAACAATCGCCTTGTTGTGCCAAAAAAATTTAAATTACGTCACAAGATTTTAGATGAAGCCCATCAATCCAAGTACTTCGTTCATCCTGGTAGCAACAAAATGTATCAAGGATTGAAGAAAAATTTTTTGTGGACACGAATGAAACGGAAAGTTGCCCGTTATGTCACGGAATGTGATACTTGTCAACATATCAAAGCTGATCACTTGAAGAAAGCTGGTTTATTACAATCACTAAGCATTCCAGCTTGGAAATGGGATGATATTAGTATGGATTTTATAGTGGGTCTTCCATTAACTACCTGTAAACATGATTCTATTTGGGTAATTGTGGACCGACTTACTAAATCAGCACATTTCATTCCAGTTAATACTCGATATGATATCAAGAAGTATGCTGAAATATACATCTCTCGAATTTTATGTTTATATGGAGTTCCAAAGACCATTATTTTAGATCGAGGTTCTCAGATTGTGACAACGTTCTGGGAACAAATTCATGCATCTTTGGGTACTCATTTAATTTGAGGCTCTGCATATTACCCTACCACTGATGGACAAACCGAGCGTGTGAACCAAATTTTGGAGGACATGCTTAGAGCTTGTGTTTTAGCACATGGTGGAAATTGGGATGATTATTTATCTCTCTTGGAATTTTCTTATAACAACAGTTATCAAGAAAGTATAGGTATGACTCCATTTGAAGCATTATATGGCCGTAGTTGTAGAACTCCTTTAAACTGGTCAGAAACGGGAGAAAGGGTTACCTTCGAACCTGATCTTGTGCAAAACGCTGAAGAAAAGGTTCAGATTATTCAGGCTAATCTAAAGGCTACAAAGCAACGACAAGAGATGTATGCTAATAAAAGATGTCGGCCTTTGATCTTTGAAAAGGGCGACCATGTATATCTGAAGGTATCACCTATGAAAGGTATTCAACGGTTTGGAGTCGAAGGAAAATTAGTTCCCCATTATATTGGTCCATTCCAAGTAATGGAACGATGTGGGAATGTGGCATATAAATTAAAGTTGCCCAAAAATCTTTCTGGTGTGCATGACACATTTCATGTCTCACAGTTGAAGAAATGCCTTAAACCACCCATAGATGTTATCTTGGATGATTATGAACATCTACAATCTGATTTGACTTATTCTGAGTATCCAATAAAAATCTTGGATGAAAAAGATCGAGTTACTCGAAAAAGAACAATCAAGTTTTATAAAATTCAATGGAACAATCATTCTGAAGATGAAGCAACTTGGGAATCTGCAGAGTTCCTAAATACCCATTATCCGGAATTTTTGCAGCAATTCTCAGGTAACAACTTTTGTATTTTCCTACCTCTAGTTCACTTTAAATCTCAGGACGAGATTTTCTTAAGGAGGGAGGGTTGTGACACCCTAGTGTCACTACATTCTTTTGATCACATAAATTGCACCTAATTCTGGTTCATCAAGTCACAATTCAAATTATTTAAATTTGAATTCAAAAAGAACTATGGATAGGTTATGAAGCAATTATTAAAATTTTTCCATACAACTTGGTGATGCCAAAAATATATGTGATAGGGACTGCCATAAAAGAATTTTAGGAATTTTCTCAGAATTCTATTCAAAGAGAAATACCCAATTAAATTCCTAGAAGTTTGAATTTTGTTCATATTCAAATATTTGGCAAATTCAAACCATTTGATTTTGAAACTGGACACCTGTCACATTGTGACCTACACATTTCAAACTTTCTATAAAAATTTTCCCATGTCAATTTAGAGTTTGGGACTATTTTAAATCAATTATTGAAGTTGTGGCCGAGTTAAAGTCTGGAAAATGCTAAAACCTTCTTACGGGTCCCACCGGTCAGCCACTCTTTTCTCTTCTCCTTCTCTTTCCCGCTGGCACCCGACGTCATGCACGCCGACACGCTCTCGCCCCCGTGTCATTGACCAGCTGACGGCCTCGGAGAACAAAACCCGGCGTCTCGGCACCATCGCCCACTCTCTCTCTCGCCCTCCCCGCCATTTCCTTGGCATCTCCATGCACCCACCTCTCTCTCGGCCTCGTTTCTTCCTCTGCTGCTCCGCCATTGCCGCCACTCTCTGGAACTTCACCCACGGTCAAACCAGTCCACCCAAGCTCGAGCCAAAGCTCAAGATGGAACCGTCGTGAGCTGAACAAAACTCCAGAAGAAATCCCACCTCAATCCATTTCCTGGTTAAGGAGAATTTGAAGAAAAACTGAGCTCCCTGTTCATGGCGACCAGTCCATGATTTCTTGAAATTCTTCATTTTGGGTGTGTTTGAAGTTTCCAATTCTCTCCTCAAGGCTGAGCGCATTCTAGACGCACGTCTCTAACTTGATCTTTCCCTTGTTTTTGCCTCGAGGTCATTGCCGTCCAAGTTTTCCCCTTCCGCCGCCGTCAGCCACCATGGGAGCTCCATGATGACAGCTTCGTCCGGCTTTTCTCCATCGCCTCGGTGACTCTGTCGAGCTTCGCTAGAGTCCAGTGGTGCTTCCCGACCCCTTCGTTCTTCCCCTCGGTCTCCAAGTCAAGCTCACACCGTCACCAATCTTCTATATTCCGCCACCGCTCGATGTCGACGTATCTCTGGTGAGCATCTCGCCTCGCGAACCCCGCCAGCGTGCTCCCCGTGTCATGCTCTACGCTTGGGTGAGCATGGAGTCCAACTCCGGTGATCCCAGAGCCCGGCGATGTGCTCCAAAGCCGCTCTGGCAGCCGCACCACCACGCAAGCGCGAGCGCGCACTCAGTTCAGTTCAAAAAATGAACTGATGGAAGTTTCGTAAATAAAGCGAAGTTCAAATAAAAATCCAGAAAATGCTTTAACCTTGTAAAATCCATATCTGGAGATTTATAGCTCCAAAAATTGCAAAATAAATTTTGTTGGATTCCTTGTGATGAGTACTATGCATTTAACATGTTACTTTGCATGTTTTATATGAAAATTTTTGATGTACTAATTAATTAGTTTAAACCTTAATAAATTCATATCTTTAGCTGTAGATTGGATAAAATAGTAAATTATATTGTTCTGGTCTTCCCTTGACTTGCTTGTTTGTATGATAAACTGATGACCCTAGTTTGTGGACATGAAATTAAATATGATTTTCTCTCTGAAATGCTTGGAAATGCATTATAATAATTTCTGTAAATATCTAGAGTTTATGCTTGTGCACAAAAATGATGCTTGTCATATTGCATCAGGATGAATTTTTGTAGGAATTTATCTGTTGTTCATATTTCACTATAATTTATTTAGTCTTAAATATTGCTAAATGTATTATTAATTAATTGCTCATTATATATTAGTGAAACTTGGCAAATTTGCTGATCAACAACAACAACAACAACAACAACAACAAAGCCTTTTTATCCCAAGCAAGTTGGGGTAGGCTAGAGATGAAACCCATGGGAACCCAAAAAAGAAGAGAATCACGGTTCCGGCACGTCTATTGCTAGTCTCCAAGCACTCCTATCTATAGCTAGCTCCTTAGGGATATCCCACGCCTTCAGGTCTCTCTTAACCGACTCGTCCCAAGTCAAGTTAGGTCGGCCTCTACCTCTCTTAACATTAGCATCTCTCTTTAGAACCCCACTACATACCGGCGCCTCCGGAGGTCTCCGTTGGACATGTCCGAACCATCTCAACCGATGTTGAACCAATTTCTCCTCGATAGGTGCCACTCCTATCCTGTCCCGGATATCTTCATTCCGTATTCGGTCTCTTCTTGTATGCCCGCAAAACCAACGCAACATACGCATCTCTGCTACACTTAGTTGTTGAACATGTCGTCTTTTCGTAGGCCAGCACTCAGCACCGTATAACATCGCCGGACGAATTGCCGTCCTATAGAATTTACCTTTTAGCTTTTGTGGCACCCTCTTGTCGCATAAGACGCCGGATGCTTGACGCCATTTCAACCAGCCGGCTGAAATTCTATGCCTAACATCTTCATCGATGTCACCGTCCTTTTGCAACATCGATCCTAAATAACGAAATGTATCCTTCTTGGCCACCAATTGTCCATTAAGGCTAACGTCTCCATCCTCATGTCTAGTCACGCTAAACTCGCACATCATATACTCGGTCTTGGCCCTACTAAGTCTGAAACCCTTGCACTCTAATGTGTGCCTCCACAGCTCCAACTTCCTATTAACCCCATCCCTACTCTTGTCAACTAACACCACATCATCAGCAAAGAGCATACACCAAGGGACATCACTCTGTATTTCTCGTGTGACCTCGTCCATCACTAAAGCAAATAAATAAGGGCTCAATGCTGATCCTTGGTGTAGTCCTATTTTAATCGGAAAGTCATTGGTATCGCCATCACATGTCCGAACACACGTCCTCGCGTCCCTGTACATATCCTTGATGAGGGTAATATACTTAGTTGGGACTTTGTGCTTCTCCAAGGCCCACCACATGACACTTCTTGGCACTTTGTCATATGCCTTCTCGAGGTCAATAAAGACCATGTGTAAGTCCTTCTTTTGCTCCCGATATCTCTCCATCAATTGTCGCAAATTTGCTGATCATACCTATATAAATCATCTGTGGATCGCTCATGTCCAGTAGCATATTTTTATGTTACTAAATAAATTAATTTCATGTAATGTTTAAACAACCATATGTATATGCCATAGGAAACTTTAATTGTAATTTCCTATTATTTGAGTTGCTAGCTCTGAAGCATATGGCTTCGAGAACAATGTTGAGGAACAAATTTTTACTGTTATACTCATTCTTCATGTGCATCACATTTTGTTGCATTATCTATGCATTCACCTCGTTGACATATCGGTATTGTGATAGGGAGCGTTGACATGCCAGGGGATAATATTCAGAAGCTATCCTCGGATTTCTCGGCATAAGAAGATCCTAACTTCAGTACTAACTCCGTGGTTGTAGCCCAAGGCAAGCCCCAGAACATTTCCTTGTATTAATTTGTTTTATTTCAGTAATTAAATTGCTAGATGTGCATAGGTTGTTTCTGCATTAAGTTTAGGAGTTGAATGAAAACCCACCTGCATTTCCTGGAAATATCCTATTTTATTTTAGACATGGTATAGAGGTACTTGTAGTTAATAGAGGAATTATTATACTTAGTTGTAGGTTGTACATTGTTATGGTACTTGAAATATTAGTAACATGATGATAGTCACATGGTGAAGTAAGAATATTAAAATTTGGACTAAACGAGTCTGTATTGGAAAGGGCGAAGGCAAAGGGCGAAGGCAAAGTACCTGTGGTGGTGATAGAACTTCCATCGGGGGTGACGGAACTTCCGTCGCCATGGAAGTACTGTCAAGTGACAGAACTTCTCACTACCCTTCCTCTAAACAATGAACAACTCGGATAACAAGGAGAAGGAAATACTAACTTGGTACAAGTGAAGCTAATACAATGTAAGCCTAGAAACTTGAATGAAAGACTAGCTACACAATCAACTATTGATACAAGCACACAATCAACAAGTGATACAAGCACAATAATATGAAAGAAATAAGCAAGCACAAATACAAGAGCGAGAAAGTAAAGAGAGACACAAGAGTTAACCCGAGGTTCAGCAACCACACTAAGTAGTCCCTATGTTCTCGTTGAGGAGCCACACAAAGTGGTCGGGTCTCTCTCAACCCTTTTCCCCGCCAAGCAATCACAAAGACCATGCTTGGATTTGTTTCTCCACTTGATTCTGTTCCTCCGAAGGCGAATCACACCTTCACAAATGTCCCCGACTCACCACACCAAGTTGGGAGCTCAAGGGCGATGCCTAGCCGTCTAGGAGTAACAAGCAAATCAAAACTTGATGGGGAGGGAAATATGTGCTCAGGCTTTTGAGTGGATGGATTCAATGTTTTTGTGGTTGGGTCTCTCTCACTTTGATTTGAATCTCAAGAACAAGCCTAGGAATGAGAGGGGAGAGCTCTAGCTGAAGAGTGAGTGAAATGGCAAGGAATCCAACCCTTCCCACGGGGGAAGTGGTACTCTATTTATAGAGGGAGCTCAAAAACTAGTCGTTACAGAAATTTCTGGGTCTGACGGAACTTCCATGGTTACCCATGGAACTTCCGTCAATTCAAACTTAGTTGTTGCACGCGCCTGGGAGAGAAGCCGGATGCTATGACGGAACTTCCGTGAAGGGGTGACGGAACTTCCATCACTCTCGGGTTAACAAGGATTGAGCTCACAGAACTTTCGTGAGAGCCACAGAAATTCTGATGACGGAACTTCTATCAGAGACTAGCGGAACTTCCATCACTCTCGGGAAGTCAGCAAGTAGGAACCCAACGCTGACGGAACTTCCGTCAGGAGGTGATGGAAATTCCGTCACCCTTGGGTAGGCAGGGAGAGGGAACCCGACGCTGATGGAACTTCCATGAGAGGGCTCATGGAACTTCCGTCACTCTCTGTTTGGCTTAGAAAAGAACTTGTTTTAAGGCTTGTTGGCTATACTTCTCACAAAAACTAGTTGGAGGCTTGAGCACACACAATTCCCTTCTTAACAAGTTTGTTTTACCCCTCTTTATAGTTTGGCATACCTATGACTCAAAATAAATAAAAGAACTGCTTATTGAAAAGCTTTTGAGTCCATATCCTTTCCTTTCTTTCTGGGAGTAAACAACAAATTGTAAATGACTAATTTTGATTATCTACACATATACTTCATAAACAAGTTAGCACACTTTTAATCTTTTGTCATCGTACACCAAAACCCACTAGGGGATCCTAGATGCATCTTCATTGACGACGAAGAAAATCTGGAACAAGTTGTGGTGCTGTATCATCTCGGGCTGCTGAACTTGTGTGCTAAGGATACGCTGAACAATAATGTTCATGTATCACAATAATGTTCATGTATCACGTGGTGTCTCTACCTCCAAGGACGAGGTCACTGCTGGTGGCAGTGATGTCCTCCTCCTCATCCTCCACATCGGAGGTGCTTATGTAACCATCATTGTCTATCACCACATATGCCCGCCTACTTGGGCAATCTTTCTGCATATGACCAAGTCCATGGCAGTGGTGGCACTGAATCCCTGTAGTGCACCCCGTCGAAGTAATAGAGGAGCCACTACTAGCTGGTACCTGCACAGAATTTTTACCTGACCGCATAGAAGGTGCAGGGGCTGATCTTGGTCCTGTAGAAACAATGCTAGTTCCCTTGGCAGCTGCTGGTGGGGGCGGCCGGAAGGATGGCTTGGGCAGCCCCAAAGTCCCCGTCGGTCGTGGAGGGTAGAAGTTCTTGGACTTGCTCTACTCCTTGAAAGCATGGAAAAGTCCCTGCGATTCTTTCTCTACAAGCATAGCATACTAGAAACACTAGTTGAGGGTATAATATTCTTTAAAATTAAGAATGTCCTGAATTTCTTTTCTCAAACCAGAATAAAAGCGGCAAATCTGATCCTCTACTTTTTCAACTACAGCACAACGAATCAAGCTCTTCTGAAGCTCATTAAAGTACTCATGAACAGTTTTATCTCCTTGCTCTAAACACTGTAGTTTATTATGAATCTCTCTATAAATAGAAGGAGGAACAAAACGATCACGCATTGCTACCTTAAGTTCTTCCCAAGTAGTAGGCAATTCAGTTTCAGCAGCTAGACCACTCCACCAAACAAAAGCAAATTCCTTAAACTGACTAGTGGCTTGTCTAACTCTATGTTGTTCAAGAACAAGGTGGGCATTAAATTTTTGTTCTACAGCCATCTCCCAATCAAGATAAACATCACCATCATACTGACTCGAAAATGAAGGAATTGAAAACTTAATTTTAGCATACGGGTCATCTGAAGCATAGTTACCATGTGGACGATGATTGTAGATGTGGAAAACACCCATACCTTGAGTATTATATTGCAAATGATGTCGTACTTTTGTGGTCCTTGTAGCTGACCTATCCGCGGTGCCATCAGCCTTATACACCGTGTCTTCATCATGGTCATCATCAACATCGTTGTTGTTGTTGTTGATGGTGTTATTATCGTTGGTCTTGTGAGCGGTCTCCAACTCAACAACCTAATCAGTGAGCTTGGAGACCCGCTTCTCCAACCGCTCATTGCTTTCTCCAATGTGAAGCTTGCTGACCGCATCAGTAACGGCTCTTGTGATCATCTCTGCCAAATCACTCTGAGTAGCATGCAAAGCCTTCTGGAGCTGCTCTTGGCTCACGCACTCAGCAAATTTCGAGGGTGAAGACACCTCTCCATTGTCACTTCCTGCCATCAGAAATACTAAAATAGAAAACAAACAATGAAGATTATCCGTACAAAACAACTAAGTGGTGGTGCCTCTCAACACAACAAAAGGAAGCTCCTTACAAAGCTCTTACAAAGTTCTAAAAAGCAAAGCAAAGGATTCCAGGGAGGTGTGTTCCATGATTGCAAGGGTTACGAAATAACCTGTGTGCTGTCCAGAAGAAATATGTAGAGCTAGGAAGGCCAAATATATATATGTGAGTGGCACACAAATCAAAAATAGAGAGTAAAGCTGAATAAGTGCCCAAGTAACTTGTCCCTAGTTGCTGGTCTAAGTATGTCCTAGAACAGTAGTGATAGCAAAGTAGAAACAAAGAGACAAAAGCACATAGCCGATAACAGGGGGCTATGTGCAAAGCAACAAAATCCAGAAATTCCAGGGGGCTAGATGTAGCACTAGTAGAAATCCCAAATTTCTTTTATTTTATTTTATTTTTTTGATATTTTCTCCAACTCACCAACAATGGGGGAGAATCCACAAAAAATTTTAGCTCAAACAGAGGTAGGATGTGGCATACAGAAAATCGTGAAGTTTTAGAAAACGTCGGGTTTCAACTTGAATCAATTTTTTCTTTATCTTCCCAATTTTTTTTGAATTTTTTTATGAGGTCACACAGTGAGTATCCAAGTGTGGGTATGCTCAACTTTGGGTCAAGAATCTCCTATAAAAATTTCAGCCAAAACGGACACCCGAGTGAAAAGTTATGCCCATTTTACCAAAGGGTTGTCAGAATCGGTTCTCAAGAAACCCGAGGCGAAACCCAAGTCGGGTTTGGGGTCGGGTTTGGAATTGGGTAAGATCTATTTTTGGTGGAGTGGATGCCACTACATACTGGTGTAAGGGCGTGAACTCCTCTCTATACAATGACCACATAATGATAGTCCTGGTGACTATCCCTCTGACCACCTTCGCTTCTATGGTGAGTCTCACAGTGCCTCTGTCAAATCCTGGGGTGTGCGGTGGTGGAAAGGCGACTAACACCATCTCGTCTGAAGGTAGCATCCCTCCATGTGGTCTACGGGGTGGAGCAAAAGTCCTGTAGGCATTCCTGTAGAGCTGCAGATCTGAAGCAAGGAATCTAAGTGCAGCTATAAGATCCGCCCTAGTAAACCGTTGGGGCTCTCCTCTGAATAGGAACCAGATCTCAGAATGATCTCTGGCTACCTATAGTGTAGCGTAGAACTCCATGATGGTGTCCTCTCTATATCTGTATGGAATAGTGACTATCTCTGGTAGTCTAGGTAAGTACGTGAAGTACTTCTCCATATTAGTGCCTGTGGCCCTCCTCATGGTCGGGTAAGTCGTGTACTGCTATGGCCTGAAAAGTCTAGTCTTGCCCTTCTTGGCAAGGTAGCATCTGGAGCCCTATCTTGTACCTCTCCTATAGCGGGATCCCTGGAAACTAGAACCCACTTCTTGAAGGAGACAAGATGACTCACCTTAAGGTCCTTGGTAGGAACCTTAAGTATATCTCCCTCTCCGGCTGCTGTTACAAGTCTCTGCCGCCTCCTGATACACACCTCACAGGTGCATTGCGGGTCTCCTGCCTAGTGAGCTAACCTCTGTGGTCCTGCCTGTACTGACTGCTCAGTCTCCTCCTCAAACTTCTTAAACTACTCAGACTCTAACTCTGAGCTCTCTCCTCCTCGGACTCCTCCTACTACCTGGATGATCCCTAATCCACAGGTCTCGATGACCTCTCTTGACGAGAAGCTGGAGTACTCTATGACCACGATGGTAGAACGACTCCTGTGGCCAAACCCTGAGCTGTCCTCTCCCTGGTACTCCTCCTTAGGACCTATGACCCACTGTCTGGCTACCTGATGATCAAACATGATTCAGGTGTCCTACGTGGCTGCTCCATAGTATCTAGGTGCTGAGCTAGCTGTCTAGCCCTCTTAGACTCTGGGTCCAGTCTAGTCCTCTTCTTGCCTCTGGGCTTCTCTAGCATCTTACCGTTGCCCTTATCCTGACCTGAATCTGCCATCTCTGCTGCTGTCAAGTGTCACTGCATGCACGTAGGTATAGACAGGATAAGTATAGACCCTATATAAATCTACAAGCAAAGCATCGCTAGGTAAGAATGCACAATAGAAATCATAGCACTGAATGAAGGACATGATCACTGGACAAATAAAGCAATGTGACAACAGTGATCATTGACTATAAGTGGTTGGCGCGAGTCATCTAGTGTGCAGTCAAATATTAGGCAATAAATCTAACTGTAGACTAAACAAGAGATAAAACCCTATAATTGCATGTAACAAAAAGGCATGTTACTAATTGCAACTAGATTGAGCTAAATTACTCAATTAATGCAACTAAAAGATGGAAATTAGTGTAATTGCATCAATTAAAGCAATTGCTCTGAAATTAGGGCATGAAGTCGATGAATTGGATGAAGTAGCACAATACCCTAGGAGAAGAGCGAAGTCGAACACTGAAGAACTCAATTGATTGCCGAAAAAATCAAAACTTGGGGTTGCTGGCAATGGAGGGGGAAAAGAATGAACTTTGCCCTAATATTTTTGGTGGAGCTCGGCGAGATGGGTCTGGACGTGGATGCACGCGAGCGGTGGAGTGGAGGCTTGTCGATGGCGGTGCTGCGGCGGCGAGGCAACATCGTGCAATAGCAATAGGAGGCGGTGGCAGCTCTGGAGCTCATGGGCGATAGCACGTCAGTAGAGGGGCGAGGGTGTGTGGCAGCGGGCGATGAACAGTGCAGGCAGCTCGCTGGCCTGGTGGAGGTGCACGGCGGCAAAAGGGGCGATGGCGATGAAGGCGAGGTGGTGTCGGCGTGAACTCAGCATTTGGGGAGAGAACAAGGAAAGACCAAGGGTTTTCCCTATTGACATAGGCCAAATGAACCACGAACGGCCGAGATCAATGAAGGAATAGATAAACAGTGATGGATTTGGACTGCATCGCGCGATCAATCGTTGTGATCGGATGGTACAGTCTCTGGACCGGACGGTCTGGTCTGCTCTGGATCTGCAGGCACTCCATATAGACCAGACGGTCCGGTCATTGGACTGTCCTATCTAGTCTCTACGACTAGACTCTCCAGAATACTGTGTCCGTGGGCACTGACCGGACTGTACGGTCCGAGGTACGGTCACTACCAGATTTTCATTGAATCAAGGAATTTCTCCATTTTCCATGTGCCCTCACTCAACACCCAATTAAACACTGCACTTGGAGTATGAAGGGAACTCTCAAACACTCATTTCCAAATAGTGGCTCCATATTGCCTTATAATTTTCACAAATGTCAACTGAAGAATCGAGCAAATAAGAACCAAAGAGAATAAGAGCCAAATGGGTATGTATGAGACTTAGTCCATGCACCTCGCAAATAAATTTAACCTCGGAGTTCATAAGAGCTTGCTCAATGGGCATGAAGCACAATCGTTTCCTTTGGTCGCACTTATAGAGATGTATTCTCATATTTACCATGTGGCAGAAATTTCTCCGAATGTAACAAGCCTCCTTTGTGTTTCCAACATGATGCATGCAACAAGCATTTTTACATATGCAATGAAAGTAAACATGCCATGTGAATGCAAGCAATATTGAACAAGACACAAAGGAAACCTAATAATATCAATTTTGAACCCTCTCAAGCTTACTCACTATAAGCCATACCCTTGCCTTGAGAGAAGCCAAACCACCATCTCAAGCACTCCCCCTTGCTTATAGCTATCTTGAGTGCGTTACACATTGACTAATTTTTATGTGTTTTTCTTTTAGTTATTTACACATGCATGGATGCAAAGCATACTAGTCACAAAGGAGTCCTAATTACCATGCAATGCAAGAAAAGAAACAACACACTACAACTACCAAGAACTAACACGGTTACCTCCCTCGTGAGTAGTTATGGTATTAAGGTCCATGTCACTTGTGGTGGACTTCACTTGATCTTCAAGAAAGCACTCGGTCCAGCACCACCACCATCTAGGTCTTGTTCTTGGACACCCACCGGTATGTATCTGACCTCTAAAGATCAACAATGCACTTAGGCACACATATGTTCTTGACCTTTCTCTTCTTGTTTGGTGGTCCCAAAGCCTTCGCTTTCACCTTGCCATCCTTGTTCCTAAAAAGATTGAAATGTATGTTCTCATGGAACAAGTTAGCGTTAGGCAAAACAATGGAACTTCTCACAATAGGACAATCCTTGGTGGCATGGCCATCCTTGCAACACCTCTCGCAATAGTAGTCATCAGCGAGTAGGGGTTTGATCCATGTAGGGATGGAGTCACTCATCCTGATGATGTCGATGGCGGCGGGATATGAGCCAAGTTCACGGTGGGAGACATTCCAGAGCTTGCTTCCTCACTGCCCTGAGTCTAGCAGTACAGACTGGACCATTCGGTCTCTACAGGCTCCAACTTAGGCAGTTTCCTTGCTGAGTCTTCTCTCTGGATTTCCTGTTCTCCTAATGACTGTATAGTCCAATCTCCGCGGACCCCTCTGTCCGGTCACTATGTCCAGAAGCTGAAACTCCTCGTCCTCGCTTGACTTTGTTTCCCGACTTCTCCAAACAACTCATTGGCTTCTCCACTATCACCTAGTACCTGTTATTTCACTGAGCCTTCATGCACATCACCGACTAGACATGACCTAAGAGAAATAACCTAGACCCCATGATAGTTCAGTTTTTCCTATAGACCCAAAGCCCTAACAACTAGACAAGTGTTCCCAACACTTGCTCCATAGCTTCTCCTTAGCCTTGATCCAACTTCATCAACCCTTGGACTCCATCAATCTTATCAAGCCTCCATGCTTGTGGTCATTGTCATCAATTGCCAAGGCAACCATCATTCATATGATTTGTAATAGAGTTTCGAGATGTTTCCTGCATAGACAACACTCGTGTAGATATTAGCCCACAATTTCATAGTTGTCATCTATCACCAAAATATTCATACCTTGGGGTTGAAATCACCAATGGTCATGAAGCTTACAAGTAGTCTCTTGGACGGAATCACACTGTGGATGCAGGGGAAAACCGGATGCCTAATGCAAGCAGCTTAGTGTCAAACTTACTTTAAATAGGACTCTTTTACCAGTTAGAATCCTCTCTACCCGAGCCATAATTATCTTGGTGTCCTTGGATGACTAGAATAGAAGATTAGCACACACGTTCCATGCGAACTCGATACCCATGGAATACTGTCACCCGATTTCAAAGACCAAAACCGAATGCATATGTATGCGTGCCCAGGAACAAGTTTTCATGCACACAGGATAGTTATTGTGATAAAAGAACAATATCTTGATTAAATTGATAATATTATTATAAGAGTGACCCTTAGGTCAAAATAAAAGGATTACATTGCAGCGGAATAAACTACGCATCGATGTCCTTCAGCTCTCGCAAGAAGTCGACCGGAACACCGCACACCTAGAGCTCTCCTCCATTGTCTTCATAGTTGTACCATCCTTCTCCTGTAGCTGAGCAGCAAAATGGGATATAGCAAGGGTGAGTACATGTCGTACTTAGCAAATAGGGGAAAAGATGACATGAGGCTAAAGACAAGGAAGGTTTAATGAGGTTTATTGCATGAGCTATTAATTCCTAAGATATTCACATGGTACTATCGAAGCCAAGTCCAAACCATGCAACCATCCCAACCATTCCAACGCATAACCAAGTAATCTTGTGAGGATCCATGCCACTCTTGACCGTGACCATGGTTGTCATGATAGTTTTCACTATGCAGAGGTTGTACACATTCCCCGCGAGAAGCGGTTTCCTCCCTTCTAGGTGACTAACTCTCCATCTTGTCGTGCTGGCCAAGCTCCTTTGGCGTGTGGTCAGGTGATCACTTCAAGGCATTTCAACAGCTTCCTCCAGCTTGTACATGCCCACTGAGGTTTCACCCATCAGACAGTAACCTGTACCCGAGAGGCCCCCTCCTGAGCCAGATTGTTCTAAGACCTTGTCCCTTAACCACACCTCCCCTTAGGACTACCGGTGAACACCTGGATAGTCCCTTCATCTTCATACGCACCAGCTGCTCTCCACCGCATACTACGCCAGGCTGCACCCATAACTTGGCTCGTGGTTGTACGGTTCACATGGCTTGCCACTCCAAGAACCAGTTATTAAAATGATTTAGGTGATAAATAAACCAGGGGACTACCGGTGAACCCCTGCATAGTCCCTGGACTACCGGTAAACCCCTGCATAGTGTTGACGGCTGTTAAGTACCATTTTTAACCGTCAATTATACTCAAATAAAGGAGAATTTGGCATTTCATACACGCATGCTTTAGCACAATAATATAGTTCCACTTAGACTTGGAGAACTTTGTGCATGCAGGAGGAAATGTGAAGGAAACACCTCAAAAGGCAAGAAAACACACTTTCGACCAATCAGAGAGTGCCACATGGACGTCACACGGATTGAAGGGCCCATTTTCAGCACTTAACCGACGTAACTCCCTATAATACCGAGCAAACCGACGTCAGGGCCCACAGGACAGCCACCTGGAGAAAGCACAGGCCAGGAGGGGCCACCCCCAGGTCGGCCGACCAGGTCAGGTCGGCCGACCCGGCCGGGCGCCCTCTCCGCCTGGGCTTCCACGTGTTGGCTCCTCCGCGACTCCTGATGACGGTTTGAGATGCCTTCCGTGGCGGTTACTCTCCCTTGCCGACCTATTGAGGCTATAAATAGGAGGGTGTGCCTTCACACTCAACACACACCACAAGAAGCATTTCTCTCTTGCTAGTAGTAGTCCTTGGAGTTTTAGTGGAGTTAGGCTGAGTCTAGAGCTCTCTAGTCCCAAGTCTTTACTTGGAATTGGTATGGCTCTTGTATCTTTTCCCTTTTGTAAGACTTTGCTCTTATCAATATATATATCTTTTCTATATAGTTGTGCTTGGGTCATGAGTTTCTTGTTTGATATTGTGATCCATATATGTGATAGTATAGTCTACTTGTGTGATAGTAGTTTATATTTATTATACTACTATTGTCATGCTAGTTATATACCGTCACTATAGTCTATTTTATATGTTATAGTCACTATGCTTAGTTTTAGCTGATAAAGTATAGCATGGGTTTGGTGATCGTATTCGTATGGTAGCTCTGCCTCGTTAATAGTAATCGCGGAGGGGCAGAGTGCTCTTTGGTCATGCAAGTATGGTATTTGGGTGACTGATTTGCATCAATTATTCGTTAGTCTACTGGTTCGTTGAGGTAGGCGGCAGGTGGTGACAGCCCTGTCCGTCCTTTGAAATCCTCTCCGCTAGGCTAGTGCGTGGGCTCTTGGCGGAAGTCGCCTGTGGATGCAGGGGTAAGTCCGTGCCTGAAGTGCTATACTATTGAATGCTGAACCTGAGTGTGGGTCTGTATGTATTCTACTTAGGCTATGCAACTGTATAGGAATGTATAGTAGGAGTAGCTTAGCTTAGTCTTTCCTCCACTAGACTTTATTTATTTAGTAGGAATCTTCTGCGTGTGTCACACTACCCGGTTATTATCATGTACCCGCCTGTCTTGGTTAGATATCCTTGCTAATTGTTAACATGATCTTATATGTTAGTAACACTTCTTGATCATAACCTTCCTTTGGGATAAACAAATACGATACCCTGAATACTTCCGGGTGAAATGCTACAGCGGTATTCTCCGTGCGCTTGCGGATTTTACCTACTTGACTCTGGGACATATTAGTGAACCGTTTCTGGCCCCGTGCCGGGAATGATTTATTAATATGGCTTAGCAAAAGTCAACAAGCATTTCTGGCGCCGTTGCCGGGGAAGGCGTATGATTCAAGAAAAATTACTAATGTATATAGTAGTGTTGCAATTATTAAGGCTATCTCCTAAGCAGGTTAACCTTGCTTTGTTTTCTGCATTTTGTATGAAAACAGGGTAGTGTATGACTGGTTTTGACTTGCCGACAAACTTCACTGAAGATCCTGAGTCACTCCTGAGAAGGACACGAGCTAGGCTCACCCCTCCTCATAACGAGACTCGGCCAATCGAGCCTGTCATTCCCGCACCATCAAGCTCTGAGCAAATGGCCGACAAGACCCTCCGCGAGTTCTCCGCTCCCTCCGCTGCCAACATCCCTACGGGACCAGCTGGCAATGTGGGAGATGCGAACTTCGAGATCAAGACCGGTCTCATCACCATGGTGCAGGCTAGCCCATTCTGTGGGAAAGCCAATGAGGACGCTAGTGCTCATCTCCAGCAATTCTTGGAGATTTGCAACACGTTCAAAATGAAGGACGTCACCCCCGACGCTGTTCGCCTTCGACTGTTCCCGTTCTCTCTCCTTGGGAGAGCGAGACAGTGGTTCTACGCAAACCCTGAAGCTGTGAACACTTGGGAGAAGTGTTCAGCTGCGTTCCTTGCAAAGTTCTTCCCGCTGGGCAAGACCAATGCCCTCCGCGGAAAGATCTCAAGCTTCCAGCAGGAGTCGAAGGAGTCGATTCCTGAGGCATGGGAGAGGCTCCAGGAGTACATCCTGGCATGTCCCCACCACGGGATGGATGATTGGCTGATCATCCAGAACTTCTACAACGGGCTTACTCCGTCGGCCCGCGACCACCTCGACGCTGCTGCTGGTGGAGCCTTCTTCTCGCTCACTGTGAGCAAGGCAAAAGATTTGATCGAGAAGATGGTGTCCAACCAAGGTTGGAATGAAGAGCGCCTCCAACCTCGCCAGCGAGGCATGCACTCCATCAAGGAGGTTGACATGCTCGCCGCCAAGATTGACCTTCTCATGAAGAAGATGGACGACCAAGCCAATGGAGAAGTGAAAGCCCTAGACGCTCATATGACTTGCGAGGTCTGTGGCAACACGGGACACTCGGGCAATGACTGCCCTGAGACCCGTGAGGACGCAATGTTCATGGGCAACAACAACAACAACGGCTACCGTCCACAAGGAGGTCAAAGTTGGGGTCCACCACGTCCCAACCACCAAGGAGGTAACTCTGGCAACTTCTCTGGTTTTAATTCCGGTTATAATCAGCCCTCCTTGAAAGATCTTGTGCTTGGTCAAGCTAAGGTTAATGATAACATCAGTAAAAAGCTTGCCACCACTGATAGGACTCTTGAGAGCATCCACACTAAGATAGAGGGTGTTTCCTCTGCTCTCAAGAATCAGCTGAGCTTTAATAAAATGATAGAAACCCAATTAGCTCAGTTAGCTGCTGCTGTTCCTACTGCTAAGTCGGGGAAAATCCCGGGGCAACCCGAGACCCCCTTAGAAAATGTTAATGCGGTTACCACGAGAGGAGGTAAGTCCACTCGGGATCCGCCATACCCTAACCATGCAGGAAAGGACACATCAGTTGAGAAGCCAGCAGAAGAAGAAGAACTGCCGCCCAGGAAAACGGCCCCACATGAGTTCTATGACACGAACCTCATGCCGTTTCCTGAAAGAAGAAGGAAGCCCACCGTGGACGAGCAGTTCACACGCTTCGTTGAGGTGATCCAGAAGCTGCACATCAACGTGCCCTTGCTGGATGCGATACAAGTACCCACGTACGCTCGCTACCTCAAGGATCTTATCAGCAACAAGCGCCCACTACCGACCACAGAAATTGTCAAGCTGACGGAAGAGTGTAGCGCTGCTATACTCAACCGGCTTCCTGAGAAGAAGAAAGATCCGGGGTGTCCCACGATCACCTGCTCGATCGGGACACAGAACTTCGACCATGCCTTATGTGATCTTGGGGCAAGTGTGAGCGTCATGCCGAAGGATGTCTTCGACAAGCTCAACTACACCACACTATCCCCCACGCCGATGCAGCTGCAGCTGGCCGATTCAACGGTCCGCTATCCGGCAGGGATCGCCGAAGATATTCCGGTGAAAATCCGGGATTGCTTCATCCCCGTCAACTTCGTAGTGCTTGACATGGACGTCGGGAAGAGCACACCGCTCATCCTGGGACGCCCATTTCTCAGCACTGCGGATGCTCGCATCGATGTAGGAGCCGGAGAAATCCGCTTCCACATCAATGGCAAGGAGGAGAAGTTTGACTTTCGGCCACGGAAAGAACAGTGCAACATGATCCGTATCAAGTACGGGCCGAACCCAAGCAACATCAAGGAAGTGGAGGTCACTCCGCCAAAGAAGGACAGCCTCATCACATTCATGAAGAACTTCCTTGAGAAGGAAAAGGTTGCACAGCAACAACTAATGAAGGCAAGGGGGCAAAGGTCACACATTAAGCAACAGCCTCCGAAGTCCACAAGGCAGCAACCTCCGAGGTCTGCAAAGAAACAGGCTATGAAGCCTGCAAAACCGCAGCCTCCGAAGCCCGAGAAGCCACCGACCGCAACAAAGACCAAGAAGGTGTGGCGAGTGAAACAAGAAGCATCATCCGTGTCTTCATCTCCGGGACCGGACAACGCTTCATCGAGCTGAACGCCGGAGAAAAGTCCCGCTCGTCGGACTTTAAAAGGTGAGTCCTCGCCGGGAGGTTAAACCGGTATTTATCCATATTTGCTCTTTTAATTGCATATTTGCTTTCCACCACATTTTGATTTTTTCCGACCACTGCATTTCTGCATTTTTGAATTTTTCCAGCCACCTTGAAATTTTTCAAAACTCATTTGCATTTCTGAAAATTTAGAAAATAGGTTTTTGGGCTTTCCATTTTTGAAAAGATTTTTTGTCGAGCTTTTTGAGCAAAAAGGGCAGCAGGGGACAAATCCCCTAGCCGTTGGGGAACACATAGGAGAAAGGGGGCTGCCAGGAGGCCCACCTGCCAGGTCGGCCGACCCCCTGGCCCCACCTTTTCCTGTGCTCCTTTCTCCAAACGGCTATATGGCCGTTGCTCTGTCCCTTTCTAACGGCCATCTTGCTATAAAAACCGCCCAGGAGGAGGAGCTTCACCATTCCAAGCTCATCTTTGACTCCCCTCCTTTGCTCACTTGTTGCTCTCCCAAAATTTCGTGTTCTTCAACTTTACTACAGCCCCAAAAACCCAAAAAAATATTTCCCCTCTATTTTAGTGCATTTGCAAGTTGTTGTGAGAAGAAAACCAATTTCGGAGAAGCTCGGGTTTGTCGTTTTCACTAACGCTCACCCGAACACTTGTTCGATCTTGTTTTTGTTCTTGTCTTGTGTTTGTTCTTATGTGCAGCCATGTTCAAACGAATGAAGCAAGTCGCCGGAATCAAGCGGAGAAAAAGCACTCGTGCAAGAACGAGTCAAGCATCCTCCGTCGAGCTCACACCAAGTCCGGGGCATGGTGACCCCGAAGCTGAAATTCCGGAGGAAAGGCCGGCCTTGCTCATCACCGAGGAGCATCTCGACATCAAGGATGACCGCGAGGGCCAAGCCATCACGCTCATGAGAGAACGGCCATTCGCCCACACCCAACGCTTCGATCCGGACTTCCTCGAGAAAATAGGTATGAGAGAAGAATTTGCCTCTATTTTTCGCACTATGGGTTGGCTAAATTTCGTAGAAGTAGATGAGCCGGGTTCTCGTTTGCTTACTATGCAGTTTTTATGCACCCTTAGAAAGTATGATGAAGGCATTTCTTTTCGCTTGTTTGGGCAAAAGCGCTTGGTCACATGGGGTGATCTTCATGCTATGCTAGGTCTAAATCCTAAATGTAGGCTAGACTTAGATAAAGCGCTAAAGGGGTTCCATAAAGAAAGTTTTTGGAAAAAGATTTCCGGAAACGAGTGGGGTCCCAAGCCTAGAACAAGTGCCATCCATAATCCTACACTTAGATTTATGCATGTGTGGTTGGCTATGACCTTGTTTCCTCGAGGTGACATTAGGGTTGTCTGGCAAGATGAATTGAAAATACTTTATGCCATGGTTAAGAAAATTAGGGTGTCACCCGCGGAACGCATGATTGATCAATGGTTAGACAATATAAAGTTGACAGGACCAATTGAGTGCACCTCTTTAGTTACTCGCATTGCGCAGAAGTGTGGTCTGCTTGAGAATGTTCATGTTGAATATTTGACGGTAGATAGAGAATTTTTAGGTGAGGACTATTTTGTGCAAGGACATACTTTGAAACATGGTCCAAATAATACCTTGATCTATCACTTTCCCGGGTATACAAATGAATTCCCGTTACCTAACCCGGGTCTTCGTTTGTATCACTATCGGGCACTAACCCTCCCACTTGAGCCAGTGGGAGAAGTTCGCAGGCATAGTGTTTCAGGGCGACCGACACGTTCCCGTAGGCATATGGAGCCTACACCGGAGTTTCACACTCCGACCGGAGATCCGGTATGGGAGCAGCCCCCGCCACAGGACGAGGCGGGTGCATCAACATGGCAGGCCGGAGCATGGGAATCTCAGTACGATTACCCCATGCAGACGTCATCAAGTTCAAGCGGACCGCCATCCTTTGCCACTCGGTCATTCTCATCCCGTGGGTTCCGTGAACTCAACTATGGGATGGCCGAGTTGACAAGGAGGGTGAACGACATTGATTTGCACACCGAGAGCATGCAACAAACTCTCACGCAACATGTCACCGACACCCAGCAATGGCAGAATTTCAGCGACAACCAATTCCGCCAGCTGAACGCGATGATGGCTCAGAATCAGAACAATTGGGATGCCTTCTTCCGCTCCCAAGGCTACGACCCGAACCAGCAGATATGAGCAAGAACAAGCTTGGGGGAGGACCCCCCTTCTCACGGTAACTTGTATCTTTCCCCTTCCCTTTATTTCTTGCATTTGCTAAATCTAAAAATCCATAAAAATTTGCAAAACATAAAAAGAACAAAAATATTTCCCTTTTTCATGCGCGGTATGAATATGTATAATTTTCCTATGTTGAGATGATGAATAGTTGCTCTGTCCTTTATTCCTCTCTAATGCTAGTTTACAACTTAGTACTCTCTCAAGAGTTAGGTTTGTTGGTAAATCTTGCCTTGAACTTGAATCTTGTGGGTAGCATATGCATTCTCTAGTTCTAAGTTGTTGAGAGGTATGATATGATAGATAGGGCTGCTATGATCTTGCTCAACGTAAAGCTTGAATTCCGGAGTTTTATTTTTCAAAATGACAAATTGATAAGTTCCTCAATGATGAAATTCCCACCACAGCCATATGTAGTGTTTACATTTGAAAACCTTTACACATATGCTGCTTGTTTCACATTGAACTTAGTCAAAATTGATGTGACCCTAGTAGAACTCTTTTCATGCTTTCTTGATCAAGATCATATACACACATCCACCGCCATGAGCTATCCTTCTAAATCAAGAAGATAGCATCCACCATATCCACCATATCCACCGTGAGCTATTCTTCTACACCGGAAGAAAGTCACTATCCATCCATCCATCCAAAGAAACACTCCATATATCCATTACAAAATTCCTCTCTCAAAGTATTCATTGCAAACTAGGACTATGGCTATGCAAAAAGAAAAGAAAAAAATGCTCAAAAAAAGAGAGCAAGCAAAAGATAGCCATAGCCTAGAAACTCCAAAAGAGAGAAGAAAAATTCAAAAAGGAGTTATTTCTTCCCATCCACCATTCCTCCGTTCTCCCACACACTTGCACATCTTGATCAAGATTGTTTGAATTGATGTTTTTCTTGGATCCGGTCTTTTGACATAGCAATATTATGTGAACATGAGTGCCTCATATATCCCTACCTTGAGCTCCACATAAAGCCTTATTTAGAAGTAGGTGATTATAGGCAACACTTTGCCTTGGTGAGGAATCATACACATATTGAGTGATCCGAGAGAATCATTTGAGGAACTTGGTTTTTATTTTCAAAATCTTTTGAAAACCTCCGGAATAACATAGCGGAATCTAGAGCAAGTGATTGGTGCCCTGCAATTGTTCTATCTCTCAACCGCCCAAGACAATGAGGTGTAAAAGCCCCATGGATCGAGGTAAATGGGTAAAGTTATGTGCCAACATATTTAATTCTAGGAAGAGTACTTTGTTATGCGCATAGTATTATTGAGGAGTAGGACATTGTAGCAACTCTTGATCAACAACTTAAGTTTATCTTTGCTTCGGGACGAGCAAAGGGTAAGCTTGGGGGAGTTTGTTGACGGCTGTTAAGTACCATTTTTAACCGTCAACTATACTCAAATAAAGGAGAATTTGGCATTTCATACACGCATGCTTTAGCACAATAATATAGTTCCACTTGTACTTGGAGAACTTTGTGCATGCAGGAGGAAATGTGAAGGAAACACCTCAAAAGGCAAGAAAACACACTTTCGACCAATCAGAGAGTGCCACATGGACGTCACACGGATTGAAGGGCCCATTTTCAGCACTTAACCGATGTAACTCCCTGTAATACTGAGCAAACCGACGTCAGGGCCCACAGGACAGCCACCTGGAGAAAGCACAGGCCAGGAGGGGCCACCCCCAGGTCGGCCGACCTGGTCAGGTCGGCCGACCCGGCCGGGCGCCCTCTCCACCTGGGCTTCCACGTGTTGGCTCCTCCGCGACTCCTGATGACGGTTTGAGATGCCTTCCATGGCGGTTACTCTCCCTTGCCGACCTATTGAGGCTATAAATAGGAGGGTGTGCCTTCACACTCAACACACACCACAAGAAGCATTTCTCTCTTGCTAGTAGTAGTTCTTGGAGTTTTAGTGGAGTTAGGCTGAGTCTAGAGCTCTCTAGTCCCAAGTCTTCACTTGGAATTGGTATGGCTCTTGTATCTTTTCCCTTTTGTAAGACTTTGCTCTTATCAATATATATATCTTTTCTATATAGTTGTGCTTGGGTCATGAGTTTCTTGTTTGATATTGTGATCCATATATGTGATAGTATAGTCTACTTGTGTGATAGTAGTTTATATTTATTATACTACTATTGTCATGCTAGTTATATACCGTCACTATAGTCTATTTTATATGTTATAGTCACTATGCTTAGTTTTAGCTGATAAAGTATAGCATGGGTTTGGTGATTGTATTCGTACGGTAGCTCTGCCTCGTTAATAGTAATCGCGGAGGGGCAGAGTGCTCTTTGGTCACGCAAGTATGGTATTTGGGTGACTGATTTGCATCAATTATTCGTTAGTCTACAGGTTCGTTGAGGTAGGCGGCAGGTGGTGACAGCCCTGTCCGTCCTTTGAAATCCTCCCCGCTAGGCTAGTGTGTAGGCTCTTGGCGGAAGTCGCCTGTGGATGCAGGGGTAAGTCCGTGCCTGAAGTGCTATACTATTGAATGCTGAACCTGAGTGTGGGTCTGTATGTATTCTACTTAGGCTATGCAACTATATAGGAATGTATAGTAGGAGTAGCTTAGCTTAGTCTTTCCTCCACTAGACTTTATTTATTTAGTAGGAATCTTCTGTGTGTGTCACACTACCTGGTTATTATCATGTACCCGCCTGTCTTGGTTAGATATCCTTGCTAATTGTTAACATGATCTTATATGTTAGTAACGCTTCTTGATCATAACCTTCCTTTGGGATAAACAAATACGATACCCTGAATACTTCCGGGTGAAATGCTACAGTGGTATTCTCCGTGCGCTTGCGGATTTTACCTACTTGACTCTGGGACATATTAGTGAACCGTTTCTGGCCCCGTGCCGGGAATGATTTATTAATATGGCTTAGCAAAAGTCAACACATAGTCCCCATACCGATCACCCAAATCCTAATTCCTAAGCCATGTTGCTAATAAAGATTTTGATTCCAACCATGAAGTGACATAGTTCATTAATTAGGATTAATATTAACCCAACATCCCACAAAGCAACCTATGCATTATCTAACCATTTCTAACCAACCAACTAGTTCAAGGCGAAAAGGAAAAGGATAAAGCAATACTAGGAAAACCGTAACAATAGGTACTCATTCATTTGACACAAGCATGCAGTTCTAAAATAATATTCATAATTGGTGCAATATGCACCAAGGACACTTGCCTTCATCCTGCGTGGGCTGCTACTCAAGTACTTCAAATTCTTGCTCCAAAAGATCCTCGTACGTCGATTCTTGCATGTATTGTCTTTATGTGCAATAATTATCGACACAAGCAAGTGCAAATAAAATCAAAACACAACTATGCAATAGTGGAAAAACAATATGATCATGCCATGAATGCATAGGTTATGCTCCTATGATCGTTTTGGCGCAAGAATCACCTAATTTGGAGTTACGAATAAAAGTTATGAAGGTTTGAAGGTATAGGGTTAAAATAGTAAAATTGGAAAACTACTATAAATAGTACGGACAGATAGTATACACTGCTGTGATCACGTTGGTGCAAAAATTACGTAATTCCAGGTTACAGATGAAAAGTTATAAACATTTGAAGTTTTAGGGGCAAAAATGTTAAAATAGACACATTTAGGGACCTAAAAGTAATTTTGGAAAAGTAGAGGGACTAACGTGTAAAATAATAGGGTGGAAATATATTTTATGAAAAGTTTAGGGACTAAAATGTAATTTATAACAAGCTTAGGGACTATAGTGTAAAAAGACAAGACTAAAAATATAATTAAAATTAGGTCCAGGGGTGTTTTTGTAAAATTACATGGCCAAAATAATATTCAGGAAGGGTCCACGGGCTTTCCAACAAAAATATACAGTGGCAAAATAATTTCAAAGATGTTCAGGGGCTTAAATAAAATTTTCCAGAGCTTCGATAAAGAAACAGGGACTAATTTCTAATTCAATCAAAATCTAGGGGCCTACACGCAAATCTACCATTATCCAGGAATTATTCGAATTAAAACCAAACCTATAAAGGGTGGACCAGGTCTAAGGATCATGGACCTGTGGTCCACTGGTCCACGGTGGACCAATTACATAACTCGAAGGGGTATGCAATCTGGAGCCTTCGATCGATATCTGACGGTCGTGATCAAACAGAGGGGAAGCTTGGCTGTCGGCAGCGAGAACAGAGGCGGTAGCGGCGGGAGATCACCGGAGACGGTGCTATGGTGGCTGGATCTTGCCGAGAGAGGTCCAAGAGAGATAGGGAGGCATGGCAAGCTCATCAGAGGGATCACGACGTGGATTGAAGGTCGGGAAGTGGCTCTCATCAGCGATCGGCGGCTCGAGTTCATCGGTGACAATGGGGAGGGGTCCAGAGGCAGCGGCGATCATCATGGTGGAGCACCTTCTGCTCCTGGTCCACCTATGAAGGTCGGCGGGGGTCAAACGGAGCCGAGGGAGGTTTGTTCTTCCCAAATTGACACAGCAGCAAAGCTCTTACCAGCGTCGACGAAATCTTCAATCGGTGACGATGGAGCGGGCAGGGAGGCGTCGGGGTGAGTGCGAGGGTAAGGACATGAGACTGGGGGTCCTCGACAGTTAAATATATAGGGAGGGAGGAGAGCTAGGGCTGCACGTGGCATCGGGGAGTAGAGACCGGCGAGGGCGCTCGCATTCAAAAATTCGCTGGCGGCGGCACAACAAAATTGGGGGAAAGAGGGGAAGGCGGCACGAAGGATCGCGGCGATCACGCACGTGGTGTCAGGGGGGTCGTGTGTCGAGCCCGCATGGGGCGGGATTTGAAATGGAGAGGAGGAAAAGGAAAGGGTAGGTTTAGCTAGAGGAAGGGGATGACAAGGCAGGCCCGCTGGTCAGTGAGTGGGAGAGGTAAGAGCGTGGCGGGTTTCTGGGCGGGGCGCCTTCAATGCTATCTGGGCTGGGGCGGGGGTGTTGGGCCGAGGGTGCTCGTGGGCTAGTGGCCCGAGAGGGGGAGAGTGGGGGGAAGAGGGAGATAGCAGGGTGGGCCAGAAGAAGGGAGTTTTTGGATTATGCTGGTTTTCCTCCCTTTTTCTTTTCTTTTTCTAACTCTATTCTATTTCCTATTTTCAAAATCAAAACAAAATTTGATTTGTAAACATATTTTCAATAGATTTTCGCACACAATAAACCTAGTGCATCTAATTCGGCATGAATGCAACATACAAAGTATTAATAACCTAAATTACTTTATTTAATTTAGAAAATAATTATTTTTCCTACAATAAATGATAATCCCCTATATAATTGAAGATAAATTTTAATCTGTTATAAGAAAATATTGAAATTTAGTGGAATTGGGTCATGACCAAAATTTGTAAATTTTGGGGTGTGACAAATACTCCAAAGGTGACGTGCTACAGAGGTATCCGTGTGCATACGCACTCATCTGCATTCGCTAGAAATACCAACGGTCCGAAGGGACATTGAAGAAATTTGCAAGTCGGTGCCAAGGGTTTCTCACCCAAAATGGCAAAAGCGCAAGCATCGGAAATGATGTTGGCACCAACAGCGAGATTATAAAGAAGATTCACCTGCACTCCTCTTATGAGACTGTGGGATACTTGCTTTACGGTTATCTTCATACAAGATTAAGTCGGTAGCCGACCGGGTACTTCATCAACAAGGAAGCCGACTGACTCGACTTGGAGCGCAAGGCATGTAGAGATAGACTTTCTATGTAAATCCTAAAGGGTTATGACTAGGACTCTTCATGTACCCCCCTGCCGACCGGATATATAAGGTGGCAGGGTACCCCCCATCGAGGGAGAGACGACACAAGTTTCACAACATCAATACAATACACAGAACACAACACGTAGGGTTTTTACTCTCATCAAGAGGGCCCGAACCTGTATAACTCGGCGTCTTTTGTTACCATCGTAGTTCTTAATCTCGACGTAGCCCTATATATTTACTGTCGATCTCAAGCTTCGACAGTTGGCGCACCAGGAAGGGGACAAGGCTCACCGGGATTCTCCGTCGACTATGATGGCCGAAATTCCCATCATTTAGTACTCGCCGGACTTCAAGATCTCCTATGGATCGCTCGACTTTATAGTCGGCGACAATGGAGCCCTAGGTCTAGAGAACCACAGATCCGACTTGGCCACAGCTGTTTCCATGGCGTGATCACCAAGTTCATCTGGCATGATCCCCGCATTGGTTCCACTCGGATCTAAGTAAGAAGATCCTTCCTTCGGGAATGATTCAAAATTTGATTGATCTTTTGATGAGGACTCGGTCGGATCCGCTTACCCATATCCCCATACTGTCAACATGGTGGATATAGCAGATCCTGCGGATGGAGACCAAGATGGTGACTAAGACGGTGAACAAGAAAGTAACCCGTTGATGGCCACTCGAATCAACTAGCCGAAGGAGGTCAATAGGAGGAGAACCCTCGAGTTGATGACTTATCGGTTGGACACCGCCGTCGACCAAGAGGGTCGCGTGGTTCACGCAACGCACGCCGATTGATCTCGGTCCGGAACTCGAAGTGGATGGTGTCAAGGTCTACCACACTCCTCAGAATAACATCACAGGGGCCAAAACTTTGCTCGACACTCTAATGGTCGATGCGAATCATCAGACCCCTGCGATGCTAAAGGCGGTGGCTATGCTTAAGGCTGTTGCGGCTCAAGAGGCCACAAAGTCTCAGTCGGTCACAAGCTCTAGTCACGTATCTTCACGAGGTCGGCATAGGCGTGAAAATCTGAGAAATTCTCTCAGTCTCCGTGATGGACGAGATACCATCAACTCTCACTATGAAGAACAATCTCGGGACAACCGACACTATGAGGAAGAACGTCGTGATTGGAGAACGGAAGACCGACAGGACAACCGACGGAACAACCGGCGAGAGGACCGTCAAGATCCTCCTCCAAGAGACAACCGCAACGATCGATGTCGACATGATGATCGGGATCGGTGTGATAATGATGATAATGACCATTGGTGATGTCATCATGATGATGATGTTGGCATAGGCGGTCGCGTATGCCTACTGACGACAAGATCGATGGCATCAAAGCTTACATCCCTAGGCTTCGCATAGTTCGATGGCCAAAAGGATTCAAGCCAGTCCCCATCGAAAAATACGATGGTGAGACCAACCCCCGAGAGTGGCTGCAGCTCTATAGCACGGCGATTCAGTCAGCTGGAGGTGATTCCTACATAATGGCTAATTACCTTCCGGTCTGCCTTGATCCAGCCATTCGGATATGGCTCACATCTCTTCCAGAGGAGTCAATCACATCTTGGGGAGACCTCAACAGGAAGCTCATAGAAAGTTTCCAAGCTACCTGCAATCGACCGGGCAACCAATTCGACCTCACTCGGATCAAGCAGAAGACTGATGAACCTCTTTGTGACTACATCAAGCGATTTTGCGCTAAGAAGACTGAGATCCCCAATGTCCCGGACCAACAAATCATTGCAGCCTTCCAAGGAGGGATCCGCAGCGATGATTTGGTTCATGAGATCGATCGAAGGAATCATGACCTCAAGCTGACCGCTCAAGAGGGCCTCGAGATCACTGGCAAGTTTGCATCTGGTGAGACGACATTAGATGACATCTGGGGAAAAGGCAAGGAGAAGTGGTCGGACAAGCCTGAGTCCTCCAAGAAGGACAAGAAGAGGAAGCCTGACAATACGGTTCGCACCATGGACCGACTTCAGAAGAACCCTCGAACAAACCAATCATCCATAGATGAGCTGCTGAGTGGCCCGTGCCTTTGGCATCCAAAGGGAAACCACAAAGCGAAGGATTGCTATCGACTGAGGGGTTTTGCAACAGCTGCGCTCAAGCTGGCCAAAGATCCCCTGAGGCACAGTAGCAAAGACAAGACCAAGGACGATGGCGACAAGGATAATTCAGGAGAGTTCAGGAGCCCTGCAAGGAAGTCAACTTCATCTTCGGTGGCCCGGATGCCTATGTGTCCATGCGCAAGCAGAAGCTGGAACTTCGGGAAATCAACTCGGTGGAACCAGCTGCGCCTCAATTCATGAGATGGTCTGAGATGCCAATCACATTTGATCAACCGGATCATCCCAAGCATATATCAAAACCGGGTCGATACCCGCTGGTGCTTGCTGCTACGATGAAGGATGTAAAGTTCAACAAAGTACTCATTGATGGAGGAAGTAGTTTGGACTTAATCTTCACCAAGACTCTTAAAGAGCTCGGTTTGTCAATCAATGATCTTCAGCCGATTTCTTCACCTTTCCATGGGATTGAACCTGGCAAGACTTCAGTTCCTATTGGACAGGTCAATCTGTCGGTCACCTTCGAAACCCGTGAGAACGTCAGGACCGAGCGCATTCTCTTCCAGGTGGCGGACTTCGACTCGGCATATCATGCTATTATCGATCGACCGACGATGGCTAAATTCATGGTTGTCCCGCATTATCCATATCTCACCCTCAAGATGCCAGGCCCGAATGGAATAATCTCCCTCCACTCTGATCTTCGGAATTCTTTCGATTGCGATGTATAGAGTTGTGAGATCGCCAATAAACAGTTGATGCTGTCTGACCAGAAGGAAATCCAGTAGGCAGACTGGAGCGGCGGTTCCAGCAAAGAAGCCTAGCAAAGATAAGATTCAGACCGATAACATCCAAACCAAGGAAATCATGCTTGATCCTGAGGACCCCAATAAGGTAACTTATGCTGGGGCCAACATCAATGACAAATAGGAACTCACGCTCACTCTTTTCCTCTAGGAAAATAGGGACATCTTTGCATGGAAACCATCTGACATGCCAGGAGTTCCTAGGGAAAAGATTGAGCATGAGTTAAGGGTACCCCCTGGGGCTACCCCCGTTCAGCAGAGGCTTAGAATATTTGCACAAGATCGCAAGGACACCATGAAGAAGGAGATAGTTAGACTGTTAGATGCTAAGTTTATAAAGAAGGTGTATCATCCTGACTGGTTAGCAAATCCAGTCCTTGTACCCAAGAAGAATAAAGAATGGAGGATGTGTGTTGATTATACCGATCTCAACAAGGTCTGTCCTAAAGACCCCTTTGCTCATCCTCGTATTGATCAGATTGTAGACTCAATAGCCGGGTGTGAGCTCTTAAGCTTTCTGGATGCCTATTCAGGCTATCACCAGATCCCGCTAAAGGTTGAAGATCAGATTAAAACTTCCTTTTATAACACCCTTCGGCACCTATTGCTATATCATAATGCCTTTCGGTCTGAAGAACGATGGCGCGACTTACCAATGGGGTATTCAAAGCTGCCTTGCTACTCAGATCGGTCGGAACACAGAAGCGTATGTTGATGACATCGTTGTCAAGACTTGGAACATCAAAGAACTTATTTCTGACTTGGCAGAAACCTTTGACAATCTGAGGCATTATTCAATGAAGCTGAATCCTAAGAAGTGTGTTTTTGGGGTTCCTTCGGGAAAGCTACTCGGTTACATCATTTCAAAACGAGGTATAGAGGCTAACCCGGATAAAATCAAGGCGATCCTTGGTATGGGGCCACCTAATTCTCAAAGGGATGTATAGAAGCTGACCGGATGCATGGCGTCCTTGAGTCGCGTTATTTCCCGACTGGGGGTTAGAGGGTTACCACTTTTCTGACTACTTAAAAAGCAGGACGACTTCGTTTGAACCGTAGAGGCGCAGTCGGCATTAGGAGTTGAAGGTTTACCTCAATAGCATTCCAGTATTGGTGCCTCCAGAGCCAAGAGAAAAACTTCAAAATTACATATCGGCCACAACTCAGGTTGTGAGTATTGTTTTAACAGTCAACCGAGAAGAAGAGGGACATATACAAAAAGTGCAACACCGGTCTACTTTGTGAGTGAGGTCCTTGGAGCCTCTAAGACTAGGTATCAACGGATCTTGAAGTTGTTGTATGCATTGTTGATCACCTATAGGAAGTTGAAGCATTATTTTCAAGCTCATCCAATTGATGTCCAGACCTCCTTCGCACTCGGCACAGTGCTGCACAATCGAGAAGCCGAAGGAAAAATTGCCAAGTAGGCAATCGAACTTGGTCAATACACCATTACATTCGCACCTCGGTCAGCTATAAAGGGACAAGCATTAGCTGATTTCATTGCCGAGTGGACAAAGATTCAAAACCCACCTACTGCACAAGATATCAAGTATTGGAAAATGTACTTCGATGGATCTCTTCAATTACAAGGAGCTGGTGCAGGAGTCATGTTTATCTCACCCACTAGAGAAAAGCTTCGATATGTCCTTCAGGTGATGTTTCGCGCGTCCAATAACGCTGCGGAGTATGAAGCCCTTCTACATGGTCTGCGCATTGCCACGTCACTCGGCATCAAGCGCCTTGACGTCTTTGGTGACTCGGCTTTGGTCATTAATCAGGTCACTAAGGATTGGAACTGTGTTGATGATAATATGAGTGCTTACTGTCAAGAAGTAAGGAAGCTCCAAGACAAATTCGATAGATTGAAGTTCACGCATGTTATTCGAGACAACAACCAAGCAGCCGATGAATTGGCTAAGATGGGATCATCCTGGTCTGCGGTCCCGCCAGGTGTTTTCTTACACACTCTGGATTCCCCCACGATTTCTCCTCGGTCGGATGTACTAATGAGTGTTGTCACTGATCTTGTTGGTGATGACGATATGGAGACCGATTGACGCGACCCACTCATCCATTATTTGGACAAGGGAACGTTGCCTTCGGATCCTAATGAGCAATGGAGGTTAGAGACCCGATGCCAAGGATATCAGTTGGTGGGAGACTGTTGACGGTCCTTAAATGCTAAATCCGACCATCAAATCCTTGCATAAACAACATAAAAGGAATAAACAAAATAGTGATAGGAGTTTATTATTAACCATTTCCATGATTTTTTGTGAGACATGTGTTTGCAGGTATAAAAGAGCCAAAATATGGAAAAAAAACTTGAAGAAACACCTCGTCGGCCGATACTGCCGTAAAACAGCCGACCGACAAGGTCGTATGAGGCTGAAATCAGGGCCCGGCAGGGTCATGATGGCTGAAATCAGAACTCAGCCGACAGGGTCATATCAGGCTGAAATCAGCCACCTGGCAGGTTAAAATAGAGTCTCATCAGGCTGAACCATCCGACCCAGCTGACCCTAAAAAACACTCCACCATGAGGCCGTTTTCCATCCCTGGACTAAGAAGGGTAAAAAGTAAAGAAGTAAAGGAGGCATCCACATGGCACAACATGGACAAGTGAAAACATGACCTGGAGGGGTCGGCACCAAAAATGGGCCGCCGCCTGGCCTAGGCCGCGCGGCCTGGGAATATCCTCCCGGGGTGTCCAGCCCACTCGGCCCATCATGCCAACCGACGCCAAGTGGATAAGGCGGTTAGAAACTGACTCAACAACCGTCATCCAAACCAAATCTGAGACGTCCAAAGAAAGACGGTCGGAAACCGACCTCATCCAATGGCCGCCCGGCCTGGGTTGCCACCCGGATTGCCCGGCCGCCCGATGTGGCCTGCCGCCTGGCGGGGGAACTTTTGCCCACCGACCCTCCTTCACCTATAAATACCCGCTAGCACTTCGCCACCTATAAATAGAGGGGAAATTCAGTAGAAAAGAGAACACACAAGAAGAAGAGTATAGAGCTCCACTTGAAAAGGCTTTAGCACTGCCAAAGTGCTTAGAAAATAGGGAGAGAGTGAGGGAGAGTTCGGGAAAGCGCCGGGTTTGTCGGTAATCTTTCCCACGCTTGTACCTTGACGGATGCTTTCTTTTTCAAGTAAGTGTTCATGTTTCCTCTTTGGTATTTAAGTTTCTTATTTAAGTAAGTTCTTTCCTTTATTGCTTACGGGATCATCGCTCTATTTAATTAGATTATCTTAGTCTTCTATAAGCATGGATCCAAGACTAGGATAGTAATTGATAGCGTAGATGTAGTGTCTAGGCTAGAGGTTACCTTTGTTTGTCGCGTGCCCCACGGTTTGTTAGAGGTAGTCGGTAGGTGGTGACAGCCCTATCCAGCCTTACTAATCCTCCATGTTCAGGTACGTCGTAGAGCTGTTGGGTGGAGTCACCTGTGGATGCAGGGGTAAGCCGATGCCCAAAGTAAGCAGTAGAGACTGAACCAATCTTATTATAGGATCCTTAGCCATTAGGAATCCTCTGTACCCTTTGCCTACCATATTCTCGCTGTCCTTTGATGAATTAGTTAGAGGATCGATACACACACGTCCCCTGTGATTCGATAACCTGGAATACTCCTAGGTGAAGTGCTACATTGGTATCCGTGCACTTGCGGATTTATCTGTGATCGTAAGAAATGCCAACAAGATTTTCTGGCGCCATTGCCGGGGATAGTAATATTTCTGGTGCGACGCTAAGAAGTGTCAACAAGCATTTCTGGCGCCGTTGCCGGGGAACGGTTGTTGTATCATCTTTGAACCTTGTTTGTTCATGTATCTTTTATTTTTTTTCCTTTTCCTTTTATTTCTTTTCTTTTTCCACCATGGAGCAAACTTCTATCCTATCATTTTCTTCTCCGAAGGGCGAGTTCTTTGAGCCACCACTGTCTGCAGACCCAATTCGCACATCCGGCTATGAACTCCGCCCAGTGGTGCTTTAGTTTATTTCCCTTTTTTATTTCTATTCAATTCAATTTTATAGTGCGCCTAGAAAAGAAAAAAATAATAATAAATAAAGTTGTGACTATATTTGGCCCATAAAGTCAGTGGAGTCCCTTTTTCTTTTCACCCTTTTTGTTTTTGTTTTTGTTCTTCTTCAAATAAAGAAGCCATGTACAAGATCATGTGTGGGGGAGGCCTTCAAGATTCTCAAGGCACAAACAATACAAGGCCTCCTATCAACATGTTGCGCATCATCACTTAAGTCAACACGACATAGGGCGAGGCGATCGGGCTCCAAGCAACATCGACCAACCTACAAGGGCAATCGACCCAGCCATGGTTCCCCTTGACCTCTACCTCTTCAAGAGCTGTGGTTTGGACACTCTATCCCTTTCCCCCTAGTTTCCAAGTTAAACCAAACTTGTCTTGAATCAATCATACAAATTTAACTAGAAAACTAAAATGAACCTTGTGGAAGCCTCATGTTCTTTCATGCTTCTATTTAGTTGGCTTGCATGCTCCGTATTCCTAGTTCATAGACTTGTTGCTTATGAACTACATATTTAGGAAAGCATGTCACCTAGGTAGTTGATGCATGAGATATGGTTTGACGAAATGAATCTTTCTCTTATGCTTGATGTGCTTGGGAATTTTTCTTACAAAAAAAAATTAAAATCAATAGCTTGACTCCTCAATGACTATATCTTCCTACCAAAGCCATATGATGAACTCATTGAAAATATTATGCATATGCTACTTGTTGTTTCATTGAACTTTGTTAAATTGTTGTGACCCTTGTGAGTTACTATTTATGACTTTTCGATCAAGATTTTATGCACACCACTTTGCTAATACTTCTTCACTGGAAGTTAGCACCACCATATCCATCATCCATGTGCTATTTCTTCTACACTGGAAGATAGCACTTCCATGTCATCATCCATCCATTAAATAAAGTACTCCATCAGATTCTGATAGACTCCCTCTCCAAATATCCTACTTTTTACAATTTCTAAAATGTCAATTAATACCATTAAGCAATTTGTTAATTATCCTACGACATATTATTTTTCTAAATAATTAATCCATTTATTGCATTTGCATTACATGTCATGTCCATATAGATTTTTTTTCTCTGCATTTAGCAGTTAATTGACTATTAAAATAATTACTAGGAAGAGTGGAATAGAATTTGAGGAAAATAATTTAGAAAGAAAAGAGAAAGAAGAAACCAGAATAGTGGGCTGAAACCCACCATTCTGGCCCATCCCAGAACCCCCACTCCTCCCCCTTCTCTTCCCCCTGGCCCAGGTCGACTCCCCCTCCCCTTCCCTTCTTTTTCCCACCATGGCCCAGCCCCCGCCAGCGCTCGCTGACACACCAGCCCCACCCAGCCATCTCCCTCCTCTCACCCTCAATCTCACCCCGCCGACCCCGGAACGGCCGCCACCATCGATCCCTCTCCTCCCCGCCTCCCCGGCTCCCAAAACCAGCGCCCGAGCATCGAACAACCCTCCGTTTCCCCTCCCCCCCCCCCCCCCCCACCTTCCGGCCGTTTCGGCCGTTTCCAAGCCCACGTGCATCAATGGCGCTAGTGGCCATTGATGGCCGGAGAACCCCCGCGCCGGCTCAATTCCTCCCCTCCGCTCCAATAAATCGGAACCCCCGACGCCGCACTCCCCCGCTGCCCCCTTTTCGCTCCTTCCCGCCCACTCACGACCACCAAAGCCACCTCCCCGCCAAGCACCGACCACCGTCGCCGCCCATCTCCGTCATCAACCACCTTTCGGCCTCCCCCGCACCCGCACGATCCATCGGTAAGAATTCCCTCGCTCCCCTCTCCCTTCCCGTGCCCTCGCGGCGAGGAATGGGTGGCCGGAGCACCGTTTCGGCCAACCTCCAGCGAGCCCCCGCCGCCGTCGCCGCCGCGTCCACCGCCGAAACCCCCAACCCCCCCCCCTCCCCCCCGATGCCATCCGTTTTAAATCCTAGGGCCGAGATTAAAACACCCCGAAGGGGTATGCGCCCGGTCCACCGTGGATCGTGGACCGCTGGTCAATGCCCAATCCATGAACCCCGTGGACCCGGTCCACACCCTATTAAGCTAAAAAAATAATTCACTAAATCCCAGGATATTTGGCAGTTTTACACCCAAGCCCCTCTGCTTTAACCTAATTAGTTTTTAACCCTAATTTTTTTAGAATATTAATTTTAATTATGTTTCAGTCCTTAATATTTTTATAAATATTATTTTAGCTCTGAAAATTTATAGAAACACCCCTGTACTTATATTTGATTATATTTTTAACCCTGCCTCTTTGCACTTAGCCCCCTACACTTAATATTAATTATGTTTAAGTCCTAAAATTTTGCAAGAAAACAACCTTATACTTTTAGTAATTATTTTTCATATTTTAACCCTGTCTTTTTACACTTAGCCCCCTACACTTAAGATTAATTATGTTTAAGTCCTAAAATTTTGCAAAAACAACCTTATACTTTTAGTAATTAGTTTTCAGTCCTAATAATTTACACTTTAGTCTCGTAATTTTATAAAATTACAAATAGGTCCTTAAAAGCCCCTATTTTAACCTTTTTGCCCCTAAAACTTCAAACTAGCATAACTTTTTACTCGTAACTCCAAATTAGGTGATTCTTGTGCCAAAATTCTCGTAGGAGCATAACCTTTGCATTCATTGCATCTACATATTGATTTTCCTCTGTTGCATGGCTGTGTATTGATTTTGTATGGATTGCTTGTGTCGGTATTTTTACGTAAAGGCGAGCATACTCAAGGACCGCCCTACGAGGACTTCCAGGAGCAGGAATTTGAAGTGTTAAAGCAGCCTCCCGCGTAGGACGAAGGCAAGTGTCCTTGATGCTTCTTGTACCTATTATAATTATAGAATTGCATGCTTGTGTCAATTGATTGGGAACCTATTGTCGGGTTTACTAGTATTGTTTTACCTTGTCTTTGTCGCCTTGAACTAGAGTTGGGATGGGTAGACATGCTTAGTTGCTTATTGGGTAAATGGATCCAAATTAATATTGACTAATGAACAATATCACATGGGAATGATTGGTAATTCTTTTAGCAACATGGATTAGGGATCGATGCAAGCTGGGTGGAATGGATGTGGTGCCGTGGGCACATGGTTGGTGGTAGTAGGCTTGTTGTAGATCCTAGGACCCGGTTCATGGAGTGATGACCTAGGAAAACAGTGCCATCACAAGACTCATATGGGTAAGGCTTGGCCTAGTAATTAGGTGTTCTCCCAGCGTCGGTGCAACATTTGGTGGAGCTGGGAATAGAAGTCAAGAGAGGACTATCCTTGTATCCGAACGGCTCAAGAGGGGGCTCCTGAGGTGATGAGCTGCTTGTTTAGGGGCTATCACTTATGGACGGGAGTGAAACCATAGTTGCTAGCATGTACTGGGAGACCCTATGAAAAAGCCTTGTAGTGAAACCCTGCCACACACCAAAGGAAGTGTGAAATGTGGGTCGCGTCTACGGGTACAAAGGGAATCACAACTTGTGGGTAAAGTGGTGCAAACTCTGCAGAGTATCAAACCATCATGATAGCCGTGCTCACGGTCAAGAGCGGCCTGGAATCCTCACAGGATTAGTTAGGATGTGGCTTAGTATTGGTTGGGATGGTTCGGACTTGGATCGATTAGTACTATGTGGATTGAGGGAGGGGATGACCCCACATAGCAATTGGAATGCATAGGGAATTAAAAGCTCATGCAACAAACTCCCTTTAAAGCCTTCCTTGTCTTAGCCTCATGTCATCTTTCCCCCCCACTTGCTGAGTACGGCACGTATTCACCCTTGCTATATACCATATTGTTGCTCAGCCACAGGAGAGGAATGGAACCACTATGAAGACGATGAAGACGAATACTAGGTTATGGTCCACCAGTCGATGCTTGTGGAGTCATAGGACATCTACGCTAGATTATTTCTGCTGCTTGGATGTACTTTTCTTTTAGACCTATGGGTCCTTTTGTAATAAAAGATACGATGCAACAATTAAAGGGTATGGATATTTATTCTGTTTACCACTGATGATGTACCTTAAGTGTGTGTAACTTGATCCTGGGCACACGTACAGCTGTACCCATTTTGCTTCTTAAAATTGGTGTGACAGAAGTAGTATCAGAGCCATACCGAGTGTAGGACGTCAGCCTAGCTAGTCATGGACGCATTAGGGACACTATTTTGCTTTGTAACTATACAAACTATTTTATGAAAAATATTAAACCATGGTGTTCTTTTTTATTCTTTCTTATTTACTTTTCAAATTTTTAACCATTGTTTTGTTCACCCCTTGTTATTTCCAAAATGTAGATGGCCCGTACCAAGCTGATCGCTCGTAAGGCTATGACTAGACGTCACTGTGGACTCCTTGCCCCTAGGTGTGCGAGGAAGGAAGCAAGTGAAGAGATAAACCAGCCTACACGCCTGGAAGCCCCGTTGACTGACAAGGAACTTCAAGAGACACCACAGGAAGGGCCCATGGAAGAAGATCCCAAGGAACCTGATGAGGAAAAAGACCCAGAAGAGCCCGAGGACCCTGAAGATCTTGAAGAGGAAGAACCAAAAGAACATGAGCAAGAAGAGGACTCTGAGGAACCGCAAGGGGAAGAAGACCCAGAAGAGCCTGAGGATCCTGAAGAGCCTGAAGATGGTGACGACTCAGAGGAGGACAAAGACATAGCTGTTCGGTAGGCCGAGAAGTACCGCTCTTTTGGACTAGAGGGTGAGACCTTCTCCAAGACCCTACGGAAGCTACTTGAAAAGATTGGCGTCACCAACATACCTTAGTACTTCCTCAAGAAGGTGGATCACCCTTTCCGTGAGGAATGGACATCGGAGGTCAACATCTACGACGTTGACTGCATCATATCTACTAATCATGGCCGCACCCCTAGGGCTACTCGTGAGGCCGCAGTGGACGATGCTGCCTGGAGGGCTCTCACTAGCCTCTGCTACACTCACCACCATGGAATAGCAAAGTCAAGTTTTGCCCACATTCCCCGTTGGAAGCCAGGCACGAAGAAGTACACTGTCGCTCCTACAGAATGGTATGTGAGCACCAGAGAGATGGACGAGACTCAGGGAGTCGCAGTGGACTTAAGCCACACTATGGAGGCGCTACAGAAGGAGAACCACACTCTTCAGAAGAGACTGCGCTATCGAAGCTTGAGATCGGCAGTAAAATGTATAGGGCTACGTCGAGACTAAGAACTACGATGGTAACACAAGACACCGAGTTATACACGTTTGGGCCCTCTCGATGAGAGTAAAAACCCTACGTCCTGTGTTCTGTGTATTGTATTGATGTTATGAGACTTGTGAAATTGTCCCTCGATGAGGGCGTACCCTGCCGCCTTATATATCCGGTTGGCAGGGGGTACATGAAGAGTCCTAGTCGTAACCCCTTAGGGTTTACATAGAAAGTCTATCTCTACATGCCTTGTGTTCCAAGTTGAGTCGGTCGGCTTCCTTGTTGATGAAGTACCCGGTCGGCTACCGACTTAGTCTTGTATGAGGATACCCGTAAGGTAAGTATCCCATAGCAGCCCCCGAGTGCTTCCTGATTTTGAGCTTCAACTCTCCAAATGATCTTCAATGTAGATCATAAATTAGGAAGACCTCTTTATCAAAGTTCCTGATAGATCTGGTGCACCGGTTAGGTGCACTTGATCAGGTGTAGCCCCCGACTTGTATAATTTGGAGACTTAACAAATAATGCAGGAGTCTAATTATATTAGCTCTTATTATTTCATCTATATGTTACTCAAACCATCAAGCTTGAGTCTAATAAACCTCTGGTCGTCAAACCAGTAAGTTAACTTGCAAAACTTCAGCCTTGCCGACCGATTATTAAATAGGCCGTGTGACATTCACCATGTCCGAGTGACTGGTCGGTCTGAATTTTATGATTTCAATCATATTCAATTCATGTGGACCAATATGACATCAATCTTATAATGGTACTAAGCTAAATGACATCAGTCATAATACAGCCTTTCCCTAATAATTAGTCACTCTAATTATCCATAAGTCCAATTTTGACAATTTGGTTATTGACTTCAATCAATACCACAACCTTTAAACTTATATCCATATGACCATCAAGTCCTTTGCTACATGATCATCAAATCATATAGATATGGCTAAATAATTTTCAAATGCTTCTCATCAAAGAAGCCCCCGAGCTTTATTTCTCAAGGTTTTTAGACCCTAATCATATTTTAAGGCCCTCTCCTAGGCCGACATGAATCAGATGGTGGTCGACGGCATCCTTCCAGAGCGAGTGCAGATGGACTGGAAGGTACCCCGTGAATCATGCCCCATCCCTATTCATAAACAGATAGTTGTATTCCACTCGTTCTTCGGGCATGGCTTTGGAGTCCCCTCCTGCATCCTCTTGCGTGGACTCCTTTTCTTTTATGGGATTGAGCTTGTCAACCTCAATCCAAATTCCATCCTTCATATCACCATCTTCATGCACATGTGCGAAGCATTTCTAGGAATCCTCCCCCATTTCAATTTATTCTGCCATCAGTTTGTCCTCCGTCCGCTGCCGACCAAGGACAATCAAGTAGCTATAGGCGGCGTTGGCTTCCAATTGCGCAAGAAGGAGGCCTACATCAACGTGCCATTGAAGACCGGAACGAGAATCGAAAGAATGAGTGGTTTTACTGTGATAACCCTCCCCCTGTTCTTGCCGATTTTGCCGGTGCCAAGGCGATTCCTCTGGCGTAATGAACAGTGAAGCCCGATCCGACCGATCCTCAGGTGGTCACTCTGCTAAAGAAGATAGCCGATTTGAAGGTTGAAGGTATTGACGGAATTACTGTCACCAAGAGCTTCATAGTTCACAAAGTGCGGCTCCTGAAGCTACAGAGTCACCCGGCGTGGAACTACGTTAATAATGACAAAACCAGGGAGGTGCCTGACCCGCCAAATGGTGAGTTCCGTAAGAAATGCCTGTCAAAAATGTTTGAAGGAGATATCTTTTAGGATGACTCGTTGATCAAGAAGGCGTATAAGAAGGGCACTATGCGGGCCCGAGTAAGGCTCAGTCTGCTTTGAGCAATCCTTTATGTTCTTGTGTTGATGCCCTGCTTGATATTTTGATTCCTGTGCATGTTTTGGATACTTATATTTCTCATCCTCCGCTCCCTCTGACCGATTCTAAAGGACCGGACTATGTTGAGAAGATGCAGTAGACCGGCACCGGAGGCTCGAGCTCTTCTGTAGGCGCTCGTCCTAACCCGGTCTCCACCCTGCCTCCCCCCGGTTGGCGAGTAAAGCAGACCATTGGGCGCCAATAGCAATATATAGGAGATCAGGATGATGATGAACAGTTGCCATCTACTGATGCTGATCATCTCACCCCCACTCCCTCCGACCGACCTTCATGCCAGTCGGAGCCCCCGAGGCAAACCCAAAGTGATGCGAGGAGGGTGGATTAGACCAACAAGGCAGAAAAATCTACCAAGAAGAGGAAGGAGACTGATTTTCAGTCGATTTCATTGAAGAAGAGGTTGTGCCGAATTAAGCTCAAGAAGGCTCTTACGTTAATTCTTTACCCTTATGCCCGTTGTCTCTTATTGCCATCCGTAACACATCTTAATCTCTTCCATATTCATTCTGACAGTGATCGAACGAGTGATTCTCAGAGTGCCCAAGAGTCCAGAGACACTCGGTCTGGACCTCCTCCTCGCCCGACTGATGTGCCCAAGTCGGTCAGCAAGTCATCAAACACGCCGGCCAAGGTGGATAAGCTAGTCGACAAGGCAATTCCTGCTCCCATTCCAGTGCCTGTACCCCAACCTGCTCCTGCTGTCGTCCCTTCGCCTCTTAACAAAGGTAAGGCGACATTATCTGCAGATTTACTTGGTTGGCCCAAAGTGGAGGACGTGGAAATCATGCATCAACATCGAGAAGCTAGCAAGGTACTTCAATATTCTGCTTTTGCTGTGTCTTAATCTTGCCTTTAAGCTTAACCCCTTTCTGTATACAAAAAATGTATGCTCTCATAGAGAGAAAATAGGCTAGGGTGGAATACCATGAAGCCGAGACTTTTGGTATGTCCTAAACTTTGGTCTTCAAGTCTTTAAATAAGACTAACACTTTGCTGGTGTTTTGCTAGTCACCGGTCAGTAGCTTACGAAAGCACAGAAGGAGATTGAAAAGCTGCAGACCGACCAAAGGGAAATGACCAAGGCCTTCAACCATGGCCGAGAAGATTTAGCTGGTAAGATCACTTACCACCTGTGTTTAAATAACCAACCAATCACTCTAGCGCTAAAGATTCAAATATTTGTCTTGTATCTCATGACCAGAAGGTTGCCAACCTAGAGAAGTTGACTTCTAATCAGCAAAGGTTTGTCAAGTCCTTAAATACTGAGAAGGAAAACCTCTCCAAGTCGGCCGAGGACTAGAAGGCCGAGATCACTCGGCTGTAGAAGGAGCTGAAGGAGGCTGACGCCAAGATAGAGGAAGCTAAGAGCACCTCCAAATCCTTCAAATGTAAACTTGCCAGTAAGTCCTTTGTTATTTCTCACATCTGCTTGATTCCTCTTTTGATCATACTGACCAACAAATTATCATTTGCAGCGCCATCTTACGCCGCTCGAAAAGCAATGGACTATGTACATGCCGACCAAGTGGAGCAGTCTGGCCGTTCCATGGAGTACTTGTTGGAGCATGCGTCGGAAGATATTGCTCATAACACTCGACGAGTGGCGACCGAAGTCGGGAGTCAGGTTCTGGCTATTTGCCAATCTTGGTCTCCCGCTCTGCCATTTGATAAGATCAAGGAGGGCTTCAACCCAGACTTGACTGACAACCAATGCCAGATGCTTTTGGATTCCATGCTGGGGACTTCCCGAGCTTTGGTCGCCAATATAGAGATCAATCCGACCATGCCTACTCCTGCAGCAACTCCTGAGGTCGAGCTTTGAGCTGAATCTTCTTCTCCTTCAAAGGAGCTATAAATCCTGTAATATTAGAGATCATTAGCAATATCTATGTAATGAAACAATGTCACCTGTATGTAATATAGTTTCATGCTTATCAACTTTAAAAGATTGATAAAAATGTCATAAGTATGTTTCTGTCATTGAGAAACTCAAATTGTATCGGTCTGCCTTAACATTTTAGGTTGTGACTCGTAACCGCGTAACAAGCAGAGTCGACCAATCGACACATGACCTCTCGCGCTTTGGCTCTGGGTTTAGTGTAGTGGTAGTCTAATGTGCAGTATAAAGTATATAACCATAATGTATAGACGTTAGACCAAAAAATGAAGACCGTATTCAAAGAGAAGAAATCGGTCAGAAAGTAGTCCAAAACCAAAATACGGTTAGACTGAAGTGGGACATTATTACTAGCCCCTGGCTCGATTGTTTAATAAAATAAATTAAGGAATCGAGACAATATAGAATGAAAATCATCAAAAAATCTTTCATCAAAAAGATCAAAGTTTCATTCATGAATAATGTATAAGTACACAAAGGAATAATTAAGTATTGAAATGAAGTAGCTGGTTTATGTTCCAAGAATTTGGTATAGCATCGTCGTCTTCATACATTAGTCGGTAAGCCCCTGGGCGAGTAACTTCCTTCACAACATATGGTCCTTCCCACTTTGGAGAAAGCTTATGCTGGTTCTTCGTTGACTGCACTCGGCCAAGCACTAAATCTCCAACTTGGAAGTGGTGATTACGTACGTTTTTATCATAATAACGATGTAAGCCTTGTTGGTAAAGTGCTGACCGAAATAGAGCGCGATCACGCAACTCCTCTGCTGCAATCAAATCAATATCTCGATTCTCCTCAGAAAGTTGTTCATCATACGCCTGAACCCGTGCCGAAAAAGGCTGACTTCAGTTGGTAGCATAGCCTCTGAGCCGTAGACCAATGAGAAAGGTGACTGACCAGTTGCCTGACTGGTGTTTGTGCAAAGCCCCCAAAGAACTGAAGGCAATTCTTTGACCCATCGACCGGCATAAGTCTTAAGCCTGTCGAATATCCGAGGCTTCAATCCTTGGAGAATCATACCATTGGCCCGTTCGACCTGCCCATTGCTTTGAGGATGAGCCACTGATGCAAAGTGGATTTTTATTCCCATCTCATCGACAATGTCATCAAACTCCACTAATGTGAATTAAGTGCCATTATTGATAATGATATCATGAGGAACTGCGAACCGAGTGAAGACATCCTTGACAAACTCGATAGCCTTCTTTGATGTAATCTTGCCAACCGGCTTTGCTTCAATCCACTTGGTGAATTTGTCAATAGCAACAAACAGATAAGTGAACCTGCCTGGCACCTTTTTGAAAGGTCCGACAATATCGAGCCCCCAAACAGCAAAGGACCAAGTCAAAGGTATCATCTGAAGTTGCTGTGAAGGCACATGCGTTTGTTGAGGGAAGAACTGACAACCTTCACACGTCCGAACGACCCAGTGTGCATCTTCAACCACGGCGGGCCAATAAAACCCTTGCCGAAAAGCTTTGCCGACCAAAGTCTTGGAAGCTACATGATTGCCACATATCCCGAAATGAATTTCTTCTACCAACTTTTGGCCTTCTGTTATCGAGACGCATCTCTTTTATAGAGTTGGTCTCCCACTAACAAATACCCACTGCATCGGGTCTCCAACCTTCGTTGCTCATTAGGATCCGAAGGCAGCATTCCCTTATCCGAATATTGGATGAGCGGGTCGCGCCAATCAGTCTGCATGTTGTCATCACCAACAATGTCAGTAAGATCACTCATTAATACATCCGACCGAGGAGAAGTCATGGGGGAATCCAGAGTGTGTAAGAAAACATCTGGCGGGACCACAGACCGGGATCATCCCATCTTGGCTAATTCATCAGCCGCTTGGTTATTGTCTCAAAGAACATGCGTGAACTTCAATCCATCAAATTTGTCTTCGAGCTTCCTTACTTCTTGACAGTAAGCACTTATATTGTCATCCACACAGTTCCAATCCTTAGTGACCTAATTAATAACCAAAGCTGAGTCACCAAAGATGTCAAGGCGCTTTATGCCGAGTGATGAGGCAATACGCAGACCGTGTAGAAGGGCTTCATACTCTGCAACGTTGTTAGATACGTGAAACATCAACTAAAGGACATATCAAAGCCTCTCTCCAGTGGGTGAGATAAACACGACTCCTGTAGCCACTCCTTGTAATTGAAGAGACCCATCGAAATACATTTTCCAATACTCAATGTCTTGTGTAGTAGGTGGGTTTTGAATCTCTGTCCACTCAGCAACAAAATCAGCTAGCGCTTCTCCCTTTATAGCCGACCGAGGTGCAAACGTGATGGTATATTGACCAAGTTCGACAGCCCACTTGCAATTTTCCCTTTGGCTTCTCAATTGTGTAGCACTATGCCGAGTGCAAAGGAGGTCTGGACTTCGATCGGATGAGCTTGAAAGTAATGCTTCAACTTCCTGGAGGTAGCCAACAATGCATACAACAACTTCAAGATCTGTTGGTATTTTACCTTAGAGGTGCCAATGTAACACCCATTTTAAGAAAACAAAATGGGTGTAGCCGTACATGTGTCCAGGACCAAGTTACACACACATACGGTACATCATCAATGGTAAACAGAATAATTATCCATATCCTTTATTTATTACATCATATCTTTATTACAAAAGGACCCGTGGGTCTAGAAGAAAAATACATCAATGCAGCGGAAAGTATCTAGCGTAGACATCCCAAACTCCACAGGCATCGATTGGAGGATCATCGCCTAGTACTCGCTTCCTTCCTCTTAGTATTGGCTCCAATCTTCTCCTTGGGCTGAATATCAACGTGGTATAGCAAGGGTGAGTACATGTCGTACTCAGCAAGTGGGGGAAAAGATGACATGGGGCTATAGTCAAGAGAAGGCTTTATAGAGTGGGTTGCATGAGCTTTTAATTAACCTAAGCATCCTTTTTACTAAGTGGGGTCATCCCAACCCTACTTTCATAAGGTGCTGTACTAACCAAGTCTCAATCCATCCCAAACTAATCTTGTGAGGATTCCAGGCCGCTCTTGACCGTGAGCACGACTATCATGATAGTTTTGATACTATGCAGAGTTTGTACCACTTTACCCACAAGTCGTGATTCCCTTGGTGCCCGTGGACGCGACCCACATTACACACTTCCTTTGGTGTGTGGCAGGGTTTAACTACGAGGCTTTTCCAAAGGGTCTCCCAGTACATGCTAGCCACTAAGGTTCCACTCCCGTCCATAAGTGATAGCCCTTCAACAAGCAGCTCATCACCCCGGAAGCCCCCTCTTGAGCCATTCGGATACAAGGATAGTCCTCTCGACTTCCATTCCCCGCTCCACCAAATGCTGCACTCACACTGGGAGAACATCTAATTACTAGGCCAAGCCTTACCCATGACGGTCTTGTGTTGGCACTGTTTTCCTGGGTTGTCACTCCAAGAACCGGTTCCTAGGATCTACAACAAGCCTACCACCACAAGCATGCGCCCATGGCACCACATCCTTTCCACCTGGCTTGCATAGATCCCTAAGCCATGTTACTAAAAGATTTACCAACATATCCCATGTGACATTGTTCATTAATCAAAATTAATATTAACCCACATCCCATAAGCCACCTTAAGCATTTTCTACCCACAATTCACCCATTGGTTCAAGGCGACAAGGAACAGGGTAAAAACAATTACTAAGGAAAACCCTAACAATAGGTCCCCAATAAATTGACACAAGCATGCAATTCTATAGTAACATTTCAATAGGTGTAGTATGCATCAAGGACACTTGCCTTCGTCCTACGCAGAAGGCTGCGCTAACCCTTCAAATTCTTGCTCTTGAAAGTCCTCGTAGGTCGGTCCTTGTGTATGTTCGCCTTTACGTAATAAAATACCGACACAAGCAGAACATACAAAAATCAATACATAATTATGCAACAGAGAAAAAAACAATATGTAGATGCAATGAATGCAAAGGTCTTGCTCCTACGAGAATTTTGGCGCAAGAATCACCTAATTTGGAGTTACGAGTAAAAAGTTATGCTAGTTTGAAGTTTTAGGGGCAAAAGGGTAAAAACAGGGGCTTTTAAGGACCTATTTGTAATTTTATAAAGTTATAGGGACTAAAAGGTAAATTATTAGGGCTGAAAAGTAGTTATTAAAAGTATAAGGTTGTTTTTGCAAAAATTCTAGGACTCAAACATAATTAATACTAAGTGCAGGGGTTTAAGTGTAAAAAGACAGGGCCAAAATATAATTAAAATTAAGTACAGGGATGTTCCTGTAAAAATTTAAGGCTAAAATAATATTTATACAATTAATAAGGATTAAGGTATAATTTTAAAATAATTTTGGGGACTAAAACATAATTAAAATCAGTCCAGGGGTGTTTTATAAAATTACAAGGTCAAATAATAATTTAAATAATGCATAGGGGTGTTTCTGTAAATTATTAGGGCTAAAATAATATTTATACCACTAATAATATAAAAAGACTGGATTAAAATATAATTAAAACAATTCCAGGGGTTTTCTACAATTTATAGGGCAAAAATACAATTTCTTAAAGGTATAGGGGCTTTTTTTGTAAAAATGTAGTGCTAAAAATAATTATTATAAAGTTCAGGGGCCTAAAAACAAATTTTTATTTGTTCTGCAAAAAAGAGGGACCTAAACCTAATTTAAACTAAGCACAGGGGCTAAAATGCAAAACTGCCACAATATCCAAGGATTAATTGAATTAATTTTAAACTAGAAATACGTGGACCGGGTCTATAGGTTCTGTGGACCATTGGTCCACTGGTTCACGGTGGACCGATTACATAACCCGAAGGGTTATGTAATCTGGACGGTTGGATCAAGATCCAACGGCCAGAATTAAAGGGCGGGGGAAGATCGTTGTCGGCGGCCGGTTAGGCGGCGGTGCGCGGCGGGGCTCACCGGAGACCGGCCGGAATGGCGCTCCGGTCGGCCATTCCTCGCCGCGAGAGTCCCGGGAGAGAGAGGGGAGGGAGGGGAGTCTCACCGACAGGTCGCGCGGGTGCGGGGAAGGCCGGGAGGAGGTCGGCGGCACGGCTCGGTGGCGGCGGTGGTCGGAGCTCGGTGGGGGAGGTCGTCCGATGGTCGCGAGCGAGCAGGAGAGAGCGGAGGAGCGGCGGCGGAGCATGGCGGTGCCGAGAGGGTGCTTTATAGGCGCGGAGGCGGGCGAATTGAGCCGACGCGGGGCTCTCCGGCCATCAATGGCCACTAGCGCCATTGATGCGCGGGGGGGGGGGGGTTCATAACGGCCAAAACGGCCGAAAGATAGGGGGGAAGGGAAGTGGAGGCGGTCGCGCGCGCTCGGGCGCCGGTTTCGGGAGTCGGGGAGGTCGGGGGGAGGGAGATCGACGGCGGCGGCGTCGGTTTCCGGCGACGGGAGAGAGAGAGGCGGAGGAGGGGATAACAAGCGGGGCTCGCCTGTCAGTGAGAGAGAGAGAGAGCGCGGGAGGAGCGGGCTGCGCGCGCGTTGGGCCGGCCGGGAGAAGTTCGGCCGTGCGGGGGGGGGGGGGATAAGGGGAAAGAGAAGGGAGGGGGAGGCGGCCTGGCCGGCTGGGCCGAAAGGAGGAGGTGGGGAGAGGGGAGGGGTGGGCTGAATGGTGGGCTTCGGCCCAGTGTTCTAGTTCCTCCTTTTCTTTTCTTTTTCTTTCTCAATTCTTTTCCTTGTCTAATTTCTATTCTAATTCTATTCCTAATATTCCTGGTAAATAAATAATAATTAAACTAAATGCATAATGCAATGAAAATCTATATGAATATGACATGTTATGCAAATGCAATAATTTAATTTAATTTATTATAAAAACAATTTGTCCTAGGTTATTTAATTAAACTCCTAAATGCTAATAGTTGGCATTTTTAGAATTTGCAAAAGTAGGGTGTTACAAACGTACCCCCCTTAAAATGAATCTCGCCCTCGAGATTCGGAAAGATTGATGAAGAGGTGGGGTAACTCGGCTTTTAATTCTTCCTCACGCTCCCAGGTGGCTTCTTCTTCCGTGTGATGATTCTAGAGCACCTTGCACATCCGGATCACCTGATTTCTGGTAACTCTCTCAACAACTTCTAGGATCTTGACTGGTTGTTCCGTATATGTGAGGTCTTTCCGAAGGTCTATTTCCTCAACAGGGAGTTGTTCTTCAGGCACTCTTAAGCACTTCTTTAACTGGGACACATGGAACACGTCATGCACATCCGTGAGATGTGAGGGTAGCTCCAACTGATATGCGACTTCTCCTCTTCTAGCAAGAATCTTGAAAGGGCCGATGTAACGTGGTGCTAACTTTCCTTTTACTTTGAAGCGTCTAACACCCCTCATGGGTGATACCTTGAGATATACGAAGTCTCCAATCTCGAAGGATAGGTCTCTTCGCCTACGATCGGCGTAGCTTTTCTGCCTTGACTGTGCAACCTTTAGGTTCTCACGTACAATCTTAACTTGTCTTTCTGCTTCTTGTAGTATCTCAGGTCCGAAGACTTGGTTCTCTCCTGTCTCATTCCAGAACAGAGGTGTCCTACACTTTCTTCCATATAAGAACTCGAAAGGCGCCATCCCTATACATGCTTGATAACTGTTGTTATAGGAAAATTCTGCGTAGGTTAGACTTTTGTCCCAACTCTTGCCATATTTCAAAGCACAAGCTCTCAACATGTCTTCTAGTATTTGGTTCGTCCTCTCGGTCTGTCCATCAGTCTGAGGGTGATACGTAGAGCTGAAGTTCAACTTGGTGCCAAGAGATTCATGTACCTTCTCCCAAAACCTCGAGGTGAACTGAGAGCCTCTGTTAGATACTATCTTCTTAGGGACTCCATGTAAACACACTATCCTTGATATGTATAGTTCTCCTAGTTTTGCACCACTATAAGTTGTCTTGACGGGAATAAAGTGTGCCACCTTGGTTAAACGATCAACTATAACCCATATAGAATCGTATCCCGACTGTGTACGGGGTAATCCAACTATGAAGTCCATACCGACTTGTTCCCACTTCCACTCAGAAATCTTTAGAGGTTGAAGTAATCCGGCGGGTCGTTGATGTTCTGCCTTGACACGTTGACATGTGTCACATACCGCAACATACTCTGCAACATCGCGCTTCATGCCATGCCACCAATAACGAGTCTTCAAGTCTTGATACATCTTAGTACTTCCTGGATGAATGGAGTATGCAGAATCGTGTGCTTCTCGTAGGATTATGTCACGAAGGGGCTTCTTGTCTGGCACACATATTCTTTTACCTATCCATATGATACCCTTCTCATCTTCTGTAAAGTCGGTAGCTTTGCCTTCCTTGATGAGCGTTCTGATCTCACTTAGCTTCTCATCTTCTAGCTGTGGCGGTAGCCTTTCTCATTCACAAATCCAAGGTTCAGTCGCTCAAACTCCTTACAGAGCTCTGGCGGTAGCCTTTCTACGACTAACTGACTACAATAGATCTTTCTACTCAGGGCATCTGCAACAACATTCGCTTTCCCTGGATGATAGTTAATACCCACATCATAGTCCTTAATCAACTCTAACCAACGTCGTTGTCTTAGGTTCAACTCTGTCTGAGTGAATATGTACTTGAGACTCTTGTGATCCGTATAGATCTCACAACGATTACCAAGAATGTAGTGCCTCCAAATTTTCAGAGCATGTACCACTGCCGCTAACTCCAAATCGTGTGTTGGGTACTTCTCTTCATGCTTCCGTAACTGCCTAGAGGCATATGCCACAACGTGACCTTCCTGCATGAGCACACATCCTAGTCCTTGCCTGGATGCGTCACAGTATATGTCAAAACTCTTACTGATGTCAGGTAAGATTAAGACAGGGGCTGACGTTAATCTCTTCTTCAATTCTTCAAAGCTGTTTTGACAACGCTGAGTCCATTCAAAAATCTTGTCCTTCCCTAACAGTGTCGTCATTGGCTTTGCTATTTTGGAGAAGTCCTTTATGAATCGCCGATAGTATCCGGCTAATCCAAGAAAACTTCTAATCTCCCTTACTGTGTGTGGTGGTTTCCAATCTAGGACATCCTTTACCTTGCCTGGATCGACTGACACTCCTCCAACAGAGATCACATGACCAAGAAATGCTACCTCCTTCAGCCAGAATTTGGCATACAGCTGGTGTTCACGTAGCTTCTCTAGAACTAGCCTGAGGTGTCCCTCATGCTCTTCTTCATTCTTTGAAAACACCAAGATGTCGTCAATGAAAACCACAACAAACTTATCCAAGTACTCCATGAGCACCTTATTCATAAGGTACATGAAGTAAGACGGTGCATTGGTTAACCCAAATGACATTACCGTATACTCATATAACCCATATCTTGTTCTGAAAGCCGTTTTGGGTATGTCTGATGGTCTGATTTTCAACTGGTGATACCCGGATCGTAGATCAATCTTGGAGAATACACAAGCTCCTTTCATCTGATCGAACAAGTCTTCAATCCGTGGTAGTGGATACTTATTCTTGATGGTTACATCATTAAGAGAACGATAGTCCACACACATCCTCTGAGTCTTATCCTTCTTCTCGACAAAGATTACTGGAGCTCCCCAAGGTGAGGAACTAGGGCGAATGAAACCTTTCTCTAGCATCTCATGTAATTGCTTCTTTAGTTCTACCAACTCATTAACTGGCATCCTATAGGGCCTCTTAGATATAGGAGCAGTTCTTGGTATTAAGTCGATAACAAACTCTATGTCACGGTCTGGTGGCATACCTGAAAGTTCTTCAGGAAAGACATCAGGGAATTCACATACCACTCGTATCTCTTCTATGGGTGTGCCGGTGGTTTGGTTTAGTATGACTTCCTTGGTAGTAGAGTTGGCTGCTATGAATTCAACCTTGGTACCCTTGGCACTAGTCAGTTGTACCGACTGCTTGGCGCACTGTATCACTCCATTATACTTGCGTAACCAATCCATTCCAAGTATTATATCTATCCCCTTGGAGTCTAGGATTATGAGATTAGCTGAGAAGTCCACCCCCCTTATTTTAAGGGCGACCTTTGGGCATATTTGATTGGTTCTCATTTCTCCACCAGGAGAGCTAACTAGCATGGTACGCTTCATAAGAGCAATCGGTAAGTTGTGCTCTGCCACATATGCTCCCGAATCGAACAAAATGGTTGCAGGTTGAGAGTTAGCTAAGAACATACCGAGCACCACATCTGCAGCTTGCTCAGCTTCTTCCGTAGTGACATGATTGACGCGCCCTCGAGCGTAATTCTGTTGTCCTTGATTGCCTGAAGGCAGGTTAGTTGAAGCTTGCCTTGGTGCATTGTTCCGTTGAGGACACTGTCCCATGAAGTGACCTTCCTGTCCACAGTGATAACATCCGCGCTTCACACTATTAGTGTTTCCTGCGGTGGGGCGGTTCTGGTTTTGTGGAGCTGTTGGGGCTGTGGGGCGGGGTGCTTGCTGATAGGTGGGACGAGGTGCCTGCTGCTGGCTAGGGCGGGGTGCCTGGTAGTTGGAACGTTGCATTGGAAAGTTTGGGGGTGGAGCTTGCATGGGTGGCCTGACAGTGCTGGGAGCACCGTAGTATAAGTTAGAAGATGGCATCATGCGGGGCGAGTGTTGCTACAATATGATTGTCCTTGGAATGACATCTTCCTCTTGCCTTCCCTCTCAATCTCATTGCGCTTGTTCTCCACCACAATGGCCTTGTCCACCAGTTTCTGGAAATTGACATAGTCATTGTTTATCAACCGAAACTGGATGTCATTCTACAGTCCCCTCATGAACATGTATTGCTTCTTCCCATCGGTGTTCACATCCTCTGGAGCATACCTGGACAGATGGATGAACCTATTCAAGTATTCACTTACTGACATGTTCCCCTATCTCAGGTCCTGAAATTCCTGTCTTTTCAGCAATTTGATGCCCGTAGGAATATAGTGGGAGCGGAAATTATCCTTAAACTCAATCCAAGTGATGCTTTCCACATCAGCATTAGCATTGCAATAAGCTTCCCATCAGTCTGCGGCTACACCATACAACTGATGAGCTGCAAAGAGAACCTTCTCTCGATCATTGCATTGAGCGATTATCAACTTCTTTTCGATTGCCTTGAGCCAATCGTCAGCTTCCATCGGATCCTTAGATTGGGAAAAGGTAGGTGTCTTAGTCCTTAGGAACTCCCCCAATCTATTCTGGGGTGGAGGTGGAGGTGCATTGTGGTTCTGCTGGTTGTTGTGGTTCTGCTGTATAGCGCCCAAAGTTTGGATCATTGTTTGCATGAGCTGAGTCTGTACGGCCAAGAATTGCTCAAGGTTCGAAGCATTATTGCCCTCCTCGTTGTTCTGATTGCTACCTCCAGCGTGTCCTCTATTGACTTTTGCTAAGCCATATTAATAAATCATTCCCGGCACGGGGCCAGAAACGGTTCACTAGTATGTCCCAGAGTCAAGTAGGTAAAATCCGCAAGCGCACAGAGAATACCGTTGTAGCATTTCACCCGGAAGTATTCAGGGTATCGTATTTGTTTATCCCAAAGGAAGGTTATGATCAAGAAGCGTTACTAACATATAAGATCATGTTAACAATTAGCAAGGATATCTAACCAAGACAGGCGGGTACATGATAATAACCGGGTAGTGTGACACACACAGAAGATTCCTACTAAATAAATAAAGTCTAGTGGAGGAAAGACTAAGCTAAGCTACTCCTACTATACATTCCTATACAGTTGCATAGCCTAAGTAGAATACATACAGACCCACACTCAGGTTCAGCATTCAATAGTATAGCACTTCAGGCACGGACTTACCCCTGCATCCACAGGCGACTTCCGCCAAGAGCCTACGCACTAGCCTAGCGGGGAGGATTTCAAAGGACGGACAGGGCTGTCATCACCTGCCGCCTACCTCAACGAACCAGTAGACTAACGAATAATTGATGCAAATTAGTCACCCAAGTACCATACTTGCATGACCAAAGAGCACTCTGCCCCTCCGCGATTACTATTAACGAGGCAGAGCTACCGTACGAATACGATCACCAAACCCATGCTATACCTTATCAGCTAAAACTAAGCATAGAGACTATAACATATAAACTAGACTATAGTGACGGTATATAACTAGCATGACAATAGCAGTATAATAAATATAAACTACTATCACACAAGTAGACTATACTATCACATATATGGATCACAATATCAAACAAGAAACTCATGACCCAAGCACAACTATATAGAAAATATATATATATATTGATAAGAGCAAAGTCTTACAAAAGGGAAAAGATACAAGAGCCATACCAATTCCAAGTGAAGACTTGGGACTAGAGAGCTCTAGACTCAGCCTAACTCCACTAAAACTCCAAGAACTACTACTAGCAAGAGAGAAATGCTTCTTGTGGTGTGTGTTGAGTGTGAAGGCACACCCTCCTATTTATAGCCTCAATAGGTCGGCAAGGGAGAGTAACCGCCACGGAAGGCATCTCAAACCGTCATCAGGAGTCGCGGAGGAGCCAACACGTGGAAGCCCAGGCGGAGAGGGCGCCCGGCCGGGTCGGCCGACCTGACCAGGTCGGCCGACCTGGGGGTGGCCCCTCCTGGCCTGTGCTTTCTCCAGGTGGCTGTCCTGTGGGCCCTGACGTCGGTTTGCGCGGTATTACAGGGAGTTACGTTGGTTAAGTGCTGAAAATAGGCCCTTCAATCCGTGTGACGTCCATGTGGCACTCTCTGATTGGTCGAAAGTGTGTTTTCTTGCCTTTTGAGGTGTTTCCTTCACATTTCCTCCTGCATGCACAAAGTTCTCCAAGTACAAGTGGAACTATATTATTGTGCTAAAGCATGCGTGTATGAAATGCCAAATTCTCCTTTATTTGAGTATAGTTGACGGTTAAAAATGGTACTTAACAGCCGTCAACAAACTCCCCCAAGCTTACCCTTTACTCGTCCCGAAGCAAAGATAAACTTAAGTTGTTGATCAGGAGTTGCTACAATGTCCTACTCCTCAATAATACTATGCGCATAACAAAGTACTCTTCCTAGAATTAAATATGTTGGCACATAACTTTACCCATTTACCTCGATCCATGGGGCTTTTACACCTCATTGTCTTGGGCGGTTGAGAGATAGAACAATTGCAGGGCACCAATTACTTGCTCTAGATTCCGCTATGTTATTCCGGAGGTTTTCAAAAGATTTTGAAAATAAAAACCAAGTTCCTCAAATGATTCTCTCGGATCACTCAATATGTGTATGATTCCTCACCAAGGCAAAGTGTTGCCTATAATCACCTATTTCTAAATAAGGCTTTATGTGGAGCTCAAGGTAGGGATATATGAGGCACTCATGTTCACATAATATTGCTATGTCAAAAGACCGGATCCAAGAAAAACATCAATTCAAACAATCTTGATCAAGATGTGCAAGTGTGTGGGAGAACGGAGGAATGGTGGATGGGAAGAAATAACTCCTTTTTGAATTTTCCTTCTCTCTTTTGGAGTTTCTAGGCTATGGCTATCTTTTGCTTGCTCTCTTTTTTGAGCATTTTTTTTTCTTTTCTTTTTGCATAGCCATAGTCCTAGTTTGCAATGAATACTTTGAGAGAGGAATTTTGTAATGGATATATGGAGTGTTTCTTTGGATGGATGGATGGATAGTGGCTTTCTTCCGGTGTAGAAGAATAGCTCACGGTGGATATGGTGGATATGGTGGATGCTATCTTCTTGATTTAGAAGGATAGCTCATGGCGGTGAATGTGTGTATATGATCTTGATCAAGAAAGCATGAAAAGAGTTCTACTAGGGTCACATCAATTTTGACTAAGCTCAATGTGAAACAAGCAGCATATGTGTAAAGGTTTTCAAATGTAAACACTACATATGGCTGTGGTGGGAATTTCATCATTGAGGAACTTATCAATTTGTCATTTTGAAAAATAAAACTCCGGAATTCAAACTTTACATTGAGCAAGATCATAGCAGCCCTATCTATCATATCATACCTCTTAACAACTTAGAACTAGAGAATGCATATGCTACCCACAAGATTCAAGTTCAAGGCAAGATTTACCAACAAACCTAACTCTTGAGAGAGTACTAAGTTGTAAACTAGCATTAGAGAGGGATAAAGGACAGAGCAACTATTCATCATCTCAACATAGGAAAATTATACACATTCATACCGCGCATGAAAAAGGGAAATATTTTTGTTCTTTTTATGTTTTGCAAATTTTTATGGATTTTCAGATTTAGCAAATGCAAGAAATAAAGGGAAGGGGAAAGATACAAGTTACCGTGAGAAGGGGGGTCCTCCCCCAAGCTTGTTCTTGCTCATATCTGCTGGTTCGGGTCGTAGCCTTGGGAGCGGAAGAAGGCATCCCAATTGTTCTGATTCTGAGCCATCATCGCGTTCAGCTGGCAGAATTGGTTGTCGCTGAAATTCTGCCATTGCTGGGTGTCGGTGACATGTTGCGTGAGAGTTTGTTGCATGCTCTCGATGCGCAAATCAATGTCGTTCACCCTCCTTGTCAACTCGGCCATCCCATAGTTGAGTTCACGGAACCCACGGGATGAGAATGACCGAGTGGCAAAGGATGGCGGTCCGCTTGAACTTGATGACGTCTGCATGGGGTAATCGTACTGAGATTCCCATGCTCCGGCCTGCCATGTTGATGCACCCGCCTCGTCCTGTGGCGGGGGCTGCTCCCATACCGGATCTCCGGTCGGAGTGTGAAACTCCAGTGTAGGCTCCATATGCCTACGGGAACGTGTCGGTCGCCCTGAAACACTATGCCTGCGAACTTCTCCCACTGGCTCAACTGGGAGGGTTAGTGCCTGATAGTGATACAGACGAAGACCCGGGTTAGGTAACGGGAATTCATTTGTATACCCGGGAAAGTGATAGATCAAGGTATTATTTGGACCATGTTTCAAAGTATGTCCTTGCACAAAATAGTCCTCGCCTAGAAATTCTCTATCTACCGTCAAATATTCAACATGAACATTCTCAAGCAGACCACACTTCTGCGCAATGCGAGTAACTAAAGAGGTGCACTCAATTGGTCCTGTCAACTTTATATTGTCTAAACATTGATCAATCATGCATTCCGCGGGTGACACCCTAATTTTCTTAACCATGGCATAAAGTATTTTCAATTCATCTTGCCGGACAACCCTAATGTCACCTCGAGGAAACAAGGTCATAGCCAACCACACATGCATAAATCTAAGTGTAGGATTATGGATGGCACTTGTTCTAGGCTTGGGACCCCACTCGTTTCCGGAAATCTTTTTCCAAAAACTTTCTTTATGGAACCCCTTTAGCGCTTTATCTAAGTCTAGCCTACATTTAGGATTTAGACCTAGCATAGCATGAAGATCACCCCATGTGACCAAGCGCTCTTGCCCAAACAAGCGAAAAGAAATGCCTTCATCATACTTTCTAAGGGTGCATAAAAACTACATAGTAAGCAAACGAGAACCCGGCTCATCTACTTCTACGAAATTTAGCCGACCCATAGTGCGAAAAATAGAGGTAAATTCTTCTCTCATACCTATTTTCTCGAGGAAGAAGCGTCGGGTGTGGGCGAATGGCCGTTCTCTCATGAGCGCGATGGCTTGGCCCTCGCGGTCATCCTTGATGTCGAGATGCTCCTCGGTGATGAGCAAGGCCGGCCTTTCCTCCGGAATTTCAGCTTCGAGGTCACCATGCCTCGGACTTGGTGTGAGCTTGACGGAGGATGCTTGACTTGTTCTTGCACGAGTGCTTTTTCTCCGCTTGATTCCGGCGACTTGCTTCATTCGTTTGAACATGGCTGCACACAAGAACAAACACAAGACAAGAACAAAAACAAGATCGAACAAGTGTTCGGGTGAGCGTTAGTGAAAACGACAAACCCAAGCTTCTCCGAAATTGGTTTTCTTCTCACAACAACTTGCAAATGCACTAAAATAGAGGGGAAATATTTTTTTGGGTTTTTGGGGCTGTAGTAAAGTTGAAGAATACGAAATTTTGGGAGAGCAACAAGTGAGCAAAGGAGGGGAGTGAAAGATGAGCTTGGAATGGTGAAGCTCCCCCTCCTGGGCTGTTTTTATAGCCAAGGAAGCAAGATGGCCGTTAGAAAGAGACAGAGCAACGGCCATATAGCCGTTGGGAGAAAGGAGCACAGGAAAAGGTGGGGCCAGGGGGTCGGCCGGCCTGGAAGGTGGGCCTCCTGGCAGCCCCCTTTTTCCTATGTGTTCTCCAACGGCTAGGGGATTTGTCCCCTGCTGCCTTTTTTTGCTCAAAAAGCTCAACAAAAAATCTTTTCAAAATGGAAAGCCCAAAAACCTATTTTCTAAATTTTCAGAAATGCAAATGAGTTTTGAAAAATTCCAAGGTGGCTGGAAAAATTCAAAAATGCAGAAATGCAGTGGTCGGGAAAAAATCAAAATGTGGTGGAAAGCAAATATGCAATTAAAAGAGCAAATATGGATAACTACCGGTTTAACCTCCCGGCGAGGACTCACCTTTTAAAGTCCGACGAGCGGGACTTTTCTCCGGCGTTCAGCTCGATGAAGCGTTGTCCGGTCCCGGAGATGAAGACACGGATGATGCTTCTTGTTTCACTCGCCACACCTTCTTGGTCTTTGTTGCGGCCGGTGGCTTCTCGGGCTTCGGAGGCTGCGGTTTTGCAGGCTTCACAGCCTGTTTCTTTGCAGACCTCGGAGGTTGCTGCCTTGTGGACTTCAGAGGCTGTTGCTTAATGTGTGACCTTTGCCCCCTTGCCTTCATCAGTTGTTGCTGTGCAACCTTTTCCTTCTCAAGGAAGTTCTTCATGAATGTGATGAGGCTGTCCTTCTTTGGCGGAGTGACCTCCACTTCCTTGATGTTGCTTGGGTTCGGCCCGTACCTGATACGGATCATGTTGCACTATTCTTTCCATGGCCGAAAGTCAAACTTCTCCTCCTTGCCATGGATGTGGAAGCGGATTTCTCCGGCTCCTACATCGATGCGAGCATCCGCAGTGCTGAGAAATGGGCGTCCCAGGATGAGCGGTGTGCTCTTCCCGACGTCCATGTCAAGCACTACGAAGTCGATGGGGATGAAGCAATCCCGGATTTTCACCAAAATATCTTCGGCGATCCCTGCCGGATAGCGGACCGTTGAATCGGCCAGCTGCAGCTGCATCGGCGTGGGGGATAGTGTGGTGTAGTTGAGCTTGTCGAAGACATCCTTCGGCATGACGCTCACACTTGCCCCAAGATCACATAAGGCATGGTCGAAGTTCTGTGTCCCGATCGAGCAGGTGATCATGGGACACCCCGGATCTTTCTTCTTCTCAGGAAGCCGGTTGAGTATAGCAGCGCTACACTCTTCCGTCAGCTTGACAATTTCTGTGGTCGGTAGTGGGCGCTTGTTGCTGATAAGATCCTTGAGGTAGCGAGCGTACGTGGGTACTTGTATCGCATCCAGCAAGGGCACGTTGATGTGCAGCTTCTGGATCACCTCAATGAAATGTGTGAACTGCTCGTCCACGGTGGGCTTCCTTCTTCTTTCAGGAAACGGCATGAGGTTCGTGTCATAGAACTCATGTGGGGCCGTTTTCCTGGGCGGCAGTTCTTCTTCTTCTGCCGGCTTCTCAGCTGATGTGTCCTTTCCTGCATGGTTAGGGTATGGCGGATCCCGAGTGGACTTACCTCCTCTCGTGGTAACCGCATTAACATTTTCTAAGGGGGTCTCGGGTTGCCCCGGGATTTTCCCTGACTCAGCAGTAGGAACAGCAGCAGCTAACTGAGCTAATTGGGTTTCTATCATTTTATTAAAACTCAGCTGATTCTTGAGAGCAGAGGAAACACCCTCTATCTTAGTGTGGATGCTCTCAAGAGTCCTATCAGTGGTGGCAAGCTTTTTACTGATGTTATCATTAACCTTAGCTTGACCAAGCACAAGATCTTTCAAGGAGGGCTGATTATAACCGGAATTAAAACCAGAGAAGTTGCCAGAGTTACCTCCTTGGTAGTTGGGACGTGGTGGACCCCAACTTTGACCTCCTTGTGGACGGTAGCCGTTGTTGTTGTTGTTGCCCATGAACATTGCGTCCTCACGGGTCTCAGGGCAGTCATTGCCCGAGTGTCCCGTGTTGCCACAGACCTCGCAAGTCATATGAGCGTCTAGGGCTTTGACTTCTCCATTGGCTTGGTCGTCCATCTTCTTCATGAGAAGGTCAATCTTGGCGGCGAGCATGTCAACCTCCTTGACGGAGTGCATGCCTCGCTGGCGAGGTTGGAGGCGCTCTTCATTCCAACCTTGGTTGGACACCATCTTCTCGATCAAATCTTTTGCCTTGCTCACAGTGAGCGAGAAGAAGGCTCCACCAGCAGCAGCGTCGAGGTGGTCGCGGGCCGACGGATTAAGCCCGTTGTAGAAGTTCTGGATGATCAGCCAATCATCCATCCCGTAGTGGGGACATGTCAGGATGTACTCCTGGAGCCTCTCCCATGCCTCAGGAATCGACTCCTTCGACTCCTGCTGGAAGCTTGAGATCTTTCCGCGGAGGGCATTGGTCTTGCCCAGCGGGAAGAACTTTGCAAGGAACGCAGCTGAACACTTCTCCCAAGTGTTCACAGCTTCAGGGTTTGCGTAGAACCACTGTCTCGCTCTCCCAAGGAGAGAGAACGGGAACAGTCGAAGGCGAACAGCGTCGGGGGTGACGTCCTTCATTTTGAACGTGTTGCAAATCTCTAGGAATTGCTGGAGATGAGCACTAGCGTCCTCATTGGCTTTCCCACAGAATGGGCTAGCCTGCACCATGGTGATGAGACCGGTCTTGATCTCGAAGTTCGCATCTCCCACATTGCCAGCTGGTCCCGTAGGGATGTTGGCAGCGGAGGGAGCGGAGAACTCGCGGAGGGTCTTGTCGGCCATTTGCTCAGAGCTTGATGGTGCGGGAATGACAGGTTCGATTGGCCGAGTCTCCTTACGAGGAGGGGTGAGCCTAGCTCGTGTCCTTCTCAGGAGTGACTTAGGGTCTTCAGTGAAGTTTGTCGGCAAGTCGAAACCAGTCATACACTACCCTGTTTTTATACAAAATGTAGAAAACAAAGCAAGGTTAACCTGCTTAGGAGATAGCCTTAATAATTGCAACACTACTATATACATTAGTAATTTTTCTTGAATCATACGCCTTCCCCGGCAACGGCGCCAGAAATGCTTGTTGACTTTTGCTAAGCCATATTAATAAATCATTCCCGGCACGGGGCCAGAAACGGTTCACTAGTATGTCCCAGAGTCAAGTAGGTAAAATCCGCAAGCGCACGGAGAATACCGCTGTAGCATTTCACCCGGAAGTATTCAGGGTATCGTATTTGTTTATCCCAAAGGAAGGTTATGATCAAGAAGCATTACTAACATATAAGATCATGTTAACAATTAGCAAGGATATCTAACCAAGACAGGCGGGTACATGATAATAACCGGGTAGTGTGACACACACAGAAGATTCCTACTAAATAAATAAAGTCTAGTGGAGGAAAGACTAAGCTAAGCTACTCCTACTATACATTCCTATACAGTTGCATAGCCTAAGTAGAATACATACAGACCCACACTCAGGTTCAGCATTCAATAGTATAGCACTTCAGGCACGGACTTACCCCTGCATCCACAGGCGACTTCCGCCAGGAGCCTACGCACTAGCCTAGCGGGGAGGATTTCAAAGGACGGACAGGGCTGTCACCACCTGCCGCCTACCTCAACGAACCAGTAGACTAACAAATAATTGATGCAAATCAGTCACCCAAGTACCATACTTGCATGACCAAAGACCACTCTGCCCCTCCGCGATTACTATTAACGAGGCAGGGCTACCGTACGAATACGATCACCAAACCCATGCTATACCTTATCAGCTAAAACTAAGCATAGAGACTATAACATATAAACTAGACTATAGTGACGGTATATAACTAGCATGACAATAGTAGTATAATAAATATAAACTACTATCACACAAGTAGACTATACTATCACGTATATGGATCACAATATCAAACAAGAAACTCATGACCCAAGCACAACTATATAGAAAATATATATATATATTGATAAGAGCAAAGTCTTACAAAAGGGAAAGGATACAAGAGCCATACCAATTCCAAGTGAAGACTTGGGACTAGAGAGCTCTAGACTCAGCCTAACTCCACTAAAACTCCAAGAACTACTACTAGCAAGAGAGAAATGCTTCTTGTGGTGTGTGTTGAGTGTGAAGGCACACCCTCCTATTTATAGCCTCAATAGGTCGGCAAGGGAGAGTAACTGCCACGGAAGGCATCTCAAACCGTCATCAGGAGTCGCGGAGGAGCCAACACGTGGAAGCCCAGGCGGAGAGGGCGCCCGGCCGGGTCGGCCGACCTGACCAGGTCGGCCGACCTGGGGGTGGCCCCTCCTGGCCTGTGCTTTCTCCAGGTGGCTGTCCTGTGGGCCCTGACGTCGGTTTGCGCGGTATTACAGGGAGTTACGTCGGTTAAGTGCTGAAAATGGGCCCTTCAATCCGTGTGACGTCCATGTGGCACTCTCTGATTGGTCGAAAGTGTGTTTTCTTGCCTTTTGAGGTGTTTCCTTCACATTTCCTCCTGCATGCACAAAGTTCTCCAAGTACAAGTGGAACTATATTATTGTGCTAAAGCATGCGTGTATGAAATGCCAAATTCTCCTTTATTTGAGTATAGTTGACGGTTAAAAATAGTACTTAACAGCCGTCAACATCCTCTAGTGCGAACCATCTGATTAGAATAGGTGGTGGAAGTAGTGTGAGACAAGGTGTGGTAATAACAAAAAGAAAGATCCCCATCTAAATGTATCAAGGAGTGATAAGTAAAAAGTAGTTTATTTAATAAGCAAACAAACGATGAGGTTGTGGACAAGGTGCCGAGGCATCCTACAACTCACATCAAGCACACTTATTAACCAAGCCAACGAGTTCATCACACCATGAAAGTAAATCGATGTAAGCGTTTGATTATTACAATCTTTATTCACGGGTAAGGGAATCTCCTAGGCATGGGAGTTCACTTCGTCGGAGATCGAAGGTAGGGAACTTGCGCGCTTCGGGGAGTTTGCAGTCCAAGTGCGGATACCCGATGAGTAGAGGTCACTTTGCTCGCCCATCTTGACTCGCTGGTCGCGCTTCATGTAATCCTCAGTATCGCGCAGCCTCTTTCGAAGGGTGTGGTTCTCCCTCTGTAGTGCCTCCATAGTGCGGCTTAAGTCCACCGCTATTCCCTGAGTCTCGTCCATCTCCCTGGTGCTCACATACCATTCTGTAGGAGCGACGGTGTACTTCTCCGTGCCTGGCTTCCGACGGGGAATATGTGCAAAACTTGTCTTTGCTATTCCATGGCGGTGAGTGTAGCAGAGGCTAGTGAGAGCCCTCTAAGCAGCGTCGTCTATTGCAGCCCCACGAGTAGCCCTAGGGGTGCGGCCACGGTGCGTAGATATGACGCGGTCGCCGTCGTAGATGTTGACCTCCGCTGTCCATTCCTCACGAGAAGGACGATCCACTTTCTTGATGAAGTACTGAGGCTTGTTGGTGATGCCAATCTTCTCAAGTAGCTTTCGCAGAGTCTTGGAGAAGGTCTCACCCTCTAGTCCAAAAGAGCGGTACTTCTCGGCCATACGGACGGCTAGGTCTTCGTCCTCATCCGAGTTATCACCATTCTTAGGCTCTTCGAGGTCCTCGGGCTCTTCTGGGTCTTCTTCCTCTTGTGGTTCTTCAGGGTCCTCTTCTTGCTCATACTCTTCTGGTTCTTCTTCCTCTTCAGGTTCCTCAGGGTCCTCTTCTTGCTCATACTCTTCTGGTTCTTCTTCTTCTTCAGGTTCCTCAGGGTCCTCTTGTGGTTCCTCTGGAAACGTCTCATCCCTTACTGGGGTCTTCTCGCGTTCAGGTTGATTTGCTTCTTCACTTTCTTCCCTTTGAACACGCCTAGGGGCAAGGAGTTCATAGTGGCGTCTAGTCGTACTCTTACGAGCGGTTTGCTTGGTGCGGGCCATCTATATTTTAAAATCACAAGGCATGAATAAGCAATGGTTAAAGAAATCTGAAATTCAACAAAAGCAACAAAATGAGAATCGACAAGGATTAGTATTTTGTTAAAATAGTTTGTATTGATGTAAGACAAAATAGGGTCCCTAAATGCGTCCATGGCTAACTAGGCTGACGTCCTGCAGTAGATAGGGCTCTGATACCACTTCTGTAACACCCATTTTAAGAAAACAAAATGGGTGTAGCCGTACATGTGTCCAGGATCCAGTTACACACACATACGGTACATCATCAATGGTAAACAGAATAATTATCCATATCCTTTATTTATTACATCATATCTTTATTACAAAAGGACCCGTGGGTCTAGAAGAAAAATACATCAATGCAGCGAAAAGTATCTAGCGTAGACATCCCAAACTCCACAGGCATCGATTGGAGGGTCATCGCCTAGTACTCGCTTCCTTCCTCTTAGTATTGGCTCCAATCTTCTCCTTGGGCTGAATATCAACGTGGTATAGCAAGGGTGAGTACATGTCGTACTCAGCAAGTGGGGGAAAAGATGACATGGGGCTATAGTCAAGAGAAGGCTTTATAGAGTGGGTTGCATGAGCTTTTAATTAACCTAAGCATCCTATTTACTAAGTGGGGTCATCCCAACCCTACTTTCACAAGGTGCTGTACTAACCAAGTCTCAATCCATCCCAAACTAATCTTGTGAGGATTCCAGGCCGCTCTTGACCGTGAGCACGGGCTATCATGATAGTTTTGATACTCTGCAGAGTTTGTACCACTTTACCCACAAGTCGTGATTCCCTTGGTGCCCGTGGACGTGACCCACATTACACACTTCCTTTGGTGTGTGGCAGGGTTTCACTACGAGGCTTTTCCAAAGGGTCTCCCAGTATATGCTAGCCACTAAGGTTCCACTCCCGTCCATAAGTGATAGCCCTTCAACAAGCAGCTCATCACCCCGGAAGCCCCCTCTTGAGCCATTCGGATACAAGGATAGTCCTCTCGACTTCCATTCCCCGCTCCACCAAATGCTGCACTCACACTGGGAGAACATCTAATTACTAGGCCAAGCCTTACCCATGTCGGTCTTGTGTTGGCACTGTTTTCCTGGCTTGTCACTCCAAGAACCGGTTCCTAGGATCTACAACAAGCCTACCACCACAAGCATGTGCCCACGGCACCACATCCTTTCCACCTGGCTTGCATAGATCCCTAAGCCATGTTACTAAAAGATTTACCAACATATCCCATGTGACATTGTTCATTAATCAAAATTAATATTAACCCGCATCCCATAAGCCACCTTATGCATTTTCTACCCACAATTCACCCATTGGTTCAAGGCGACAAGGAACAGGGTAAAAACAATTACTAAGGAAAACCCTAACAATAGGTTCCCAATAAATTGACACAAGCATGCAATTCTATAGTAACATTTCAATAGGTGTAATATGCATCAGGGACACTTGCCGTCGTCCTGCGCAGAAGGCTGCTCTAACCCTTCGAATTCCTGCTCTTGAAAGTCCTCGTAGGACGGTCCTTGTGTATGTTCGCCTTTACGTAATAAAATACCGACACAAGCAGAACATACAAAAATCAATACATAATTATGCAACAGAGAAAAAAAACAATATGTAGATGCAATGAATGCAAAGGTCATGCTCCTACGAGAATTTTGGCGCAAGAATCACCTAATTTGGAGTTACGAGTAAAAAGTTATGCTAGTTTGAAGTTTTAGGGGCAAAAGGGTAAAAACAGGGGCTTTTAAGGACCTATTTGTAATTTTATAAAGTTATAGGGACTAAAATGTAAATTATTAGGGCTGAAAAGTAGTTATTAAAAGTATAAGGTTGTTTTTGCAAAAATTCTAGGACTCAAACATAAATAATACTAAGTGCAGGGGTTTAAGTGTAAAAAGACAGGGCCAAAATATAATTAAAATTAAGTACAGCGATGTTCCTGTAAAAATTTAAGGCTAAAATAATATTTATACAATTAATAAGGATTAAGGTATAATTTTAAAATAATTCTGGGGACTAAAACATAATTAAAATCAGTCCAGGGGTGTTTTATAAAATTACAAGGTCAAATAATAATTTAAATAATGCATAGGGGTGTTTCTATAAATTATTAGGGCTAAAATAATATTTATACCATTAATAATATAAAAAGAATGGATTAAAATATAATTAAAACAATTCCAAGGGTTTTCTACAATTTATAGGGCAAAAATACAATTTCTTAAAGGTATAGGGGCTTTTTTTTAAAATGTAGTGCTAAAAATAATTATTATAAAGTTCAGGGGCCAAAAACAAATTTTTATTTGTTCTGCACAAAAAGAGGGACCTAAACCTAATTTAAACTAAGCACAGGGGCTAAAATGCAAAACTGCCACAATATCCAGGGATTAATTGAATTAATTTTAAACTAGAAATACGTGGACCGGGTCTATAGGTTCTGTGGACCATTGGTCCACTGGTTCATGGTGGACCGATTACATAACCCGAAGGGTTATGTAATCTGGACGGTTGGATCAAGATCCAACAGCCAGAATTAAAGGGCGGGGGAAGATCGTTGTCGGTGGCCGGTTAGGCGGCGGCGCGCGGTGGGGTTCATCGGAGACCGGCCGGAATGACGCTCCGGTCGGCCATTCCTCGCCGCGAGAGTCCCGGGAGAGAGAGGGGAGGGAGGGGAGTCTCACTGACAGGTCGCGCGGGTGCGGGGAAGGCCGGGAGGAGGTCGGCGGCACGGCTCGGTGGCGACGGTGGTCGGAGCTCGGTGGGGGAGGTCGTCCGATGGTCGCGAGCGAGCAGGAGAAAGCGGAGGAGCGGCGGCGGAGCAGGGCGGTGCCGAGAGGGTGCTTTATAGACGCGGAGGCGGGCGAATTGAGCCGGCGCGGGGCTCTCCGGCCATCAATGGCCACTAGCGCCATTGATGCGCGCGGGGGGGTTCGTAACGGCCGAAACAGCCGAAAGTTAGGGGGGGGAAGGGAAGTGGAGGCGGTCGCGCGCGCTCGGGCGCCGGTTTCGGGAGTCGAGGAGGTCGGGGGGAGGGAGATCGACGGCGGCGGCGTCGGTTTCCAGCGACGGGAGAGAGAGAGGCGGAGGAGGGGATGACAGGCGGGGCCCGCGTGTCGGTGAGAGAGAGAGAGAGCGCGCGGGAGGAGCGGGCCGCGCGCATGTTGGGCCGGCCAGGAGAAGTTGGGCCGTGCGGGGGGGATAAGGGGAAAGAGAAGGGAGGGGGAGGCGGCCTGGCCGGCTGGGCCGAAAGGAGGAGGTGGGGAGAGGGGAGGGGTGGGCTGAATGGTGGGCTTCGGCCCACTGTTCTAGTTCCTCCTTTTCTTTTCTTTTTCTTTCTCAATTCTTTTCCTTGTCTAATTTCTATTCTAATTCTATTCCTAATATTCCTGGTAAATAAATAATAATTAAACTAAATGCATAATGCAATGAAAATCTATATGAATATGACATGTTATGCAAATGCAATAATTTAATTTAATTTATTATAAAAACAATTTGTCCTAGGTTATTTAATTAAACTCCTAAATGCTAATAGTTGGCATTTTTAGAATTTGCAAAAGTAGGGTGTTACAGCCAAGGACCTCACTCACAAAATAGACCGGGTGTTGTACTTTTTGTATATTCCCGTCTTCTTCTCGGTCGACCGTAAAAATAGTACTCACAACCTGAGTTGTGGCCGATATGTAAAGCTGAAGTCTTGCTCCTGTCTCCGGAGGCACCAATACTGGAATGCTGCGGAGGTAAACCTTCAACTCGTCCAATGCCGACTGCGCCTCTTTGGTCCAAACGAAGTCTTCCTGCTTTTTAAGCAGTCGGAAAAGTGGTAACCCTCTAAACCCCAGTCGGGAAATAAAGCGACTCAAAGATGCCATGCATCCGGTCAGCTTCTGTACATCCTTTTGAGAATTAGGTGGCCCCATACGAAGGATCCCCTTGATTTTATCCGGGTTGGCTTCTATACCTCATTTCGAAATGATGTAACTGAGTAGCTTTCCCGAAGGAACCCCAAAAACACACTTCTTGGGATTTAGCTTTATTGAATAATGCTTCAGATAGTCAAAGGTTTCTGCCAGGTCAGAAATAAGCTCTTCGACATTCCGAGTCTTGACAATGATGTCATCAACATACGCTCCTGCGTTCTGACCGATCTGAGCAGCAAGGCAGCGTTGAATACCTCGTTGCTAAGTCGCGCCAGCATTCTTCAGACCGAAAGGCATTGTGATATAGCAATAGGCGCCGAAGGGTGTTATAAAGGAAGTTTTAATCTGATCTTAGACCTTGTTGGGATCTGGTGATAGCCTGAATAGGCATCCAGAAATCTCAAGAGCTCACACTCGGCTGCCGAGTCTACAATCTGATCAATACGAGGAAGAGCGAAAGGGTCTTTAGGACAGACCTTGTTGAGGTCAGTATAATCAACACACATCCTCCATTCTTTATTCTTCTTGGGTACAAGGACTGGATTTGCTAACCAGTCGGGATGATACACCTCCTTTATAAACTTAGCATCTAATAGTCTAACTATCTCCTTCTTCATGGCGTCCTTGCGATCTTGTGCAAATCTTCTAAGCCTCTGTCGAACGGGGGTAGCCCCTGGGGGTACCCTTAACTTGTGCTCAACCTTTTCCCTAGGAACTCCCGGCATGTCAGATGGTTTCCATGCAAAGATGTCCCTATTTTTCTAGAGGAAAAGAGTGAGCGCGAGTTCCTATTTCTCGTCGAGGTTGGCCCCAGCATAAGTTACATTATCGGGGTCCTCAGGATCGAGCAGGATTTCCTTGGTTTGGATGTCATCGGTCTGAATCTTGTCTTTGGTAGGCTTCTTTGTTGGAACCTCCGCTCCGGTTTGCTCCTCCGTGTCGACTGCCTGCTGGATCTCCTTCTGGTAGGACAGCATCAACTGTTTATTGGCCATCTCACAACTCTGTACATCATAATCGAAAGAATTTTGAAGATCAGAGTGGAGGGAGATTATTCCATTCGGGCCTGGCATCTTGAGGGTGAGATATGGATAATGCGGGATAGCCATGCATTTAGCCATAACTGGTCGACCGATGATAGCATGGTATGTTGAGTCGAAATCTGCCACCTGGAAGAGAATACACTCGGTCTTAAAATTCTCACGGGTCCCGAAGGTGACCAGCAGACTGATCTGTCCAATTGGAACTGAAGTCTTGCCGGGTACAATCCCGTGGAAAGGTGAAGAACTCGGCTGAAGATCATTGATTGATAGACCGAGCTCTTTGAGAGTCTTGGTGAAGATTAAGTCCAAACTGCTTCCTCCATCAATGAGTACTTTGTTGAACTTCACCTGCTTCATTGTAGCAACAAGCACCAGACGGTATCAACCCAGCTTTGGGACGTGCTTGGGGTGATCCGATCGATCAAAGGTGATTGGCATCTCAGACCACCTCATGAATTGAGGTGCAGCTGATTCCACCGAGTTGATCTCCCGAAGTTCCAGCTTCTGCTTGTGCTTGGACACATAGGCATGTGGGCAACCGAAGATGAAGTTGACTTCCTTGCGAGGCTCCTGGAACTCTCCTGAGTCATCCTTGTCGCCATCGTCATTGGTCTTGTCTTTGTTATTGCGCCTTGGGGGATCTTTTGCCACCTTGAGCGCAGCTGTTGCAAATCCCTTCAGTCAATAGCAATCCTTTGCTTTGTGGTTTCCCTTTGGGTGCCAAAGGCATGGGCCACTCAACAGCTCATCCGTGGACGGTTGGCTTGTTCAAGGGTTCTTCTGAAGTCGGTCCACCGTGTGAACAATGTTATCAGGCTTCCTCTTCTTGTCCTTCTTGGAGGACTCGGGCTTGTCCGACCGCTTCTCTTTGCCATTTCCCTGGATGTCATCCAACGCCAACACACCAGACGTGAACTTGTCAGCGATCTCGAAGCACTCTTGAGCGGTCAGCTTGAGGTCATGACTCCTCCGATCGATCTCATGAACCAAATCATCGCTAAGGATCCCTCCTTGGAAGGCGGCAATGATTTGTTGGTCTGGGACATTGGGGATCTTAGTCTTCTTAGCACAAAATCGCTTGATGTAATCACGAAGAGGTTCATCAGTCTTCTTCTTGATCCGAGTGAGGTCGAAGTGGTTGCCCAGTCGATTGCATGTAGCTTGGAAACTTTCTATGAGCTTCCTGTTGAGGTCTCCCCAAGATGTGATTGACTCCTCTGGAAGAGTGTGAGCCATATCCAAACAGCTTGATCTAGGCAGACCGGGAGGTAATTAGCCATTACATAGGAATCACCTCTAGCGGACCGAATCGCCGTGTTGTAAAGCCATAGCTACTCTCGGGGATTGGTCTGACCATCGTATTTTTTTATGGGGACCAGCTTGAATCCTTTTGGCCCTTGAGCTATGCGAAGCCTAGGGATGTAAGCCTTGATGCCATCGATCTCATCGTCGATCGGCGTCATCGACCGCCTATGCCAGTCTAGAGACGGGGTTGCATGGCGGCCGTGTCACGGTCCAACATCATCATCATATCGACAACGCCGATGGTCGTTATCATCATTATCGTGCCGATCCAGATCGTCTTGTCGACGTCGATCGTCGCGGTTGTGCCTCGGAGGAGGAGCTTGACGGTCCTCTCATCGGTCATCCCGTCGGTCGTCCCGTCGGCCGTCTGTTCTCCAATCACGATGTTCATCCTCATAGCGTCGGTTGTCCTGAGCGTGTTCTTCATAGTGAGAGTTGATGGTATCTCATCCATCATGGAGGCTGAGAGAATTTCTCAGCTCTTCACACCTTTGCCGACCTCATGAAGATACATGACTAGAGCTTGTGACCGACTGAGATTTTGCGGCCTCTTGAGCTGCAGCGGCCTTAAGCATAGCCACCGCCTTCTACATCGCAGGGGTCTGATAATTCATGTCGACCATTAGAGTGTCGAGCAAAGTTTTGGCCCCTGTGATGTTATTCTGAAGAGTGTGGTAGACCTTGATGCCATCCACTTTGAGTTCTGGACCGAGATCCAGTCGGCGTGCGTTGCGTGAACCACACAACCCTCTTGGTCGACGGCGGTGTCCGACCGATAAGTCATCTGCTGGAGGGTCCTTCTCCTATTGACCTCCTTCGACTAGTTGATTCGGGTGGCCATCAACGGGGTTATCTTCATGTTCACCATTTTGGTCACCATCCTGGTCTCCATCCGCGGGATCTGTTATATCCACCATGTTGACAGTATGGGGATATTGGTAAGCGGATCCGACTGAGTCCTCATCAAAAGACCGATCCAATTTTGAATCTTTCCCAAAGGAAGGATCTTCTTCCTCAGATCTGAGTGGGACCAACGCGGGGATCATGCAAGATGGACTCGGTGATTGGGCCATGGAGACGGCTGCGGCCGAGTCGGATCTGTGGTTTTCTAGACCTAGGGCTGTGTTGTCGCCGACTGCAAAGTCGAGTGATCCAAAGGAGATCTTGAAGTCCGATGAGTACTGGATGATGGAAATTTCGGCCATCATAGTCGACGGAGAATCCTGGTGCGCCTTGTCCCCTACCTGGCGTGCCAACTGTCGAAGCTTGAGATCGGCAGTAAAATATATAGGGCTACATCGAGACTAAGAACTATGATGGTAACACAAGACGCCGAGTTATACAGGTTCGGGCCCTCTCGATGAGAGTAAAAACCCTACGTCCTGTGTTCTGTGTATTGTATTGATGTTATGAGGCTTGTGAACTTGTCCCTCGATGAGGCAGTACCCTGCCGCCTTATATATCCGGTCGATAGGGGGGTACATGAAGAGTCCTAGTCGTAACCCCTTAGAGTTTACATAGACAGTCTATCTCTACATGCCTTGCACTCCAAGTTGAGTCGGTCGGCTTCCTTGTTGATGAAGTACCCGGTCGGCTACCGACTTAGTCTTGTATGAGGATACCTATAAGGCAAGTATCCCACAGCCTAATACTAAGGATTATATAAAACGCGACCAGCGAGTCAAGATGGGTGAGCAGAGTGACCTCTACTCCTCTGGTATCCGCACTTGGACTGCAAACTCCCCGAAGCGCGCAAGTTCCCTACCTTCGGTCTCCCACGAAGCCAACTCTCGTGCCTAGGAGATTTCCTTTTCCTATGAATAAAGATTGTAATAATCGAACATTTAGATCGATTTACTTTCATGGTATGATGTAATGAACTCCTTTACTTGGTTTGATTGGAGTGTGCTTGATGTGAGTTGTGGGATGCCTCGGCACCTTGTCTACAACCTCATCTTTCTTTTGCTTATCAAATAAACAGTCGTTTTTACTCATTATTCCTTGATGCATATAGTTGGGTCTCTTCTTTATTCTTTCTTCTATTATCACACCTCGTCTTACACTACTTCCACCACTCAGATGGTTCTTACTAGGGGAAACACTAGAGGTAGCAACCAGAACAACGAGGGCAACAACAACGCTCCAAACCTTGAGCAATTCTAAGCCATGCAGACTCAGCTTATGTAGAAAGTGATCCAAACCTTAGGCGCCATACAACAGAATCAAAATGCCCAGCAGAATCACGATGCCCCTCCACCTCCACCTCCACCCCAGAATAGGTTGGGAGAGTTCTTAAGGACTAGGCCACCTACCTTCTACCAGTCCAAGGATCCTATGGAACCTGATGATTGGCTCAAGGCAATCGAGAAGAAGTTGATGATCACTCAATGCAATGATCAAGAAAAGGTTCTCTTTGTAGCTCATCAGTTGTTTGGTGTAGCCACAGACTGGTGGGAAGCTTATTGCAATGCTCATGCTGATGTGGAAACCATCACCTGGAATGAGTTCAAGGATAACTTCCGCTCTCACTACATCCGTACGGGCATCAAGTTGTTGAAGAGACAAGAATTTCAAGACTTGAGACAGGGAAACATGTCAGTGAGTGAGTACCTAAGTAGATTCATCCAGCTATCCAGGTATGCTCCGGAAGATGTGAGCATAGATGAGAAGAAGCAGTACATGTTCATGAGGGGACTGCAGAATGACATCCAGTTCCAGTTGCTGAACAATGACTATGCAAACTTTCAAAGACTGGTGGACAAGGCCATTGTTGTGGAGAACAAGCGTAATGAGATTGAGAGGGAAGGCAAGAGGAAGATGCCATTCCAAGGACAATCATATGGTAGTAACACTCATCCCCACATAATGCCATCCCCCAACCCATACTATCGTGCTCCCAACAATGTCAGGCCACCCATGAAAGATCCACGCCCCAACTTTCCAATGCAACGCCCTAACTATCAGGCACCTCGCCCTAACCCGCAGCAGGCACCTCGCTCCACATCTCAGCAGACACCCCGCCCCGCAGCTCCAACAACCCCACAAATCCAGAACTGCCCTACCTCTGGAAACACTAGTGGTCTGAAGCGCGGTTGTTATCACTACGGACAGGAAGGTCACATCATGGGGCAGTGTCCTGGATGGAACAATGCACCGAGGCAAGCCCCAACCAACGTGCTTCCAGGCAATTGAGGACAGCAGAATTATGCTCGAGGGCGCGTCAATCATGTCACTACTGAGGAAGCTGAGCAAGCTGCAGATGTGGTGCTCGGTATGTTCTTAGCTAACTCTCAACCTGCAACCATCTTGTTTGATTCGAGAGCATCACATTCATTTGTAACATCCACATATGTTGCTAAGCACAACCTACCGATTGCTATTATGAAACATACCATGATAGTTAGCTTTCTTGGTGGAGAAATGAGAACCAATCAAATATGCCCAAAGGTCGCCCTTAATATAAGGGGGGGGGGTAGATTTCTTAGCTAATCTCAAAATCCTAGACTCCAAGGGGATAGATATTATACTTGGAATGGATTGGTTACATAAGTATGATGGAGTGATACAACGTGCCAAGCAAGCGGTACAACTGACTAGTGCAGAGGGTACCAAGGTTGAGTTCGTAGCAGCCCACTCTACCACCAAGGAGGTCATACTGAACCAGGCCACCTGCATCCCCATAGCAGAGATACGAGTGGTTTGTGACTTCCCTGATGTCTTTCCAGAAGAACTTCCAGGTATGTCGCCTGATCGGGAAATTGAGTTTGTTATCGACTTAATACCAGGAACTGCTCCTATATCGAAGAGGCCCTATAGGATGCCAGTCAATGAGTTGGTAGAACTTAAGAAGCAATTACAAGAGATGCTAGAGAAAGGTTTCATTCGCCCTAGTTCCTCACCTTGGGGAGCTCCAGTACTCTTTGTCGAGAAGAAGGATAAGACTCAGAAGATGTGCGTGGACTATCGTTCTCTTAATGAGGTGACCATCAAGAATAAGTATCCACTACCACGGATTGAAGACTTGTTTGATCAGCTGAAAGATGTTTGTGTCTTCTCTAAGATTGATCTACAGTCCGGGTATCACCAGTTGAAGATCAGACCATCAGACATACCCAAGACGACTTTTTGAATGAGATATGGGTTGTATGAGTATACAGTCATGTCATTTGGGTTGACCAATGCACCGGCCTACTTCATGTACCTTATGAACAAGGTGTTCATGGAGTACCTGGATAAATTTGTTGTGGTTTTCATCGATGACATCTTGGTGTTTTCAAAGAATGAAGAAGAGCATGAGGAACACCTGAGGCTAGTTCTAGAGAAGCTACGTGAGCACCAGTTGTACGCCAAGTTGAGTAAGTGTGAATTCTGGCTGAAGGAGGTAGCATTTCTCAGTCATGTGATCTCTGCTGGAGGAGTATCAGTTGATCCAGGCAAGGTAAAGAATGTTCTAGACTGGAAACCACCACAGATAGTAAAGGAGATTAGAAGTTTTCTTGGATTAGCCAGATACTATTGGCGATTCATAAAGGATTTCTCCAAGATAGCAAAGCCAATGACGACATTGTTAGGAAAGGACAAGAGTTTCGAGTGGACTCCGCGCTGTCAAGCCAGTTTTGAAGAATTGAAGAAGAGATTAATGTCAACCCCTGTCTTGATCTTACCTGACATCAGTAAGAGTTTCGACGTATACTATGACGCCTCCAGGCAAGGACTAGGATGTGTGCTCATGCAGGAAGGTCATGTTGTGGCATATGCCTCAAGACAATTACGGAAGCATGAAGAAAAATACCCCACACATGATTTGGAATTGGCAGCCGTAGTACATGCTCTAAAGATTGGGAGGCACTACATTCTTGGTAACCGTTGTGAGATCTATACGGATCACAATAGTCTCAAGTACATATTCACTCAAACAGAGTTGAATCTAAGACAACAACGTTGGTTAGAGTTGATTAAGGACTATGATGTGGGTATCAACTACCATCCAGGGAAGGCGAATGTTGTTGCGGATACACTGAGTAGAAAGACCTATTGCAGCCAGTTATTTGTGAAAAGGCTACCGCCAGAGCTCTACAAGGAGTTTGAGCAACTGAACATTGGGTTTGTGAATGAGTTAGAGACAACTGCAATGGAAGTGGAACCCACTCTCGACGAGGAAATCTGCAAGGGATAGCTAGATGATGAGAAGCTAAGTGAGATCAGAAAGCTCATTAAGGAAGGGAAGACTACCGACTTCACAGAAGATGAGAAAGGTACTATTTGGATGGGTAAACGAATATGTGTGCCAAACAAGAAGCCCCTTCGTGACATGATCCTACGGGAAGCACACGATTCTACAAACTCCATTCATCCAAGGAGTACTAAGATGTATCAAGACTTGAAGACTCGTTATTGGTGGCATGGCATGAAGCGCGATGTCGCAGAATATGTTGCGGTATGTGACACATGTCAACGTGTCAAGGCAGACCACCAACGACCTGCCGGATTGCTTCAGCCTCTAAAGATTCCTGAGTGGAAATGGGAACAAGTCGGTATGGACTTCATAGTTGGACTACCCCGTACACAGTCGGGATATGATTCTATATGGGTTATAGTTGATCATTTAACCAAGGTGGCACACTTCATTCCCGTCAAGACAACCTATAGCGGAGCAAAGTTGGCAGAACTTTACATGTCAAGGATAGTCTGCTTACATGGAGTGCCTAAGAAGATAGTATCTGACAGAGGCTCTCAATTCACCTCAAGGTTTTGGGAGAAGCTACATGAGTCCTTGGGCACCAAGTTAAATTTCAGCTCTGCTTATCACCCTCAGACCGATGGACAAACCGAGAGGACGAATCAAATACTAGAACACATGTTGAGAGCTTGTGCTCTGGAATATGGCAAGAGTTGGGACAAGAGTCTACCCTACGCAGAGTTTTCCTATAACAATAGTTACCAAGCAAGTATAGAGATGGCGCCTTTCAAGTTTCTGTATGGAAGAAAGTGTAGAACACCTCTATTCTGGAATGAGACAGGAGATAACCAAGTCTTTGGACCAGAGATACTACAGGAAGCAGAAAGACAAGTTAAGATTGTACGAGAGAACTTGAAGGTTGCACAATCAAGGCAGAAAAGCTACGCCGATCGTAGGCAAAGAGACCTATCCTTCGAGGTTGGAGACTTCGTGTATCTCAAGGTATCACCCATGAGGGGTGTTAGATACCTCAAGGTCAAAGGGAAGTTAGCACCACGTTACATCGACCCTTTTAAGATCCTCGATAGAAGAGGAGAAGTGGCATATCAGTTGGAGCTACCCTCACATCTCACGGATGTGCATGACGTATTTCATGTGTCCCAATTAAAGGAGTGCTTACGAGTGCCTGAAGAACAACTCCCCATTGATGAAGTAGACCTTCGGGAAGACCTCACATATACGGAACAACCAGTCAAGATCATAGAAGTTATTGAGAGAGTTACCAGAAACAAGGTGATTCGAATGTGCAAGGTACTCTGGAATCATTACACAGAAGAAGAAGCCACCTGGGAGCGTGAAGAAGAATTGAAAATCGAGTTTCCTCATCTTTTCACCGATCTTCCTGAATCTCGAGGATGAGATTCATTGTAAGGGGGGTACGTATGTAACACCCTACTTTTTTCAATTTCTAAAATGCCAATTAATACCATTAAGCAGTTGGTTAATTAGCCTAGGACAAATTATTTTTCTAAATAATTAATCCATTTATTGCATTTGCATTACATGTCATGTCCATATAGATTTTTTCTCTGCATTTAGCAGTTAATTGACTATTAAAATAATTACTAGGAACAGTGGAATAGAATTTGAGGGAAAGAATTTACAAAGAAAAGAGAAAGAAGAAACCAGAACAGTTGGCCGAAACCCACCATTCTGGCCCATAAGAGAACCCCCACTCCTCCCCCTTCTCTTCCCCCCGGTCCAGGCTGACTCCCCCTCCCTTTCCCTTCTTTTTCCCACCGCGGCCCAACTTCCCCGCCCCGGCCCAGCTCCCCGCACGCACCACGTAGCCCAGCCCTCGCCCGCGCTCGCTGACAGACCGGCCCCACCCGGCCGTCTCCCTCCTCTTGCCCTCGCTCTCACCCCGCTGACACCGGAACAACCGCCGTCGTCGATCCCTCTCCTCCCCACCTCCCCGACTCCCAAAACCGATGCTCGAGCGCCCCACAACCCTTCGTTTCCCCTCCCCCCCACCTTCCGGCCGTTTCGACCGTTTCCAAGCCCCGCGCGCATCAATGGCGCTAGTGGCCATTGATGGCCGGAGAACCCCCACGCCGGCTCAATTCCTCCCCTCCGCTCCTATAAATCGGACCCCCCCAACACTGCACTCCCCCACCGCCCCCTTTTCGCTCCTTCCTGCCCGCTCGCGACCACCGGAGCCACCTCCCCGCCGAGCACCGACCACCGCCCCCGCCCGTCTCCGTCGTCGACCCACTTCCGGCCTCCCCCGCACCCGCGCGATCCCTCGATAAGAATCCCCTCACTCCCCTCTCCCTTCCTGTGCCCCTGCGGCGAGGAATGGGTGGCCGGAGCACCGTTCCGACCAACCTCTGGTGAGCCCCCGCCGCCGTCGCCGCCTCGTCCACCGCCGGCCACCGCCTACCGCCGGAACCCCCCCCCCCCCCCCCCGATGTCATCCATTTTAAATCCTAGGGCCGAGATTAAAACACCGCGAAGGGGTATGCGCCCGGTCCACCGTGGACCGTGGACCGCCGGTCAATGTCTAGTCCATGAACCCCGTGGACCCGATCCACACCCTTTTAAGATAAAAAAATAATTCACTAAATCCCAGGAAAATTGGCAGTTTTACACCCAAGCCCCTCTGCTTTAACCTAATTAGTTTTTAACCCTAATTTTCTCTAGAATATTAATTTTAATTATGTTTTAGTCCTTAATATTTTTATAAATATTATTTTAGCCCTGAAAATTTACAAAAACACCCCTGTACTTATATTTAACTATATTTTTGACCCTGTCTTTTTACACTTAGCCCCCTACACTTAATATTAATTATGTTTAAGTCCTAAAATTTTGCAAGAAAACAACCTTATACTTTTAGTAATTATTTTTCATATTTTAACCCTGTCTTTTTACACTTAGCCCCTAACACTTAATATTAATTATGTTTAAGTCCTAAAATTTTGCAAAAACAACCTTATACTTTTAGTAATTATTTTTTATTCCTAATAATTTACACTTTTGTCCTTGTAATTTTATAAAATTACAAATAGGTCCTTAAAAGCCCCTATTTTTACCTTTTTGCCCCTAAACCTTTAAACTAGCATAACTTTTTACTTGTAACTCCAAATTAGGTGATTCTTGTGCCAAAATTCTCGTAGGAGCATAACCTTTGCATTCATTGCATCTACATATTGATTTTACTCTATTGCATGGCTGTGTATTGATTTTATATGGATTGCTTGTGTCGGTATTTTTACGTAAAGGCGAGCATACTCAAGGATCGTCCTACGAGGACTTCCAGGAGTAGGAATTTTAAGTGTTAGAGCAGCCTCCCGTGTAGGATGAAGGCAAGTGTCCTTGATGCATCTTGTACCTATTATAATTGTAGAATTGCATGCTTGTGTCAATTGATTGGGAACCTATTGTAGGGTTTACTAGTATTGTTTTACCTTGTCCTTGTCGCCATGAACTAGAGTTGGGATGGGTAGACATGCTTAGTTTCTTAGTGGGTAAATGGGTCCAAATTAATATTGACTAATGAACAATATCACATGGGAATGATTGTTAATTCTTTTAGCAACATGGATTAGGGATCTATGCAAGACGGGTGGAATGGATGTGGTGTCGTGGGCACATGGTTGGTGGTAGTAGGCTTGTTGTAGATCCTAGGACCTGGTTCTTGGAGCGATGACCTAGGAAAACAGTGCCATCACAAGATCGATATGGGTAATGCCTGGCCTAGTAATTAGGTGTTCTCCCAGTGCCGGTGCAACATTTGGTGGAGCGGGAAATAGAAGTCAAGAGAGGACTGTCCTTGTATCCGAACGGCTCAAGAGGGGGCTCCTGGGGTGATAAGCTGCTTGTTTAGGGGCTATCACTTATGGATGGGAGTGAAACCTTAGTGGCTAGCATGTACTGGGAGACCCTATGGAAAAGTCTCGTAGTGAAACCCTGCCACACACCAAAGGAAGTGTGAAATGTGGGTCGCGTCCACGGGTACAAAGGGAATCACGACTTGTGGGTAAAGTGGTGCAAACTCTACAGAGTATCAAACTATCATGATAGCCATGCTCATGGTCAAGATTGACCTAGAATCCTCACATGATTAATTGGGATATGGTTTGGGATTGGTTGGGATGGTTCAGACTTGGATTGATTAGTACCATGTGGATTGAGGGATGGGATGACCCCACATAGCAATTGGAATGCATAGGGAATTAATAGCTCACGCAACAAACCCCCTTTAAAGCCTTCCTTATCTTAACCTTATGTCATCTTTTCCCCCCACTTGCTGAGTACGGCACGTACTCACCCTTGCTATATACCATATTGCTGCTCAGCCATAGGAGAGGAATGCAACCACTATGAAGACGATGGAGGTGAATACTAGGTGATGGTCCACCAGTCGATGCCTATGGAGTCATGGGACGTCTACGCTAGATTATTTCCGCTACTTGGATGTACTTTTCTTTTAGACCTATAGGTCCTTTTGTAATAAAAGATACGATGTAACAATTAAAGGGTATGGATATTTATTCTGTTTACCACTGATGATGTACCGTAAGTGTGTGTAACTTGATCCTGGGCACACGTACGTCTGCACTCGTTTTGCTTCTTAAAATGGGTGTGACAACTAGGTTCAAAGACCAAACAAAAACCGTTCCATAGCAACGGCGCGAGAAAGCTTGTTGGTTAATTTAACGATAACAGAATAAATCCGCAGGCGTACGGATACCAAAGTAGCTTTCACCTAGGAGTATTCCAAGGTATCGAATCCACAGAGAACATGTGTGCCTAATCTTCTGTTCTAGTTCGTCCAAGGATACCAAGATAAATGTGGCTTTGGGTAGAGAGGATTCCTAATGGGTATAAGGTCCTAATCAAGGCAAGAGTACTACTAGGTCACTTGCACTGGGCAACTGGTTTTACCCTGCATCCACAATGCGATTGTTGGTGGCCGATAAAACCTAAAATCAGCCACCAACCGGTCAGGAAATGCAAGGTAAAGACCAAAGTTCAATAAATATTTGCTTAAACTAATAAAGCTCCATGAGTTTTGGTGAAATATGTCTTTGAGGAATAAGATACCCAAAATGTGCAAAAACATGAAGAAACACCCCGTCGGCCGATCACGACTATGAAACAACCATTTTCACCAACTGACAGGTCGTTTTCAGGCAGAAACCAGCCGACGGGGTCATAACCGGCTAAAATCAGGCACCTTGCTAGTTAAACAGGGTCACTTTTAGGCTGAAATCAGAAACAAGCTGACAGGGTCGTAAATGGCTCAAATCAACCACCCAGCTAGTTAAAGGGCTGATCTTCCAACCCAGTCAGTTTTCCAAAGAAATACTTCACCATGATGGCATTTTCCAAAGAAATACTTCACCATGTTCAGCAGGCCAAAAACAAGCTTAACCGGGAGAAGTCAAGGGATGTCGCGGAGGGGGTCGGCACCGGGCTTGGCAGCCGATCGGCCTGGCCTGCCGCTCGGCCCCCAATGCCACTCGACCCCGGGTGGCTACTTGGGGTTGCCAGCCCCCGAGGCCCTACATGCCTACCGGCCCCAAAATGGAGAAATCGGCACAAACAAGCCGAACAACCGCCATGAAGACAAAATCTTAGCCGATCAAAATGAGTCGGTCGGAAACCGACACGATACCACAACCGCCCGACCTGGGGTGCCGCCCGGTGGTGCATGCCGCCCAGTGGGGCCAGTCGCCCGGCGCGCCGACTTTGCCATCCGACCCTCCTTCACCTACAAATACCCCCCGGACTTATGCCACCTATAAATAGAGGGGGAATTCGACACAAGAAGGATAGAGAAGCAGGAAACCCATCAAGGAGTCCATTTCCCACTACTTGTGCTACTTAGTAGATTAGGTTAGTTAGTCGGGAGTTAGAGTCTAGTCGAGAGCATCGCTCGGGATTCCAAAATTGTCTTGGAGTCTTGGTATGATCTCTCTTGTATGTTTTCTCTTTTTGAAAGACTTGTCCTTTATCAATATAAATATCTTTTCTTTATATCTTGACATAGTCTTTTTGCTTAAGTTACAATTATCAGGAAGAAACTTTGTTGCGTAGTTCATGGGTTTCCCGGCTAGGATTTAATTAAGATTAGTTCTTTCCGAACTTAGACTTGGTTATTTACTGGCTATTCTTTCGTTAGGCCAATAGAAGAACATTTGGTGAAGGCGTAGGCGTGGTGCCTTAGTTAATGCTAACTGGATTTGGATTCGTCCCCATGGGCTGTGTGGTAGGCGGCAGGTGGTGACAGCCCTGTCCATCCCTTTTGTGATCCACCATGTTCGGGCCATGTTAATCAGGGTTGTCTAGTGTTAGTGTACCCACTAGTAGAGAGGCTAGTTACCGGCCCATATCAGTGAATGTTCTCGTGCCCTGAAGTGAGCTAACAGGTGAAAGACTTGAGGCTGTACCATGAAATTGGTGTAAGCACTCGACCCGAGTAACTAGGAGCTTGACGCTTGATTCAGATATACTTTGGAAAGATATATCTTGGGGAATTTTAGAATTAGAATCGTTGTCCTCCTGGCTAGCTTAACCGATCTCTACATTTATTTTTATCCTAGTGTAAATTTCTCCTGTGTTGCTACCCCCATATGATTATTCAACATCCTTACCCCCGTTATTGGTCAGTTGGTATAAACTCTTGCAGTTATATCTTTGTTAAACCAAGATAATCTTACGCCTAGCTTCCTAGTAGAAAATAAGTACGAGACCTTGGAATACTCCTAGGTAAAATGCTATAATGGTGTTCCGTGCGCTTGCGGATTAATTCATATTATTCTTAAAGCATAACAAACACCAATCATTATTTCTTGCACCATACCAAGAATAGTCATATTCTTGATGTGATGTTAAGAAATACCAACAAGCATTTCTGGCGCCATTACGGGGGAAGCAATAGGCTAAGATATCAGAAATTTAGCATCGATATTTCTATCAAGAAGTTACCACTTTCCTTTGCGGGCTTACCTTTGTTCCGTTTATTTATGGTGTAAACTGGACGCTTTATGACTGGTCTCAACCTACCAGACAACTACCACAACGATCCAAAGGCTTTGTTGAGGAGAGTGCGTCAACGACTCACCCCTCCTCGACCTAGACTTGCTCTTGAAGCACCTCCGATCTCACCAGCTCAACAGCAAGATCCTTCTACGTCCGCTCAACCGATCATGGCTGAGAAGACGATCCGTGACTACTCTGCCCCATCTACAGACAACATCCGCACATGGGGAACGGAAGCTATGAGTTGAAGCCGGCCTTAATCAACATGGTTCTGGCTAGTCCCTTATGTGGCAAGGCATCAGAAGACGCAAATGCTCACCTCCAACAGTTCTTGGCGGTGTGCAGCACCTTCACCATGAGGGACGTGACCCCTGAATCCATCCGCATCCGCCTTTTCCCATTCTCACTCTTGGGAAAGGCCAATAAGTGGTTCTACAAAAATCGGGAAGAACTCACCACATGGGACAAGTGCACCAATGCCTACCTTGCCAGGTTCTTTCCGCTAGGCAAGACCAACGCCCTGCGGAACAAAATCTCAAGGTTTCAACAGCTCACCGATGAAAGCATCCTTGAGGCATGGGAACGCTTCCAAGAATACACCTTGGCATGCCCACATCATGGGATGCAAGATTGGTTGCTGATCCGAAGTTTTTACCACGGGCTCAACCGCCCTGCTCTTGAACACCTAGATGCAGTCGCTGGAGGCTCTTTCTTCTCCCTGATGGTCACGGAAGCTCAAACTCTCATAGAAAAGATGGTCGCCAACTACAGCGGCTATGATGAGAGGCAAAGCCAGCCGCAGCCCAAGACGAGGGGAGTCCACCAAGTTGATGGTATTGACATGCTAGCAATCAAGATGGATCAACTGTTGAAGAAAATGGATTCACCACAGACTGTCCAGTCCTTAGACTCTCGCATGACTTGAGAAGTCTGTGGCAATGTTGGACATATGGGAAGGCACTGTCCAGAGACTCAGGAGGAAGAAGTAAACTACCTCAACAACAACAACAACTATGGGTTTAGACCCTGTACGAACAACTTCAGATGGGAGTCCAAGCCAAACCCCTCCTTTGACAAAAACACGGATAACTCTAGAAACTTCACTCATAACAAACCTTCCTTCCATGATCTTTTTTAGGTCAATCCAAAATTAATGAAAGTATTAGTAGGAAATTTATTGCTACTGATAAAGTCTAAGGAAGCATAGATTCTTGTATGGAAGCCTTCAATACGTCCCTACAAAACCAGCATAGTCATAACAAAATGTTAGAAATACAAATTGCGCAGCTGGCCGCCTCTATTATTAAGCCTAACTCTGGCAAGCTCCCCGGTCAACCGAAAGCTAGCTCCAAGGAAAATGTTAATGCTGTCACAACCAGAGGCGGGAAATCCACACAGGATCCACCAAATCCTAACAATGCAGAGAAGACTAGGGAAACCAATGAAGAGTCAGAAGAGGAGGAGGAAATTGAAGTTGAGGAAACAAAGGCACCTCTCAAGAAGGAACCACATGAGTTCTACGATACCCCGGTGCTACCATTTCCCTCTCGCTAGAGGAAGCTGACAGTGGACGAACAATTTAGCAAGTTTGTGGAGGTAATAAAGAAATTATATGTCAACATACCTCTACTTGATGATATACAGGTTCCCACCTACTCCATGTACCTAAAGGACATCCTCAACAACAAACGCCAATGCCATCCACTAAGATTGTCAAATTAACAGAAGAATGCAGTGCCACCATCTTAAACTCCCTCCAAGAAAAAAGTGAGATTCGGGATGTCCAACCATCCCATGTTCTATCGGGATACAACACTTCAACAATGCCCTTTGTGATCTTGGGGCAAGCGTGAGCGTCATGCCAAAGGTGGTGTATGACAAACTTGATGTCAATTCATTAGCCCCTACAACAATGTGCTTGCAGATTGTCGACCAATCGATCCGTTACCAGCGGGTATCATGGAGGATGTACCCGTAAAGATAAGGAATTGTCTCATTCTTGTCGACTTTGTGGTGCTGGATATGGAAGCTGATGTAAAGACACCTCTTATACCAGGAAGGCCATTCCTCAACACTGCAAACGCTAACATTGATGTTGGGGCCAGAGAAATCCACCTTAACATTAATGAGAACAAACAAAAGTTTGCTTTCAAGCCCCGAAGGGAACAATGCAATCAGGTACGCATCTTTTATGGTAAGAATCCTAACATGGTGCAGAAAATTGAGGTATATCCAATCCTGCCAAAAATGGGTGCACCTGTGGTAAAACTGAAAAGCACACCACCCCTACCCAAGAAGAAGAACGAGCCACAGGAAATGAAGAAAAAGGTCCCTGCCAAGTCAAAGAGGATCAAACAACTATGGCGGAAGAAAGATGTTGCACCAATCATGGAAGATTCTCGATCCACGAAGGCACCACGAAAAATTGAATGCGGAGAACGTCTTGTTCGATACGTAAAATCTGGACCCTCATCGGGAGGTAAATCGATAATTATCCCCCTTCCTTTTCATACTCCATCAAATTAGTTTGATTTTATTTTCCTTAAACCAATAAATTAGGCTAAAAAAATTTTGATGGCTCGGCCAAATTTGCTGGACGGGAGGTCAAATTTTATCAAAAATGACGACCCGGGTGATAATCTGAAGCTCCAACCCAGCCAGTCAGTTTTTAGCACCTGGGAGGTCATATTTCATGAAAAACGACAACCCAACTGGGTAATTTTTAAAGAAGCCAGAATCTATCAAATTTGAGCACCCTAGAGGTCATATTTGGTGAAATATGATTGAACATTGCCTAGAGGGGGGTGAATAGGCAATCTAAAAATAATCCTGAAAAAGCACTAAAGGATAATCAAATAACCAGGAGTGACGGAACTTCCGTCGGGGTCGACGGAACTTCCGTCGTCACGGAAGTTCTGTCAAGCTCACTACCGTTCCTCTAAGCAATGAACAACGTGGATAACAAGGAGAAGGAAACACTAGCTTGGTAGAAGTGAAGCTAATATAATGTAAGCCCAGAATTCTTGAATGAAGACTAGCTACACAATTAACAAATGATACAAGCACAATAATATAAAAGAAATAAGCAAGCACAAATATAAGAGCAGGAAAGTAAAGAGGGACACAAGAATTAACCCGAGGTTTGGCAACCACACTAAGTAGTTCCTACGTCCTCATTGAGGAGCCACACAAAGTGGCCGGGTCTCTCTCAACCCTTTTCCCCGCCAAGCAATCACAAAGATCATGCTTGGATTTCATTCTCCACTTGATTCTTTTCCTCCGGAGGTGAATCACACCTTCACAAACGTCCCCGACTCACCACACAAAATTGGGAGTTCAAGGGCGACGCCTAGCCGTATAGGAGACCAAGTCTCCAAGAGTAACAAGCAAATCAAATCTTGATGAGGAGGGAAAGATGTGCTCAAGCTTTTGAGTGGATGGATTCAATCTTTTTGTGTTTGGATCTCTCTCACTTGGATTGGAATCTCAAGAACAAGCCTAGGAGTATGAGGGGAGAGCTCTAGCTGAAGAGTGAGTGAAATGGCAAAGAATCCAACCCTTCCTACGGGGGAAGGGGTACTCTATTTATAAAGAGAGCTCAAAAACTAGCCGTTATAGTATTTTTTGGGTCTGATGGAACTTCCGTGGTTACCCACGGAACTTCCGTCAATTCAAATTTAGCCATTGTAAAGCACTGGAAGTGAGCAAAAGATGTTGTGACAGAACATCCGTCAAAAGGTGATGGAACTTCCGTCACTCTCGGTTTGACAAGTAAAAAGAGGCTCACAGAACTTCCGTGAGAGCCATGGAGGTTCTTGGTGACGGAACTTCCATCCTTGGGTGATGGAACTTCCGTCACTCTCGAGTTGACAGGAACAAGGCTCACAGAACTTCCGTGAGAGCCACGGAGGTTCTTGGTGATGGAACTTCCGTCGTGGGGTGACGGAACTTCCGTCACTCTCGGGTGTGTAGAAGGTAGAAACCCAACGCTGACGGAACTTCCGTCACCCTCGGCTTAACATCAAAGCTGGACCCGACGCTGACAGAACATCCATGAGAGGACTCACGGAACTTCCGTCACTCTCTGTCTTGCTAAGTAAAAGGCTGATTCTTAGGCTTTGTTGGCTAGATTTTCAAACGAATTGATTTAGAGCTTGAGCACAACGTTTCCCTTTCTAGCGAGATAAGTTTTACCCCTCTTAATAGTTTGGCATACCTATGACTCAAAACAAATAGCATAAAAGCTAAACTTGAACCACCATGATCCATTTTCTTTTCACTTTTATTGAGGGATAGACTTTCTCACATTAGTGGGTAATTAACTTTTTCTCTTGATTATCTGCACATTTTCTTCATAAGCATGTTAGTACAATTTTAATCTTTTGTCATTAATCACCAAAACCCACTAGGGGACCTAGATGCATCTTCAATCTCCCCCTTTTTGGTGGTTGATGACAATAGATTAAAAGGATATAGAAATATAATCAAGAGAAAGAACAACAAAATATAGTGAGGCTCCCCCTAAAGATATGCAAGATACACAAAGACATGTGAAGGAGCTCCCCCTATATTTTGTAAAAAAGTGGGGTGCCTAAAAGGTGTACAAGTGTGAAGCAAAGTGATAAAGCAATAAACAAGCATCACAACCAAACTATAAACTAGAAGAAATAAGCACCACACATGACATAAGAACAATAGAGTTATTACAAAAGGTTCACAAACATGTTTTGCACACAAAGCAAATAGAGAGGGGAACAAGTCCATAGGTTCATCACTATCCTATTACAAAGCCTCTGAAACAAATATCCTTTTCACTCATCTCTCTCCCTTTGGCATCAAGGCATCAAAAAGAACAAGAGGAGGAGGAGATACGAGAAAGGTATTACTCATCATCATCGGTGCTTTCATCATTGTCCTCGTCGTCCCCTTCATCACCCTCTTCTTCGTGGCCTTCGTCCTCGTCTTTTACGCCTTCTTGTTCATCTTGTGCAGCTTGTTCTTCGTGAGCGGGAGCGGGTGGAGGAGCAAGATCATCCCAACCATAGCCGACAAGGGGATCCTCAAAGACCGGTGGCTCATGTGACACCCAGGTGTCTCATTATCTTGCTTAGCACAAATTGCCAACATTTTGCTCAAGTAAGGTGCATGAAATAATAGGGACAATATAAAAATGGAATTTCTCCAAGTTAAATTAAAACCTTGCAAGCCAAAAATTTAAAGCAAATGAGTTTCCCATAAATCATAGGCCAAATAATTACCTGATAATTATGGTAATAATAAAATAGAATTTTGGGCCAAAAACCAGAATTTTATTTCATTAAGAAGTTAATCAATTAAATAGTTTAAGCCTTAGAATGATTTAAATTTAATTAATTATTCCAATTAAATTATTTCTTTTCTGGCCAAATATACTTCACAAATGAATTACCCTTATCTTAATTAACCCACAATTCAAATTTCAGCTTAATCGAACATAAGGAAGTGTTTTAAATCAATTAAAACTGAACCTAGGACTTCTTTGCAAACTTTTCAAAAACATGGGGTCCTTTCTGCAAAATCACTTGGCTTCTTCCTCCCGTTGCCTCTCCCGCCCGCGCGCGCGCCGTATGATTCCTCTGCCGCCATTGCCGCCTCGGAACTCGTCGCCGCACTCCCGCGCCTCCGCATTCGCCGTTGCCGCACCCCACTGCCGTCCGACCGCTAGCCACCGCTGCTCCGTGTTTCTTTTCTTCCGCCCAAGACTGCCGTGCTCCCTGTTCCTAGCCGAAGCCGCTCCCCGCCGCGCTCGCCTCTCCCGCCTCGATTCCCCCGACTGACAGCTCCCGCCTTCCGACCGAAGACGAGCCCTCGTGCCCGCTCCGTCGCATCACCACTGCTGCTCTGCCACTGCTCGCCTCTAGCTGCCGCCGAAGCAAGTTGCTTTTGCCCCTGCCCGATGCCGCCATGGCCTTTGGTCACCGTTCCTCGGTTTCCCAACTCCTGATTGCTCCCTGTCGTCCAGCATCGCCAAAGCCCGCGCGTGATCGTCCCATCATTTTGCCTCGCCCCTCCTCCCTTGCCACACGTTGCTACCGACCAAAATCGTGAGTTACTCTCCCCTGCCATGCTCTGCCCTGCTGTCATGCCGCGCTGCTTTCTCCCCCTCCCCAACGGCTCCCCAAGACCCGGCGTTGCTCAAAGCTCCCCACGCGCACCTGCCCCCAGTTTCTCGGCCAGGAACTCGAGTCCTTGGCCTTTTAATACCCCCCCCCCCCCTATTCACTCCCTTCTTTTCCAAACCATTCCCGCCATTGCTAGAGCCAACCTCGAGCTCAATCTCCCGGCCACTCACTCCCTCCGGAGCCAAGTCGAGAGCAGCAACGAACGTGCCTACCTTCCCGCTGCATTCCCGCGCACTGGCTCACACAATCTTCCGGTGAGCCTGGCCAATTTGAAGAATCTCTAGACTCTACTCCTCGCTGGCCGCCGATGATGCGTTCCCAAATTCTGGCGACCCTAGTGAACCTCGTATCCCCTTTCCTCTTCTCAATGATTCGCAAACTTCTTACCCATTGTTCTTCCTCTTGTCCCACCTGAGTGGTCAACACACGCTATACAATGAGACTAGGAAAACCCGCGGTGGCAACAATGGAATCAATGGTGGTAGTCTCTTGCTCCTCCGTCGAATCTGCAACAAGGTTAGGCATACGAGAAAATTCATCTTCAACATCACTACAACTTTCATACCCATTAGCAGTAGCGATGAAAGAACGACGACTAGGGCAATCCTTCATGACATGTCCCATGCCCTTGCAGCGGTGGCAAATAATGGTGGTGGAGGAGGCACTCCTAGTACCGGAAGTAGTAACCTTCTTCTGGTGTTGGTGGTGCACACTAGACGATTGCGCTTCAGAAGTAGGTGCAAGTGGAAGAATTGTTGCTGGTGGCTTAGCAACCTGACTCTTCAAGTTCTCTACTCCAGTGCGTTGCTGGAGAGATTGCTCAGTGTTGGACCTGCAAAATTGTTGTGGAAGGCGTCCCTGTACTTCTCGTTCAGCCTTAAGAGCAATACGATATAATTGGCTGAACCTATTCCACTCTTTATAGTCAACAATATTCTGGATATCACGGTTCAAACCACCAAAAAATCTAGCACTAGTTTCAACATCATCTTCATGTATGTCACAACGTGCTAAACCAATAAGCAATTCCTGATAATATTCCTCTACTGTTTTACTACCTTGTGTCAAAGATTATAATTTTAAACGTAAATCACATTGGTAATAAGGAGGAACAAAATGAGATTTCATGCGTTGTTTCAAAATAGGCCAAGTGGCAGGTATAGCAGCATTAGTATTGCAAAGATCATTCCACCAAAAGAGAGCAAAACCTATAAAACTCACTAGTAGCAAGTCTAACTCTATGCTCAGCAGGAACTAAATGAGAATTAAATTTCTGTTCAACAGCAAGTTCCCAATCTAAGTATGCTTCACGATCAGCACTACCAGCAAAAGGTGGTATGTTAAATTTGGGCTTAACAAAAGTATCAGTATTACCATGATTGTTATTACCTCCCATACCATGTCGATTAAGGTGAAGACGGTCTGCATCACAGTCAAAATCATCATCAGCAGCAGCTCGTTGAGGTGGAGGTCGTCGTTCAACATCCTCAATGCGGTGGACAATAGTGTTGATGTGACCCATCAACTCGGCAAACTTTGTTTCCATGAATGTACGCTGGTCCGCCAGAAGCTTCGTGAGCTCGGCCTTAGACACGCAATCATTGAAGTCTGTAGGGGACTCCAACTCTCCAGGTGTCCCTTTCCCTTTCTCTGACATGGTTAAAAGCAAAAGACAAGACTAAACAAAAAGATTAGCCCTATCAACTAACAGGCAGCAGAGGGTGTAGAAAGTGGAAAACAATATCAGAAGCAATGTATCACAATCTTGCAAGTGTTCTTACCAAAGCCAAATAGGTCAACATAATCTGTAGTTGAGCTTGGGTGTAACAGTTGCAAGGAAGAAACCTGTGCTGCAATATGTATAGCTTGGAAGGCTGATATATATGACAATGGAACACAATTCAATAACAGATAGTAGCACTGGATAAATGTCCAAAGCAGTGTCCTAATTGCTAGCAAAAGAATCGTGTTCAAAAACAGTTGTGACAGCAAGAACAATGGCAAAGGCAGCAATGATCAAAACAGACTTCACAGACATAGAAATTTCAGGGCAGGGGGGGGGGTGCAAATCAAAATCTTGATTTTTTTGTATGATTTTTCTGTGATAAAGGAACACAAAGGAAGGAACCACAAGAAGTTTCAACTTAAACAGAGGGAAAACAAAGGGTAGGCAAAATCACAAAGTTTCACTGAAAGCGCTATTTTTGACTTCATAATTTTTTTTATTTTTTCCCAATTTTTTTTGAATTTTTTAACAAGGAAGCACACGGCAGAGCAAAAAGTTCACGTCAACTTTGAGTCAAGAATCTTCAGTAAAAATTTCAGCCCAATCGGAGCAACGAGCGAAAAGTTATGCCTGTTTTACCAAAGGTATGTCAAGATATGGTTTAAGGGGTGAGGGGGGGGGGACAGAATCGGGTAGGGTTTTTTTGTTGGCAACGGATTGTGGGTATGGTGGGTGAGTGACACGATGGTGAATCCAATAGAAAACCGATGGTGATGGTGCTGTGCAGCGGAGATCAAAACACAAACCGAATCAAAACACAAATTCAAACCGGCAACTGAACTCGACTAGGACACAAACTCAACACTACGGACTCTGAAATTAAATTATGCAAAGGCTAAACAATGTCTGGGATGGTGGGGAAATATTTTTTTGTAGGCTTTTTCATGGACAAAAGGTGATGAACACAAACGAATCTAAAGGGAAGAACACGATAATACCTCACGGGGAACCTAGGAATCTGATACCACTTGATGTGAATATGGCCTGATCTTCCGAGAGGTAAGGGGATAAACTCGAATTTGGGGAACTCGGCGTCGACGACCCGGCTGGAATCAGACACGATCCAACCCCGCAACCATTACACCAAGCACAACTTGATTATTCCTGCAAGCGAAATCGAGAACACAAGCAAGAGCGGATAAACACGCAATCTGAAATTGGAAATATGGATGAAGCGAATGACAAGAAAAGGTTCAAGCTCTGAACACAAAAGGACTAATCGCCACAGTGGTGTAGAACAAGAAAAGGGGCCCTGGATTACTGTAAATGGACTTGTCGCCACAGTTACAATAATTCGATCAAGTTTCTCTCTAGAAAACTAAACTAAACAAAACCCGAAACTAAAAGACGGCGGCTACTGTGTTTATGTAGGAACCAGGGACGTCCTAGGGTTGGGGGCGACCAGGGGGTACCCACAATGTAACACCCTACTTTCGCAAATTCTAAAAAAAATGCCAACTATTAGCATTTAGGAGTTTAATTAAATAACCTAGGACAAATTGTTTTTATAATAAATTAAATTAAATTATTGCATTTGCATAACATGTCATATTCATATAGATTTTCATTGCATTATGCATTTAGTTTAATTATTATTCATTTACCAGGAATATTAGGAATAGAATTAGAATAGAAATTAGACAAGGAAAAGAATTGAGAAAGAAAAAAGAAAAGAAAAGGAGGAACTAGAACAGTGGGCCGAAACCCACCATTCAGCCCACCCCTCCCCTCTCCCCACCTCCTCCTTTCGGCCCAGCCGGCCAGGCCGCCTCCCCTCCCTTCATTCTCTCCCCCGCGGCCCACCTTCCCGGCCGGCCCAGCGCGCGCGGCCCGCTCCTCCCACGCTCTCTCTCTATCTCACTGACACGCGGGCCCCACCTATCATCCCCTCCTCCGCCTCTCTCTCCCGTCGCCGAAAACCGACGCCGCCACCGCCGTCGATCTCCCTCCCCCGACCTCCCCGGCTCCTGTAACCGAAGCCCAACGCACGCGACCCCCCTCCGCTTCCTCTCCCCCACTCACCGTGCCTTAATCACGCACTGGCGTGCGCTACCGAACCCAAACGGCCGCCGCCGGCCATTGATGGCCGGAGACCTCGCGCCGGCTCAATTCGCCTGCCTCCGCGCCTATAAAGCACCCCCTCGGCACTGCCCTGCTCTGCCGCCACTCCTCCGCTCCCTCCTGCTCGCTCGCGACCATCGGACGACCTCCCCCACCGAGCTTCGACCACCGCCGCCACCGAGCTGCGCCGTCGACCCCCTCCCAGCCTTCCCGCACCCGCGCGACCTGCCGGTGAGACTCCCCTCCCTCCCCTCTCTCTCCCGGGACTCTCGCGGCGAGGAATGGCCGACCGGAGCGCCATTCCGGTCGGTCTCCGGTGAGCCCGCCGCGCGCCACCGCCTAACCGGCCGCCGGCGACGACCTTCCCCCGCCCTTTAATTCTGACCGTTGGATCTTGATCCAACCGACCAGATTACATACCCCTTCGGGTTATGTAATCGGTCCACCGTGAACCAGTGGACCAATGGTCCACAGAACCTATAGACCCGGTCCACGCATTTCTAGTTTAAAATTAATTCAATTAATTCCTGGATATTGTGGCAATTTTGCATTTTAGCCCCTGTACTTAGTTTAAATTAGGTTTAGGTCCCTCTTTTTGTGCAGAACAAATAAAAATTTGTTTTTAGGCCCCTGAACTTTATAATAATTATTTTTAGCACTACATTATTAAAAAAGCCCTTATACCTTTAAGAAATTATATTTTGGCCCTATAAATTGTAGAAAACCCCTGGAATTGTTTTAAATTATATTTTAATCCAGTCTTTTTATATTATTAATGGTATAAATATTATTTTAGCGCTAAAAATTTACAGAAACACCCCTATGCATTATTTAAATTATTATTTGACCTTGTAATTTGATAAAACACCCCTGGACTGATTTTAATTATGTTTTAGTCCCCAGAATTATTTTAAAATTATACCTTAATCCTTATTAATTGTATAAATATTATTTTAGCCTTAAATTTTTACAGGAACATCCCTGTACTTAATTAGATTTTGGCCCTGTCTTTTTACACTTAAACCCCTGCACTTAGTATTAATTATGTTTGAGTCCTAGAATTTTTGCAAAAACAACCTTATACTTTTAATAACTACTTTTCAGCCCTAATAATTTACACTTTAGTCCCTGTAATTTTATAAAATTACACATAGGTCCTTAAAAGCCTCTGTTTTTACCCTTTTGCCCCTAAAACTTCAAACTAGCATAACTTTTTACTCATAACTCCAATTTAGGTGATTCTTGCGCCAAAATTCTCGTAGGAGCATAACCTTTGCATCCCTTGCATCTACATACTGTTTTTCCTCTGTTGCATATAGTGTATTGATTTTGTATGTTTTGCTTGTATTGGTATGTCGTTACATAAAGGCGAGCATACACAAGGACCACCCTACGAGGATTTTCAAGAGCAGGAATTCGAAGGGTTAGAGCAGCCTTCTGCGCAGGACGAAGGCAAGTGTCCTTGATGCATATTACACCTATTGAAATGTTACTATAGAATTGCATGCTTGTGTCAATTTATTGGGAACCTATTGTTAGGGTTTTCCTTAGTAATTGTTTTTACCATGTTCCTTGTCGCCTTGAACCAATGGGTGAATTGTGGGTAGAAAATGCTTAAGATGGCTTATGGGATGTGGGTTAATATTAATTTTGATTAATGAACAATGTCACGTGGGATATGTTTGGTAAATCTTTTAGTAACATGGCTTAGGGATCTATGCAAGCCAGGTGGAAAGGATGTGGTGCCGTGGGCACATGCTTGTGGTGGTAGGCTGGTTGTAGATCCTAGGAACCGGTTCTTGGAGTGACAACCCAGGAAAACAGTGCCAACACAAGACCGACATGGGTAAGGCTTGGCCTAGTAATTAGATGTTCTCCCAGTGTCGGTGCAGCATTTGGTGGAGCGGGGAATGGAAGTCGAGAGGACTATCCTTGTATCCGAATGGCTCAAGAGGGGGCTTCTGGGGTGATCAGCTGCTTGTTGAAGGGCTATCACTTATGGACGGGAGTGGAACCTTAGTGGCTAGCATGTATTGGGAGACCCTTGGAAAAGCCTCGTAGTGAAACCCTGCCACACACCAAAGGAAGTGTGTAATGTGGGTCGCGTCCACGGGCACCAAGGGAATCACGACTTGTGGGTAAAGTGGTACAAACTCTGCAGAGTATCAAACTATCATGATAGCCGTGCTCACGGTCAAGAGCGGCTTGGAATCCTCACAAGATTAGTTGGGTGGGGATGGGTTGGTTGGAACGATGGAATGGGTTGGTTGGAACGATGGAATGGGTTGGAACTTGGTTAGTATAGCACCTTGAAATCATGGTTGGGATGACCCCATGTAGTAAATAGGATGCTTAGGTTAATTAAAAGCTCATGCTTCCCACTCTATAAAGCCTTTTTCTTGACTATAGCCCCATGTCATATTTTCCCCACTTGCTGAGTACGACACGTACTCACCCTTGCTATACCCCGTTGACATTCAGTCCAAGGAGAAGATTGGAGCCACTACGAAGATGAAGGAAGCGAGTACTAGGCGATTATCCACCAGTCGATGCCTGTGGAGTTTGGGATGTCTACGCTAGCTACTTTCCGCTGCATTAATGTATTTTTTTTTCTCTCCTAGACCCACGGGTCCTTTTGTAATAAATATACGATGTAATAATTAAAGGATATGGATAATTATTCTGTTGCCACTGATGATGTACCGTATGTGTGTGTAACTTGATCCTGAGCACACGTACGACTGCACCCATTTCTCTTCTTTAAATGGGTGTTACAGAAGTGGTATCAGATCCATATCAACTGCAGGATGACAGCCTAGATAGCCATGAACGTATTTAGGGGCCCTACTTTGTCTTACATCAATAAAAACTATTTTTACAAAATATTAATCCTTGTCGTTTCTTATTTTGTTGCTTTTGTTTTTCAGATTTCCTTAACCATTGCTTATTCATGCCTTGTGATTTTAAAATATAGATGGCCCTCACCAAGCAAAGCTCTCGTAAGAGTACGACTAGACGCCACTATGGACTCCTTGCCCCTAGGCGTGTTCAAAGGGAAGAAAGTGAAGAAGCAAATCAACCTGAACACGAGAAGACCCCAGTAAGGGATGAGACGTTTCCAGAGGAACCACAAGAGGACCCTGAGGAACCTGAAGAAGAAGAAGAACCAGAAGAGTATGAGCAAGAAGAGGACCCTGAGGAACCTGAAGAGGAAGAAGAACCAGAAGAGTATGAGCAAGAAGAGGACCCTGAAGAACCACAAGAGGAAGAAGACCCAGAAGAGCCCGAGGACCTCGAAGAGCCTAAGAATGGTGATAACTCAGATGAGGACGAAGACCTAGCCGTCCGTATGGCCGAGAAGTACCGCTCTTTTGGACTAGAGAGTGAGACCTTCTCCAAGACTCTGCGAAAGCTACTGGAGAAGATTGGCATCACCAACAAGCCTCAGTACTTCATCAAGAGAGTGGATCGTCCTTCTCGTGAGGAATGGACAGCGGAGGTCAACATCTACGACGGCGACCGCGTCATATCTACGCACCGTGGCCGCACCCCTAGGGCCACTCGTGGGGCTGCAATAGACGACGCTGCTTGGAGGGCTCTCACTAGCCTCTGCTACACTCACCGCCATGGAATAGCAAGGACAAGTTTTGCACACATTCCCCGTCGGAAGCCAGGCACGGAGAAGTACACCGTCGCCCCTACAGAATGGTATGTGAGCACCAGGGAGATGGACGAGACTCAGGGAATAGCGATGGACTTAAGCCGCACTATAGAGGCACTACAGAGGGAGAACCATGCCCTTCGGAAGAGGCTACGCGATACCGAGGATTACATAAAGCGCGACCAGCGAGTCAAGATGGGCGAGCAGAGTGACCTCTACTCATCGGGTATCCGCACTTGGACTGCAAACTCCCCGAAGCGCGCAAGTTCCATACCTTCGATCTCCGACGAAGTGAACTCCCATACCTAGGAGATTCCCTTACCCGTGAATAAAGATTGTAATAATCAAACGCTCACATCGATTTACTTTCATGGTGTGATGTAATGAACTCGTTGGCTTGCTTAATAAGTGTGCTTGATGTGGATTGTAGAATGCCTCGGCACCTTGTCCACAATCTCATCGTTTGTTTGCTTATTAAAATAAACTATTTTTTTACTTATCACTCCTTGATACATTTAGATGGGGATCTTTCTTTTCGTTATTACCACACCTTGTCTCACACTACTTCCATCACCTACTCTAATCAGATGGTTCGCACTAGAGGCCACGCTGGAGGTAGCAATCAGAACAACGAGGAGGGCAATAATGCTTTGAACCTTGAGCAATTCTTGGCCGTACAGACTCAGCTCATGCAAACAATGATCCAAACTTTGGGCGCTATATAGCAGAACCACAACAACCAGCAGAACCACAATGCACCTCCACCTCCACCCCAGAATAGATTGGGGGAGTTCCTAAGGACTAAGCCACCTACCTTTTCCCAATCTAAGGATCCGATGGAAGCTGACGATTGGCTCAAGGCAATCGAAAAGAAGTTGATAATCGCTCAATGCAATGATCAAGAGAAGGTTCTCTTTGCAGCTCATCAGCTGTATGGTGTAGCCGCAGACTGGTGGGAAGCTTATTGCAATGCTAATGCTGATGTGGAAAGCATCACTTGGATTGAGTTTAAGGATAATTTCCGCTCCCACTATATTCCTACATGTCAGTAAGTGAATACTTGAATAGGTTCATCCAACTGTCCAGGTATGCTCCCGAGGATGTGAACACCGATGGGAAGAAGCAATACATGTTCATGAGGGGACTGCAGAATGACATCCAGTTTCAGTTGATAAACAATGACTATGTCAACTTCCAGAAACTGGTGGACAAGGCCATTATTGTGGAGAATAAGCGCAATGAGATTGAGAGGGAAGGCAAGAGGAAGATGCCATTCCAAGGACAATCATATGGTAGCAACACTCGCCCCCGCATGATGCCATCTTCTAAATCAGACTACCGTGCTCCCAGCACTGTCAGGCCACCCATGCAAGCTCCACGCCCAAACTTTCCAATGCAACGTTCCAACTACCAGGCACCCCGCCCTAGCCAGCAGCAGGCACCTCGTCCCACCTATCAGCAAGCACCCCGCCCCACAGCCCCAAAAGCTCCACAAAACCAGAACCGCCCCACCGCTGGAAACACTAATGGTGTGAAGCACGGATGTTATCACTGTGGACAGGAAGGTCACTTCATGGGACAGTATCCTCAACGGAACAATGCACCAAGGCAAGCTTCAACTAACCTGCCTTCAGGCAATCGAGGACAACAGAATTACGCTCGAGGGCGCGTCAATCATGTCACTATGGAAGAAGCTGAGCAAGCTGCAGATGTGGTGCTCGGTATATTCTTAGCTAACTCTCAACCTGCAAGCATTTTGTTTGATTCAGGGGCATCGCATTCATTCATAACATCCACATATGTGGCAAAGCACAACTTACCGATTGCTCTTATGAAGCGTACCATGCTAGTTAGCTCTCCTGGTGGAGAAATGAGAACCAATCAAATATGCCCAAAGGTCGCCCTTAAAATAAGGGGGGTGGACTTCTCAGCTAATCTCATAATCCTAGACTCTAAGGGGATAGATATAATACTTGGAATGGATTGGTTACGCAAGTATGATGGAGTGATACAGTGCGCCAAGCAATCAGTACAACTGACCAGTGCAGAGGGTACCAAGGTTGAATTCATAGCAGCCAACTCTACTACCAAGGAAGTCATACTAAACCAAACCACCGGCACACCCATAGAAGAGATACGAGTGGTATGTGAATTCCCTGATGTCTTTCCTGAAGAACTTTCAGGTATGCCACCAGACCGTGACATAGAGTTTGTTATCGACTTAATACCAGGAACTGCTCCTATATCTAAGAGGCCCTATAGGATGCCAGTTAATGAGTTGGTAGAACTAAAGAAGCAATTACATGAGATGCTAGAGAAAGGTTTCATTCGCCCTAGTTCCTCACCTTGGGGAGCTCCAGTACTCTTTGTCGAGAAGAAGGATAAGACTCAGAGGATGTGTGTGGACTATCGTTCTCTTAATGATGTAACCATCAAGAATAAGTATCCACTACCACAGATTGAAGACTTGTTCGATCAGATGAAAGGAGCTTGTGTATTCTCCAAGATTGATCTACGATCCGGGTATCACCAGTTAAAAATCAGACCATCAGACATACCCAAGACGGCTTTCCGAACAAGATATGGGTTATATGAGTATACGGTAATGTCATTTGGGTTAACCAATGCACCGGCTTACTTCATGTACCTTATGAACAAGGTGTTCATGGAATACTTGGATAAGTTTGTTGTGGTTTTCATTGACGACATCTTAGTGTTTTCAAAGAATGAAGAAGAGCATGAGGTACACCTCAGGCTAGTTCTAGAGAAGCTACGTGAACACCAGCTGTATGCCAAATTAAGTAAGTGCGAATTCTGGCTGAAGGAGGTAGAATTTCTTGGTCATGTGATCTCTGCTGGAGTAGTGTCAGTCGATCCAGGCAAGGTAAAGGACGTCCTAGATTGGAAACCACCACAGACAGTAAGGGAGATTAGAAGTTTTCTTGGATTAGCCGGATACTATAGGTGATTCATAAAGGACTTCTCCAAAATAGCAAACCCAATGACAACACTGTTAGGGAAGGACAAGATTTTCGAATGGACTCCGCGTTGTCAAACCAGCTTTGAAGAATTGAAGAAGAGATTAACGTCAGCCCCTGTCTTAATCTTACCTGACATCAATAAGAGTTTTGACATATGCTGTGACGCATCAAGGCAAGGACTAGGATGTGTGCTCATGTAGGAAGGTCATGTTGTGGCATATGCATCTAGGCAATTACGGAAACATGAAGAGAAGTACCCAACACACGATTTGGAATTAGCGGCAGTAGTACATGCTCTGAAAATTTGGAGGCACTACATTCTTGGTCATCGTTGTGAGATCTATACGGATCACAAGAGTCTCAAGTACATATTCACTCAGACGGAGTTGAACCTAAGACAATGACGTTGGTTAGAGTTGATTAAGGACTATGATGTGGGTATTAACTATCATCCAGGGAAGGCGAATGTTGTTGCAGATGCCCTGAGTAGAAAGGCCTATTGCAGTCAGTTAATCGTGGAAAGGCTACCACCAGCACTCTGCAAGGAGTTTGAACGACTAAACCTTGGGTTTGTGAATGAGTTGGAGGCCGTCGCAATGGAAGTAGAACCAACTCTCAATGAAGAAATTCGCAAAGGACAGCTAGAAGATGAGAAGTTAAGTGAGATCAAAAAGCTCATTAAGGAAGGAAAAGCTAACGACTTCACGGAAGATGAGAAGGGTATTATATGGATAGGTAAAAGAATATGTGTGCCAGACAAAAAGCCCCTTCATGACATAATACTACGGGAAGCACACGATTCTGCATACTCCATTCATCCAAGAAGTACCAAGATGTATCAAGACTTGAAGACTCGTTATTGGTGGCATGGCATGAAGCGTGATGTCGCAGAGTATGTTGCGGTGTGTGACACATGTCAACGTGTCAAGGCAGAACACCAACGACCCGCCGGACTACTTCAACCTCTAGAGATTCTTGAGTGGAAGTGGGAACAAGTCGGTATGGACTTCATCGTTGGATTACCCCGTACACAGTCGGGATATGATTCTATATGGGTTATAATTGATCGTTTAACCAAGGTGGCACACTTTATTCCCATCAAGACAACTTATAGTGGTGCAAAGCTGGCAGAACTATACATGTCAAGGATAGTGTGTTTACATGGAGTCCCTAACAAGATAGTATCTGACAGAGGCTCTCAGTTCACCTCGAGGTTTTGGGAGAAGGTACATGAATCTCTTGGCACCAAGTTGAACTTCAGCTCTGCGTATCATCCTCAGACTGATGGACAGACCGAGAGGACGAACCAAATACTATAAGACATGTTGAGAGCTTGTGCTTTGAAATATGGCAAGAGTTGGGACAAGAGTCTACCCTACGCAGAATTTTCCTATAACAACAGTTATCAAGCAAGTATAGGGATGGCGCCTTTCGAGTTCTTATATGGAAGAAAGTGTAGGACACCTCTGTTCTGGAATGAGACAGGAGAGAACCAAGTCTTCGGATCTGAGATACTACAAGAAGCAGAAAGACAAGTTAAGATTGTACGTGAGAACCTAAAGGTTGCACAGTCAAGGCAGAAAAGCTATGCCGATCGTAGGCGAAGAGACCTATCCTTCGAGATTGGAGACTTCGTATATCTCAAGGTATCACCCATGAGGGGTGTTATACGCTTCAAAGTAAAAGGAAAGTTAGCACCACGTTACATCGGCCCTTTCAAGATTCTTGATAGAAGAGGAGAAGTCGCATATCAGTTGGAGCTACCCTCACATCTCACGGATGTGCATGACGTGTTCCATGTGTCCCAGTTAAAGAAGTGCTTAAGAGTGCCTGAAGAACAACTCCCTGTTGAGGAAATAGACCTTCGGAAAGACCTCACATATACGGAACAATCAGTCAAGATCCTAGAAGTTGTTGAGAGAGTTACTAGAAATAAGGTGATCCGGATGTGCAAGGTGCTCTGGAATCATCACACGGAAGAAGAAGCCACCTGGGAGCGTGAAGAAGAATTAAAAGCCGAGTTTCCCCACCTCTTCATCAATCTTTCCGAATCTCGAGGGCGAGATTCATTTTAAGGGGGGTAGGTTTGTAACAACCTACTTTCACAAATTCTAAAAAAATGCCAACTATTAGCATTTAGGAGTTTAATTAAATAACCTAGGACAAATTGTTTTTATAATAAATTAAATTAAATTATTGCATTTGCATAACATGTCATATTCATATAGATTTTCATTGCATTATGCATTTAGTTTAATTATTATTTATTTACCAGGAATATTAGGAATAGAATTAGAATAGAAATTAGACAAGGAAAAGAATTGAGAAAGAAAAAAGAAAAGAAAAGGAGGAACTAGAACAGTGGGCCGAAACCCACCATTCAGCCCACCCCTCCCCTCTCCCCACCTCCTCCTTTCGGCCCAGCCGGCCAGGCCGCCTCCCCTCCCTTCATTCTCTCCCCCGTGGCCCACCTTCCCGGCCGGCCCAGCGCGCGCGGCCCGCTCCTCCCGTGCTCTCTCTCTATCTCACTGACACGCGGGCCCCACCTGTCATCCCCTCCTCCGCCTCTCTCTCCCGTCGCCGGAAACCGACGCCGCCACCGCCGTCGATCTCCCTCTCCCGACCTCCCCGGCTCCTGTAACCGAAGCCCAACGCACGCGACCCGCCTCCGCTTCCTCTCCCCCACTCACCGTGCCTTAATCATGCACTGGCGTGCGTTACCGAACCCAAACGGCCGCCGCCGGCAATTGATGGCTGAGACCTCGCGCCGGCTCAATTCGCCCGCCTCCGTGCCTATAAAGCACCCCCTCGGCACTGCCTTGCTCCGCCGCCACTCCTCCGCTCTCTCCTGCTCGCTCGTGACCATCGGACGACCTCCCCCCCCGAGCTCCGACCACTGCCGCCACCGAGCCACGCCACCGACCCCCTCCCAGCCTTCCCGCACCCGCGCGACCTGCCGGTGAGACTCCCCTCCCTCCCCTCTCTCTCCCGGGACTCTCGCGGCGAGGAATGGCCGACCGGAGCGCCATTCCGGCCGGTCTCCGGTGAGCCCGCCGCGCGCCGCCGTCTAACCGGCCGTCGGCGACGACCTTCCCCCGCCCTTTAATTCTGACCATTGGATCTTGATCCAACCGTCCAGATTACATACCCCTTCGGGTTATGTAATCGGTCCACCGTGAACCAGTGGACCAATGGTCCACAGAACCTATAGACCTGGTCCACGCATTTCTAGTTTAAAATTAATTCAATTAATTCCTAGATATTGTGACAGTTTTGCATTTTAGCCCCTGTACTTAGTTTGAATTAGGTTTAGGTCCCTGTTTTTGTGCAGAACAAATAAAAATTTGTTTTTAGGCCCCTGAACTTTATAATAATTATTTTTAGCACTACACTTTTGCAAAAAGCCCCTATACCTTTAAGAAATTATATTTTTGCCCTATAAATTGTAGAAAACCCCTGGAATTGTTTTAAATTATATTTTAATCCAGTCTTTTTATATTATTAATGGTATAAATATTATTTTAGCCCTAAAAATTTACAGAAACACCCCTATGCATTATTTAAATTATTATTTGACCTTGTAATTTTATAAAACACCCCTAGACTGATTTTAATTATGTTTTAGTCCCCAGAATTATTTTAAAATTATACCTTAATCCTTATTAATTGTATAAATATTATTTTAGCCTTAAATTTTTACAGGAACATCCCTGTACTTAATTAGATTTTGGTCCTATCTTTTTACACTTAAACCCCTGCACTTAGTATTAATTATGTTTGAGTCCTAGAATTTTTGCAAAAACAACCTTATACTTTTAATAACTACTTTTCAGCCCTAATAATTTACACTTTAGTCCCTGTAATTTTATAAAATTACACATAGGTCCTTAAAAGCCTCTGTTTTTACCCTTTTGCCCCTAAAACTTCAAACTAGCATAACTTTTTACTCATAACTCCAATTTAGGTGATTCTTGCGCCAAAATTCTCGTAGGAGCATAACCTTTGCATCCCTTGCATCTACATACTGTTTTTCCTCTGTTGCATATAGTGTATTGATTTTGTATGTTTTGCTTGTATTGGTATGTCGTTACATAAAGGCGAGCATACACAAGGACCACCCTACGAGGATTTTCAAGAGCAGGAATTCGAAGGGTTAGAGCAGCCTTCTGCGTAGGACGAAGGCAAGTGTCCTTGATGCATATTACACCTATTTAAATGTTACTATAGAATTGCATGCTTGTGTCAATTTATTGGGAACCTATTGTTAGGGTTTTCCTTAGTAATTGTTTTTACCATGTTCCTTGTCGCCTTGAACCAATGGGTGAATTGTGGGTAGAAAATGCTTAAGATGGCTTATGGGATGTGGGTTAATATTAATTTTGATTAATGAACAATGTCACGTGGGATATGTTTGGTAAATCTTTTAGTAACATGGCTTAGGGATCTATGCAAGCCAGGTGGAAAGGATGTGGTGCCGTGGGCACATGCTTGTGGTGGTAGGCTGGTTGTAGATCCTAGGAACCGGTTCTTGGAGTGACAACCCAGGAAAACAGTGCCAACACAAGACCGACATGGGTAAGGCTTGGCCTAGTAATTAGATGTTCTCCCAGTGTCGGTGCAGCATTTGGTGGAGCGGGGAATGGAAGTCGAGAGGACTATCCTTGTATCCGAATGGCTCAAGAGGGGGCTTCCGGGGTGATCAGCTACTTGTTGAAGGGCTATCACTTATGGACGGGAGTGGAACCTTAGTGGCTAGCATGTACTGGGAGACCCTTGGAAAAGCCTCGTAGTGAAACCCTGCCACACACCAAAGGAAGTGTGTAATGTGGGTCGCGTCCACGGGCACCAAGGGAATCACGACTTGTGGGTAAAGTGGTACAAACTCTGCAGAGTATCAAACTATCATGATAGCCGTGCTCACGGTCAAGAGCGGCTTGGAATCCTCACAAGATTAGTTGGGTGGGGATGGGTTGGTTGGAACGATGGAATGGGTTGGTTGGAACGATGGAATGGGTTGGAACTTGGTTAGTATAGCACCTTGAAATCATGGTTGGGATGACCCCACGTAGTAAATAGGATGCTTAGGTTAATTAAAAGCTCATGCTTCCCACTCTATAAAGCCTTTTTCTTGACTATAGCCCCATGTCATATTTTCCCCACTTGCTGAGTATGACACGTACTCACCCTTGCTATACCCCGTTGACATTCAGCCCAAGGAGAAGATTGGAGCCACTACGAAGATGAAGGAAGCGAGTACTAGGCGATTATCCACCAGTCGATGCCTGTGGAGTTTGGGATGTCTACGCTAGCTACTTTCCGCTGCATTAATGTATTTTTTTTCTCTCCTAGACCCACGGGTCCTTTTGTAATAAATATACGATGTAATAATTAAAGGATATGGATAATTATTCTGTTGCCACTGATGATGTACCGTATGTGTGTGTAACTTGATCCTGAGCACACGTACGGCTGCACCCTTTTTTCTTCTTAAAATGGGTGTTACACACAACATGGGCTTAAGGCCCGACACGATACATGGCCAAGTTGGCCCAAAATAGGTGGCGCAGCATCTTGTCATGGTCACATATTATGATTCACGACCCTTCTAGAGCTAGGACCAGAAACAAAATGACAGTGTCATCGTCCCCTTTCCAACGCATCAAAGAACGCCTCGTTTGAACATCGAATGTGGAAGATATCATCAAAACCGTGAAGGGGTGTCGTCTGAATCCGAGACAAATGCGGCGACCGTGTTGGTGACGACTTGTAAGTTGGGAAAGGCCATGATATGCGTGTATCTAGCATGGTGATGTCCTCATCACCTGCCCTAGTGATCAGCAATCTCAGTATTCATTCCACCATTCGTGATGAGGTCCTTGCTACACAGAAAAGAGATGTTGGAATGAAGTACATTCGGGAAAACATTAAGAGTGGCAAGGCAAAATGCTTCACACAAGATCCGGATGGTACACTGTGGTTCAATAACCGTCTAGTAGTACCCAAGGATTTTGAGCTTCGTCGTAAAACCTAGAATGAAGCACATCATTCTAAGTATTCCATTCATCCTGGAAGTAACAAGAAGTACCAGGACCTGAAGAAAAATGTGACGCCCCAGGTGTCTCACTTCAATTTAGCAAACATGAAAGAACACAGATCATGATTAACATAGCATGAAATACTAAGACTCACTCCCATTTGAATTAATTCCAAGCAATTAAAAACCCTGCAAACAAAATTGTCAGCCAAATAAAAATTTATTATAAAACATATACCAAATAAATTCATAATCAGATTAGTAATATTAAAATAGAATTGTATGAAATTATTGAGTATTTTACCATATTTGGAAATACCCCAATTAATTAATTAAAGTCTAGTAACCTTTTAAAATTGAAATTAAATACAAAAATATCCAGAACAATTCTGACCAAATGGGTCCCACCAGAGCCCCACAAATATATCCAAGGCCTTTATGCAAAATCCCATGATTTTAGGAGCTCCCTAGCTATTTTATTTGGAGATACCTTTGACCAGGGACTGATTTGAAAAGATCTAAAAAGAATCTGGACTGCAGTGTAAAAATCGCCATCTTCCTCCTCCATTGGCGTAGCACTATTTTCGTCCTGCTGATGTCTGCTCCCTGCTTGCCTCTCCCCCGCACGCCACCCCCCCCCTTTCACCTCGGGACTTCACCGTGCACAGTGTCCTCTGCCCTCTGCCCTGCCGCCCGCAGTGCCCAACCACCCCCTCTGCTTGGCCCTCACGCCATGGCGCCTGCCAGAGCTTCAATGCCGGGCATCCTCGCTGCTATCGGACTGCCAACCACCCACTTCCCCTCCTGCGTGACTAGAAAAACCCCGTGCGCCCCCCTGGACGCCCCTTGGTTCTCTTCCCCTCTCTCATTTCGCTCTCGGCTCTCTCTCTCTCGTGAGCACACCGCCATGGGCGCCTGAGAGGCCAGCCATGTCCCCGGCCGCTCTGAGACCTCCCAGCCCCGACCGAGCCACCCCACTGCTCCGCCTTGACCTTCTCCCTCTCCTTTCTCAGCGGCTCGCCCTATGTCGCGATGACCAGCCCGAAATTAGGCTTTCTTCCCCACCGCCGACCACCCCTTTCACCTTCAATTCCAGCCACCAACTCGACCCCCTCCTCGATTTCTGCCTCCGGCCATCTCCTCAAGGCTCCGTGCACCGTTTTGACCCTTCTCGGCTCGGGTTCGCCCATCCATGCGTCGGGAACCTGGCGGCCACCGTCGTTGGCCGCCTCGGCTCCGCTCGTCCTCACCTCTCCGCGTCGTGCCACGACCACATCCCACCTCCCCGCTCAGATCCACGTGCCGTGTCAGCGCCTGTGTCCTGCAGAGTCCCCTCTGGACGCCGATGCCCTGCCGGCCTCGCCTCCGGCTGCCGCCGCCGCGCCGAGCGGCTGTGCGCCGTGCCTTGGCCACGGCTGGCCTGGCCAATGGCCAGCTGGGTCGGGTTAGGCCTCAGCCCCATCTGGGCCAGGTTGGCCTCGGGCCGACCTAGCGCCTGGGCCGAGGCTGGCCCAGGGAGCCATCCCCGCTGCGCACTGGCCTTCTGGGCCTGGTTATTTCAGCCCAAGTGGCTAGGTAATTCCCTCTGCATTTAAAAATAACCAAATAATTCTTTCCACTTCGACAAATCACACAAAAATAATTAGTGGGAGTAAAAATGCAAATAAATACTCTTTGAACTTCTAGGAATATGTACTATTTATTAATTTACTAAAAGTGCATACTTGCTAATATTATTATTAGAACAAAACATAAATTAGTAAACACTAATAAATTCATATATTTGTTTAGATACTGGATAAATTTTTGGAACCTGGTGTATGATCATATTGTGTCATCCCTAACCATCCTGTAAAGTCATACCTTGTAAAACCAAGTATTTTTTATCATGATCAATGAATTAACTTTTTCACCAAAGAAATTATTTTATAATTAAATTGCCCCTGCCACTTGGCACAAAAATCACTCACACAAGCCTCTGTGCCCAGTAATTCACACAAGTCCAGAAACCTAAGTTTACTTAATTAAATTAATTTAATTGCTCATACCACTATTTTACTTTAATAAATGCTAGTAACTAGAGTAATTATATCCAGAGGCTATAAATTGGAAAAAATACAATTCATCTATGTCCCTGATCATGATAAATCACTCAAGATCAGAATCGATTGGTTACTATTGCAATTGCTTATTTATTCTAAAAGACTATAACAACCCTAAATAATTGATTAACACACATAAAATAATGAAACTCTAATTTGTTTCTTTGAAGCATATGGCTTCGAGAAAATTGAAGCATATGGCTTTGAGAACATAATAATAATCAACATTGGAAGATGTTGAGCATCATATCGTTGCATTCTATGGTATTTTGATAATACTGACAATGCAATTCTATCATATAGGCAACAACAACCCGGAGCAGGAAGAAGAAGATCTTCAGAAGGACCTTGATCCCCAAGAGCAAGACGTTATAGTTGCTAGCACTAACATCGATCCAGGCAAGCCCTGATTTATATTCGCCCTTTTATAAAGTTGCTAGTTTTCAATATTACTAGTGTCTGTAATCATTGTTGCATTAGGTAATAGGAGTTGATTGGAACCCACTTGCATGATACCCAAATGGCCTACGCCACTTTCATTAGAACTTTGGTAGTATCGGTACTGTGTCGCTATGCTTAGTAAGTGCTAGACCCGGTAGATATAGTTACTAAGAAATGAACTTGATCACTAGAACGGGAACCTAAAAAGAAGTTTATTTTACTGTTATGACCGGGTAGGGAAGATGCATGTATAGGTTTGCAGCAATACATGGGTGTTGACTGCGGTAGCCCTGCCTTGTCGAACCTAGGACCCGTCCGTGGTCGGTCCCTTGGTCAAGTATTGAGCAGTACCGAATGCATGCTAGTCTATGGGCACTAGTAAACTGATGTAGCATTGGCGCGACAATGAGGACGGTACCTAGTACAGTGGTCGTTGACCCTTCTGCTGCTGGAGTGGGCGGTTCATACCCTGAAGTACTGTTGGCAGAACGGCATGCCCACTCGCTGAGACTGGACCCGGACCAAGTTGTTTTTCGTCCTTGCGAAAAGTTGCCATATACGACCTTAACTGGTGCATATGTGTCGTGTATCTCGGGTTATCCTAGCTGGTGTAAATCAATTGCAATTGCTGTCCCTCGCAGTAATGAGTACCACTTGGTCATTGCGTCGTCACGTAGTTGAACCTGGATTGGAAGTTAACTATGATGCTTATTGTTGGTGTTACTATTATTGCTCTTATGTTGCACTTACTTTATGTATTGCTTTATTATCTTATTGTTGCAACTAAAGTTACATTTCTACTATACTCAATTAAATTGAAGAATAAAACTTGATAGAACTAATAGGTTGCTTAGTGCGAGTCTTTTTAAACAAGCCACCTATTAGAGCCATTGCATGTCTAGGAGTCCGACGGGTAAGACTTGCTGAGTAATTAGTACTCAGGTTTTGTGCTACTATTGTTTTCAGGTAATGAAGAAGTAGAATTGCCTGTAGATGTGCTGCCCTGGGACATGCAAGTCCCTGAGGGTTGGACTGCCCACGGGGAGTCCGACTTCCCGCCGCAGTGATGATGTGTGATGCTAGAGTGATGGTTCTTCGGTCATGAACCATTACTACGCTGTATCGTCGAGCTCGTAGATTTATCGTATTTGCTTCTGCTGTTTCAAAACAATTCAAGAACTTGTACTGTTTCCGCTGCACTCTGATAACTATTTGATGTAATATTCAATTTAACTTCGAACCAATGTTGTATTATCAAGTGTCTATGTTATCAGCACCATTGGGACCTTGATCCTCCGGGAAGGGGCGTCACAGCTGGTATCAGAGCCGTGGTCCATGATAATACAACAAATAAATCATATTTTCAAACACCACGATGTTGCAAGTGAGGATACATTAGTATTGCCCTATAGATAGTAGGGTGGTGGCAAAGCTAACCTGGGTTATGATTGTTTACATTATTGCATCTACGGCTTCTTCAAACGAAGGTATGTGTGTGCTTAACCGACATGCGTGATATCGGTGTCTATGCTCATAGGAGGATATGGACGAGGAGTCTGACATGGACTACGAGGCACCTGCCCGAGGCATGACCTAGGAGGATGAGGGTAGGATAGCCTAGTCTCTGTAGTCAAGATCAGTGGATAGGTAACTTTTGTCGAACCACACGAGGTTGTTGTATTTTGGGGGTTGATGCGTGAGATGTTTTTGTAACTCGAGGGCTACATATTCCAAGTAATGTATGGAAACTATGATGATTTGCGTTGTGCATTGGATGTACCATTAATAGCTATTGTTGTTACAACAAAGTTACTCGTACTCATTGACTCAATCAAGTTACTTTCTTTGTAGATGGCTGAAAATGATGAACAACCACCACAAGGTTGGGAAATTACCGATGGCCTGGAGTTCACAGGGATGGTTCACATGTTTTGGAGAGTTCTCCAGAGATTCGGATATTCCATTCCTCCCACCTATATTGGCAAGGAATTCCAGGAGCATGGAGTCCCCTCATGTATCATCCATGTGGTGGTTCCCGCCAATTACTCCGTCATCCCCGCATGGGAATCTTGGACCCTTAGTGTCACTGGGACCGATCTGCCTTCCACCTGGAATGTAGCTGCATTCAAGGCACTTACTCGGTTCTGTGAAGACCACAAGCATGATGTGGCTGGAACACCCATTGCCTTACTACCCATTAATGATGTGACGGAGTTCGAATGGATGAGGCGTGTGGATTTCATCTTTGACCCAAACCACCGCCATCATGATCCTATGCTTCCCAGAATAGAATATTATGGTCTGTCCACATTTGCTCTATGCACAAACTTGTGCCGGCGATTGGATGTGTTCCATTCTACACTATGACTTTTTGAGGTCGAAAAACAAGCTAAAGATGAAGAAATTGCAGAACTGAACCAGCAAATCCAAGCCAAGAATGAAGAGATGGAAGCGATTCTAGAAGAACGTGACCAAGCCTTGCAGGATGTAGCGGATTTTGAGCATGACATGATTGAGGCTCACGTGACCTGAACGCATTCAAGGTTGCCCATCTTCCAATTGAAGGGAATTGTGATGAGATCTTCATCGAGTATGGAGAACAAGACAATGTGGAGATGGCACCTGCCGGTGTTGATGACGAGGAAATAATGGATCTGGAGGAACCAGGAGAACCTATGGAATAGGAAGAACCGGAAGAGTCGGAAGACTTATGCCAGGAGTAGATGATTCGCTACCCCTGTGTATGATCGTGTAGTATATGTATCCCTAGTTCGATGTAAAAGTGTGAATCTTGCATGTTGTGTCCGCAATACCGTAACTAGGCGACGACACATATATGCAAGGAACCGTGTGATGATGTCCTTTAACAGCCATGCAGACTAGATTGAATCAATGAAGATGGATGTCATTCTGAGAATTTATCGTACCACATGCAAATTTACGTTTTGTGCATGTGATTTTATGGAATGTTATGAGAACCAACTAATTTGCAACCGTATAAATTGCAGCATGGTGCGTACTCAGAACCAGGAAGATCCGGAGAGCTCTCAGCAAGTAGCGAATGCTGAGCCTTCCTTAGCTGAAGTCCTGGCCGCTGCACTCAATAGGCAGCAGAATGACTCCGAGCTGCTCCGTCGATTCATCGACATCACGACTCACCTGGTTGGATGTGGAGATAACCACAACAACCACAACAACCAGCCCCGTCAGAGCACTTACTTAGAATTCCTGGGTACCCATCCACCCACCTTCGAGCGTGCCAGAGAACCGCTGGACGCCAACCACTGGTTGCGCCAGACCGAGGCTAAGTTCGGTCTGGTGGAGTGCACCGAGCACCATAAGGTGCTATTCACCGCCCAACAACTCCATGGCTCTGCTAGTGCCTGGTGGGCCAACTATGAAGCTTCTCTGCCCGCTGGATGCCGCGTGGAATAGAATGACTTCAAGGCTGCTTTTCGTGCTCATTTCATCCCCACTGGTCTGATGCAGGAATTTATGGATCTAAAACAAGGAGGGAGGAATGTCCTCCAATATTCTGAAGCTTTCAATCATATCGCTCAGTACGCCACAGAGTATGTTAATACTGAGGAAAAGAATAGATACGCATTCTTGCGTGGGATGGATGCCACGCTCAAGGAACGTCTGACTTGGCAGATGACTGGCACATACAATGATCTGGTCAATGCTGCTATTGTCCAGGAAGGCACTATGCGCCAAGTTGAAGAAGAACACCGCAAGAGAAAAGGCCCCTACCACTGCCTCTGCTGCCCTGCAGGCGAAGCATCGCCTGATATATACTTCACCCACCCGACAACGTTTCCAGGCAGCACCGCAGCAACAGTTTCAGCGATGATTTGGCCCGAACTACTCAAGATCATCACCGCAGCAGAACTTTCCACCTCGTGCACCTTATCAACAGCAGAACATTCAGCACCGTGCGCCGTATCAGCAACAAGGGAGCCCGAGTGCTCGTGCCCCACTGCCTGCTGATCGTGGAGGCAACTACCCTTGCTACAATTGTGGTCGTACTGGCCACTTTGCAAAGAACTGCACTGCACCAAGGCACAACAACAACAACAACAACAACTAGCGTCAGAACCAGAGCAAGAATGTGAATGCACCATCACGTGGTGCCCAAGTGAACTACACCAATGCAGAAGATATCCCTCGGGGTGAACCCATTGTGACCGGTACGCTCTCGCTCTATCGCCAGCATGTCCTTGCGCTTTTTGATTCTGGTGCTACGCATAATTTCATTAGCCAAGCGTGTGTGCAAAAACTTAATCTTCGACCCCAGACTATAGAAAGAAGCTACACAATTCGTTCCCCCGCTAGGCAAATTAGTGCCAATCAAATAGTATCATCGAGCTCATAGATTTATTGTATTTGCTTCTGCTATTTCAAAACAATTCAAGAACTTGTACTATTTTTACTGCACTCTGATAACTATTTGATGTAATATTCAATTTAAATTCGAACCAATGTTGTATTATCAAGTGTCTGCGTTATCAGCACCTTCGGGACCTCGATCCTCCGGGAGGGGTGCCACAAAAAATTTCTGGTGGACCAGAATGAAGCGAGAAGTTGCTCGATATGTCATGGAGTGCGATACCTGTTAGAGAGTTAAGGCCGACCATTTGAAACAGGCCGGACTACTTCAGCCATTGAATATCCCCACTTAGATTATTCTGTTCATAACAGTTTCGCTGTCATCACGGTTTGTGAGACACCAACTTCGTGAGATTCATAATACATCTGCAATTGTGTTGCTTTCTTCTTTGTTCTTGCTTGTGTTCTTGATTCGCAGGCAGGGATTAGCCTTCTTGGCGAGGTCAATCATTTTAGGACGGTTGATAACCAGAGGAGACGTCGTGCTGCGATTGCGGGGTTTAGAACGTGCTGTTCTGAAGCCGGATCGATTTGTGTGTCGCCTCCGACCAAATCAACGTACCCAGAACCTTTCGGAAGATCAGGAACCCTTGTCCACATCAAACAGTTACCAAGAAAGTGTAAAAATGTCCCCGTTGTAGAACACCGTTGAATTGGTCTGAGTCTAGAGAAAGAGTAACTTTTGGTCCTGACCTCGTCAAGGATGCAGAAGAAAAGGTTCAGACAATTCAAGAAAATCTCAAGGCTACTAAATGTTGTCAAGAAAAGTATGCAAACCGACGATGTAGGCCATTGTTTTTCAACAAGGATGATTTTGTCTATCTCCGAGTGTCACCAATGGAGGGCATTCAGCGTTTTGGAATCAAAGGAAAATTAGCACCCCGCTATATTGGCCCTTTTAAAATCTTTGAAAGGTGTGGACAAGTCACCTACAAGCTGGAGTTACCACCAAATTTTTCTGGAGTACATAATACGTTTCATGTGTCTTAACTGAAACGATGTATCAAACCTCCAATTGATGTTGTCTTGGAGGAGTATTATCATCTTCAACCGGACCTCACATACTCCGAGTACCCAATAAAAATCCTTGATGAAAAAGAACGCACCACACGCAAAAGAACCATCAAATTTTATAAAGTGCAATGTAGTAATCACTCAGAAGATGAATTCACTTGGGAATCGGAAGAATTTCTGAGTATTCATTACCCGGAATCCTGGTCTTGGTTCACAGGTAAATTTTTGCCCCTCTCTAGTCTGCTTTGTTCTTAATCTCCGGATGAGATTTCTTTAAGGATGGAGGGCTATGACACCCAGGTGTCTCATTATCTTGCTTAGCACAAATTGCCAACATTTTGCTCAAGTAAGGTGCATGAAATAATAGGGACAATATAAAAATGGAATTTCTCCAAGTTCAATTAAAACCCTGCAAGCCAAAAATTTAAAGCAAATGAATTTCCCATAAATCATAGGCCAAATAATCACCTGATAATTATGGTAATAATAAAACAGAATTTTGGGCCAAAAACCAGAATTTTATTTCATTAAGAAGTTAATCAATTAAATGGTTTAAGCCTGGAATGATTTAACTTTAATTAATTATTCCAATTAAATTATTTCTTTTCTGGCCAAATATACTTCACAAATGAATTACCCTTATCTTAATTAACCCACAGTTCAAATTTCAGCTTAATTCGACTTAAGGAAGTGTTTTAAATCAATTAAAACTGAACCTAGGACTTCTTAGCAAACTATTCAAAAACTTGGGGTCCTTTCTGCAAAATCACATGGCTTCTTCCTCCCGTCGCCTCTCCCGCCCGCGCGCGCGCCACGCGATTCCTCTGCCGCCTCGAAACTCATCGCCGCACTCCCGCGCCTCCACATTCGTCGTCGTTGCACCCCACTGCCGTCCGACCGCTAGCCGCCGCTGCTCCGCGTTTCTTTTCTTCCACCCAAGACTACCGTGCTCCCTGTTCTCGGCCGAAGCCGCTCCCCGCCTCGCTCGCCTCTGCCGCCTCGATTCCCCCGACAGACAGCTCCCGCCTTCCGACCGAAGACGAGCCCTCGTGCCCGCTCCGTCGCATCACCACTGCCGCTCTGCCACTGCTCGCTGCTAGCTGCCGCGGAAGCAAGTTGCTTTCGCCCCTGCCCGATGCCGCCATGGCCTCTGGCCACTGTTCCTCGGTTTCCCGGCTCCCGATCGCTCCCTGTCGTCCAGCATCGCCAGAGCCCGCGCGTGATCGTCCCGTCATTTCGCCTCGCCCCTCCTCCCTCGCTGCACGTTGCTACCGACCAAAATCATAAGTTACTTTCCCCTGCCGCGCTCTGCCCCTGCTTCCACGCCGCGCTGCTTTCTCCCCCGCGCCAACGGCTCCCCGAGACCCGGCGTTTCTCAAAGCTACGCGCGCGCACCTGCCCCCAGTTTCTCGACCAGGAACCCAAGTCCTTGGCCTTTAAATACCCCCCCTGTTCACTCCCTTCTCTTCCAAACCATTCCCGCCATTGCCAGAGCCGACCTCGAGCTTAAACTCCCGGCCACTCACTCCCTCTCGAGCCAAGTCGAGAGCAGCAACGAACGTGCTTACCTTCCGGCTGCATTCATGCGCACTAGCTCGCGCAACCTTCCGGTGAGCTCGGCCAATTTGAAGAATCTCTGTACTCTGCTCCTCGCTGGCCACCAACGACGCGCTCCTAAATTCCGGCGACCCTAGTGAACCTCGTCTCTCCTTTCCTCATCTCATTGATTCGCAAACTTCTTACAATCATTCCCGACCCCTCGCTCCTTGATTTCCTCGAGCAAGAACACCGGTCTTGAACTTTTCCCCAACCGATCCTCTATGCGCCGCCTCCATGGTGAGCCCTATCTTTCGGCCTTCCCTGATGATCGCCGACCTGATGTCGATCCCCGCCATGCCCCCGTGATGCTGTAGGAGCCGGCCGCAGTTGGTTTGCTGCCCCGAGTCCACCCCGCGACGTCACCAGACCTCCTCTCTCTGTTGCCACTCACCGCCGACCCATCTCCGGTAAGTTTCTGACGTCGCGAACCCCCCTAGTCTCCACGCCTCGTCGCGCGCATTATTTTTCCACTCCTGCGTTGAGGTTTTGTCGCCCACCATCGCCAGCGGCGAGCCCTCCGGCAAGCCCCAGCCGCGTGCCGCCGCGTTCCAGCGAAGCTGACTGGCAGCTGAGCTGGCATCCAGTTGGCGCTGATGTGGCTGCCACATCGTGCTAATGTGTCAATTGTTTAAACCCAGAAAATACCAGAAAACCGTTGGAACATCTAAAATGCATAGTAAATGCACTTCATGTATGTCTCTGTTCATGATAAATCACTCAAGTCCAGAATCAGTTGTTTACTATTTTAATTGTTTAATTGTTCTCAAAGCTATATCAACCCTAATTAAATGATCCACACACATGAAATAATGGTAGTCTAATTTGCTTCCTTGAAGCATATGGCTTCGAGAACTTGTTAATAAGGTTGTTGGCACCCACACAATAATGCAATATGCATCCATCATTTCGTTGCATTTATCATATCATTGCATGTAACGGTGTTTCAACACTACTGTTAAACCCTTGTTCAGCAATAGGTAATGACACTCAGGAGCCGGAGCCCGACGTCCAGCAGGACCATGAGCCTGAAGAACAAGAGACTGTAGTAGCTAACACTTGCATGGATCCAGGCAAGCCCCGGTTTGCATTAGCCTCTTTATAAAGTTTTGCTAGTTTATATCACTACTAGTGTCTATGTTTATTTGTTGCATTAGGTCATAGGAGTTGCTTGAAACCCACCTTGCATGTTATCCCAAACGACCTATGCTACTGTTATTAGAACCTTGGTAGGATCGGTACTAAATGCTATGCTTAGTAATTAATAAGTCTCGGTAGTTATCATGATTACTATGGAATAAATTGATCACTAAAATGGAACTTATAAAAGGAGTTTATTCTTATGTATGGCCGGACAGGGAATTTGCATGTGTAGGTTTGCAGCAACACATGGGTGTTGGCTGCGGTAGCCCTGTCTTGCCCACCTAGGACCCGTCCGTGGTCGGCCCCTTGACCAAGTTTTGAACAGTACCGAATGCATGCTAGTTTCATGGGCACTAGTAAACCGATGTAGCATGAAAGGCCGCTCATATCAAGGACGGTTAAGGTGCGTTGGTCCTTGGACCCCTCGGCTGCTGGAGTGGGCGGTCCATACCACGACGTACTGCTGGCAGGACGGCATGCCCACTCGACGTCACCACACCCGGGTCGGGATGTGAGTAGTTTTTCTTGCGAAAGGTTGGCATATACGACCTTAATTGGTGCATATGTGTCATGTTATTCAGGTTATCCCAGCTGGTGTAAATCAATTGCAATTGCTGTCCCTCACAGTAATGAGTACCGCTTGTTCATCGCGCCAATCACGTAGTTGCACATGATATCATGGATATGGATTTGTATTGCTTATTATTGATATATTTTTATTGTTCTATTGTTGCACTTATTTTATGTATTGTTTTATTATCTTATTGTTGCAACTAAAGTTATATTTCAGCACAACCCATTTAATCTGAAAATAAAACTTGATAGAACTAATAGGTTACTTAGTGCGAGTCCTTTTAAACAAGCCACCTATTAGAGCCATTGCATGTCTAGGTTTTTGACGGGTAAGTCTTGCTGAGTAATTGGTACTCAGGCTTTATGCTTATGTGGTTTTCAAGTACTGAACAGATAGAATTGCCTGTAGATGTGTTGCCTTGGGACGTGCAAGTCCCTGAGGGTTGGACTGCCCACTGGGAGTCTAATCTGCCGCCGTAGTGATTGTGAATGCTGCTAGGGTGTTGATTCTTCGGGCATGAATCATCACCATGCTGTATCGTCGAGCTCGTAGATTTTATCGTTATTTCGCTTTCACTATTTTCAAAAACTTCATGAACTTGTAATTCCGCTGCACTTGATATAATAACTAAACTTAAATTTAGATCATTGTTGTATTATCAAGTGTCTGCATTATCAACACCTTCTGGACCTCAATCCTCCGGGAAGGGGCACCTCAGCTCACCATCGGGCTCACACTCGGAGCCATCCGGAGACACCTCATGGTCTTGAGCTCTTTGGTCTTTCTTGTAGCGCCGCACTTGCTTCTTAATGAGCTTCTTGTTCTCCCAATTTTCCTTAGCATTGAAACAACAAGCATTCAAGATGCTTTTGAGCATGGCGGCAATGGGTGATGATGGACGGCGATGAGAGGCTTCAGGAGGAGGAGTGGAGGCTAAAGCACGAGGGGCGGCTGCTTCCACCCTAGCTGCCCGTTCATCTGCTAACTCCCTCCGGATAGTCTCATGATGAGGGCGAGTGAGCTTCAGCACACAAGTTCTCAACGGCTGATGCTTGCACTCCTTCTCAAAAATCAATCCAGTCTCAGCCTCGATCATCTTCATAAGATAGGGAGCACAGGGTAGCACCTTCCGAGTGTGCAAAGAAGCCGAGTAGATTTCCTGAGTAATGAGGTCCATCACACTAAAGGCTGCAGCTCCATCTCTGAACCTAGCAAGAACATTTCTGGAGTGCTTAACAACATACTCAGCCTTAGGAGCAATAGTCACCCGGAGCATCCTGTTGAGTGTAAAGTAGAAGTTGTGCATTCCATGAGTGGTTCCCATATATCTGGGTTGAAGGTCCTCATACATGAATCTCAGCTCAGAGTCCTTCAAAACAGGCTCACAGGAGAGCCTGTCCCTTGCACCATTGGCCTCAGCATCTTGAAAGAAAAAAGTAGCCAGGCAAGAGGGGGATACCACATACTGCACACCTTGTGTCATCGAATGAACATAGCCTCGTCCATCAATGTACAAGGCGGAGTAGAACTGACAGATGACCTCCTCATTCCAATCATAGTTGAACCCCATGAAGTCATACACATGCGGTGCCTTGCAAGGTCCCACTATCTCATTGAAGGTTGACTCATTCTTGTTCTCCATGTATTTCCAGTCAATCCACTGATGAGTGGCCAACCGGTTCTTCCGGTTCATGTCAATGATCATAGACATGTAGTAGTCTTGGTGAAACCAAGTGAGGAACCGCGGGTCACTGGCTTCTTTATCAGTCACAAGATATTAATTTTACCTTCTTGCTATATGCAGTGCCTTGGCATCCTTCTTGTAGTCCTTGAAATCATGATGAGGGGGATAGACGGGAGCATGGACTCAAAGATCCCTCATGATGTTCAAGGGTTCATTGCGCGTTGACTTGCTCTTACGTGGTTTGGGGCGGGGTTTGGGGTGCGTTTCCTTCACTGGCTTCTTCCCTTTATAAGTGCCCTTCTAGGAGGAAGAGCGCCTCCTTGACCAACCGAAACTATTTAAGCCCCAGAACTACTTCCCTGTCCTATCCTTCTCTTGATCATGGCTTTTCTTCTCTTGGCAAGGGGTACAAGATCCTCGTGGGAGGAGCAGGACATGTCGGGAGAGGCTTGATGTTCCTCTTCACTTGATTCCTCATGAACAGATGGATCATTTGAGGCAATCTTGGTGCGGACCATGTTCACAAACCTAAGAGGCAGGAAATAAGAGACTAGTTAGGAATGAGTCACAAGTAGGAGTGAGAAAGGAGATAGATTCAGGGCACTGAACTATAGGTGACGGAAGTTCCGTGAGGGTCACGAAAGTTCTGTCATGACGGAAGTTACCACGGAACTTCTATCATTTTGAAGTTTGCCCATGAACTTACCCCCAAAACTCCCAAATCCTATGGAAAGAGTTCAAATGCTGCATAGAGACGGAAGAACAACCACAAAGGAACTATTCTACCTAAGCCAAAGGGACACTAGGGAGCATTTGAACATTTGACCTAAGGACCAAGATCTAGGGGTCAAATTTCATACCTAGCCGTTATAGTATTTTCTTGGTCTGACGGAACTTCCGTCAATTCAAATTTAGCCGTTGTAAAGCACAGGAAGTGAGCAAAAGATGCCATGATGGAACTTCCATCAAAAGGTGATGGAACTTCCGTCACTCTCGGTTTGACAAGTAAAAAGAGGCTCACAGAACATCCGTGAGAGCCATGGAGGTTTTTGGTGACGGAACTTTCATCGTTGGGTGACGGAACTTTCGTCACTCACGAGTTGACAGGAACAAGGCTCACAGAACTTCCGTGAGAGCCACGGAGGTTCTTGGTGACGGATCTTCTGTTGTGGGGTGACGGAACTTCCGTCACTCTTGGGTGTGCAGAAGGTAGAAATCCGATGCTAACGGAACTTCCGTCACCCTCGGGTTAACATCAAAGCCGGACCCAACGCTGACGGAACTTCCGTGAGAGGACTCACGGAACTTCCGTCACTCTCCGTCTTACTAAGTAAAAGGCTGATCCTTAGGCTTTGTTGGCTAGGTTTTCAAACGAATTGATTTAGAGCTTGAGCACAATGTTTCCCTTACTAGCAAGATAAGTTTTACCCCTCTTAATAGTTCGGCATACCTATGACTCAAAACAAATAGCATAAAAGCTAAACTTGAACCACCATGAGCCATTTTCTTTTCACTTTTATTGAGGGATAGACTTTCTCACCTTAGTGGGTAATTAACTTTTCTGTTGATGATCTGCACATTTCCTTCACAAGCATGTTAGTACAATTTTAATCTTTTGTCATTAATCACCAAAACCCACTAGGGGACCTAGATGCATCTTCAATGGTCACCCGGCTAGGTAACTTTGAGTCACCAAGCCTGAAATAACCCAGTCCAGTTTTAGCTCCCTAGAGGTCATTTTTCATGAAAAACGACCACCTGACTGGGTAATTTTCGTGTTGCACGGCAAACCATGCTCCTCGACCAAGCTTTTTCTTGGATACTTGGCTCTTTTGCTGCATAAATCATGGCCATGAGTGGTGGAGGTGTGGCCAGCTTTCTCTTTATGCAAATGGCTCACCAAAAGTGCCCACCATGAGTAGAAACAAGAGAAGGAGAGCCACACATGTCACCTCACTCTTTCACCACCCACACTCACCTGCCATTATACTCCCCTAGGCATCATGAGTGGCATGATGTTCATTGCAAACAAAGTGGCCATCTCATCACTCTATCCTTGCTCCCTACACTATCAACACAATTCTGGACAAAGTGAGCAAGGGAATCACATGGCGCATGGACCTAGCCATCTCCCATCACCACCAAAGCAATAATGGAGCAAGTGGAGGAAAAAGCCATGCCGGCCGACATCGGTTGCCGCCCGGCATGTGCCGTCGCCCGGCCTGGCAGTTTTTGCCCCATGACTCTCCCTCAAGCCTATAAATACCAGGCACCCTCTCACTTATTTATCCACCACCATTCTTTCAGCCAAAACATTCATCTCTCCCCCTTTTTCTCACTCCACCAGTTTGCTTAGTATGTGCACTCTCCAACTAGTGATTAAAGTGTGCTACAATAAAACCAACTAGAGGAATTTTTGCTTTGTCTCTCGCACGATTTGGACTAGTAACACTAACCATTATTATCATATTGTCCTTTGAGTATCATGTCCAAGTAACCTTGTTGCAGGAATGGCAAACATATGGAGAGGCCTCTACACCAAATTCAGTAGCAGCAGCTCCGTGGGAGGCGCACACCAAGTGAGCACTCAGAAGCTGAACATTCAGGAGCGTCATATGGGCATGCTCCGAGTTACCACTCGGAAACAATGTCGATATCCGATGCTCCAATAGTGGAAAGTGTGCAAGATGAAGAATTCAAGAAATTCATGGAGAGTGAAAAAAACATGGTGTTCAATGACATCGACGAGCAAAGCAAGTTCAACGCCATTCGACACCGGGAGTTCACGTCCGTGCACAAGTTCGACAGCAACTTCCTCGAACGAATCAGCATCCTCGCTAATTTTGAGTATGCGCTCAACATGACCGGATAGTATGGTTTCTATCGCCTCGATGATTATGGTTCTGAATGGCTTACTATTGAATTTCTTTGCACTTTGAAAGTCCATGCCCATGAATCAAACAAATATGGCACTCTTTACAAATTTTGTATTTTTGGTGAAACTTATGAATGGTCTTTAATAGAAATTAGCAATTATCTTGGTTTTGACCATAAGGCCACCATAGACATTGATAAACTAAAAGGTTTCACACCACAAGGACTCTGGACAAAGATAGGATATCCAGTTACAGGGCAGGAATGCAATAGTGACATTCATAACCCATCGTTTTGTATAATTCACCGTTTTATCACCCACTACCTCACCCCCTCCCTCGGGGTGATATACGTTTGGTGAATAGTTTGGATAAAGCCTATCTTCATGCTGTGATCAAAAAGATTAAAACGAACCCCACGTTTTTCCTCATCAACCATTGGCTCACCTTAGCATTTAGGCAGCAAGGACCTATCACTTTTACCCCTTTTTGTCACTAGAATTGCTTGAAAGGACCGAGTGACCGAGAGGGGGGGGGGGTGAATCGGGAACTCGCACCATGTACCAAATTCACCAATTCCTAAAATCGACCACTCAAAACAACTCCTACACAATCCTAGTGGTGATCACACTAGCAAGATAATGAACCTATGAAAGGAACAACAACCTAAGCACTACTAGCAACTAAAGAAGCCTATTCATGCAAGTCTACAAGGTAGTCAACTGGAGCGAGGTAAGCAAACAAGCATGAATAGAACGGTACATAAATGCGGAAAGTAAAGCATCATAGTAAGGAGTAGAGTAAGAGATGGCTCATGATTTTTTCCCGTGGTCTCGGAAGGATGGCACCTTAGCCTACACCTCGTTGGACCACTCCCGCTGGAGTTCTGGTCCCTCCCGCCACCAACTGGAGTTCTCGCCCACGAGCCCGCAATCACTCCTAGAGTGAAGACACGGTGTGCATCACCACTGCACAAAGCATGAGCTCGCCTCCCTCGAGAACTTGCCAGACTCCCCTTTCACTGACGGGCTCAAACCGTGTATAAACGTGTGACGGCCTTCACAACCAATCATGATCGGCTCAATCACCAACACCTAACCAATCTAGGTCTCACCATAGAGCAAGATTAACAAGCTAGATCACACCCTCAAGGACACCCTAGCCTTAGATGTGCAAGATGCTCAAGTTACTATCCACTAGCACTCTCAAGATATTCAATATCCTCTCCTAGTGCTCCTCTCTTGGCTCTTTGGCTCCCAATATATGCTCCCAGCAATCCCAATGGCCAAAGGCAATCTCCAAGACCCCAGCAACGAGTTCAACGAGTTTATATAGGCCTCCAACCTCAAACTAGTCGTTGCTCCACGAAATAGCTCTCTGGACATACTGACCGGACGGTCCAGTCACTGTCCAGACCGGACAGTCTGGTCTCCACCAGACAGCTCCTCCAGAGCCATTGCTCTCTGTCCGCAACTGCCTCCATACTGACCATACAGTCTGGTCTATAGACCATACAGTCCGGTCTTCAGCGCTGAAACTCCAAATAGAGCCATTGCAACCACTTCTTCGTCTGTTCCAAAGTTGTCTCCGCTGACCGTACAGTTTGGTCCACTGACCGTACAGTCTAGTCTCTACAACTCTGAACCAACAGATTTCTTCGCAGCCAACTTCTCGTCTATTCTGGATTTCCTCCTGATGATCGGAGCGTCTTGTCTCTAGCACCTCTTTGTCTGGTCCGTTTCTCTCTCCAGTCCAGAAACATTTCGCGTGCTGCTTCCTCGCTGCCCAAGTCCCACTTCTATTGACCGGACCGTCTGGTTACTAGACCGGACCGTCCGGTCACTAGAACTTTCCAGACTTGGTAGTTTCCACGTTGCTCGTTGTAGGCTCCGGACAAAACCACATAGTGACCATACAGTCTGGTCACCTCTGACCCCTCTGTCTGGTCACTTTGTCCAGAAGCTGAAACTCTTCGTCTTCGCTTGACTTCATTTCCTGGCTTCTCCAAACAGCTCCTTGGCTTCTCCACTGTCACCTAGTGCCTTTGATTTCACCGAGCAACCTTGCACATCACCAACTAGACATGACCTAAGAGAATGACCTAGACACCCTTGATAGTCCAGTTTTTCCTATGGACTCAAAGCCCTAACAACTAGACAAGTGTTCCCAACACTTGCACCATAGCTTGTTCTCCGCTTTGATCCATCTTCATCAACAATTTGACTCCATCAAGTTCACAAGCCTCCATGCTTGTGGTCATTGTCATCAATCGTCAAGGACACCGTTGACAATCATCATAAGGTAGAAGAGGTTTCCAACACGAACAACACTCATGTAGATGTTAGTCAAATTTCATGTTTGTCATTCATCACCAAAACAATCATACCTTGGGGTGATCTGTGGCGCCCCTTCCCGGAGGATCGAGGTCCCGAAGGTGCTGATAGCGTAGACACCTGATAATACAATATTGGTTCGAATTTAAGTAGAATATTACATGAATACGATGATTTAGAGTACAGCGGAATATTACAAGTTCATGAATGTTTTGAAAACAGCGGAAGCAAGTACGATAAGACTATGAGCTCGACGATACAACATAGTAATGATTCATGCCCGAAGAACCATCACTCTAGCAACACGCAACATCACTGCGGCAGCAAGTGGGACTCCCAGTGGGCAGTCCAACCCTCACGGACATGCATGTCCCAGGGCAGCACATCTACAGGCAACTCTATTGGTTCATTACCTGAAAACAACAATGGCACAAAGCCTGAGTACTAATTACTCAGCAGGACTTACCCGTCGAACACCTAGACATGCACACGCTCTAATAGGTGGCTTGTTTGAAAGGACTTGCGCTAAGCAACCTATTAGTTCTATCAAGTTTCATTTGCCAATTTAATGGGTTGAACTGAAATGTAGCTTTAGTGGCAACAATAAGATAATAGAACAATACATAAACTAAGTACAACAGAAGAGTAGCAATAATCATAATCAACAATGGACATCATAATCAATTTCCAAGTATCAAGTGCAACTACGTGATTGGCGTGGTGATCAGGCGGTACTAATTACTACGAGGGACAGCAATTGCAATCGATTTACTCCAGCCAGGGAAAACCTGAGATGCACAATACATACGCACCAATTAAGGTCGTATATGGCAACCTTTCACAAGAAAAGCACCTACACCTCAGCTCGGGTGTGGTGACGTCGAGTGGGCATGCCATTCTACCAACAGTACTTCATGGTCTGAACCGCCCACTCCAGCAGCAGGAGGGTCAATGACCAACGCACCTTAACCGTCCTTAATGCAATTGACCTTTAATGATACATCGGTTTACTAGTGCCGATAGGCTAGCATGCATTCGGTACTGTTCAATACTTGATCAAGGGGCCGACCATGGACGGGTCCTAGGTTTGACAAGGCAGGGCTACCACAGTCAACACACATGTGTTGCTGCAAACCTACACATGCGTTATCCCTGCCCGGTCGTAACATCAAATAAACTTCTTTTATTAGTTCCCGTTCCAGTGGTCAAGTTCATTCCTTAGTAATAATGGTATCTAACAAGACTTGCAATTACTAAGCATAGCATAACAGTACCGATTCTACCAAGTTCTAAGACAGTAACATAGGTCATTTTGGGTATCATGCAAATGGGTTTCAATCAACTCCTATGACCTAATGCATCAATAAGTATAGACACTAGTAAAATAAACTAGCAAACTTTTGCAGAAAGGGTGAATGTAAACCGGGGCTTGCCTGGATCAACACTAGTGTTAGCAACTTCTACTTCCTACTCTTGAGGGTCAACGTCCTTCTGAAAATCCTCTTCTGGCTCCTGGTTGTCGTTGCCTATATGATAGAATTGTATTAACAACATTATCGATATACCGTTGATTGCAATGATATGATGCATGCAAGCACCTTGTGTTTTAATGTCAATTAAAACTTATTATTATGTTCTTGAAGCCATAAGCTTCAGAGAAGTTGGGTTATTAATTAAGAATTTAGGTATATATATTCTTTTATGCATTTAAACAAAGTAAAAGAGGGATATGAGCAATTAAATTAATTACTTAAGTAAATTTATGTTTCTTGACATGTGTGATTTACTGTGTACAGAGACTTATATGAGTGATTTTTAGGCCAAGTGGCATGGGCAGATAATTTACAAGATAATTACTAGAATTAATCTAAGCACAAACACTAAATAATTTCTAGAGCATAATATAATTCATATTTTACCAAACCAAAAATTGAGGTGGTAAATATTCATGCCTTTACTTAGCATGCCAAAAATCAGGATTTCCATTCCTAGAATTCCTGGTGAATTAATTGGTGTCTGGACAATTAAATAAAATTGAGGTGGTAAATATTCAATAAAAGTATATGAAAAGAGACATTGATTTGACATTTTACTAAATTAGAGTACCTCAGTGTGAATCTAACAAAATTTGTTTGAGCAAAAATGGGTTTGAATTTGATTTACTATGAGTTTTCAAAGTTTTTAGTATTTTCTGGTAATTTCTGGACATTTTCTGGTTTAAGGGATTGCCACGTCGGAGCCACGTGGGTGCCGGGTCGGAGCCACATAGGAGCCAACTCGGCTGCCAGTAGGATGCCAGTCAGCGCCAAGTCAGCGCCGCCGGAGGGGGCAGAGCCGGCCGGAGGGCTCGCCGACGGGCGCTACGCGGGGAGGAAGCTCGCCGCGGGAGCAATAAAACGATGTGCGCACCGAGGCAGAGGGAATGGAGGGGTTCGCGAGGTGGAAATCTCATCGGAAGACCGTCGGCGGCGAGAGGCGGCAGAGGGAAGGTCTTCGGCGACGTCACGACGATGGCTCGGAGCAGGAAATCGGGCTCCAGTTTCTCGCAGAGCTTCAGGGAGACGTGGAGAAGGGCGGCATCAAGTCGAAGTTTGTCGGGGATGGCCGGAGGTATGATCTCGTCGGCGAGGCGGCTCGGAATTTCCCGCAGAGCAGGGCGGCGGCTGGGGAAAACCGTGGTGCCGACGATCTCGTGAGAAAAACAAGAGATTGAAGGGTCAGAGAAACGCGTGGATGAGTCGCGCGTGTGTGAGAGGTGGAAAAAGGGGACGAGGCTTACCAAAGACCGATAATTTGGGCAGCGGCGGAGGGAGTCGCCGGAGGCGATTGCCTCGATTCTTCCTTCGATTCAGGCGATGTAGGCGAGGGAATGGCCAAGCAAGGGTTAGGGAAGGTAGACGGGGTTTACAAGCTGGATTTGTGCTCTTGGTTCATCACGGAAAGCAGTGGGGGTAGCAGGGCACAAGCTCGGGCTGGAGCTCTGCTCAACAATGGTAGAATGGGGGGGGGGGGGGGGGGCAGAGAAGAGATGGAAGAGAGAGCAGAAGGAGTGGGGAATGGAGGTTGTGTGGGGCCTGGCGGGTGCGCCTTCAAGTTGCGCAGAGGGGATAGTTGATGTTTGGCGGCCAGGGGTGACGAGGGGAAAGAAATTGAAGATGTGTCGGTGATCATGGCACGGTGCAGAGGGAAACGGAGAGGGTTGGGCACGCGAGCGGCTGAGGTAGAGGGGATGGGACAGCACGGGGAGGTCAGCCGCACTGTCGCACATGGAGTCCCGAGGCAGGGGTGAAGACTGGCCGCGTGGTGCGGCAGCGTCGGAAGAAAATTGGCCGAGAATCGACTCTGCACCAGTGAGGAAGAAGAAGGAAAGATTTTTGTGCTGCACCCCTTCTGGTCAAAGCTGGTTCTTAATAATTCAAAATAAAATGGTTAGGCATTTCCAAAAATAGTGAAATTTGGTGGACTGACTATTTAAATAGTGGAGAACACTCTGGTGAAGTTTATTAGTAATTTTCATAAAAATATTTTTAGAATTTAATAAATGCATTAATTAGTTACTTAAGAATTAATTAATTAATTATGGGTCTTGCTAAACAGATAATATGCCCAATAAATTCATAATATTCTATTTTATTATTACCAAACTATTGATGAATTCATTTGGCATGAGTTGTATTGAAATTTTAAATTGCTTAAATAACTTGGTTGCAGGGTTTTTATTTCCCTAGAATTAAATCAATGGATGGGCTCTTATCATTTCATGTTATATTGATCAATGAATTAAATTTTAAATTGCTTTAATAACCTGGGGTGTCACAGCCCTCCCTCCTTAAAGAAATCTCGTCCCGAGATTATGAACAAGGTAAACTAGAGGGAAGTACGGTGGTCAAAACATACCTGCGTATGACGACCAAAATTTCGGGTAATGCATACTCAGAAATTCTTCAGATTCCCAAGTGGATTCGTCTTCTGAGTGATTACTCCATTGAACTTTATAGGATTTGAGTGTTCATTTACGGGTTGTGTGCTCTTTCTCATCGAGGATCCTTATCGGTTGTTTGGAGTGTGTGAGATCGGGTTGGAGTTGGTCATACTCTTCCAAGGCTTTGTCAATGGGTGGTTTGAGACACCGCTTCAACTAAGAGACATGAAAGGTATTATGAACTCCAGATAGATTGGCGGATAACTCCAGCTTGTAGGCTACCTTTCCAAACCGTTCCAAAATTTGGAATGGTCCAATATAACGGGGAGCTAACTTTCCATTGACTCCAAACCGTTCGATGCCTTTCATAGGTGACACGCGGAGATAGATGTAGTCACCTCTATTGAAATATAATGGCCTGTGTTGTCTGTTTGCATACTTCTCTTGGCGGCATTTAGCAGCTTTAAGATTTGCCTGAATGGTACATACTTTTTCTTCTGCATCCTTGACAAGATCAGGACCAAAGGTTACTCTTTCTCCAGATTCAGACCAGTTTAACGGTGTTCTACAACTACGACCATAGAGTGCTTCAAATGGTGACATTTTTACACTCTCCTGGTAACTGTTGTTATACGAAAATTCAGCATAGGGTAGATACTCATCCCAGTTACCACCATGTGTTATAACACATGCCCTAAGCATATCTTCCAAAATTTGGTTGACACGCTCTGTCTATCCATCGGTGGTGGGGTGGTAAGCCGAACTACAAATTAGGCCTGTACCCAAAGATGCATGCAGCTGTTCCCAGAAACAAGCGACAAACTACGAACCATGATCTGAGATGATGGTTCTGGTTACTCCATGACAACACAGAATTCTTGCAATGTATAGCTCTGCGTACTGCCGTATGCTGTATCTATTGTTGACCGGCAAGAAATGAGCAGATTTGATGAGTCGGTCCATAGTGACCCAAATGGAATCATGCTTACACGAAGTGAGAGGTAGGCCAACAATAAAGTCCATGCTGATGTCCTCCCATTTCCAAGGGGGAATACTCAATGGTTGAAGCAATCCATCTTGTTTCAAATGGTCAGCCTTAACTCTCTAGCAAGTATCACATTCTGCAACATATCGAGCCACTTCTCGCTTCATTCTTGTCCACCAAAAGTTCTTCTTCAGATCTTGGTACATTTTATTACTACCCGGGTGGATGGAGTACTTGGAGTGATGTGCTTCATCCAAGATCTTCCGTCTAAGTTCAAAGTCTTTTGGTACTACCAAACGGCTATTGAACCATAGGGTACGTCGGAGTCTTGAGAGAAGCATTTTGCTTTACCCTTCTTAATGTTTTGACGGATATGATTCATACCAATGTCATTTTTCTGTGCAGCAATGATTTCTTCATGAATAGTAGAATGTACACTAAGGTTGCTAATCACTATAGCAGGCAAAACATGAAGAATGGGTTCTGAGGCAGTGACGTGGTTGTCGTTGTTCTGATATTCTAGTACTAAGTGATGGCAGTGTACCTTCCTACTCAACGCATCGACAACTACATTGGCCTTGCCAGGATGATAATGAATTTCCAGGTTATAATCCTTAATCAGTTCTAGCCACCGACGCTGTCTTATGTTTAGATCAGTCTGGGTAAAGATATATTTCAAGCTTTTATGATCCGTGTAGATGTGCACTAAGTTTCCGAGCAAATAATGCCTCCATATTTTTAGTGCAAGTACAACCGTAGCTAGTTCCAAATCATGAGTTGGATAGTGCTCTTCATGCTTTCGTAGTTGTCGAGATGCATAGGCAATGACACGACCTTCCTGCATGAGCACACATCCAAGTCCTGTCCCAGATGCATCACAATACACGTCGAATGGCTTGGTGATGTCTGGTTAGGCGAATACTGGGGCAGCAGTCAATAATTTCTTTAATGCTTGAAATGCTTCCTCACAACTGTCATTCCAATTGAATTTCTTATCCTCTTTCAGCAGCTCTGTGATGGGTTTGGTTAGCCGAGAAAAATTGGGAATGAACCTACGATAATATCCAGCTAGCTCGAGGAAACTGCGTATTTGATGAACCGTCTTTGGTGACTTCCAATCTAACACATCTTGAACCTTGCTAGGATCCACCGAGATACCTTCCGCAGAGACTATGTGACCAAGAAATGGCACATGATCCAACCAAAATTCACACTTGCTGAATTTTGCATATAGCTTGTGATCTCGGAGGCGTTGAAAAACAATGCGAAGATGTTCAACATGATCTTCCTTGAACTTAGAATAGATGAGAATGTCATCAAAATACTACCACAAATTTGTCCAACTCGGGCATGAATACCGAATTCATGAGGTACATGAAATGGGTAGGGGCATTGGTCAATCCGAATGACATTACTAGATACTCAAACAATCCATATCTAGTGGAGAAGGCGGTCTTTAGAATGTCTTCGGCTCTAATCTTGATTTGATGATAGCCCGAAAGGAGGTCAATCTTTGACAAGACCTTAGCACCAACCAATTGGTCAAAGAGGATATCTATACGGGGTAATGGATATTTGTTCTTGATGGTAACTTTGTTAAGAGGCCGATAGTCAAGGACAAGGCGCAAGGACTTGTCCTTCTTCTTCACAAAAATAGCAGGGCAGCCCCAAGGTGAAGCGCTTGGGTGAATGAATCCCTTTTCCAATAACTCATTCAATTGCTTTTGCAACTCAGCCAGCTCATTCGGGGCCATTTTATACGGGTGACGGGATATCAGAGAAGTTCCTGGTTGTAGCTCTATCTTAAATTCAACGTCACGGCCAGGCGGTAAACCAGAGATGTCCTCAGGAAACACGTACGGATACTCACGAACGACGGGAATACTCTCGAGTGATTGCCCTTCCAAGTGATGGACAACCAAGGCTTTCGATAAATTGGCATTTAGAGAAAGTGTGTCCTTCCCATGCAAGGGAGAGTTGATGTGAACGATGCGAGACTCAATGTCTAGCATGGCTCTATGGGTTTTCATCCAGATCATACCTATGATCAGGTCGATCTCTTGGTCCTTGAGTATGATAAAATCAGTGGGGTAGATCTTTTGATTAATTTCTAGTGGAGCCTTACACACTACTTCGTTAGCAAGAATTTGTCCAGCAGGAGAGCGGACGGTGTAGCATCTATTTATGACGGTGGTGTGGAGTTTATGTTTTTGCACACAAGCTTTGCAAATGAAGTTATGCGTAGCACCAGAATCAAAAAGTGCAAGGACAGGCTGGCGATAGAGCGAGAGCGTACCGGTCAGCACAGGTTTGCCCTGAGGGATATCTTCGGCATTGGTGTAGTTCACTTGGGCAGCATATGATGGTGCTTTCACATTCCTGTTCTAGTTCTGACGCTGGTTGTTGTTGTTGTTGCGCCTTGGTGCGGTGTAGTTCTTGGAAAAGTGGCCACTACGACCGTAGTTGTAGCACGGATAACTGCTTCCACGATCAACAGGCTGTGGGGCACGGGCAGTCTGATTTCCCTGCTACTGGTATGGTGCACGGTACTGAGTGTTCTGCTGTTAGTACGGTGCACGAGGTGGGAAGTTATGCTGCTGGGGTGGCCTTGAATAGTTCTGTCCATATGGCCGCTGATACGGCTGCTGCGGAGATGCCCGGAAACGCTATCCGGTCGGCGAGGTATAAATCAGGCGATGCTTCGCCTGTGGGGCAGCAGAGGCGCTAGCAGGGGCCTTTCTCTTGCGATCTTCCTCTTCAACTTGGCGCATGGAGCCTTCCTGGACAATAGCAGCATTGACCAAGTCGTTGTACGTGTCGGTTGCCTGCCAAGTCAGACGTTCCTTGAGCATGGCATTCATCCCACACAAAAATGTGTATCTCTTCTTCTCCTTAGTATTAACATACTTAGTGGCATACAGAGCAAGGTGGTTGAAAGCTTCAGAATATTGGAGGACATTCCTCCCTCCTTGTTTTAGATCCATGAATTCTTGGAATTTCCTTTGCATGAGGCCGGCTGGGATGAAATGAGCACGAAATGCAGTCTTGAAGTCATTCCATTCAACACGGCATCCAGCGGGCAGAGATGCTTCATAGTTTGCCCACCAGGCGCTAGCAGAGCCCTGGAGTTGTTGGGCGGCGAATAGCACCTTCTGGTGCTCGGTACATTCCAGCAGACCGAACTTTTTCTTGTTCTGGCGCAGCCAGTGATCGACATCGAGAGGTTCCCTAGCGCACTCGAAGGTTGGTAGATGTGTACCCAGAAAATCTGAGTAGTTGCTTTGTCAAGGCTGATTGTTGTTGTTATGGTGGCCTCCCTGTCCAGCTAGGTGGGATGTCATATCCACTAGCCGACAAAGAATCTCAGAGTCATTTTGCAGCCGGTTGAGTGCAACAGCCAACACCTCAGCTAGCGAGGGCTCAGCATGAGCTCCTTGCTGAGAGCTTTCAGGGTCATCCTGATTTCGAGTACGCACCATGCTGCAATTTATACGGTTGCACATTAGTTATTCCTCAAAATAATCCATAAAACACATGTGCAGGAATATAAATCTACAAGAGGCACGAATAAAATTTCAGAGTGACAACCATCTCCATTTATTCAATTCAGACCACATGGTTGCTAAAGGACATCATCGCATGATTTGTTACACATACGTGCCAACGCCTAGCTACGGTATTGCGGACACATAGTGCAAGATTCACACTCCTATATCTAACTAGGAATACTTATGTTACATGACCATACACCGGGGTGTAGTGATCCAACTTCTCCTGGCCTATGTCTTCCGGCTCTTCTAGTTCTTCTGATTCCATAGGCTCGTTTGATTCCTCCAGATCCATCATTTCCACATCATTAATACCGACCGGGGCCATCTCTACCTCCCCTTGTTCTCCATACTCCATGATGATCTCGTCCCAATTTCCTTCAATAGGAAGGTGGGCAGCCTTGAATGCGTCCAAGTCATCTTGAGCCTCAATCATATCGTGCTCAAGATCTGTGGCATCCAGCAAGGCTTGGTCACGTTCTTCTATAATTGCATCCATCTCTTTATTCTTTGCTTGAATTTGTTGGTTCAGTTCTGCAATTTCCTCATCCTTAGCTTGTTTTTCGACTTTAGAAAGCCGAAGTGCAACATGAAATACATCCAGACACCAGCAAAAGTTTGTGCATAAGGTGAAAGTAGATAAGCCATAATAATCTATTATGGGCAGATAGGATCATGGTGGCGATGGTTTGGATCAAAGATGAAATCCACACGCCTAATCCACTCGAAATCTGTCACATCATTAATGGGTAGCAAGGCGACGGGTGTTCTAGCAACATCACGCTTGTGGTCTTCATAGAACCGAGTATATGCCTTGAATGCAGCTACATTCCAGGTGGAACGCAAATCTATCCCGTTCACGCTAATGGTCCAAGATTCCCATGTGGGAATGACCGAGTAATTGGTGGGAACCGCCACATGGATGACACATGAGGGGACTCCATGCTCCTGAAATTCCATGCCAACATAGGTGGGAGGAATGGAGTATCCGAATCTCTGGAGAACTCTCCAAAACAAGTGAACCATCGCTGTGAACTCCAGGCTGTCGGTGATCTCCCAACTTGGTGGCGGTTGATTGGTATTTTCAGCCATATACAAGGAAAGTACTTCGATTCAGTCAAAGAGTACGATCTAGATGGAATTCTTATGAAACTTTGGTGACCCCCAAATTACCACAACCTCGCATGGTCGACAAAAGCTACCTACCCAACTTGTCCTGCCTACTCAATCTAGCCCGGTCTATCACGATCCCCTAAGTCCTGTCTCTGGCTGGTGCCTCGTAGTCCACATCAGACTCCTTGTCCATGTCCTCATCCGGATCCTCCTCGAGTGCTGCCGGTGGCGCCAGGATCGCCTCTAGCTGCTGCTGCAGGCCCTGGTTCTCGTGAGCTAGGGTCTCTAGATCCTCTCCCATGAGCTCCATCTCGTGCTCTACAGCCGTCAACTGATGCTACAGGTGTTCGTTGTGGTTGGCGCGCTGTTGCATAATCACGCCGCGCCTATCAACCTCCTACGCGAGGGTGTCGAGCTGTCTAATGACCTCAGTAATGCGAGTCTCGCTCGCCTCAAGAGCAGCGGTCAGCCGCTAAATCTCCCTCTACTGTGCGTCAACTTGTGTCCGCAGATCATTCCTCTGCACCCAAGCCTGCTCAGCGTCAGCCAACAAAATCCTGCTGTGGCTGCTAGCCTCCTCATCCAGGTTGAGGAGGTACTCGGAGTAGTGGCACACACGGTGGTGGAGATCGGTGGTGTAGCGCCACCCATCATGTGAAAGCTCCTCAAAACAGTGGTCATCCATCTGGAACATAAACCCAATGGTGAGTACAGTGTTCCATGAGTAACAATGCATTTCATATAAGTGCTATGAAATACAGAAACAAAGTTTTAGTTCACATTTTCTAGCCTCAAGGGTCAATAATACGGTAATGGGTTTTAAAACAAATTCTGTCTTGACTGTACAACAGTCAGAAAAATGGGTATTTCGAATAGAAAACAAGGTCTTAAAAATTGGGGGCTAGACCCAAGTTATACTACACTTTCAGGTTGGGGGCTAGACTCAAATTAAAAATTGGGGGCTAGACCCAGATTGTATTTATATTCTCAAAAATCCCAAGTAAATCTGAACTTATGAATTTTGCAAGTTCAGGTTGGCAGATTCTGGTTCAGGATGATAGAGGCTGAGTATTTTGGATCTACTGGACAGAGGGTACACAACAAAATTATGAAACCTGTTGGAGATAAAAATAGACTTTAAGGTCTTTCCAGATTGGGTTTAAACTCTTGCATATTCGAAGTACAACTTTAGTTATGAAACTTTTAAATTCAGGGTCATGCTGAAAACAGTGTGTTGGCAGATTATACTTGCTCTCTGTTTCTGAGGTTGTTACTGTTATGATCATTAATTAACTTAAACATTGGGGGACAGAGGGTGTTTATACCTTTCTAAAAAGTATTTATATGCCTTATTTGGTTGAGTATTTTAATAGTTATGAATTTTTGAAGTTGGCAGCTAAAAACAGGACAGATTCTTGTTAACCTTGTTATTCAGAATTTTATACTTATCATGCTTAGAAAAATTTTATTCAGAGGTTGGTGACCAAGGAGATAACCAAATTTTAGTTTAGTTATATTGGGATGCATGATGCAAAATTTTTATTTTATAATCCTAGCGTTCCTCTCAACACAACGCATATTTTTGCCGTTACTTAGCGGCACGAATATTTGGTGATGACCCACGCTCAACACGTAAGTCAATCTAAATGTTATACTAAGGGTGTTAGTGTACCTACAGAAGATCCATTGTAGAAACAATATATCAAATTCAAAAGAAACTACAAAAAGAAGCACATTTCTACTAGTAATGATCCATGGAAAAGGATGGCCCCGTGATAAGTCACGAGCTAACAGTGTCTCGTATCCGCCTGCGAGCACAGGCACCGATATCACGCGTGTCGGTTAAGCACGCACGTACCTTCGTTGAAAAAGCTGTAGATGCAAGTAATATAAACAATCAGAACCAGGTTAGCTTTGTCACAACCCTATTATCTACAAGGGCAATACTAACATATCCTCACTCGCAAACGTGGTAGTTTTTGAATATATGATTTATTTATTGTATTATCATGGACCACGGCTCTGATGCCAGCTGTGGCACCCCTTCCTGGAGGATCGAGGTCCCGAAGGTGCTGATAGCACAGACACTTGATAATACAACATTAGTTCGAATTTAAGTTGAATATTACATTAATACAATGATTCAGAGTGCAGCGGAATATTATAAGTTCATGAATGTTTTGGAAACAGCGGAAGCAAGTACGATAAGACTATGAGTTCGACGATATAGCATAGTATTGATTCATGCCCGAAGAACCATCACTCTAGCAACACGCAACATCACTACGGCGACAAGTCGAACTCCCAGTGGGCAGTCCAACCCTCAGGGACATGCATGTCCCAGGGCAGCACATCTATAGGCAACTCTATTGCTTCATTACTTGAAAACAACAATGGCACAAAGCCTGAGTACTAATTACTCAGCAAGACTTACCCGTCGAACACCTAGACATGCACAGGCTCTAATAGGTGGCTTGTTTGAAAGGACTCGCGCTAAGCAACCTATTAGTTCTATCAAGTTTTATTTGCCAATTTCATGGGTTGAATTGAAATGTAACTTTAGTGGCAACAATAAGATAACAGAACAATACATAAAGTAAGTACAATAGAAGAGTAGCAATAATCATAATCAACAATGGACATCATAATCAATTTCCAAGTATCAAGTGCAACTACGTAATTGGTGCGGTGACCAAGTGATGAGGACATCACTCCTAAGGATACATACAACACTCCTCCAATTCTGGACTTGCAAGGTCCAATGACTAGAGCTCATGCACGATGACTAAATTTAGAGGGGAGCTCGTTCCTACGTTCTTCATTATATGTCACTTTTGAGAATGGTTTGCTACCTAATGATTATATTGTAATTAAGAATCATGGAGAGTACTAGGAGATGATGGGAGAAGGACTTGCAGACATGGAGGACCAGCAAGGACGTGGAAGCCAAGGTGGAGGCCCAACCAAAACCGACTTCGAGTCTGTTTCGGGGCTCAGGACCAGCTTGCACTAAAACAGAGGCCCAGGACGCATACGGACTTGGATTTGGACGTTCTACATATGCACGGAAAGATAAGAAGAAGACCTTTCCAATGCCGCCGGTCTCATATCCAAATTCATTGGGAGTAATCGGGAATCGTCGAAACAAGAGAGGGTCCAGAATCTGTTTCGGTGCTGCGTCGCCTATTTTTGGCCTTTGAGCTTTGTATTTAGTTGAGCCCAATTAGGGGCGCGTTCAGAGGGTCTTGCACGACCCTAGAGTCTTCATATACAGCCGCCGCCGCATCATTAGGGTGCGGGTTTTGCTTAGATTATTCTGTTCATAACACATCTGCAATTGTGTTGCACCCTTCTTTGTTCTTGCTTGTGTTCTTGATTCGCAGGCAGGGATTAGCCTTCTCGGTGAGGTCAATCATTTTAGGACGGTTGATAACTAGAGGGAACGTCGTGCTGTGATTGCGAGGTTTAGAACGTGCTGTTCTGAAGCCGGATCGATTTGTGTGTCGCCTCCGACCAAATCAACATATCCAGAACCTTTCGGAAGATCAGGAATCCTTGTCCACATCACCAAGTGGTACTCATTACTGCAAGGGATAGCAATTCCAATCGATTTACACCAGCTGGGGAAATCCCAAGATGCACGACACATACGCACCAATTAAGGTCGTATATGGCAACCGTTCGCTAGAAAAGCACGTACACCTCAGCCGGGGTGTGGTGACGTCGAGTGGGCATGCCGTTCTGCCAACAGTACTTCGTGGTCTAAACTACCCACTCCAGCAGCAGGAGGGTCAATGACCAACGCACCTTAACCGTCCTCAATACAAGTGACCTTTAATGCTACATCGGTTTACTAGTGCCCATAGGCTAGCATGCATTCGGTACTGTTCGATACTTGATCAAGGGGCCGACCACGGACGGGTCCCAGGTTTGACAAGGCAGGGCTACCACAGTCAACACCCATGTGTTGCTGCCAACCTACACATGCATTATCCCTGCCTGGTCATAACATAAAATGAACTTCTTTTAATAATTACCATTCTTCTGGTCAAGTTCATTCCTTAGTAATAATAGTACCTTGTTAACGAGACTAGCAATTACTAAGCATAGCATGACAGTACCGATTCTACCAAGATCTAAGACAGTAACATAGGTCATTTTTGGTATTATGCAAATGGGTTTCAATCAACTCCTATGACCTAATGCATCAATAAGTATAGACACTAGTAAGATAAATTAGCAAATTTTTGTAAAAAGGGCGAATGTAAACCGGGGCTTGCCTAGATAAACACTAGTGTTAGCAACTTCTACTTCCTGCTATTGAGGGTCAACGTCCTTCTGAAAATCCTCTTTTGGCTCCTGGTTGTCGTTGCCTATATGACAGAATTGTATTAACGGCATTATCGATATACCGTTGATTGCAATGATACGATGCATGCAAGCACCTTGTGTTTTAATGTCAATTAAAATTTATTATTATGTTTTTGAAGCCACATGCTTCAGAGAAGTGGGGTTGTTAATTAAGAATTTTGGTATATATATTCTTTTATGCATTTAAACAAAGTAAAAGAGGGATATGAGCAATTAAATTAATTACTTAAGTAAATTTATGTTTCTGGGCATGTGTGATTTACTGTGTACAGAGACTTATATGAGTGATTTTTAGGCCAAGTGGCATAGGCAGATAACTTATAGGATAATTACTAGAATTAATCTAAGCACAAACACTAAATAATTTCCAGAGCATAATATAATTCATATTTCGCCAAACCAAAAATTGAGGTGGTAAATATGCATGTGTTTACTTAGCATGCCAAAAATCAGGATTTAATTCCATTCCTAAAATTTCTGGTGAATTAATTGGTGTCTGGACAATTAAATAAATCAATAAAATTATATGAATAGAGACATTGATTTGACATTTTACTAAATTAGAGTACCTCAGTGTGAATCTAACAAAATTTGTTTGAGCAAAAATGGGTTTGAATTCGATTTACTATGAGTTTTCAAAGTTTTTAGTATTTTCTAGTAATTTCTGGACATTTTCTGGTTTAAGGGATTGCCACGTCGGAGCCACGTGGGTGCCAGGTCAGAGCCACGTAGGAGCCAAGTCGGCTGCCAGTAGGATGCCAGTCAGCGCCAAGTCAGCGCCGCCGGAGGGGGCAGAGCCGGCCGGAGGGCTCGCCGACGGGCGCTACGCATGGAGGAAGCTCGCCGCGGGAGTAATAAAACAATGTGCGCACCGAGGCGGTGGGAATGGAGGGGTTCACAAGGTGGGGTTCTCACCGGAAGACCATCGGCGGCAAGAGGCGGCGGAGGGAAGGTCTTCGGCGACATCGCGATGATGATTCGGAGCAGGAAATCAGGCTCCTGTTTCTCGCAGAGCTTCAGGGAGACATGGAGAAGGGCGGCATCAAGTCGATGTTCGTCGGGGATGGCCGGAGGTATGAGCTCATCGGCAAGGCGGCTCGGAATTTCCTGCAGAGCAGGGCGGCGGCCGGGGAAAACCGTGGTGTCGATGATCTCGTGAGAAAAATAACAGATTGAAGGGTCAGAGAAACACGTGTATGAGTTGCGCGTGTGTGAGAGGTGGAAAAAGGGGACGAGGCTTACCAAAGACCGAGAATTTAGGCAGTGGCGGAGGGAGTTGCCGGAGGCGATTGCCTCAGTTTTCCTTTGATTCAGGCGATGTAGGCGTGGGAATGGCCAAGCAAGGGTCAGGGAAGGTAGACGGGGTTTACGTGCTGGATTTGTGCTCTTGGTTCATCGCGGAAAGCAGTGGGGGGAGCAGGGCACAAGCTCGGGCTGGAGCTCTGCTCAACAATGGCAGAATGGGGGGGGGGGGGGGCAGAGAAGAGATGGGAGAGATAGTAGGAGTGGGGAATGGAGGTTGTGTGGGGGCTGGTGGGTGCGCCTTCAAGTTGCACAGAGGGGATAGTTGATGGTTGGCGGCCAGGGGCGACGAGGGGAAAGGAATTGAAGATGTGCCGGTGATCATGGCACGGTGCAAAGGGAAATGGAGAGGGTTGTGCGCGCGAGCGGCTGAGGCAGAGGTGATGGGACAGCACGGGGAGGTCAGTGGCACTATCGCACATGGAGTCTTGAGGCAGGGGTGAAGGCTGGCCACGCGGTGCGCCGGCGTCGGCAGAAAATCGACCGGGAAGAAGAAGGAAAGATTTTTGCGCTGCACCCCTTCTGGAATTTGATTTCTTACACATAGGTCCCTGGTCAAAGCTGGTTCTTAATAATTCAAAATAAAATGGTTAGGCGTTTCCAAAAATGGTCAAAATTTGGTGGACTGACTATTTAAATAGTGGAGAACACTCTGGTGAAGTTTATTTGTAATTTTCATAAAAATATTTTTAGAATTTCATAAATGCATTAATTAGTTACTTAAGAATTAATTAATTAATTATGGGTCTTGCTAAACAGATAATATGCCCAACAAATTCATAATATTCTATTTTATTATTACCAACGTTGATGAATTCATTTGGCATGAGTTGTATTGAAATTTTAAATTGCTTCAATAACTTGGTTGCAGGGTTTTTATTTGCCTAGAATTAAATCAATGGATGAGCTCTTATCATTTCATGTTATATTGATCATGATTTGTGCTCTTCATGTTTGTTAATTAGAAGTGAGACACCTGGGGTGTCACATGACCTCAATGGTCATGAACCTTACAATCTCCCCCTTTTTGGTGATGGATGACAACCACTACTTATGATGATCCAAAACGAACGAGTCCCAAAAGAATAAGAAGGAAGGGACAAAAGACTAGGACGAAAACAAGGAACCAAAAGAAAAGATAGGTTTGAATGGATTACCTTGGTCCTTACCTTAGAAGTAGTCTCCCCCTTGGAATGTGCTAGGTGTAGAGGGAGAACTACCCAAATATGTAACGCACTAGATATTGAGCTTGAGTTAAATTTTGCCCCATCATGGTGTCATGGTAGTCGATCTTGTCGATGTAGACACGCACCATGGACGTAGATGTTTATGTTGGTGTACATGTTCATTGTTGTTGTCCCATCATGGTGTCGTGGTAGTCGATCTTGTTGATGTAGACACGCACCATGGACGTAGATGTTCATGTCGGTGTAGATGTTCATTATTGTTGTAGACATGTACCACTGTTGTTCTTCTCCATGTTGGTGTAGATGTTCATCTTGTCATGATCTTCATATGTACTCCAGGTGAACATGCACTATTGTATTGATCTTCATGTTTTCCATATTCATCTTCTCTTGATCTTCATTTTCTTCTTTGTCACCTCATTTCTTTCCTTTGATATTCATGTTCTTCTCCCCTTTTTGCTATCCTTAATCTTGACTTGGCTTTTGGATATTCATGTTCCTTCTCCCCCTTTGTCACCTATCACCAAAAATCACAAGCCAAAGAAGAGCACCAAGGAGCAAATAATAAATGGCAAGAGTTAGGAAACTCCCGCTTTCATGGTGCTCCTCCTTGGTCACGATGGTGTTCCACCATAGCTCCCCCTACACACGTGACTCAACAAAATATTTCTTCAAGAAAGCAATGGTTAGTTATTAGTGTGTTGGGAATGTATGAGTCACTCGTCTTTGAGCCATGCGAGTAGATTTAACCTCGGAGCTCGTTTGAACATGACTCAATGGGCATGAAGCACAATCCTTTCTTTTGGTCACACTTGTGGAGATGTAATCTCATATAGATCATGAGGCACAAATATCTCCAAGTGGGACAAGCCTCCTTTTTGTTTCCTATATGATGCATGCATCAAGCATTTTACATATGCAAAGAAAGTAAACAAGCCATGTGAATGCAAGAAAAGTTAAAAACATGACACAAAGGAAACCTAACAATGTCAAGTTTGAACCCCTCTCAAGCTTACTCACTATAAGCCATACTCTTGCCTTGAGAGAAGCCAAACCACCATCTCAAGCACTTCCCCTTGCTTATAGCTATCTTGAGTGGGTTACACAGTGACTAATTTTCATGTGTTTTCCCTATAGTTATTTACACATGCATGGATGCAAAGCATTCTAGTCACAAAGGAGTCTTAATTACCATGCAATGCAAAAGAGGAAAAACACACTACAACTACCAAGAACAAACATGGTTCCGTCCCTCATGAGTAGATAGGGCATTGACGTCCATGTCACTTGTGGTAGACTTCACATGATCTTCATGAGAACGCTCGGTCCACCACCACCACCCTCTAGGTCTTGTTCTTGGGCACCCACTTGTACGTAGCCGATCTCTCAAGATCAACAATACACTTAGGCACCCATATGCTCTTGACCTTCCTCTTCTTGTATGCTGGTCCCAAGGCCTTAGCTTTTACCTTGCCATCCTTGTTCCTAAAAAGCTTGAAATGGGTGTTCTCGTGGAACAAGTTAGGGTTAGGCAAAACAAATGAACTCCTCACCATAGGACAATCATTGGTGTGGCGCCCCTTTCCGGAGGATTGAGGTCCTGATGGTGCTGATAGCACAAACACCTGATAATACAACATTGGTCCAAATTTAAGTTGAATATTACATTAATACGATGATTCAGAGTGCAATGGAATTAATACAAGTTCATAAATTTTTTGAGACAGCGGAAGCGAATGCGTAAAGGAACTACGCTCGACGGTACATCCTGGTGGTGATCCATGCCCGAAGGACCATCACCCTAGCAACAAGCAACATCACTGCGGTGGTGAGTCAGACTCCCAGTGGGTGGTCCAACCCTCAGGGACTTGCATGTCCCAGGCATGACATCTACAGGCAATTCTATTTCTTCATTACCTGAAAAACACAATAGCACAAAGCCTGAGTACTCATTACTCAGCAAGACTTACCCGTCGGACACCTACACATGTAGAGGCTCTAATAGGTGGCTTGCTAAAAGGACTCGCACTAAGCAACCTATTAGTTCTATCTTGTATTAATTGTAAATTTAAACGGGTTGAGCCAAAATGTAACTTTAGTCGCAACAAGGATAATAAAACAATATATAAAATTAATACGACATAAGAGCAACAATAATAATAATGATCATCAACATGAATAAGCAACATGATCCATTCCATAATATTAGGTGCAACTACGCGATTGGCGCCGTGACCAAGTGGTACTCATTACTGCGAGGAACAACAATTGCAATCGATTTATACCAGCTGGGAAAACCCGAGATGCACGACACATACGCACCGATTAAGGTCGTTTATGGCAATCTTTTGCAAGAAAATCACCTACACCTCAGCCCGGGTGTGGTGACATCGAGTGGGCATGTCGTTCTGCCAATAGTACTTCGTGGTCTGAACCGCCCTCTCTAGAAGTAGGAGGGTCAATGACCAACGCACCTTAACCGTCCTCAATGCAAGTGACCTTTAATGCTACATCGGTTTACTAGTGCCTATAAGCTAGCATGCATTCAGTACTGTTCACCACTTGATCAAGGGGCCGACCACGGACGGGTCCTAGGTTCGACAAGGCATGGCTACCACAGTCAACACCCATCTGTTACTGCCAACCTACACATGCATTATCCCTGTGTGGTCATAACATAAAATAAACTTCTTTTAATAATTCCCATTCCAGTGGTCAAGTTCATTCCTTAGTAATAATAGTACGTTCTTAACGAGACTAGCAATTACTAAGCATAGCATGACAGTACCAATTCTACCAAGGTCTAAGACAATAGCATAGGTCATTTGGATATCATGCAAGGTCGGATTCAATCAACTCCTATGACCTAATGCAACAATAAGTATAGACACTAGTATTATTATAAACTAGCAAAATTTGTAACGAGGCAAATGTAAACCGGGGCTTGCCTGGATCGATGTTAGTGCTAGCAACTACAACTTACTGCTCTTGAGGGTCAACATCCTTCTAAAAATCCTCTTCTTGCTCTTGGTTGTCGTTGCCTATATGATAGAATTGAATTAACGGCATTATCGAAATATCGTTGAATGCAATTATATGATGCATGCAAGCACATTGTGTTTTGATGTCAATTAAAATTATTATAATGTTCTCGAAGCCATATGCTTCAGAGAAGTGAAGTTGTTATTTAAGATTTTAGGTCTATATATTCTTTATGCAATTAAATAAGGTAAATGAGTGTTATGAGCAAATAAATTAATAAATTAAGTAAATTTATGTTTCTGGACATGCGTGATTTACTGTGTACAGAGACTTATATGAGTGATTTTTAGGCCAAGTGGCATGGGCAGATAATTTACAGAATAATTACTAGAATTAATTTAAGCAAACACACTAAATAAATTCTAAAGCCTAAAATAATTCATATTTTTACTAACCAAAATTTAGAGTTGTAGATAATCATATTTTTTACTAAGCATGCCAAAAATAAGGATTTAATCTTATTCCTAGAATTTCTGGTGAATTATTTAGTGTTTTGACAGTTTAATATATTAGTAAAAATACATGTACAGAGATAGTGATTTATCATTTTACTAAAATAGAGCACTGAAAGATGAACCTAACAAAATTTGTTTGGGCCACATTGGGTTTATATTGGATTTACTATGAGTTTTCAAAGTTAATAACTGTTTCTGCGATTTTTCTAGGTATTTTCTGGTTTAAACAATGCCACCGCATGTGCCACAGAGGCTGCCAGCTCAGTGACAGCTCGGCACCATGTCAACTGACAGTGGGATGCCAGTCAGCACGCTGGGGACTCGTCGGAGAGCGGTTAGGGCTCGCTGCCGGCGTCCGAGCGCGAAGAAAGCTCGCCGCGAAAGCACTCACATGATTCGCATGTCGAGACGAAGAGCTGGGTCGGGTTCGTGGGGACATATTCTCACCAGAAGGTGGCCGGTGACGAGAGGCGGCGGAGCAGTGGTCTTCGGCAGTGTTGCGAAGATGGCAGAGAGCACGAGGTCGAGCACCGTCTTCTCCTACAGCTTCACGGGGACGAGGCGGTCACCGGCATCGAGTTGGAGTGCGACGGGGAGGGCCGGAGATGGGAGCTCGTCGTGGAGCGGCTTCGGTTTCTGGCGGCGGAGAGAGAGGTCCGGGGGAAAAGCAAACCGCCGGTGACTTCACGCGCAAAAACAAAGGGGAAAAAGGTCAGGCGAGGTCGGCTGGGGGTTAAGTTCAAGAGAGAGCAAAAGGGAGAAGTCAAGGCTCACCAAAACTGCGAACCACGATCTGAGATGATGGTCTTGGGTACTCCATGACGACACAAAATTCTTGCAATGTATAGCTCTGCGTATTACCGTATGCTGTATCTATTGTTGACCGGCAAGAAGTGAGTGGATTTGGTGAGTCGGTCCACAATGACCCAAATAGAATCATGCTTACGCGAAGTGGCGGGTAGGCCAACAATAAAGTCCATGCTGATGTTCTCCCATTTCCAAGCGTGAATACTCAATGGTTGAAGCAATCCGGCTTGTTTCAAATGGTCAGCCTTGACTCTCTGACAAGTATCACATTCTGCAACATATCGAGCCACTTCTCGCATCATTCTTGTCCACCAAAAATTCTTATTCAGACCTTGGTACATTTTATTACTACCCGGATGAATGGAGTACTTGAAGTCATGTGCTTCATCCAAGATTTTTTTGTCTAAGTGCAAAGTCTTTTGGTACTACCAAATGGTTAATTAACCATAGGGCACCGTTGGAGTCTTGAGTGAAGCATTTTGCTTTACCCTTCTTAATGATTTGACGGATATGATTCACACCAATGTCATTTTTCTGTGCAGCAATGATTTCTTCACGAATAATACAATGTACACTAAGGTTGCTAATCACTATGGCAGGCAAAACATGAAGGTTGGGTTCTGAAGCAGTGACGTGGTTGTCGTTGTTCTGACATTCCAGTACTAGGTGATGGCAGTGTACCTTCCTACTTAACGCATCGGTGACCACATTGTCCTAGCCCGGATGATAATGAATCTCCAGGTTATAATCCTTAATCAGCTCTAGCCACCGACGTTGTCTCATGTTCAGATCAGTCTGGGTAAAGATATATTTTAAGCTCTTATGATCCGTGTAGACGTGCACTAAGTTTCCGAGCAAGTAATGCCTCCATATTTTTAGTGCAAGTACAACTACAGCTAGTTCCAAATTATGAATTGGATAGTGCTCTTCATGCTTTCATAGTTATCGAGATGCATAGGCAATGACACGACCTTCTTGCATGAGCACACATCCAAGTCCTATCCCAGATGCATCACAATACACGTTGAATGGCTTGGTGATGTCTGGTTGAGCCAGTACTGGGGCAGTGGTCAATAATTTCTTCAATGCTTCAAATGCTTCTTCACAACTGTTGTTCCAACTGAATTTCTTATCCTTTTTCAACCGCTCCATGATGGGTTTGGTCAGCTGAGAAAAATTTGGAATGAACCTACGATAATATCTAGCTAGCCCGAGGAAACTGCGTACTTGATGAACCATCTTTGGTGACTTCCAATCTAACACATCTTGAACCTTGCTAGGATCCACCGAGATACCTTCCGAAGAGACTTTGTGACCAAGAAATGGCACCCGGTCCAACCAAAATTCACACTTGCTGAATTTTGCATATAGCTTGTGATCTCGGAGGCGTTGAAGAACAATGCGAAGATGCTCAGCATGCTCTTCCTTGGACTTATAATAGATGAGGATGTCATCAATGAATACTACCACTAATTTGTCCAACTCGGGCATGAATACCGAATTCATGAGGCACATGAAATGGGCAGGGGCATTTGTCAATCCGAATGACATTACTAGATACTCAAACAATCCATATCTAGTAGAGAAGGCGGTCTTCGGAATGTCTTTGGCTCTGATCTTGATTTAATGATAGCCCGATCAGAGGTCAATCTTAGAAAAGACCTTAGCACCAACCAATTGGTCGAAGAGGATATCAATACGGGGTAATGGCTATTTGTTCTTGATCGTAACTTTGTTAAGAGGCCGATAGTCGACGACAAGGCATAAGGACTTGTCCTTCTTCTTCACAAAAATAGCAGGGCAGCCCCAAGGTGAAGTGCTTGGGCGAATGAACCCCTTTTCCAATAACTCATTCAATTGCTTTTTCAACTCAACCAGCTCATTCGGGGCTATTTTATACGGGCGACAGAATATCGGGGAAGTTCCTGGTTGGAGCTCTATCTTAAATTCCACGTCACGGTCAGGCGATAGACCAGAGATGTCCTTGGGAAACATGTCCGGATACTCACGAACGATGGGAATACTCTTGAGTGATTGCCCTTCCAAGTGATGGACAACCAAGGCTTTCGATGAATTGGCATTTAGAGAAAGTGTGTCCTTTCTATGCAAGGCAGAGTTGATGTGAACGATGTGAGGTTCAATATCTAGCATGGCTCTATGGGTTTTCATCCAGATCATACCTATGATCAGATTGATCTCTTGGTCCTTGAGCATGATAAAATCAGTGGGGTAGATCTTTCGATTAATTTCTAGTGGAGCCTTACACACTACCTCGTTAGCAAAAATTTGTCCAGCAGGAGAGCGGACGGTGTAGCATCTATTTATGATGGTGGTGTGGAGTTTATGCTTTTGCACACAAGCTTTGCTAATGATGTTATGCGTAGCACCAGAATCAATAAGTGCAAGGATAGGCTAGTGATAGAGCGAGAGTGTACCGGTTAGCACGGGTTCGCACTGAGGAATATCTTCAGCATTGGTGTAGTTCACTTGGGCACCACGAGATGGTGCATTCACATTCCTGCTCTGGTTCTGACGCAGGTTGCTGTTGTGGCTGTTGTTACTGTGCCTAGGTGCGGTGCAGTTCTTGGCAAAGTGGCCGGTACGACCGCAGTTGTAGCACGGATAACTGCTTCCATGATCCACAGGCTGTGGGGCACGAGCAGTCTAATTTCCTTGCTGCTGGTATGGTGCACGGTACTGAGCGTCTTACTGTTGGTACGGTGCACGGGGTGGGAAGTTCTGCTACTGGGGTGGCCTTGAGTAGTTCTGACCATATCACCACTGATACTGCTGCTGCGAAGATGCCCAGAAACGCTGTCCGGTAGGTGAAGTGTAAATCAAGCGGTGCTTCGCCTGCGAGGCAGCAGAGGCACTAGCAGGGGCCTTTCTTTTGCGATCTTCTTCTTCAACTTGGCGCATAGCGCCTTCCTAGACAATTGCAGCATTGACCAAGTCGTTGTATGTACCGGTTGTTTGCCAAGTCAGACGCTCCTTAAGGGTGGCATTCATACCATGTACAAATGCATATCTCTTTTTATCCTCAGTATTGACATACTCAGTATTATACTGAGCCAAATGATTAAAAGCTTCAGAATATTAGAGGACATTCCTTCGTCCTTGTTTCAGATACATAAATTCCTAGAATTTCCTCTGCATTAGGACGCCTGGGATGAAATGAGCATAAAATGCAGTCTTGAACTCATTCCATTCAACGCGGCGTCCAGCGGGCAGAGAAGCTTCATAGTTTGCCCACCAGGCGCTAGCAGAGCCCTGGAGTTGTTGGGCGGCGAATAGCACCTTCTGGTGCTCGGTGCATTCCAGCAGACCAAACTTTGACTCGGTTTGGCACAGCTAGTGATCGGCATCCAGAGGTTCTCTGGCGCGCTCGAAGGTTGGCGTATGAGTACCTAGAAAATCTAAGTAGGTGCTCTGTTGAGGCTAATTGTTGTTGTTACGGTGGCCTCCCTGTCCAGCTAGATGGGACGTGATATCCACTAGCCGACGAAGAATCTCGGAGTCATTTTGCTACCGGTTGAGTGCAGCAGCCAATACCTCAGCTAGTGAAGGCTCAGCATTAGCTCCTTGCTGAGAGCTTTCAGGATCATCCTGATTCCGAGTATGCACCATGCTGCAATTAATACGGTTGCACATTAGTCATTCCTCAAAATAATCCACAAAAACACATGTGCAAGAATATAAATTTGCAAGATGCACGGATAAATTTCACAAGTAACAACCATCTTCATTAATTCAATTCAGACTACATGGTTGTTAAAAGGACACCGTCACACAACTTCTTACACATATGTGCCAACGCCTAGCTACGGTATTGCAGACACATAATACAAGATTCACACTCCTACATCGAACTAGGAATACTTATATTACACGACCATACACCGGGGTGTAGCGATCCAACTACTCCTGGCCTATGTCTTCCGGCTCTTCTGGTTCTTCTAGTTCCATAGGCTCTTCTGGTTCCTCCAGATCCATCATTTCCACATTATTAATACTGACCGGCGCCATCTCTACATCCTCTTGTTCTCCATACTCCATGTTGATCTCATCCCAATTGATGAGGACATCACCATGCTGGATACGCGCATATCATGGCCTTCCCCAAGTTACAAGTCGTCACCAACTCGGTCGCCGTGTTCGTCTCGGATTCAGCCGACACCCCTTCACGGTTTTGATGATATCTCCCACATCCAACGTCCAAATGAGGAGTTCTTTGATGCGTTGGAAAGGGGACGATGATGCCGTTGTTTTGGTTCTGGTCCTACATCCAGAAGGGTCGTGAGTCATAATATGTGACCATGACAAGGTGTTGTGCCACCTATTTTGGGCCAACTTGGCCATGTATCGTGTTGGGCCTTAAGCCCATGTTGTGGACGCTCCCCGTGGTCGCCCCCAACCCTAGGACATCTTTGTTTCCTACATAAACTCAGTAGTCGCCGTCTTTTAGTTTCGGGTTTTGTTTAGTTCAGTTTTCCAGAGAGAAACTTGATCGAATTATTGTAACTGTGGTGACAAGTCCTTTTACAGTAATCCAGGGCCCCTGTTCTTGCTCTACACCACTGTGGCGATTAGTCCTTTTGTGTTCAGAGCTTGAACCTTTTCTTGTGATTCGCTTCATCCATATTTGCAATTTCAGATTGCGTGTTTATCCTCTCTTGCTTGTGTTCTCGATTTCGCTTGCAGGAACAATCAAGTTGTGCTTGGTGTAATGGTTGCGGGGTTGGATCGTGTCTGATTCAAGCCGGGTCATCGACACTGAGTTCCCCAAATTCGAGTCTATCCCCTTACCTCTCGGAAGATCGGGCCATATCTACATCAAGTGGTATCAGATTCCTAGGTTCCCCGTGAGGTATTATCGTGTTCTTCCCTTTAGATTCGTTTGTGTTCATCACCTTTTGTCCACGAAAATGCCTACAAAAAAAAATTTCCCCACCATCCCAGACACTGTTTAGCCTTTGCATAATTTAATTTCAGAGTCTGTAGTGTTGAGTTTGTGTCCTAGTCGAGTTCAGTTGCTGGTTTGAATTTGTGTTTCAATTCGGTTTGTGTTTTGATCTTCGCTGCACACCACCATCACCATCGTGTTTTCCATTGGATTCACCATCGTGTCACCAACCCACCACACCCACAATCTGTTGCCAACAAAAAAAATCCGACCCGATTCGGTTTCCCCCCCTCACCCCTCAAACCCTATCTTGACATACCTTCGGTAAAACAGGCATAACTTTTCGCTCGTTGCTCCGATTGGGCTGAAATTTTTACAGCAGATTCTTGACTCAAAGTTGAAGTCAAAAATTCAAAAAAATGGGAAAAAATAGAAAAAAATTGTGAAGTCAAAAATAGCACTTTCGGTGAAACTTTGAGATTTTGCCTACCCTTTGTTTTTCCTCTGTTTGAGTTGAAACTTCTTGTGGTTCCTTCCTTTGTGTTCCTTTATCACAGAAAAATCATACAAAAAAATCAAGATTTTGATTTGCACCCCCCCATCCCCCCGCTCTCAAAATTCTAAGTCTGTGAAGTCTGTTTTGTTCCTTGCTGCCTTTTCCATTGTTCTTTGCCATTGTTCTTGCTGTCACAACTGTTTTTGAACACGATTCTTTTGCCAGCAATTAGGACACTGCTTTGGACATTTATTCAGTGCTACTATCTGATATTGAATTGTGTTCCAGTGACATACATATTAGCCTTCCAAGCTATACATATTGCAGCACAGGTTTCTTCCTTGCAACTGTTACACCCAAGCTCAACTATAGATTGTGTCGACCTATTTGGATTTGGTAAGAACACTTGCAAGATTGTGATACATTGCTTATGATATTGTTTTCCACTTTCTACACCCTCTGCTACCTGCTAGTTGATAGGGCTAATCTTTTTATTTAGTGTTGTCTTTTGCTTTTAACCATGTCAGAGAAAGGGAAAGGGACACCTGGAGAGTTGGAGTCCCCTACAGACTTCAATGATTGCGTCTCCAAGGCCGAGCTCATGAAGCTTCTTGCGGACCAGCGTACATTCATGGAAATGAAGTTTGCCGAGTTGATGGGTCACATCAACACTGTTGTCCACCGCATTGAGGATGTTGAACGACGACCTCCACCTCAACGAGCTACTGATGATGATGATTTTGACCGTGATGGAGACCGTCTTCACCGTAATCGACACGGTATGGGAGGTAATAACAATCGTGGTAATACTGATACTTTTGTTAAGCCCAAATTTAACATACCACCTTTTGCCGGTAGTGCTGACCCTGAAGCATACTTAGATTGAGAACTTGCTGTTGAATAGAAATCTAATTCTCATTTAGTTCCTGCTGAGCATAGAGTTAGACTTGCTACTAGTGAGTTTACAGGTTTTGCTCTCTTTTGGTGGAATGATCTTTGCAATACTAATGCTGCTATACCTGCCACTTGGCCTGTTTTGAAACAACGCATGAAATCTAATTTTGTTCCTTCTTATTACCAACGTGATTTACGTTTGAAATTACAATCTTTAACACAAGGTAGTAAAATAGTAGAGGAATATTATCAGGAATTGCTTATTGGTTTAGCACGTTGTGATATACATGAAGATGATCTTGAAACTAGTGCTAGATTTTTTGGTGGTTTGAACCGTGATATCCAGAATATTGTTGACTATAAAGAGTGGAATAGGTTCAGCCAATTATATCATATTGCTCTTAAGGCTGAACGAGAAGTACATGATCGCCTTCCACAACAATCTTGCAGGTCCAACACTGAGCAATATCTCCAGCAACGCACTGGAGTAGAGAACTTGAAGAGTCATATTGCTAAGACACCAGCAACAACTTTTCCACTTGCGCCTACTTCTGCAGCGCAATCGTCTAGTGTGCAGCACCAACACTAGAAGAAGGTTACCACTTCCGGTACTAGGAGTGGCTCCTCCACCACCTTTATTTGCCACCGTTGCAAGGGCATGGGACATGTCATGAAGGATTGCCCTAGTCGTCGTGCTTTCGTCGCTACCGCTGATGGGTATGAAAGTTCTAGTGATGTTGAAGATGAATTTGCTCGTATGCCTAACCTTGTTGCAGATTCGACGAAGGAGCAGGAGACTACCGCCATTGATTCTATTGCTGCCACCGCAGGCTTTCCTTGCCTCATTGTACAGCGTGTGTTGACCACTCGGGTGGGACAAGAGGAAGAATAACAACGCAACAATTTATTCTACATATACCTCATTGTTGCGGACCACAGTGTTCTCACCATCATTGATACTGGGAGCTGTAACAACTTGGTAAGTTCTGATTTGGTAATCAAACTTGGTAAGTTCTGTAACAATAGTGGTATGGCACAGGTAACTCGATCAGCACATACACTTTTTAGTAGGTTCTTATCAAGACTCTGCTGATTTTCATGTTGTACCTATGCAAACATGTTCGCTTTTATTAGGCCGTCCATGGGAATATGATACGGATGCTGCCCACCATGGTAGAACTAATACATATACATTCGTGCATAAGGACAGGAATATTACTTTGCGTCCGTTATTGCCTGCTGATATTAGAAATCATTTTAAACTGCTTGCTGAAAATACTGAGAATAAACATGATAATAAACAACTTTCTGATGTTAAACATAAGGCAATTTAGTTAGAGGGAGGTGCTTTTCTTGCTATGACATCTACTATTACTGATCTTTATGATAATTATGATGCACCTTGCTATACTATGCTTTGTCATTATATATCTTCTATCGATGATCATGTATCTTGTACTTTGCATTCTGCTAGTACTAACCTTTTGCAGGAGATTGATGCTGAGATGGAGTCGAGGGCGACTCCAATTCAAGAAGGGGAGGATGATGAGGACATCACCATGCTGGATACGCACATATCATGGCCTTCCCCAAGTTACAAGTCGTCACCAACTCGGTCGCCGTGTTCGTCTCGGATTCAGCCGACACCCCTTCACGGTTTTGATGATATCTCCCACATCCGACGTCTAAATAAGGCGTTCTTTGATGCGTTGGAAAGGGGATGACGATGCCACCATTTTGGTTCTGTTCCTAGCTCCAGAAGGGTCGTGAGTCATAATATGTGACCATGACAAGGTGTTGTGCCACCTATTTTGGGCCAACTTGGCCATGTATCGTGTCGGGCCTTAAGCCCATGTTGTGGGCGCCTCCCCTGGTCGCCCCCAACCCTATGACCTCTTTGTTTCCTATATAAACTCAGTAGCCTACATCTTTTATTTTCGGGTTTTGTTTAGTTCAGTTTTCCAGAGAGAAACTTGATCGAATTATTATAACTGTGGCGACAAGTCCTTTTACAGTAATCCAGGGCCCCTGTTCTTGTTCTACACCACTGTGGCGATTAGTCCTTTTGTGTTTAGAGCTTGAACCTTTTCTTGTGATTCACTTCATCCATATTTGCAATTTCAGATTGCGTGTTTATCCTCTCTTGCTTGTGTTCTCGATTTCGCTTGCAGGAACAATCAAGTTGTGCTTGGTGTAATGGTTGCGGGGTTGGATCGTGTCTGATTCAAGCCGGGTCGTCGACGCCGAGTTCCCCAAATTCGAGTTTATCCCCTTACCTCTCGGAAGATCGGGCCATATCTACATCACCAATTTCCTTCAATAGGAAGGTGGGCAGCCTTGAATGCGTCCAAGTCATCTTGAGCCTCAATCATATCATGCTCAAGATCTGCTACATCCAGCAAGGCTTGGTCACGTTCTTCTATAATTGCATCCATCTCTTCATTCTTTGCTTGAATTTGTTGGTTCAGTTCATCAATTTCCTCATCCTTAGCTTGTTTTTTGACTTCAGAAAGTCGAAGTGCAGTATGAAAGACATCCAGACGCCGACACAAGTTTGTGCATAAGGTGAAAGTGGATAAGCCATAATACTCTATTATGGGCAGCATAGGATCATGGTGGCGATGGTTTGGATCAAAGATGAAATCCACATGCCTAATCCACTTGAAGTCCATCACATCATTAATGGGTAGCAAGGCGATGGGTGTTCCAGCAACATCATGCTTGTGGTCTTCACAGAACCGAGTAAGTGCCATGAATGCAGCTGCATTCCAGGTGGAAGGCAAATCTGTCCCAATGACGCTAATGGCCCAAGATTCCCATGCGGGAATGACCGAGTAATTGTCGGGAACTGCCACATGGATGCCACATGAGGGGACTCCATGCTCCTGAAATTCCTTGCCAACATAGGTGGGAGGAATGGAATATCCGAATCTCTAGAGAACTCTCCAAAACAGGTGAACCATCCCTGTGAACTCCAGGCCGTTGGTGATCTCCGAACCTGGTGGTGCTTGATTGGTGTTTTCAGCCATCTATAAGGTCAAAGAGTATGATCAAGCTGGAATTCTTATGAAACTCTGTTGCAACAATAGTAGCGGAAAAGGGTACAATCAATACATAACATAAGTCAACATAGTCTTAAGTACATGAACTCGGGATATGTGACCATCGAGTTACAAAAGCATCTCACACAGTGATCCCCCAAACTACCACAACCTCGCGTGGTTGACAAAAGCTACCTACCCAACTTGTCCTGCCTACATGATCTAGTCTGGTCTATTATGATCCCCTAAGTCCTGTCTCTGCCTGGTGCCTTGTAGTCCATGTCAGACTCCTCGCCCATGTCCTCGTTCGGATCCTCCTCCTCGGGTGCTGCCGGTGGCGCCAGGACCACCTCTAGCTCCTGCTATAGGCCCTGGTTCTCGTGAGCCAGGGTCTCTAGATCCTCTCCCATGAGCTCCATCTCGTGCTGTGCAGCCGTCAACTGATGCTGCAGGTGCTCGTTGTGGTTGGCGCGCTGCTGCATAATCACGCCGCGCCTGTCAACCTCCTGCACGAGGGTGTCATGCTGTCCAGTGACCTCAGTAACGTGAGTCTCACTCGGCTCAAGAGTAGCGGTCAGCCGCTGAATTTCCCTCTGCTGTGCATCAACCTATGTCTGTAGATCATTCCTCTGCACCCAGGCCTGCTTAGCGTCGGCCAGTAAAATCCTGTTGTGGCTGCTAGCCTCCTCATCCAAGGTTAGGAGGTACTCGGAGTAGTGGGACACACGTTGGTACCCCGCGTGATACGCCGTTTAGTCATCGCGGGCGATGTGCCTCACGCGCCTCTGCCAAACTGGGTTGGCCTGGTGCTTGATGGGAATCATCTCAAACGGAGTCCCAAAGAGCGCTGTTGTGTGGCGCCCGCGGATGTGAGTGAGGGCCCTGTGGGCGACTCTCTCCAAGCCCTCTCGGAGGCTCCCACAAGTCTCCATGCTCTCCATCCCCGCCATGTCGAGGTTGCGCGGGTGAGTGGGCACGCTGATGTGCACCTCAGCAAGAGTCACCCCATGGCGGCGGATCTCGCGGCCCTTGTAGGAGGGAGGCTCGTCGTAGCCCAACAAGTGTAGCAGATCCCACAAAAGTTTAGGAAAGCCACGGTGGTGGAGACCGGTGATGTAGCGTCACCCATTGTGCGAGAGCTCCTCAAAACCGTGGTCACTCATCTGTAATAAAAACCCAATGGTGAGTACAGTGTTCCATGGGCAAAATGCATATCACTAACAACTGTCATGGTGCTGGTAATGGTTGCAAAACTACATCACAACAATTTGATTGAGTCAAACTTTCCCTACAGTAGACATGCATTTCATATAAAGTGCTATGAAATACAGAAACCAAGTTTTTAGTTCACATTTTCTAGTCTCAAGGGGCAATAATACGGCGAGGGTTTTTTAAAACGGATTCTGTCTTGACTGTACCACAGTCAGAAAAGTGGGTATTTTGAACAGAAAACAAGGTCTTAAAATTGGGGGTTGGAACCAGGTTATACCTCACTTTCATAGCTTTCCATATTATATTTATTTTCTCAAAAATTCCAAGTAAATCTGGACTTATGAATTTTGCAACTTTAGGTTGGCAGATTCTATTTCAGGATGACAGAGGCTGAGTGTTTTGGCTCTACTGGACAGAGGGAAAACAACAAAATTGTGAAACCTATTGGAGATGAAAATAGACTTCAAGGGCTTTCAATATTGGGTTTGAACTCTTGCAAATTCTAAGTGCAACTTTAATTATGAAATTTTTAAGTTCAGGGTTATGCTGAAAATAGTGAGTTGACAGATTGTACTTATTCTCTATTTCTGAGGTTGTTACTTTTATGATCGAATTTCAATTTAAATTCTAGGTGATAGGGGATGTTGAGACCTTTCCGAAAAGTATTTGTATACCATATTTGGTTGAGAAAATTAAGAGTTATGAATATTTTTATTCAGAGGTTGGTGAGCAAGAGGAGAACAAGTTTTAGTTTAGTTATAATGGGATGCATCATGCAAAACTTTCATTTTATTCACCTATCGTTCCTCACAACACAACGCCTATCTTTGCCGATACTTAGCGGCACGGGTACTTGGTGACGACCCGCACTCAACATGTAAGTCAATCTGAATGTTATACTAACGGCGTTAGTGTACCTGCAGAAAATCCATTCCAGAAACAATACATCAAATTCAAAAGAAACTGTGAAAAGAAACATATTTCTACTAGTAACGATCCATGGAAAAGGATCGCCCTGTGATAAGTCACGAGCCAACAGTGTCTCATTTCCGCCTGCGAGCACAGACACCGATATCACGCGTGTCGGTTAAGCACGCACGTACCTTTATTTGAAGAAGTCGTAGATGCAAGTAATATAAACAATCATAACCCAGGTTAGCTTTGTCACCACCCTATTATCTACATGGGCAATACTAATGTATCCTCACTCACAAACATCGTAGTTTTTCGACAATACGATTTAAATGTTGTGTAATCGTGGACCACGGCTGTGATACCAGCTATGGCGCCCATTCCCGGAGGATCGAGGTCCCAATGGTGCTGATAGCGCAGACACTTGATAATACAATATTGGTCCAAATTTAAGTTAAATATTACATTAATACGATGATTCAGAGTGCAGCAGAATTAATACAAGTTCATAAATGTTTTGAAATAGCGGAAGCGAATGCGCAAAGGAACTACGCTCGACGGTACAGCCTAGTGGTGATCCATGCCCGAAGGACCATCACCCTAGCAACAAGCAACATCACTACAACGGCGAGTCGGACTCCCAGTGTGCGGCCCAACCCTCAGGGACTTGCATGTCCCAGGGTATCACATCTACAGGCAATTCTATTTCTTCATTACCTGAAAAACATAATGGCACAAAGCCTGAGTACTAATTACTCAGCAAGACTTAACCGTCGGACACCTACACATGCAGAGGCTCTAATAGGTGGCCTGTTTAAATGACTCGCACTAAGCAACCTATTAGTTCTATCAAGTTTTAATTGTCCATTTAAATGGGTTGTGCCGAAATGTAACTTTAGTTGCAACAAGGATAATAAAACAATATATAAAATTAATACGACATAAGAGCAATAATAATAATAATAATGATCATCAACATCAATAAGCAACATGATCCATTCCATAATATTAGGTGCAACTACGCGATTGGCGCGGTGACCAAGTGGTACTCATTACTTCGAGGGACAACAATTGCAATCGATTTACACCAGTTGGGAAAATCCGAGATGCCCGACACATACGCACCGATTAAGGTCGTATATGGCAACCTTTCGCAAGAAAAGCACCTACACCTCAGCCCGGGTGTGGTCATGTCGAGTGGACATGCCGTTCTACCAATAGTACTTCGTGGTCTGAACCGCCCACTCCAACAACAGGAGGGTCAATGACCAACGCACCTTAACTGTCCTCAGTGCAAGTGATCTTTAATGCTACATCGGTTTACTAGTGCCCATAAGCTATCATGCATTCAGTACTGTTCAACACTTGATCAAGGGGCCGATCACGGACAGGTCCTAGGTTCGACAAGGTAGGACTACCATAGTCAACACCCATGTGTTGCTGCCAACCTACACATGCATTATCCATGCCTGGTCATAACATAAAATAAACTTCTTTTAATAATTCCCATTCCAGTGGTCATGTTCATTCCTTAGTAATAATAGTACCTTCTTAAAGAGACTAGCAATTACTAAGCATAGCATGACAGTACCGATTCTACTAAGTTCTAAGACAATAGCATAGGTCATTTGGATATCATGTAAGGTGGGTTTCAATCAACTCCTTTGACCTAATGCAACAATAAGTATAGACACTAGTATTATTGTAAACTAGCAAAATTTGTAACGAGGCAAATGTAAATCCTCATCTTGCTCCTGGTTGTCATTGCCTATATGATAGAATTGAATTAACGACATTATGAAATATCGTTGAATGCAATGATATGATGCATGCAAGCACATTATGTTTTAATGTCAATAAAAATTATTATAATGTTTTCGAAGCCGTATGCTTCAGAGAAGTGAAGTTGTTATTTAAGATTTTAGGTCTATATATTCTTTATACAATTAAATAAGGTAAATGAGTGTTATGAGCAATTAAATTAATTAAGTAAGTAAATTTATGTTTCTGGACATGTGTGATTTACTGTGTACAGAGACTTATATGAGTGATTTTTAGGCCAAGTGGATGGGCAGATAATTTACAGAATATTTACAAGAATTAATTTAAGCAAACACACTAAATAAATTCCAGAGCCTAAAATAATCATATTTTTACCAACCAAAATTCGGGGTTGTAGATAATCATGTTTTTACTAAGCATGCCAAAAATCAGGATTTAACTTTATTCCTAGAATTTCTAGTGAATTATTTAGTGTTTTGACAGTTTAATATATTAATAAAAATACATGTATAGGGATAGTGATTTATCATTTTACTAAAATAAAGCATTGAATGATGAACCTAACAAATTTTGTTTGGGCCACATTGGGTTTATATTCGATTTACTATGAGTTTTCAAAGTTAATAGCAGTTTCTGGGATTTTACTGGGTATTTTTTGGTTTAAACGATGCCACGCATGTGCCACATAGGCTACCAGCTCAGCGACAGCTCGGTGCCATGTCAACTGACAGTGGGATGCCAGTCAGCGCGCCGGGGACTCGCCGGAGAGCGGTCAAGGCTCGCCACTTGTGTCCGAGCGCGAAGAAAGCTCGTCACGAAAGCACTCACATGATGCGTATGTCGAGACGAAGAGCTGGGTGGGGTTCGCGGGGACGGATTCTCACCAGAAGGTGGCCGGCGATGAGAGGCGGCGGAGCAGTGGTCTTTGGCAGCATTGCAAAGATGGCAGAGAGCACGAGGTCAAGCGCCGTCTTCTCCTACAGCTTCACGGGGACAAGGCGGTCACCGGCATCGAGTTGGAGTGCGACGGGGTGGGCCGGAGATGGGAGCTCGTCATGGAGCGGCTTCGGTTTCCGACGACAAAGAGAGAGGTCCGGGGGAAAAGCAAACCGCCGGCGACTTCACGTGCAAAACAAAAAGGAAAAAGGTCAGGCGATGTCGGCTAGGGGTTAAGTTCACGAGAGAGCAGAAGGGAGAAGTCGAGGCTCACTAGAAACTAGGAATTTTGCCAGCGGCTGAGAAGCTCACAGGAGTGATGTGTCTCGGTTTCCTCAAATTGGTTCGATCTCACGCGGAGATTGACCGAGCGATGAACGGGGAAGCGGGAGGGGAGTTGTGCGCAGCTGCTAATGCTTACGGCTTGGCTCAGGAGGTAGCGGGAGTAGTGGCAATGCAAGCTTGATCTTGGTTTGGTAATGGCGGGGAGGAGCGGAGCGCAGAGAGGAGAAAATGGGGAGAGCAGAGAGCAGCGACTGGTTAAAGCGATGCGTGAGAGGCTTGCGGGTGCGCCTTGATACCGTGCGAAGGCCTGCGAGGTTGTTGGGGTCTGGGAGCGGGAATAGGGGGCAGAATTGGAGGTTGCCGGCTGGTCTGGTTGAAGGCGCAGAGGGAGAAGGGGCGGCTAATGGGCAGTGACCACAGCGCGGTGATGGACGGGACAGCACAGGCGAGGCAAAGGGGTGGCAGGCGCGCTGTAGCGCGAAGAGTTCCAAGGTGGGTGGCGTGTGGGGGAGAGGTGAGCAGGGCGTTTGCGTTGACCGAGGGAGGAAATAGTGCTGCACCGGCCCAATGGAGAAGAAAGGAAAAAGATTTTCCTTTGAACCCCCTTGGAGATTTAGATCCTTACAAAAAGGTCCCTAGTCAATGGAAATTCCAAAACAAATAGCTAGGGGCCTTCAATTTAGTTGGGATTTTGCACAATGGTCCTCTGTGATATTCCTGGTGCTCTGGTGGGACCCATTTGGTCAGAAATGTTCTAGAGATTTTTGTATTTAAATTGAAATTTGAAAGGTTCCTAGGTTTCAATTAATTATTTGAGGTATTTCCAAAAATGGTAAAATACTCATTAAATTCTTAAAATTCTATTTTAATATTACTAACATGATTATGAATTTATTTGGCATATGTTATATAATGAAATTTTTATTTTGCTCATAATTGGTTTGCAGGGTTTTTAATTGCCTGGAATTAAGTAAATATGGGAGTGAGTCTTTATTATTTCATGCTATGATATTCATGATCTGTGCTCTTCATGTTTGTTAAATAGAAGTGATATATCTGGGGTGTCACACTTGGTGGCATGGCCATCCTTGCAACACCTCTCGTAATAGTAGTCATTGACGAGAAGGGGTTTGATCCATGCGGGGATGGAATCACTTGTCCCTATGATGTTGATGGCTACGGAATATGAGCCAAATCTCCGATGGGAGACATTGTTCACAAGGTTCCCCAAGAGTCTCCTTATGGATGGCTCTACCACGTGTGAGCCGCTTGAAGCCGTCCATCACCATCTTCCTCTTTTCCTTTAGCTCGTGATATTCCTCCAAAACAAATGGCTCAAGAGAAGAAACCTCGACCAAGGTGGTTAGTTCATTACATATAGTAGAAGCATCACGCTTAGATGAACTAGAGGAGGGAGAGGCAAGGTTATCAACATTGATGGCCTCAAAAGTAGTTTCAATGCATTTTGGATTTCTTGACGGCGATGTCATGGGCTTGCTCAAGCATACTCCAAAGCTCGACGTAGGCGAGCTCCTCATCATCGCTATCGTAGCTGCTCTCATCGTCACTCTCCCCAAGTTGGCTCATAGCCATGAGACACATGGGAGGTAGAGGAAGAGCTCGTGGAAGTGTGGTCTTGATCATGGCTAGGCCAGCCACTTCATCATCATCACTTGAAGAGGAGGATGTTTCACTTGAGTTGTCGCTTGTCCACTCCCCAACAAGAGCCTTGTGTGAGAACTTCTTCTTGAGGTCTTTTCCTTTGCCCTTTTCTTTGTTGAAGTACCTCTTCTTCTTGTACTTGGCTCTTGGGTCTCCTTCTACTTCAGTGGGAGGAGATCTAGGTGAGGCATCTTGTGCATCATGGATTGCTTGCTCTCTTGAAATATGAGTGTCTTAAATTTGCATGAGGTGGGGGAATCACTCATATGCTGTCTTGTCTTGGAACTAGAGCTTGGAGTGGATGTGGGGATGTTACATGAAGAGTCTTGGGAAGTAACTTGAGGTGATGTATGTGGAGTGGGTTGTGGCTCACTTCTCTCTTCATTTTCCTCATGGCTAGGTGGATGCACTCTCATAGAATCTTCGTAGGATGTGCAAGCTGTATCATTAGCATCTTGGGTTGGTTTTTGTACCTCGAAGGATGGGGTTGGTTGAGGTGGTGAAGTAGAGGGCTCACCAATATCATCATCGTGGGGTAAGACCTCACCCACGGGCATGTTCCTCAAAGCTTCACTCTTTGGTTCATTCTCAATCATTGCACCATCCTCATCAAATGTGCACTTGAATCCCTTGTTACAAAGTTGACCATTGGTGAACATGGTTGGCTTCCTAGTCATATGTTGGGTGCACCCACTGTCAAGAGTCCAATGAGTATCTCCACTCTTGTAGTTGACCCTCATCATGATGAACCATGAAACGATCCTCCTAATTAGGGATCTTTGCAATCCCTTCCTGAAGTCTTCTCCTTATAGGATGGTGGGGGGCACGATACCTCCATTGTCTATGACCATCCCCCATGTGCACATTGTCAAGGTCGATGAAGTAATGGGGAGGATCATAGAGGTTAGTGACATGCTCAAGCATGTGTCCCACTTGTGAGTGGAGCACAAGTATTATCTCCATTGCTCTCTCAATTGAGAGCTCATGCCTTCTATTGATTACCTCCTCAACCAAGAAACCCCCCTCATGAGTTGTGATTTGCATGAGCCACTTGTCAATCACTTCATGTGATGCAATCCTCTGTAGCCCCATGAAAGAGTTTATCCTACAGACAAGATCATAAATGCATAAGAGAGTCTCACAAAGGTCATCATTTGGATTTCTCACAAATTCATCAAATTGAAAGAAGTAATCCTATTGGTGAGCTTGACGAAGATGCCAATGTCGATGTTGTGGTGGAGGAGGTGGAGGCACCGGAGCCGTAGTGGTGAGATCAATTGATGAGGACATCACCATGCTGGATACGCGCATATCATGGCCTTCCCCAAGTTACAAGTCGTCACCAACTCGGTCGCCACGTTCGTCTCGGATTCAGCCGACACCCCTTCACGGTTTTGATGATATCTCCCACATCCGACGTCCAAACGAGGCGTTCTTTGATGCGTTGGAAAGGGGACGACGATGGCATCGTCTTGGTTCTGGTCCTAGCTCCAAAAGGGTCATGAGTCATAATATGTGACCATGACAAGGTGTTATGCCACCTATTTTGGGCCAACTTGGCCAAGTATCGTGTCGGGCCTTAAGCCCATGTTGTGGGTGCCCCCCCTGGTCACCCCCAACCCTAGGACGTCTTTGGTTCCTACATAAACTCAGTAGCCTCCATCTTTTAGTTTCGGGTTTTGTTTAGTTTAGTTTTCCAGAGAGAAACTTGATCGAATTATTATAACTGTGGCGACAGGTCCTTTTACAGTATTCCAGGACCCTGTTCTTGTTCTACACCACTGTGGCGATTAGTCCTTTTGTGATCAGAGCTTGAACTTTTTCTTGTGATTCGCTTCATCCATATTTGCAATTTCAGATTGCGTGTTTATCCTCTCTTGCTTGTGTTCTCGATTTTGCTTGCAGGAACAATCAAGTTGTGCTTGGTGTAACGGTTGCGGGATTGGATCGTGTCTGATTCAAGCCGGGTCATCGACGCCGAGTTCCCAAAATTCGAGTTTATCCCCTTAGCTCTCGGAAGATCGGGCCATATCTACATCATCAATCATCTCAAATGATTGTGTGAGCATTGTGGTCGGTGCTCCCCCTACACCAATGCGTGGTTTACCCGAAGTGCTTGGAGTAGAACTTGGAATGGCACTTGAGGTAGTGCTTGATGATGCGCTTGATGAAGAGCTTGGTGTAGGTCTTGATCTGAAGGGGTTGTAGAAGCTGTTGCAAGGCAATTTTGTGGAGGGATCAAAGAAGTTTGAGCTCAAAGCTACTTCTTTCCCTTTGCTTGAAGATGCTTCATTGTTTGTCTTGGATGTCTTCTTCCACGCCATGCTCATGGTGTTCTCCTCATCTTTGAAGAGCAGCTCAATCACGTCCTCAATGGAGAGACTCTTCTCCATGAGAAGGTCAAAGGTGACGTAGAAGAGCTTGCTACTCAGAAGCAAGGAGAGGATCTTCTCAACTATCATGATCTTGGGAAGCTCGAAAGAAGTTCCCCCAATCCTGTCCACAATACCATGCAAGCGAATAAGAGAGTCAAGTAAGTCCTCATTGTCATTAGCATGAAAAGCAAAGAACTCCTCAACAAGTGAACTACTAGCATGATCAAGAGGAGGCTCACAAACATCATCAACACTAGTCATGCTAGTAGAGCAAGCAAGATCAAGAGACACATCATTATCAATCATCATATTAGGCATACTAGTAGAGCAACCTATCAAGTCATTGCTAGAAGGATCTAGTTACTCACTAGAACAAGGCACGTCCATACAATCATAACAATCATCATACACATGATCATCGGTAAAGGTATTGGCAAAGTCCATAAGAGTATCCATCAACTCATTCGGAATCATGACATTTAGGTAGCTTTTAAAGTGATCCTTCCATGAGCCATGACCCGGCCCTGAATGGGATAACATCCCAACTCAATATGGTCACTACTCAAGGCGGTTAAGCCTTATAATGAGCGATTGGCTCTGATACCACTTGAAAGGACCGAGTGACCGAGAGGGGGGGGGGGGGTGAATCGGGAACTTGCACCATGTACCAAATTCACCAATTCCTAAAATCGACCACTCAAAACAACTCCTACACAGTCCTAGTGGTGATCACACTAGCAAGATAATGAACCTATGAAAGGAACAACAACCTAAGCATACTACTGAATCACTCAAAGGCAATGCAACTCCTATGCAAACCAAGTGGTGATCACACTACCAAGATAATAGTCGTATGGAAGGAACAACAAGCTAAGCATACTAGTGGATCACACAAAGGCAATACAACTCCTATGCAAGCTAGTTACCAAAGATACGCGGAAGCAAACAACTAGCTAGCAAGGAGTCCTACTCAAGCAAAGCTACTAGATCAACAAGCACACAAGCATGAGTAGCACAATACATACTAGGGTGATCAATCAAGCCAAAGCAACTCCTATACATGCTAGTGATCAAGTATGAAGGCTAAGCACTACTAGCAAGTAAAGAAGCCTATTCATGCAAGTCTACAAGGTAGTCAACTAGAGCAAGGTAAGCACACAAGCATGAATAGAACGGTACGTAAATGCGAAAAGTAAAGCATCATAGTAAGGAGTAGAGTAAGAGATGGTTCATGATTTTTTTCCCGAGGTCTCAGAAGAATGGCGCCTTCCCCTACTCCTCATTGGACCACTCCCGCCAGAGCTCCGGTCCCTCCCACCACCAAGTGCAGTTCTCGCGCACGAGACTACAATCACTCCTAGAGTGAAGACATGGTATGCGTCACCACTGCACAAAGCACAAGCTCGCCTCCCTCGAGAACTTGCCAGACTCCCCAAGCCGACCCGGGCGCTCACTATTGATGCCCCTTTCACCGGCGGGCTCAAACGGTGTACAAATGTGTGACGGCCTTCACAACCAATCACGATAGGCTCGATTACCGACACCTAACCAGTCTAGGTCTCACCATAGACCAAGAGTAACAATCTAGATCACACCCTCAAGGACACCCTAGCCTTAGATGTGCAAGATGATCAAGTTACTCTCCATTAGCACTCTCAGGATATCCAATATCCTCCCCTAGTGCTCCTCTCTTGGCCTTTTGGCTCCCAATATATGCTCCCAGCAATCCCAATGGCCAAAGGCAATCTCCAAGACCCCAGCAACAAGTTTATATAGGCCTCCAACCTCAAACTAGTCGTTGCTCCATGAAACAGCTCTCTGGACATACTGATCCGACGGTCCGGTCACTGTCCAAACAAGACAGTCCGGTCTCCACCGGACGGCTCCTCCAGAGCCATACAGTCCGGTCTTCATCGCTGAAACTCCAAATAGAGCCGTTGCATCCACCTCCTTGTCTGTTCTAAAGTTGTCTCTACTGATCGTACAGTCCGATCCACTGACTATACAGTCCGGTCTCCACAACTCTGCAATAACAAATTTCCTCGCGGCCAACTTCTCCTCTGTTCTGGATTTCCTCCTGATGATCGGACAATCTGGTCTCTAGCACCTCTTTGTCTGGTCCATTTCTCTCTCCAGTCCAGAAACATTTTGCACGCTGCTTCGTCGTTGCCCAAGTCCCACTTCTATTTACCGGACCGTCCGATCACTAGAACTTTCCAGACTTGGCAGTTTCCTTGTTGCTCGCTGTAGGCTCTGGACAAAACCACTTAGTGACCATACAGTCCGGTCACCTCTGACCCCTCTGTCCAGTCACTTTGCTCAGAAGCTAAAACTCTTCGTCCTCGCTTGACTTCGTTTCCCGGCTTATCCGAACAGCTCTTTAGCTTCTCCACTGTCACCTAGTGCATGTGATTTCACCGAGCAACCTTGCACATCACTGACTAGACATGACCTATGAGAATGACCTAGACCCCCTTGATAGTCCGGTTATTCATATGGACTCAAAGCCCTAACAACTAGACAAGTGTTCCAAACACTTGCACCATAGCTTGTTCTCCGCCTTGATCCATCTTCATCAACCCTTGGACTTCATCAAGTTCACAAGCCTCCATGCTTGTGATCATTGTCATCAATCACCAAGGACACCGTTGACAATCATCATAAGGTAGAAGAGGTTTCATACACGAACAACACTCGTGTAGATGTTAGTCAGATTTCATGTTTGTCATTCATCACCAAAACAATCATACCTTAGGGTGACCTCAATGGTCATGAACCTTACATTGGCGCACTCCACAGATCTAGAATAGATCGTCTCCCTAATGCCCCTTTGTTAGGAGAAGATCATTTCTTGCAAGCACACTTGTTGAGAGAGGAAAACAATAGGTACTTCATGCTATATCTGTGGTATGACATGAAAATTGAATTGCCTAACCCCCAGCTCACCATTATTGGAAAAAGGAACTTTGTGTACGAATTGCAAGCTTTCAGGCAGCATGCACGACATAGTGTTGCAGGGGATAGGCCAAGAACAAAAGCTAGAGCACAACTCTGTCAAGAAGAGCAGCAGCACGAAACAATAATGAACACACCTCAACCTGGAGAATTGGGAGGTCCCCAATACAGTTGAAAAACCACAATTTCCCGGTTTTGCATGTTCGTCAAACTACACCTCTTCCTCCCATGACAACAATGAGCCTTATGGGATGGGGAGTTATCACCAACCTCATGGAGCCATAGGCACTTCTCGTTCTGCCCGATTCACATCATACAACTTCTCGGACTTGCAACAAGACATGCAATACTTGGCTGCCAATGCTCATGAAACCAACGTACAAACTCAAGAAATACAATTAGCCATAAGGAGGGAACAAGAATGGCAGTAGCAAACGTCAGAACAACTTCAGACAGACATCTCCATGTTGGATCAACTGTTCGGCCACTTCAACATTGAGTATCAACCGCCGCAGTAAAAGCCATGTTTGCTTAAGTCTTGCAAATACCTAAGCTTGGGGAGGTACCCAAACCAAGGTGCGCTGCTTGTTCGATCCTCTCTCGCTCTTTCTCTAATTCAGTTGTTTTCAATTTAGAAACAAAATTTAAGAAAACCCAAAAAGATTTTCGATCTTCAAAAGAAAAACCATAAAATTTGCATAACCAAAAAGAACAAAAATATTTCCTTTTATAAATAAAATTTGAGAACCTGGTCTCCACCTTGCCTATGGAAATGATGAATAGTTTCTCTATTAGCTCCCTATGAGTCTCTAACCTCTACTCCTCATTTTCATGGGTAATGATAGACCAGCATGATGATAACACTAGTCCCTCTATGTTTTAGTGGGTGCAAATGGCTAATAAACACCAAGTCTAGTTGTTGAAGTTTATGTTATGGCATGTTTTGGATGAGTCTATGATCTCCTTATGATTAGAGTCCAAAGATTTCTTTCAAAACTATGCTGCAACAAAAACCCCTACTTGGTGCACATCTTCCCTATAATAGATAATTTCCTACCATGGCTAAATATTAAATATCAAAACCATGTCTATGCCATTTATGCATGCATTGAGTTTGGTCAGGATTTAATCATTATGAGGGACTTGCACTTCCAAAGTCAATCATCTTCCTTCATGTTATCTTTGAGTTCTCAAAATAATCATGCTTGGCCATGCGGTTTCCACATCGGAATCATGCATCCATTTCACCAAGCATGCTAACAAAAAATCCTTCTTTTTGCGAGCCTTTGATCCTATTAAAAGATTATGGTTCCCCCAATTTCTCAGAAAAAGTTTGCAAAAGTATCTGAACTATTGAATTAGCCTCTTTACTCCATGAGAGCTGGAAGAAAGAAGTAAAAAGAAGTAAGGAAAAGAAAGGAAAATTTTTATCAGCTCTCATGGATGTGATACATCAAAAAGCTTCAAGGTTCATACAAAAATATTCCTTTGAGCGAAAAATAAAAGGACCATCTTTTTCTCTCTAGCACAAAATTCTAGTCTTTGGGATAAATCTGCACCTAAGACCTTTGCAATTGTGCTAGCCCAATCCTTCATGTGAGTCCATTCTCTCCCTCTCCCCTAGACATTATTTCTAAATGATTGGAATGAGGAAGTGCAATGTCTTTCACTAGGATCATCTCTTAGCCTAACAACATATGCATGCTAAATGTGACATCCTACCAAGCCCCACATAATTAAGCCAAACTCTTAGAAAGTAGGATGAGCATTCGGTAAAGAAAAACACCCTTTGAGAGATCAGAGCAATAGTAGGAGATTGCACCAAGAGGGAAGATTTTCAATCTTATGCAGCATTACAAGAACCCTGGACTCAAAATCGAATAGGAGATTTCATGAGAAAGCTTGAACTAGCCATTCTAGACTTCAACCGCTCATGACAAGGTAATAAAATGCCAATAAGCCCCACTGTATAATGAGAATGACTTAGTAACACAATTGTGCTAGTTTACACTTACCCATATTGTGTTGGAGTATGTGTTTTTGCACTTGATACTTGCACGGTGCTAATATTGAAGCAACTCCTGATCCATCATCTCTAAGTTTTAATTTGCTCGGGACGAGCAAAGGTTTAAGCTTGGGGAGGTGTTGGCGGCCGATAAAACCTCAAATCGGCCACCAACCCGTTAGGAAATGCAAGGTAAAGATGAAGTTTGTGTGAAATATGTGTTTGCAGGCTTAAGAGACCCAAAATGTGCAAAAACTTGAAGAATCACCCCGTCGGCTGATCACGACTGTGAAACAGCCATTTTCACAGGCCGACAGGGTCGTTTTCAGGTAGAAACCAGCCGATAGGGTCATAACCGGCTAAAATCAGGCACCCGGCTGGTTAAACAGGGTCACTTTTAGGCTGAAATCAGAAACCAGCCGACAGGGTCATAAACGTCTCAAATCAGCCACCCGGCTGGTTAAACGGAGCCGTTTTCAGGCTGATCTTCCAACCCACACAGTTTTCCAAAAAAAATAATTCACCATGATGGTGTTTACTCCTCCCGGATTAAGGATGATGAAATATGACTAAGGAAGAGAAGGCCAAAAAGAAGGGGTGTCCCGGAGGGGATCGGCACTCGTCCCAGCCGCCGACCGTCCTGGCCTGCCGCCCAGCCCCAGGTGGCTACTCGGGGTTGCCAACCCACGAGGTCCAACACGCCTGCTGGCTCTAAAACAGAGAAATCGGCGTAAACCCACCGAACAACCGCCATCAAGACAAAATCTGAGCCGACCAAAACGAGTTGGTCGGGAACCGACACTCTCCCATGGCCGCCCGACCTAGGGTGCCGCCCGGTGGTGCATGCCGCCTAGCATGCCCGGTCATCTGGCGCGGCCCACCACCCAGCACGCTGACTTTGGCCAACCGAACATCCTTCACCTACAAATACCCCCCAGACCTATGCCACCTATAAATAGAGGGGGAATTCGACACAAGAAGGATAAACAAGCAAGAAATACATCAAGGAGTCCATTTCCCACTACTTGTGCTACTTAGTGGAGTAGGTTAGTTAGTCGGGAGTTAGAGTCTAGTCGAGAGCATCGCTCGGGATTCAGGAATTGTCTTGGACTCTTGGTATGAGCTCGTGTTTTTTCTCTTTTTTTAAGACTTATCATTTATCAATATAAATATCATTTCTTTATATCTTATCAAGTATTTATCATAACTTAGTCTTTTTCCTTAAGTTACAATTATCGGGAAGAAACTTTGTTGCGTAGTTCACGGGTTTCCTGGCTAGGATTTATTTAAGTTTAGTTCTTTCCAAAATTAGACTTGGTTATTTCCTGGCTATTCTTCCGCAAGGCCAATGGAAGAATATTTAGTGAAGGTGTAGGCGTGGTGCCTAAGTTAATGCTAACTGAATTTGCATTCATCCCCATGGGCTGTGTGGTAGGCGGCAGGTGGTGACAGCCCTGTCCGTCCCTTTTGTTATCCATCATGTTTCGGTCATCTTAGTCAGGGTTGTCTAGCGTTAGCGTACCCACTAGTAGAGAGGCTAGTTACCGGCCCATATTAGTGAACGTTCTCGTGCCCTGAAGTGAGCTAACAGGTGAAAGACTTGAGGCTGTACCAAGAAATTGGTGTAAGCACTTGACCTGAGTAACAAGGAGTTTGACACTTGATTCAGATATACTTTGGAAAGATATATCTTTAGGAATTTTAGACTTAGACTCGCTGTCCTCCTGGCTAGCTTAACCGATTTCTTTATTTATTTTTATCCTAGTGTGGATTTCTCCTGTGTTGCTACCCCCATATTATTATTGAACATCCTTACCCCCGTTATTGGTCAGTTGGTATAAACTCTTGCAGTTATATCTTTGTTAAACCAAGATAATCTTATGCCTAGCTTCCCTGTGGAAAATAAATATGATACCGTGGAATACTCCCGAGTGAAATGGTACAATGGTGTTCCATGCGCTTGCAGATTAATTCATTTTATTCTTAAAACATAACAAATGCCAACCATTATTTCTGGCACCGTACCAACAATAAGAAATACCAACAGTGATTCTGGCCTAGAGCCTACTACGTAGCCGAGCGTCGAGGATTTCAATGGACAGATAGGGCTGTCAGTACCATGGACTACGCGATAAACAATGGTAACCTATGTGCTAGACACCACGTCTGTACTTTCAATTACTCCCTTAATCTCCAATTGAGATGATATAAGACTAATGTCTTAACTAAATAGACCGTTGAGCGAGCAAAGCAACTAAGCACTTTGTAAGGACCGAAGGCATACCGAGAGGGGGGGGGGGGGGGGTGAATCGGTAAGCCACTCACGAATCCAATTACTTCAATTTCCACTTCCTGAGTCTAACAAGAGAAGCAACCTAAACAATTCTAGTAGGCCAAGACCCTACACATGCTAGTATTCATGATAAGATAAAGCGTGGAAGCCAAACACACTATCCTACGCAAGCCACAATTCACTCTAGTCACTAGAGCACACAATTGCAGAATAGTAAAGAGAGGGTCAAAGAATGCTCATGATTTTTCCCAAGGTCTCGAAAGGATGGCGCCTTCCCTTAATCCTTGTTGGACCACTCCTACCGGAGTCCTAGTCCCTCCCGCCACCAAGTGGAGTTCTCACCCACGAGCCCGCAATCACTCCTAGAGTGAAGATATGGTGTGCGTTACCGCTGCACAAAGCACAAGCTCGCCTCCCTCAAGAACTTGCCGGACTCTCCGAGCCGACACGGGCGCTCACTAGCGATGCCCCTTTCAACGACGGGCTCAAACCATGTACAAACGTGTGACGGCCTCCACAACCAATCATGATAGGCTCGATCATCGACACCTAACCGGTCTAGGTATCACCATAGACCAAGAGTAACAATCTAGATCACACCCTCAAGGATACCCTAGCCTTATATGTGCAAGATGCTCAAGTTACTCTCCACTAGCACTTTGTAAGGACCGCAGGCGTACCGAGAGGGGAGGGGGGGGGGGGGTGAATCGGTAAGCCGCTCACGAATGCAATTACTTCAATTTCCACTAATTGAGTCTAACAACAGAAGCAACCTAAATAATTCTAGTAGGCTAAGACTCTACACATGCTAGTGTTCATGAAAAGATAAAGCGTGAAAGCCAAACACACTAGCTTATGCAAGCCCACAATTCACCCTAATCACTAGAGCACACAATTGCAGAATAGTAAAGAGAGAGTCAAGGAATGCTTATGATTTTTCCCAAGGTCTCGGAAGGATGGCGCCTTCCCCTAATCTCCGTTGGACCACTCCCGCTGGAGTCCTGGTCCTTCTCGCCACCATGTGGAGTTCTCGTCCACGAACCCTCAATCACTCCGAGAGTGAAGACACGGTGTGCGTCACCGCTGCACAAAGCACAAGCTCGCCTCCCTCGAGAACTTGTCGGACTCCCCGAGCCGACACGGGCGCTCACTAGTGATGCCCCTTTCAACGGCGAGCTCAAACCGTGTACAACCGTGTGACGGCCTTCACAACCGATCACGATAGGCTTGATCACCGACACCTAACTAGTCTAGGTCTCACCATAGACCAAGAGTAACAATCTAGATCACACCCTTAAGGACACCCTAGCCTTAGATGTGCAAGATGCTGAAGTTACTCTCCACTAGCACTCTCAAGATATGCAATATCTCCTCCTAGTGCTCTCCTTTTTTCCTATTGGACCTTACCAAATGCTCTCAGTTATTCCACTGGCCAAGAGAGGTCTCCAAGACCCTAGCAATGAAGTTATGTAGCCTCCCAACCTTAAACTAGTTGTTGCTCCATGAATTCACCTTTTTGGACGTATTGATCGTACAGTCCGGTCTCAGCCAGGCCGGACCATCCGGTCACTCTGGTAACGGCTCTCCTAGCCATTGGCTCTACTGTGTCCAAGCAAATTCCTATACTAATCGGACTATCCGGTTAGTAGACTGGACCATCCGGTCTTTTCTCTCTCTAGTCTAGAAATATTTCAACTGTAGCTTCCTCACTGCTCAAGTCCCTGCTCTACTGACCGGACCGTCCGGTCAGTAGACCAGACCGTCCGATCACAGGAGAAGTCCAAGACAACTCCCCATAGTGACCGTATAGTCTAGTCTCCACTGACCCCTCTGTCCAGTCTCTATGTCCAGAAGCTGAAACTTGTCATCCTCGCTTGACTTTATTTCCCGGCTTCTTTGAACAGCTCCTTGGCATTTATACTGTCATCTAGTGCCTGTGATTTCACCGAGCAACCTTGCACATCACCTACTAGACATGACCTAAGAGAATGACCTAGACCCCCTGTGATTTTCCTATGGACTCAAAGCCCTAACAACTAGACAAGTGTTCCAAACACTTGCACCATAGCTTATCCATCTCCATCAACCCTTGGACTCCATCAAGTTCACAAGCCTCCATGCTTGTGGTCATTGTCATCCATCACCAAGGCAACCATCATCCATATGATTTGTAATAGACTTTAGAGATGATTCCTACATAGACAACACTCATGTAGATATTAGCCCACAATTTCATAGTTGTCATCTATCACCAAAACATTCATACCTTGGGGTTCCAATCATCAATGGTCATAAAGCTTACAATCTCCCCTTTTTCTGGTGATTGATGACAACCACTACTTAATCAAAAACTTGATCATTAAACAACCAGGCTAAAAGAGCTACACAAAGATCGAGAGGAACCATAACAATATATGAGAGAAACGCATAAGGTCCTACTCAACCAAACATCATCTAGAGATACGAGGAAAGGAGTGAAAAGCATACTCTAGATGAAATATGCATGCATGTCATGGCGATATTTCAAAGGAAAGCATAAAGACATGCAATGCAAGACATGAGTGATGAGATGCAACAAGTTAGCATGATGATGCATAAGAATTAAGACTAAGCAATAATCATCATGATATCATACACAGGCATACAAGATAATTAATGAATACAAGGCACTACATATGTGAATAAACCATGTGAGATTAAAATGAGTCAAACACAAGTGAAAGAAAACCAATGACTCATCAAAATCCATGAACATCGAATAACTCCATCACAATGTATCTATCTCCCAAAACCGATGTACATGTATGCTCCCCCTAGATACAAGCTACTCTTGATCACACAAGATCACACTCCCACTCCCCTCTAGACCTAGGACTCTTCTCCCCCTTTGGCAACAAGCACTAAAAAGTGGAAAAGATGAACATCTACACGCTCGTGGTCGAAGGAGGGGGTGCAGCGACGTCCTCTGAAAGCTCTGCTCCGGGCTGGTCCTGTGGTGGATTCTGTTGTACTCCCTGAGCCTGTGCCGCCTGAGCATCTATCTGCTCGAAGAAGTCAAGGTCTACAGGCGACTCAGACCCTCTGTCCTATGCTGCTGGTATGACTATGGCAGTCTCCTGAGCTGAAGTCTGGAGGAGTATGAGATCTGCCACGTTCTGCTATGAGAAGCCTTGATGTAGTGCATGTTGTTGTCGAGATACCCCTACATGGGCACGAAAAAGTCTGCACTGGGCACAGGAGGCACCACAGGTACATGTCCTTGGTACCTGAAGTCGATACCCGCGCTGAAGTAGGTGGCACCGACCAGCGCGTCGCCTGCACCGACCGGCGCAGAGGGCTGTGAACTGCCCGCTGCGTCGCTCCACCCTGGCTGGTACTGCTGAGCCCCCTGGTGTGATCCCTAGGAGTCCCACTCGCCGTCGGCTGCTGTAGATGTCTCCGACTGTCCAACCCACCCACGGCGGTTATTGAGAACTCGGCCCCCCTCCAGGAGACCTTCCTCAAGCCAATTTCCTCCCTCCAACTTGCGAGGGAGGAAAACTCATAGCTCCGCACACAGGAGCCTGACATTGGTGCCGTCGACATGGAAGCCGGCACGAACACTTCCCGTGACAATATTGCCACGAGTCATATTAACGACGATCTCCATCACACACTCACACTTGTCGTCGTGCCGCCGACATGGTATTGCTTCCTCTTCATATTTGCTCCAATAAATAATTGCCTGCTTGACCTTGCAATTGAAATATTATCAGAATTTCTCTCACAAAATGTTGAATTAAATTGATAAGTCATGGACTCATCATTCTCTTCTCCTTTATGTAAAGTCGTCCTCGACTTTGATGTAGTCTTTGATAGAGACTGAGCGACGGGAGAAAAAATGCCTCTAATGTCCTTGCAACACTATCCATTAATTGATAAAGTACCTAACTTGAAAATATTATTTCTCATAGTAGAATCATGTCTCATGTTCGTATGAGCACTATCTGAAATAGTTGGAAGCTTGAGCACATCCTCCTCCCATTCTTCACCTAAAGTAGCCCTTAGCTGTAAAGAGCGTGCAGCAGCTTCATTCTGAATATCCTTACATGGTGCAGTATTAGCTTCGGGTTTCTAATTCTCTTCTATTGTCATTGAAGAAAGAGTACCAAACTGAAAATTAAAATACCTTATATAATTGTTACCTGCTATTTTCCTATCCATGCAAGAATTTTCAGAAGCACTATATGTGTGTATCGGTACACTTTTAGTGACAGCGGCAACAACCAATGGATGCTTTATTATCTCAATACTCTCTCCCCCTTGAACCAAAGCCATCCTCGATAAAATGTTGTTGTTCCTCTCATTCAAAACAACATTGATAGATCCAACTGCTATTGAAGAAGACATAGGATAATTACAGGCTGTTTCATACCTAGCATCAAGAACTTTCAAACCTGCAATAGCTACATCATTCTCTCTCTTGTCTATATATTTATTGTAAGAAATTTCATAACTCATATTTGCATCTTTTAGAGGATCTGTAGATGGAGTTACAGATATTTGGCTGATCACATCATTCTCCCCCTCTTGAATCAAAGCCGTACTCGGCTTTGGAATATTTTTTAGCAAACCTTTCGTATTTTTTGCAACAGGAAAAATATGTGCCTTGATGGTGCTAGGAAGCATTGGTTTCAGGACATGGTGCACACCTTTGTGCACAAATGAGTAACTGTTGGAAATGAGTAACTGTTGGAACGACCACCATGAGTAGCATCCTGATCAAACTGCCATGGTCTCCCAAGCAACAAATGACATGCATTTAATGGTGCCATAACACAGTCCATACTGTCCATATAATCTCCCACTAAAAATTTAACTCTCACCTTGTGAGTAATTTTCAGCATGCTACTTTGATTCATCCATTGCATGTAACGAGGTGTAGGAAGCCTCCATGTAGACAAAGATAATGCACGCACCAGATCTAGACTAATAGCATTAGTGAAACTACCACCATCGATAATTAATTTGCAAACCTTGTCTTGAATATTACATTTTGACTGAAAAATGTTGGAGCGCTGTCCCTTCATGTGAGAAGTAGTTCCATCACGTTGCACTTCATGAGACACTAGAGATAACCCTGTCAAAGTATTATTATCCATATCTTCAGATGTTGGCTTCTCAAGTTCATTAATATGCAAGCCAGGTATTAATGAAGATGTCTCAGTACTTGTAGCAATAATATGATCCTGAATATTCTTTTTGCCCAAGAAAACTGAATCACAATTGGTAGCTTCAATTTCCATTGCTGCAACACTTACAGATTCAGGAGATGAAGGTTCAATTATAGCACTAGCTGATTCCCTCCGATGATTTTCAGCAGAAAAATCAATATTAGCAGCAACACACGTGTCCTTTCCACTAGATAGCAGAGGTGCATCATATTGTTTGGAGCTAGCAAAACATTTAGCCTTGTCAATTGGTGGATCATATCTACATCGTAATACTTCCTTCAGCTCTACCCGAGAAGTGCAATAGTTGTCATCTTTGTGACCACAATCTTGTCTCACTATCCACAACCACAAGGAAACAACGAAAGAGAAGGTTTTCTCTACCAAATTTACCAACTGTCTTAATGGCAATTCACCAATTCTATAAAAATCCACTATAGCATCCTCTCACTCATAATATTCAGATCGAGAACTTGTTGAATAAAGCGTCAGCACAAACTCAGTGTATACATCAAGATCATAGTAAACCATTGCAAAAATATTAGGAGAGTACCGTGAGCAACCTAGCAAAACTTATGTTTTTCCTTCGTGTTTTTGGCTGCAAATGTTATCCTAACCTTTCCTCTACAGCAGCCCACAAGCTTTCCCCCCGGATCCACCTTGTGTGTTTTTCTTGGTTATGCCTCTAATCATAAAGGATATAGATGTCTTGATCTTTCTTTGAATCGTCTTATTATTTCCCACCACGTTATTTTTGAGGAGTCATCTTTTCCTTTTGCTGAAATGTCCAATCCCTCGCCTTCATCCAAATTTGAATTTTTATTGGAGTTTGACGTCACACCCATTGCTATTGCTCCTCGTTTGCTTGGTTGTGTTGATGGAGGTACACATAATATTACTGCTAATCCTTCATGTCGTGCTGCCCCTGTTGACCCTATGTCGCAGGCTGTTGCTAGCGCGCCAACCGAGGGACCTACTGACCCCGATGGTCCTTCACCTCGGGTCGCTGCAAGCAGGCCCAGTTCTCCTTCCATACTAGGCGTGCCTCTGCATGTCTTGGTTCCCGAGGAACCTGACCACCCGGCGATAGGCAGCCCTGTAACTGTGCCTGCCCAACTGACTGCACATGTGCATGCGCCTGCCCATCCAGTCACAGGCAAATAATGCATAAAACAAGATCGAAACACGATACAGACTTAATATGGAAAACCCTTGCAGGAAAAAACCATGGGTGCCGACCGACAATCTTCACTATTAGAGGAGAGTTACAACATAGGGGATACAATTATCGCTCTCTCTCTCTCTCTCTCTCTTGGAACAGGAGCAAGAAACTGGCCTTTTGTAGATGATCTCGCCAAATCTGCCCTTGGACTCGATGGGATACGCCAAGCCGTCGAGATCGGCGCTGAACAGGCCAACCCAAAATGGAAATTAACGCGTCTGAATTCTGCCACCGATTAACATGGCAGATAAACCACGCCCTCAGACGTGGGTTGCACGTGACAAAGCGCCAAACATATCTGATCACCAGCGGTGATGAACAGGAATAGAATCCTAATATTTTTTTTCACAAATCTCGTGTCTGGCTCTAATACCACTTGTTAGCAAATAATGTATAAACAAAATTGAAACACGACATAGATTTAACATGGAAAACCCTTACAGGGAAAACCATGGGCGCCAACCGGCAATCTTCACTATTGGAGGAGAGTTACAACATAGGGGATACAATGATCTCTCTCTCTCTCTCTCTCTCTCTCTCTCTCTCTCTCTCTCTCTCTCTCTCTCTCAACTCTTCCCATATAGTACAAGATGTATATATGCGGGTGAAAACTAGAGATAAACTCTCTAAACAATATGAACCGTAACACGAGAGTACTCCGCCTCTCAAACCTTCTAGACGTCTCTAGTAAGGACTCTATAATTCGGATCATATTCCAACAAAAATGATGTGGTCAGCCAAATATCTATAACTCCATCTATAGATCCTCTAAAAGATGCAAATATGAGTTATGAAATTGCTTGCAATAAAGATATAGACAAGAGAGAGAATGATGTGGCTATTGCAGGTTTGAAAGTTCTTGATGGTAGCTATAAAACAGCCTGTAATTATCCTATGTCTTCTTCAATAGCAGTTGGATCTATCAATGTTATTTTGAATGAGAGGAACAATAACATTTTATCGAGGACGGCTTTGGTTCAAGGCGAAGAGAATATTGAGATAATAAAGCATCCATTGGTTGTTGCCGCTGTCACTAAAAGTGTACCGATACACACATATGGTGCTTCCGAAAATTCTTGCATGGATACGAAAATAGCTGGTAACAATTATATAAGGTATTTTGTTTTTCAGTTTGGTACTCTTTCTGCAATGACAATAGAAGAGAATGAGAAACCCGAAACTAATACTGCACCATGTAAGACTATTCAGAATGAAGCTGCTGCACGTTCTTTACAGCTAAGGGCTACTTTAGGTGAAGAATGGGAGGAGGATGTGCTCAACCTTCCAACTATTTCAGATAGTGCTCAGACGAAAGTGAGACATGATTCTACTATGAGAAATAATATTTTCAAGTTAGGTACTTTATCATTAAATGTACAGTGTTGCAAGGATATTAGAGGCGTTTTTCCTCCCGTCACTCGGGTCTCTATCACAGACTACATCAAAGTTGAGGACGACTTTACATAAAGGAGAAGAGAATGATGAGTCCATGACTTATCAATTTAATTCAACATTTTGTGAGAGAAATTCTGATAATATTTCAATTGCAAGGTCAAGCAGGCAATTATTTATAGGAGCAAATATGCAGAGGAAGCAAGAGATTCAGCTAAAAAGAATTATTCTCATTGGTGCAATGTATGTCGAGATGCCAAGCCAATGTGCTGTGGAAGGAAATAGTTCAGATCGAATAATAAAGCCATGTGAAGTTAATCACGTAGCATTAGAACAGCTGCCATAGTATTTTATTATTTATTTGCATATGAGTCTAGTCATGTTACGTAAGTCAGTTTGTATTATTCATGTTGGCTCTGTACGAAGATCCCATCTCTTTGGCTGGAGGCTGGAGCAACGCTCAGCAGACAAACACACAAAATAAAACCTAAGCTCGTACAGAGCCAACTCCAGGCCACATATACACACGCAGGCGTAGGGACTCTCTTAACTCAGACTCACGCCAACATGGTTTTGACTCATCCAAATCAAACCGACCTGGACTCAACTCTGACTCCAACATGAATAATACAAACTGACTTACATAACATGACTAGACTCATATGCAAACAAATAATAAAATACTACGGCAGCTGTTCTAATGTTACGTGATTAACTTCCCAAGGCTTTATTATTCGATCTGAACTATTTCCTTCCACAACACATTAGCTTGGCATCTCGACATACATTGCACCAATGAGAATAAATCTTTTTAGCTGAATCTCTTGCTTCCTCTGCATATTTGCTACAATAAATATTTGCCTGCTTGACCTTGCAATTGAAATATTTTCAGAATTTCTCTCACAAAAAGTTGAATTAAATTGATAAGTCATGGACTCATCAGACGTGTCGGGGACAGAGTGGCGTGCGCGGATCTCGCGGGTCGCTGCCGCCGAGCCAGTGGATGCATCACCCACCGACATGTCATTGCGAGCGCCGGAGCTCCCCCTCGCCGAGGAGTCACCGTTTGACTCGCCGCTGCCGCCGGAACTGCTTTCTCGGTGCAGCCTCTTGCCCAACTTGTCGACGGAGGAGCGAAGACGATCCATCTACGAGAAATGCGGAACATGTGCGAGATCGTGGGTAGTGGGGAAAGTGGAGAGGTTACCGGGATGGTGTGCCGAACTGGGGGCAACTAGCCTCCCTTTTATAGTGTGGGAAACTACCAGGAGAGGGACCCGCCAAAAATTTTAAAATTTGAGATCGCGCCGATCAGCGCGGCAGTGCGCCGATCGGCGTAATTCAAATTTTGAATGCTCTGACTACTCTGGTGCTTGATTCCCATCCTTTACTCGCTTCCCGGTACATTATGTTAGTTGGCAGGGGAATAGCATGGAATCTCAATGTGTTGATTGACTGTACCGATCGGCGCGGGCACGTGCCGATCGACGCGCTGCCTCTTTTTCAGCTTTTGATCAATTCTGTGTCTCCTCTGCACCGCACACCTGCATAGGAATAATACATGTTCCTTAAAATTAACGCATGCCGCCTTTGTCGCCCATTTGGGAGCCGCATGGGTATTTGTGCTGATCGGCGCAGCATGGCACCGATCGGCACAAGTCCCTTGCACCTCGTCTTTTGGTCCGGCGCTGATCCTGATGCCTCGTGTTCATCTTCTTCACCTAATTTTCCACTTTTTTGAATGTTCCTATAGTATCTACATACGTAGCAGGGCCCATCCGGTCACCGCGCCCATCGGCGCACTGGAGCGCGCCAATCGGCACGATGTCCATTCTTGCTCTTGGCCCTTTGCTTCTTCGCTAGATGGTGCTCTTCTTCCTTTCTTGCGTCATTTAGCAACCATTTTGCACACAAAAATTAATTCAAAAAGATTTTTAATTACCTTGAAAATAGCTCTGTCTCTAAAAATTGTTGTGCTGGTTGATTTTTAGCACCCCTTCAACTCTGGACGTCGTCAGCCTTCTGCCCTGACCTGGGCAATAGTGCGTCGATCGGCTCTGAAGTTCGCTGATCGGTGCAAGCACTGTTCTTTCCTGTTTTTGGTCTTATTTTGTTTTATTCTTGCGTTGTTAGTCTACAGTATGCATATACACAGTTTTACACAAATAAACAGATAACGCAAGAGCACACAAGAATTAAGCACACACTTTTTGTTTTTCTTTTATTCGGGAGATTGTCTTTATTATAAGCAAGCAAATTAAAAACACCGGGTTGCCCTCCCGGCTAGCACTAATTAACTAGGTGAAACGGGTTACCCTCCCGTAAGCACTAAACAACTTCTAAGTCCCCCGATCATTGGATTACCTCCCAAGAGTGCTTTAGTTATTTAGAGGTCAAAGAGCTTGACCTCCCTGCAAACAATCAATACATAGTGTCACGGTGCGGGATGTGAGGCCACGACACTACAAGGTTCTCTTATCTCCATGGTTCATATAGCTTGGATGACCTATCCATACATCCCCTCCAATTACTCTCGATGTCACGTTGCCATGGTGTCTTGTATCTCTTCACTTCATCAATAGTACAACACTCTTTTACCTTTAGGCGAAACTTTAAAGAGTAGGGAGTCCCACTTATATCAAAGCTTATCTCACCACTCCCAACATCAATACTTGCTTTTGCTGTCCTCAAGAAGGGCCTGCCTAAGATCAATGGAGTCCTCGTCCTCTTATCCATATCAAGCACAATAAAATCAACAGGGATGATATGATCTCTAATTTGAACAGGCACATCCTCACCAACTCCATCAGGGAAGCGTACCGATTGATCGGCTAACTCCAAACACATACCTGTAGGCTCCAATTCACGCAAATTGAGACTTGTGAATATATGACCGGGCATAACACTTACACTCGCTCCAAGATCGCACAAGCACCTATCAAATATCCTTGTTCCAATCATGCATTTGATGCTTGGTAATCTAGGGTCGGGTTTCTTCTCAAGTGCAACATCAATGATTGCCGCTGTAAGCTCCTTAGTAACCTTCACAACCTCCTCAGAAGCTAGAGACTTCTTGTTTTGCATCATGTCCTTAATGTACTTAGTGTTGGTGGGTACTAGAATAGCATCAACAAAAGAGACATTGATGTAAAGCTATTTCATAATATCGACGAACCTTGCAAATTGCTCGTCGTGTTGTCATGCTCTTTCTGTCTTCATCAACAGTTGAGTATCCAGAATGTGGCAGGGCCATGCTCCTCTGTTTCCATGCCCATTTTCAGACCAGAGAGGTCAATTTTCTCCTCGTGCCAATGGGCGCTTTCAGTGAGCCGATCGGTAACGTCAGGACCATCGCGTCAATCGGCGCCTGGTGCGCGCCGATCGTCGTGGGGCCTCTTTGCTCCCGTAGGGTGCTCTAGATCTTCTGGTTGTTTTCCTGACCGCGTGGCTATTGCGTTCAATTGCTCTGTAGACTTCATATTGCCAGGAATAGCCCCTTTGTTGCCTTGAATGGCTTGCGATAACTGTCCCATCTGTTGCTTCATAATCTGCTCATTGGAGCTCCCAATTTCTATCACATTATTATTAATTTCCTCAAGGACACAATCAATCTCCTTGAATTTAGCTTGATTGTCCTTGTTGACCTTCTCTTGAGCTTGGAAGAACTCATGACATTGGAGACGAAGTGGGATAGAATTTTGCATGGACGAACTAGGAGAGAAAGAACTCCTTTGCTATTGATATTGGGGCTTCCATACACTATTTTTTACATATTCTAGCATCTTCATCTCTTCAGGGCAATCTTTCTGCACATGACCAAATTCTCCACACTCACCACAAGTGGAGTGTGATTCCGCTAGCTTGAGTGACTCTTCCTTAGGGATATGAAGATTATTTTCCAACCTCCTTTGAATAGCGTCGAGGTGATCCAAAACCAAGTCTTCATGGGTCCTCTCAATCACACTCTTTTCCACTCCTTTTGAATGTTGTAAATTCCTTGAACTTCTCTCACCATCCCATGATTGATTTTCAACTAGCAACTTGATCAATTCCTTAGCTTGGGTGGGAGTTTTTGACATGAATGAACCTGTAGCTGATGCATCCAAGTGTTGATGAGATAGAAGATTCAATCCTGTGTAGAACTTCTCAACAACATCTCCAACCGTCAAATTATGATGAGGGCACGCATCCAAATATTCATTATATCTCTCCCATGCTTCTCCAATGCTCTCATCAACATTTTGTGTAAATCCAAGAATCTTATTATTCAAAGCTTGAGTCTTACTGGGTTATTTGGCCAAGAATTCAGCTGCTAATGTGTCCCACACCATCTTTACTAGGTTTTCCAATCCATTGTACTATCGCTTGGGGCATCCAACTAGAGAGAAGGGGACCAGCCGCACACGTGCTTGGTCTTCGGTTAATCCCGCTGTCTTGAATGTACTGCAAACCTCAACGAAGTATTGCAAGTGATGATTGGGATCTTCTGAACCTGTAAATGGTTGTTGCGCCACTATTCCAACATATCTCTCCAATTGATACGAAAGTTGATCTTGAGCTTCTTGGAAGTCTGTCCTGACAACATTAGTCAATTGAGGCTTGAAACGATTAACCATAGGTAGCTCCGCCATCTCATCTTCTTCTTGATTCTAATCTTGGGCTTTTATTGTGAATAATGCTCGAGGGGTGACACTTGCTGCTTCTCCAGATAAATCTCCAATTGACTTGCTTCTCTTCTCCGTTGTTCTCTTCTTGTGAAAGAGTCTTTCTGGATCATCGGTGTAATTAGTGGGTTTGTTTGACTTAGGACCGTCCATACCTGTTAGTTTTACTTAATAGAATATATGTACTAAAGAGATGAGAAAAATCAAGCACAATGACTAGACACTAATACATCAAACGATGTTTAAAAACGTGCTATGGTCCCCGGCAACGGCGCCAGAAAATGGGTAAGCTTGTTGGTCGTGATCATTCTTTGCCATAAAGCAAAGCCCGGTGAAGTCGTCCTTCCTCTTGACTCGTGGCTTCTCAATGTCCTCCTCTGAGCTTGTGTTGGTCATAACTACGCACCCACTTATATACCGCAAGAGGACGGTGTACGATTGTAGCACTTTTTCCCTTGAATTGAGTATTCCAAGGTTTATCGAATCCACTAGGACCTTAGGGATAATTAAACAAAGTTAATAGTGAGAGATATAATCAAAACTACTATCGAGTTCAGGTTACATGAGGGGAGACTGGCCAGCGCAAAGGTGTGCCAGACAGTGAATCTGTCGTTGTGCTGATCGGCGTAGGCGTTGAGCCGATCGGCACACTAATGCATTTATCGTCGCACCGATCGGCGTAGGTGTTGAGCCGATCGGCACACTGGTGAATCTAAGCCAAAGTGTGACAGATACCTTGTAAGCCTATGCTGTTAAGTGAGTAACCAGATATCTACTAGTGAGATTGTAACCAGAAAGTCTAACTAAATAGCATCATAATGGGTAATTACATGGATCAATGAAAATCTATAATAAATAAGACCACCCTGCTTTCCGAGTGGCTCCTGATTTATCGCTGCCGAGAGAAAACCCTTAATCGTGCGAGTATCTTACCCGACTTAACTATCCAATAGTGATGCGCAGGCTTAGTGCTGTCACCGCTAAACCACACTACTAGCATCATCAAGCAACCATAATCAATACAATGTCCGAATACTATCCTAATCACCATGATCAAGATAATATCTACTTACTTAGCCTAGAACTAAGCAATTGGAATAAGCACATGCATGATTACAGAATCAAGATAGACAAATCACCAAAACCATCATCAGCATATTCAATCATCCTTGAGATACATAGAGTAAGATTCATCCCCGTCAAGATGGCCTACGTTGACGGATCAACTCTTAACACCAGTGGTTCTTGAAACTCAACTAGAGATCTATTCTAACAGGGCAAGCCCCGGTGGCTCTAACTCACGGATCTGTTGTCCCTCTGTCGCCTTCTGCTTCCTTCGAGATCTGAAGTTCCATAAATCTTCTAGGCGAATATTTTCAAGTGTCTTGCGCAGATCGGCTCATGGACTGCGCCGATCAGCGCACTAGGCTTCTTTAGTGCTTTTCGTCGGTTCTGGACCCCTGTCCTCTCCAGCATCACTTTAATCACCAATTTTACCTATTTTTACACCAAAAGAACACATATACAAATATATAGAAAATATCATAGGTAAATGGCCTAAATTAGTATCAACTATGCTCTAATTAGGGTAATATTCACATATAAAAGGGGCACTTAGGGAGTGCCAATAGCCATCCTGCAAGCGCTGTCACAGTGACAACGTCCTCAGTCTGTGACCCTGTCAGCTAGGGAGGTGCTCCTGTACTGGCTGACTTAGGAACCATCGTCTATAGCTAAGCTGCCTGCTCATGCGGTACTGGCGGTGACTCCTACTCCTCCTCTCCTATCTGGTGGCTGGAGGCTTACTCTGATCCCCTGGGTACTCGAGGTGCGTAGCTAGTGGTCACCTCAGGGAACACCTCGTACTGCTCCTCCGTCACTAGGCCCATCCTCCTCAAGAGATAACAGATATATGGACCATAGACCAAGTGACGTCCTCCAACCCTCTCTGAGATGACCTCCTCCATCTCTCGAATGAGAAGATCTGCCAAGTCAAACTGTTGTCTCCTCAGAATAGTTGCTACAGCTCACTGGTGAAGAATTATGAACTCCTCTCTGTTGCCAGACCTAGGGATGATAGTCCTAGTGACTATTCTTTTCACCACCTTGTCCTCTACAGCGAGTCTCGCACGGCCTCTCCCAAAACCTGGGGTGTGTGGTGGTGGAAAGGCAATCGACACCATGTCATCTGTAGGCAATCTCCCTCACTCTGGTCTGCGTGGTGGCTCTAGTGAAGGATAGGCACTCTTGTACAGCTGGAGATCTGAAGCAAGGAACCCAAAACTAGCAATCAGATCCTCTCTGGTCACACACTATGGCTGCCCTCTGAGCAAGAACTAGAACTCTGAGCGGTCTCTGGCTATCCACAGCATAGCATAGAACTCAAGCACTATGTCCTCTCTGAACTAGAATGGAGCAGTAACTAGCCCTGGCAAGTACGTGAAGTACTGCTCCATATCTGTGTCGGTGGACCTCCTCATGGCCTGGTAGGTCATGTACTGCTGCGGCACGAATGTCTTGTCCCTGACCCTCATGGCCAGATTGCACCTTAGTCCCTCTCCAATCCTCCTCTGGAGGACTGTCCAGTATCTCTCTCCTGAACTAGGGTCTCTAGGAACTGGAACCCACTGCTCAAAGGGAATCAGACGTAGCACCTTAAGGTCCTTTGCAGGGACCATAAGTATGTATGGCTCTCTGGCTGCCTGTACCAGTCTCTGCAGCCTCCTAGTGCACACTGCACAGGTGCACTGCGGGTCTCCTGCCTAGTGAGCTGTCCTCTGGGGAACAGTCTGCTCAGTCTCCTCGAGCTCCTCCTCAGGCTCTGACTCCTCAGATCCTAACTCTGAGGTCTCCACCTCTGACTCCTCCTGCTGCTGCCTAGAGGATACCTGCTCCGTAGTCCTTGACGACCTCTCCGGACGAGAAGTTGGAGGATGCTGTGGCCACGACGGTGGTTTAACTCCGACCGCCAGAGGTGCAGTCCTCTGTCTGGTGCTCCTCCTGAGACCCTGACCCTCAGCTGGCTGGCTGTTGATCAAGCGTGAGCCGGGTGTCCTGCATGACTACTCCATGGCCTCTATGTTCCTAGCAACTCGCCTGACTCTCTTAAACTCTAGGTCCAGCCTCTGTCTCTTCTTGCTCTTAGGCTTCTCAGGCATCATCCCTTTTCCCTTGTCCTGACCTGAACCTGCCATCTCTGCTGACTGCTCTGCTGTCACTGCACGCACGTAGGTATAGATACGATAAGCATTGTATCATATACAAAACTACAAGAAAAGCACCACTAGGAAAGAATGTGCAATAGAAATTCTAGCACTGAAATGAAGGACATGGTCACTAAGCAAATATGCAAAGTAACAATAGTGATCATCGACTATGAGTGGCTGGTGCGAGTCAACTAGTGTGCAGTCAAATAATAGGCAATTAATCTAACTACAGACTAAACAGGAGACAAACCCTATACATGCAATTAACAGTTAATCAATGAATTAATTGCATCTAGGTTGAGCCAAAATTCCTAATTAATGCAACTAAATAGGGCAGTTAATCCTAATTGCATCAATTAAGCAGATTGCTCACTAATCAGGGCATAAAATCGATGAAATAGGAGATAGGCTCAATACCCTAGGGAATCAACAACACGTCAAGAAGATGAACTCCGCAGAACACCCTTTGATTGCCAAAAAGATCAGGTCTTGGTCCTTGTCGGCAATGGAGGGAGAGAGAACGAAAGAGAGAGAGAAAGGGGAAACCTTTTCCCTGGCAATCAGCAGGTGTGCGCATGCAAAGGGGTGGAGCTGCGGCCGGCCATGGCGCTGTGGTACGCACGACGGCGGAGCTGCGGGTGGTGGCGCTTCGGCGGGGTGGTGGCGGTGCGGCGCGAGATCGCGGTTGCGTGGGGGCAGGGGTGAGCTTGGCGCGTGGGAGTGGCGGCGTGGCGACGACGGCGAGGCGAGGTGTGTGTTTGGCGGTGGAGACGAGGCGGCATCGGGGGCGTGCTCTGGGTGCTAGAGTCGAACAGGGAAGAGACCAAAACCTCTGACGTGATTTTGACTTAGGAAAAAACAGGATGAACGGTCGAGATCACATGAGGATGCGATCAACGGTCCAGATTGGTAGTAGCTTCACGCGATCAATCATAGTGACTAGACGGTACGGTCTCTAGACCACGCTGTCCAGTCTCTACGACCAGACTCCCTTAGGCACTGTGCTTAGTGCCACTGACTGGACTGTACGGTCCAATGATCGGACTGTACAGTCACTACCAGAATTTTGCTGAAACAAGAAATCATCGATGCACCTGGAATATAGAGGGAACTCTCAAACACTCCTTTTCAAATAGTGGCACTCTATGGCCTTAGAATTTTTGCAAATGCCAAATAAAGAATCGAGCAAATAAGAACCAAAAGGGTATGTATGAGCCTTAGTCCATGAAACACGCAATTAGATTTAACCTCAGAGTTCATAAGAGCTTGCTCAATGGGAATGAAGCACAATCCTTTCCTTTGGTCACACTTATGGAGATGTAATCTGATATAGAACATGAGGCACAAATATCTCTGAGTGGGACAAGCCTCCTTTGTGTTTCCTATATGATGCATGCAGCAAGCATTTTACTTATGCAATGAAAGTAAATATGCCATATGAGTAAAAGCAATATAAAAAACAAGACACAAAGGAAACCTAACAATGTCAAGTTTGAACCCCTCTCAAGCTTACTCACTGTAAGCCAAGCCCTTGCTTTGAGAGAAGCCAAACCACGATCTCAAGCCCTCCCCCTTGCTTATAGCTATCTTGAATGGGTTAGACATTGACTAATTTTTATGTGTTTTTCTTTTAGTTATTTACACATGCATGGATGCAAAGTATACTAGTCACAAAGGAGTCCTAATTACCATGCAATGCAAGATAAAGAAAAACACACTACTAGTACCAAGAACTAACACAGTTACCTCCCTCATGAGTAGATAGGTCGTTGAGGTCCATGTCACTTGTGGTGGACTTCACATGGTCTTCATGAAAGTGCTCGGTCCCCGGTGGGAGACATTGTTTATAAAGGTTCCTCCCAAGAATCTCCTTATGGATGGCTCTACCACGTGTGAGCCTCTCAAAGTCTTCCATCACCATCTTCCTCTCTTCCTTGAGCTTGTGATAATCCTCCAAAACAAATGGCTCAAGAGAAGAAAGCTTAACCGAGGTTGTTAGTTCATCACACTTTGCCAACTTACACTCTTTTCTTACCACCTCCAACATTTTGAATTTCTTGATGGCGATGTCGCGGGCTTGCTGAAGCATACTCCACAACTCGGCACAAGTGTGCTCCTCATCATTGCTGCTCTCGTTCTCACTCTTCCCAAGTTGGCTTGTGGACATAAGGCACATGGGAGGTGAAGGAAGAGCTCGTGGAGGTGTGGTCTTGATTATGGCTAGGCCGGCCACTTCTTCATCACTTGAGGAAGAGAACTCATCACTTGAGTTATCACTCGTCCACTCTCCAACAAGGGCCTTGCGAGAGAACTTCTTCTTGCAGTCTTGAGCTTTGCCTTTGCTCTTATCCTTGTTGAAGTATCTCTTCTTCTTGTGCTTGGCCTTGGGGTCTTCTTCTTCTTCTTCACTTGAATCTTGTGACTTGAATGCTTCTTTCTTGGGCTTTGGGCACTCTCAGACAAAGTGATTCTTTGAGCCACAATTGAAACACTTGCCCCTTGACTTGGAAGCAAACTTATTCTTGAAGTTCTTCATCTTCTTCATGAGAAGAGCCAAGTCCTTAGTCAAGTCACCTTCATCATCATCTTCTTCATCATCATCCTCAATGAGCACCTTCTTCTTGTGCTTCTTGCTCTTGCTAGATTCTTACTTGTCGACCGGTAGAGTAAGGTTGGACGGTTGAGGATCATCCATCCCCAATTGGTAGCTATTGAAGGCGGTGATCTTGCCAAGTACGTCCTTCATAGTCTTGGTCTTGAGGTCACTTTGCAAGATGAAGGTGATGATGGACTCATACTTGGGGTCCTTGAATAGCCTTAAGAATCTTCTTATCACTTCAACGGGCTTCATCTTGAAGTCATCCCCAAGTTCATTGATCTCCTCCACTAGTACATTGAAACGAGAATAACCAATGTTAGCTCTCTCATGTGGCAATCTAGTGAAGTTAACATACTTGTTCTTTAGCACATAGTATCTTTTCTCTTTTACATCTCTGGTGCCCTCATGGAGCCCCTGAATCTCAATCCAGATATCATGTGCTGAGGAACTAGCATCCAACTAAGCAAAAACATCGTTAGAGATGCAAGCAAACAGAGCATTCTTGGCCTTAGAATTACACTTAACATAATCAGGCTCAAATAGGTTTACATCTGCATCGGACTCATGTGTGACCGACCATATCTCTGGATCAAGGGACTAAAGGTTGGCTTGCATGCAAGCCTTCCAATAATCATTGTCCTCCTCATTGAATATGGGAACATTCCCCGCCTGTCTCGGCATCCTTACTCAAGGTAGTGAAACCTCAAAGATGAGCACTTGGCTCTGATACCACTTGTAAGGACTGAAGGCGTACCGAGAGGGCGGGGGGGTGAATCAGTAAGCCGCTCACGAATGCAATAACTTCAATTTCCACTACTTGAGTCTAACAAGAGAAGCAACCTAAACAATTCTAGTAAGCCAAGACCCTGCACATGCTAGTGTTCATGAAAAGATAAAGCATGGAAGCCAAACACACTAGCCTATGCAAGCCCACAATTCACCCTAGTCACTAGAGCACACAATTGTGGAATAGTAAAGAGAGGGTCAAGGAATGCTCATGATTTTTCCCGAGGTCTCGGAAGGATGGCATCTTCCCCAAATCCTCGTTGTGATGTGGACAAGGGTTTCCAATCTTCTGAAAGGTTCTAGATATGTTGATTTGGTCAGAGGCGACACACAAATCGATCCGGCTTCAGAACAACATGTTCTAAACTCCACAATCGTAGCACGACGTCTCCTCTGTTATCAACCGTTCAAGAATGATTAACCTCGCCAAGAAGGCTAATCCCTGCCTACGAAACAAGAACAGAAGCAAGAACAAAGAAGAATGCAACACAATTGCAGATGTATGATTAAACTCATGAAGTTGGGGTCTCACAAACTGATGAATGACGACACTATTTATGAACAGAATTGATCTAAGCAAACCCCAAACCCTAATGGTGTGGTGACAGCTATATATAAAGACTCTAGGGTCGTGCAAGACCCTCTGGACGCGCCCCTTATTGGGCTCAACTGGATATAAGGCCCAAAGGCCAAAAACGAGCGACGCAGCAGCGACACAGATTCTGGACCCTCTCTTGTTTCAACGATTTCCGATGACTCCAGACGAATTTTGACATGCGGCCGGTGGCATTGAAAAATTCCGTGCATATGTAGAACGTCCAAATCCGACTCCGTATGCATCATGGGCATCCATTTTAGTGCAGACTGGTCCTGGGCCCCGAAAGAAACTCAAAATCGGTTTTGGTTGGGCCTCCACCTTTGCTTCCATGTCCTTTCTGGTCCTCCATGTCTCTAAGTCTTTCTCCCATCATCTCCTGGTCCTCTCCATGGTTCCTAATTGCAATATAATCATTAGGTAGCAAACCATTCCCAAAAGTGACATATATTGAAGAACGTAGGAACAAGCTCACCTCTAAATTTAGTCGTCGTGCACGAGCTCTAGTCATTGGACCTTGGAAGTCCAGAATTGGAGGATTGTTGTGTGTATCCATAGGAGTGATGTCCTCATCATCCTCCCCCTCTTGAAGTGGAGTCGTCCTCAACTCAAGGTCATCCTCTTCTCCCAAGTATGGTTTCAAATCCGAAATGTTAAAAGTAGGACTAACCTCGAACTCGGGAGGCAACTCAAGTTTGTATGCATTATCATTAATCTTCTCAATTATTTTGAATGGACCATCAACTCTGGGCATTAATTTAGATTTTCTCAATTATGGAAATTTGTCCTTCCTCAAGTGTAACCATTCTAAATCTCCTACATCGAGCTTTACTTCCTTTCTACCTTTACTACCAGCAATTTTATACTTTTTATTCATCTTTTCAATGCTAAGTCTAGTGGTCTAATGCATTTGCAAAATAAATTCAGCACGCTCCTTGGCATCATCATGAACTCTCTCATTAATAGGTAGAGGAAGTATATCAAGAGGTGTATGGGGATCAAAACCATACACTACCTTGAAGGGACTTACCTTAGTAGTAGAATATGTTGCCCGATTATAAGCAAACTCAACATAAGGCAAACATTCTTCCCATTGCTTCAAATTTTTCTTCAAAATAGCTCTCAACATAGTGCCCAAAGTGCGATTCACAACCTCAGTTTGTCCATCAGTTTGTGGGTGATAGGTTGTAGAAAATAGCAACTTTGTACCCAACTTATTCCAAAGCGTGCACCAAAAGTGACTCAAGAATTTTGCATCACGATCTGAAACAATAGTAGAAGGCATACCATGCAAACGTACAATTTCTTTGAAAAAGAGGACAGCAATATAACTAGCAACATCAGTTTTATGACATAGTACAAAGTGTGCCATCTTAGAAAATCTATCCACAACAACAGAAAGACTATCACTCCCCCTCTTAGTCCTAAGCAGTCATAAAACAAAGTCCATAGAAATATCCGCCCAAGGAATAGAAGGAACTAGAAGTGGCATGTATAAACCATGTGGATTCAAGCGAGACTTAGCTTTTTGACATGTAGTGCAGCGAGCAACAAAGCGCTCAACATCTTTCCTCATCCTTGGCCAAAAGAAGTGTCTGGCCAAAATATCCTTTGTCTTCTTGGCATCAAAATGACCCACCAATCCACCTCCATGCGCCTTTTGTAACAACAAAAGACAAACGGAACCAACTGGAATGCATAGGCGGTTAGCTCTAAACAAGAATCCATCATTCAACACAAATTTGTTCCATGCACAACCTTCTTTACAATGCAGCAATACATACTTAAAATCAACATCAGCAGCATATTATTCTTTAATTGCCTCAAGTCCAAAAATTCTACAATCAAGTTGAGACAACAAAGTATAGCGCCTAGATAAAGCATCAGCGATCATGTTATCCTTCCCTTTTTTATGTTTAATAATGTAAGGAGAAGACTCAATAAACTCAACCCATTTAGCATATCTACGGTTCAAATTACATTGAGAACGAATATACTTAAGTGATTCATGATCAGAATGAATAACAAATTCTTTGGACAACAAATAATGATGCCACGTCTCTAAAGAACGTACAAGTGCATACAATTCCTTATCATATGTGGAGTAATTCAAAACAGGCCCAGTAATTTTCTCACCAAAGTATGCAACAGGTTTACCATCTTGCATTAAAACACCACCAATGCCTATACCACTAGCATCACATCCAAGCTCAAAAGTCTTATCAAAATTAGGTAATTGCAGCAATGGTGCATGTGTAAGTTTGTCCTTTAAAGCATGAAAAGACTCATGATGTACCTTACCCCAATGGAAATCAATGCCCTTCTTTATCAACTCATGCAAAGGTGCAACAATGGTGCGGAAATCATTGACAAAGCGGCGGTAGAAACCTGCCCAGACCAAGAAAACTCCTCATCTGTGTGATAGTTTTTGGTATAGGCCAGCTCTTTATGGCTTCAATCTTCGCCTCATCCACCTCAATTCCCTATGGAGTCACAACATAGCCAAAAAAAAGAGACTCGATCCATGCAAAAGGTGCACTTCTCAAGGTTACCAAATAAGCGTGCATCTCACAAAGCATCAAAAACAGCACGCAAATGATTCATATGTTCATGTATGGATTTGCTATAAATCAAGATATCATCAAAGTAAACTACCATAAATTTGCCAATGAAAGCTCTTAAAACCTCATTCATCAAGCGCATGAAAGTACTAGGTGCATTAGTTAAACCAAAAGGCATTACTAACCACTCATATAACCTGAATTTGGTTTTGAAAGTTGTTTTCCATTCATCTCCAAGTTTCATTCTAATTTGATGGTAGCCACTATGCAAATCCATTTAGTGAAAATTATAGCACCACATAAATCATCAAGCATGTCGTCTAGCCTAGGAATAGGATGATGATACCTAATAGCAATGTTGTTAATGGCTCTACAATCTACACACATACGCCAAGTACCATCTTTCTTAGGAACCAAAAGTATAGGAACAGCACAAGCACTAAGTGATTGACGAACGTACCCACAATCCAAAAGGTCTTGGACTTGTCGTTGTATCTCCTTAGTTTCCTCAGGGTTGGTCCTATAAGTAGCACGATTTGGCGAAGTAGCACCTGGAATCTAATCAATTTGATGCTCAATCCCTCTCAAAGGTGGCAATCCCGGGGGTATCTTAGCTAGGAAAACATCCTCATACTCCTACAAAAGGTTAGTGACAGCAGGAGGCAAAGAACTAGAAGCAATATCATCGAGCGAAAACAAAGCTTGTTCGTATATCAAAGCATAGCAAATATCATCATCAACAGAACTTTCAGCAAGCTCAGATTTTGTTGCAAGACATGAACGACCTTGTAATTTAATTCCAGCACCCTTAGAACTTGAAGAATCATTAACATTACTAGGTGTAGAATCAGAATTAACAGGTTGCTGAATTTTAGGACCTTTATTTTTCAAACTAGCAGCTCTTTCTAAATCAGCTTGTACAATTTCAGCAGGGGTCATTGGTAATAAAGTAAATTTCAGCTTGTACAATTTCAGCATAAAAGTGTACTTATTACTTCTACCATGTTATACAACATTATTATCAAATTCCCAAGGTCTACCCAATAAAAGTGAACATGCTTGCATGGGTACGACATCACAATCAACAGAATCCACATAAGAACTAGTGGAAAAAGGAACTCTGCAAGTTTGTGTTACCTTAGCTTTTCCAGAGTCATTTAACCACTAAATGTAGTATGGATGTGGATGTGGGCGTGTGGTCAAAGCAAGCTTGTTGACCACATCAGAACTCACCAAGTTATTGCAGCTCCCTCCATCAATGATGACATGCTCGGCGGTTTTTTATGACAAAGAAAATCTGGAACAAGTTGTGGCGCTGCATCGTCTCAGGCTGAACTTGTGTACTAAGGACACGCTGGACAATAATGTTCATGTATCCCGTGGTGTCTCCACCTCCAAGGACGAGGTCACCGCTAGTGGCAGCGACATCCTCCTCATCCTCCACATCGAAGTTGCTCATGTAACCGCCATCGTCTGTCACCACATATGCCCAAGTCCATGGCAGCGGTGGCACTGAATCCCTGTAGCGCACCCCATCAAAGCAATAGAGGAGGCACCACTAGCTGGTACCTGAACAGAATTTTTACCTGAGCGCGTAGAAGGTGCAAGGGCTGATCTTGGTGCTATAGAAACAACACAGGTTCCCTTGGCAGCTGTTGGTGGGGGCGACTGGAAAGATGGCTTGGGCAGCCTCCAATGTGAAGCTTGTTGATCGCCTCAGTAACGGCTCTGGTGATCGTCTCTGCCAAATCACTCTAAGCAGCCTGCAAAGCCTTCTGGAGCTGCTCTTGGCTCACGCACTCAGCAAATTTTGAGGGTGAAGACACCTCTCCATCGTCGCTTCCTGCCATTAGAAACACTAAAACAGGAAACAAACAGTGAAGATTATCCCTACAAAACAACAAAGCAGCGGTGCCTCTCAACACAACAAAAGGAAGCTCCTTAGAAAGCTCTTACAAAGTTCTGAAAAGCAAATCAAAGGATACCAGGGAGGTGTGTTCCATGATTGCAAGGGTTACAAAATAACATGTGTGTTGTCCAGAAGAAATATATAGATCTAGGAAGGCCATATATATATATATATATATATATATATATATATAGCAAAGTAGAAACAAGGAGACAAAGGGACACAGCCGATAACAGGGGGTTAAGTGTAAAACAGCCAAATCCAGAAATTCCAGGGGGCTAGATGTAGCACTAGTAAAAATCCCAAATTTCTTTATTTTATTTTATTTTATTTATATTTTTCTCCAACTCACTAACAATGGAGAAGAATCCACAGAAAATTTCAGCTCAAACAGAGGTAGGATGTGGCCTACAAAAAATCTTGTAGTTTTAGAAAACGTAGGGTTTCAACTTGAATCAATTTTTTCTTTATCTTCCCGATTTTTTTTATTGACGAGGACACATAGTGCATAGCCAAGTGTGGGTATGCTCAACTTTGAGTCAAGAATCTCTTGTAAAAATTTCAGCCAAAACGGACACCCGAGCAAAAAGTTATGCTCGTTTTACCGAAGGGGTGTTGGAATCGGTTTTCAAGAAACCCGAGGTGAAACCCGAGGCGGGTTTGGGGTTGGCTTTGGAATCAGGTAAGATTTTTTTTGGCGGCGTGGGTGCAGCGGAAAGTGAAAGTTGTGGGGAATGGTCCACGGTGTTGACGGTGGGTTTAGGGTGGGATTAGGGTGGGCGTGTCGATCAATAAACCCTAGCACACAAAGCCGATAAAACAGAGGGTGGTAAAGGGGATGGCAGCTAGGGTTGCAAGGGAAACACTACTGACGACAAAGACACAAACTAAACCAGCGACTAAACAAGAACTAGGGCATAAACTCAACAATACGGACTCTGAAATTGAAATATGCAAAGGCTAAACACGTGGTTATGGGCGGGGGAAAAAAATTGGGTTTTTCTGTGGATGATAGGATAAACACAAAACGAAATTAACTAAGGGTAGTGTGAACCTAACAGTGCACCTGAAGCTCTGATTACCACTTGATACATCCAGCCTAGGTGGGGTGGAATGAAGCCCGATACACTGATCCGGATTCCCTGAATCCCGCGATCTTAGCGCCGCAACTCCTACCAAAAGCCCGACACACCGATCCGATTCTAAGCCCGCGACCCAAATCCGCAGTTTTAGCACCGTAACTCCAGCGCCCCCACTCAAGGGAAGACCCAATCTCCCAAAAATACTAGTCTGATAGGGGAAGGGTGTCTCTCCCTTTTAAGGTGGCTTCATCCTCCCAAGCTAAGCAAGGTGGGATTATTCAGAGGCTCACACGGTCGCCGCCCCAGTGGGTAATAGTGGAGGATGTTCTCATCATTCTCCCCTTCTTAACAAGGGCCCAGCTCTGATACCACTTGATGTGGATAAGGGTTCCTGATCTTCCGAAAGGTTCTGGATATGTTGATTTGGTCTAAGGCGACACACAAATCGATCCGGCTTTAGAATAACACGTTCTAAACCTCGCAATCGCAGCACGACGCCTCCTCTGGTTATCAACTGTTCAAGAATGATTGACCTCACCGAGAAGGCTAATCCCTGCCTGCAAATCAAGAACACAAGCAAGAACAAAGAAGAATGTCACACAATTGCAGATGTATGATTAAACTCACAAAGTTGGGGTCTCACAACCCGATGAACGGTGACACTGTTTTTGAACAGAATTGATCTAAGAAAAACTTGAACCCTAATGATATGGTGGCAGCTGTATATAAAGACTCTAGGGTCATGCAAGACCCTCTGGACGCGCCCCTAATTGGGCTCTACTGGATACAAAGCCCAAAAAGGGCGATGCCGCACTAACACAGATTCTGGACCCTCTCTTGTTTCAATGATTTCTGATGACTACGAATGAATTTTGACATGAGGCCGGCGGCATTGGAAAGGTCTTCTTCTTATCTTTTCATGCATATGTAGAACGTCCAAATCTGAGTTCGTGTGCGCTATGGGCATCCATTTCAGTGCAGACTGGTCTTGGATCCCGAAAAAGACTCAAAGTCGGTTTTGGTTGGGCCTCCACCTTTGCTTCCACGTCCTTGCTGGTCCTCCATGTCTCTAAGTCTTTCTCCCATCATCTCCTAGTCCTCTCCATGGTTCCTAATTACAATATAATCATTAGGTAGCAAACCATTCTCAAAAGTGACATATAATGAAGAACGTAGGAACGAGCTCACCTTTAACTATAGTCGCCGTGCACGAGCTCTAGTCATTGGACCTTGGAAGTCCAGAATTTGAGGATTGTTGTGTGTATCCATAGGGGTGATGTCCTCATCACATTGGACCAATCCCGCCGGAGTCCCGGTCCCTCCCGCCACCAAGTGGAGTTCTCGCCCATGAGCCCGCAATCACTCCTAGAGTGAAGACACGGTATGCGTCACCGCTGCACAAACCACAAGCTCGCCTCCCTCAAGAACTTGCCGGACTCCCCGAGCCGACACGGGCGCTCACTAGCATTATCCCTTTCAATGATGGGCTCAAACCGTGTACAACTGTGTGACGGCCTTCACAACTGATCACGATAACCTCGATCATCGAGACCCAACTGGTCTAGGTCTCACCATAGACCAAGAGTAACAATCTAGATCACACCCTCAAGGACACCCTAGCCTTAGATGTGCAATATGCTCAAGTAACTCTCCACTAGCACTCTCAAGATATGCAATATCTCCTCCTAATGCTCTCCTCTTTTCCTCTTGGACCTTACCAAATGCTCTCAGGTATTTTACTAGCCAAGAGAGGTCTCCAAGACCCCAGCAATGAAGTTATATAGGCTCTCGACCTCAAACTAGTCGTTGCTCCATGAATTCACCTTTCTGGATGTACTGATCGTACAGTCCGGTCTCTCCTAGACTGGACCGTCCGGTCACTCTGGTAATGGCTCTCCTAGCCGTTGGCTCCACTGTGTCCAGGCAAATTCCTATACTGACCGGACTGATTGTCCGGTCATTTCTCTCTCTAGTTCAGAAACGTTTTGACTGTAGCTTCCTCGCTGCTCAAGTCCCTGCTCTACTGACTGGACCGTCCGGTCACTAGGGCATCTAGACTTGGCAGTTTCCTTGCTTCTCGCTGAAAGTCCTAGACAACTCCCCATAGCAACCGTACAGTCCGGTCTCCACTGACCCCTTTGTCTGGTCTCTATGTCCAGAAGCTAAAACTTGTCGTCCTCACTTGACTTCATTTCCCGGCTTCTCCAAATAGCTCCTTGGCTTCTCCAATGTCACCTAGTGCATGTGATTTCACCGAGCAACCTTGCACATCACCGACTAGACATGACCTAAGAGAATGACCTAGACCCCCTTGATAGTCCGGTTTTTCTTATGGACTCAAAGCCCTAACAACTAGACAAGTGTTCCAAACACTTGCACCATAGCTTGTTCTCCGCTTTGATCCATCTCCATCAACCCTTGGACTCCATCAAGTTCACACGCCTCCATGCTTGTGGTCATTGTCATCCATTGCCAAGGCAACCATCATCCATATGATTTGTAATAGAGTTTAGAGATGATTCCTACATAGACAACACTCATGTAGATATTAGCCCACAATTTCATAGTTGTCATCTATCACCAAAACATTCATACCTTGGGGATCCAATCATCAATGGTCATGAAGTTTACACATACCTTGGGGATCCAATCATCAATGGTCATGAAGCTTACACACTTAAACTTACTTAAAAAGGAAACTTAAGTATAAAGAAAGGAATCATGAAGACTTACTAATTATGGCAAGCATCTGTCGAGGTACAAGCATGGAGAAGAGGTGGACAGTACCACTCCTCCCCTGGACCTCCCCTCACTCTCTCCCTATTTTCTAAGCACTTTGGCAGTGCTAAAGCCTATGAGAAATGAAGTACTAAGATAATCTTGAAGTGTTGAGAGAGTGAAGCCCTTCCCTTCCTTTTATAGCATGCAAAGGCAGTTCTTGGAGTCGGTAACTTCCACCAAACATGCACAACCGGCCTTGGGGAGGCACCAGGAGACGACACGTGGAGGCGGTGCACCAGAGGGAGACCCACCTGTTTGGTCGAACAGGGGTGTTCGGCCGAACAGGGGTTGTGGGCTCTTGGCCCCCCTCTATTCTAGGTCCCTGGTGGGTGGCCCCTTGTCCCTCTTGACACCTTAAGGCGGTGGGTTAGGTCACTTTTCTCCTGTAAGTGGGCCAGTGAATCCATGTGCTTGGCTCTTATTGGCAGAAAGTGTGTTTTCTCCCTTGATGATGTGGATTTACCATTAATTCCATAGAATTATTACCCGCAGCATATATTTACCAACACTTGTGGAACTTGTTAGTAATAAACTCCTAGCACTATGTTGGTTGTTCACTTTATTGCTTTTATGCAGGTATTTGACAGTCGGATTTGGTACTTAATGACCGTCAACACTGTCATCAGTCAATCCGCCCCCCTCATGACCTCTAGGGTCTTGTATTTATAGAAAGAAAAGAAGAGGGGAATCCATCTTCCACCCTTGATACATTGCAAATCACTATTTTACCCTTGGTGGGGAGTACAAATTACATATATGATCTTGAGCTTACATTTAGGCCAAAAGAGTATATGGGCCAAATATGAGGTAACTGAGCCCATGAGGAGAATGAATGGGCTTCTTGAACCCTTCCTCCAACACCATGTTCAATCGAACACCCTTGTTCAACCTAACAGGGATTGGTGTCACCGCCCCTCTGCTTTCTCGTGTGTGTTAACCTAACCGATCCTCATCCTTTTTTATGCGTGAGCTTGATCCGTTCACGACGGAGAGCCAATAACATGGAGTTTTCCCTCAACCCAGAACAGAACCGAAACAAACTCCATCTTTCTCCCTTGGCCACTCCACCTCCAAGAACCAAAGCCATGGCCAACAAAAGCTAATTCCCCCACACCAGATCCACTTCAACCGTTGACCTCAATGGAGTCCCTACTCCGACGAACCTTGCTATTCTGGCCATTTGCATGACTATGGAAGAGGTCAAGGCTATCTCTGTGGTCCATCTGGCAGTCCTGCTGTCAGAGGAGGGCACTAGGGGGCACAACCCTGTGCCTACCCATGCAACCATGCAAACCCTCTCCCCTTGGCACATGCATTCCATGAAGGCCTGTGCGACAACTCCAACAAAGAGGTTGGTGGCTACCTGCCTCTTTAAGGACAACATTGTTCAGCCATCCTTGAAGCATGGCAAGAAAAATGTAGAGATGTTGCACAACAAGTGGGGAGATGATGTCTACTATCACTACAACCAGAATGGTCTGGATGACTCCCCATATAAGGGACGAGGGACAATTCCAGGTCCAAGGAGCTAGAAGAGGTCATGGGAAGGGACCCATGCAGCATCTCACCTTTTCGGATAGGACGAGGATGAAGGAGTCAATTGACTCCTCAACATCCAAGCAAAGCATGATGGCAACTCCAAACATAAGGACGACGGGGCTGCAGCAAGACAACAGGAACATGTCCCCCTACAAAGGACCGACTGGTGCACAACTAGCACTAGATGTGGAGAATCTCCGCTTGGAGAACAAGGTGCTAGTTGAAAAACTAGCGGAAGAGCGTATTGAGAGGGAGGAGATGAAGGTGAGAGGGAGGATATGAAGGACACCATTGACTCTCTCAAGGAAACCTTAGAGACCACCCATCATGGCATAAGCGCTAAGATAAAGTGCATTTGTGTCGTGATAGGGAAGCCAAAAATTTACTATGGCAAATGATTATGTTTTCCTATCATTTATCTAGGAAATAAAATAGGCACTTAGTTTAGTTTCCCTTTATTTATTTATTTACTTCATTCGATTAATGTAGTCAATCCTATTAGTTTGCTTTATTAATGAATAAAAATACTCACCTTGCCCCTAAAGCCGTTGGAATCCCTTTGCTTTTTACCTTTTCCTTTGTTTTTGGGTGAATAAATGAGTACATACAAGAAAACAAGTGTGGGGAGATCCTTAGGACCTACAACGCCAACAAAAATTCCTCCCTTAGTAAAATCAATGTCGATAGACTAAGTGTCGATAGAAATAAAGTTGATAGATCTAATAGTTGGTATTACAAATGTGCCTAATAACTTAGATAAAAGGTTCAATCAATAATCAAACAAATCAGATATTTAATTTAAGTATGAAGAAATCTATTGAATCATAATAACCTATCGACTAAACGTACTGATAGAATTATATCAACATAACTGTAACCAAGTCAACCCTAGTTCTATCAAGTCAGCAAGAGATCAAAAGTCAATGCAACCTTACTGGTCCAAGTAGATCAAACTTAACCGAAATAGTACTTCTTACGAAACTAATAGAATAAGATTTGACTTAATCATAGATAAAATCGGTATAATGACTCAAACAACAGATCTAAACCAAACTTATGGGATCTACAATTCGCTACAATAGATTGGTTTCAACCAAGACAGTATCACAGCGAAAAGTTTATAAGATAACTCTCATATAGATCTAATTACTGGATAATTAGCACTCGCAATGACCAAGATTATAATATCAACCAAATGATAAAGTACTAATCAGTGTCGATGAGATTTCTAAAGTGACGAATCTAAGTCTCTCATTGAGATTAGAGCCAATGCAGCTCGCTCGATACTAGAACTCGTAGAAAAGGAAAAGGGTGGCGATGCGTCAAATTGTATTGAACATGTGTTGTAAATTTTAGTATAAGTCCTATTACATATTTATAATCCCTATGCCAGGGGTCCTAAACTGAGTCGATCAAGACTCTTTAGATTCCTACCAAATATAACTATATTTATTTTTAAACAAAAAATCTATCTATATGAAAATAAAATATACTATCCTTTACGGGTTGATCTTCCGAGATCTATCCCTTTGTCTTCTTATCACGTAGCTGATATCGACATTGTGTCGCTGACGATTGGGCCTTGTCAAATTCCGGTGCCAATAGTAGATTGGTCAGATCAAGTACTCCCTCCGTCCCATTTTAGTTGACGTTCTAGCACTACCCCGAAATCTCTACAATCTATTAATTTAGGTGAACATGTCCAAATTTGCCATACGACCACAAAGTTAGAGATTAAATCCAAATCGGTTTTGTACCTTCCATCAAGCATCAAATTAAAAAAATCATATATCTCTTGTCCGGAGTTCAAATGAAGCAAACTCGGACTCTATCTCGTGGCCTCGAAAAGTTCTAAAACTTTAATATTCAATGGAAGTCAAGATTCCGCCGTTTTGGTTTCCAAATTTATGATGCAAAAATATTTATTCAGATTCGGACTCCTCTGTGCAGGTCTCTGTACGAGGCCCATATCTCCTACCTCCGAACTCCAAATAATATGATTCACATATGTTCCAAAAAGGACTCGACGAGATCTATAACTTTCATGTCTTAACTTTTCTCATTAGAGCATGTTTTCAAGTCAAAAATTGCATCGTAATTCAGTGTTGTTTTCTATTATACATGAATTAATTTTTCCTATCGGATAAAGCTTGTAGAAATTTTTAGCCATTAGCTCATGATCTTGGTATTGCATATTAGACATCATAGAGATTCAGTGATGTCTTGTAGACATAATGAGCTTGTGAGAATCCCTTTTTGCATGATGAATTGGGCTTCATTTCGGAATATCTCATACTTGAGTATTTTTTTTAATGTCATTTCACTTAATTTTGTAACATAGCACTCAAACGATATTACATGTGAAAATTGATAATATTAGAGGTCAAAAAATATTTATAATGATAATAATACGGTAAAAAATAGTAGAAAAATTATTACTTATGACATATAAAATGGTACACTAAGAGGCACCAACAATAATATAAATATGATATTTTTTGTAAAAAATATCAACAATTATATTGTGTAAATAATTTATGTTTATAAATCATAAAGAGTGTTTTGTTTTTTTAAATCCGTAGCAACGTACGGGCACTTTGCTAGTCCCGAAATAATTGACGTTCTCGGTTCTCAATGCTCACGACACAAAATTAGTCCCGAAATAATTGACGTTCTCAGTTCTCAATACTCACAACACAAAATTGGGATCTTATACAGATGTAAGCTTGTAACTCCTCCTCCCCTCCCTATCTTCTGCTCCTCCCAGCCAAGAAGAACAATGCTCCTTGTCGGTGTTTTGATTACCGGCTAGTAGAATTTGTTCTAGGGGTGCGCACTTTGGATTCGGTAATGGCTTAGCAAGAGGACACGAGGGATTATACTGGTTTGGGGTGAACCCCTACATCTAGCTCTCGGGCTGGCTCATGTTACTTGCTCCAGGATCGAGTACAATGGTGGTGAGAGAGGAGGGCATGCTCCAAGTCTGAGGTGCGAGTGAGTGTGTAGTGCTGAGTCATGGCTATTCAATCATGAAGAAGAAGAAAGGCTCCCCTTTATATTCCGAGGGGACAGGCCCATTTATAGAGAGAGAGAGAGAGAGAGAAAGAGGTCTACACGTACGTAGTTGTTGAAGTCATGATGGAGAAGGTGAAAACTCCCGATCGATGACCGTTGTCTTCAAGTCTTGTCCATCCCGTCACACAATCTCGGTGACCTGGGGTGATGCCGCGCTACGGGCTTGCCCCCGTCTTCCGCCATCGGGTCGCGTCCTCTCAGCCACTGTTGATGCCGGGCATCATGGGACGTGGCACGGTGCATCATGGGTGCTGTCATGTTATGCGGCCGGGTGATCATCATTCCTGTCCAACGGTCATCCTATACCGCCACTATTGAGCGTGTCATCGGGCGGAGGCGTCATCAAGTGCCCTACTACACCCTCTTGCATCAGCAGACGTGGGGGACAACGGTGGTGGTGTGGCATACAGGGGGATTTGACCCCCTGACACTGTGGAAGCGTGGAGGGTATGACATTTAAGGCCGAGTGGTTGGCCGTCGAGAGTTACCGGCTCGATCGCCCATCCTCAGTTGGGGTTAGGACGCGGTGTCAGACCTTCCCGAACCCAATGGGGGTTGGGATCGGTCATGTCTGCCAGGTCAATTGAGTTTCTCCATTCCGCCATTTTCGGCCTCGCCTTGTCGGGGCTTGGACTCCCAGTTCAAGGGTCGGAGGGGGCGGCGCCTATCCGATGACTGCGTGGGGCCCATGATGGGTGTTCCCAACCCATTCTGCAGGGTCGGGCAGTATTGAGGCGCGGCGGGTCGCTCAACCCCCGCCAAGGGGTCAAACGCAGCACGGCCAGTTACTGTCCGCCTAAGGGTAGGGCGAGTCTGGAGCGCGACGAGGCTTTCGTGGTTCAGAGTGGGACTTTATCGTGTGGGTGTTTTTGAGGTGGGGCCCACTTGGGTCCCCCTTAGTTATTAGGGAGCACCATGTGGCATCCCGATATTTACCCTCGACAGTAGCCCCCGAGCCCCCAAGCGAGTCGGAGAGGCGTTCGGGGGATTTGCCGATGCAAGCAAGGGTAGGCAGGGTTGTTTTGCGAGTTGCTTGATCTGTTCGAGGTGCGCGTGAGCGCACCCAACGGGTGTAGCCCCCGAGCCGGTGGTGAGTTTTTGCAAAACTCGTGCCTCGGCTAGACACAGCTGCATTAGGTTTTTCTGTTACGAGAGAGGTGCGCGCGCGCACCCATCGGGTGTAGGCCTCGAGCCAGAGAAGGAGTCCATATGAGATCGTTCTTTGGCTTTACTTATCGGATGTGGTTTGCGAGGTTGTTGAGGCATCTGTGGCTCAGGCCTCAGGCAGAGCGGGAGGCGTGACGCGTCCGCAGAGGGGGGATGGCCCCGGCCTGCAAAGTTGCTGCGAAGGGTCATGTCACGCTGTGCTCGTCTCAAAAGGCGTGGCCTGACGCTGCCTGAGCGGCAGGCTTCTTGTTTTCTTTCTGCGTGCGCCGCGTAGAGGCATCTTCCAGTGGGTCCCCGATCTATCGCATGGGTCGCCCGGGAGGCCTTTATTTGTCGACTTGGCCCAAGGCGGGCTCTCCACTATGCAGGATGTTGTGTGTGATGCTGCCAGCAGGGTCAGGTCCTTGTCTTTAAGCGGTGTGCTGGCGCCTCGCTATGAATTACCTTGGGCTTGTTGCCTGGGCAGGGTATCCGAGGACACGGCCTGGCTCGGCTATTTAAGGACACGGCTAGGTTTCGTATCGCTTCACCCTCATGCCTAAGATTCACGTGCCATGCTCCAGGACTCCCGAGATACGAGTAGCTCCCGCTTAGTTGACCATTGTCTTCATGGCTTCCGAGTGTGATGATGCCTCTAGCGGTGAGGACGGGGATGGAGATTTACTGGGGATAAATTCTCAACTGTCTCGCCACGGCCGCCTCGTTGGCTATGAGGAAGTTGGCTTAACTTCAGTTATGTCCTTCCCTTGCCTGGGAGAGGAGGAGTTAAAGAGGGCCCCGCATGGTAGGTTTCCATGGCTTATTAGGTCCCGTCGTGTTCGTTCTTGGTGACATTTGTAGGAGCGGGGTCAAGAAGAGGCGCCGGACCGGACTCTCTACTGACAGGAGGGTCCTTGATCCCACGAGGTAGCTCCAGCTGCAGTCGTACGTTGTGGCCGAGCTCCTCGCCTTCTTCGTAGGCAGAAATGGCTGGCCTCATATGAGTGCATCTTTCTCCGACGATGAAGCATTACAGGCACTTCACCTCGTATGTACCCGCCGAGGTGCGGGTACTGTTGGTGGCCCTTAAACCCCAATATCAGCCACTAACCGATCGGGAAATGCAAGGTAAAGACCAAAGTTTCTTGAATATTTGTTTAAACTAAAAAGTTCTATGAGTTTTGGTGAAATATGTGTTTGCAGGGTCAAAAAGGCTAAAATTATGTAAAAACATGAAGAATTGCCCCGTTGGCCGATTCTACCTTAAATGGTAGGCCGATAGGGTGATATGAGACAGAAATCAGGGCCCGGCAGGGTCGTGATGACTGAAATTAGAACCCAGCCGACAGGGTCATATCAGGCTAAAAACAGTCACCCGGTGGGTCAAAACAAGTCATCATGAGGTTGATCATCCGACCCGGCCAACTTTGCAAAACACTCCACCATGAAGCTATTTTCTCCCCCCCTCCCCTGGACAAAAAGCTATGGAATATGGCTAAGGAAAAAGGGTCTACAAAATGGCCTAACCGGGAGAAGCCATGGGGCAACCCGGAGGGGTTGGCACCCGACCCAGGCTGCCGCTAGGCCTGGGTTGCCGCCCGGCCTAGCCTGCCACCTGGCCTAGGTTGGCCACCCAGGGTTGCTAGCCCATGAGGCTTACCGACCCCAAAACAGAGAATTCGGTGGGAACTGACCAAGGAACCGCCATCCGGACCAAAATCTGAGCCGTCCAAAGCAAGTCGGTTGGAAATAAACCAAATCCAGTGGCCGCCCGGCCTAGCCTGCCGCGCGGCGGTGCATGCCGCCCGGTACACGTGGCCACCCGGCGGGGCAAATTTTGCCCACCGACTCTCCTCCACCTTAAAGTACCCGCCAAGTATCTGCCACCTATAAATCGAAGGAGAATTCGGCAGAAACAAGACATCAAGCAAGTGAAACACATTGGAGTCCATTTTCCACTACTTGTGCTACTTTGGAGAGTAGGTTAGTTAGTCGGGAGTTAGAGTCTAGTCGAGAGCATCGCTCAGGATTTCGGAAGTCATCTCGGAATCTTGGTATGAGCTCTCTTGTATCTTTTCTCTTTTGTAAGACATATCCCTTATCAATATAATTATCTTTTCCTTTATATCTTGTCAAGTATTTATCCTTACTTAGTCAATTTCCTCAAGTTACAATTATCAGGAAAGAACTTTGAAGCATAGTTTACGGGTTCCCCGGCTAGGATTTAATTAAGTTTAGTTCTTGAATAGAACTTAGACTTGGTTATTTCCCAGCTATTCTTCCGCTAGGCCAACGGAAGAATATCTAGTAAAAACGTAGGCGTGGTGCCTAAGTTAACACTGGCTGGTTTTGCATTCGTCCCCACGTGCTGTGTGGTAGGTGGCAGGTGGTGACAGCCCTATCCGTCCATTTAGTATTCCACCACGTTCGGGAAGTCTCAAGCAGGATTGTCTAGCGGTAACATGCCCACTAGTGTAAAAGGTTAGTTACCGACCCTATTAGTGGATCATTGTCGTGCCCTGAAGTAAGATTATTGGTGAAAGACTCGAGGTTGTACCATAAATTTGGTGTAAGCACTCAACCCGAGTAACTAGGATTTTTGACACTTTACTTAGATATAATAAGAAGATATAATCTTAGGAATTCTAGACTTAGACTAGCTGTCCTCCCGGCTAGCTTAACCGATATCTTTATCTATCTTAGTGCGGATTTCTCCTGTAACACTGCTGCCCCAACTATTATTATTGAACATCCTTACCCCCGTCTTTGGTCAATTGGTATAATTCTTATAGTTATTAAATATGGCCCAATCTTCTGAGAGGTAAGGGGATAAACTCGAATTTGGGGAACTTGGCGTCGGCGACCCGGCGTGAATCAGACATGATCCAACCCCGCAACCGTTACACTAAGCACAACTTGATTGTTCCTGCAAGCGAAATCGAGAACACAAGCAAGAGAGGATAAACACGCAATCTGAAATTGCAAATATGGATGAAGTGAATCACAAAAAAAGATTCAAGCTCTGATCACAAAAGGACTAATCGCCACAGTGGTGTAGAACAAGAACAGGGGCCCTGGATTACTGTAAAAGGACTTGTCGCCACAGTTACAATAATTCGATCAAGTTTCTCTCTGGAAAACTGAACTAAATAAAACCCAAAACTAAAAGACGGCGGCTACTGAGTTTATGTAGGAAACAAAGATGTCCTAGGGTTGGCGGCGACCAGGGGGGCGCCCACAACATGGGCTTAAGGCCCGACACGATACATGGCCAAGTTGGCCCAAAATAGGTGGCATAGCACCTTGTCATGGTCACATATTATGACTCACGACCCTTCTGGAGTTAGGACCAGAACCAAAATGACGGCATCGTCATCCTCTTTCCAACGCATCAAAGAACGCCTCGTTTGGACGTCGGATGTGGGAGATATCATCAAAACCGTGAAGGGGTGTCGACTGAATCCGAGACGAACGCGGCGACCGAGTTGGTGACGACCTGTAACTTGGGTAAGGCCATGATATGCGCGTATCCAGCATAGTGATGTCCTCATCATCCTCCCCTTCTTGAATTGGAGTCGCCCTCGACTCCATCTCAGCATCAACCTCCTGCAAAAGGTTAGTACTAGCAGAATACAAAGTACAAGATACATGACCATCAATAGAAGATATATCATGACAAAGCATAGTATAGCAAGGTGCATCATGATTATCACAGAGATCAGTAACAGTAGATGTCGTAGCAAGAAAAGCACCTCCCTTTAATTGAATAGCCTTATGTTTAACATCAGAAAGTTGTTTGTTATCATGTTTATTCTCAGTATTTTCAGCAAGCAGTTTAAAATGATTTCTAATATCAGCGGGCAATAACGGACGCAAAGTAATATTCCTGTCCTTATGCACGAATGTATATGTATTTGTTCTACCATGATGGGCAGCATCCGTATCATATTCCCATGGATGGCCTAATAAAAGCGAACATGCTTGCATAGGTACAACATGAAAATCAGCAAAGTCTTGATAAGAACCTACTGAAAAGTGTATGCGTGCTGATCGAGTTACCTGTGCCGTACCACTATTGTTGAACCATTTGATGTGGTAGGGCTGATGTAGTGCATGCGTGGTCAAGCCAAGTTTGCTTACCAAATTAGAACTTACCAAGTTGTTACAACGCCCAGTATCAATGATGGTGAGAACACGGCGGTCCGCAACAATGAGGTACATGTAGAATAAATTGTTGCGTTGTTGTTCTTCCTCTTGTCCCACCCGAGTGGTCAACACACGCTGTACAATGAGGCTAGGAAAGCCCGCGGTGGCAGCAATAGAATCAATAGCGGTAGTCTCCTGCTCCTCCGTCGAATCTGCAACAAGGTTAGGCATACGAGCAAATTCATCTTCAACATCACTAGAACTTTCATACCCATCAGCAGTAGCGATGAAAGCACGACGACTAGGGCAATCCTTCATGACATGTCCCATGCCCTTGCAGCGGTGGCAAATTATGGTGGTGGAGGAGCCACTCCTAGTACTGGAAGTAGTAACCTTCTTCTGGTGTTGGTGCTGCACACTAGACGATTGCGCTGTAGAAGTAGGCGCAAGTGGAAAAGTTGTTGTTGGTGTCTTAGCAACATGACTCTTCAAGTTCTCTACTCTAGTGCGTTGCTGGAGATATTGCTCAGTGTTGGACCTGCAAGATTGTTGTGGAAGGCGATCCTGTACTTCTCGTTCAGCCTTAAGAGCAATATGATACAATTGGCTGAACCTATTCCACTCTTTATAGTCAACAATATTCTGGATATCACGGTTCAAACCACCAAAAAATCTAGCACTAGTTTCAAGATCATCTTCATGTATATCACAACGTGCTAAACCAATAAGCAATTCCTGATAATATTCCTCTACTATTTTACTACCTTGTGTTAAAGATTGTAATTTCAAACATAAATCACGTTGGTAATAAGGAGGAACAAAACGAGATTTCATGCGTTGTTTCAAAACAGACCAAGTGGCAGGTATAGCAGCATTAGTATTGCAAAGATCATTCCACCAAAACAGAGCAAAACCTGTAAACTCACTAGTAGCAAGTCTAACTCTATGCTCAACAGGAACTAAATGAGAATTAAATTTCTGTTCAACAGCAAGTTCCCAATCTAGGTATGCTTCAGGGTCAGCACTACCGGCAAAAGGTGGTATGTTAAATTTGGGCTTAACAAAAGTATCAGTATTACCACGATTGTTATTACCTCCCATACCGTATCGATTACGGTGAAGACGGTCTGCATCACGGTCAAAATCATCATCAGCAGCAGCTCGTTGAGATGGAGGTCATCGTTCCACATCCTCAATATGGTGGACAACAGTGTTGATGTGACCCATCAACTCGGCGAACTTTGTTTCCATAAATGTACGCTGGTCCGCAAGAAGCTTCGTGAGCTTGGCCTTGGAGACGCAATCATTGAAGTCTGTAGGGGACTCCAACTCTCCAGGTGTCCCTTTCCCTTTCTCTAACATGGTTAAAAACAAAAGGCAACACTAAACAAAAAGATTAGCCCTATCAACTAGCAGGCAGCAGAGGGTGTAGAAAGTGGAAAACAATATCAGAAGCAATGTATCACAATCTTGCAAGTGTTCTTACCAAAGCCAAACAGGCCGATACAATCTGTAGTGGAGCTTGGGTGTAACTGTTGCAAGGAAGAAACCTGTGCTGCAATATGTATAGCTTGGAAGGCTAATATGTATGTCACTGGAACATAATTCAATAACAGATAGTAGCACTGAATAAATGTCCAAAGCAGTGTCCTAATTGCTAGCAAAAGAATCGTATTCAAAAATAGTTGTGACAGCAAGAACAATGGCAAAGAACAATGGAAAAGGCAGCAAGGAACAAAACAGACTTCACAGACTTCGAATTTTCAGGGCGGGGGGGAGGGGGGTGCAAATCAAAATCTTGATTTTTTTGTATGATTTTCCCACTATTTTTTTGTGATAGAGGAACACAAAGGAAGGAACCACAAGAAGTTTCAACTCAAACAGAGGAAAAACAAAGGGTAGGCAAAATCTCAAAGTTTCACCGAAAGCGCTATTTTTGACTTCACAATTTTTTTTCTATTTTTTTCCCAATTTTTTTTGAATTTTTTGACGAGGGCACACAGGGCGGAGCTGAGTGTGGGTCACCTCAACTTTGAGTCAAGAATCTGCTGTAAAAATTTCAGCCCAATTGGAGCAACGAGCGAAAAGTTATGCCTGTTTTATCGAAGGTATGTCAAGATAGGGTTTGAGGGGTGAGGGGGGGGACCGAATCGGGTAGGGTTTTTTTGTTGGCAACAGATTGTGGGTGTGGTGGGTGGGTGACACGATGGTGAATCCAATGGAAAACACGATGGTGATGGTGGTGTGCAGCGGAGATCAAAACACAAACTGAATCGAAACACAAATTCAAACCAGCAACTGAACTCGACTAGGACACAAACTCAACACTACGGACTCTGAAATTAAATTATGCAAAGGCTAAACAGTGTCTGGGATGGTGGGGAAATTTTTTTTTGTAGGCTTTTTCGTGGACAAAAGGTGATGAACACAAACGAATCTAAAGGGAAGAACACGATAATACCTCACGGGGAACCTAGGAATCTGATACCACTTGATGTAAATATGTCCCGATCTTCCGAGAGGTAAGGGGATAAACTCAAATTTGGGGAACTCGGCGTCGACGAGCCGGCGTGAATCAGACACGATCCAACCCCGCAACCGTTACACCAAGCACAACTTGATTGTTCCTGCAAGCGAAATCGAGAACACAAGCAAGAGAGGATAAACACGCAATCTGAAATTGTAAATATGGATAAAGTGAATCACAAGAAAAGGTTCAAGCTCTGATGACAAAAGGACTAATCGCCACAGTGGTGTAGAACAAGAATAGGGGCTCTGGATTACTGTAAAAGGACTTGTCGCCACAGTTACAATAATTCGATCAAGTTTCTCTCTGGAAAACTAAACTAAATAAAACCTGAAACTAAAAGACGGCGGCTACTGAGTTTATGTAGGAAACAAAGACATCCTAGGGTTGGGGGCGACCAGGGGGGGGCGCCCACAACATGGGCTTAAGGCCCGACACGATACATGGCCAAGTTGGCCCAAAATAGGTGGCCCAGCACCTTGTCATGGTCACATATTATGACTCACGACCCTTCTGGAGCTAGGACCAGAACCAAAACGACGGCGTCGTCGTCCTCTTTCCAACGCATCAAAGAACGCCTCGTTTGGACATCGGATATGAGAGATATCATCAAAACCGTGAAGGGGTGTCGACTGAATCTGAGACGAACGCGGCGACCGAGTTGGTGATGACTTGTAACTTGGGGAAGGCCATGATATGCACGTATCCAGCATGGTGATGTCCTCATCATTTTTGTTAAACCAAGATACTCTTACGCCTAGCTTCCCTATGGAAAATAAATACGATACCTTGGAATACTCCCGGGTGAAATGCTACAATAGATGCTCTGTGCGCTTGCGGATTGGTTCACTTTTAAAGCATAACAAACATCAAATCATTTCTAGCGTTGTACCAGGGATAGCGATATTCTTGATACGATGTTAAGAAATGGCAATAGGTACTGCTTTTTCCATTGTACCAGGCGTCTAGGGTCGATGCTTTTTTCTCATTTTCTCTATTTTCGAGCTGTCCAGCTCACCCTTGTAAAGGGAGGAGAGAGGAAGAGAGTTTTGTATGAGTCACCCTATCATGGCCTCGTTTAAGGAATAAAGGATTGTGACCCCGTCGTTGAGTCTTGTTTGGCGATGCCGATCCTCGCGTCCCTGCTCGATGTAAAAGGATCAGTCAAGGGGTCTTTTCGACTTTTTCAGTTTCCCCTTTCACGTCCTGTTCATGGGAAGGAGGGTAGAGTTGGACCGCACTTTTGCCTCGGTGGCTGAAGCATGGTTGCTCGATGAGCTGATATCGGGTTCGTTTGAGTGAGAACCCCGGTTCCCCATCGACGGAGTCCCAGTGGACCAGCTGGTGGTCGATCTAATGAATCCGTCTTTCCGACTCGGCTAGTTGTCACGACCATTCGATAGGTCGCGATGGCTAGCTGCCTCTCTTCGGGGAGATACCAAGGGACGAGTCGGAACGGGACTCAAACACTACTCTGCAATGCCCATGACCCTCGGGGGTCGGGGTACTGGCCGCTAGGTGTGCCCATCGCTCATTCCCCTCGCTTTGTATTGCGTTCTCGGTGGCTGTCGAATCCCTTCGCGGGACCAGCCTTATAACCGTAATACCACCGAGCCATCAGGGTTGTGTGGGATACTTGCTCTATGGGTATCTTTAGATAAGACTAAGTTGGTAGCCGACCGAGTACTTCATCAACAAGGAAGCTGACCGACTCGGCTTGGAGCACAAGGCATTTAGAGATAGACTTTATATGTAAATCCTTATGGATTATGAGTAGGACTCTTCATGTAAACCCCTTGATGTGGAAAAGGGTTCCCGATCTTCCGAAAGGTTCTAGATACGTTGATTTGGTCGGAGACGACACACAAATCGATCCGGCTTCAGAACAGCACGTTCTAAACCCCGCAATCGCAGCACGACGTCTCCTCTGGTTATCAACCCTCCTAAAATGATTGACCTCGCTGAGAAGCCTAACCCCTGCCTACGAATCAAAAACACAAGCAAGAACAAAGAAGAAGGCAACACAATTGCAGATGTATTATGAATCTCACGAAGTTGGGGTCTCACAAACCGTGATGACGGCAAAACTGTTATGAACAGAATAATCTAAGCAAAACCCAAACCCTAATGGTGCGGCGGTGGCTGTATATGAAGACCCTAGGGTCGTGCAAGACCCTCTGGACGCACCCCTAATTGGGATCAACTAGACACAAAGCCCAAAGACCAAAAATAGGCGACGCAGCACCGAAACAGATTCTGGACCCTCTCTTGTTTCGATGATTCCCGATGACTCCGGATGAATTTTGATATGAGACCGGCGGCATTGGAAAGGTCTTCTTCTTATCTTTCTGTGCATATGTATAACGTCCAAATCCGAGTCTGTATGCGTCCTGAGCATCCATTTTAGTGCAGACTGGTCCTGGGCCCCGAAGCAGACTCGAAGTTGGTTTTGGTTGGGCCTCCACCTTGGCTTCCACGTCCTTGCTGATCCTCTACGTCTCCAAGTCCTTCTCCCATCATCTCCTGGTCCTCTCCATGGTTCCTAATTACAATATAATCATTAGGTAGCAAACCATTCTCAAAAGTGACATATAATGAAGAACGTTGGAACGAGCTCACCTCTAAATTTAGTTGTCGTGCGCGAGCTCTAGTCATTGGACCTTGCAAGACCAGAATTGGAGGAGTGTTGCACGTATCCTTAGGAGTGATGTCCTCATCATCTGCCAACCTGAGAAACCATGATGATATGTGCCATGGTTTGCAATATATGTGTGATGAGTAATTGACTTGAGCGGATTTGGTGTTTGAGTTGAAATGCGGGAATCCGGGGATTGCATGGGTTTGCATATCATGATTTTGACTAACCAGAGTTGGTGGAGGTATTGGTGATATTGCAGAAGATGGGAAATGTGTTTGCTTGTCTCATGATGTATAGGTCACTGGAATCGACTTGGTAGTCAACGGCGAGAGGATCGGGCACAAGTAGGGGACTTGGGGCCAGACGATCGGGATGCCGGGTGAAGTCAAGGGTGATCCACACCGTACACGTGGAGAGGCAAGAAGCACAGATGGTTTCGTGGTTGGGCCTCAAAACCGTGGTGGTGATGAAGATGACGTGTTAACCAAGTCAAGGCAAACGGGATGCCGGAGCAAGTGACAAGGGGGCTCGATGGATAGGGACTGGGAGAGACTTACCGGTGATCAGGATCACGGGACAAGGTGACACACGTCAACATCGAGAAGTCACGCTTTGAGAAGCATGCAAGGCGGTTTCCTGGTTTGGGCCTCAAAACCGGTGGCGGCGATTGGAGGTGCACGTGGCACCATCGCAGAGCTTGCGTCGAGGGCAAGCAAAGTCATGAAGCGTCCGATGGCATTCGGGCGATGAGGAAAAAGATGGACAGTTATGCCCCTGGTGGTAGGTGGGTGTGTTATGTAGGTCAAGGGTAGAGTGGTCATGTGGACAATAGACCCTAGGCCTATATAAGGAGAGGTGTGGCTAGTGGGAGAGGTGCCTCTCTTTCCATTAGCCTTGTGTTAGGACTCCATTCAAAGTGCTAGGAGAGGACTTCATGTTTGAGAGGAGAGTAGTGGATGTGTGACAGACATCTCTTGCTCTTCCAAATAGTGGGAGGAAGAGGGTGGCTTCCTAGCCTTGTATCCATGGATCTTGTAAGCACCTTTCTTTGATATGAGAAGTATTTTCATGCTCAAGATTTCCCTCTTCACCTGAATCCCGAAAATCCCTTTTTCCTATTTTTGGAGCTATTTTCATGGTGATTTTTTATCTTATTTTTAGACGAGTTTTTGGCCCGGATTTTTTGAGAAACTTGTTGCTAGGATGAGCTAGAACAATCCTCTATGGACGCTTGACTGAATCAATAGCTCTAGCACCTTTCATTTAAAGGATTTCTCAAGTTTCCCCTTTTTGGTGTTCTTGGCACAAGATCTAAAATTCATGATGATTTCTTGAGCCACTTGAGTTGATCTTCTAGGATTAGAGTCGCGATGTGCTGAGGATTCACTGGTCCAAGAATCGCATCATTTGGAGTTCGTTTGAATAAGTTTTGGAGAAGATTTGACAAAATCCCGAAAGTTTTCCTATTCTGTTGGGGGTCGACCGGCACTACCGATGTGGTTCGACTGGTTATTTTTGAATTCTAACAAACCCGCACTAGCACTGCCGATGGTCAATACCGGCATTGCCGATGCGCTCTGAATCATTTTTCTTTAAGTCCGAGATTTCCGCACCGGCACTATAGATGGAGGTGACCATGTATAGTGCCAACCGGCACTGCCGATGGCTGTGGTCAGCACTGTTGATGAGAGTCCAGAATTCATCTGTTTTGAGTGCTTCTTATTCCTTTTTGTTTCCGCTGTGTTTCTTTGCTGTGGTTGATCACTCCTAGGGCTAGTACACCACTAGTTGGTGTGTGTAGTCCTAGTGATCGGTTCAGAGGTTGGCTTGGGTTGTTTTTGGGATATAGGCCAAGTTCTCTTAGAGAATTTTGATTGGCTCCCATTGACCCCCCCCCCCCCCCCCCCTCTAGTCACCTTCTCGGTCCTTCACGACCGGATATATAAGGCGGCAAGGTACCCCCCATCAAGGGACACGACTATGGCGCCCCTTCTCGAAGGATCGAGGTCCCGATGGTGCTGATTACACAGACACTTGATAATACAACATCGGTTCGAATTTAAGTTGAATATTACATCATTAAAGTCATCAGAGTGCATCGGAATATTACAAGTTCATAATGTTTTGAAAACAATGGAAGCAAATCATGATAAGAAGCTACGAACTCGACGATACAACATAGTAAAGGTTCTTGCCCAAAGAACCTTCACTCTAGCAACACACATCAATACTGCGGAGGTGAGTCGGACTCCCAGTGGGCGGTCCAACCCTCAGGGACTTGCATGTCCCAGGGCAGCACATCTACAGGTAGTTCTAGATCTTCATTACCTGAAAAACAATGGTGGCACAAAGCCTGAGTACTAATTACTCAACAAGTCTTACCCGTCGGACACCTAGACATGCAATGGCTCTAATAGGTAGCTTGTTTAAAAGGACTCTCACTAAGCAACCTATTAGTTCTATTAAGTTTTAGTTCTCAACTTAATTGGGTAGAGCAGAAATGTAACTTTAGTTGCAACAATAAGATAACAAAGAAATACATAAAGTAAAGGCAACATAAGAGCAAAAATAGTAACACCAACAAGAAGCATCATAATCAATTTCCAAGTACCATGTGCAACTATGTGATGACTCAGTGACCAAGTGGTACTCATTACTGTGAGGGACAACAATTGCAATTGATTTACACCAGCTGGGAAACCCGAAAACACGACACATACACACCAATTAAGGTCGTAGATGGCAACCTTTTGCAAGGACGAAAAACAACTTGGTCCGGGTCCAGTCTCAGTGACTGGGCATGCCGTTCTGCCAACAGTACTTCGCGGTATGAACCGTCCACTCTAGCAGCAGAAGGGTCAATGACCACTATACTATGTACCGTCCTCATTGCCGCGCCAATGCTACATCAGCTTACAAGTGCCCATAGACTAGCATGCATTCGGTATTGTTCAATACTTGACCAAGGGGCCGACCACGGATGGGTCCTAGGTTTGACAAGGCAGGGCTACCGAAGTCAACACCAATGTGTTGCTGCAAATCTACACATGCATCATCTCTGCCCGGTCATAACATCAAAATAAACTTCTTTTATTAATTCCTGTTCCAGTGGTCAAGTTCACTTCTTAGTAATGATATCTATCGAGTCTAGCAATTACTAAGCATAGCGGTACAGTACCGATACTACCAAAAAGTTCTAATGACAGTGGCGTAGGTCATTTGGGTATCATGCAAAGTGGGTTCCAATCAACTCCTATGACCTAATGCAACAATAATCACAGACACTAGTAATATTGAAAACTAGCAAACTTTATGAAAAAGGTGGATGTAAACCGGGGCTTGCCTGGATCAATGTTAGTGCTAGCAACTACAATTTCTTGTTCCTGAGGATCAAGGTCCTTTTGAATATCCTCCTCTTGCTCCTGGTCATCATTGCCTATATGATCGAATTGTATTAACGACATTATCGATATGCCGTTGATTGAAATGATATGATGCATGCAAGCACCTTGTGTTTTAATGTCAATAAAAATTATTATTATGTTCTCGAAGCCATATGCTTAAGAGAAGTTGGTTTGTTAATTAAGAATTTAGGTACATACATTCTTTTATGCATTTAAACAAAGTAAAAGAGTGATATGAGCAATTAAATTAATTACTTAAGTAAATTTATGTTCCTGGACATATGTGATTTACTGTGTACAGAGACTTTATATGAGTGAATTTTAGGCTAAGTGGCATCGGCAAATTATTTACAGAATAATTACTAGAATTAATTTAAGCAAACACACTAATTAAATTCTAGAGCCTAAAACAATTCATATTTTGCTAAACCAAAAATTGTGGTGGTAGATAATTATGTATTTACTAAGCATGACAAAAATCAGGATTTAATTTTACTCCTATAATTTCTGGTGAATTATTTATTATTTGGACAGTTTAATATTTGGATAAAAATATATGTACAGAGGCAGTGGTTTTTCATTTTACTAAAATAGAGCTCTTCAAGATGAGTCTAACAAAATTTATTTGGGCTCCATTGGATTTATATTCGATTTACTATGGTTTTTGAAAGTTTTAGCACTTTTCTGGCATTTCCTGGGTATTTCTGGTTTTATCTAATGACACGTCAATGACAGCTCAGCGCCATGTCAGAGCCACATCGGTGACACGCAGGCGGCCAGTCGGATGCCAGTCGACGCGCCGGAATAGAGGCTGGCCTCGCCGGAGGGCTCGCCGGTGGGCGCTACGCGGGGGAAAAGCTCATCGCGGGAGCAAATAAACGATGTGCGCACCGAGGCGGAGGGGGTGGAGGGGTTCGCGAGGTGGGGTTCTCACCGGAAGATGGTCGGCGATGAGAGGCGGCGGGGCGGTGGTCTTCGGCTGGGTCACGGAATCGGCAGGGAGCACCAAACTTGACTCCGACTTCTCCTACAGCTTCACGGGGGCACCATGAAGAGCGGCATCAAGTCGACGTGCGTCGGGGATGGTCGGAAGTAGGGGCTCATCGTGGCGGCGGCGACGGGATGGGACCGGGGGAAAGTAGAATGCTGGCGACTTTGGGTGGAGAAACAGAGGAAGAAAAGGTCAGAGAGATGCGCTAAGTGTTTGCGCTGGTGAGCAAATAAGAGTGAGAAGACGAGGCTCACCGAGAATGGTCAATTTGGCCAGCAGCGGAGGAGCTCACCGGAGTTGCTTGCTTTGGTTTTTCTTCAAATTGATTGAGCTCACACAGGGAGTTGCCGAGGAAGTGACCTGGGGAGCTAAGGGGAAGTGGACGATTGCGTGAGTGCTCTTGGCTGGGCTCAGAAAGCAGTGGACCGACGGCGATGCGAGCTCGAGTTCAGCTTGCTCTGCAATGGCAGAATGGGGGAGGGGAAGAGAAGAAATGGGAGAGAGAGCAGGGTGAGCGAGAGAATAAGTGAGCTTGGGGGTTCGTGAGTGGGCCTACAAGTTGCGCAGAGGGGGAAATAGTGAGTAGGGGACGAGAGCGGGAGACACGGCGGGAATTAGAGGTTTGCCAGTCATGGCGATGGCGTGCAGAGAGGGAGAAAGGCGACCATTGGGCGAGCTCACTACGGAGAGCAGAGGGGCAGAGGGGCTGTAGCGCGCATGGTCCCGAGGCTAGGAGTGAAGGAGGTCCGAGCGGTGCGCCGGCGTTGCCGTGCGGCAGAGCGAAGCCGGCAGGGCTCTGCGCCAGTGAGGAGGAAGGAGAGGGGGTTTTTGCGCTGCACCCCCTGGGGTTCACTTGGGCACCACGAGACAGTGCATTCACAGTCTAGTTCTGGTTCCAGTGTTGTTATTGTAGCGCCTTGGTGCAGTGCAGTTCTTAGCAAAATGGCCGGTACGACCACAATTATAGCATGGGTAGTTGCTTCCTCGATTAGCAGGTGGTGGGGCACAAGCATTTTGGTTCCCTTGCTACTGATATGATGCACGGTACTGATTGTTCTGCTGCTTGTACGGTGCATGAGGTAGGAAGTTCTGTTGTTGTGGGGGCCTCGAGTAGTTCTGACCGAACTGTCGCTAAAACTGTTGCTGCGGTGATGCCTGGAAATGCTGTCCGGTGGGGGAAGTATAAATCAGGCGATGCTTCGCCTGCGGGGCAGCAGTGGCACTAGCAGGGGCCTTCCTCTTGTGATCTTCTTCTTCAACTTGGCGCATGGCGCCTTCCTGGACAATAGCAGCATTGACCAAGTCGTTGTATGTACCGGTTGTCTGCCAAGTCAGACGTTCCTTGAGTGTGGCATTCATCCCACGCAGGAATGAGTATCTTTTCTTCTCCTCGGTATTAACATACTCAGTGGCATACTGAGCAAGATGATTGAAAGCTTCAGAATATCTGAGGACATTCCTCCCTCCTTGTTTTAGATCCATGAATTCCTGGAACTTCCTCTGCATGAGTCCAGCGGGGATGAAATGAGCACGGAAAGCAGCTTTGAAATCATTCCATTCGGGGCGGCGACCTGTGGGCAAAGAAGATTCATAGTTGGCCCACCAGGCACTAGCAGATCCCTGGAGTTGTTGGGCAGCGAATAGCACCTTCTGGTGCTCAGTGCAGCCCAGCAGACTGAATTTAGACTCGGTCTGGCGTAGCCAGTGGTCGGCGTCCAGCAGCTCTCTGGCACGCTCGAAGGTTGGTGGATGGGTACCCAGAAAATCTGAGTAGGTGCTCTGTTGGGGCTGGTTATTGTTGTGGCAGTTGCCTCCTTGTCCAGCCAGATGGGTCGATGTCGACCAGTTGACGAAGTAGCTCAGAGTCATTTTGCTGCCGGTTGAGCGCAGCAGCTAAGACCTCAGCTAGTGAGGGCTCAGCATTAGCTCCTTGTTGAGAGCTCTCAGGATCTTCCTGATTCTGAGTACGCACCATGCTGCAATTTATACGGTTCCACATTAGTTATTTCTCAAAATAATCCTTAAAGCACATGTGCAAGAATACAAATCCGCAGAAGCATGAATAAAAATTCGCAATGACAACCATCTCCATTAATTCAATGCAGTCTACATGGTTGTTAAAGGACATCATCACGTGATTCCTTACATATATGTGCCAACGCCTAACTACGGTATTGCGGGCACATTATGCAAGATTCACACTCCTACATCGAACTAGGGATACATACACTACACGACCGCACACAGGGGTGTAGCGATTTATCTACTCCTAGACTAAGTCTTCCGGCTCTTCTGGTCCTTCTGGTTCCATAGGTTCTTCTGGTTCCTCCAAATCCATCATTTCCACGTCATCAATACCAGCAGGTGCCATCTCCACATCGTCTTGTCCTCCATACTCTATGAAGATCTCATCCCAATTCCCTTCAATAGAAAGATGGGCAACCTTGAATGCGTTTAAGTCATCTTGAGCCTCAATCATGTCATGCTCAAAATCTGCTGCATCCTGTAAGGATGGTCATGTTCTTCTATAATCGCATCCATCTCTTCATTCTTGGCTTAGATTTGCTGATTCAGTTCTACAATATCTTCATCCTTAGCTTGTTTTTCAACTTCAGAAAGTCGAAGTGCAGCATGGAATACATCCAGACGCCGGCACAAGTTTGTGCACAAGGCAAAAGTGGATAAGCCATTATACTCTATTATGGGCAGCATAGGATCATGGTGGCGATGGTTTGGATCAAAGATGAAATCCACACGCCTAATCCGCTCGAAGTTCGTCACATCATTAATGGGTAGCAAGGCGACGGGTGTTCCAGCAACATCATGCTTGTGGTCTTCATAGAACCGAGTAAGTGCCTTGAATGCAGCTACATTCTAGGTGGAAGGCAGGTCTGTCCCGATGACGCTAATGGTCCAAGATTCCCATGTGGGAATGACCGAGTAATTGGCGGGAACCGCCACATGGATGACACATGAGGAAACTCCATGCTCCTGAAATTCCTTGCCAACATAGGTGGGAGGAATGGAATATCCGAATCTCTGGAGAACTCTCCAAAACAGGTGAACCATCCCTGTGAACTCCAAGCTGTCGGTGATCTCCCAACCTGGTGGTGGTTGATTGGTGTTTTCAGCCATCTACAAGGAAAGTACTTCGATTGAGTCAAAGAGTACTATCAAGCTAGAATTCTTTATGAAACTCTGGTGCAACAACAATAGCGGAAAGAATACAACCAATACATATCATGAGTCATCATAGCCTTAAGTACATAAACTCAGAACTTGTGACCATCGAGTTACAAAAGCATCTCACACAGTGATCCCCCCAAAACACCACATCCTCGCGTGGTCGACAAAAGCTACCTACCCAACCAGTCCTGACTACAAGGACTAATCTAGTATACCACGATCCTCCTAAGTCCTGCCTCCGGTTGGCGCCTCGTAGTCAACGTCAGACTCCTCGTCCATATCCTCCTGCGGCTCCTCCTCCTCCGGTGCTACCGGTGGTGCAAGGGCCGCCTCTAGCTGCTACTGCAGGCCCTGGTTCTCCTGAGCCATGGTCTCTAAATCCTCTCCCATAAGCTCCAGCTCGTGCTGCGCAGCCGTCAATTGATGCTGCAGGTGCTCATTGTAGTTGGCGTGCTGCTGCATAATCACACCACGTCTATCAACCTCCTGTGCGAGGGTGTCACGCTGTCCAGTCACCTCAGTAACGCAAGTCTCACTTGCCTCAAGAGCAGTGGTCAGCTGCTGAATCTCTCTCTGGTGTGCATCGGCCTGTGCCTGCAGTTCATTCCTCTGTAACTAGACCTGCTCAGCCTCAGCCAGTAGGATCCTGCTATGGCTGCTAGCCTCCTCATCCAAGTTGAGGAGGTACTCGGAGTAGTAGGACACACTGTGGTACCCTGCGTGGTACGTCGAGTAGTCGTCGCGGTCGATGCGCCTCACGCGCCTCTGCCAGACCGGGTTGGCCTGGTGCCAGATGGGGATCATCTCAAATGGAGTCCCAGAGAGCGCTACTGTGTGGCGCCCGCAGAAGTGGGTGAGAGCCCTGTGGGCGACTCTCTCCAAGCCCTCATGAAGGCTCCCACTAGTCGCCGTGCTCTCCATACCTGCCATGTCGAGGTTGTGCGGGTGGGTGGGCACGCTGATGTGCACCTCTGCAAGAGTCACGCCGTGGCGGCGGATCTCGCGGCCCTTGTAGGAGGGCGGCTCGTCGTAGCCCAGCAAGCGTAGAAGATCCCATAAAAGTGTAGGAAAGCCACGGTGGTGGAGACCGTTGGTGTAGCGCCACCCGTCGTGCGAAAGCTCCTCAAAACTAGGGTCACCCATCTGGAACATAAACCCAATAGTGTTCCATAAGTAACAATGAATTTCATATAAAGTGCTATGAAATACAGAAACAAGGTTTTAGTTCACATTTTCCAGCCTCAAGGGTCAATAATACGGTAATGGGTTTTAAAACAAATTCTGTCTTGACTGTACAACAGTCAGAAAAGTGGGTATTTCGAACAGAAAACAAGGTCCTAAAAGTTGGGGTCTAGAACCAAGTTATACTACACTTTCGCAGCTTTCTAGATTGTATTTATACTCTCAAAAATCCCAAGTAAATCTGGACTTATGAATTTTGCGAGTTCAGGTTGGCAGATTCTGGTTCAGGATGACAGAGGCTGAGTGTTTTGGATCTACTGGACAGAGGGAACAAAACAAAATTATGAAACCTAATGGAGATGAAAATAGACTTTAAGGTCTTTCCAGATTGGGTTCAAACTCTTGCAAATTTGAAGGTCAATTTGGCCAGCGGCGGAGGAGCTCACCGGAGTTGCTTGCTTTGGTTTTTCTTCAAATTGATTGAGCTCACGTAGGGAGTTGCCGAGTAAGTGGCCTGGGGAGCTAGAGGGGAAGTGGACGGTTGCGTGAGTGCTCTCGGCTAGGCTCGGGAAGCAGTGGAGCGACGGCGATGCAAGCTCGAGTTCGGCTTGCTCTGCAATGGCAGAATGGGGGAGGGGAAGAGAAGAAATGGAGAGAGAGCAGGATGAGCGAGAGAATGAGTGATCTTGGGGGTTCACGAGTGGGCCTACAAGTTGCACAGAGGGGGAAATAGTGAGTGGGGGACGAGAGCGGGAGACGTGGTGGGAATTAGAGGTTTGCCGGTCATGGCGATGGCATGCAGAGAGGGAGAAAGGCGACTGTTGGGCGTGCTCGCGACAGAGAGCAGAGGGGGCAGAGGGGCTGTAGCGCGCACGGTCCCGAGGCTGGGAGTGAAGGAGGCCCGAGCGATGCGCCGGCGTTGCCGTGTGGCAGAGCAAAGCCGGCAGGGCTCTACGCCAGTGAGGAGGAAGGAGAGGGGGGTTTTGCGCTGCACCCCCTGGAAGAAAAGATTTAGTGCAAACAAGTCCCTAGTCAAAGCTGGTTTTTAATAAATCAAAATAAAATAGCTAGGAATTTCCTAAAATGGTGAAATTTGGTGGGCTGACTATTTAAATGGTGGAGAACACTCTGGTGAAGTTTATTTGTAATTTTTATAAAAATGTTTTCAGAATTTAATAAATGCATTAATTAGTTACTTAAGAATTAGGTAATTAATTATGGGTCTAGCTAATCAGATAATATGCCCAATAAATTCATAATATTCTATTTTTATTATTACCATACTGTTGAGGAGTTTATTTGGCATGAGTTGTATTAAAATTTTAAATTGCTTCAATAACCTTGGTTGCAGGGTTTTTATTTGCCTAGAATTAAATCAATAATTAGGCTCTTATCATTTCATGCTAGGTAATTCATGATTTGTGCTTATCATGTTTGTTAAACAGAAGTGAGACACCTGGGGTATCACAGTGACACATTACCCCATCAATACAATCCATAGAACACTCGACGTAGGGTTTTTACTCTCATCAAGAGGGCCCGAACCTGTATAACTCGACGTTTTATGTAACCATCATAGTTCTTAGTCTGGATGTAGCCCTATATATTTACTGTCGATCTCAAGCTTTGATAGTTGGCGTGCCACAAAGGGGACAAGGCTCACCGGGATTCTTCATTGACTACGATGGCCGAAATTCCCATCATCCAATACTCGCTGGACTTCAAGATCTCCTTTGGGTCGCTCGACTTCACAGTCGGTGACAACGGAGCCCTAGGTCTGGAGAAACATAGATCTAGCTCGACCGCAGCCGCCTCCACGGCGTGATCACCGAGTTCGTCTGACATGATCCCCACATTGGTCCCACTTGGATTCGAGGAAGTAGATCCTTCCTTCGAGAATGACTCCGACCGGTTCTTTGATGAGGACTCGGTCGGATTGGCTTACCCATACCCCCATACTGTCAACATGGTTGATATAGTAGATCCGGTGAGTGGAGACGAAGATGGTGACCAAGATGGTAACCAAGATGGTAACCCCAAAGTAGATGGCCACCCAAACGAACCAGCCGAAGGAGATCAATAGGATGAAAACCCTCCAACCAATGACCTATCGGTCGGTCACCACCGACGACCAAGAGGGTCATGTGGATCACGCAATGCACGCCGATTGGATCTGGGGCCAGACATTGAAGTGGATGGCGTCAAGGTCTATGACACCCCTCAGAACAACATCACCGGGACTAAAACTTTTCTTGACACCTTAATAGTCGATGCAAATTATCAGACCCCTACGATGCAGAAGGCGGTGGCTATGCTTAAGGCTGCTGCAGCTCAAGATGCTACAAAATCATAGTCTGTAACAAGTTGTAGCCACACATCTTCATGAGGTTGGCATAGGCGTGAAGATTTGAGAAACTCTCTCAGTGTCCATGATGGACGAGATACCATCAACTCTCACTATGAAGAACGCGCTCGGGACAACCGACACCATGAGGAAGAACGCCGTGATCGGAGGGCTGATGACTGACGGGGTGACCAACAGGATGACCGGAGGGATGACCGACAGGAAGACCGACGGGACAACCGACGAGAAGACCGGCAAGATCCTCCTCCAAGAGACAACCGCAATGACCATCATCGACGAGACAATCGGGATCGGCGCAATAACAATAGTGATGATAATCGATGATATCGTCATGATGATGATGTTGGTCCGCGACACAACCATTGCCCAACTCTGTCTCTCGACAGGCATAGACGGTCGCCGACACCTACCGACGATGAAATCGATGGCGTCAAAGCTTACATCCCTAGGCTTCGCATAACTCGATGGCCAAAAGGATTCAAGCCGGTCCCCATCAAAAAATACGATGGACAGACAAATCCCTGAGAATGGCTGCAACTCTATAGCACAGCGATTCGGTCAGCTAGAGGTGATTCCTATGTAATGGCTAATTACCTTTCGGTCTGCCTTGATCCAGTCGTTCGGATATGGCTCACATCTCTTCCAGAGGAGTCAATCACATCTTAGGGACACCTCATCAAGAAGCTCATTGAGAGCTTCCAAGCTACCTGCAACCGACCGGGCAACCACTTCGACCTCACTTGGATCAAGCAGAAGACCGATGAACCCCTTCATGACTACATCAAGCGATTCTACGCTAAGAAGACTGAGATCCCCAACATTCCGGATCAACAAATTATTGCTGCCTTCCAAGGAGGTATCCACAGTGATGATTTGGTCCGGGAGATCGGTCGGAGGAATCATGACCTCAAGCTGACGGCTCAGGAGTGCTTCGAGATCGCCGACAAGTTAGCATTGGGTGAATCGGCATTAGACGACATCCGGGAAAAGGCAAGGAGAAGCGGTCGGACAAGCCCGAGTCCTCCAAGAAGGACAAGAAGAGGAAGTCTGACAACGTGGTTCACACGGTGGACCGATTTTAGAAGAATCCTTGGACAAACCAGCCGTCCACAGATGAGCTACTGAGTGGCCCGTGCCTTTGGCACCCAAATAGGAAACCACAAAGCAAAGTACTGCTATCAACTGAAGGGTTTTGTGACAACTGCGCTCAAGGTGGCCAAAGATCCCCTGAGGCGCAATAGCAAAGACAAGGCCAAGGACGATGGCAACAAGGACGACTCTGAAGAGTTCCAGGAGCCCCGCAAAGAAGTCAACTTCATCTTTGGAGGCCCGGATGCCTATGTATCCAAGCGCAAGCATAAGCTAGAACTTCGGGAGATTAACTCGATGGAACCAGCTGCGCCTCAATTCATGAGGTGGTCTGAGATACCAATCACTTTTGATCGGTTGGATCACCCCAAACATCTACCAAAACCGGGTCGATACCCACTAGTGCTTGCTGCCACGATGAAGGAGGTGAAGTTCAACAAAGTACTCATTGATGAAGGAAGCAGCTTCGACTTGATCTTCACTAAGACTCTTAAAGAGCTCGGTCTGTCAGTCAACTACCTTCAGTCAAGTTCTTCACCTTTTCATGGGATTGTGCCAGGCAATACTTCAGTTCCTTTTTGACAGATCAGCCTGCTAGTCACCTTTGGTACCCATGAGAACTTCAGGACCGAGCGCATTCTCTTCCAGGTGGCCGATTTTGACTCAGCATATCATGCTATCATCGGTCGACAAGCAATGGCTAAATTTATGGTGGTCCCACATTATCCATATCTCACCCTCAAGATGCCAGGCCTGAATGGAATAATCTCCCTCCACTCTGATCTTTGGAACTCTTTCGATTGCAATGTATAGAGTTGTGAGATGGCCAATAAGCAGTTGATGCTATCTGACCAGAAGGAGATCCAGAAGGCAGTCGGCATGGAGGAGTAGACTGATGCAACGGTTCCGGTGAAGAAGCCTACCAAAGACAAGATCCAGACTGATGACATCCAGACTAAGTGTAAGGTTCATGACCATTGAGGTCACCCCAAGGTATGATTGTTTTGGTGATGAATAACAAATATGAAATGTGACTAATTCCTACACGAGTGTTGTGCGTGTAGGAAACCTTATCTATCTTATGATGATCATTGATGGTTGCCTTGGTGATTGATGACAATGACCACAAGCATTAAGGCTTGTGAACTTGATGGAGTCCAAGGGTTGATGGAGATGGATCAAAGCGGAGAACAAGCTATGGTGCAAGTGTTTGGAACACTTGACTAGTTGTTAAGGCTTTGAGTCCATAGGAAAAATCGGACTATCAAGGGGGTCTAGGTCATGTCTCTTAGGTCACACTAGTTGGTGATGTGAATGGAAGCTCAGTGAAATCACAGGCACTAGGTGACGGTGGAGAAGCCAAGTAGCTGTTGGAAGAAGCCGGGAAACAAAGTCAAGAGGAGACGAGGAGTTTCAGCTTATGCAGGTAAAGACCGGACAGAGAGGTCTTGGAGACCGGACGGTCCGGTGATCAGAGGGAAATTATCTATAGAGAACATGTTGGACACGAGGAATTCTATTGGTGGAAAAACCATAGAGACCGGACAGTCTCGTGTGCAGATCGGACGGTCCAGTCTATATGGAGATGGTCTAGATAGAAGAGGAAGCATCGACAACATCTCTGTTTGGAGAAAGAAGAGAAGAGACCGGACAGTCCTGTGTGAAGACCGGACTGTACGGTCATTAGGGGAGGCGACATAACACAGAGAAGAAGTTTCTGTTGGGACCCAGATTTATGAAGACAGGACTGTCCGGTCTATAGACCGGACTATCCGGTCTGTATGGAGGAAACAAAGGACAGAGAGCAACGGCTTTGGAGGAGCCGTCCGGTGGAGACCGGACTGTCCGGTCCGGACAATGACCGAACTATCTGGTCAGTACATCCAGAAGGTTGTTTCATTGAGCAACGGCTAGTTTGAGGTAGGAAGCCTATATAAACTTGTTTCTGGGGTCTTGGAGATGGCCTTTGGCTATTGGGATTGCTGGGAGCATCTATTGGAAGCCAAAGGGCCAAGAGAGGAGCACTAGGAGAGGATATTGGATATCTTGAGAGTGCTCGTGAGAGTAACTTGAGCATCTTGCACATCTAAGGCTAGGGTGTCCTTGAGGGTCTGATCTAGATTCTTACTCTTGGTCTATGGTGAGACCTAGACCGGTTAGGTGTCGGTGATTGAGCCTATCATGATCGATTGTGAAGGCCGTCACACGTTTGTACATAGTTTGAGTCGGCCGTTGAAAGGGGCATCGCTAGTGAGCGCCCGTGTCGGCTCGGGGAGGCCGGCAAGTTTTCGAGGGAGGCGAGATTGTGCTTTGTGCAGCGGTGACGCACACCGTGTCTTCACTCTAGGAGTTATTGCGGGCTCGTGGGCAAGAACTCCACATGGTGGCAGGAGGGACCGGAACTCCGACGGGAGTGGTCCAACGAGGAGTAGGGGAAGGCACCATCCTTCCGAGACCTCGGGAAAAAATCATGAGCCATCTCTTACTCTACTCCTTACTATGATGCTTTACTTTCCACATTTACATACCGTGCTATTCATGCTTGTGTGCTTACCTTGCTCTAGTTGACTACCTTGTAGACTTGCATGAATAGGCTTCTTTACTTGCTAGTAGTGCTTAGCCTTCATACTTGATCACTAACAAGTATAGGAGTTGCTTTGGATTGATTGATCACCCTAGTATGTATTGTGCTACTCATGCTTGTATGCTTTCTGTATGCTTGTTGATCTAGCTTTGCTTGAGTAGAACTCCTCGCTAGCTACTTGTTTGCTTCCGTGTATCTTTGGTAACTAGCTTGCATAGGAGTTGTATTGCCTTTGTGTGGTCCATTAGTATGCTTAGCTTGTTGTTCCTTCCATAGGACTATTATCTTGCTAGTGTGATCACCACTAGGATTGCATAGGAGTTGTATTGACTTTGTGTGATCCACTAGTATGCTTAGGTTGTTGTTCCTTTCATAGGTTCATTATCTTGCTAGTGTGATCACCACTAAGATTGTGTAGGAGTTGTTTTGAGTGGTCGGTTTTAGGAATTGGCGAATTTGGTAGATAGTGCGAGTTCCCGATTCACCCCCCCCCCCCCCCCCCCCCCCCCCCGTGCTCTCGATCACTTGGTCCTTTCACTAAGGAGATCCTGCTTGAACCTGAAGACCCTAATAAGGTCACTTATGCAGGGGCTAACCTTGACGAGAAATAGGAACTCGTGCTCACTCTTTTCCTCTAGGAAAATTGGGACATCTTTGCTTGAAAGCCATCTGATATGCCGGGATTCCCTAGGGAAAAGATTGAGCATGAGTTAAGGGTGCCTCCTGGGGCTACCCCCATTCGACAGAGGCTTAGAAGGTTCACACAAGGCTGCAAGGACGCCATGAAGAAGGAGATAGTTAGATTATTAGATGCTAAGTTTATAAAGGAAGTGTATCATCCCGACTGGTTAGCAAATCCAGTCCTTGTACCCAAGAAGAATAAAGAGAAGACCCCTTCGCTCTTCTCTTCCTCGTATTAATCAGATCGTAGACTCAACAACTAGTTGTGAGCTTTTAAGCTTTCTGGATGCCTATTCAGGCTATCACCAGATCCCACTGAAAGTTGAAGATCAGATTAAAACTTCCTTTATAACACCCTTCGGCGCCTATTGCTATATCACAATGCCCTTTGATCTGAAAAATGCTGGCACGATTTACCAATGAGGTATTCAATGCTGCCTTACTACTCAGATCGGTTGGAACGTAGAAGCATATGTTGATGACATTGTCGTCAAGACTCGGAATGTCGAGGAACTTCTTTCTGACCTAGCAGAAACCTTTGACAATCTGAGCCATTACTCGATGAAGCTGAATCCTAAGAAGTGTGTTTTTGGGGTTCCTTCGGGAAAGCTACTCGGTTACATCATTTCAAAATGAGGTATAGAGGCTAACCGGATAAAATCAAGGCGATCCTTGGTATGGGGCCACCTAATTCTCAAAGGGATGTCTAGAAGCTGACCGGATGTATGGCATCCTTGAGTCGCTTTATCTCCCAACTTGGGGTTAGGGGGTTACCACTTTTCCGACTGCTTAAAAAGCAGGATGACTTCGTTTGGACAGAAGAGGCGCAGTCGGCATTGGACGAGTTGAAGGTTCACCTCAGCAGCATTCCAGTCTTGGTGCCTCCTGAGCCAGGAGAAAAGCTTCAACTTTATATATTGGCCACAACTCAAGTTGTGAGTACTGTTTTAACAGTCGACCGAGAGGAAGAGGGTCATATACAAAAAGTACAACACCCGGTCTATTTTGTCAGTGAGGTCCTTAGCGCCTCTAAAACAAGATATCAACAGATCTTGACGTTGTTGTATGCATTATTGATCACCTCCAGGAAATTGAAGCATTATTTTCAAGCTCATCTGATTGAAGTCCAGACCTCCTTCGCACTCGGCACGGTGCTTCACAATCGAGAAGCCAAAGGAAAGATAGCCAAATGGACAGTCGAACTTGGTCAATATACCATTATGTTCGTGCCTCGGTCGGCAATTAAAGGACAAGCATTGGCTGACTTCGTTTCTGAGTGGACAGAGATTCAACATCCTCCTACTGTCCAAGATGTCGAGTACTAGAAAATGTACTTCGATGGCTCTCTTCAATTACCAGGAGCTGGTGCGGGAGTTGTGTTTATCTCACCCACAGAAGAGAAGCTTTGATATGTCCTTCAGGTCATGTTTCGCGTATCTAATAACGCTGCAGAGTATGAAGCCCTCTACACGGTTTGCACATTGCTGCATCACCCGGCATTAAGTGCCTTGATGTCTTTGGTGACTCGGCTTTGGTCATTAATCAGGTCACTAAGGACTAGAACTGTGTAGATGACAATATGAGTGCTTATTGTCAGGAAGTAAGGAAGGTCAAAGACAAATTTGATGGATTGATGTTCACTCATGTTCTTCGGGATAATAACCAGGCGGCTGATGAATTGGCCAAGATGGGATCATCTTGGTCTGAAGTCCCACCCGGTGTTTTCTTACACACCCTAGATTCCCCCACTATTTCTCCTCGGTCGGATGTATTAATTATTGATGCTGATCTTGTTGGTGATGACACCATAGAGACCGATTGGTGCGACCCACTCATCCTATATTTGGACAAGGGAACGCTGCCTTCGGATCCTAATGAGCAACAGAGGCTGCAAACCCGATGTCGAGGATATTTGTTGGTAGGAGATCAACTCTATAAACAAGGAGGATCAAACATCTTGATGTGATGCATCTCGATACCAGAAGGCCAGAAGTTGGTGGACAAAATTCATTCAGGAATATGTGGCAACCATGCAGCTTCCAAGACTTTGGTCGGCAAGGCTTTCCGACAAGGGTTTTATTGGCCCAAGGCGGTCGAAGATGCGCACCAAGTCATTCGGAAGTGTGAAGGCTGTCAATTCTTCACTCAATAAACGCATGTGCCTTCATAGCAACTTTAGATGATACCTTTGACTTGGCCTTTTGCGGTCTGGGGGCTTGATATTGTCGGTCCTTTCAAGAAAGCGCCCGGGGGCTTACCGACTGATGTATGAAGACGGTGATGATATACCAAACTACTGGAATATAAATCAACTATGTTGTTTCTATACTTAGTTATTCTTTTGTAGACTTATACATTATTCATGAATGAAACTTTGGTCTTTTCGATGAAAGATTTTTTGATGATTTTCATTCTATATTGTCTCGATTCCTTAATTTATTTTATTAAACAATCAAGCCAGGGGGCCAGTAATAATGTCCCACCTTAGTCTAACCTTATTTTGGTTTTGGACTATTTTCTGACTGATATCTTATCTTTGAATATGGTCTTTATTTTTTTTGTTCTAACATCTATACATCATGATTATACACTTCATACTGCACATCAGACTACCACTACACTAAACCCAGAGCCAAAGTGCGAGAGGTCATGTGTCAATTGGTAGACTCTGCTTGTTACACGGTTATGAGTTACAACCTAATATGTTAAGGCAGACCGATGCAATTTCTGTTTCTTAGTGACAGAAACATACTTATGATATTTTTATCAATCTTTTAAGCTATTAAGCATGAAACTAATTTACATACATGTAAATTTGTTTCAATACATAGATACTACTAATGTTTTCTAAACATGCCAGGATTTACAACTCCTTAGAAGGAGAAGAAGATTCAGCTCGTAGCTCAACCTCTGGAGTTGCTGGTGGAGTAGGCACGGTCGGATCAATCTCTATGTCGTCGACCAAGGCCCGGGAAATTTCTAGCATGGAATCCAAGAGCAACTAGCATTGGCCATCGGTCAAGTCTGGGTTGAAGCCCTCCTTGATCTTGTCCAATGGCAGAGCAGGAGACCAAGATTGGCAAATTGCAAGAACCACTCGCCAAGTATTATAAGCAATAGCTTCCGACGCATGCTCCAGCAAGTACTCTAAGGAGTGGCCAGTCAGCTCCACTCGGTTCGCATGAATATAGTCCAGTTCCTTCCGAATGCCGTAAGATAGAGCTGCGAGTGATGTTTTTTGGTCAGAACGATCAAAAAAGGATTCAAGCATATGCAAGAAGTAATGAAGGGCTTACTGGCAAGATTACATTTGAAGGATTTAGAGATTCTTTTGGCATCCTCTATCTTTACGTCAGGCTTCTTCAGCTCCTTTTGCAGCCGAGCGATCTCGGCCTTTTGATCTTCGACCAACTTGGAGAGGTTTTCCTTCTTAGCATTTAAAGCGTCAATAAATCTTTGTTGATTGGAAGTCTACCTCTCCAGGTCAGCAATCTTCTGATCACGAGCTAAAGGCATACATTGAACTTTTAGCATTAGAGTGATTAGTAGATTATTTAAACACAGATGGTAAGTGATATTACCGGCTACAACAGCACGGCCTTGGTCTAAGGCCTTGGACATCTCTCTTTGGTTGGTCTGTAGCTTTTCAATCTCTTTCTGGGCTTTGGAGAGCTATTGACCGGTGACTAGCATAACACTAGCAGTATGTTACTCTTAAACATAAAGACTTGAAGACCGAAGAGTTAGGGGCATACCAAAAGTTTCGGCTTCAAGGTATTCCACCCTAGCCTATTTCCTCTCCTCAAGAGCATATATTTTCTGATATACAGAAGATGGTTAAGCTTAAGGATAAGGTTGAAACAAAGCTAAAGCAAGGTATTGAAGTACCTTGTTGGCTTCTTGGTGTTGATACACTATCTCCGCGTCCTCCACTTTGGGCCGATCGAGTGTATCTGCAGACAATGCCGCCTTACCTTTGTCAAGAGGTGAAGGGACGTTGACTGGACCGGATTGTGGTGCGGGCTTCGGAATGGAGGCGGGAATTGTCTTATCAGAAGGCTTATTCACCTCGGTCGGTGTGTTTGATGACTTGTCGATCGGTTTGGGTAGATCAGTCGGACGAGGAGGGGGGCCCGACCGAGTGGCTTCGGACTCTTGGGCACTTTGCGAATCACTCATCTGACCGCTGTCAGAAACAAAGATTGAGGTGATTAAGATGAGCTATGATTATTGACAATGAGGAACAAGGATCATAAGGTTAAGGGATAACCTAGGGGCCTTTTTGAGTTTGATTGGGCACATTCTCTTCTTTGCAGAAGTTGACTGAGAATCAGTCTCCTTCCTCTTTTGGGAAGATTTGCCTGCCTTGTCAGTCTGCTGCACTACCCCTGCATCACTCAGTGTTTTGCTTAGGGGCTCCGACTGGCTTGAAGGTCGGTCGGAGGGCACAGGAGCAGGCTGACCGGCATCAGCAGACGGCTCTTCTTTGTCATCACCCTGATCCCCGACATATTGCCTTCGGTGCCCGACAGTCTACTTCACTCGTCGACTGGGGGAAGGCAGGGTGACAACTCGATCAACATGTTCAGGTTGAGCGCCTGCATACGAGCTTGAGCCTCCAGGGCTGGTCTACTACGGCTTCTCAACATAATCCGGTCCCTAGGTGTCCGTCGAAGGGAGCGGAGGATGGGATATGTAAGTATCCAGAACCTGCATAAAAATCAAGACATCAAGCAGGACATCAAAACAAGATAATGATGGATCACTCAAAATAGACTGAAGCTTACTCGGGCTCGCATAACGCCCTTGTTGTATGCCTTCTCAATCAAAGAGTGATCCTGAAGGATATCTCCTTCAAACATCTTCGATAGCCGCTTTCAACAAAGTTCGCCATTTGGTGGATCAGGCACCTCCCTGGTTTCATCATTGTTGACATAATTCCATGCCGGGTGACTTTGAAGCTTCAGGGGCTGCACTCTGCGTACTATATAGCTTTTGGCAATGGTGACTCCATCAATGCCTTCAGTCTTCAAGTCAGCAATCTTCTTCAGTAGAGCGACCACCTAGGGGTCGTTGGGATCAGGCTTCTCGATCCACTGCGCCAGGGGAATCGCCTTCGCACTAGAGAAGTCGGCAAGAACAGGGGGAGGATTGTCATAATAGAACCACTCATCCTTCCAGTTCTTGTTCCCGGTCTTCAATGGCACATTGATATAGGCTTCCTTTTTGCGCAATTGGACGCCAACACCGCCTATAGCCACTTGGTTATCCTTGGTTGGCAGCAGTTAGAGAACAAACAGATGGCAAAACAGAGTGAAGTGGGCAAGAGTGCCCAGGAACGCTTCGTACAGATGTACGAAGATGGCGATGTGAAGAATCGAGTTCGGATTGAGGTTAATGAGCTCAATCCCGTAAAAGAACAGGAGCCCGCGCAAGAAGCTGCAACAGGGGACTCCGAAACCATGCTCGAAAGAATGAGCAGAAAACGACGATCTGCTTATGAATGGGGATGGGACAGGTTTCTTTCCGTACCTTCCAGTTGATCCGAGCTTGCTCGGCGAGGATGCCATCCACCACCATCCTCATCAGATCGGCGTTGGAGAGACTGCTCTTCGAGAACTCCCGAAACTACTCCGGGATCTCGACCTCCGATGAGGAAGACTCGGCAGCAGCGGCGGTAGAAGTTGCAGGGATTAAAGTGGAAGCCTTCTTGCGAACAATGGCGAGGGATGCGTTGAAGTGGTGGATCGAGTGCTAAACCCTAGCAGAAGCTCGGAGGCTAAGGGCGATGAGATCTGCGGCGGCTGGAGGAAATGAGCTAACCCTAGCTGGAGAGCAGAGGCATTGCTGAGAGCAGAGGAGGCGCAAGGAAGACGAAGAGTTTGTGTGCAAATGCGGTGTGGGCTGAGAGTCAACCTGTCGCTACCCTTTTATACTCCTACTTTTGACCTAAGGGTCCCATGGGCCAGAATGGGCTGTACAGTGATGAAAGCATTCGATTAAGCAAAGATTAATTAAGGGCCTTAAACATATTTAAGGTTTAAAGCTTCGAGAAGTAGACTCGGGGGCTTCTTTGATGAGAAGCAGTAGACAAACCACTTAAAAATATTTGACTGTATCTACATGATTTGATGATCATGTAGCAAAGGACTTGATGGTCATACAGATATAAGTTCAAAGGTTATGTTATTAATTGATGTCAATAATTAAATTGCTAAGACTGGACTTATGAATAGATAGAGTGACAAATTATTAGGAAAAAGCTATGCCATGATTGATGTCATTTAGCTTAATACCATTGTATGATTGATGTCACACTACTTAAATGGACTAAACATGATTGATGTCATGAAATTCAGACCGATGAAGTCACTCAGAAAATAGTGTATATCACTCGGCCTTTTCGATAATCGGTCGGCAAGGTTGAAATCTTACAAGTTGACCTGCTGGTTTGATGACCAGGGGGTCTGTTAGACTTGAGCTTGATAGCTTGAGTAAGCTACATTCCACAAAATAGTAAGAGCTAATATAATTAGACTCTTGCATTATTTGTCAGTCTCCAAATTATACAAGAGTCGGGAGCTACACCTGATCAGGTGCACCTGATCGGTGCACCAGATCTATCAGGAACTTCAATGAAGAGGACTTCCTAATTTGTGATCAACACTGAAGATCACTCAGAGAATCAAAGCTCAAAATCAGGAAGCACTCAGGGGTTGCTGTAGGATACTTGCTCTACGGGTATCCTTAGATAAGACTAAGTCGGTAGCCGATCGGGTACTTCATCAACAAGAAAGCCGACCGACTCGGCTTGGAGCACAAGGCATTTAGAGATAGACTTTCTATCCTTATGGATTATGAGTAGGACTCTTCATGTACCACCCTGCCGATTAGATATATAAGGCGGCAGGGTACCCCCCATCGAGGGACATGACACATTACCCCATCAATACAATCCACAGAACACAAGACATAGGGTTTTAACTCTCATCAAGAGGGCCCGAACCTGTATAACTTAGTGTCTTGTGTAACCATCGTAGTTCTTAGTCTCGACGTAGCCCTATATATTTACTGCCGATCTCAAGCTTTGATGGGTAGTTTTTAGCCCCTTATCCCGCCTTACCTGCGTCGCTCGCCCCGCGGCGGGGTCGTGCGACTCGTCTGGTGCCTCCTTTGTCCTCGCTCACTGGGAAACTTGACTTGATGTGGTCTAATCAGTGGGACCTACACGCCCTGCTGGTTTCAGAGCTCAAAGCGCAGCGTAGGGCTTAGTCAGGCCTTACGTGGCCGGCCCCACCCCGCATAGAGATAAGAAGCGGTTGGATGAAAGCGATTTACCTGGTCCGAGGGAATTGCGCAGCCGCTCCACCTACCCATGTCACGGCAGTCGAGGAGGCGCTTTTTCTGCCGCCATGGAAGTAGTGGTGGGGGCCATGATGCACGGAGCCGTTTGCGGGAGCCGAGGAGTTTTTGTTGGGTGGATGGAGTTATGGAGACGTGTGGGATGCCACGCCTGCGCGTGGTGCAGAGTGGGAAGTTACGAGGCTCTTTACCTAGTGGGCGACAGGTGGACTTCTCGCAGTCCATTTTAATCATGCGCAGGGTGTGGATCTCCTATTTAAGCCCTCTGACACCGAGTCCTCTATTCTTCGTTCCGCTTGCTTCACCTTCACACTTTCGCCTTCCCTTCAACTTCCATTTTCGCTCTTTTCTGCCACCGTATTGCCGCCACCATGTCGGTCTTCTCGTGATCCACGGTGATGAAGAAGGAGCTCGAGGGGCTCGCCCAAGCTGGGCTCCTTGCTCCCCTCATAGTGGCGGTGGAGTGGATCGTGTCGAGGAACGAGTCACGGCCGGCGCCCCCGAGCGGTTATGTGGTCTCGTTCATCCCCTTCCATGAGCAGGGATTGGGGAGGCCGGCGCATGACTTCCTCAGGGCCTTGCTCTACCATTACAGGGCGGAGCTGCAGCACCTGAACCCCAATGGGGTCCAGCACATCTCAGCCTTCGTGGCCCTATGAGAGGGGTTTCACGGCATCGCGCCCAACTTCGACTTGTGGTGCTACTTCTTCCTCTCCGTTTGCATCAGGCGCAAGGCTGCCGGAGTTGCCTCGCTTCCCTACACCATCGGGTGCATGGGGATTCGCCTTCGCAACGACTGGGCGAGCTAGTACATCAAGATGCCCACTCCGACCACCCACTCAGGGTGGCATAGGAGGTGGTTCTACCTGCGCAACGAGGAATCGCATCCTATCCCCGAGTACACTAGGCGCAACATCGTCGTGGCCCCGGCTTGTTGGAAGTGGGGGATGGGGAAGGGCGGAAGGAAGTGGATCGACAGCGCGCTTGCTGCCATCGCCCACCTGAAGGAGCTGGGGCTCGATGGCGTAGGGGTCGTTGGATGGTATCACCAGAGGCGATTCGTGACACTGGGCCATCGCAACCTCTCAATGTTCCTTGTCGACGACGTCAGTTGCAAGGTGCCAGGCAATGTGATGGTATATGCGTGGCAAAGGAAAAGGATCCTTCGGACATGACTTGTTCAGGCTTGTATAGTCAACACACATTCTCCATTTCCCATTCTACTTTTTTACAAGGACAGGATTAGCTAACCATTCGGGGTGATACACCTCCTTGATGAAATCGGCATCCTTTAATTACGTGATCTCCTTGCTGATTGCTCTGCGCTTCTCCTCGTCGAAGCGGCGCAGACGCTGCTTCACCGGTTTGGAGCCTGGCCTGATGTTCAAGGAGTGCTTGGCGACTTCCCTCGGTATGCCAGGCATGTTCGAGGGACTCCACACGAAAATGTCGGCGTTGGCACAGAGGAAGTCGACGAGCGCGTCTTCCTATTTCGAAGTGAGGGAGGCCCCCCCCCACCCTCACCGTCTTGTCCTCATCGCCGTCGGGGTCAATCCGTACCTCCTTGGTGTCCTCCGCGGGCTTGAAGGAGGTGTTCTTGTGGCTGGCGTCGGGAGTCCTCTCATCGAGGCGAGTCCGTATGGCCTCGAGCTCCTCGGAGGCCACCGCTGCCGCGGCGAGATCGCCATTCTCCATTTCGCACTAGAAGGCACACTGGAGGGACGCGTTGACGGTGATGACCCCTTTGGGGCCCGGCATCTTAAACTTGAGGTAGGTGTAGTTAGGGACCGCCATGTAGATAAAGATAATGCATGCACCAAATCTGAACTAATAGCATTTGTGAAGCTACCACCATCAATAATATGTTTGCATACCTTGTCTTGAGTTGTGCACTCTGACTAAAAAATAGAGGAGCGCTGTCCTTTCACATTAATAACAGTGGCATCCCATTGCACTTCTTATGCCAACATAGAGAAACCATTTGAGACATCACTGATATTACCAACCTCTGGTACAGTACCAACATTACGAAGCGATCTCAATGGTTGTGGCTCATCAGGTGTAGAAGAAATATCATCTTGAATACTCTTATTGGCCAACAAAACTGAATTACAATTGGTAGCTTCAATATCCATTGCTGTAACACTTATAGATTCAGGAGATGAAGGTTCAACCATAACACTAGCTGATTCCTTCCGAAGATTTTCATCAGAAAAATCAATATGAGCAGCAACACATGTGTCCTTTTCACCAGATAGCAGAGGTGCATCATATTGTTTGGAGCTAGCAAAATATTTAGCCTTGTCAATTGGTGGATCATATCTACGTCGTAATATTTCCTTCAGCTCTACCCAAGAAGTGCAATAGTTGTCACCTTTGTTACCAAGATTATGCCTCACTATCCACAACCACAGCGAAACAGCAAAAGAGAAGGTTTTCTCCACCAAATTTACCAACTGTCTTAATGGTAATTGACCAATTTTATAACAATCCACTATAGCATCCTCCCACTCATAATACTCAAATCGAGAACTTGTTGAATAAAGTGTCGGCACAAACTCAGCATATACATCAAGATCATAGTAATCCATTGTAAAAATATTAGGAGAGTACCGTGAGCAACCGAGCTAAACTGATACCAAATGATAAAAACACGACGACAGTGTCCAGAAATTGTCCCAATCTTTCACGGTGCAATTAATAGTTGCAAAAGGTATATTCTCGATTTATGTGCAAACTGAATATTTCTCTCGGCAACACTGAATAGCAGCAGAAATTAAATTAATTTAATCTGAACAAATAGCACGAATGACTTGTTTGGGGCAACACAAATCAACTCTCGGCCAATATCAATTAATTCCAACCAGCAAATAATTCTCACGAGTAATAGTGCTAGCTTAATTGTCTTCCCAACCAATCACAGCACGCCCAGAACAAACATGGCAGTAACAGTAGATTCAACACAGTAGGAATACACGGTGGCGGTGCTAGGATTAAAATTTACCTATGGCGAACCTATCACTACGTATATTTGTATAAAAATATTATATGATCATAGTTATAATTATAATCATCAAATATGTATAAATTCACTATATTTCAGCTTACAAGTCACAATTATGTGAAAATAATAGGCATTAGTAAGTAGACGATTAGATAAATATATTATATAAGCACTAAGTGATCAAAGTTCTCCGGTCGACAGGTATGGCGGCTGCCGCAGCTCGCCGTATTGGTGGCTCCGCCACTGGGAATAAACAACTCAAATAAATCCCTCAATAATGTGTACCAGCAAGATAGATATAGGAATCGGCTTACAGAAATTGCAAACCAAACCCTAGATAATTCCTTCCACCCGTGCATGATGACATGATCAGAAGACGAGGATCTGTGAAGAAATCCGAAGACGCACCCAGGAGATGGAATCCTGATCACATTCTCCTTCTCAATCCAATATGGATAGGCAGCAAGGTAACAAAGAAGAAATCACCTCCTCCTAGGGTTCCTGGCGGCGGTAGCAGAAACCCACGATCCAACAAAATCCCCCCTCCTCCTCCGATACAAGGGAACATGGTCCCGGTTATAGGCATGCAGGTCCTTGATTTAGACTGACTCCTGCCATCAACCTGGTCCGACTCAACCAACAAAGCCTACTTGGACTCAAAGTGCAGGCAAGCACGAAATAAAAGACTGAAAGGAATTGACTATGCTCACGTACATGCATGAAAGATTATAATAAAATATTCTAGCACCATGCCTAATCAAAGTACTGAAGACCATGTGATTAGCCCTCCTCGTACTTCTACTCGACAGCCATCCATACAGTACGTCTGACTGAAACCTCCTTGAACTCAATATGGATATATTAAAATATTCCGGCAACAATGTTAATACATTCAGAGTAGAACTTTTATAGAACCAACTATAATATACGCAGCTTGTTCTTTCTTCAATAGATTAACTCCTTTGAAGATCAACTATAATATACGCAGCTTCTTCCCCTCGTTTTCCCTTGCCTTTGCTCTCTAGCGCTCGCTGGAGAACCGCCCCGACGCACTGCTCACCGGAGGCAAAGCTCGTGGCGATGTCCAGGAGTTCATGCACCATGTGTGGGCCCTTTCGACCCAACTCGTGAATGAGCTGTTCCGAAGTGGTGCCGGAGATGAAGGCCCCGATGATGTCCGCGTCACCCACATTGGGCACTTCGTTGCACTTCTTCCCGAAGCGTCGAATGTAATCCCTGAGGGACTCGCCGACCTTCTGGCGACAGTTCTTGAGGTCCCAAGAGTTGCCCGGGCGGACGTACATCCCTTGGAAGTTGCCAACGAAAATGTCCCTCAAGTCGTCCGAGACATAGATCTGACCCTCGGGGAGGTGCTCAAGCCAGGCGCAGGCCGACTCTACGAGGTATAGGGGGAGGTTGCGGATGATGGCTAGGTCGTCGATGGCTCCCCCGGTCTGGGATGCAAGGCGGTAGTCCTCAAGCCAGAGACAGGGGTCCGTTTCCCCCGCGTATTTGCTGACGGTCGCGGGGGCGCAGAAGCGCTTGGGGAACTCGACGCTACGGATGCGCCGACTAAAGACCCACGGCCCGGGAGGGCTTGGGCTCCGGCTCCGCTCCTCGTTGATGTCTTCGTACCGGCCTCCATGGTCCGGCTGACAACCCCTTTCTTTGTGGAGTCACTCCTTCTCCTGCTCGTGTGCCTTGAGTGTGTGGCGTGCATCGCGCTTCGCCCCGATCCGGTCATGGACCGAGGCCTTCTTGGGTGTGCCCCCTGTGGGAGCCGGTTGCCAGACCGAGTTCTACTGCAAATCGGCGGCACCGTCTCCTCCCGCGCGTCTGGAGGTGGAGATCTGTTGGCTGGACTGAGCGGCTTGCTGTAATGAGCTCTCCGCCTGAAGCTCGGCGGCCTTGGCCAGGACTGCGGCCACCTCGTGTTGGGCTCGTTGGGCCTCGGGTGTAGCGGGCTCCAGGAGAGTTTTGAGCAGCATGCCTACCGCCGCTATGTCCTGCCCTGCGCGGGTGAACTGGCGGGATCCTTAGTCATCAGCGATGATGCGCTACTGAACATCGCGGGCCATGGCGCGGGCGCGTCCGCCAGCGGTGGCGCGGGCCAGCTCGCGATCGATTTCTTCCTTCTCGTGCTCCAACTGGCGTTGGGTTCCTTCGAGCTCCGCTCACTAGGCCTTCAGCCGTTGTTCTATGTCGTCGGGGTGAGGCGTTGAAAGGACCTTAATGTCGCCTAGAGGGGGGTGAATAGGTGATTAAAATAAATTTGTAGCGGATAAAATAGATAAGTTTTGATAGGAGCCGTCTTAGTCCGCTAGGGTTGGCATCTTAGTCCGGATACTGTTTTGAGAAGGTGTATAAAAACACGCTTTAAGCAATCTATATATAAATCGGCTCCTACCAAGTTATTCTAAACATATATATGAGCTAATACACTGAATGAATTGAACTAACAACAAGTATAATGATAGAATAATTTGGTGTAACCAAATCAAGCACAAATATGAAGAACAAGGTAAAGAACTTGCAAACCAAATATGAGACATGATGATTTGTTTCCCGAAGTTCAGATTCTTCAAACATCCTACGTCTCCGTTGAGGAGCTCCAAAGAGCCGGGTCTCTTTCAACCCAAATCCTCACCGAGCAATCACAAAGATCGAGCTCGGGTTTTCTTGCTTCCTTTGATTCCTTCTCTTGCGGAGGTGAATCAAAATCTTCACAAACTTCCTAAGGCTCACCACAAAGCTTGGGAGCTCACCGGGATTGCTTGCTTATGAACTCAAGTGCTCAACAATGGGATTAGCTCTCTTTCACTCAATCTCTCACCCGATCTCACCCACAAGGTCAAGCACTAAGCAATGGGGAGTGGAGAGGTTGTTTCTTGGCCTAAAAGAGTGTTTCTTTGTTATGGAACCGGCTCCCAACCATTGGGGACAAAGGGGGGTATATATAGGAAGTTTTCAAAAACTAGCCGTTATGTTCTGTCAGTTGGCGTCTTAGTCCGGCCATGGGGGCCGTCCTAGTCCGGGCCAACTTGGAACAGAACCAATATTACCGTTGTTAGTCCCTCAGCTGTCTTAGTCCGGGCATTCCCGTCTTAGTCTGGCTGACCCCCGAAACCGTCCTAGTCTGGGTTTGGCCATCTAGTCCTGGTCAGGCGAAAACAGAACCAAAATGGTTCTGGACCAGTCTGAGCCGTCCTAGTCCCGCTCGACCCGTCCAAGTCTGGGAGTACCCAGAAAAAATGGCATAACTTTTGCTCTTGAAGTCCGATTTAGGTGATCTTGGACTCTACGGAAAGATAATTCAGAGGGCTATTCATCCTTACTAATAACTAGCCCCAATTTCACCCAAAGGAATGTTAAACTCTCACAAAAGTTTGTTAGATCATTTTGAGCGCCGAGACATAAGCAAAGCTATCAATGTTGCATCCCTCTTGATAGTATGGCATTCCTATACTCAAAAGTAAATAGAAAACTATGGTAATAGGAACACCTTGATGTCATAATATTTCCATATCTTGAGGGTTGCCAACACATGAGCATTTCACCATTTGAACATTTAGTTGTTGATCAACTATCGATAAGCATATATGTCCAACATTATTATACCTTTGTCTTGAGCATGTCCACTTGAGATTTTAGATTTGATGTTCATCAACTCATAAAGTGCGACCGCGATCTTTCTTTTTCCTTGAGCACATCCAAATGATATTTTGGGCTTGATGTTCATCAACTCATGAAGTGTATGTGACCACTTCCATATATTCAACCCACTTGAAGTTCTTCAACATGTGAAATTCAACCATTGCTCTTAATCTCAATTTCACTTGATGTGGGTTAGCCCCATGAGTACCATGCTCTTCCATTTCACATTTCAACCATTCTTCAAATAAGTGATGTAGATGATCCATAGCTCCACATAGTCTTGCATGGTTCATCATGCTAAGCCTACACTTGCTCTTCACCATTGCCTTCGGTTCTTCGGTGCCAAGCCTCTTGCTTGCCCTTCACCCTTGCACATGGTCCATCGCAGCCAAGTCTTGCTCATCCTTCACCGCCTTTCCATGTAATGCTATTTTGTATCCATCATCATCAATATGCTCACTATCATTTCAATAATCAAGTTGACATATCCTTTTTCTCAAGTGTCTTGATTTTCTTCTTGTCTTAATGGTCACTTAGCTTCAAGTTATTTGCCAATAATCTCTACTTCAGTTATTGACACATCATCATGTTGACACCATCAACTATTGATATTCAATCATCTTCTATGATGTGTTTCTAGCTTCAACCATAGGTGTTGATTATGTCTACTGACACCTTCATTAACACATTGATCACTATTATACTTTATCAAGCATCTTCATCAAATAACTTATTGAGTCAACCATATTGTCATCAATCTACAATCTTGTCCATGTTGATCCTCAACACTTGTTGTAAATGGTTTGATATCATAGCTTGATCTTCTTGCTTGATGTCGAAACATAACCTATCATGTAAGCTCACAAACTCATATAAAAGGTTAGTTCCAACAACCATTGTCATCTATCACCAAAACTCATCATTAATCCAAGGCTAGAGACCTAGACCTTTCAATCTCCCCCTTTTTGGTGATTGATTACAACACTATCATATCATGATGAAAGAAAATAAAAACAAACTCTAGTATATGTCAACATGAACATGAGTCATATACTAGAGGGTTAGTTCCAACAAATGAAACAACAAACATATAGAGAGCTCCCCCTAAACATGTGCATATAAAATGTAAAAGAAGTTCTCTTCCCCTTTTTGTATCTCTCCCCTCAATATATCTCTTACTAGAGTTTGTTTCAACAAATGAAACAACAAACATATAGAGAGCTCCCCCTAAACATGTGCATATAAAATGTAAAAGAAGCTCTCTTCCCCTATTTGTATCTCTCCCCTCAAAATATCTCTCCCCCTTTGGCATCAAGCACCGAAAAGGGCAAAATAATACAAAACATGTACATGGGAGGAACAAATGCATATAAAACAAACAACCAAGGGGTTTACCATCTATTTATGATCCAAAGGATGTGGTTGAAAAAGAAAGAATGATGACAAGCATACCTTTGGAGTCACCTTTTATCCACTTTAAGACTAAATAATATGAAGCTCAATAAAAAGTTAGTCTCAAGATCACAATGATTAGAAAATTAAATTCCCTCATATGATGAGCATAGATAGATATGCAATAAAAATCATATGCACTTCTCATTTAAAGAGCAAGAGGGGAATATAATCTAGATTGAATTCACAAATCAAACCAATGCAATTTCAACAAGATAAATAACAGCATGAATGCATACATTTTGATATGTCCATATTACTAATTAATGAGAGATCATATAATACAAAACTCAATAAAACCACTAGTCTCATAGAAACATAGTATAATCTTCCCCTCAAATCATGCATAGTATAGAATATTCCATGAATACATATGCACTTGGCAAATATCAAATAAGAGAGAAATATATACTTATATCTTAGGTTCAAGAAAGCAACCATAATATGGAAGGATTGACATTTAAGAACAATATATGTAAAATTATGCTTCCATGAACCATATGCAAATATATTTTACGCAGCTCACAAAGAACTACAAATACATATGCAATAAAAGGTATGTGGATACTAATTAGATCAGCATAAGAAAAACTCACATACTCATAATTCCATAATGAAGATAGCCACAAGAGATATACCACTCGAACTTGATGATTTTTGAATTAGTCATGATATCTCATAATTCATTGCCTACTTTCATCATCTCCATCCTCATTTGTGTAGTCACCATGAATATAAGGCTACCCGTTAATCCATCCACAATATCACTTTACCTCATGAGACTAAGCCAAATATAAGCTTGCAAACACATTAGTCTCAACTTCACCAAAAATATAGGATAAGATTATCCATGCTCACAATTTGAATGACTTGTGAAGGACAAGCATTTATCATTAAAAACACATGAGGAGAGTATCGTGCATTTTGCATGTTCATGACACATACAAGGATATGATAAGAATTAATACATAAATGTCATGATCAACTATTCAAGACTTGATGCATGTCAAGAGATGCTAAGCACATATGCATGCACATGATCACCATGGTAAGAAATTTCAAATAAAGCATATGGTAATCAACAAGTCATGATAAAAAATATAAGTAACAAGACATGACATGTGAGATGGCTTGAAAGGGATATAAAATAAAAAAAAGCCAACTAATCAAGCATATCATGATAAAAGGTAATATTTGTAGTGAACATGATATGAAGCATCCATGTCATATATGTGATGTCTTGACAAGATTTGAATAAAACACAAGCCATAATAAGCAACCATATCATGGAAAAAATATAAATATTTATAGCAACATGATATGAAGCACTTTAAACATGGCAAAGATAGTGAAAGACACACAAGTCAAGACAAGCATTGCAATCTCCCATAATAAGATGAGATATCTAGGATTACAATCTTCATGCAAGATAGGAAATTACAACAAACTCTTGTAATCCTAAAAACACACATAATTATATGATGCAACAAATGCATGAAATTAAATCAAGTTTATTTGGTATTCAAGAGGAGGATTTGGGTATAGTATGATTAAGAAATACCATAAGATTGATCCTTGAAAAGTTAGTTTCACTTCCAACATTACTTTTTTTCATATATGAGTTAATTCTCCAAATCCTCTCGAGTCACATAGACTCATGATGAAATTCAATATTTTCTTGGAGCCATTCAATATGTCCACAATGTCCATGGACATTCAAATAAAGTTGAACTCAATTCATGAGTCATGGCTTGCTTTATTGATCTCATAGGCAATCACCTTCATATTATGCTTTTTGAGAATATATTGCCTTCACACTTGTTTATTTTCATTGCATTTGGTACATTTGCTTTCCTTGATCATCATCCACCACAAAGGCACATTTCCTAAGACAAGGAGAGAAAACAAAACAACTACCAAGAAACTTGATAGACATGTTAGACTCATGTACCAAAAACATGGTATAGGCTCCCCCTAACATTATGCATACAAGTGATTATTACTTCTTGCAATTATGCACATAATCATGACAACCCGAGGGGAACATAGCCTATGAGTTGGTTTATGGCAAAAAAATATAATAAAGAAAAACAACTTGCCATAAGCCATATGAAATGAAAGCACATGTAGGTTACTAAAAAACTATATATTAAGATACATAGCAATCTACCATATGAGAGGAGATTATAGCCTTTGTGAATTTCTATTGTCATGCATGAACAAATGCTTGCATATAGGATAACAATAAGAATGAAACAAGACAAGCATGATCATAGAAATTTGGCATCTAGTATCACAAAGGAGCATTCTCTTATAAATCAAGTACTAGTGCCAAGAAATTGTAATATAGAGCAACATGAAAATGTATATAAGTGAAACCAAGTCATTCTACATTTCTAGTAACATGGAGATATTTGCATATGAGTATGATTACCTCGAATGTGTTGTAACTAGAAGGCTTGCTTCTCTTTATATGAGAACCATCAATAATATATACCAACTTTTTAATTTCTCCATGAATACCAACTCAATAGCATAGATGATATAATGTTGAACCAATCCAATGATTCCAACTTTTTGATACAAGACCGGAATGAGTAGATTTACTTTTCATTGTCATCTCATCATCTTGAGTTTGTACTAATAGGACTTTGTTATCTTCATGATAAATAAAGTAAGTCATATTTCCTCCCTCCTCAAGCTTCTTCTCGGTAGACCCACCATCTTGCCTTGAGCATCCCTAAATCATCGGCTCAAGCTCATGTCCATGTCTACCGATATCTTGAAGAGGTTTGACATTACTTCTCATTTCTTTCTCTAAGTCATCAACTTTTTCTATCCATGCTTGAGATTCTCAATTACCTTGCATTGTTAGTCTTAACAATAAAATTTTCATTGCAAGGATAATCATAAAAAATTAAGTTCCTCATGCTTCTTCTCAAGCAAATTGAATTTGCCAACTAACTTCTTTTACAAATAGAAACAAAAAGGAGCATGTGTTACTCATAATCTCAAACATTTTACAATATCGGCTCAAATGTTGACCAAAAATCCAAAGAGGCAAATTTAACCAAAAATGACTCATTTGAATTGACCTTTCTTATATGAGTCACAAATACCTCCACGAACCGATATATACAAATATATGGTTCTAGTGGAAAGACTCACTTGATGCTAAAATAGGACTAAAAAAAAGATCAAGAATGTTTTTTTGTAAAATCAAATACATTTCAAACCATTGGTCATAGAAAAATGTTTTTAATACCAAAAAGATCAATAATAACAAACTCTAGAGTTCAAGAAAATATTTATTTTTGATTCCTTCTCAAAATGGTTTTATGAAAACAAACCTTTCAAATTAAATACAAGATCCTAAAATCTATATTTGAGGCCAAAAACATTTTCTTCATAAAGCATATGTTTGTATCACATAAAAGATAGGTGTGAAATACATAGAAATTTTTATAAAAGGTTTTCTAATATTTTGGGTTTTTTGTCAAAAGGCTATTTCAAAAACTATTATAGCATCAATGAGAATTTAATTATATTTTGGGGCTGCAATACATATGGAATGATATAGTGCTCCCCAAACGCATGTTAACCATATCTTATCTCAAATTGATACAAATGAAACATCCAAGCAACATAAGATATGCAAGAACAATAAAAGCCTACAAAAGCCTAGAGACTAGATACTTTCAATGTAAATACATGTTACCGAGATGGCATTGGTTGAGGTTGTAGAACAATATTATTCATACTTGCCATTCCTTCCATAAATGATGAGAAATACCAATTAGAAAAGATCTTGACATAAGATGTGCAATATGATTAATCTCAAGTGAGCCAAGTCTTCAATGCATCTCCATGTACCTATTAACTCATTTAAGCTCTTTGTAGTACCCAAGTCATGTTGGATCCTCGTATGTTAGTCGCAAGAGATTTAGGCACTCAAATGGCCTTTGCATTAGCATTGTGTGAAATAACAACATTAGCAATAATAGTACCACTTCTAGCTTTCCTAAGCAAATAATGATCATTGAAAGGAATAGGCTTAGGATTATTACCCATAGGACAATTGTTGCCTCTATGTCCCTTGTTCTGACATGTGTAGCAAATTTGATTCTTGTACTTGCAAGACATCTTCTCATCTTGCTTTTTGTTTGCTTCCATGGTGGAGAACTTCTTCTTGGGTGACATAAATTTTTCATTCTTCTTAACAGGACATGAAATAATTTCATGACCCTTCCTATTGCAACAATAACACTTCCTCTTGCTTTTTCTTGTTTTCTTCTTTGGAAGTGCGGGCTTGTCATCAACCTTGATCAAACACATGGAAGCATAGTGTCCCATGTTTAAGCATTTGAAGCATGAGCAAACTTCTTTTCTTTTTCATTCTTACTCATATCTTTTACTTCCTTCTTTGATGAGCAATTGCTAACATGATGACCCTTTTGCTTTTCATGATCACCTACACAATCTAAGTCACGTGTAGTGCTCGGGGAAACATTTGCTTGGGAGCAACAAGGGCTATCACATAATATATCACAAGAAGTGGACTCATCAATTAAATCACATGTAATGCCTATGTCCACTTCGGTATTTTCTAACACATTAGAAGAAAGAGAATCATAAGCTTCTTTAAGCTTCTCATGAGTTTCACTAAGATCCTCATGAGAATGTTTTAGCTCCTCTAACAAGTTCTTTAAAGAAGAATTTTTCCTCCTTTAATTTACTCATTTTAAATTTCTCTTGCTCCATATATTTTCCCATTCCATGCAACAATTCAACAAGCTCATTATATGTGTACTCATGATCATCTTCTTCATCATCACTATCACTATCATCATCATCACTATCAATTTTATGTTTCGTGTTACCTTTGGCCACAAGGCAATGAGGTGATGTTGATGGAGTAGGTGGTTCATTAATAGGAACACTTGTTGAAGGATGATCATCAATTTCATGAGCACTTGATGTAGAGCAATCATCTTTGTTCACCAATTTGTCAAGGCAAGCATCATCACTCCTACTGTTGGACTCTTCATATTTTTCTTGAAGTTCAATCCACACATCATGAGCACTCTCAAAGGTGTAAATTGCATTGGAAACCTCTGCACTCAAAGCACTAAATAAAGTTTTATATGCATGTGCCTCAAGATATAGACATTTTTCTTCTGCTTGTGTTTGTGGAACATCATCTAAGGCATGAGAAAATCCTATATCCACAATCCACCATATTTTAGTACTCATAGCATGAAAATATGAAATCATTTCACTTCTCCAATGAGCATAATTGGTGCCATCAAAATAAGGGACTTCACAAGAAGGATATGATATACATAAAAGCAAATAATTTGAGCAATCATAAATATTTTCATCCATTTCACCTCGTGACATTATTTCTCCAAGCGATTAAGCCTAATTAGGAGATTAGGCTCTGATACCAATTAAAAGGACCTTAATGTCGCCTAGAGGGGGGTGAATAGGCGATTAAAACAAATTTGCAGCGGATAAAATAGATAAGTTCTGACAGGAGCCGTCTTAGTCTGCTAGGGTTGGCATCTTAGTCCGGATACTATTTTGAGAAGGTGTATAAAAACACGTTTTAAGCAATCTATATATAAATCGGCTCCTACCAAGTTGTTCTAAACATATATATGAGCTAATACACTGAATGAATTGAACCAACAACAAGTATAATGATAGAATAATTCGGTGTAAGCAAATCAAGCACAAATATGAAGAACAAGGTAAAGAACTTGCAAACCAAATATGAGACACGATGATTTGTTTCCCGAAGTTCAGATTCTTCAAGAATCCTACATCTCCGTTAAGGAGCTCCAAAGAGCCGGGTCTCTTTCAACCCAAATCCTCACCGAGCAATCACAATGATCGAGCTCGGATTTTCTTGCTTCCTTTAATTCCTTCCCTTGTGGAGGTGAATCGAAACCTTCATAAACTTCCCGAGGCTCACCACAAAGCTTGGGAGCTCACCAGGCGACGTCTTGCCGTCTAGGGGATGAATCCCCAAGAGTAACAAATGCCACAAAGATTGCTTGCTTATGAACTCAAGTGCTCAACAATGGGATTAGCTCTCTTTCACTCAATCTCTCACCCGATCTCACCCACAAGGTCAAGCACTAAGCAATGGGGAGTGGAGAGGTTGTTTCTTGGCCTAAAAGAGTGTTTCTTTGCTATGGAACCGGCTCTCAACCATTGGGGACAAAGGGGGGTATATATAGGAAGTTTTCAAAAACTAGTCATTATGTTCTGTCAGTTGGTGTCTTAGTGCGGCCACGGGGCCGTCCTAGTCCGGGCCAACTTGGAACAAAACCAATATTACCGTTGTTAGTCCCTCGGTCGTCTTAGTCCGGGCATTCCCGTCTTAGTCCGGCTGACCCCCGAACCCGTCCTAGTCCGGGTTTGGCCGTCCTAGTCCGGGTTAGGCAAAAACAGAACCAAAATGGTTCTGGACCAGTCTGAGCCGTCCTAGTCCCGCTCGACCCGTCCTAGTCTGGGAGTACCCAGAAAAAATGGCATAACTTTTGCTCTTGAAGTCCGATTTAGGTGATCTTGGACTCTACGGAAAGATAATTCAGAGGGCTATTCATCCTTACTAATAACTAGCCCCAATTTCACCCAAAGGAATGTTAAACTCTCACAAAAGTTTGTTAGATCATTTTGAGCGCCGAGACATAAGCAAAGCTATCAATGTTGCATCCCTCTTGATAGTATGGCATTCCTATACTCAAAAGTAAATAGAAAACTATGGTAATAGGAACACCTTTATGTCATAATATTTCCATATCTTGAGGGTTGCCAACGCATGAGCATTTCACCATTTGAACATTTAGTTGTTGATCAACTATCGATAAGCATATATGTCCAACATTATTATACCTTTGTCTTGAGCATGTCCACTTAAGATTTTAGATTTGATGTTCATCAACTCATGAAGTGCGACCGCAATCTTTCTTTTTCCTTGAGCACATCCAAATGATATTTTGAGCTTGATGTTCATCAACTCATGAAGTTTATGTGACCACTTCCATATGTTCAACCCACTTGAAGTTCTTCAACATGTGAAATTCAACCATTGCTCTTAATTTCAATTTCACTTGATGTGGGTTAGCCCTATGAGTAACATGCTCTCCATTTCACATTTCAACCATTCTTCAAATAAGTGATATAGATAATCCATAGCTTCATATAGTCTTGCATGGTTCATCGCGCTAAGCCTACACTTGCTCTTCACCATTGCCTTCGGTTCTTCGGCGCCAAGCCTCTTGCTTGCCCTTCACCCTTGCACATGGTCCACCGCAGCCATGTCTTGCTCATCCTTCATCGTCTTTCCATGTAATGCTATTTTGTATCCATCATCATCAATATGCTCACTATCATTTCAATAATCAAGTTGACATATCCTTTTTCTCAAGTGTCTTGATTTTCTTCGTGTCTTAATGGTCACTTAGCTTCAAGTTATTTGCCAATAATCTCTACTTCTGTTATTGACACATCATCATGTTGACACCATCAACTATTTATATTCAATCATCTTCTATGATGTGTTTCTAGCTTCAACCATAGGTGTTGATTATGTCTACTGACACCTTCATTAACACATTGATCACTATTATACTTTATCAAGCATCTTCATCAAATAACTTATTGAGTCAACCATATTGTCATCAATCTACAATCTTGTCCATGTTGATCCTCAACACTTCTTGTAAATGGTTTGATATCATAGCTTGATCTTCTTGTTTGATGCCGGAACATAACCTATCATGTAAGCTCACAAACTCATATAAAAGGTTAGTTCCAACAACCATTGTCATCTATCACCAAAACTCATCATTAATCCAAGGCTAGAGACCTAGACCTTTCAGGCGTAGGCTGGGGTCCGACGCTAGTGGTGACGGGATGTCGACAAGTGCCTCTCCTTCCTTCGCACCCATTGTCGGGTTCACCGAATCAGGTGTTGTGAGGTTGGCCAAGGCTCCGGCGGCTAAGGTGTCGGGATCCCTCGCTTCGGGCATGGGCGCGAGCCGCACCATGTTGCACCCACGCGGGGGGCCGCAGCTCCCCTCTGAGCTCTCAGAGTCTGAGTCACAGTCCTCCAGGGACCCCACGTCAAGAAGGTCAAAGAGGGACTCATCGGGGTGATCGATCACGCCAATGAAACCCGGTTCGATAAGCCCGTGGGTGACGGGCCCGATGGCCACGTCCTGAAAACACCCCGCAGCGTTTCGTAAGCCGTACGAGTAGCCCCCGGAGGGGTTTTAGCGAGTCGACTTGGATGAAGAGGCTCTTCACCGAGAAGTTGCCCGTGGATGTTCGCTAAGGCGAACGCAAAATGGCGAAAGTCGTCATGGCTGGGCATGGGACCCAGGTAGCGCTCCAGGTGGAGCCACAGCTGGTCGGCATGACCGGGCAACGCCGCACGGCGGACGGCGACATGCGACTCGGCGACGTGCGACTCGGCGTGCCCGAGCTGAACCACGCGCATCGCCTCGGTAGCGATGGTGACGGCCGTTGCGATGGGGTCCGGGATCGGCTCGTTGGCGAGCCTCAACACCCCATATTTCATGACCCTGAGGTCGAATATGTCGTCTGAGTCCTCCAGCCAACAGGGGCGCATCGCCTCGTTGGCGGGCGCTGGGACTGAAGATTGTGGAGACGTCAGAATGCTAACACGCAGCAGCTTCCGGTCGGCAGTGGCGATGAATTCGAGGCTCCCAAAGAACACGCTGCTACCGGAAGCCTAGAAAGGAGGGAGAGTAGCCATTCGAACCGAAAAGTGGTGAGGCAAAGCGCACAAAAGCCCCTTCCTGGTGCACCAACTATCGGTGTTTTGATCGCCGGCTAGTAGAATTTGTTCTAGGGGTGCGAGCTTTGGATTTGGTAATGACTTAGCAAGAGGACACAGGGGATTATACTGGTTCAGGGTGAACCCCTACATCCAGTTCTCGGGCGGCTTGTGTTACTTGCTCCGGGATCGAGTACAATGGTGGTGAGAGAGGAGGGGGTGCTCCAAGTCTCAGGTGCGAGTATGTAGTGCTGAGTCGTGGCTATTCGATCATGAAGAAGAAGAAAGGCTCCCCTTTATATTTCGAGGGGGTGGGCCCATTTACAGAGAGAGAGGGAGAGAAAGAGATCTACACGTGCGTAGTTGTTAAAGTCGTGATGGAGAAGGCGAAAACTCCTGATCGATGACCGTGGTCTTCAAGTCTTGACCATCCCGTCACACAATCTCGATGACCAGGGGTGATGCTGGGCTTGCCCCGTCTTCCGCCGTCGGGTCGCGTCCTCTCATCCATTGTTGATGGCGTGCTTCGTGGGACGTGGCATAGTGCATCATGGGCGATGTCATATTATGCGGCCGGGTGATCATCATTCATCTCCATCGGTCGTCCTATACCGCCACTGTTGAACATGTCATCGGGCGGAGGCGTCATCAAGTGCCCTGCTACACCCTCTTGCGTCAGCAGGCATAGGCGACGACGGTGGTGGTGTGGCGTATAGGGGGATTTGACCCCTGACACTACGGAAGCATGGCGGGTACGACATTTAAGGCCGAGCGGTTGGCCGTTGAGAGTTACCGGCTTGATCGTCCGTCCTCAGTTGGGGTTAGGACGCCGTGTCAGACCTCCCCGGACCCACTGGGGTTGGGATCGGTCATGTCTGCCAGGGCAATCGAGTTTCTCCATTCCGCCATTTCCGGCCTCGCCTTGTCGGGGCTTGGACTCCCAGTTCAAGGGTCGGAGGGGGCGGCGCCTATCCAATGAGTGTGTGGGGCCTATGATGGGTGTTCCTGACCCATTCTATGGGGTCAGGCGGGATTGAGGTGCGACAGGGCTCCCGACCCTTGCTGAGGGGGTCGGGCACGACGAGTCACTCGACCCCTGCTAAGGGGTCAAACGCAGCACGGCCGGTTACTGTCCGCCTAAGGGTAGGGCGAGTCGGGAGCGCGAAGCGGCTTTCGCGGTTCAAAGTGGGACTTTATCATGTGGGTGTTTTTCAGGTAGGGCCCTCTTAGGTCCCCTTAGTTATTAGGGAGCACCAGGTGGCACCCCGATATTTACCCCCAACACTCCTATGCTGTCGCGACCATCAGCTTGGAGAAGGTCGTCGTCTTCTATGCGTGCTCGTCGGACAGATTTGTGAAGGTGCTTGAGACCTCGAAGGAGGCCGTCGTCTCCATCCCCGCCCTTGCCACGAGATCCACAATGGGCGCCCGAGATCCGGGTGGGAGGTGCTGCGAGGTTGGGGAAGGAGGCTACAATTGCTACAGCCACAGAGAAGGACGCCGCCCTTAGGAAGCAGGACACCTTCTCCATCACCGTAGGCTCTACCATGGCCATCGCCGCAAGATCCATCGTGCACGAGGTTGGGGAAGGAGGCTGTCATGGCCGCAGATTTACAGGACGCGAGGTTGGGGAAGGAGGCTGTCATGGCCGCAGTTTTGCAAAAGGAGGGCGCATCGGGGTTGCCGTCATCCACCAGGTCCTCTATGGATGCGAGTTGTCCTCTCAGCTGTGCCATGTACTCCAAGAAGTAGGTGGGCAGCTTCTGCGCGGATGGTGGTGGGAGCATCTAACCCTCACGAGGATCGATGTGCTGCTGTATTAATGCGTTGCATTATTCTCCTTGGTATCCGTGTTAAAACCCAAAGCGTCAAATAAAAGGGGACGGATGGAGTAGAAAAAAGGATGAAAATTATTTAGAAAAAAAAGAAAAACTCAGGTTTGGACATTACTAGAGTGTTCACGTGGCATTGCCGCGCGTATGCTATGTGTTACTATTTATCTGGTGACTGTATTATTGCCTCTATATTCTTATTTTTTTTGTTTTTGAGAGAGAGATTTATATTGCATCCCATCTTTATTTTAGCGCAGATAATGAAAAATATTTTTAGAAAAGAAAATAAATAAGTAGCTAACCTTGGTACCGAAAGATGTTTGTCAGAAACAAAAGGGCAAAAAAACTTAAGACTTATAGGTGGAAAAGGAAAAATATTAATTGTAAAATGTCATTTTATCATGTCGGAGATAAAGTGGTGGGTAAAAGTTTGATTTAAATATAACAATAAAATTAAATCATTACAATTTAATAAGGTGAAAAGGCCAAAACATAAGGCCAGTTCTCAAGCTCATATTTGTTATTATAAAATGTTAATCCCCTGAGTTTTATTGGGTCTAAAATATTAGGCATACATGTCATCGTCATTTTTTTAGTGAATCAATATTTTCCTCCTCTTAGACCTTAAGGTTTAGAAACAGGTCATCATTTTTAACCTTTTTTACATTTATTAATTGATTTATTGATTGGTCAATAATTTCATATTGGATTAGCTCTTTTGTTGTTATAGAACTTGTCTTTATATTGTAGTGACAAATATATATTTGATCCATTTAAAAAAGTAAGGAGCAAGTCAATTAAACTATACGCTGAAAAAGTAAGGATCAATTTTTTATCACCTATGAAATTATAAAGTCTGTAAAATAGATATTTTTATTGATTTTATTTATTCTCAAATGTTAGGTATATTATTAATATTTTATAAGTCATTTTTATTACCTAAAATTTAGAACTAAGACTTATATTTTTCATACATATTTTCCTATAAATAAAATTTCATTACCTACCTGATCCATGCCTATACCTTTTTAACATCTGTTGTTTATGGTTTTTTAATATAAAAGTTACTACAATTGATGAAGGATTTAAAACTACCAGGCTGTGGATGGTGGAAGGACTGGTGACCAAATGTTTAATCTCGAAGGTTCGAAACAAAAGATTCCAGTAAACTGGTGGTGGAAGGACCGGCAACGAAATTACAATTCTCGAAGGTGCTAGATGAAACTTTACACAGAACAGGTGGGAGGATCTAAAACAAATAAATTTATTTGTACGTTCTCAAAGGGGCTAGATGCAACATGTTCTGGTGCAGATCCAACGCTTCGTATCTCTCACTGGGTTGATCCAACGGCTGTTAGTGCTTTGATGACGTATCGTGGCTAATTTGCAAGAAAACGCACGCGTTTTAGATATATAAAGAACGTACCTGATCCATGCCTATACCTTTTTAACATCTGTTGTTTATAGTTTTTTAACATAAAAGTTACTACAATTGATGAAGGATTTAAAACTACCAGGCTGTGGATGGTGGAAGGACTGGTGACCAAATATTTAATCTCGAAGGTTCTAAACAAAAGATTCTAGTGAACTGGTGGTGGAAGGACCGGCAATGAAATTACAATTCTTGATGGTGTTAGATGAAACTTTACACAGAACAGGTGGGAGAATCTAAAACAAATAAATTTATTTGTATGTTCTCGAAGGGGCTAGATGTAACATGTTCTATTGTAGATCCAACGCTTCGTATCTCTCACTGGGTTGATCCGACGGCTGTTAGTACTTTGATGACGTGTCGTGGCTAATTTGCAAGAAAACAGACGTGTTTTAGATATATAAAGATACTGGAGTGCATATCAATTTAGCAAGGTTTATAAGGTAAGTCCATCAGAATATGGACATTGTACCGAAGCCCATCAATTTATGGGCAAAATAGCAAAAATCGCCCCCGCCCAAAGGTAAGAACATCAAACTCAGTTTCTAGTGTGTCTAGACTCTAGGGTTCCGGTCCACTCGGCCCCGCCCGTCCGCCCTCTTGTTGCTCTGCGTTGCACCCAACCACGCCCGCCGACTCATCGCCGGTGTCCTCCTCTCGCCCAACACCGACGCCTCCCTTGCTGGCCATCCGTGGCGCATCGAACCCAATCGTCTAAACTGCAGTGGAGCCGCCGCGTGCCTGCGCGTGGATCTCGAAGTCGGGCGGCGGATGGAGCCGGAGGTCATGAAGGCGGAGATGGTGCTGGCGCCGACGCTGCCGTTCAAGAAGGTGCAGACGGCGGACAAGTACCCCAAGGGTCAGTCACGAGGCCGCCAGTGGAAGCACCTCCGCTACCTCCTCCAGGCCGCGGATGCCTCCACCATGCCTCCCGACCAACCCAACTGTGAGCGCCGCTGACTCCCTTCTTCTCGGATAATCCATATGGTTGAGGATTGTGCTCCGTTATTAAATATTCTGGCCGTGCTTGTGCGCTTCCTTCCATTATTGATTCCTAGCGTATGCTGTCATGACGACCCGAGAAATCAGATGATTGCGGGGTTCAGGTCTTGCTTTGGTGCTAATCTTCGTTGCTGGGTGTGTATCATGATCTGATTCAAGTATCCGAGATGTGAAGTGTGTCGATGGTGATGAATTGCTGTGACTGGATTATCTCTTCTTTTTCCTTAGCGACCTAGGTGGCTCCATTAATTTTGCTAGGTCTGCATACTCTTGGTACAATATTTGATCTGTATAAAGCATAAAAAAAACGACAAAGTGCAGTTTGTTATACACCATTCATGCTCTTAAATGTCATATTCAACACCTTGTCTATGCAGTACCTATTTGACTGTCAAAGTGGCAAACATTATATAGATTCCATCCTTATACAATTATTCATGAATAAAGCACATAAATGAATTATTATGATTATATAATGGTGATATTTGGTACAAATGGTACAACAGGGTTTAAGTTATTACAACAAATAACGAAAATGAAGATAGATTCTTTTCTCATATTTAAATTTTTTAAGCAAGCTCATGGCTTGAAAGATTAATAGTGATTCAGCAGTTCCCTTAAGACCCCTGTTTTGACTAGCATTTTCTCCATCTTTTTTCCCACTTTAGTTCTTTCTGGTATTTGTGGGTATAGCCTACACTAACTTGCTTGGGACTAAAAGGCTTTGTTGTTGCTGGTTCCATTTGATCTTTGCAGAGTGTTTTTCTTAACTTGTTGATAAATAAACGCCACAGTAGAGGTTTCCCTACTGCTGGAAAAAAAAAGTTGAAATAGTGCTGTTCTCCAAGTATTAAAATCCCTTATAGACTAGATTATGCTTTGAACATGCAGGACAAGTCGAGAAATGGGTTTAATCTGTAGTATAATAACTCTAATTCTCCCTTACATCATTATTTTATACAAATATGATGCATTTAACATTATTATGATGTTTCTATTCTTAGGATTTATACTTTTTCATCTTACTTGTGTTCACCATTCAATTTTAAGAACGTGCTCTCTTGTTATTTCTATTGAGATCGCTTTCAGCCATAAGATTTAAGGTATATAATAAGAAAACAAAGATCTTGGCACGATTGAAACTATGTTGTTTGGAATGTGCTGAACATGTAGTTTTGCAGGATGAGACAAAAATCTTACGTTCATGCTATTTTGTTTGGCAGATTTGAACATTCAATCTCCCCCATCCATTTATCCACCAAAGAGATACTGTGACATTACAGGTTTCGAGGTAAGTTTATGTCAATTTTGGTTGTCTTTTTGGGTTTTGATATGGTCAGTGAATTGTTAAGTTTAATGTCTAGAGGTCAAACTGAGATGAATTAGGCCACACTTTTACTATTGCTCAAATGTTGTATTGTTAACTTCTAGTTTGATTAGTTATTGTATTGTCTTTATAGAACCTGTATAATGTATCTAAGAGACATCCATAGGTCACATAAGGTCTTTTACCATTTATACACTACTAATCTGCTAGCTGGGTTAGAAGAAAGATAAACCAATAGCTCACGACTAACTGCAACTAAGAAAAAACAGGGCATTTGTATCGGTTGAGAAATATAAACGTTTGTGACATCATTGTTTTTGGGTATTCTGCTTTTGAATGTGGCTGTCCCGGTGCTCTTGTTTGAGCTTTTGAAACATCCATTCTTGACAGTTTTACACATTTTATGAAATTGACAAGTGGCCAAAAAAAGCTTAAAAATTTGCACGTGGTGTTTTTGTCATTTCAAGATCAAGCTTAATTTGGGTCCTTTCATTTTTCAATCTTTGTTAGGGCCTCAATGGCTGTAGACCAGCTTTGTCCTGACATGGGGGGCAGCAGCAGCAACTAGGACAGAAGCTGTGCTCAATGTTTACTTGTAGGACACTGAGAAAAAAAAATTTGTGTGTTTTTTCTTCAATCTTGATATTAAAAATGAATTTTGAAGCAAATTTTTGTAGAATTACTTGACTTGTGTGTATATAACTCCCTCCGCTTTTCAATTTGATGACATTAAGGCAACATTTTTTCTGAACTACAAAATTGATTGTAGCAACATCAATTAAGGGGTAGATACATGATTCTTTATTAATCTTTTTTTTTCTGAAACATTTCAACATTTTGTAGTAATCATGTTTGCTTCACAAGGGGACATGAGATCCCTTGGTCACAAACTTTATCTGTCACCAAGTAAGGGGTTTACACCAAATTTTTAAAATGAAAATTGCACTTTTTTTAGTTCCATTTTGTCTTCGGTGTAACCTAATTGCACTATTGATAACTTTAATCTTTTTACTAACCTGTTTGAATGAATGTCTTCGTATCAAACACTTTAGTATTTGCTTTATATGATAGTTGAGAAAATGTTATTGTTAGAGTATCTTAATTTTATCTGTTAGCATTATGTCTTGCCTTTGGTCGTGTTTATCATAAAATCTGATATATTATGCTACTGAATCATATTCTGCAGCCTTTAGCAGTCACTGTAATTTTGTTTGATCTTGGGTTTATGATTTTATTGTGATTTTTTTTTTTTTGCCATATTCACTAAATATGAATGTCCATTTTGACTTTTAATTATGAATGTCTTTGTGTTCCATGATGTTAGTGACCTTTATATTGAACATACTCAGCTGACATGATGTATTAACTTCATTTCTTGATATTGTTTGTGTTTTACGTCCTCAGCTGGCTTAATAATTTTGGCATATGCTGTTAGGCCGGCAGTCTATTCTCATCTGGGTGGCGGGCTTTGTCTAGTTCTAGCCTTCTAGTAACGTGCATGATAAGATATGAGTGAAAACAGAAAAAATTGTGTTCGTGATACTTTTTTATATCTACTGAATGTCTCCTTGCAGGCACCCTATGTCGATCCGAGGACAAAATTGCGTTACACTGATCCAGAGGTGTTCAAGCAGATCAGGATGCTTCCTGATGAGTATGTCCAAAGATACCTAGCTTTGAGAAATGCAGCAGTTGTACTAAGATAGCAGTCTCTGGCAGGCAATATGTGTTGAAGCACAATGTATCCTTGTTCAACTGTATTTAACGCACGTGAATATTCTGACTCTGGATTTCACTGTGAACACTGATCGTTTGAAAGAGATTTTTATTCTATTCTATATTGATGGCTATGCATATATGTTCTGACATCTTAACTTTGAGAGAATTCCTTATTTGGCCTCAATACAAATGACGCTTCCTTCTTTGGCCCTAAAAGTTTTGAACTTCTCCACAACGACTAAAATCTGTTTTTCATTCCTTATTTAGCCTTCCGTCCAACCAAGGAAGTTCAAACGAGAAAGGGTCAAGAAAGGAAGTCCCATTTGTTTTAGGGCCAAAGAAGGAATTATCTCTTCTGTATTTTATATATTTTGAAGTTTTAAGCTTGTTCGCAAATCTGTGAGGGGCAATGTTGTTTTTCTCTATTTTATTGGTATCGGTGAAACAGGCATGAATATTCATTAAAGGTCTACTAGTTTTTTTGCACGTGTGAATATTATATTTCTACAACATATAGTAACAATGCTGTATTGGGAGCCATGTCAAACCATCTTAACTTTCTTATTAATTTGAGTTGATTTTTTCTAACATCTTACTACTACTAAACCGCGTGCGGTTCTCTAGCTTCCGATTGGTCAGGGTATTGTAGATCATTAGCTATCGTTGATTTGTTGATTGACTTTGTTACAGCCGTTCGTTTCTCTGGTGTGCATACGCCCATACGAGAAGCTTCTAGCGAGGTAGCGCCTCCGCCTGCACCTTCACACACCAGATAAACCACGAAGTCACAGGACGCTCCGGACTCTTCCTCTCTGCTATTTCTCCCACACATCAGAGAAACCACGAACTCCCAGTGCAACAACGAAAACAATCTCCCGTGAGCTCCATCACCCACGAGAAGTAAATCAATAGCGGCAGACTCCAATAGAAAGAAAAAACTAAAGGTCATCAATCTTTCCCTTTTTAGTATTTTCGAATCTAATTAGAATCCAAGGATCCATGGTGTAAACCTATCTGTCGTCATCTCAAGATCCACTTCCTGATTTCCTCAATCTCCTTGAAAATTCGGATGATTAGCAGTGAGGATAGCTCTTAATTTCTCACGCGCTGGAGCTTGACGCATTGCCCAATCCCCACACCCTCCATCAGATCAAACCAATGCCCACAATCCCATATTGCTTGAGATCCAATGGGATTGATGTTTCCGTCATGCCTTAAACTGTCTGATACTCTCGTGAAAGACCAGTAGATCATCACTGCTACTTCAGATTAATCAGGACAGCGGCCAGCCTTTGTGATTAATCTCTCTCTCTCTCTCTCTCTCTCTCTCTCTCTCTCTCTCTCTCTGTGCGCCACAACAGAGGCTAAAAATATCTCAAATTATTATCTATTGTGCTATATAAACCAGTAACAAAGTTGTGCTCTCTCTGACAGGTTAATAAATTACGAAGTTCCATTTGTTAAGAGTCTCCACTAAGCGTCAATAACTAAGATAATAAAGGTATGATACTCTACTTAATTAATTAAATTTCATTTTGTTGTATACTATATTTCAGTTTGTCACAACTAATACTATATTTGTTGATCATTAAATATATAGGTGTTATAGTCTGCTTAATTAATTAAAATTTCATTTTGTTGCATACTATATTTCAGTTTATCAGTACTTATATTATATTTGTTAATCATTAAATGTATAGGTGTTAAATACTTGGAACGAGTTATTTTCTACAACAGTATTATAATCTGATCTAAATAAGTTAAACCTTAAATAAACATTTTATATTTTCTTTTTCCGTACTCCAACATATGACTAACATAATTTAAAAAAAAAACAGCTATTATCTCCTCAGAAATGGGGAGACCGAGAAATTGTAAACGCAAAATCCCAGACATCGTAACAAACAATGAAGAATCAATAGAGAACATATCTAAAAAGCGAAGCCTTAATATCCAGAAGAGATTTGCCTACTTATCAGTACCACATAATATGATTTATTTATCTCCTGAGTATATACAATATCTAAAAGAGTCATATCCAGGACGATCATACTTTGGAATGGCAAATTGTAAATGTAAATACTGTGGTGCTGTATTCTGGCCTCAAGAAAGCCTAAAGCATGATGCAAAATACAAAAATAGAGAACTTAAATATACAAATTGTTGTAAGGAAGGAAAAATCAAAATTCCTCCATTCAAGGAGCCGCCAGAATTTCTATCTAGATTATTACAGTGGAATGGTGATAGCCGTTCAAAACATTTTCTACGCAAAATCCGACAATATAATAGTCTATTTGCATTTACTTCTATGGGTGCTAATATTGACAAAACAATAAATCAAACTCAAGGACCATATGTTTTTCGCATTAATGGACAAGTACATCACAGAATTGGTTGCCTACTCCCAAAAAACAACACCGTTCCTAAATTTGCAGAATTATACATATATGACACTGAGAATGAAATTTCTAATAGAATCCGTGCTTTACAACAAGATGAAAATGAAATTGAGAATGAAGACATTGACCCTGATATAGTGAAAGGGTTAATAGAAATGTTAAATACACATAATCCTTTGGTTAAAAAATTTCGGTTTGCTAGAGATATAATGAAACAATATAATGGTATAGATTTAAGCATTCGTATCATTGGAGCTACCAAAGGAGATCAGGTGCAATATGAAATGCCAAGCATAGATGATCTAGCAGTGTTAATTGTTGGTGATATAACCATGGATAACTTCAAATGCGATATAATAGTTTACAGTAAGGATCATGGTCTACAAGAAATATCAATGTTACATCCTGCACTAATGGCATTGCAATATCCATTGTTGTTTCCGTATGGTGAGAGAGGATATCAACTTGGTATATACTATCAAGATATAGATAAAAACAAAAAACAAAAACGAAATAGAGTTACTATGCATGAATTTCTTAAATACCACGTACATTATTGTGAAGGTCAGCCAAATCCATACTTAAGCTACGGTCGATTATCAAAACAAATAATAGTTGATGGTCGAGCTTTAGAGGATCAAGACAGACTAGAGTTCATAGCTAAAAATCAAGATAAATTACGAGTTGAATATCTACAAGGCATAGCAGATGCTGTAGAAAAGGGTATACTACAAGGTAACCAAATTGGAAAAAGAATATTACTACCAGCAAGTCATGTAGGGTGTCGAAGATACATGATCCAAAATTATCATGATGGTATAGCTATATGTCGAGTTTATGGTCCCCCAGATCTTTTCATAACTTTTACATGCAATCCTAAATGGGTTGAAATTGAAATGATGTTAATAGAAGGGCAACAGCCAGGAGACAGATCAGACATCATAATACGAGTTTTCCATATGAAACTAGATTCCCTACTAGATGATATAAAATCAGGATCGATATTTGGGCCAATAAATGCATTATTATACTCGATAGAATTTCAAAAACGTGGTTTACCTCATGTTCATATATTAGTCTGGTTAAACAAAGATGGATATGATATCACATTTGACATAATCGATCACTTCATTTCAGCTGAAATACCTAATCCAATTGAAGATCCATTAGGTTATGCCCTCATAGCTGAACATATGATACATGGACCATGTGGTGATAAAAATATAAATTGCTCTTGTATGAAACGAGGAAAATGTTCTAAATACTATCCAAAGAATTTCCAAGATGAAACTAGATTTGATGAAAATGGTTTTACATTATATAAACGACATAATACTGGAGTTTATGTACGAAGAAATCAGCATGATTTGGACAACAGATGGGTAGTTCCACATAACTTGGATTTAATGTATCAAGCACACATTATGTGGAATATTGCAATAAAAGTAAGGTCCTTAAATATTTATGTAAATATGTAAATAAAGGCCCTGATAAAGCAAAGATAATTTTTGAACAAATAAAACAAGGAAGAGACACTCCTGTTGATACAAATACCGGAGAAATAAATGAGATAAAAGAATATCTAGATGCTATATATATATATATATATATATATATATATATATATATATATATGATAAAGATGGCTTATGGAGATTGTTCGGTTATGAAATACACCATCATACACCCTCAGTTGAACACCTACCAGTTCATTTACCCTTTATGAACAACATTATTTATAAAGAAAATACAAAATTACAAGAATTATTAAAGAACCCTAATGCAGAAAAAACCATGTTAACAGAATGGTTCACAGAAAATAAAAACTCTACAGAAGGTCGAGATTTAACCTATTGTGATTTCCCAACTAAATATACATGGGACGCTAAAAATTATAGATGGAATAAAAGAACAAGAGGACATAAAAAAATTGGACGTTTATATTATGTTAATCCAATGGAGGGATAAAGGTTCTATCTACGAATGTTGTTAATGATAGTAAAAGGAGCAACAAGTTATGATGATATTAAAACATATAAAGGAGTTGTCTATAGAACTTTTAAAGAAGCATGCGCTGCACGTGGCTTATTAAATAATGATGATGAATGGTATTGGACTTTTAATGAAGCAGCGACATGGGCAACTTCTGGCCAATTAAGACAACTCTTTGCAACAATGTTATTGTTTTGCAAAATGCAAAATGAGAATGATTTTTTTGAAAATAAATAGAGATTGATGGTTGATGATTATATCTACCAGCTACAACATTCATTCCATCCAATGCAATATTCAATAACTGATTCAGAACTACGTGATATGTTATTGACTGATCTAGAATATATACTTTCAAAAAATGGAACACATATTATTATGTTTAATTTGCCACAAAAAACATATTTCAAAACAGAATACCATGGTAATAGATTAATTGAAGAAGAAATGAGCTATGATATTAATAAATTAGAAGAAGAAGCAAACAAATTATATGTATTTTTAAATACTGATAAAAAAATGCATTCCATATAATTGTACAAGATGTTTTGGACAACAGACCTGGTTTCTATTTTGTATATGGATATGGTGGAACAGGAAAAACTTATTTATGGAATACAATACCTTAGAGCCCGTAAAAAAATAGTTCTAACTGTTGCATCATCTGGCGTTGCATCACTCTTGCTTCCAAATGGTCGAACAGCACACTCAAGATTTAAAATTCCAATTGATATAGATGACACTGGAACTTGTGAAATTAAACGTGGGACAATCATATCAGAACTTCTTCTACAAACTTCTTTAATTGTATGGGATGAGGTTGTAATGACAAAAAGGCAATGTTTTGAAGCACTTGATAGATCTCTTCGAGATATTCAAACTCAAATAAATCCTAATGCAAAAGACTTACCATTTGGTGGGAAAGTAATTGTACTAGGAGGAGATCTTCGACAGATCCTACCTGTAATAGAAAATGGAACAAGGTCACAAATAATTGATTCTACAATAATAAAATCATACTTGTGGAACCATGTTCATGTACTTACCCTAACAGAAAACATGCGATTAAAAAGTAAATCTTCAAACACACCAGATTATACTGAATTACAAAACTTCAACAATTGGGTTCTCAATCTAGGAAATGGCCTACTACCAGCAAGTAAAAAAGAAAATGAAGATGAATCTACATGAATAAGTATACCACATGATTTACTTATATTCACAAATGGACCAAAGATCCCAGCATTGTTGATGCTATTTACCCATATTTTACAGAAAATTATCTAGATCCAAATTATTTAATAGAAAGAGCAATATTAACACCTACAAATGAAATAGTTGATGATATAAACCTACATATATTAACATTAGTTCCAGGAGAACAGAAAGAGTATTTAAGTGCAGATTCTATTTCCAAGTGTTTTGATACATGTAATGATGCTGATATTTTATATTCAATTGAATATTTAAATACACTTAATGCAAATAATTTCCCTCAGCATAAATTAGTCCTGAAAAAAGGTGTACCAATCATGCTTCTAAGAAATTTAAACCACAGCATTGGTTTATGCAATGGGACAAGATTAATAGTCACTAACCTTGCTGATAGTGTTATTGAAGCAATTATTATAACAGGTTCAAACATTGGTGAAAAAGTATACATACCAAGAATCAATCTCACAAGTAGAGGTCAAAATTGGCCTTTCTTATTAAACAGACGTCAATTTCCTATAAAAGTTTGCTATGCAATGACTATAAACAAGAGCCAAGGACAAACATTAAATAATGTTGGAGTCTACTTAAAGAAACTAGTATTTACGCATGGACAATTATATGTAGCAGTATTGCGTGTCACATCAAAACAAGGACTAAAAATATTAATAGAGAATGAAAATGGAAGATGTGATGATAAGACAAAAAACATAGTATATCATGAAATTTTTAACTATATATAGTTTATCATTTAACTGATATGAAAATCTTATAATGTTGTCAAACGACTATATATTTTTCTATAAAGTATCAGATCCCTGAGGTGAGCTTCCATGACCAATCTGCTCATGACTTGCATTTACCATTGTCTTTAACATGGATTTTTTTTTCTTTATACTAATTTACAGTGAGTTCCACTTTGTTGTTCTACAGGGTTCTTCTCATATCTTGAAGACGTTGGCCCCTTTTACATGCTCACGGTATGACATTATTACAGGAAACTAGCTGTTGCTTACCATGCAAAGAAGAAAAGAATCTAGGAATCATATCCTGATGCATTCCTACTGCTTGGGTGACCATGAGCGGGAGCAGCGACACTACTATGAAACAAGCTAAAGCTTCTGCAACATTCTTCATTAGGCAGCAAAGGCAAGTTGGGTGCGGCATCCATATCATGTGGCTGCCCTGCGTTGCTGGGTGATCCACATGATAAGCACCAAGTTCCTTGGCAGGTTGTTTGGTATAGTGTGCAGGCTAGATTTTGATTTCTTTTTTATTTATACATATACCAGGTGTTCATATGTAAACTTGATATTTGGGTAAAATCTGAACTTCAGGCTAGATGAGCATTGTTGATCTTTTTTATTTTCCCTCTAACTGTTTACCAACGGCTAGATGAGGATTGTTGATCTTTTTTTATTTTCCCTCTAACTGTTTACCAACGCTTTATTGTTCTAAATATATGAATTCGTTGATGTTAATCAAATCTGGACTACATATTCTAATGTGTCTCTCATAATCTCTTGATCTGTAAAGTGTACACTCAGAAATTGCCTGGCTTCATTTTGATAGTGTGAGCTATTGTTACATTATTTCGTTCAGATGCTCCTGCCCTGTATGCACGAGCTAAAGAAATAAGTGAACATATGAGTAAACTATCCATATATGACTCCATAATTCCAAAATGATGATAACGTTTTTTTTTCAAATATCTAAAATGATGGTAACAGCACGGTGACCAAATAGAAATGACCACGGACGCGCAGCAATGCGGCGCGATATTTTCTAGTAACTCTCTATCCTAGTATTCAATCCTAAATCTAGTAAAATATAACCTCAAAATTTCATGTGTATCTACAAGGAAAATATGTTCAACCCCAACAGTGACACAAGCATAAAAAACACTTCAGAGATGATCGACATACATAAGCAAAAAATCCATGGGATGCCAGATAAATATGCTAAATGGAATGGAGTGTAGTGTGTGATTCTACTACAAAATTGTAAAGAAAAATTAAGAAAAAAAAATCAAGTAATGTTCCATCTTTTACTGTTTGCAGTTGTACACAAGACATAGTATAAAAATCCTTAGAATCATGACTTCATTGATTAAGAACAAATATTTTAGTGAGAAATCAAGATGCACACAAAGATGCTTAGACTAAACTATCTTCAGCTACTCTCTCGTAGCATATCTTGACGTCAAACACACCGTAGTGCAGAGTAAGTTTAACATCGGTGTTTGGTCCCGTGCTCAACACATGCTACTCCATGTTTATCCCCTGCCTTTAAATCTCAACTACATAATTACGGTGAGGTCGTCTCTTCTACCGATTTTCTGCCCCCTGCCCGTATCCCGTGAAAATCAGGTCACGTAGGTGTCGTGGAGTCTCGCGGTGCACACTTATGAGGCGTGGAGTTCATGCCAAGTCATATATTCTTTATCAGAACGGTGTCGTGAGTCATAATGCCGGCCATCATCTTATTGCTGGCGACCACGGCAACAAAGAGCAATCGTACCACATGTTCTAGGGAGAAGACTTGCACTCGCGTATGCAGGCTATCAGGGCGTCAGTAATCTGTCTGGTCCTCCTTTCGCCATCACGCCCACGTCCTAGGACATAAGCCAATGAGCATGCTTCCACAGCATCACAAGAAGCATCGTCCCAGTCACAATCGCACGAAGAAGCATCGTGTTGTGATTTGTTGCTCTGGCTGCTTGCCGCTTCCGTTTTAACACAGATTTGGTGAGTGAGTCTGTACTAATGAGATCAAAGGTGCCCAAGATCTCGTCTGCTCAAGGCAATCAGGAAAGGCTAATAAATAGATCCGTTCTTTGATCTTATCCCATCTATCCTTCTTGTGTTCTACATGTTATCCTTAAAAAGATTGTTCCGGTAATAATAGCACTAATTATATTATTTATGCAACTGTAGTAGCATGCTCATGACTTCGTTAACATTCTGTTGTGCCAAATTGCCAAGTGGAAAAATTTCCTGACCAGGTTTAAGATTTCATGAATCCTAGAAAAATATTCAAATTTCAAAAAGGTATGGATGCTAACGTGATTGGTATTAGTTCTCGAACACATGATTGGTATTAGTTTCTTTTAATGCTTATTGCTTCTGAGAAAGTGTTGCTTTAATGCTTATTGTTTATTGCTTAATGATTATTCTTTTAATGCGCAAAGTTTCTTTGAATGCTTATTGCTTATGAGAAACTGAGATAACCTCGCAATTTAGGGTGAAGAAGAAAATCGAAGATTGATTGACAGGTTCATATAAACGCTTGTAAGGTATCTTCATATATTGACTGATAGGTTCAGAGATAATCCTCAATTCCTCAGCTATGATTTTTGTTATTTAGATTACACATTCTCTGCAGTTCTTTGAATTCTTATTAGGATTCATGATTGATTGTGGCAGTATTTTTGAAAGCAAATGTGAAAATCGACAAGTGATTTTGCTTTTTATAGAGACTAAACCATCTTTTTGTGTCATGGATAGGTTTCAAGTAGGCCATAAATCATGTGTGTTGAGTTTCTTTTAACAAAGAGCTGCACAAAGGTATTATCTTCTAACATATCCAAGAAGACATCCTGTTGTATGCATGGACAAAGTGCTCTGAAACTGCATCCTGATGCATAACTGAAACGAGAAGAAATTTGTATTACCAGCACTGTGCTAGCACATGTATTGTACTCTTGCTTTCTTATTTTATAAAATGTCTTTAGACGGTCGGTCAACTATTCAATATTCACTCAACTGAATTCAACAAATAAAGTTTAATGTGTCACCTGTTTTATTAAGAAAAATAGAGATTGCCTTCTATAATACAAATGTCTATCATACTATATATCTGTTACAAATATGAGTATTTGGACGCTGTTGTAATTTTTTTTAAGGTCCATAGCAACGCACGGGTACTTTGCTAGTAATAAATAAAGCAAGTTATAGTTTCTACACTCTACTGCTATTGTGATTGCATCTCACCACGCTACTCCATATTTATCCCTATCCCTATTGCGCTTCAGCTCCTCAAGTAATAAGCATCTGCAGCTCTATCTTATGAAATCGTCTTTCTTCCCCTAACATTGTGCAACAACTGGCCACCGTGTCTCCTCCCATGCTGCATGGGCCCTAGGTCATGAAGCCAAGCACTGGAATATGAGTTCATGTTATAGTAGTTTGAAATATAGCTTTTCAATTATCTATTCATTCATATAACTAATTCACAAAAAAGTAATTTTTTATTATCTATTTTTGCACTTATTACAACTATATTATTAGTTTGAAATATCACGTATATCAGGGTTCATCTAATGTTTTGCTTTTCTTATAGATCTCTGATCATTTATACTTCACTTTTCTGATAGATCTCTGATCATCTATGCAACAATTTAGAAGAGAGCAGAACCTTCTAACAAAATTTAGAATAGAGCAGAAACTTTCGTATGGTTGTAGCTTTCTTAATCAAATTTAGAAGCAGTTTTAAACGAGGAAACAAGAAAAATTGATCCTTCTATTTGAATGGGATGTAGTGATGAAACTATAGGAAGAAAAAAAAATTATGTCTTACACTTCGATCTATTAATGCTACCATTTTCTGGAAGAAGAGTGCAAGAAAACCAGATGGCATACCTGATCAACTCCTATAGTCACAGAGCTCCTTTGCTCCAAATTCCACGCAATAATCCATCCATGGACAAACTCCGCCTATGTTGAGTCTCAATATAGCCAGTCCCAAGCCTGGGTAAAGGAGGAGGGTTGTGTTAGGTTTGGCAAACCAACGTCAAAAACCCAGCCACTCAAATGGATATGAAACCCATAAGAAATTTGTTGGGGCGTAACCCTCTTAGCGACGCGCTACATCGGAATCCGGGTGTGGTGTCAAATGGGCAAGGGCCGGGTCGACACAACCTTAGTGGCGCGTCGTATTGTGACCTGGATACGATGAATAGTGAGCAAGGGTCGGGTCGTCGCAACCTTTGTGGCGCGCTACATCTACGCCCGGGTGTGGTGAAAAATGAGCAAGTGTCTTCACACTTTCCTCGACGGGTGCGAAGGGTAAGAAAGTTAGCCGAGCCAACTAGGATTCGTCTAGGGAGTTGGAACGTAGGGTCCCTAACAGGCAAGTTACGAGAGCTAGTCGATGTGGCAACTAGGAGGCGTGTAAATATCCTATGCGTTCAAGAGACTAAATGGAAGGGCCAGAAGGCGAAGGAGGTGGAGAATACTGGCTACAAGCTTTGGTACACGGGTACAACATCGGGTAGAAATGGTGTAGGCATCTTGATCGACAAGAGCCTTAAGGATGGAGTCGTAGATGTTAGGAGGCACGGGGACCGGATTATCCTTGTTCGGCTGATAGTTGGAGATTCGGCTTTAAATATAATTAGTGCATATGCCCCTCAGGTAGGTCTTAGTGAGAGCATCAAGAGTCAGTTTTGGGAAGATCTAGATAGCATGGTTAGTGCCATACCTATCAGTGAGAAGCTTTTCATAGGAGGAGACCTTAACGGTCATGTGGAGACGTCTAATGTAGGGTTCGAGCGGGTCCATGGGGGGTTCGAGTATGGTAGCTTAATTGGGCGCTAGCTTATGACTTGTTGGTAGCGAATACCCTATTTAGGAAGAGAGAATCCCATCTAGTGACCTTTAGAAGTGCACAACACTCGAGCCAAATCGACTTTATCCTTGCCAGGAGGGAGGACAGGCGTGCTTGCTTGGACTGTAGGGTACGTGTGTCGTCACTCAACATAAGCTTGTGGTGGCGGATTTTCGTTTTTGGGTACGTGTGGTGGAAGTGGTGGAAGTTTAGAGGGGAGCTGGCGCAAACTTTTAAGGAGAGGATGCTAGGAGAGAGACCCTGGGAGGAAGGAGAAGGACCAGATGACATGTGGCTAAAAATGGCAACATCTGTTCAGAAGGTAGCTTCAGAAGTGTTTGGCGTGAGTAGAGGAGGCAAACAAGAAGCAAAAGACACCTGGTGGTGGAATGATGAGGTGCAAAGGGCTATCAAGGAGAAGGAGTGTTTTAAGCGCCTACATCTTGACAAGAGTGCAACCAACATAGAAGGCTATAAAATAGCCAAGAGGGCTGCAAAGCGAGCAGTGAGTGTAGCAAAGGGTCAGGCATATGATAACCTTTATCAGCGACTAGGCGCGAAGGAAGGGGAGAAGGACATCTATCGGATGGCTAGGATCCGTGAGCAGAAGACGAGGGACATCAACCAAATCAAATGTATCAAGGATGGGGTAGACCGACTCCTGGTGAGAGATGAGGAGATCAAGGACAGATGGCGAGAGTACTTTAATAAGTTGTTTAACGGAGAGAAGGAAGGTCCTATATTTGAGTTGGATGACTCATTTGATGATAACAATAGACGCTTTGTGAGGAGAATTCAGGAGACAGAGATAGAGGAAGCTTTGAAGAGGATGAAGAGTGGTAAAGCGATGGGCCCTGATGGTATCTCCATCGAAGTATGGTGATGAGGATATCCTCCACTATTACCCGCTGGGGCGGCGATCGTGTGAGCCTCTGAATAATCCCACCTTGCTTAGCTTGGGAGGTGGAAGCCACCTTAAAAGGAAGAGCCACCCTTCCCCTATCAGACTAGTCTTTTAGGGAGATTGGACCTTTCCCTGAGTGGGGGCGCCGGTGTTGCGGTGCTAAGACTGCGAATTCGGGTCGTGGACCTAGAATCGAATCGGTGTGTCGGGCTTTCAGCAGGAGTTGCGGTGCTAAGATTGCGGGATTCAGAGAATCCGGATCGGTGTGTCGGGCTTCGTTCCATCCCACCTGGGCCGGATGTATCATATGGAGATGCTTAGGTGCCAGAGCCATAGTATGGTTAACTAAGCTTGTTAACCTCATCTTTCGGTCAAACAAGATGCCGGAAGAATGGAGGAGGAGTATAGTAGTACCGATCTTCAAGAACAAGGGAGATGTTCAAAGTTGTACTAACTATCGTGGGATTAAGTTGATGAGCCATATGATGAAGCTCTGGGAGAGAGTCATCGAGCATCACCTAAGAAGAGTGACAAGTATGACGCAAAACCAGTTTGGGTTCATGCCTGGAAGATCGACCATGGAGGCGATTTTCTTAATGCGACAATTGATGGAGAGATATCGAGAGCAAAAGAAGGACTTACACATGGTCTTTATTGACCTCGAGAAGGCATATGACAAAGTGCCAAGAAGTGTCATGTGGTGGGCCTTGGAGAAGCACAAAGTCCCAACTAAGTACATTACCCTCATCAAGGATATGTACAGGGACGCGAGGACGTGTGTTAGGACATGTGATGGCGACATCAATGACTTTCCGATTAAAATAGGACTACACCAAGGATCAGCATTGAGCCCTTATTTATTTGCTTTAGTGATGGACGAGGTCACACGGGAAATACAAAGTGATGTCCCTTGGTGTATGCTCTTTGCTGATGATGTGGTGTTAGTTGACGAGAGTAAGGATGGGGTTAATAGGAAGTTGGAGCTGTGGAGGCACACATTAGAGTGCAAGGGTTTCAGACTTAGTAGGGCCAAGACCGAGTATATGATGTGTGAGTTTAGCGCGACTAGACATGAGGATGGAGACGTTAGCCTTGATGGACAATTAGTGGCCAAGAAGGATACATTTCGTTATTTAGGATCGATGTTGCAAAAGGACGGTGACATCGATGAAGATGTTAGGCATAGAATTTCAGCCGGCTGGTTGAAATGGCGTCAAGCATCCGGCGTCTTATGCGACAAGAGGGTGCCACAAAAGCTAAAAGGTAAATTCTATAGGACGGCAATTCGTCCGGCGATGTTATACGGTGCTGAGTGCTGGCCTACGAAAAGACGACATGTTCAACAACTAAGTGTAGCAGAGATGCGTATGTTGCGTTGGTTTTGCGGGCATACAAGAAGAGACCGAATACGGAATGAAGATATCCGGGACAGGATAGGAGTGACACCTATCGAGGAGAAATTGGTTCAACATCAGTTGAGATGGTTCGGACATGTCCAACGGAGACCTCCGGAGGCGCCGGTACGTAGTAGGGTTCTAAAGAGAGATGCTAATGTTAAGAGAGGTAGAGGCCGACCTAACTTGACTTGGGACGAGTCGGTTCAGAGAGACCTGAAGGCGTGGGATATCCCTAAGGAGCTAGCTATGGATAGGAGCGCTTGAAGACTAGCAATAGACGTGCCGGAACCGTGATCTTTTTTCCTTCCTTCTTGCTTACTTGTTTTTGGCTTTTGTTCTTTTTGTTTTTGTCCTTTTTTTCTCTCTCTCTTTCTTTTGGCTTTTGTTTCTTTGTCTCTTTTTTTTTGAGTTCCCATGGGTTTCATCTCTAGCCTACCCCAACTTGCTTGGGATAAAAAGGTTTTGTTGTTGTTGTTGTTGTAATCCATCCATGAACACCAAGTAAGTTGACATAGCACAATAGACCCTGCTTGACAATGAAAATTAGATTGATACCACCATCATGCAATAGATACAGATATATAATTGCAAATTTAGTTCCTTCAACAATCTCAACCTACTTAAACTAAATTCAGAAGATCTGTTGCACACCAACATAATCACAAAGAACCAGTTCAACTAAGCTGACCAAACTTCACATTCTGGACAAACTAAATTATGTCTTGTCACCATTGACATATTATCCTGCACTGAAAAGATGCCTTGAGATCAATGAAGCAAAGTGTACATACAGATAACTGTCATCTATACACATTACCATCACATCTGTAATTAGTAGAAAGAAAAAAAAATTGAATAATAATAATTCCCATAGCCGGATAATAAGAAAACATATTATGTTTTTTATAAATCATGGAAAAGTCTCCAGCAGAAAAAAATTCTATCATTGATTCTATCATCTCTCAACAACACCAAAGAAAAAGAGAACATTCTAGCAACAAGTCCATGCCATGGATGATAAATGAACAAAAAAGAACAAAAAGAACATTCTAGGAAGAAGTCACACATGATGCTCCAAACAAGCACGAAGCAGCATATAGGCAGCCCATTTAGTTATTATTCAACTTGTAACCACAACAACTTGAAAAACCGGAATATGTACTTACAATTGCTTCTTTAATCCTTTCAAAAAAAATTGCTTAGGCATTTTCAAAGGATCCAAGTCAAGTAAGTAGTAGGACAGTTAACTGATTCCAAACAAAATAAATTTTGCACAATTGCTGTTCTCTAAGCAGCTCATCTGCAATGTGTAATGCCATTAAACCAATATAGTTGCAATGTGTAATGTCATTAAACCAATACTGACCCTCCTAATTACTTATATTACTGATAAACATAGTATGCGCAAGCCTGAGATCCAATAGTGATTAGTGGACACGTCCCTGATGTGTGCGATACAATAGGAGTTTTTCTTTTATAAGAAACATGCGTAGATGAAGCAAGAAGGATGAAGCACTGAATGAATTAATGAAAATGGCTCAAGCCTCACCTCGACACTTGTCTCTGAAATTCATAATCCATCTTGACAGATTCTTTAAGGGAGATCATCATCCATTCTGAAGCTCAGCCTCCCTGTAAGTTTTGTTCAAAAAGCAAAATATTTGAGGGCTGTTTCTTTGTGTAGACAGGTATACAATAATATAGAAAGCTTGCGTAGAAGAATTGTGGTTGCAATCTAGCTCACGTTGCACACATAATTTATGCAGTATTTCAAAAATCTCAAATGACACAAGGGTCTGGACATGGAGGCACCTGCTTAAACATAGGTTTGGAACAGAGGATAGATGGAACCAAATGAATAATTTATAGTTGAATGAAAAGCAAATCACTTATAATATGCATCGTAATTAAATAGCAGTGCCTTCTCTCCAACTAAAGTGACATGCAGAGGTAGCAAACAATCAAGATGATTTCTACCAAAATAAAGGTTAGCAGGCTAAAGACTGTTCCTTTTAGAGAGCAACCAACCAAGCGTGTAACATGTATGAACCATGCAGCTCAGTTCTATTTTTACTAATTATACCACCCTGCTATAATACTCAGATAAAAAATAACTAATAAATCAAAATACAATATTTAGCACTCCACTATGATTAACAGTAACAGCTAATAACAACCTGCTCAAATTCTCGATGCGAGCAAGCCAGCCAATCTGACATTTCTGCAAGCACCACACGTGCTCAACTATTAGGTTCGAAGTAGGAGAAGAGATCGAGACCAACCAGCTGTATGGCGGGTGAACAGGCTGACGGAGCGGCGTGCAGCGTGGGAGGGAGACCCGGCCGCTGCCGAGCATGGCCCCATGTTGCCGTCGAGGGAGCCATCCTACATGAGGGAACCTGAGCCATGCAAGGAAGGGCATGTGCCGCTGGATCTGCATGGAGCACCCGCCGCTGCCAGTCTATCGTCTACGCACGGCGCTGCTCGATACAGCCCCGCCCAAGAGGAGGAGAACCTCGACCAGTGGCATGCGACTCTGTAGCATGAATCTGCGGTCGCCTTGCTGCCTTTGTCGCCGGATCCGTGGATGCCCATGTAGCACTTGCGTTGGTCTTCTTTCACCAAAGAAATACTGGAACCGAGTGAAACATGTTGAAGTAAATACTATTGGCAACCACCAAGAACAAAAATTCCGCACAAAGAACTCCACAAGACCCCGTCCCATTGGATTCCGCAACCAATTTCTAGAGACAATGACTGGCACCCCTAAGACTTTGCAAGAACAGAACAACGCAACCAAATCATAGACTCAAGATAATAAAAACAGGAATTCATTCCAAGAAAACACACAAAGAACTCTAATCAGATTCCCATTACATTCTTTCAGGAAAAAGATCCTCATTTTCATAGTCAATGGCTCGATGGCACAGTGCCGCTCGAACATCAATAAGGAGATATAGTGGAGAAAGACTCACCCGTCGATGGCGACGAGCAAAACAATTGTCACATGGACCACGAACTCCACGGAGGAGACTGGGGCGATCTCAACGCGCTCTCCCATTACTAGGATCAATGGGGACGGCCAGCGGCGACAAGGGCACTCGATATCAGAGAGAGCGGAGGTGGCACAGGCGGCATCGACGCTTGAAGGATCCTTCTTGACATAAGATCTCTCCTCGAGCCACAACATTCACAAGACAAAGGAAATAGAGAAAATTGTTGTAAAACATTTATTGGGCCAAGGCCACCTTCTAGAAGAAGACCTCCTGACTCATGTGAACTCGTTATCGAATCAGGGTCTAATACAAAGTTAGGTTTCATCTTTATAAATAGTTGAGGAGACACCCCTTTGTAATTGAGCAGAATATAATAATAAAGAATTTTATCTCCTCTATTTTTGTATTTTTTATATTTTCATTCTCAATCGTATCCACGCGCCGTGCAATCCACCGATAACTCAACACGTCAGCACGCTCTAACAGAGCTAGCGTCATCTACTCAATGATCTACAGTATGTTTTTTGATTGAATTTTTGTTATCTTGACATGTTGCAGTCAAGATCTGTCCAGATATGCAGGTGTTATGTTCGCCATAGATCTTTGACTCGTTGCAGTCTAGATGAAGCCCACGGATCTACGTAAAATAATATCAGATCCAGCTAAGAAAATAGGTTTAAATCCTAGAGGAGCAAATACCAAATTGTGAGCAGAAAAATCTGGAGCATATACCCAGATCAAAAAAGAGCCCGTATCCATGGAGACAGCGAGCTCAGATCCGGCCAGGCGAGTGCCCTGAGGCCACACGAGATACAGAGATCCATGAAAAAAAAGAGCCCTCCTCTTGGAGGCGGCAAGCTCAGATCTAGCCGTGTAAAGGACCGAGATCCATGAAAATGAGGCCGCATGAGAGCCCTGAGATCGAAAAGAAAAAAAATTAAAGCAAACCACCACGGAGGCGATAAGCTCGAATCCATACGTGATGTAGATATGGCCCAATCTTCTAAGGGGTAGGGGGATAAACTCGAATTTGGTAACTCAGCGTCGACGAGACGGTTTGAATCAGACACGATCCAACCCTGCAACCGTTACAACAAGCACAACTTAATTGTTTCTGTAAGCGAAATCGAGAACACAAACAAAAGAGGATAAACACGCAATCTAAAATTATAAATATGGATGAAGCGAATCACAAGAAAAAGTTCAAGCTCTAAACACAAAAGGACTAATCGAAACAATGGTGTAGAACAAGAACAGGGGTTCTGAATTACTGTAAAATGACTTGTCACCACAGTTACAATAATTCGATTAAGTTTCTCTCAAGAAAACTGAACTAAACAAAACTCGAAACTAAAAGACGGCGACTACTGAGTTTATATAGGAACCATAGGCATCCTAGGGTTGGGGGTGACCAGGGAGGGCGCCCATAACATAGGCTTAAGGCCTGATATGATACATGACCAAATTGGCCCAAAATAGGTGGCACAACACTTTATCATGATCACATAGCATCACTTACAACCCTTCTAGAGCTCAACCCTTCTAAAACTAGGATCAGAAACAAAACAACAACGTCGTCGTCCCTTTTTCAACGCATCAAAGAACATCTCATGTCAGATGTGGAAGATATCATCAAAAATCCGAAACAAACACGGCGACCAAGTTGGTAATAACTTGTAACTTGAAAAAAGCCATCATATATACGTATCCAGCATGGTGATGTCCTCATCAGTACACAAGTATCATAAGGCCGTATAAAAACTAAGATCCAAAGAAGAGGCGCTCAGATCTGGCTTTAGGCCGCGCCACCTTAATCCGTGAGGCAAAGCAGTGAAAAAAAAAGAAAAAAAAGGGGCCACAGAAAAGGGCAGCCTCACCACAAAGGTGGCGGCGCCCCCAAATCAACCCTAACCCTAAAAGGGAAGAGGCCGCAAGATCCATTGCTCTATGAGAAAAGGACAAAAAAAAGAGCGCTAACCCCACCACGAAGGTGGCGGCTCAGCTCAGATCCGATGTCATAGGCGCAAGCACCTGCGGCGGCGGCTCTATCCGGCCCCATGAACGAAAGCCCTGCAGATCCATCACAGAAAAAAAAAATCCAGATCCTAGGAGATCCGGCCATAGTAGAGGTCGTCCTCAACGGATCTTGCCAGATTCAACCACTGTCACGAAGATCCATACCATACCACGCAGACGAACTGGGTGGGCTCACATGAAGTGTGGCTTGGTCCAGCCACCGGCCCACCTCGCCATAGCTCAAGATCTAGATAAGAAAAAAAAAAGAAGAAATGAAAAAAAAAAGCCACACGAAGATGGAGCAATCTAGCAAAGCAACAATAAAGAAACAACAACAACAACAACAACAACAACAACAAAGCCTTTTTATCCCAAGCAAGTTGGGGTAGGCTAGAGATGAAACCCATGGGAACCCAAAAAAGAAGAGAATCACGGTTCCGGCACGTCTATTGCTAGTCTCCAAGCACTCCTATCCATAGCTAGCTCCTTAGGGATATCCCACGCCTTCAGGTCTCTCTTAACCGACTCGTCCCAAGTCAAGTTAGGTCGGCCTCTACCTCTCTTAACATTAGCATCTCTCTTTAGAACCCCACTACATACCGGCGCCTCCGGAGGTCTCCGTTGGACATGTCCGAACCATCTCAACTGATGTTGAACCAATTTCTCCTCGATAGGTGCCACTCCTATCCTGTCCCGGATATCTTCATTCCGTATTCGGTCTCTTCTTGTATGCCCGCAAAACCAACGCAACATACGCATCTCTGCTACACTTAGTTGTTGAACATGTCGTCTTTTCGTAGGCCAGCACTCAGCACCGTATAACATCGCCGGACGAATTGCCGTCCTATAGAATTTACCTTTTAGCTTTTGTGGCACCCTCTTGTCGCATAAGACGCCGGATGCTTGACGCCATTTCAACCAGCCGGCTGAAATTCTATGCCTAACATCTTCATCGATGTCACCGTCCTTTTGCAACATCGATCCTAAATAACGAAATGTATCCTTCTTGGCCACCAATTGTCCATTAAGGCTAACGTCTCCATCCTCATGTCTAGTCACGCTAAACTCGCACATCATATACTCGGTCTTGGCCCTACTAAGTCTGAAACCCTTGCACTCTAATGTGTGCCTCCACAGCTCTAACTTCCTATTAACCCCATCCCTACTCTCGTCAACTAACACCACATCATCAGCAAAGAGCATACACCAAGGGACATCACTCTGTATTTCTCGTGTGACCTCGTCCATCACTAAAGCAAATAAATAAGGGCTCAATGCTGATCCTTGGTGTAGTCCTATTTTAATCGGAAAGTCATTGGTATCGCCATCACATGTCCGAACACACGTCCTCGCGTCCCTGTACATATCCTTGATAAGGGTAATATACTTAGTTGGGACTTTATGCTTCTCCAAGGCCCACCACATGACACTTCTTGGCACTTTGTCATATGCCTTCTCGAGGTCAATAAAGACCATGTGTAAGTCCTTCTTTTGCTCCCGATATCTCTCCATCAATTGTCGCATTAAGAAAATCGCCTCCATGGTTGATCTTCCAGGCATGAACCCAAACTGGTTTTGCGTCACACTTGTCACTCTTCTTAGACGATGCTCGATGATTCTCTCCCAGAGCTTCATCGTATGGCTCATCAACTTAATCCCACGATAGTTAGTACAACTTTGAACATCTCCCTTGTTCTTGAAGATCGGTACTACTATACTCCTCCTCCATTCTTCCGGCATCTTGTTTGACCGAAAGATGAGGTTAAAAAGCTTAGTTAACCATACTATGGCTCTGGCACCTAAGCATCTCCATACTTCGATGGGGATACCATCAGGGCCCATCGCTTTACCACTCTTCATCCTCTTCAAAGCTTCCTCTATCTCTGTCTCCTGAATTCTTCTCACAAAGCGTCTGTTGTTATCATCAAATGAGTCATCCAACTCAAGTATAGGACCTTCCTCCTCTCCGTTAAACAACTTATCAAAGCAACAATAAAGAAAAAGGAAATAAAATAGCCATGAAGGCATGGACACATGCGAGATGTGCATGCATGTAGCAGCGCGCATGTGACCTGGGCCCCGAGCGCCGGCTACAGCCACGAAGGTTGCGCCCTGTCCTGCCCCCGCGTGCTCGCACACCTGCCGCGCGCCCGCATGAGCAACCGGGCTCCGCGCTTGGACACCGACTCAGCTGCGCACGCATGCCGACGGGCCACCGAAGCTCCACGCCCGAGCGCTGGCCTAGCTTCGCCGAACCCCGCGCCAGTGGAGCGCTTCGGCCCCGCGCTGCCGCCAGCAAACGCGCCTGGCCTCGCTTGCTCGCGCGCAAGCAGCGCGTCAGCACCAAAGGCAGGAGTGGCCATGGCGGACTGGATCTGTCGGTGAAAGAGCTCGGTAGAGAAGTGGAGAGAGAGAGAAAAGAAAGTGCGGCGCCGGGGTGGAGAAAGAAAGAAAGTGGGAGGACCGGAGGACTGAGTAAAATCTAGCGTTTCAATCCATATTTTATATCCCCTATAAATAAAAGGGTTGGTTAATGAAGTTTTGGGTCGATTTAACTTATTATTAGTTTAATCTATAAAAATATCTAAGTATTTTATAAAATATTCTTTGGAATTATTAGATTTTATAACAAAGTACTAGTTTCTTGCAGAAACATCGTGACTTTGAGAGAATAAATCTGTAGTCTAGTATTTTATAAAGAAATCCCTGGTGATTATGAATATTACCATGAGCATATTAAAATGTGCAGAAGAATATGAAATTTCACTGACGTGTGATTTTTGCATATAACACCCTGGATTTGTCAATCTTATGATCAAATCTTGGTTTTTCTCATAGAAATAAACTTGATTTTTTTTTCAAATATACTCTTGAAGTATAATTTTGTACATAGGTCATCGGTGATTACGAAAATTACCATGGACCCACTGAATTTGCAAAATGGCTAGAATTTCACAGGAGTGTGTTATTTTACAGATAGCACCCTAGATTTTTCCAGCTTTGTCAGAATGGACTACGGTCCTTGTATTATATCGTTTTTACGGTTTATTGGTCGTTTTTTATGCAGAAACATCAATAAAATAACTTAAACACGATGTTTTTGTTATACCACCATACATATGCCCTCAATTACATGGATACATCATTTGGATACATGAAGTAATCCTTTGCACAATGATATCTCGCGGATGTCTGACCTCATGAAGAGAGAATTTGAAGTACTTTCCTCCATGGAAATAACTACCGGTCATAAGCACTTGATGCTAAAATATTTCTTAGTGGCAAGGACCTCTTGAAGATGATTTTACCTAAAACCAAAAGATTCTCCCGCAATAGAATTGAAGAAAGCTGAAGCCCTTTTTTTTTCTGAGACATCACTGAAGTGCTACATTGAAGGATGAATATATAACTGAAAGAAACCCAAAGGTCTTATGTGACTCATTGCATGAACGCTTTGAGTAGACTGAAATAGTCTTACTCTCCATAGTAGACATCATGAAGATGAATTTTAGACTACAAGACTAAGAAAGATCATTGATTTTGAGTTGAAAGAAGGTGTGCATGAAAATTCCAAGTAGTCTCGTAGACTACCTAGAATCAAATTTATCTAAGTACTTGTAATAGGGGAGCATTATGTATTGATTCCTAGAAGGAATTAAGTGGTTTATCCATGTACTCTCATGAAGAGAATACATTTCTCACTAATATATCATATTAGTGTGTGTGAAATTTTTGTATCATTTTACTCTATTAATTATACATTATTGTATCATAGAGTACAACAGCTATGGATGAGGAGCTCTGTCTCGTAGACAGTTGCACTATTGCTACCATTCTAAGGGACATTATGGATCATGACGGATTGAGCAATAATCACAAAGATTTAGCTCTTGAGGATGATCTCATCTCCTTAGTAATGAAGAAATGAAGATGTGCATAGAGACCCTTTAATCTTACAAAGGTCACAATTGATTACATGAAGTAGTGTTTTGCTAGGCACATTGATGTCACACGCAGTGATACTATCAACTCGAGCAATAATTGATCTCATAGATTAATTTTTACCACGAAGGTAACTGGAGAACATCGACTGTATAATTGATTTTCGAAAATCATTTTAGCCTGGAAGATGTGATCCTATTCCACCCAACTCATGTTTTTTGTGACAACCCTTCTCTAAAAAGTAGAGAATGTCGCACTGGATCATCTCGGAAGATGGTTAGCAAAGTAACCATACGTAGCATTCATACATGAACATTTATCATTTACAAAGTTACATCACTTAGGTGCATAATATTACAAGTTCAGAGGTAGAAAGCAAATGAGTTCAGATCTGATACAATACATATGTCCTTAGTACATTTTACATAAATGAGCGGAAGCGGTAGAATAACAAAACACGACGTCGATTCCTACGTGAACCATGCCAGCCCTACGTGAACCATGCCAGCCCTATGGCGATGGCTCACTCATCACGGTTAGGAGAGCTAGGGACCCATTCAATGGTCCAATTCTGAGGCTCCTCACCTTCCCACATAACCTTGTTACAACAATCACAGTAGGTAGCTTGAGAAAAACCTGGAAAACAATATAATCACAAAGCCTGAGTATCTAACATACTCCGCAAGACTTACCCGTCAAAAGGTTTACTAAAACCGACTCCTAGTATGCAGGGGCTGACTGGGTTTATTTGATAATTGCATAAGAAGCTCCTAATAGTTCTATACTGCACTTTCAATTCCTTAATTAAGATTTTACTTTGTTGATTTCAGATAAATAGCTGTGGTGAGTCTAGCTAGCTGCTAAGACATGAATATAAATAAAGAGCAATACATCATAGCAATATGTGTCCATAGCATAAGTAAATTTCAGAAACATAACCACAACTTTACTACTTAACATATCATTGCCGCATGCTCGAACAAGAGGTACTCATAACCGCGAGGGACGACAATTCGAATTGATTTACATCCTGTAGGGAAAAACCTAAATACATGACAAACGCATCACTTAAGAACACGTATGACCACTGTTCACAAGATTGCTATAAAGTCGATCCGGGGCCATCGATCCCGAGTACATGTCCTCCCCGCGATACAGTACTTCGTATCCGAGGCTTAACCCATGCACTCTCCAGCGGTCCTCAAACCCGTGCAACCACCGTGCTGTTCACATCACCTCTGGATCGATGAGTATGACCGTCCAATAATACGGCACCCAAGTTACTAGGTTTACCAATTCCCATATTAAAGGTATGTACTTGGTACTGTTCAATACTTGTCCGCGGAGTTGCAACGATAGGTGCTTCATTTTATCAAGTTCATTAGTCCGGTGAACCATAGTTGAATCTATAACCTACCGTTGACTCCATTAGTTTAAGCATAGCATTCGCAAATGGAAAAGCTTGCTAACATAAACTAATTATAGGTCATGTCTGGAGTATACAAGTGGGTTTCATCCAAGTCCTATACATAATGCACAATATAATATTCCTATCTTGTGACAAAGTAAAAAGGACTCGAAAATTAATTGGGTATGCACCGGGGCCTGCCTTGGGAGTGATCGTAGTTAGTGCCTGCACCAAAACTCACTTCAGATCCCTGCTGATCCGGTGTGATCTCCTCGGTCTTGATCCCTATATAACATGGACATGCATCAATGCGAAGGAATACACAAGGTTTCATGGAGTTCCTTAACTAAAGATGAAATGGATGGCATGATGATTCATGACACTTCCTCAGCAAATAAAATTAATGAACTAATCATTCATTCATGAATATGTGTGCATACCTAAGTATGACATGGCAGCCATTGAATTTGAAGGGGACAAACTTCTAATTAAAGAATATAGTTTTCAATCATCACAAACTTAGTGTATGTCTACTCTAAACATGAGCATGGCATAGATAAGGATTACATGGCACTACATGATGATGATGACATGAAAACATAGTACTAAGGCCTAAATTTCAGAAAGTTTATTTTAAGCACTTAGCTAAAGTGGCCATATGTAAAGGCTAGCACTATACATACAATGACAAAGTTAATTACATAATTAGCTCTAGGTACATATAGTTAATTAGGAACCAAGAGCATATAAATGGAGATAAGAATTTCTACTGTAAGGTTAATATGAATTATTCTTCATGTATATTCCAGAAATGAATTTATTCCTACTTTTATTAAATGCACACAAAAAGTAAGATTCATATGGCAAATTCCTAATTTAACTAACAAATGATTAATTTCGACAGCAAAAGTATACTTAGGTTGCTTCAAATTTTTCATGGCATTTTACAGGAGTGTACAAGTGCATAAGGGACAGGAATACCAAATTTCATTATTAAATTCCTAGCCAATAATTTACATAAATTCAATTACTGAAAATGAAGATTATGTAATAATACTAAAAATATGCCTAAACATGGAAATGTGCTTTTGCATAAAGTTTAAGGATGTCATGAAATGATTACTGAGCAAGTTTCATGAATTTACCATATATATATAATTACTTATGAATTTATTAAGCAATTTAGGGTTGTAAATTTAGGGAATTAAATAAATAAATTTTCTAAGTACCTTTGGACCTCAACTTGTTTTTCTGGTAGAGGGGGATTTTAGGAGTCGAACAAAATTAGTTTCATCATTTTTGGACTTTTATTTCTCGAGTTATTGAATTTTAAAGTTTAATTGAAGTTCACTCCTATTTACAAAAATGCAACTGGCCATTTCAAATTGCTCCTGGCGCGCGCACCCGCGCGGCGGCCGGAGATGGCGAGCTCGGCCCAGCAGTCAATCGGCGGCACGGCTGGGGCCAGCGTGCACCCCGCAACGATCTCCACGCTGCGAGGATGCCAAGACGGGGGTCGGAGGGGAGAGGGCCTCACCGGAAGTCGCCGGTGATGATGGGCGGCAGTAGGGGGAACTCCGGCGAGGTTTGCGTGATGGTGTCGAGGACGAGGGAGGCCGGGTTCGGTCGGAGAGCTTCACCGCAGGTCGGGGAAGGTCGGCATCGAGGAAGGCGTCAAGGAGGAAGGCTGGAGGTAGGCTCTCGTCGGCGGGGTGGAGGATTCCGATGGCGGCAGCTCAGTTCTTCCCTAAATTCTGGCGAGCTCGCTGCATGAGGGAGGAAGATGATTAGGGGGCTACGAGAAGGGTCCTTGGCACACTGATTTGCGAAAGAAAGGAAGAGGGAGAAGCTACCTATGCAGAGCTGCTCATGGCGGCGGCCATGGCGGTGGAAACAGAGCTCTGGCTCGGGTTTTACCGGGAAGAGGAAGGGAGAGTGAGTGCCGGCGCTCGGGAACGAACTGGAGGGTGTGAGGGCCGGTTGCGAGTTGAGAGAGTGAGAGAGATGAGGACCAAGTGAGCTGCTGTTCTTATCTGATGATTGGCGGTAGAGAGAGAGAGAGAGAGAGCAGAGCAGAGGACGGGAGGTCGAGCTGTCGGCAGGGGAGTGGCTCACCGGCGAGAGGGGGGAGGGGGGGTTGAATGCTGGCCGGGGGCACAGGGGATGATGAGGACATCACCATGCTGGATACGCGTATATCATGGCCTTCCCCAAGTTACAAGTCGTCACCAACTCGGTCACCGCGTTCGTCTCGGATTCAGCCGACACCCCTTCACGGTTTTGATGATATCTCCCACATCCGACGTCCAAATGAGGTGTTCTTTGATGCATTGGAAAGAGGACGACGACGCCGTCGTTTTGGTTCTGGTCCTAGCTCCAGAAGGGTCGTGAGTCATAATATGTGACCATGACAAGGTGCTGTGCCACCTATTTTGGGCCAACTTGGCCATGTATCGTGTCGGGCCTTAAGCCCATGTTGTGGGCGCCCCCCTGGTCGCCCCCAACCCTAGGACGTCTTTGTTTCCTACATAAACTCAGTAGCCACCGTCTTTTAGTTTCGGGTTTTGTTTAGTTTAGTTTTCCAGAGAGAAACTTGATTGAATTATTGTAACTGTGGCGACAAGTCCTTTTACAGTAATCCAGGGCCCCTGTTCTTGTTCTACACCACTGTGGCGATTAGTCCTTTTGTGTTCAGAGCTTGAACCTTTTCTTGTGATTCGCTTCATCCATATTTGCAATTTCAGATTGCGTGTTTATCCTCTCTTGCTTGTGTTCTCGATTTCGCTTGCAGGAACAATCAAGTTGTACTTGGCGTAATGGTTACGGGGTTGAATCTTGTCTGATTCAAGCCGGGTCGTCGGCGCCGAGTTCCCCAAATTCGAGTTTATCCCCTTACCTCTCGGAAGATTGGGCCATATCTACATCAAGTGGTATCAGATTTCCAGGTTCCCCGTGAGGTATTATCGTGTTCTTCACTTTAGATTCGTTTGTGTTCATCACCTTTTGTCCATGAAAAAGCCTACAAAAAAAATTTTCCCCACCATCCCAGACACTGTTTAGCCTTTACATAATTTAATTTCAGAGTCCGTAGTGTTGAGTTTGTGTCCTAGTCGAGTTCAGTTGCTGATTTGAATTTGTGTTTCGATTCGGTTTGTGTTTTGATCTCCGCTGCACACCACCATCACCATCGTGTTTTCCGTTGGATTCACCATCGTTTCACCCACCCACCACACCCACAATCTGTTGCCAACAAAAAAACCCTACCCAATTCGGTTCCCCCCCCGCACCCCTCACACCCTATCTTGACATATCTTCGGTAAAACAGGCATAACTTTTCGCTCGTTGCTCTGATGGGCTGAAATTTTTATAGCACATTCTTGACTCAAAGTTGAGGTGACCCACACTAGCTCCGCCCTGTGTGCCCTCGTCAAAAAATTCAAAATAAATCAGGAAAAATTAGAAAAAAAATTGTGAAGTCAAAAATAGCGCTTTCGGTGAAACTTTGAGATTTTGCCTACCCTTTGTTTTCCCTCTGTTTGAGTTGAAACTTCTTATGGTTCCTTCCTTTGTGTTCCTCTATCACTAAAAAATAGTGGAAAAATCATACAAAAAAATCAAGATTTTGATTTGCACCCCGCCCCCCCCCCCGCCCTGAAAATTCTAAGTCTGAGAAGGCTGTTTTGATCCTTGCTGCCTTTGCCATTGTTCTTTGCCATTGTTCTTGCGGTCACAACTATTTTTGAACACGATTCTTTTGCCAGCAATTAGGACACTGCTTTGGACATTTATTCAGTGCTACTTTCTGTTATTGAATTGTGTTCTAGTGACATACATATTAGCCTTCCAAGCTATACATATTGCAGCACAGGTTTCTTCCTTGCAACTGTTACACCCAAGCTCAACTATAGATTGTGTCGACCTGTTTGGCTTTGGTAAGAACACTTGCAAGATTGTGATACATTGCTTCTGATATTGTTTTCCACTTTCTACACCCTCTACTGCCTGCTAGTTGATAGGGCTAATCTTTTTGTTTAGTCTTGTCTTTTGCTTTCAACTATGTCAGAGAAAAGGAAAGGGACACCTGGAGAGTTGGAGTCCCCTACAGACTTCAATGATTGCGTCTCCAAGGCCGAGCTCACGAAGCTTCTTGCGGACGTACATTCATGGAAACGAAGTTTGCCGAGTTGATGGGTCACATCAACACTGTTGTCCACCGTATTGAGGATGTGGAACGATGACCTCCACCTCAACGAGCTGCTGATGATGATGATTTTGACCGTGATGCAGACCGTCTTCACCGTAATCGACACGGTATGGGAGGTAATAACAATCATGGTAATACTGATACTTTTGTTAAGCCCAAATTTAACATACCACCTTTTGCTGGTAGTGCTGACCCTGAAGCATACCTAGATTGGGAACTTGCTGTTGAACAGAAATTTAATTCTCATTTAGTTCCTATTGAGCATAGAGTTAGACTTGCTACTAGTGAGTTTACAGGTTTTGCTCTGTTTTGGTGGAATGATCTTTGCAATACTAATGCTGCTATACCTGCCACTTGGTCTGTTTTGAAACAACGCATGAAATCTCGTTTTGTTCCTCCTTATTACCAACGTGATTTACGTTTGAAATTACAATCTTTAACACAAGGTAGTAAAACAGTAGAGGAATATTATCAGGAATTGCATATTGGTTTAGCACGTTGTGATATACATGAAGATGATCTTGAAACTAGTGCTAGATTTTTTGGTGGTTTGAACAGTGATATCCAGAATATTGTTGACTATAAAAAGTGGAATAGGTTCAGCCAATTGTATCATATTGCTCTTAAGGCTGAACGAGAAGTACAGGATCGCCTTCCACAACAATCTTGCAGGTCCAACACTGAGCAATATCTCCAGCAACACACTAGAGTAGAGAACTTGAAGAGTCATGTTGCTAAGACACCAGCAACAACTTTTCCACTTGCGCCTACTTCTGCAGCGCAATCGTCTAGTGTGCAGCACCAACACTAGAAGAAGGTTACTACTTCCAGTACTAGGAGTGGCTCCTCCACCACCATAATTTGTCACCGCTGCAAGGGCATGGGACATGTCATGAAGGATTGCCCTAGTCGTCGTGCTTTCATCGCTACCGCTGATGGGTATGAAAGTTCTAGTGATGTTGAAGATGAATTTGCTCGTATGCCTAACCTTGTTGCAGATTCAACGGAGGAGCAGGAGACTATCGCCATTGATTCTATTGCTGCCACCGCGAGCTTTCCTAGCCTCATTGTACAGCGTATGTTGACCACTCGGGTGGGACAAGAGGAAGAACAACAACGCAACAATTTATTCTACATGTACCTCATTGTTGCGGACCGCCGTTTTCTCACCATCATTGATACTGGGAGCTGTACCAACTTGGTAAGTTCTGATTTGGTAAGCAAACTTGGCTTGACCACGCATGCACTACATCAGCCCTACCACATCAAATGGTTCAACAATAGTGGTACGACACAGGTAACTCGATTAGCTCGCATACACTTTTCAGTAGGTTCTTATCAAGACTTTGCTGATTTTCATGTTGTACCTATGCAAGCATGTTCGTTTTTATTAGGCCGTCCATGGGAATATGATACGGATGCTGCCCATCATGATAGAACAAATACATATACATTCGTGCATAAGGACAGGAATATTACTTTGCATCCGTTATTGCCTGCTGATATTAGAAATCATTTTAAACTGCTTGCTGAAAATACTGAGAAAAAACATGATAACAAACAACTTTCTGATGTTAAACATAAGGCTATTCAGTTAAAGGGAGGTGCTTTTCTTGCTATGACATCGACTGTTACTGATCTTTGTGATAATCATGATGCACCTTGCTATACTATGCTTTGTCATGATATATCTTCTATTGATGGTCATGTATCTTGTACTTTGCATTCTGCTAGTACTAACCTTTTGTTGGAGATTGATGCTGAGATGAAGTCGAGGGCGACTCCAATTCAAGAAGGGGAGGATGATGAGAACATCACCATGCTGGATACGCGTATATCATGGCCTTCCCCAAGTTACAAGCCGTCACCAACTCGGTCGCCGCGTTCGTCTCGGATTCAGCCGACACCCCTTCACGGTTTTGATGATAGCTCCCACATCCGACGTCCAAACGAGGCGTTCTTTGATGCGTTGGAAAGAGGACGACGACGCCGTCGTTTTGGTTCTGGTGCTAGCTCCAGAAGGGTCGTGAGTCATAATATGTGACCATGACAAGGTGCTGTGCTACCTATTTTGGGCCAACTTGGCCATGTATCGTGTCGGGCCTTAAGCCCATTTTGTGGGCGCCCCCCTGGTCGCCCCCAACCCTAGGACGTCTTTGTTTCCTACATAAACTCAGTAGCCGCCATATTTTAGTTTCGGGTTTTGTTTAGTTCAGTTTTCCAGAGAGAAACTTGATCGAATTATTGTAACTGTGGCGACAAGTCCTTTTAAAGTAATCCAGGGCCCCTATTCTTGTTCTACACCACTGTGGCGATTAGTCCTTTTGTGTTTAGAGCTTGAACCTTTTCTTGTGATTCGCTTCATCCATATTTGCAATTTCAGATTGCGTGTTTATCCTCTCTTGCTTGTGTTCTCGATTTCGCTTGCAGGAACAATCAAGTTGTACTTGGTGTCGGTTGCGAGGTTGAATCTTGTTTGATTCAAGCCGGGTCGTCGGCGCCGAGTTCCCCAAATTCAAGTTTATCCCCTTTCCTCTCGGAAGATCGGGCCATATCTACATCAGGGGAGGGAGCTGGCGGTGCAGTGGCCGAAGTGGGGCGATAGGGTATTAAATGGTTACCAAAAATTCTGGTAAAATTCTCAAAATTCTCTTTTAATATGGCCATTTAGAATATGCAAAAATATTGGGGTACTTCCATGGGTTTTTGTGATGTTTGAAAAAGGCCCTCATTTGGATATTCTGGATTTAATTTATTAATTTTTTCTCTCTTTATTCTTTGGCACCTTGATTATTTATATTTTTAATTAGCCCTTAATTAACATTGGGTTTAGTTAAGTTCCATTTTGTGACATGGGATGTCACATTTTTACCCTTGAATATTTTATACATGAGAGTCATGCCAAATGAATCATACTTGTAGTATGGTTGCGTTACAATATATGGTTAGAAATGCATGAAGCATTGAGTTGAAGTTAAATATTGGTATGATGAGGGGGAGGATTTTATTATGGAAAGATTAGTAGCACAAAGCTACATGTATATTTTCCATAGAAATTTATATGTCTTCATGAAGAATGACTAACGGAAATTTTCTACACTTTATTTCTACTATTCCCATGGAGATGGATTGCATGCCACTCATCAGGGGGAGCAATACAATATATGTGATAGAATTTACTCAATTGAATATGAGTAAGTGGATTTACAATGAATGGACACGCAATCCATATGTGGAAAATACAACTTGGCATGTATGGACTTCTTGCAGAAACCTATTGCCTTTATAAACTTGCAATTTATATTTGTGACAAAGAAGGAGAAGAAACAGGACATCAACTTAGTTCTAATAGAGTATGTCTAGTTCACTGTATATGAATTTGAAGAATGTTCGTCGAATTATCGAAGATTTTCACCATAGGAGCATATATGAATGAGCACTCACATGAAATGAGAGATGGATCAATCTTGAAGATACATCGCCAAAGCTCATCATAGGGGATACATTTGTGAATATGCTTCTGAATGATCTGATGACGGCATTACGGGGAGAGAAAGCCCGTTGAATTAATGCCTTACATATTCCAAGAAGGAAAATGATCATATTCACGCACTAAATTTGAGCACGAAGCTCGAGTAAAGGCCAGATAAATTTGCATTGAAGCAAAGAGGAATGCTACTCAAAGTTGCAAATTAGAAGCTATATTTTACATGAAGTAAAATGGGCATTGAATTGATATATTATAGGGACGCCTGCATATATTTTATCATGGTAGAATGACATAAAAGTCATTAATTCCATTCTTATGGATAATTATAGATTCTAGAGCTAATCACTCTAAAAGCTACAATGATGCCTTATGGAAGTACCAAATTCATGAATGAAATCATTGAAGAAACTCCTCTCTCATAAATTTCACAAAGAAATTTTCTCACGAAGAGAGCATCATGAAGATGAACCCATTACTATAAGCGCACATATATAGTATGGGAATACAGAACAACCATGATATGGTATTGAATCATCTTGAAAGATGAATGTGGGAGAGAATTGAAGTATTGTTAACATCATTTCCTCTAAAATATTGCTATTATTTCTCTTATGAGAATCCGGATCCGGAAACAAAGTCCATGGCATAAATGCTTGCAGTATTTACATCGGGTCAATGAATAAAGCAATTGAGGATGAGCATAAATAATAGTGAAATTTATGGTTCATAAGTCACAAAGACTTATACTCCTACACATGAAATGTTCTAATTATTTCTGGCAAGACATTGAATAAATGCAGTCAATCAAGTGGATTATGTAAATCCATACGATGAAATCCTCGAAGGATTTAATATTATAACATCTAAATTATTTGTGATGAGAAGTCTCACGAAGAGCATCTTATTGAAGAAATGCATCCACGAAGGAGCATCACTTAATCCAAAGGCTCATGAAGAGCATCTCTATAGAAGGGATACTTCCACGAAGGAATAAGTCAATGAATGACTTTATCAGTCGAATTATGAAATAAACACCGCTGATTCTTGAAGGATTTTGACCCGATTTGATGAATATAGAATCATAAGTACTTCAAAAGTACATGCTAGCAACATGAATATGATTCCATGTAATACCATGAAGGTATTTGGTGTAATCCCCAACTAGAAATAAAGACTGGTGTTTGATCTTGAAAATCTTTATTGAATGTTGCATTACTGAAGCAACTTCTACATTTCCAATCCTATGGAATAGACTATCCTATGAAAGGATAAAATGAATATGTTCTACACATATCAAATAAGTGATAATTTGATTACATCAAATTTATATGTGCATGAAGCACATTGCTCCATTACTCTCATTGCAATCTTAGAAGAATTATGAGAAAAGTCTTTTCAAGACTTAGCGCTATGGTAACATTTCTTATCATTGCTTATATGCATTTTGAAGAATGTATGATAAAGACATTGAACACAAAGTTCAAATAATGTCCATATGAGGGGGAGCATAATAGATGGTATCACTTATTTGTTTTTGATCATGAAGATCACATTCTCTATTCATGAAGAATAGACTGTCATGAAGATAATAACAAAGAAGGCTATATATTGTATTTTTCCCTTTGTGAGTTTTACTCAAAGGTTTCTCACGTAAGGTTTTTGACGAGATAATACATCAACTGGCAAGATGCAGTTTGGCATTCATTATGTGACAATGGAATGGGATCAAGCAAATTCTATGAGATCATAGCATTATTTGAAGCTGCCAAGAAATGCATTAGCTCAGGAGGATTTCAAGCCATATATTGGAGTCTTGTGGAGTGACGCACACTCCATCCCCTATAATTATCTATGAAGATAATAAAGCTTGTATTGCACAAATACAATTGGGATATATAAAGTCAAATAGGACATGGCATATGTTACCTAAATTCTTCCACGCACTTGAATTGTAAGAGAAGGAAGAGATTTTGGTAACTCATGTCTTAACTTGTGACCATATTGCAGATAAGTTCATAAAGACATTATCAATCTACACTCTTAAAAGGTGTTGACGTGGTATTGTTATGAAGAGACTTAGAGAAGTGATTGGAACAGGGGGAGAACTTCCCTAAGTACATCACATTCCCAAGTTAAACGAGTTATCTCAAAGATAATTCATATCATTCACGAAGATCGATAATTATTAATCACAAAGATTATAGTATTGTACTCTTTTTCCCTTATGAGTTTTTCATATGAAGTTTTCTCATTAAGGTTTTTATGAGGCAATGCGTGCAATGCAAGTAACGGTAATATATGCTCTTTTCCTATTTTTCTTATTAAGATTAAGGAGTTTTTAAGAGGCATATTTATCGTGATAAAGAGTCCAAGGGGAAGTGTTGTAAAACGCTTATTAGGCCAGGCCCACCTTCTAGAAGAAGGCCTCCTAGCCTATGTGGGCTCGTTATCGAATCAGGGCCAAACATAAAGTTAGGGTTCCACCCTTATAAATAGTTGAGGAGACACCCTTTTGTAATTGATCAGAATACAACAATAAAGAATTTTGTCTCCTCTATTCTTATATTTTTTATATTTTCATTCTTAATCGTATCCACGTGCCGTGCGATCCGCCGATAACTCAATACAAATCACGGAAATAAATTAGTGCGAGCAAATCATCAAGGTCGGAGGAGGCGATATGGTCAGTGGGGTGCGGGAAGCCGCGGTGGAGGGACTGGGCGATGGAGTGTTTGATGAAGGTAGCCGCAGTCGAGGAATCTGGCATTGATGGTGGCTCATAAAATGGAGAGGAAATTGATCTCCTTCAATCATGCGACCCGTCAATCACGCGCGATGTTAAATGGAAACATTCGCATGTTGTCTGCGGGCGGGTACACAATTTCTTGGGTGAAAAAGTGTCGGAAAACCGGACGACACTCAATTCTGGACTGGACCCATTTATCAGACGCCAACACTGTGATCAAGCGGGGAATAAAAAGATTATGGACCCATAATTCAGTTCAGATCACGGACACAAATTTTAGGGCTGGGTATATACTTTGATAAACTATATTAGACACAAAGTTTAGCTTTTATAGCTTTTGAAGAGTGCGTGCACCATGTTTTCGCTCACATCGGCATCAAAGTTTTTGATGAAACATGGTAAGGTTTTGTAACTTTGTTTACCATTGAACTAAGCAGTGTCTTTAAGAAATCGAACCACAATAATAGAGATGCCGCATGTAGAGATTACCACAGCTACGGAGCCTATTCCCAATTTTCTGCTTTGGGAGTCGCACCATATGTTCCAAGGCACACTCGTATAGTCGTATGTGCACATTGACATCCGTTAGTGTTACCAGAATACTTATGCACATTTGATTGACCCATGCGAACTAAAACATTAACCGTGGAAGTAATAAAATGTTATTTGAATTAGCCTTTGAGATGAAGCGGCAAACAACTATGTACACCACCTATGCGGCTATGCCTAAGAGATAATTCCTTGTATTTTTGTTATTAGATAATGAACCAGCTTTTGTGACAAATAGCTACAACCACTTATTACAACTTGCAGCACATCCGTCTGTTGTGAAACTGAAATCAAACATTGGCAGCATAGTTTGGATAAATAGTAACTAAAAGCTAATTATATTACTAAATCTCTATCCATGATTGATGAATAGTTTTATTATGACCATAGTCTTCAACTTGCGACTTGCGACAAGCATTTTTAACTACAGTCTTGTCTTCTTCATACCGTTCCGGATTACCTGTTACAGTACGGGCATAAAATTTTAAGACACTACCCTCCATAAGAAATTTAGCAACATAACAATTAAAATATACTCCATCCATAACTTCAAAAGGATATAGTTTGAGATACGATTTAGCATACCAATGACTCATTAATTAGAAGGAATTTTTCTTGTCTGTCTTTATTAAATACGACTTGGAACTAACCAAGTCAATAATATATGCTCATCTAAGTGGTTGATACTTGTGGGCAAAAGAGCCCAACATATGAGGTTGCTGGTTCAATTCTCCATAATTATAATATTTTTTTTTCAAGAAAATAATTTACTTTTGTAAAATCAGCTATGGACCCAGAACGACTTGCTTTTGAAGTATGGAGGGAGTAAATGTTTGATGTTTCATGAGTACTGCAAAAACTACACTTTTTACTCACATTCTAATTCTGTTTAATCAAATAGTCTTTAGTAAGAACCACACACATTTATCCAAGTGCCACATTAAGAGGACTAGCATAATGTCCGTGCGTTGCTACGGATGCAGCTTATAATATATATTCTTTATCTGTCTATAAATATAAGGATTTTTTTTTCATTTAACAACAAATATAAGAATTTCTCAGTAGAACCCACCCACGTGCTCCTGTCTTCCAAAAACCTTATTGGCTGCTCCTACCCTGCCATCAATCCTGTTGCGCTTGCCGAAATTCCCCTCCCTGTTCCATCTCTACCTCATCAAAATCCTTTTTACCCTTCCCAAAATCCCTAAGAACCTAAGAATTCTTATAGCTCTAGACAAAGAAAGTGCATACATACAAATATAAAAAGACCCATAGGAAATATCTCCTATTTAGCAATGGTTGCAATACATATTATACATGCTAGGCATAACTATCAATTGGTATGCTACAGTGAAATGTAAAAATAATAAATTTCATATAATGGCCAAAAGTATTCTTCTACAAACATCATTACAAATTTTTTTTAAAAATATTTCAAGGCAAACTATAAACTCGGCTAGCATATAATATTATTGATCATACATGATGTCAAATTAATCCATGTAAGTTTCGCAAGCATACTCTTACTCTTAGTAATCTAATAAATAACATCTAGGAAAATCATAAAAGAGAAAATAAATTAGATCACCAAAGTAAGACATGATGACCAGATAATATCATGCGCTATCCCGTCAATGGACCTGGAGTGGTCTTGTGTTTCAACCTAACTTGGAGTAATCGAAGGAATAAGCAGATGCATCATACTCTTCATTCAGCTCATTATCAACAAATGCTCACACTAATATCCTTGTCTGGGAGCAGGCCACGAGAAGGACATTTTTGTATCTTAGTATGAAGTTCTTCAACCAAAGAGTAACTTCGCAACTGGTAAGTGAAAAGTGAAAAAAATCAGTAATAGGAGAATTTGAATAAAAGATAAGAATATCTTTAAAAGGCCCAACACAAAAGAAAACATAACCATACATTCTGAAAGTCGCTTGATGTTGCCTAGAGGGCGGTGAATAGGCGTTTGTGAAATATTAACAAAAACTCACAGCGGAATTAAAACTGTCAAAACCGGTTGCACCGGTTTTGTCAGAGAGCTTGGGATAAAACAATTAGTCAAGAGAAAGAACCAAACACTTAAGATAGGCAAGCTATAAAACAAACACAGGAACCACCCCAATTAGATTCACAATGAATCAACCTCAGAAAAAAACCTATAAACACCGGACCCACCGGTTTGTCATACCGGTTACACCGGTTTTCCTGGACCAGATAGAAATAAGACAAGTAACACACTAGCAGAGGGGCTGCACTAGTGGGAGCTACACCAGAGAGTAACCAAGATACACACAAACTAGGTTCACCAAGAATCTGCACAATTGAGCACTGACCAAAACCGGTCCCACCGGTTTCCTCGGGACAAAGAGTAAATCAGGTAATATAGCGTCCCACTAAGTTCTAGCAAACCTAAAGGTCTTAATAGAGCATGCAAGATCTAGTGCAAGTAATCACTAAGAGTAGTAGAACAACTACACATGCAACCTATGAACCACAAATAAAAGAACCAATAACTTAAGAAAGCAAATCAAATGAAGCACACGGAGAATTGTTTGCCGAAGTTCATATTCACCTCGTGAATCCTACGTCTCTGTTGAGGAAGCTTGAGCTGCTCACAAGGCATACTCCAAGCCGGATCTCTTTCAACCGCTTTCCCCGATCCACTATCTTTGCTTCTTTCCTTGTGGAGGCGAAGCGGTCCTTCACAAACTTTCCCAAGGCGCACCACAAGCTTGAGAGCTCTAGGGCAACGCCTAGACGACTAGGAGGATTCACCTCCAAGAGTAACAAATGCTTCACGGATTTGCAACACGATGCTCAAATGCTCAAGTGTTGGATTTTCTCTTTTGTGCTCTCAATCTCAATCCCTCTCAACCCAATGCTTAGGATTTCTCACAAATCACTCAAACCTCACAAAGAGGTGTTGGGGAGAGCTCTACAAGGCTTTGGATGTATTTTCTTCGTGCACACCATCAGCAACATCCAAAGGAGGGGGGAAGGAAGTATTGATACTTATCCCCCAAAAGCTAGCCGTTATACTGAACCAGTTAAAACCGGTTACACCAGTTTCCCAAACTGGTGCCACCAGTTTTCCTGAACTAGCCGTTAGAGGTTTGAACCAAAACCGGTCCCTTCGGCTTAGTAAACTGGTTTTCCCTATCACAGTGAGAGTTGGTGTGACTGTAGGTGTTGTATACTTGTGTGTCTCTCATCTCACTTGGGTTTTTCTTTGAGCATTGAGACATTAAATGCAAACCATGTAGCATCCCTCTTGATAGAGTGGCATTCCTAAACTCAAGATAAAATAAAAAGACAATTCTTCTTCTTGAGCTTGCATGATAATGAATTTTGCCACTTCTTCTCTTTTAGCGTCATGAGGACTGCCACATGTGTTTTTGCTGAGCGTCATCGCCTAGAGCTTATGACTTGGAAACTCTTCATTTATCATGTTCATTTCTACCTTTTGTTCACAAGTCACATTATATCTTCATATTTCAATAATGAATAACACTTGGAAATGTATGACCACATATAGCTTGATCGGTCCATCGCGATTGCGCTCCACCTGCCCTTCACCATGGCTTGGGTCCCTTGGCATCAAGATTTCATCTTGCCCTTCTCCCGTCCATGGTCCATCGCGGCCAAGTCATGCCAATCCTTCACCATCTTGCTATCTTGAGCCACCCATAACTTTGTATCATCATTATGCTTCTTTTGAATTCATGTTTGAAGTATTGATTTGATCAAGTTGCTTCCAAGATAAAATGCCATAGAGAAATAACACTTGATCACTTCTTTTTCTTGACAACACCAATTTGTTGAGACCATCTCATATCAATGGTTTTCATGTCTCATATTTACTTCAAATCTTGTCTTGTCATAGTATTGCTTATATGGACCTATTTATTTGAGACTTCTCCATTTCATTGCATAGGCCCATTTTCCTTACACAATCGTACATTCTGAAGATGATCATTTGTATCAATCTAACATACATTCTTCATATACAACCTCCTCATATACTCATAAAGAGGATTAGTTCTTTAATCACGTTGTCATACAATCACCAAAGCCCACTAGAGGCATAGATGCACTTTCACAATCATTTTTCATTAGGCAGGCATGTTTCATATATGTCATATTGTGCTTCATGGCATGAAATCGCAATTCAAGATAAACCTCACTAAAAGTGACTAAGTGTAAAAGTTAGGTGGAAGTGTCCCTCAGTTTATGCAAGCTATTAGTCTGGAAGGGTCCCGTGCTTATGCAAGCTATTAGTCTGAGATATAATATATTCTTAGGAGTTGTATGTAAGCTATATTATGATATACATGTTTCACCGATGCTATCAGTTATGATGAAATAATAAACTGAAGTGCATAAATCCAAGGCAAAATTTACAGGTAGAGGCATTTGGACTCACTACAATCATGTGAATCAATCCAGTGACCTCAGTCATTGAAGATTTAACAATACAAAACTACTGAATGGTATCCAAGGTAACTTCTATCCAAGATTATTAGTTCGGAATGAGTTGACATGGATCACCTCGTGAAGGAAAAAAAAACACTCCTAGTTTACTAAACTATATTGTTCACAACAAAAAAAAGTTAAATTAGCACAGGGATCACCTGTCTCTTAGTAACAGACGAACTCCACACCTCTGCAGTCACTGGAACAACCACGGTCACCTGAGTAAGAACATGCCTAAAAAATATTACATTGTGTAAGGTTCAAGGCCATTGAGGTCACCCCAAGGTATGATGTTTTGGTGATGAATGACAAACATGAAATGTGACTAATGTCTACATGAGTGTTGTCCGTGTAGGAAACCTTTTCTACCTTATGGTGATTGTTGATGGCAGCCTTGGCAATTGATAACAATGATTGATGGAGTCCAAGGGTTGATGAAAATGAGGCTAAGGACAAGCTATGGAGAAAGTGTTGGGAACACTTGTCTAGTTGTTAGAGCATTGAGTCCATAGGAAAAAACCGGACTATCAAGGGGGTCTAGGTCATTTCTCTTAGGTTATCTCTAGTCGGTGATGTGCATGAATGCTTGATGAAATCACAAGCACTTGGTGACAGTGGAGAAGCCTAGGAGCTGTTCGGAGAAGCCAAGAAACAAAGTCAAGCAAGGACGAAGAGTTTCAGCTTCTGGACGAAGTGACCGGATAGAGGGGTCAGAGGTGACCGGATTGTACATCACAGTCCGATCAGTAGGCCCAGAAGGCTGATTTCATGGAGCAACATTTAGTTTGAGGTTGGAAGCCTATATAACTTTGTTGCTGGGGTCTTGGAGACCTCTCTTGGCCAGTAGAATACCTGACAACATTTGGTAAGGTCCAAGAGGAAAAGAAGAGGGCACTAGGAGGAGATATTGCATATCTTAGGAGTGCTAGTGAGAGTAACTTGAGCATCTTGCACATCTAAGGCTAGGGTGTCCTTGAGGGTGTGATCTAGGCTGTTACTCTTGGTCTATGGTAAGACCTAGACAGGTTAGGTGTCGGTGATCGAGCCTATCATGATTGGTTGTGAAGGCCATCACACATTTGTACACGGTTTGAGCCCGCCGGTGAAAGGGGCATCAATAGTGAGCGCCTGTGTTGGCTCGGGGAGTCCGGCAAGTTCTCGAGGGAGGCAAGCTTGTGCCTTGGTGGCAGCGGTGACGCGTACCGTGTCTTCACTCGGGGAGTAATTGCAGGCTCATGGGCGAGAACTCCACATTGGTGGCGGGAGGGACCGGAACTCCGGCGGGAGTGGTCCAACGAGTAGGGGATGGCGCCATCCTTCCGAGACGACGGGAAAAAATCATGAGCCATCTCTTACTCTTCTCCTTACTTTGATGCATTACTTTCCGCATTCATATACTGTGCTATTCATGCTTATATGCTTGTCTTGCTCTAGTTGATTACCTTGTAGACTTGCATGAATAGGCTTCTTTACTTGCTAGTTGTGCTTAGCCTCAATTTGACCACTAGCATGTGTAGGAGTTGCATTGGCTTAATTGCTCACCCTTGTATGTGTTGTACTACTCATGCTTGTTTGCTCTAGTTCCCTATCTCGTAGCTTTGTATGTGTAGGATCCTTTGCTAACTTATTGTGTGCTTCCATGTTGTTTTGTTACTAGCTTGCATAGGAGTTGTATTCTTACCTAAAAATACCGTTCCGGTGGCCGTTTCGTTTTGGCTGATGGAACGGAACATTCCGATACCGGACTATACCGGTGTACTGTTTCAGTATTTAACATAATAATATAAATATACATTATATCAGTTATAAAATAATGAATGAAAAAAGAAAAAGAGAGATAAAAGAAAATAGAAGAAAGAAAATAAGAGGCCCAGACTAGCAACCAGCCCACCAGCCGACCCATGTGCCTCTTCACCACAACTCATAGCACGTAGGTTTTCCTAGAGGAGCGCCGCCTCTCACATTTCATGGTCATTGACCTTCTCTGTCTCTCTCATGGCACCTCTGCTACTGCTGCTCCCCGCTGCAACTCCTCCCTGCACACGTCGCTCTCTCGTTCCTCTTCCCTGTGCCATTCAAGTGGGCTGGCTGCTGCAGCGGCCATTGCCGACGGCCTGTCGCTGCGCGACGAGGCCCTCCTTGTCTTCTCTGTCCTGGCCACCAGTGCGACTGCCGACCTCATCCGCGCCGTGGCCACCTGCCGCCGCCAACGCCGCCTTCATTTGCGCTACGGCAGCAGACCCCTTCCTCTGGCATTGGGATTCTTCCATGACAACGCCGGCAACATCGTGCCTAGGATGCAGCACAACGTATTTTGAAGATTCCCAGTACCAAAATCGATGGTACAGACAGAACGACCGGAATTGTCCGGTATTCCCCGGAATGGCCGATAGCTTGGCCAGTACGGGATGCAGCTGCTAAGTTATCGGTCGGGTGGCCGGAACGAGATATACCGGCTGTTCCGGCCGGTACCGGAACGGTATCTTCAAGTAAGGTTGTATTGCCTTATGTGATCCACTAGTATGCTTAGATTGTTGTTCCTTTCATAGGGCTGTTATCTTTTAGTGTTATCACCAATAGTATTATTATAGGAGTTGATTGAGTGGTCGGTCTTGGAATTCGGCAAATTTGGTACATAGTGCAAGTTCCCGATTCACCCCCCCTCTCGGTCACTCGATCCTTTTAAGTGGTATCAGATCCAAGTGCTTATCATAAGGCTTAACCACCTTGAGTAGTGACCATATTGAGTTGGGATGTCATCCCATTCGGGGTCGGGTCATGACTCATGGAAGGACCGCTTTAAAAGATACCTAAATGCCTTGATCCCGGATGAGTTGGTGGATACTCTTGTGGACTTTACCAATACTTTCAATGATAATCATGTGTATGAAGATTGTGATGATTGTGTGGATGTGCCTAGTACTAGTGAGTGCCTAGATTCTTCTAGTGTTAACTTGATAGGTTGCTCTACTAGTGTGCCTAATGTGATGATTGATAATGATGTGTCTCTTGATCTTGCTTGCTCCTCTAGCATGACTAGTATTGATGATGTTTGGGAGTCTCTTGTTGATCATACTAGTAGTTCTCTTGTTGTGGAGTTCTTTACTTTTCATGCTAATGACAATGAGGACTTACTTGACTCTCTTATTCGCTTGCGAGGTATTGTGGACAAGATTGCGGCAACTTCTTTCGAGCTCCCCAAGATTGTGATAGTCGAGAAGATCCTCTCCTTGGTCCCGAGTAGCAAGCTCTTCTACATCACCCTTGATCTTCTCATGGAGAAGAATCTCTCTGTCGAGGACGTGATCGAGCTTCTCTTCAAAGATGAGGAGATCACCGCAAGCATGACAGGGAAGAAGTCATTCAAGGCAAGCAATGAAGCATCTTCAAGCGAAGGGAAAGAAGTAGCTTCAAGATCAAACTTCTTTGATCCCTCCACAAGATTTCCTTGCAACAACTTCTAGAACCCCTTCAGAGCAAGACCTTCACCAAGATCATCATCAAGCGCTTCGGCAAGCTCTACCTCAAGCGTCATTCCAAGTTCTACTCCAAATACTTTGGGTGGACCATGAATTGGTGTAGGGGGGCGCCAGCAATAATGCTCACTCAATCATTTGAGATGATCAATCTCACCACTATGGCTCCGGCGCCCCCACCCCTTCAACCTTCTCCACCACAAGATCACCTTTGGCATCTTCGTCAAGCTCACCAACAAGATCTCTTCTTTGAACTTGGTGAATTTGTGAGAAATCTGAATGGTGACCTTTGTGAGAATCTCTTAAGTATTTATGATCTCGTGTGTAGGATAAACTCCTTCAGAGGACTCCGGAGGATTGCATCACATGAATTTATTGACAAGCTCCTCCAGCAAATCACAACTCCTGAGAGGGGTTTCTTACTTGAGGAGGTAGTCAATAGAAGACATGAGCTCTTAATTGAGAGAACAATGGAGATGATACTCGTGCTCCACTCACAAGTGGGACATGTTCCTGAGCACATCACTAGCCTCTATGATCCTCCCCATTACTACATCAACCTCAACAATGTGCACATGGGGGATGGTCATGGACATTGGAGGTATCGTGCTCCTCATTGTAGGAGACTTCAAGAAGGGATTGCAAGAATCCCTATCAATGAGGATGGTCTTATTGTTCGACGCGATGAGGTTAGTGCTAGTCAATCAAGTAATGCTTTGGATACTAACCCTTTTTCGTCTAGTGCTTGTCTTATGGCTTCCACCAGGGTCAACTACAAGAGTGGAGGTACTCATTGGATTCTTGACAGTGGGTGCACTCAACACATGATTGGGAAGCCAACCATGTTCACCACCATTGATGAAGACGAAGACAATGAAAAGGTGACTTTCGGGGATAACTTAATGGGGAGAGTTAGAGGCTCAAGCAAGGTGGCCATAACAAATGACCTCCATCTCTCCAAGGTCTTTCTTGTGGAAACCCTCAATTTCAACCTCCTGTCTATTGGTCAACTCTGTGACATGGGATTCAAGTGCACATTTGATGAGGATGGTGCAACGATTGAAAATGCTAAGAAAGGGCTAGTGTTTCATGTAGTGAGGCATGAGAACTTGCATGTCACGGACTTCAAATCAAGCAATATGCCACCAAGCACTTGCCTATTCACTAAGGCATCCAAGGGATGGTTGTGGCATAGGAGACTGGCACATGTTGGAATGAATCAGATCAAGAAGATTGTCAAGAGGAATCTAGTTGAAGGAATCAAGGATGTGACCTTTGAGAGGACAGACTGTGCAGTGCTTGTCAGGTGGAAAGCAAGTTGCATCTTCACATCCCACCAAGTCATTCATGTCTACATCTCATCCTCTAGAGCTTTTGCACATGGACTTGTTTGGGCCAACACATTACAAGAGTCTGGGAGGCAATCTCTATTGCTTGGTTATCATTGATGACTTCACAAGATACACTTGGACCTTCTTTCTTGTGGACAAATCTCAAGCCACTGATATCTTAAGAAAGTTTGCTAGAAGGGCAAAGAATGAATTCAAGGCTAGTATTGTGAAGATAAGAAGTGACAATGGGACAGAGTTTAAGAACACAACAGTGGAGGAATATTGTGACAAGAAAGGGATCAAGCACGAATTCTCTGCTACATATACTCCTGAGCAAAATGGAGTAGTGGAGAGGAAGAACAAGACACTCATCACTCTTGCTCGTGCCATGTCGGATGAGTATGGAACTCATGAGAGGTTTTGGGCGGAGGCAATCAACATAGCTTACTACACCTCCAACCGTGTCTATCTCCACTAGTTGTTAAAGAAGACACCATATGCGCTATTGGTGGGACGAAAACCCAATATTTCCTATTTCTGAGTCTTTGGCCGTAAGTGTTACATTCTCAAGAAGAGGAGGAAGCCAGGGAAATTTGAGAGCAGAACTGATGAATGAATTCTTGTTGAGTACTCAGTAACTTCTAAAGCATATAGGGTCTACAACTCAGCCACAGGTTGTGTGGAAGAATCCTGTGATGTGCAATTTGATGAGTCAAATTGTTCTCAAAAGGAAGATGGATTACATGAAGTGAACATTGAGGATGAGCCTATGAGGGAAGCTTTGAGGAACATGCCCGTGGGCGAGGTTCTACCCCACGAGGCCAATGATGGTGATATTGATGAGCCCTCTACTCCACCACCTCAACCAACCTCCTCCTCGAAGGTGCAAGAACCAACCCAAAATGCCACAAGTACACCCACTAGGTCCTCCCAAGATTCACTAAGAGTTCACCCACCAAATGATGAGGAAACTAAAGTGAGGAGTCAGCCACAAGCCTCCCCACATACTTCACCATAAGCCACTTCTCCTAGCTCTTCAAAAGATACCCTCCCATCCACCTCAAGCTCTAAGTCCAAAACAAAAAAGCATAAGAGTGATTCTCCCACCTCTCTTAGAATCCAAGACACTCGTATATCAAGAGAGCAAGTAACTCATGATGCACGAGATACATCACCTAGACCTCCTCCCATCCAACAAGAACATTATCCTAGACCCAAAGCCATAAGAAGGATCATTCCCGTGACTTGATCATTGGGAGCCCATCTGAAGGAGTGAGGATAAGGAGAAATCAATACAAGCCCAACTATGTGAATGAATAAAATGATGAAGAAAGTGATGAGGACACAAATTTTGCTATTGAGAATTTTTTCTTTTGTCTCCATGATTAAACCCACAACAATGGAAGAGGCTATGAATGATCACAAGTGGGTTATTGCCATGTAAGAAGAATTGAACAACTTTTAGAGATGCAAAGTGTGGAAGTTAGTGGAAAGGCCCAAGAATCATAATGTGGTTGGCACCAAGTGGGTCTTCAAGAACAAACAAGATGAGAAAGGAGCCATTGTCAAGAACAAGGCTCGTTGTTGGTCGTTTCTAGCTACCCATTTTAGCTACCAAAAAGGAACGTTTTACGTCGTTATTTGGTGGTTTAGACTAACACTTAACCCCATATTTGCATATATTTGTAGTTGTTCTATTTTGGATGTGATTGCAGAAAACATGTGTAAAACAAGGCAATTATAGATAAGGAACCAAAGAGCAATGAAGTTGGGCCACATTCGGGGTCGCGTCGATCGGCTCTAATGCCGCGCCGATCGGCGCAGGAGGAAAAGATGACAAAGACAAGCCCAAGTCCGACAAAGACGAAGGCCCAACCCAATATGAGTTAGAGTTGGTGAAAGTTAACCTAATCCCGTCGAGTATAAAAGGAAGATGACTATCAAGAGCCAAGGGGCAACCGGGAAGGACGTCCATCGCGATATTGAGTTGTTAGAACTAGGGTTCCAGGATATTGGCGGTGACGGTCGGTCAACACCGACGAGAACCACCAGAAGGGAGGTCACTCCGATCGGCGCGACACTTGTGCCGATCGGCTTGTGCGTGTTCCAGCGCTATTTCTCACCCCTTCGCTATGTCTAGCGGAAGGATAAGTGAGTAGTCTCATACTCTCTTCTCTGGAGCGGGGATCTGGTCATGTAACTCTCATACTTATTGATACTCTCTAGATGAATTTAATCTATGTGATGAACATAATTGCGCATCTATTTCATTAATGCATAGGCCAATACACATTTGCCCATTGCATAGTGCAAGAAACTAGTGGGGAGCTAATAGCCTCTGTAGTGACAGCCGGTGAAAGTGCCTAGAGGGGGGGTGAATAGGCAATTATCCTTGAAAATCACTTAATAATAAAAGTCAAATGCGCAGAGTCGGACTTGTCCGACGACAGTGAGGAAAGTCCGATGGACTTGTCCAATGGCACGAGTTAGAAAAGTAGATCGGCCGATTAAAACTTTAAACTAATACAAGGCAAGCTAGGATCTAGTAATTACAAGCAAGAGGAAGTTGTAGAAATGAGGGGAACAACTAGCAAGCAACATACACAAGTTAATTTAAGAGAAACGAGGCAAACCCTAGCTAGCAAGTTATGAGCAAGAGCAAGTAATTAATAAGTATGTAAAAGGAGACAAGGGGAGACACAAGATTTATTCACCAAAGTTCAGCTCCACAAAGAAGCCTATGTCTCCGTTGAGGGATCCACAAAGGACCGGGTTTCTTTCAACCCTAACCTCTCCAACTGATCACAAATATCAAACTTGGCTTTCCACTAGCAAACTCCATGAAGGAGGGGTCAATACAAACTTCCCTAGGCGTCACCACACAAGTTGGAACCTCTACGGGTACCTCTAACCGTCTAGGGGATGAATCCCCAAGAGTAACAAACACAAACGTGGTCGGCGGTGAGGATGAATCAAGAGCTTAAGAGAATGGAAGCTTGAAGTCAATGGAGCTCTTGAATCTTGTCTCAATCCTTTCACAAATCAAGATTGGAAGTAAGGGAGGAGAGATTTGGAGAGCAAAGTGAGCTTAAGAGTGTTTTGGAGTGGAATGAGTGACCAACCAGACAAGGGACGGAGTGGGGGTCTATTTATAGCTCAAGAAGAAAAAGAGCCGTTTGGATGGGTATTTCTCAGATCTCTATCGGACAAGTCCGATGGTCATCGGACATGTCCGATGGAGTAAGTTGGCGCAGGTTCTAGAGTCCGAGGGACTTGCCCGATGCTTTGGACAAGTTGACTATCGGACAAGTCCAATGGTCATTAGACAAGTCCGATGGCTAGGGTTTGACACAGGTATTGGAGTCCGACAGCGACGTCCGATGGGTCGGACTTGCTGGTCACCGGACTTGTCCGATGACACAGAGTGGCAAAGGTTCTGGAGTCCGATGGACTTGTTCGATGGATCGGACAAGTCCGATGATTTTGCTCTGGAAAAGTGTTTTGACTGTGGAATTTTGGTTTTTGCTCTTAGTTCATCATTGCTTCACACTTTTGTGTCCCTCTTAATAGTACGGCTTTTCCTATACTCAAAAATAAAGTAAAAACTCCATGAGCCTCATATTTGAGCATATTTTTGAGTTTCATCTTGAAATTTCTTAGCCACTTTCTTTTCTCCTTTTCTTTGAGTATTTGAGCTTCTATGTGTTTTGTCATCAATAATTGAACCATCTTCTACACACATGCTCATTGAAACATTAGTCCATTCTTAATTGTATTGGCGCCAATCACCAAAATAAAATTAGGGGCCTAGATGCACCTTCAATCTCCCCCTTTTTGGTGATTGATGACAATGCAACTATTTTTTCATAAAGAGATGTAGAAATGGAACAATTTGTGAGGAGCTCCCCCTAAATGTGTGCATAACTAAAAGATTGGAGATAGTATAACAAATGCACATATTTAAAGAGAGAGTGTGAGAGCTCCCCCTAACACTATGCATACATGATGATTTGCAATAGTTAAGCATATGAATATAAGACATTGCATATGACAAGTATTATCACACAAATGCATCTAGTAGAAGGAGATAAAACAATACATCATCACAAAGAGGCATGCTCAAAGGACACAAATAAAGAGATATAAGTACCACAAGCAAATAGTCTTACAAAACACAAACACAAATAAGAGTTTTACAAACCAAGCCAAAAAGAACCAAATTGTCCAACTTCATCACACTCACAACTCACAAACTAAGCAAATGAAAGATAGATTACACTTCTCCCCCTTTGGCATCAAGACACCAAAAGGGAGAAAAATGAGGGTGGATGGTGATGAGATCTCTACTCCTCAGAGTCTTCATAGTCTTCATCATCCTCATCGCCTTCTTGTTCTTCGTCTTCCTCATCTTGAGCGGGAGCTTTTCCCTTGCGCTGGCGAAGATCATAGGTAGCGGGATCTTCTTCTTGCTCTTCTATTTCCTCTTCTTCCTCATCAAAGCGGACATGTTGTCCACTAGAGCCAGCTCCTGTGTGAAACTGAGAAGGTGGAGGATAGTACCCAAAATAGTTCAACTCCTCTGTAGAGAAGTTGGGAGTGGGGTCCTGAAAAGCAGGTGGGTAGGCATCTTCCGCCGGAGGTGATGGAGGAGGAGGAACTTCACATTGCATCTTCTCCATGATGATCTTCTGGTTCCTCTCAATCACATCAATCCTTTGGTTAATGCTCCTGCACATGCCAAGGAGGGATTTGAACATCTTCATAACCCCACTCCTCTTGCCATGAGAAGGTGGGGCAGCACGAGAAGAGCCAGTGGCCCTAGAAGAAGCTCTGGGAACCTGAGGAGACGGAGCAGAGGACAATGGCTGAGCTGCACCAAAGAACTGACCAAAGGAGGTGTCAGGAGTCCAATTAGAAGGAATCTGAGGTTTGAGACTCAGATGCTTCATGTCCTTTTTGAAAGTCAAGCCTGAGACCTTCTCGATCATGTACATGATGTGCGGGGCATATCCACAGCCACGCTTGGAAGAGATGGAGATGTCCCATATCTCCTGATAGACATAGTCAAATACATCAAATTTCTGATCCTCATGAACCCAGTGCAGGATGTCCCTCTCATAAGCAGGAATACGGTCAGAGTTGCCACCCCTTGGAGCCAAAGTGCTCCTGCAGATCCTGAATAAGACTGAGAAAAAGGGTAGCAGGCTATTTGAGTTGGGAGGGACACTGTTCTCCGGATCCATGTACATATGCCTCATGTCCTCATCGCTCATGTAGCAGCCCGAGTGAATCTTGTGCTTTGCCTTGCGTGAGCTTTTGAGTCCTATCATAGAAGCAAACTGATTCAAGGTGCAGCTGTATTTAGTGCCATTTGTCATCCAAACCATAGACTTGTCATCCTCAAAGTACACGGTGGAAAAGAACTGAGAAATGATTTCCTTGTTCCATGAGTAGTTGAGAGTCAAGAAGGTCTTAAGACCATGATGCTCAAAAGCAGCTAGAACTTGGTTGAATAGAGGGTGCTTCTTGGACTTCATATAGTCCCAATCTAGCCACTTGCTCTCAACAACAGGGTTCTTCATGCGGAGGTAGGTGGAGCGGTACCAATCCGCATGGAAATGAGCATGAAAGCGAGAATCAACAGCTTCCTTATCACGAGCATAATAGTTGACCAACCTTGCTTCAGTGCATGTCTCAAGGGACACGTGAAAGAATACCCTCTCTCGGTTGGAGTTGAGCATTTCAGAGGGAGGATGCATGACTCTGTTCAGCTCTTCGGACTCAGCTGGCTCCTCTCTTTTTGTTGGTTGTTGGAGATAGATGCGCCGAACGCGCTTGGCGGTGACTTTCTTTCTCTTTGGTTGGCTTTGACCTTGATCATCACTAGCTTTGGCACTCTTCTCCCTCAAGGGGGATGCTTCCACATCCGACATGCTGACAACAGGAGTAGCACAAGTCAGAAGATAGACAAAAGAGAGGAAAAAGGGGTGAGGAGAATTAGTGAGGGACTTAGACATTTGGAGGAACTGCAAGCCGTCGGACATGTCCGATAATCATTGGACTTGTCCGGTGCGTCGGACTTGTCTGATGTCCATCGGACTTGTCCGATGACTCGCAGTTTCTCCAAAAACCTAGATCCTCCACAAATCCACCTACCACTAGCGACCAAACTTTGTCTACTCCTACCACAACATGCTAGAAGCTATCTCCATGGATAAAAAATGCAAGGGAAAAAGGATTGGAAACTAGCATTGCCCTAGAACCCTAACCCTAAGGGAGAGAGAGGGAAAGAGGGGAAACCTTGCAAAAATGATGGGGGATCCGACTTTGCCGATGGAGGAGGACCTCTTGGCCTCCAAACTTGCTCCACTGAATGGTGGGAGAGGGAGATCGCCTTGGGGACGCCTTTGGGGGAGTTCTTGAGGAGAGAGAACGTGAGACATGTGAATGAGGGGGTGTTGACCGAAGGGGTAAGTTGGGCTGGGTTAAAGGGGTGAAAGCTGGACCGTCGGACTTGTCCGACTGGCATCGGACTTGTCCGATGAAGCGTGTCAACAGGAGGAGGTAGGCAGGGCTGGGGATAGTTTGAAGCAAATAATTGTAAATGAGGATGGACAAAAAGGATTCTTGCCAACCTATGATCAGTCAATCAACCAACCATTCAAAACTATGACCATATTTTGACAAGATTGAGCAAGAGATCAAGAATCAAGGAACAAGCAAAAAAAACAAACAAACAAGTTTTGACATAAAACCAGGATTTTTGCAATAATTGAACAATCAACACTCAGATGTGCACATCCTCTACATCACATTGCTAGAGTCAAGAATATTTAGTTCACTCCTAAGATAGCAAAACCTTTTCTCATCTAGTGGCTTGGTGAATATATCGGCTAGTTGATCTTCGGTTCGCACATGACTCACTTCTATATCCCCCTTGATAGAATGATCTCTCAAAAAATGATGGCGGATATCTATATGCTTTGTGCGCGAATGCTCAACGGGGTTATAAGCAAGCTTTATGGCACTCTCATTGTCACATAGGAGTGGAACACGGTTCAACTTGTAACCGTAGTCCCTTAGAGTTTGTCTCATCCAAAGTAGTTGTGCACAACAACTACCAGCTGCAACATACTCTGCTTCGATGGTGGAAAGTGCAACGGAATTTTGTTTCTTGGATGACCATGACACTAGGGACCTACCCAAGAATTGGTATGTCCCGGAGGTGCTCTTTCTATCTACCTTATCCCCGGCATAATCCGCATCGGAATAGCCTAAAAGGTTGAACTTTGAACTCTTGGGGTACCAAAGCCCTAGGTTGGGTGTGTGAACCAAATATCTCAAGATTTTTTTAACGTCCATCATGTGACACTCCATAGGAGTGGCTTGAAAACGTGCACACATACATACACTAAGCATGATATCGGGCCTAGATGCACAAAGATAAAGCAAAGAGCCTATCATGGAGCGGTATACCTTTTGATCAACGGGCTTGTCCTTTTTGTTGAGGTCGATGTGTCCATTTGTTGGCATGTGTGTTTTGATGGGCTTGGCCTTGTCCATGTCAAACTTCTTCAATAAGTCTTGAGTGTACTTGACTTGACATATGAAGGTGCCCTCCTTGAGTTGCTTCACTTGGAAGCCTAGAAAGTATGTTAATTCTCCCATCATGGACATCTCAAACCTCTTGGTCATTATCTTGCTAAACTCATCACAAAAGTTTTGGTTAGTAGAACCAAATATAATGTCATCGACATATATTTGGCACACAAAAATATCATTGCCAAAATTCTTGGTGAAGACGGTTGCATCGGCCTTGCCAATGACAAAACCCTTTTTAACAAGAAAATCCCTAAAGCATTCATACCATGCTCTTGGAGCTTGCTTAAGCCCATAGAGCGCCTTATGGAGCTCGAAAACATGGTTAGGATACTTTGGGTCTTCAAAGCCCGGTGGTTGCTCCACATACACTTCTTCCTTGATTGGCCATTTAGGAATACACTTTTCACGTCCATTTGGTACAACTTAAAATCATGGTGAGTAGCAAAAGCGAGTAATATTCTAATAGATTCAAGCCTTGCTACAGGGGCATACGTTTCATCAAAATCCAAAACTTCCACTTGTGAATACCCCTTTGCCACGAGTCTTGCCTTGTTTCTTGTCACAACACCGTCTTCATTTTGTTTGTTGCGAAACACCCATTTGGTGCCCACAACATTCTTGTTCTTTGGCCTTTCCTCCAATGTCCACACTTCATTTATTGTGAAGTTGTTTAATTCTTCTTGCATGGCCATTACCCAATCCAAATCCTCAAGTGCTTGTTCTACCCTAAATGGCTCCATAGAAGAGACAAAAGAGTAATGTTCACAAAAATTACTAACTCAAGATCTAGTGATTACACCCTTGTCAATATCTCCAAGAATTTGCTCGACGGGGTGGTCATGTTGTACACTTTGATGTACTCTTGGGTGTGGTGGATGTAAGCTTTCTTGACCACCATCTTTATCAACCTCTTGATCATGTCTTTGAGAGTCATCACTTGATGCTTGCTCATGATCCCCAACATCTTGATCTTGACCACTTGCATGGTCAATTCCTTCATTTTCATGTTGTTGATTTTGTCTTGAGGGAGAGGGTTGACTTTCAACACTTGATGTTTCTTGTGGTCTCACATCACCAATGGCCATCCTTTTTATTGCATTTCTAGGAGCTTCATTATCTACATCATCAATAGCAACTTTCTCCTCTTGAGAGCCATTAGATTCATCAAATGTCACGTCACATGAAATTTCAACACAACCGGTGGTTTTGTTGAACACGCGATAGGCATGAACATTCGACCCATAACCAAGCAAGAAACCTTCATCAACTTTTGGAGCAAACTTTGAGGACTTGGGTTTCTTGTTTAGCATAAAACATTTGCTCCCAAAGACACGAAAGTAGGAAATATTAGACTTGTTACCGGTTAGTAGCTCATAAGATGTTTTCTTCAAGAGTCGGTGGAGATACAACCGATTGGAGTCATGGCATGCGGTGTTGACGGCTTCGGCCCAAAAACAGTCGGACGTCTTGTATTCATCAAGCATTGTTCCTGCCATCTCAATGAGTGTACGGTTCTTTCTTTCGGCCACCCCATTTTGTTGAGGGGAGTAGGGTGCTGAAAATTCATGCTTGATGCCTTCTTCATCAAGGTACTCTTCAACTTGAGTGTTCTTGAACTCGGTGCCGTTGTCACTTCTTATTTTCTTGATCTTCACTTCATATTCATTTTGTGCTCTTCTCATGAACGTCTTGAGCACATCTTTCACTTCACCTTTATCATGCGAAAAGAACACCCACGTGAAGCGAGCAAAATCATCAACAATAACAAGACCATATTTGTTACCACCAATGCTTATATAGGAGACGGGTCCAAAGAGGTCCATGTGCAACATCTCCAATGGCCTTGTGGTGCTCATCACATTCTTCGCGGGGTGTGATGCTCCAACTTGCTTTCCCGCTTGACACGCACTACAAATTCTATCTTTCTCAAAACAAACATCGGTTAGTCCTATGATGTGGCCGCCCTTTTGGAGTTTGTCAAGATTTCTCATACCAATATGGGCAAGCCTTCTATGCCACAACCACCCCATGTTGGACTTTGCTAATAAGCATGTACCAAGTCTAGCTTCATCCGTGGAGAAATCCACAACATAAATCTTTCCTTTAAGCACACCCTTAAAAGCAACTGAGCCATCACTCCTCTTATAGACGGTCACACCACATTCGTTGAACAAGCAATCATAGCCCATTTTACAAAATGTGAGATGGACAAAAGATTGAAGTCAACGTGATCAACGAGCATAACCTTGGAAAGAGAATACGAGGGAGTGAGAGGGACTTTACCATAACCTAGGACTTGTCCCGTTCCATTGTCCCAAATGTAATATATTCATTGTTGTTGTGACTTGGCACAAATGACTTGAACATCTTTTTGTCTCCGGTCATATGATTAGTGCATCCACTATCAATTACCCAACTTGACCCTCCGGAGACATAGTCCTACAAAACAAATTAAGCTTGGTTTTTAGGTACCCAAATTTGCTTGGGTCCTTTCACATTAGTCACAAGTACTTTGGGAACCCACACACAAGCCTTTGGTCTCTTGTTGCGTGGCCCAACATATTTGGCATATACACGACCATGCATGTTTCTCATAAGCACGTATGAAGCATCAAAATCATGAAAGAGTGCACAAGTAGAGTTAGGCACATTAACATGAGAATCATAGCCAAAGAAGTATGGTTAGTGTTCATGTTGTTGGCTTGGTTCTTTTGATGAGATCCTTCCTTGGTGAACTTAAGGAATTCTTTCCCATTCTTGTTCTCCCGTGCATTGTGCTTGGCACCCTCAACATAGCCAATGCCATCCACGACATGGGGCATTCTAGTGTATGCATATGCACCTCTTGCATACTTTGCCTTATCATTGTCAACAACATTATCCCCATGTTATATCTTTCTTTCAAGAGCCCTCACTTGCTTGTTCAAATCATCAATCAATTTCACATTAGTAGCACAAGCATCAACATCAATGTTATAGCACCTATCACATCCTTTGCTAGTGGAAGCATGAGAGTTGTTGGTGGAAGTGGATGTGAAAGTTAAAAGAATTTCGTATTGTTCTTCAAGGGACTTATGAGTCTTTTCCAAATCCTCATATTTCTCTTGAAGTTTATCTTTATCACTTTTAACATTTTCACAAGTATTCTCAATTTTAGTGATAGACAAGGTTATTTCTTCATTTTTATTTCTTTCAACTTCTAGAAGCTTCTCTAGTTCAAGGTTTCTTTTCTTTTCAAGAATAAGCAAGTCTTCTTGTTTTTCAAGAAGCTCCTCTTGTCTATCATTTTCTTCCTTTTGTTTCTCATGCAATTGTATGAATTCAAGCATTTTAGGAAGTGAAGCATTTTCAACATCATCATCATCATCATCATCACTACTACTAGCATAAGAGGAACGCTTGTGTTTAGATTTTGTTACCTTTGATCCTCTTGCCATTAGACACTTGTGAGTGTTATCATCATCATCACTCAAACTCCCAAATAGTAAGGTGTTGGTGGGAGTAACACCGATGGCAAGTGAAGCAATGCCTCCGTCATCTGAGTCGGATTCGGAGGAGGAAGATGATGAGGAGGATGAATCATCGGAGTTCCATTCTTGACCAATATGAGCTTCACCTTTCCTATGCTTCTTGTATGTCTTGTCTTTCTTGTGATGCTTGTCTTTTCTTCTTTCATCCTTGTTCTTCTTCTTTGAACATTCCGCAATAAAGTGTCCTTCATCACCACATTCGTAGCAAGTCCTTTTTGACCTTCTCGCTTTGCCCTTATTGAAGCTTTTTTTCTTCTAACTATCCTTCTTGAGGAATGACTTGAACCTCCTTACAAGCAAGGCCATCTCATGATCACTATCTTCACTACTAGAATCAACAACTTTGTTCTTCTTCTTCTCTTGCTTCTTTTCACTTGTGGCATTGAGTGCCATATCACTCTTGTCACCATTGGCTTCCGTAATTTGCTTGATCAACACATTTATCTTGTTGGCTTGATCGTTTTGTTGTTTTTGGGATAGAAGCTTCCCAAGTACCTCATCGGTGGAGAAGGTTTTGAAATTGTTCTTCTCTCTAATGTTTGAGCAAATATTACAATCCCATGGTCTCAATGCTTGTAATAGTCTCTTGTTAATATCCAAGTCGGACATTCTAGCTCCAAGTGCTCTTCTTTGATTCACAATTCTCATGAGTCTATCATGAACTTCTTTTGGGCCTTCTCCCGGACCCATGATGAACAAGTTGAACTCATTTTGCAATTCTTCAGGCCTTGCATCTTTCACGGAATCAATACCCTCATAGATAACCTCAAGCTTTCTCCACAATTGGTTGGCATTCTTGATTCCGGCTACCTTGTCATATTCGGTAGCACTAAGTGCGAAAACAATTGCACTAGCCGCCACGACATTGCGATGGATGTTGAGTTGATCCTTTCGAGTTGGATTATCTCTATTTTCCCACAAGAAACCATTCTCGGTTATGCTTGCAACATGCGGACTCATTGATTCCAAGTACATCATCATCTTACATTTCCAATGGTCATAAAATTGTCCATCAAAGTACGAAAGCCTACCGGACCCTTGCCCAATGCGATCCTCTTTGAGATCTTTATAATCAAACATGACATTGTTGTAGATCCTTGGTTGAGCATCATGTCTTCCAACTATATCATCTCCATCATGAGTACCGCTAGCACCATCTTTGATTAGGAGAGCGGTAGTTGGTTCTTCTCCCGGATTTGACATCTTTAATCTTCAAGCGGTTAAGCTTTTTAGAAGATCCTTGCTCTGATACCAATTGAAAGTGCCTAGAGGGGGGGGGGGGGGGGGGGGTGAATAGGCAATTATCCCTAAAAATCACTTAATAATAAAAATCAAATGCGCAGAGTCGGACTTGTTTGACGATAGTGAGGAAAGTCCGATGGACTTGTCCGATGGCACGAGTTAGAAAAGTAGATCGGCCGATTAAAACTTTAAACTAATACAAGGCAAGCTAGGATCTAGTAATTACAAGCTAGAGGAAGTTGTAGAAATATGGGGAACAACTAGCAAGCAACCTACACAAGTTAATTTAAGAGAAACGAAGAAAACCCTAGCTAGCATGTTATGAGCAAGAGCAAGTAATTAACAACTATGTAAAAGGAGACAAGGGGAGACATAAGATTTGTTCACTGAAGTTCAGCTCTATAAAGAAGCCTACGTCTCCATTGAGGGATCCACAAAGGACCGGGTTTCTTTCAACCCTAACCTCTCCAAGTGATCACAAAGATCAAACTTAGCTTTCCACTAGCAAACTCCACGAAGGAGGGGTCAATACAAACTTCCCGAGGCGTCACCATACAAGTTGGAAGCTCTACGGGTACCTCTAACCATCTAGGGGATCAATCCCCAAGAGTAACAAACACAAACATGGTCAGCGGTGAGGATGAACCAAGAGCTTAAGAGAATGGAAACTTGAAGTCAATGGTGCTCTTGAATCTTCTCTCAATCCCTTCACAAATCAAGATTGGAAGAAAGGGAGGAGAGATTTGGAGAGCAAAGTGAACTTGAGAGTGTTTTTGAGTGGAATGAGTGACCAACCAGACAAGGGACAAGGTGGGGGGTCTATCTATAGCTCAAGAAGAAAAAGAGTCGTTTGGATGGGTATTTCTCAGATCTCCATCGGAAAAAAGAGCTGTTTGGATGGGTATTTCTCAGATCTCCATCGGACAAGTCCGATGGAGCAAGTTGGCGCAGGTTCTGGAGTCCGAGGGACTTGCCCGATGCCTCGAATAAGTTGACCAGGACAAGTCCGATGGCTAGGGTTTGACATAGGTACTGGAGTCCGACAGCGAAGTCCGATGGGTCGGTCTTGCAAGTCCGACGACACAGAGTGGCAATCGTTCTGGAGTCCGATGGACTTGTCCGATGGATCGGACAAGTCAGATGATTTTGCCCTAGCAAAGTGTTTTGGCTGTGGAATTTTGGTTTTTGCTCTTAGTTCATCATTGCTTCACACTTTTGTGTCCCTCTTAATAGTACAGCTTTTCCTATACTCAAAAATAAAGTAAAAACTCCATGAGCCTCATATTTGAGCATATTTTTGAGTTTCATCTTGAAATTTCTTAGCCACTTTTTTTTTCTCCTTTTCTTTGAGTATTTGAGCTTCTATGCGTTTTGTCATCAATAATTGAACCATCTTCTACACACATGCTCATTGAAACATTAGTCCATTCTTAATTGTATTGGCGCCAATCACCAAAATAAAATTAGGGGCCTAGATGCACCTTCAGCCGGGGTGAACGAAACCACCATGTCTTGTAGAATATTAGAGTCATCACTTGAGTTGATAAGAATAAGGTTGCATGCTAGTGAACCAATCCTAAGGAGGGAGTCCTTCATTATCCTGATACATCTTCAATAACATTCATTCACCACTTTCTCACTGTCACCATTCACACCAACCCAACCATTACAATCTGTTAGTAACCCTTTAATAGTAATAGTTCTGCTCGTTCCTTGTGGATTTGATAACCTTGGAATACTCTGAGGGAAAAAGAGCTACAACTATACATCGTCCTCTTGCGGTATATAAGTGGGTGCGTAACTATGACCAACAAGCTCATTTTTCTGGCGTCGTTGCCGAGGAACAAGCCAGTTCTTTTACTATTAATATTTTACTAACGTCTAATTCTTTCTTTTCTAGTTGTATTTGTTTTTGTGTTTTGTGTGAAATTTCAAGATGAGTATGACAAGACCTTCTCCGATGCTCAGGGAGCTTTCTTTGGCTTCTCCAGATGTGCTGGTGCCTCAATCCTCAGACGAGGAGGCCATGACCCCCTCGTATGTGTTGAACCCCACTATCATTAGCATGGCTGAAGCAAATAAGTTCTTTGGAGCAAAAGAGGAGAACCCGTATACTCACTTACAAGACTTGGAGGCACTTTGCCAAACATTCCATCATGAAGGAGTGCCCCAGGATCTTTACAGATGGTTGCTTTTCCCCGTTCTCTTTGGGAGGAAAAGCCAAAGAGTGGCACAAGGCAGCATCTAGAGAAGCGAAAGGTAAGTGGAGTGAATTAGTTGGAAATTTTTGTCTCCACTATTTTCCTTTGCCAAAGGTACAAAAGTTGAGAAGAGAAGTGGTGAACCTCTTACAAGAAGATGAAGAATCTCTCGCGAAAGCCTCGACGTGTTTTCAAACATTGTTGAAAGAAGGACCTGACCTCGGCATTGATGAGAATATGTGTGCTGAAACCTTCTACATGGCCATAAACAAAGCATCGAGGATGCATTTGGATGGATTGGCCGGAGGAAGTTTTCTGAGATTCATAGCCAAGGCAGGGATCGAATTGTTAGGCAAAATTGCGGAGAATGAAGCTTTGCACAAGCATTGGGAAGAATACCTAGAACCAAGCCGACAATGCCCAGAAGTTATGCAAAAGGAAGAGTCGCCAGCTGAACAGATCTTTATGTCCGAAAGTAGAGCAATGATTACTCCAGAGCATAAATTCGTAGAAACAGAGCCCATCAGACCCGCCTCTATGGATCTGACGTGCGCGTCGATCGGCACAGTCTCTGAGCTGATCGGCGTAGTTGTGACAACAGGAGAACATATCACCCTAATGACTTTGTCAAGTTGCAAGGAATATACCAAGATAGAAGCTGCGATTCTGGATTGCCACCTGAAGGATTTTGAAGGAAACTTTGCCAAACCAAAGCGGGATAGGACATTGGCGAATGCTAAACCACTCGACGAATTTGAACCAATGGACTGGATTCCTATTGATTTTTTTGCAACAGTTGATCAATATGAGAAGATCCTTCAGCCCGCAAGATGCTTCCGAAGCCTGAATGGAATACAATTTCCCGAGTAATCGCCTTAAGTGGAAAGTTTTTGATCAAGAGATTATTGGGAGAGTTTTAGGGAAGCTTTACGAGGATGATATAGAGCTTGATAGAACAGAGGAGAAACAAGCAAAGAGATTACTAGACAGTTGCTTTGAGCGATCCCCCTATGAAGGATTGTGTGGTGTGTATGTTGTAGGTGTTACTGATGAAGAAGAAGAAGAACCATACATACCATGTGAGATATCAGGGAAGAAATTTCTGAAAGCTTTGTGTGACTTTGGTTACCATGTCAGCTTGATGACTTACGATGCATTTATGACCATGCCTTACGGAACTCAACAGTAGCTGATAGAGACTGAACTTGAGCTCATCATGGCGGATGGGAGGAAGACCAAACCACTGGGGGTGATAAAAAATGTTGAAGTTGAGATCAGCTCAAAAACAATACCGATAGATTTCTTCGTTCTAAGTAATAAAGAAATTGGGGTTGAAGACATCATTCGAGGAAGGCCGTTCTTAAGATTAGTACAAGCTGTTCTAGATGCTGGGAAAGGTAAAATCACGCTACACCTAGGAGGTGAAGAAGTGCAATCTCAGTTTAATGATCCGTCTCATCAAGACCCTTCTTGCCATCAAGAATTCCACCCAAAGGAAGACGAGAAGATAGGGATGGATATGGGAGACCCACTAGACCACATCTTGCGCAGAACTGACGATCATACTGTCGGCACCGATCGGTGTGAACCTTGCACCGATCGGCTCAACCAGGAGAATCACGCCGATCAGCGCGACACTGGCGCTAATCAGTCAATAAGGAAAATCCTGATTTTGAGCCTCTCGGAGAATTGGATCTAGATGAAGCACCAGAAGTGGAACAGAAGGAACTTCTGAAGGAGCTACACTATGAATATCTAGGGAAGAATAAAACATATCCGGTTATAGTGAACAACGCCCTAACGAAGGAAGAAACAGAGAAGCTGCTTACTATGCTCAAAAGATAAAAGAAGGCTATTGGTTACACATTGGATGATATCAAGGGAATCAGCCTCGCATTCTGCACCCACAAGATTAACTTGGAAGAAAATGCCAAACCAGTGGTTGAAGGGATGTGAAGGTTGAAGGAATCAATGAAGCCAGTGGTTAAAAAGGAGATTCTAAAGCTGCTTAATACAGGTATGATCTACCCTGTTGCTAATAGTGAATGGGTTAGTCCAGTACATTGTGTGCCCAAGAAAGGAGGGTTGATAGTAGTGCCTAATGAGAACAATGAGTTGATCCCTCAAAGAACTGTAACTAGATGGAGAATGTGCATAGACTACAGAAGTTTGAACAAGGTGACGAAGAAAGATCACTATCCTCTTCCGTTCATTGACAAGATGCTTGAAAGGCTAGCAAATAATTCATACTTTTGTTATTTGGATGGATTTAGTGGTTTCTTTCAAATACCGGTAAGACCAGAGGATCAGCAGAATTTGTCATGGATGATGAACGACTCTTTGCCTTCAGAAGATTAAAGGAAGCTCTATGCTCTGCACCCATTATGCAGCCACCTGATTGGAGTCTACCTTTTGAAATTATGTGTGATGAAAGTGACTATGCAGTTGGAGCTGTTCTTGGACAACGAAAGGGAGGTAAAGTACATGCTATTTATTACGCTAGCAAAACTTTGAATGAGGCGCAGCTAAATACAACCACTGAGAAAGAGATGTTAGCTGTTATATTTGCTTTTGATAAGTTTAGATCCTACATTCTAAATTCTAAGGTGATTGTATATATTGATCATGTTGCTATAAGATACTTGGTTTCAAAGAAAGAGTCTAAGCCTCGGTTAATGCGATGGGTGTTAATGCTGCAAGAATTTGATTTGGAGATAAGCGATAAGAAAGGGGTAGAAAATTTTATAGCAGATCATTTGTCCCATCTTGAATCATCATCAACTGAGCCGATAAAAGATGAAATGCAACAAGAGCAGTTGTTTGCTACATTTGATCATAGAGAGAGTTGGATGATGGATATTATCAAGGGCTTTAAGGGACAAACTGATATGATGAACAAGAACATAAAGAGAAGAGTTACGAGTGAAATGAGAAAATTTATATGGGCTGACCCATACTTGTATAGGTATTGCTAGGACGGAGCAGTGCGAAGATGTGTACCTAGAGAAGAAAGAGCAAGCATTTTGGCAAAATGTCTCTCTTCGGATTATGGGGGACATTATGGCTATTTTAGAACATAGGCAAAAGTATGGGCAAGTGGTTTCTATTGGCCTACTATGCATGAAGATGCAAAAAGGTATTTTGCAACATGTGCTCAATGCCAACAAATAGGGAACATTAACAGTAGGAATGCAATGCCTCTTAAGTATAATCTTCAAGTTGATATCTTTGATGTTTGGGGTATGGACTTTATGGGACCATTTGTGAATTCTCATGATTTTGAGTATATATTGGTTGCCGTTGATTATGTCTCCAAGTGGGTTGAAGCAATGGCATGCAAGGCCAATACCACAAGAGAATCAAGGAATATACTACAAGAGCAGGTATTCCCTAGATATGGAGTACCAAGGATAATAATTACAGATGGAGGATCCCATTTTATAGGAGGAGACTTTACTAGGTTTTTGGCTAAATCTAGGGTTGAACATAGAATTGGGACAGCCTATCAACCCCAGACAAATGGACAAGCAGAAACATCAAATAAGCAATTAAAAGGGATTCTGTAGAAGATAGTTACAAAAGAAGGAAAAGATTAGGCCATGAAGCTTAATGGAGCATTATGGGCATATAGGACGGCATTCAAGACACCAATTGGCATGACACCATATCAATTTGTCTACAGAAAATCATGTCACCTACCAGTGGAATTGAAACATAAGGCTTATTGGTCAATAAAAGAAATGAGTTTGGATCTTGATGCCGCCGACGTGAAAAGGAAGATGCAAATAAGTGACTTAGAAGAAATGCGATTGCGTGCATATGAAAATGCAGCAATATACAAAGAAAGGACAAAGAAGTGGTATGACAAGAAGCTTTTGAAGAAGGAATTCAAGGAAGGAGATCGGGTACCACTATTTAATTCATGATTCAGATTATTTGGTGAAGGCAAACTGCAAAGTAAATGGGAAGGGCCTTATCTTGTGAACACGGTATTACCTTCGGGAGCTGTAATCATAATAGATGGCAAAAGAAACAAGTACATGGTGAATGGGAAATGTCTAAAGGTATATCTGGAACCCGACACATTTGAATTAAAATCTTTTGACATGTACTTCACTGCTTAGTGCCTTGTGTGGTCGAGCTTAACAACGTAAAACAAGAGCTCTATATGTGTTTTTGATTTTCATAATTTTTTTCTGTTTTTGGTTAGGTAAATTAGTGTACCGTGCCGATCGGCGTGATGCTGTGCCGATCGCCACAATCCTGCACCAATTGGCGCGGCAGAGTCTTTTTGGTTTTTGAGTTGGTTTCAGACCTTGCCTTGTTAAGACTCTTTGAATTTCGTAAATAAGAGACAGAGTCCTAGTCCAATTGAAAATCAAGGGATATAAATTTGAGAGGGCGGCAATACCACGGATCATCTCGCATCAAGTAGTCACTGGAACAAACCCTAAGGGCAAAAGCAATGGAAGGCGGTGTGTCGGGAAGCAACCAAGGCGACGCCGATCGGCGCGACTCTGGAGTCGATCGGCTCGGCGATGGATTTCCGTAGATCTCTGCCATTTGGTCCTGGGATGAAGTAGATGAGGTATTAACACCAACACGAGATGATCCTGTCGTCTGGTCAGATCTGAGAAAGAGATTCATGAGGAAAAGTGAAGATGACGCGTGGAACACGGAAAAGATGAAGATGGACAACAAACTTCGGCAGATGATGAAGAGAGTATTGGTGCGCAAAGGAAAATCTATAACACCTATTGAAAGTGAGGTTGTTTCTCAAAGGTACACCGTGGAAGGCCTTCTTGATCTTGCTAAGCCTTTTATCATATGAAGATTTCCTATCTTTCGAAAATTCATTGACTAAGCAAGAGAAGGAGGAACTAGATGAAGAGAGCGCTCTCACAATCCATAAGTGCCGGCTTTATATTGAACATGATATTGCCGCCAAGTATGAACTCAAGCTACAAGAGGAAGCTGAAGAAGCCATGAACATGCTGGTTGCGGAAAAGAATATTCAGGCTAGAAAGGATGGAGTCTCCCCCAGGGTTCTTACTGATTGGGAGGGTTTTCAAGAAAACAAGATTCATGAAAATAGTTGCATCAAAGGCTGCAAGTGTTTCCTTTGTGCTTAAGATCTACAACATAGGATTGAACTCCAATTGGCGGAAGACCCAACCTTCATACCTAGAGATGTTTTATATGATAATGGCTATCACGTAGTTCCTGGAGGGAAGATGCCTAAGGAGATTAACGATGAGATTTTATGAAGGCAGCAAAACAAGGCGATGCGTGAGCATAATCTGGAACAATTGGCTGAGTATATGGAGGAAGCCGCCGGTTGTGCCGATCGACGCAACATTGAAGCTGACCGGCGCAACATCAGAGCCGATCGGCACGACATAGAGGCCGATTGGCGCGATCTGAAGATGGCTGAATTTATTGATCTAACAGCCCTGCCAAGTGACGATGAAGAACCACTGCCAAGAAGTGTAAGACTACACAAGAGGTTCGAAGGTCTGCTAGACTATTGGGTAAGCCAATTCAAAAGTATTCTGAGTGGGATAGCGACTTTGATTCATTATATTGTTTGGAAACTTTGGAAAGTGGTGACCCTAGTATGTCTGGATATTTGGGTGATGATTCTGATATAGGAAGAAGTAGTCCTAAGATTGAGAATTGGGGAACACCTGCAGAATGTAACAATGAGAGGGCAGCAGGAACTTCAGCAGGAGTTAATGGTAATGCAGGGAGAAGTGGAGGCAGTAGCAGTGATGAAAGAACACCACAGCGCCAATCGGCTCAGTTACTGCGCCGATCGGCTCAGAGGAGTTTGAACAGTGTCTCTCCCTACAGTGTTGAAAATCATAATTTGCAACCACCTGTTTGCTGTCCTGTCTGCTGAAGGAACATTGAGCGCTTGTATCTAGACAGGGATCGTGCTTACGGGCATCAAAGAGATGTGGATCAGAGAATCCAGGATGCAATCAAGATAAATGAAGAGGACTACACTTTTCTCATAAGGAATATAAAGAAAATCTTTCGAGTCTTGAACAGGCATGGTCTGAATGATTAGTGTGTTAAGTTTCTTCTCTTGCAATGAGGACATTGCAAATTTTGAGTGTGCGGGAAGGGCTTTGCCATTAGTCATAGTTTTTAAAGTCTTTAAGTGTTTTTGAGTCTAGTTTCTTGTTTGTTTTTCATATGAGTGTTTATTTTTAGTTTGTGTGTGCTTAAGAGAGTCATGAGTTAATTGAGAGTTGCTTCAAGGTCCTTTATGTAGTTTGAATTATTGCATTGTCTTTAATAAAGTTAGTGTCGATTGTCAAATTGAAAGTGCCCTATATTATTTAACTTGTCTTTTTGATGATCTGTTGGTTGATTTCTTGAATTAGTTGGTTACCACTTAACTTTTGAACTTTGTATTTATGAAAAATTCTTTTGACTCATCATAAGCTAAAGCAAAAGCAAGGTCTAAATATGCCAAAATAGCCGAGTGATTGAGAACAAGCTACATATTTGAACTAGTTGTATTGTAAGTAACTTTGTCAACTTTTTGCTCATGATTTCGACCAAGTTAGGAAAGGATGATCTATTTGTTTATCTCTGTATTTCTACCCATTCTCATTTATTTAAATTCCTTGCTATCATGAAAACCATACATCTTTGTTTCTCCCACCTCCTTGATACAATCTATATTCTCAATAAAGGGGAATTCAAAAAACTTTCACTGCTGATACAAGACAGAAATTGCTGATCAATTGGGAATAAAGAAAGAAAAAGAAGAAAAAAATATATAGATCACGTTGATCGGCGCTATGCCTATGCCGATTAGCGCTGTTGCTAGAAAGAAGAAAAAATATATATGTTTATAAGGAGAAAAAGAAAGAAAATATATTCCCTGAGAAGTAGTAAGGTCATCAAAGAAGTAGCTTTCTGATTATTTCCAATTCTTTGCCATAGTTCTCATTGAAATATTTTTCTTTTTAGATCTTCTATATTCCTCTTCTTCATTAAAGTTCTTTTTCAAGAAAATCCTTTCTTAGCGGGCATGATTGAGCACATTGTTGACATGGTTAATCTTATGGTGTAATTTAGTTATATAGCCCTCCAAGATCCACATATAATCCTCAATTAGATAGGAGAGGGAAGGAAATACACTTGAGAGATTTAGATAAGACTAAATGCTTGATGTTTGATGCTAAAGATGAGTTGAAGAAAACTAAAATTGTTTCTGAAAAGGTTTTGTGGTAATTTGATTAAGTTTAAGTCTGAAATGCTGACTGGTTAAAAAGAAGATGAGAGAAAAATCTTTGTGGTGGAATAACAAGTAAAAATGATGATTGAGATTGATTGTATGAGAGATAATGTGAAGATTCTTGCTACATATTTGATTTTGTATTGCTCGAGGACTAGCAATGATTTGAGTGTGGGGGAACTGTTGGTGGTTTCCAGCTACCCATTTTAGCTACCAAAAAGGGACGTTTTACGTTGTTATTTGGTGGTTTAGACTAACAATTAACCCCATATTTTCATATATTTGTAGTTGTTTTGTTTTGGATGTGATTGTCGAAAACAGGTGTAAAATAGGGCAATAATAGATAAGAAACCAAAGAGCAATGAAGTTGGGCCAGATTCGGGGTCGCGCCGATCGGCTCTAATGCCACGCCGATCGGCGCAGGAGGAAAAGATGATGAAGACAAGTCCAAGTCCGGCAAAGATGAAGGCCCAACCCAATATGAGTCAGAGTCGGTGGAAGTTAACCTAATCTCGTCGAGTATAAAAGGAAGATGACTATCAAGAGCCAAGGGGCAACCGGGAAGGACATCAATTGCGATATTGAGTTGTTAGAACTAGGGTTCCAGGATACTGGCAGCGATGGTCAGTCAACACCAACGAGAACCACCAGAAGGGAGGTCGCGCCGATTGGCACGACGCTTGCGCCAATCAGCTCATGCGTGTTCCAGTGCTATTTCTCATCCCTTCACTATGTCTAGCGGAGGGATGAGTGAGTAGTCTCATATTCTCTTCTCTGCTGCGGGGATCTGGTCATGTAACTGATATTTTTTATTGATATTCTCTCGATGAATTTAATCTATGTGATGAACTTAATTGCACATCTATTTCATTAGTGTATAGGCCAATACACTTTTGCCCATCGCATAGTGCAAGAAACCAGTGGCGAGCTAATAGCCTCTGTAGTGACAGCCGGGGTGAACGAAACCACCATGTCTTGTAGAATATTAGAGTCATCACTTGAGTTGATAAGAATAAGGTTGCATGCTAGTGAACCAATCCTAAGGAGAGAATCCTTCATTATCCTGTTACATCTTCAATAACATTCATTCACCACTTTCTCACCGTCAACATTCACACCAACCCAACCATTACAATCTGTTAGTAACCCTTTAATAGTAATAGTTCCACTCGTTCCTTGTGGATTCGATAACCTTGGAATACTCTGAGGGAAAAATAGCTACAACTATACACCGTCCTCTTGCGGTATATAAGTGGGTGCGTAACTATGACCAATACTCATCTAGTGGCTAAGGGATACTCTCAAGTGGCGGGCATTGAGTTTGAAGAAACATTTGCCCCCGTGGCTCGTCTTGAGGCAATCCAGATCATGCTTGCTTATGCATCACATAATGGCTTCAAGCTCTATCAAATAGATGTGAAAAGTGCCTTCTTGAATGGAGAGATCAATGAGAAAGTCTATGTGGAACAACCTCTAGGGTTTGATGATCCTAAGCGCCCAAGACATATGTACAAGTTGAAGAAAGCTCTCTATGACCTAAAGCAAGCTCCTAGTGCATGGTATGAAAACTTGAGGAACTTCCTACTCAAGAATGGATTAATTATTGGAAGCATTGATAGCACCTTGTTCACAAGGCATTGGGAAGGATCTCTTTGTGTTCCAAATCTATGTGGATGATATCATCTATGGGTCAACCAATGAGAAGTTCAATGAGGAGTTTCGGGAGATGATGGCTAGGAAATTCCAAATGTCAATTATTGGAGAGTTGAATGTGTTCCTTGGTTTTCAAGTCAAGCAATTGAGAGAAGGAAACTTCATCTATCAAGAAAAATATACCAAGGACCTTCTGAAGAGATTCAACAAGGAAAATTGCAAGCCTTTGTACACACCTATGGCAATAAGAAAACCCTTGGATGATGATGTGAAAGGAAAACCGGTGAATCCCAAGCTCTGTAGATCTATGATTGTTTCTTTGCTCTATCTCACCGCTTCAAGACCAGACATCATGTTTAGTGTGTGCTTGTGTGCACGCTACCAAGCAAATCCAAAAGAGTCACACTTGAAGGCCGTGAAGAGGATATTGAGATACCTCAAGTACACACCTACCATGGGCTTATGGTATCCTAGAGGAACAAGCTTTGAATTACTTGGGTATTCAGATTCGGACTTCACGGCTTGCAAAGTGAATAAGAAGAGTATAGTGGGAGGTTGCCAATTTCTTGGAAGATCTTTAGTATCTTGGAGCTCAAAGAAGCAAAACTCGGCGGCTCTATCTATAGCCAAAGTGGAGTACATGGAGGCGGGGGCGTGTTGTGCCCAACTTCTCTATATGAGGCAAACACTCTCGGATTATGGCCTCAACTACACTCAAGTGCCACTATATTGTGATAGTGAGGAGGCAATCAAGATGGCTCTCAAAACTAGAGATCATGGTCATGCAAAACACATTCAAGTGAGGCATCACTTCATAAGGGATCATGTTGAGAAGAAGGACATCGAGTTGGTGAGTGTGCGAACTCATGAATAATTGGCGAATATCTTCACCAAGCCACTCGATGAGAAGGCCTACAACAAGCTAAAGGGAGCACTCAATGTTCTCGACCTCTCCAATTTCACATGAGTAACCCTTGAGCTTGTCCTTTGTAAATATGTTTAGTGTTTGTTTGTTTGTGTCCTTGTTTTGTGCTTGTTTCTCTTCTTTTGTAGGTTGATTTTGGACCTTCTTGAGATAGCAATGGACATGGGTTAAGCCTGGCAAGGTGGTTCATGGTATGTCCAAGGCTATGAAGAATGGTCCATTGTGAGCAAGCTCGAGAAGGGAAGAACTCATTGTTGACACTTTATTTTGTAGCGGTTCTCTTTCTTTTCTTTAGCATGGCATCATGCATTGTATACTTGTTGCATTTGCATTCATGCATACTTAAATTGTGATACCATACATGCTCCCGAGCATGTGTCTAGGGGGAGTTGTTCATTTACAATGTGAGTATATGACTCTCTAGATGATCAAATAGTGATAATTGTGCTTGATGCCCATTGAGCCATGTTCAACCGAGCTCTGAGGTCAAATCTACTCGCGCGGGTCAAAGACAAGTGGCTCATACATTCCCACCTCACAAATGACTAACCCTTGCATATTTGAGAAAATATTTTGTTGAGTCATATGTGTAGGGGGAGCACCATTGCGACCAAGGAGGAGCACCATGAAAGGGGGAGTTATCCTAACTCTTGCAAACTATCATTTGCCTTTTGGTTCCGTTATGTTTTGGTGTGGTTTTTGGTGATAGGTGACAAAGGGGGAGAAGGAACATGAAGATCCAAAGTCTAAGTTGATAACACAAAGGGAGAAAAGAACATGAAGACCAAATGAAGATCAGAAGGGTAGAAGAACATGAAGACCAAATGAAGATGATCAAGACAATGGTGCATGTTCACTTGGAGTACACATGAAGATCATGTCAAGATGAACATCTACACCAACAAAGAGAAGGACAACAATAGAGCATGTCTACGATGAAAATGAACATCTACACCGACATGTACATCTACGTCCTTGGTGCGTGTCTACTTCAACAAGATCATCAACCACGACACCAAGACGGGTGCAAAATTTGGCACAAAATTCAACTCAAGATTATCATCCAAGTGCGCTAAGTGAGCGGCTAGTTCTCCCTAAACATCTAGCACATTCCAAGGGGGAGACTATTTACAAGGTAGGGACCAAGGTAAGCCTTTGAATCCTTTCTTTTCCTTTGGTTCTTTCTTGCTCGTCTGTTTTGGATTGTAAAAGGGGGAGATTGTAAGGTTCATGACCATTGAGGTCATCCCAAGGTATAATGTTTTGGTGATGAATGACAAACATGAAATATGACTTATGTCTACACGAGTGTTGTCCGTACCGCTTAATAGTACCTTCAGGCCTCAGCTTCTTCTTAAACATCCATTTGCATCCTATAGGTTTGCAACCATAAGGACGCTCAACGACTTCCCAAGTACCATTGGACATAATTGAATCCATCTTGCTCCTTACTGCTTTGTTCCACAGGTCAGCATCAGGAGAGGAATATGCCTCCTCAATTGTACCGGGTGTGTCACCCACAAGGTACACAATGAAGTCATCGCCAAAGGATTTTGCAATCCTCTGTCTCTTACTCTTTCAAGTGACTGCATTGTCATCCTTCTCAGGATTTTCCACAAGGGGTTCCTCATTGTGTATAACCGGTGTAAAGATCTCATGGGGAATTATAAAATCATGACCAGAAAAGCTATGCTCAATCTTCATAGGAAAATTGCTCTAAAAAATGTAGCATCTCTAGACTAAAAAATTGTACCGACCACCATGTCATGTACTCCAGATTTAATAACTAAGAACCTATAGCCCACGATGTTGAAGCCATAACCTAGGAAAATAAAATCAACAGTTTTAGGTCCAAATTTATGCTTCTTGTTGATTGGCACAATCACCATAGCCAAGCAACCCCAAGTGCACAAGTATGGGAGATTTACTTTCCTTTTGAACCATTCCTCAAATGGTGAAATTTCTTTATTCTTTATGGGCACTCTATTCAGGACATGACATGCTGTCAATATTGCCTCACCCCACCATTGCTTGGAATGTCCTGTGGTCTCTAACATGGCATCAACCAAATCAGTTAGAGTGCGGTTCTTTCGTTCAACGATCTCATTGGGTTCAGGTGAGTAGGGTGGTGTCCTCTCATGAATAATTCTGTGCTCTACGCAAAAGTCAGAGAATTCATTGGAAAGATATTCTTCGCCGCGATTGGACCTTAACCGTTTTATTTTTCCTCTCAAATTGGTTTTCTACTTCAGCTTTATAGATCTTAAAATAATATAACGCTTCATCTTTTGTTTTTAACAAATAAATATAGCAAAAAAGGGAACAATCATCTATAAGAGTCATGAAGTATTTTTTGTCGCCTTTAGTCAACTCGCCGTTCATTTCACACAGATCGGTATGAACAAGTTCTAATGTCTCTAAGTTCCTCGCCTCTGCTGCCTTATAAGGCTTACGAGGTTGCTTAGATTGCATGCACGTATGATATTTGGAACCTCTGACTAAATTAAATTTAGGAGTTAAATTCAGATTCGCTAACCGTGGCATACACCCAAAATTAACATGACAAAGCCGTGAATGCCAAATATTCGACTCATTTGAAATCAAGATATTATTCATAACATTATTAAAAACATTATCATGTAAAGAAAAGCGGAACAAGCCTCCGTATATATATCCTTTTCCAACAAATGTCCCATACTTAGAAAGTACACATTTATTCGACTTAAAAATAATTTTAAAACCATCTCTACATAGTACAGAGCCGCTAACTAGATTTTTCTTGATGGGGGGAGGGGGGGGGGGACATGCAGGACATTCTTCAAAAGCATAGTCTTTCCTGAAGTATGATTCAAAACGACCGTATCAACACAAGGAACATGCGCATGCGACCCGTTTCCCATCAACAATGCTCTAGTCACGCCGGCCTCACAAGAAAAAAATAAAGAAATATCAGCACACACATGAACATTAGCCCTAGTGTCCATCCACCATTCAGGCAAATGAAAAATTGAAAGAACAGTAGGTATAAAATTACCATACCCCGATGTTCTAGCAGTCTCACTAATTACCATGTTTGTTGATTTCTTTGGCTGAATTAATTTGCGGTATGGGCATGCACTTGCCTAGTGCTCACTGCTGTCGCAAACAAAACAACCCTCATTTTCTTCTCTCTTTTTCTTCTTAAATATGGTAGTCTGCTCTGGCTTCTCTTTCTTTTCCTGCTTCTTCTTTTTATTACGAGGTGCATTGGAATTATTTTTCTTCTACGCCACATTGGCGGTAGAAGACTTAACGCTGTTTCCACGTCTCGCCCTCTCCTCAACATCAAGAGTCCCAATAAGGCCAGCCACGCTGAACTCTTGTCTCTTGTGTTTTAGAGAAGTAGCAAAATCCTTCCAAGAAGGTGGTAATTTGGAGATAATACCTCCAGCCACAAACTTGCCAGGCAACACACAAGGGAATTGTTCGAGTTCTTTTGCCAGTGCCTATACTTCATGAGCTTGTTCAACTACAGAACGGTTCTCAACCATGTTGTAGTCAAACATTTGATCCATGACGTACAACTCACTCCTAGTATCAGAGATACCGAATTTAGCGTCCAATGCATCCCATAATTCCATGGCAGTTTTACATGTGATGTAGGAATCAACATATTTGTCAGCAAGAGCGTTAATCATGGTGCCTCTAAACATGTTGTCAGATGCCTCAAACATACTCTCCTCTTCAGGAGTGAATAGTTCGGGCTTCCCCTGCGCGGCGTGATAGCAGTTCATCACTGTCAACTATAGTATCATCCATGCGCGCCACCTCTTGTATAACATACCATCAAAATCATCGGGTTTCAAGGCAGCAGCAAATCCTCTAATAGAAAAATGCCTATCAGGTTATTGGATTGTTAAGTAATTGGCATTTTCATGTTAAATTTAATCCACATTAATCATATAATTAGCAGCATGTATGTGATAACTATTTTTGACAAACTCATAATTACTAGTTAGATCGCAACAAAACTAGTAATAGCGAGAATGGTGAGATTGTACCCTACGGAGGGACCAGTGCCGGAGGCACCGGTGGCTCCATTTGCACCAGACATGGTACGTTATTCGAGTAGTCGATCGCAGTCGATGCAGGAAGAACATTGATGCCATGAAGTCCCTCGAACAACTTTTGGGGTGCGCCGGGAATAGGTGGATGTGAGCAGTCGTGCTGTAGAGCGCTCTCCAAAAATCTGATTGCCCGCACCACCCGAGCAGGTGTCGTGGTGCGAGAGAGGTTCCGGAGGCCTGCTCTCTCGAGGGTTCGTGAGTGCGGATCACCTGGACGGGGAAGACAAGGATGGCAACTCGAGAGGAAGGGAGGAAAGTGTTTCATGAATGGGCAATCTGGGCAAATTCGGGGGAGGCTTATATATGAAAGAGAGGTTCCGGAGGCCTGCTCTCTCGAGGGTCCGTGCGCGTGGATCATCGGGACAGGGAAGACAAGGATGGCAACTCGAGAGGAAGATAGGAAAGTGTTTCATAAATGGGCAATCTAGGCGAGTTCGGAGGAGGCTTATATACTGGTCATTGATTAGTGGAATTAAACGCACCGCAATCAATCACCATAACAGAAAGAATAATGGTCATTTATTCCATTCCTTAACAGAGACATTGATCACAACCGTTTTCAAAATTAAAATCCAGCCAGCCAGCCACGCCTCGTCAAGCACGCACGCATGCACGCACAGCTCGACTCGGCGGCGGCGGCGGTGTGCACGCGTGTGGTTCATCCTTTGCCTTTCTCAACTTCTCTAGGGGATATACTGGTATCACACCTATTAAGTTGAGGCAGTTAATGATAAGAATCAATATTTATACTGGTATCACTCTTGGGATGGTGGCAGCACCCGCACTAACACGCTGCTGAAAAGTTAGTACTACACTAGTAGTGATGCACGCACATGCGAAGACTTATTCATATGACATATTCTAAAAAATACATAATATTTGAAAATAAAATAATAAATCAATATTTCATCATCTTGATCAATATTTTGTTTTTCAAAGTATCCCAAAAAAATATATCATATTATATATGACCATAATTTCAATAAATACTTCTTAATTGCAAATATGAAATGTACATCTCACTATGTCTATCGTTATGCATGTCAGAGTATGTTCAGTTCAATTATGATTAAAGTTTTCACTCTGATGACAAAAATATCCGTAAAATATAAATTGATCAAAATGAAGTGACTTGATAACCAAGGAAGAAACGGAATTGACTGTGATGGGGAATTGATGGAGAGAGAGTGAGAGAGAGCATGCTTTCGCTACATAATTCCAGTATTTATGAGATATAATAAAGATGCACGTACATAGGTCAATACAAAATAGGGAAGCCAGCTTTCAACAAATTGAAAAGTTGTCTTCAAATGATTGTTGCATAATCATTAATTTATAGCCAAAAAATTGAGTTAGGATTTACAAAAAACAGCAATCCCACTCATCCTTCAACAAAATGAACCGACACCGACGATCAAGAAGGAAGCTCACCAGCCGCGCTAATAATGCTTGTAATGCTCTTTTCCAGAACATCAGTGGGTATACTGCTGACTGCAAGCTCAATATACTTAATCTCCAAGGACCTTTCATCTTCACTTATTGGGACTCACTTCCCTCATCTGCATCTTCTGAAATAACTTTTTTACTGACCGAGCTGGCATGCTTGGACTCAGAACCAACTCCCTTTCTAGTAACAGTTGATTTTTGAAAACCCATCAACATTGGCATGGTTGCTGAGATAAAGACAGATTTTAGCAGCAGCATCAGTTTTGGAGGTTCGAATTTTGAATTTACAAGCCTGTTTGACTAAATCAACAATAGAACAAGCTGCAAAGGAACGATCTGAGCATGAACCAATAACATCCACCACTTCCTGGTTGGATAGGTCAACTCACACCCGTTGGAAGAAAAGTATCATAATATTTTCAGACCAAAAAAATTATATTGTGAACCAAGCAAGCAACATTGGAGCAATCGTATCGTGATAAGTTGAAATTAACTCATAAATAAAAAATAACATGCTTAACATTTATTTACCCCATCTGTAGCAAGGATAATGAACTCATCCTTCTCTATTTTGTCTATATGAAAACTCATGCATAGAGATTAGCCGAAAATCCTTTAGACAAAAATCACCATAAGCTCGTCCCATTGCTAGCCAAGGTGATTTGCAATTAGGAAGCCAAAGGCGAGCCACATCTGCTTCATCCTGACAAGCAAAACCTCTTCCATTACATCGCTTGATTCTCCTTGACTCCCCTATCGAGTAATGCTAGATATTACATTAAGGTTTTCACCTTTATGTTCTTATTGTATTCATTAATATCATCGCAAAGAGATAGTAAAAAGGGACTCAACGTCAAACAAGTATTAAACAATTATTTTCAGTAGATAATGAGTCCAAACAAAACACATGTGCCACTTTAAATGAAATATCATAGTGTACAAATAAATAGAAACAAGTGTCATAAAGTCCTAGCAGGTGCATATATTTAATGGGCATGCAACATCAAGATATGTCTATGAACGGCGGAAATCCTTAGTTGCAACTAGAACTATATGCTGTGTATCTGCAGGTATGACCTAATGGAAGCAATGTACCGAAAATAATGGATTAGAGTGCAAAGTCTCACATGAGAAGTTAGGTGCACCAAGAGGCTCAATCGTGACTATAAAAAGCAAGCCAATTACAATAAACATATTACAGTTGTACATATTTATTCATTTACAGTTAAGGCCAAAAAGAAAGAGAAAAAGGAAAGAGATAACAAGCTTCTAAAGGCACAACACGGAACATGTTATTATTGTATATATTTATAATAAAAGAACAAGAAGGCTCCACCTCAGAAGCAATACAAAAAAAATGTTTTAGTACAATTGCATCACACTATCACCCATAACACAGGCTAAGCCATGGATAAATAAAAGAATCATTATACTGTCAACGGATGAGCAACCAAGAGACCGTTTTGATTTATGGTGCCCAATACAGCTTTAGAGTCACCTAAATTCCAAAAAATTAGTTCACTTGGCTAACTGTACTTGTTTGTTAGCTATAAAACTGAACCGACTGATCATGCAGTGCTGATCCTCTTCAAATATTGGTGGTCCAACATATCAAAATCTCAACTTCATTCCAATTCAATAGAAAGCACCTCATATAGAGTTCCTATTTGTTTGTAGCACATATCATAAATGATCAGCTTAAAAAGAAAAAGAAAGGTAAACGCATTCATAAAAAGAAAGGGAGATCTCAAGGGAAGAGAGCAGGTACACATAACTCTCAGACGACCATGGCATCCTTGTTGGTGCCCTTCCTCTTTTACAGTGAAACAATAAAAGAATTAGCAACATTCCAATTCCTGACTGAGTGGCTGCAGAAGAACATTCCAATTCCAGATTGACGAGAGACCCCATCTCCATCACCCTCAAGGAGGAGCTCCTTGCCGTCGCGGGCTAACGAATTCACCCCCTGCATAAGCCGAGCGATCAGGGTGAGAAAATCCGAGCGATTGGTGGCGGGCGAGCCACCGCAAAGAGTATCATCGAGCACCTCCCACTATCGACAATCCTCTGAGGCACTTTGACAACCCTACTCCGAAAAGTAGAGTGTGTCACACAGGATCGTCTCGGGAGATGATTAACGAAGTAACCATACATAGCATTCACACATGAATATTCGTCATTTATAAAGTTACATTACTGAATGCATAATATTACAAATTCGAGAGTTCAACGGAAGCAAGTTCAGATTATAATACAATACAATACAATACAATATAATACAATACATATGTCCTTGGTTTATATTACATAAATGTGCGGAAGCGATAAAGCGACAAAACATGACGTCGATCACCTATGTGAACCATGCCAGCCCTATGGTGATGGCTCACTCATCACGGTTAGGAGAGCTAGGGACCCATTCAATAGTCCAGTTTTGAGGCTCCTCACCTTCCCACATAACCTTGTTACAACAATCACAATATATGGCTTGAGGAATACCTGAAAAGCAACATAATCGCAAAGCCTGAGTATCTAACATACTCCGCAAGACTTACCCATCAAAAGGTTTACTAAAACTGTCTCCTAGTATGCAGGGGGCTGACCGGGTTTATTTGATAATTGCATAAAAAGCTCCAACTAGTTCTATGCTATACTTTCATTTCCTTAATCAAGATTTTACTTTGCTTATTGCAGAAAACAACTACGGTGAGTCTATCTAGCTGCTATGACTTGAACACAAGTAAAGAGCAATACATCATAGCAATATGTAACCATAACATAAGTAAATTTCAGAAACATAACCCTAACTTTACTACATAACATATCATTGCCTCTGCTCGAACAAGAGGTACTCATAACCGCGAGGGACGACAATTCGAATTGATTTACATTCTGCAGGGAAGACCCAAATACACGACATACGCATCACTTAAGAACACATATGGCCACCGTTCACAAGATTGCTATAAAGTCGATCCAGGACCAACGATCCCGAGTACATGTCCTCCCCGTGATACAGTACTTCGTATCCGAGGCTTAATCCATGCACTCCCTAGCGGTCCTCAAACCCGTGCAACCATCGTGCTGTTTACATCACCTCTGGATCGATGAGTATGGCCGTCCAACATTAAAGGTATGTACTTGGTACTGTTCAATACATGTCCGCGGAGTTGCAACGATAGGTGCTCCATTTTATCAAGTTCATTAATCAAGTGAACCATAGTTGAATCTATAACCTACCGTTGACTCAACTAGTTTAAGCATAGCATTCGCTAACGGAAAAGCTTACTAACATAAGCTAATTATAGGTCATTGCTAGAGTATGGAAGTGGGTTCCATCCAAGTCCTACACTTAATGCACAATACATCATTTCTAACTTATGACAAAGTATAAAGGACTCGAAAATTAATTGGTATGCACCGGGGCTTGCCTTGGGAGTGCTCGTAGTTAGTGTCTTCACCAAAGTTCACTTCAGATCTTGGCTGATCTGGTGTGATCTCCTTCGTCTTGATCCCTATATGAAATGAATAATGCATAAAAACAGAGGAATACACAAGGTTTCATGGAGTTCCTTAACTGAAGATGAAATGAATAGCATGATGATTCATGGCACTTCCTCAACAAATAAAATTAATGAAACTGATACTCATGAATGAATGTGTATGCACACAGATGGATGACATGGCAACCACTGAATTTGAAGGGGACAAACTTCTAATTAACAGAACATGGGTTTCATGCATCGAAACTTAGTGTATGTCTACCCTAAACATGAGCATAACATAGATGAGAATCACATGGCATTACATGATGATGGTGACATGGAAACATAGTACTGGTCCTATAGTTTAGAAAATTTGTTTTTGAGCAAAGTATCTAAAGTGACCATTATGCAATTGGCCATCATAAGATATGAGGGTAACAAAGTTGATCTAGATAGAATAGCTCTAGGTGCATATATATATACTTAATTAGGAACCATGAGCATATAAATGGAAATGAGAATTTCTACTGTAATGTTAAGATGAATTACTCTGCATGAGTATTCCAGAGGTAAACTTATTCTTACTTGTAACTAAATGCACATAAAGGCAATATTCATATGGAAATTCCTAAGTTAACTATCAAGTGACCAATTCGACAGCACAAAGTATACTTAAGTTGCTTCAAATCTTACATGGACTTTCATAGATGCGTATAAGTGCATAAGGAACAGGATTACCAAATTTCCTGAATAAATTCCTAGCTAATAATTTATATAAATTCAATTACTAAAAATGAAGATTTTGCAATAATACTAAAAATATGCATATAAATGGAAATGTGCTTTTCCAGAAAGTTTAAAGATGCCATGAAATGATCACTGAGCAAGTTTCATGAATTTACCACTTATATTTATTTACTTATGAATTTATTAAGCAAATTTGGGTTGTAAATTTAGGGAATTTAATAAATTAATTTACTGCATAACCTTGGGCTTCAACTTATTTTTCTGGTGGAGGGGGATTTTATGAGTTGAACAAAATTGGTTTCATAATTTTTGGTCTTTTATTTCGCGAGTTATTGAATTTCAAAGCTCAAACCGATGTTCACTGATAATTATGAAACTGCCACTGGCAGAAAATTTGAACTACGCGCGCTTGCGTTGGGCGGCTCGCCAGCGCGCGATCGAGGCTCTCTGGAGCGCTCGCCACGGCGCGATTCCGTGGGGGAGATCACTCGGGACCGGCACTGATTGGCCATACACTCGACAGCGGGCAACCCTAGGGGGTCGCCGACCAACAGCGGTGACCGGAGCATGTTCCGCTTATCATCCGCAAACCGATGGTCAAACCGAGAGACTAAATCAATATTTGGAGGACCTATTGAGAGCATGTGTTCTGGACAATCGTGGAAATTGGGAATCTTGTCTCCTGTTCGTCGAATTCTCCTACAACAATAGCTACCAAGAGAGTTCAGGAATGTCGCCATTTGAAGCCTTGTTTGGTCACTCATGTGGAACCCTGCTGAACTGGTCAGAATCAAGAGAAAGAATTACTTTTGGTCACAAGTCAAAGAAAAGGTGCGGCAAATCCAAGCTAACATGAAGGCCGCACAATCCCATCAAATAAGTTATTCCAACAAAAGAAGACGCCCATTGGAGTTCCAAAGGGGAGATCATGTCTATCTTCGGGTTTCTCCCAACAAAGGTGTGTCTTGTTTTGGAATCAAAGGAAAATTAGCACCCCGCTATATCAGACCTTTTCCAATCACGGAAAAGCATAGCGTCGTTGCTTATCGGTTGCAACTACCGGAAAATCTTGAGCAGGTGCACAACATCTTCCATGTATCCCAACTCAAGAAGTGTTTGAAGCCTCCGATCAACGTGGTTATCTCCGACACAGAGCAATTGGAAGAAGATCTCTCCTACCCCGAATACCCCGTCCGAATCATCGATCAAAAAGACCGGGTAACTTGCAGCCGCACTATCAAATTCTACAAAGTGCAATGGAGTAACCATACTGAAAACGAAGCTACATGGGAACAAGAAGAGTTTCTAAAAACCAACTTTCTGGAATTTTTGGCCTCGCAAAAACCGGTAACCACCCGCACCCCTTCCTTTTGTTCATCCATTTGCAAATCTCAGGGCGAGATTTCTTTTAAGGGGGGTGTGCTGTGATATCCCATGTCAAAAAAAAAAATGGAATTTAACTAAACCCAATTTTAATTGAGGGCTAATTAAAAATATAATTAATCAAGGTGCCAAAGAATAAAGGGAGAAAATTAATTAATTAAATCAAGAATATCCAAATGAGGGCCATTCTCAAACATCACAAAATCCCATGGAAGTGCACCAATGTTTTTGCATATTCTGAATGGCCACATTAAAAGAGAATTTTGTGAATTTTACCAAAATTTTTGGTAATAATTTAATACCCTTAAATATTCCCCTAAAGTCAAAGAAGAGCATTTATGTCCTGGAATTTTCAAAATTAATCTAAGCCGATTTAGCTCATCCAACCAAAAGCAAAGTTGGAGCACATGATTCCTTGGGCATACACACAAATCAGCGTGAGGTTTGGAGCGTTGGAACTTGGTAAATTTTGGCCAAACCTGAGCACTATCAGACTCAAGGCCAAGTCAACCCTTCTCTTCCTCCCTGGCCAACCCCAGCTCGACACTGGAGTACCCGATCACTATGCCGCCATCGATCACTGTTGCCCCACTCCAGCCACTGCATCACCAGCTCCCTCCCCTGTGCCACCGGCCAGAATTGAAGCCCCTCCCCACCGACAACCATCCCCTGGCCAACAGCGCAGCACTCCCGTCCTCTGCTCTCTCTCTCTCTCTCTCTCTCTCTCTCTCTCTCTCTCTCTCTCTCTCTCTCTCTCTCTCTCTCTCTCTCTCTCTCTCTGCTGCCGATCAGCAAATAAGGGCAGCAGCTCGCTTGGTCCTCAGCTCTCGCGCTCTCTCAGCTCGCAACCAACCCTCACACCCTCCAGAACGCCCCAAGCGCCGGCACCAACTTTCCTCCTCTCTCTCCAGCAAACCCGAGCCCAGAGCCCTGTTTCTCTTGCCGTGGCCACCGTTGCACCCAGCCCTACCTAGGTAGCTTCCCCCTCTCTCATTCTTTCGCAAATCAATGTGCCAAGGAACCTTCTTGCAGCCCCTTGACCCTCTCCCTCTCTCGTGCAGTGTCCTCACCAGAATTCGCGAAGTCTGGAGTCGCTGCCGTCAGGATCCGGCCGCCCCGCCGACGAGAACCTCCCTCCGGTGATCCCCATCGCCTTCTTCCACGATGTCGGTCGTCCGCGGGCCAAGGTGAAGCTCACCAACCCCACCTCGTTCCTTCTCGACCTCTATGTAGAGCGCGCGACGTCGCCGAAGCCACCCCCTGCCTACGGTGTTCCCATAGTGGTGGGGGTGATTTTCAAATAATCCACTCATGCTTGACTAATAAAATCATGTGTTGCTCCTGAATAAAAAAGAACCATGGCAGCATGTTGGTTGATCGAGAACGTACCCGCAAGAACGGGTTCTCCAACTTGGGTCTCTTCGACCGTGGTATAGTTGACTCGGCCATTCTTGTGCGTGGGGGTAGAAGACTAGGGACGACTTCCATTGCTGCCATTGTTGCTGCCGCTGTTGTAGTAGTTGTTGTTGTTCCCGGAAGTGTTGGAGTTGTTGTTGTTGTTGTTCGGGTTGCGCTTCGGGAACCGACACTCCTTAGCAAAATGACCGGTGCGGCCGCAGTTGTAACATGGCTGCGATGAGTTGGTCTTCACCACTTGGTTACTCTGCCGCGGAGGGTGAGAACCAGAAGATTGCTGCTGGTTGCCTCCATGGAATCGCGAGTGCTGCTGCAAGAACGAAGGGCGAGGTCCTCCTCCCGACGGTACCGCAGCCTTGAATTTCTGTCCGGTCGGGGAAGTGATTGCTAGCTTATACTTGGGCGGTGCAGAGCCAGATGAACTTCCCACTGCACGTTTCCTCTTCTTGTCTTCCTGGTTGGCACAGATGGCATATTCTTGCACGATGGCGGCACTCATCAAATCGTTGAATGTGCCGGCAGTGACTTGTGCCAAACGGTCTTGCCGCTTCGGGGTAAGACCCAAACAAAAACAATCCTTCTTCTTCTTGTCCGTATCAGCGTGATACGACATGTACTGAGCCAGGTAATAAAATTTCCATGCATACTCTTGCACGGTTCCGGAGCCTTGCTTCAAGTTGAGGAACTCCTGCAATTTGCGCTTCATGAGTCCAGCGGGGATGTGGTGTGCACGGAAGGCTGTGCAGAATTCCGCCCATGTGACTTTGTGACCAGCGGCGAGAGCGGTGGTGAAACTAGCCCACCAAGCACTTGTGGGGCCATGGAGCTGCTGCGCAGCGAAGAGGGGCTTCTGCTGCTCGGTGCAGTGGAGGAGAGCGAACTTCGACTCCAGAGTGTGAATAAAATTATCCGCTTCTAGAGGATCACAGGCTTCTCTGAAGGTGGGCGGTTGAGTCGCCTAGAAGTCGCTGTAGGAGGATTCCCGCTGCTGGAGTGGTGGTGGTCCGGGAGCTCCTTGATGGTTCATGTTCTCCATGAACATGCAAAACATCTCGTTATGGTTATGGATGAGCTGCTCCATAGCCGTCATGGGTGGCGCGTTGGGCAGCGGCCCGTTTCCACCAACGTTCGAGGCACCGGGAGCATCACCAACATTTTCTCCACCGTGGCGAGTTTACACCATCTGACACATGAACAAAGCATGTAAGCCCGATCATCATGTGAGATAATATGATAACAAGGCTATGACACGGTGACGAAATAAAATTTCAGATTGCTCATAATTGAAAGGCTTGACAAGTAAACAGTGCGGACATAAGACATAACTTAAATTCCATAATTTCCAACACCATAGCAACATAATTATGATAAAAACCAAAGATACATGTGATGCAACTTTGATACATAGCAAGTCTTTGGTTACATCACTCGGAACATGACACCACATGATCTCGGAGAGCTTAGGCTACAACTTAGGTTAGCATTACTAGCACTATGCACATACAACTACGATATCTCACGAGATCTCCACCCTACGTACATACTACTACTCGGTCACCCGGCATGGCTATCACCATCGGACTCCACGTCCATATCACCCGGTCCAGGGGGTGCTTCGAAGTCGATGCTGGAATCACCGTTCTCACTCAAATCAGCATCATCGGGGGGAATCACTGCGAGTGGAATGGGTGGCTGATCGTTAAGGATAGCGTTCAGCTGGCCATTAGCAGCTTGGAGATGCCCACTGAGCTGCTCTTGCTGCGCGATGATGACGTGAGCGTCATTGAGGCTTCCTTCCATCACATCCCACGCATCTTGAGCTTCTTCGCAATGAACCTGTAGCTCACTTCGCTCCTCCAAGAGAGCGGTGACCTGACCATGAAGAGAGTAAATCTCCTCTTGGGTGGTGGTGAGCTGGGCGTTCTATTGGTTCAGTTGCTCCTGCAACTGATCGCTTGCATCGCCCTTGATGATGAGCTGAGCATCATGGAGTTGCTCGAAAAGATTGGCTCGCTCCAGCTCACTAGTGTGCAGCTTGTCCTCAAGATATAAAATCATAGCACCACGCTTCGCAAACTGGGCATCACGGGCAACAAGTGTGGATAGCAGCGCCTCACGCTCTCGTTCCAACTCGAGAATGCGGGCGGCAAGGTACTCGTGGTCCTTCACGAGCTTGCCAACATCCATCTGCCGGAATAAAGTTTTGCTGGAGTGAGTCAAAACTTAATATCCCACTAAGCACACATGCTTAAAATAGCATAAGGAGTGATTGGTAAAAGAAAAGACACGAGGTTCCCGATCTGTTTAATGACCGGTAACGACAAATTTGTACGGTCGACAGAGCATACCGCAAAAATGTGCAAAAACGCTTAGCTTCTGGACAAAATTAAAATTTTGTGTTTATAAAATGTTGTGGAGAATTTCATCACCTTTCCAACACATACTCACACATATCCATCCAATAAAGTCTCTGGGAGTTATGATCATCCAAAGTCAGGGAACAGAAATGAAGCAATTTCTGACTTACAAAAAAAGCTACTGTTTTCGCAAAATTCGACCCAGTTCCAGATTTTTCCAAGACAAAGTTCCTAAACCAAACATGTAGAGAAAAACCTAAGCTTTCCAACGAGTACTTATTCACCTTCATTGAATTAAAATTGATGAAGTTATGCTTGTTTTGGTGAAACTGACTTTTCTGGCAAGGTCGGATTTTTATTGGTGAGTTCAAGTTTTCGGTTTAGATGCCATACAGATTCAAATTCGCCCAAAACTTGGTCATTTCACCAGTTTGCAATCTTAGTGAACTCTTTATATAATTTAGTGAGGATGAATGCATATGGTATGTATGAATGTAAATGCTCAACATGACAGTTTCCTACATCCTCACAAAAGAAAAACTTGACCGATTATATAGCTCGATCCTTTCGATGGCACACACACCTCTCACATGTTTGTCTAACGAACTACACATGGTTAGTGTACCTGCAAGAGATCCATTTTAGAAACAATACATCAAATTCAAAAGAAAGAAGCCAAAATAACAATGACAGTTTATGCCCAGGTATTTGCCCACTCGGAAGGCAGCCGACGTTTAAACGTACTCGGTCAGCGCATCAATCAAAGCCTAGGTCTTTGCCCACCCGGAAGGCGTTTGGTATTTACACCACAACCGATCCGCGCAAAAAAGACGTACCTTCGTTGAAGAATCCATAGTTGCAAGTAATTTAAATAAACCTAACCCAGGGTTAGCTTTGACACCTACAAGACTCTTATATGGGCACTACTAGTTCGTACCTCACCGTAAGGCATAGATACGGCTTATTTACGTTTTAAAATGCTCATTTGTGTGTAGCTTATCCCGAGATGGCTCTGATACTAGTTGTGACAATCTTACTCCGAAAAGTAGAGTGTGTCGCACAGGATCGTCTCGGGAGATGATTAACAAAGTAACTATACACAGCATTCACACATGAACATTCATCATTTACAAAGTTACATTACTGAATGCATAATATTACAAATTTGAGAGTTTCAGTAGAAGCAAGTTCAGATTATAATACAATACAATACATATGTCCTTGGTTTATATTACATAAATGTGCGGAAGCGATAAAGTGACAAAACACAATGTCGATCACCTACGTGAATCATGCCAGCCCTATGGCAATGGCTCACTCATCATGGTTAGGAGAGCTAGGGACCCATTCAATGGTCCAGTTCTGAGGCTCCTCACCTTCCCACACAACCTTGTTACAACAATCACAATATATGGCCTGAGGAATACCTGAAAAACAACATAATCACAAAGCCTGAGTATCTAACATACTCCGCAAGACTTACCCGTCAAAAGGTTTACTAAAACCGACTCCTAGTATGCAGGGGGCTGACCGGGTTTATTTGATAATTGCATAAAAAGCTCATACTAGTTCTATGTCGTACTTTCATTTCCATAATCAAGATTTTACTTTGCTTATTGCAGAAAACAGCTATGGTGAGTCTATCTAGCTGCTATGACTTGAACACAAGTAAAGAGCAATACATCATAGCAATATGTGACCATAACATAAGTAAATTTCAGAAACATAACCCTAACTTTACTACTTAACATATCATTGCCGCTGCTCGAACAAGAGGTACTCATAACCGCGAGGGACGGTAATTCAAATTGATTTACATCCTGCAGGGAAGACCCAAATACACGACATATGCATCACTTAAGAACACATATGACCGCCGTTCACAAGATTGCTATAAAGTTGATCCGGGGCCATCGATCCCGAGTACACGTCCTCCCCGCGATACAGTACTTCGTATCCGAGGCTTAACCCATGCACTCTCCAGCGGTCCTCAAACCTGTGCAACCACCGTGCTGTTCACATCACCTCTGGATCGATGAGTATGGCCGTCCAACAATACGGCGCCCAAGTTACTAGGTTTACCAATTCCCATATTAAAGATATGTACTTGGTACTGTTTAATACTTGTCCGCGGAGTTGCAACGATAGATGCTCCATTTTATCAGGTTCATTAATCAAGTGAACCATAGTTGAATCTGTAACCTACCGTTGACTCCACTAGTTTAAGCATAGCATTCGCTAACGGAAAAGGTTACTAACATAAAATAATTATAGGTCATTGTTGGAGTATGCAAGTGGGTTCCATCCAAGTCCTACACTTAATGCACAATATATCATTCCTAACTTGTGACAAAGTATAAAGGACTTGCACCGGGGCTTGCCTTGGGAGTGCTCGTAGTTAGTATCTTCACCAAAGTTCACTTCAGATCCTGGCTGATCCGGTGTGATCTCCTCCGTCTCGATCCCTATATGAAATGAATAATGCATAAAACGGAGGAATACACAAGGTTTCATGGAGTTCCTTAACTAAAGATGAAATGAATGGCATGATGATTCCTGGCATTTCCTCAACAAATAAAATTAATGAAACTGATACTCATGAATGAATATGTATGCACACACATGGATGACATGGCAACCACTGAATTTGAAGGGGACAAACTTCTAATTAATAGAACATGGGTTTCATGCATCGAAACTTAGTGTATGTCTACCCTAAACATGAGCATAGCATAGATGAGAATCACATGGCATTACATGATGATGGTGACATGGAAACATAGTACTGGTCCTATACTTTAGAAAGTTTGTTTTTGAGCAAAGTATCTAAAGTGACCATTATGCAATTGGCCATCATAAGATATGAGGTTAAGAAAGTTGATCTAGATAGAATAGCTCTAGGTGCATATATATATATACTTAATTACGAACTATGAGCATGTAAATGGAAATGAGAATTTCTACTGTAATGTTAAGATGAATTATTCTGCATGAGTATTCCAGAGGTAAACTTATTATTACTTGTAACTAAATGCACATAAAGGCAATATTCATATGGAAATTCCTAGGTTAACTATCAAGTGACCAATTCGATAGCAAAAAGTATACTTATGTTGCTTCAAATTTTACATGGAATTTCATAGGTCCGTACAAGTGCATAAGGAACAGGATTACCAAATTTCCTAAATAAATTCCCAGCCAATAATTTATATAAATTCAATTACTAAAAATGAAGATTTTGCAATAATACTAAACATATGCATATAAATGGAAATGTTCTTTTGCAGAAAGTTTAGGGATGCCATGAAATGATTACTGAGAATGTTTCATGAATTTACCACTTATATTTAATTACTTACGAATTTATTAAGCAAATTAGGGTTGTAAATTTAGGGAATTTAATAAATTAATTTACTGCATAACCTTGGACTTCAACTTATTTTTCTGGTGGAGGGGGATTTTATGAGTCGAACAAAACTGGTTTCATAATTTTTGGACTTCTATTTCACGAGTTATTGAATTTCAAAGTTCAAACCAAAGTTCACTGATAATTATGAAACTGCCACGGTCGTGCGCTGGGCGGCTCGCCGGCACGCGGCCGAGGCTCGCCGGAGCGCTCACCGTTGTTGGATTCCGTGGGGGAGATCGCTCGGGACCGGCACCGATCGGTCGTACACTCGACAGCGAGCAACCCTATGGGGTCGCCGACCGACGGCGGTGACCGGAGCAATGCTGGCGGCAGTGGCGGGGGCAGGGGGTGGCTTCAGCGACGTTGCACACTCTACACAGAGGTCGAGAAGGAACCGGGTGGGGTCGGTGAGCTTCACCTTGGCCCGCGTACGACCGGCATCGAGGAAGAAGGCGACGGGGATGACCGGAGGGAGGTTCTTGTCAGCGGGGCGCCCGGATCCCGACGACGGTGACTCCGGACTTCGCGAATTCCGGCAAGGACACTGCACGAGGGAGGGAGAGGGTCAGGGGGCTGCGAGAAGGTTCCTTGGTGCATCGATTTGCAAAAGAAAGAGAGAGGGGGAAGCTACCTAGGCAGGGCTAGGCGTGACGGCGGCCATGGCAAGGAAAACAGGGCTCTGGGCTCAGGTTTGCCAGAGAGAGAGGAGGAGAGTTGGTGCCGGCGCTTGGGGCATTCTGGAGGGTGTGAGGGTTGGTTGTGAGCTGAGAGAGCGCGAGAGCTGAGGACCAAGCGAGCTGCTTCCCTTATTTGCTGATCGGAGAGAGAGAGAGAGAGAGAGAGAGAGAGAGAGAGCAGAGGACGGGAGTGCTACGGTGTCGGCCACGGGATGGTTGCCGGTGGGGAGGGGCTTCAATTCTGGCCGGTGGCACAGGGCAGGGAGCTAGCGATGCAGTAGCCGGAGTGGGGCGACAGTGATTCATGGCGGCATAGTGATCGGGTACTCCGGTGTCGAGCTGGGGTTGGCCAGGGAGGAAGAGAAGGGTTGACTTGGCCTTGACTCTCACAATGCTCGGGTTTGGCTGAAATTTACTAAGTTCCATTGCTCCAAATCTCACGCCGATTTTTGTGTATGCGCAGGGAATGACGTGCTCAAACTTTAATTTTGGTTGCATGAGCTAAGTCGGCTTAGATTAAATTTGAAAATTCCAGGACAGAAATGCTCTTCTTTGAGTTTAGGGGAATTTTTAAGGGTAATAAACGATTACAAAAAATTCTGGTAAATTTCACAAAATTCTCTTTTAATGTGGCCATTCAGAATATGCAATAACATTGGTGCACTTCTATGGGTTTTTGTGATGTTTGAGAATGGCCCTTATTTGGATATTCTGGATTTAATTAATTAATTTTCTCCCTTTATTCTTTGGCACCTTGATTAATTATATTTTTAATTAGCCCTCGATTAACATGGAGTTTAGTTAAATTCCAATTTTTTTTTGTGACATGAGATGTCACAGGCACCTCCTCCTCCCTCCTCGTGTCCTCGCCTAGAGGCATCTGCCCCCACCCCGGAACGGTGTCCTCTTCTATCAGAGCAGTATATATTTTCTGAAGATACAACAAAAGCTACCAAGTTCTAAATTAACTGTGTATTTATCTTTGACTATTCCATCTCCTGTTCCTCGAACAAATAAAAAAGGTACAAACAGTGAATCTATACTGATGATTAAAAAATGAATAATATTTTTTCTATCAATGTTCCCTTCAGTTGAGGGCATGTCGCTAATCATCTATGCTGAAATATAAGATTGCAATTTACAAACTATTTTCACTTATAAAACATACAAAATGTATCACAAGGAATTAAAAAAACACACAATATAGCATATCTTTATATCTACACCTGAGTGTAAAGCATAGAAAGTTTGCACTATATATCAAATAGATTTCATCTGCCTTAGCTCCACATATATCATCAAACATGCATGTTGACAATAGGTGGCGATAGTCAGGTATTCATGCCAAAGGGTAAGGCTATATGTGTCACCCTCTGTCTACATTCATAATATTTTACATAGTAAAACCATAGTCCTCCTTAGATCACAAATACAAGATTGAATATGAAATAATCATGGAGTCGCATACCCTTAAAAAAACCAAACAAATCACAGAGGTAACTTTGCCCCACAGTGGAGCCATTCATTGAATTCACAGAGTAACAGGTCATATTTCTCGAAGGAAATATACAATTCCGAGACCGCAAGGCGCAAGACAAGGGAGAATTTGTTGTCCCGACACTTATTAAAGTTGGCACGAATTATACACCAGTTCCTGGACACCCTGTAGATCATTTGAAACCCATGCTGCCATCATTGCCCGCTTGAATTGGAGAACCAATAAGAACTGCGGTACCAGCCAATACCAATTCTATGCAGCCCTCAAATTGAACAAATAAACAGTAGGAACCTATTTAACAATGGAGCAACGTAATCTTCAGCAGAGGGGGCGGGAAGATACGACTAGTCTTTGGATCTGATTGGGGGCAAGCACGAACCCTCTGAATAGGCAACTGAATCCGTCAAGACAGAGAGGTGGGAAGGATGGACAGATGGATTGCTCACCGACTAAAGAAGAAGATGCCAAAGCACCGCCGCCGGCCGCATGGATCTCCACCTCGAATCGCCGTGCGGGGAGAGGAGCGGCGTATTTAGGATCCATCAAAAGAGAGCGGCGCCCACAGCGGCCTCGTGCTTTGGCAAATTTTAGAAGCATGGGTGCATGACTCTTTGCATGTTCATGGCAGTACTTGTGTTCCATGCGATATATAGACTAAAGAGACAAAGGGTCTTTGGAAACGGGTTCAGAGTTTCAGAGATACTGGCGCAAGCTTGATAATAAGTTTTTAGAAAGTGCAATGAATTCAACAAAACCTGAACTTCTCTGGCACCTCCTTTTTTATGACAGTGGAGGCATCGCGTAGCTCCATTCATGATCTGCGGACTGTGTCCTTTCTGCTTTTGAATCAACTGCACAGTAGTGGCTATATGCAACTTGATTGTGATGCAGTACAAGTTGAGACACATTGTGATGCATGACAATACAACTAAAATGTTAGTAGTTACTTAAATTTTATGTAGGTGTTAAAAGTGTAACATCATCATCAAGCTGTAAAAGAACACGCTCATTCTTTTAGCAAGAATAAAGTTGAAATGGCTGATGGTTCATCAATGTCACTCGACTGTAGAAAAAGGAATATCAACATCCACTTTGAAACACTACACCCTTAGAACCAATCTCTAGCAGTAACAGCATAATATAGTACATAATGCATAATATAGTATATAATAGAAAAATGAATTTTAGCATAATGCATAATATAGTACATAATGGAAAAATGAATTTTAGTGGCGCCATGTAAATCCGATTTGTGATAGTGATAGAAGGGGCATAACCTGCTGTGCTAGATGGCAACCTCGATCTTCAACTGAGCATCCAGCGCTTCAACCTCGCCCACGACGTCTCGAGGCACGACACTTCCACGACCTGACCGAGTCACCGATGCTGAGCTCCCTGATGTCACGCACCTCGGCCACATCAATCCCTGATGCCAAGCTGGAGAGGTCAGGCATTGTACAACACCAAATTAAAGACAATCTCAATCTGGCTACCTGAATCGGATGCCGATACAACGATCAGTCCTACCGTACAGGTGTAGCTCCTGTCCGCAATGGTGAGTTCGCCGGTGTCGGCGTACACGACTTGGTGCGGCAGACCTCTCGCACTCTCATCTGCTCCTCGTCAATCGCCCGACGTGGGAACGTTGAACCCGGCCGGCCGTCGGTGCAGCAAACCTCTCAGGCACACTTGCTTCCTCGGCCACGAACCCGGCATGGGCGATTGACGTGAGGACGTCGTGTCTGTGGAGTCCAGGAAAAGGAGGATTGCGTTCGCCGATCCATTTTTGGAGGAACAAACACCAGGAACGTGTAAGTACGGATGCAAGCTGAACACAAATCACAGACGTATGTATGTAGATACGGACACTGCAGACACGTAAATCTTAGGTCTAGACTACCGCACCGTAAATAATAGAGTGTAGAGATAATTTTACCAGATTTAAAATATACCATTACAATTCACTTAATCAGCTCAGTACCATTATAATTTGCATCTTATTTGAAATATGCCACTATGAAAAAATCTGGACAATTTTACCCTTCTTCTTCACCTGCTCACCCCTCTCCTCTTCTCATCCACCGTGAACGACATGTCAACCTTAGAATCTCATGACCAATCAAGAAGGAATGAACGAAAATAGCAGAGCATGAGGAACTTTAGGATCTGACAAACATGGAGCCTATTCATGTGCAAAATCCCGAATATTTCCAAGCTCGGCTTGCTGCCCATATTTGAGCTCCTCACACTATTGTTGCCACTCCCGCACTGTCCATGTAAGCTGCTCCAGGCTTGAGCAGTTGAGCTCTTCCTGTCACCGTTGCGCCCGCGTGTGAGATCCATGTGCCACACATCATTGTCGCACCTGCACTGTACGCCGGCCTCAAGATCCTCCTATTGCTGCTTGTTTGCTGCCATGGATTCATGTGATATGCTGCTGAGGGGATAGAGCGGTAAAGAAGAAGAGGGGCATTCTTGTCTGATACAGTTAAAATACACATAACATTCATATACCCATGGCATATTTCAAACATAATGCAAATTGTAAAGGTACTGGTCCGATTTTATGAATTATAGTGGTATATTTCAAAATCGTTAAAATTATAATGGCATGTATCTAATTAACCCAAGATAGTACGTCGTGGTGGACATGTTAGATTGATTGCTCCGATAACCCGAGAACCATGATTAATTGATCGTGATTTTAGGATAGCAGTGAATACAATTATCAAGGGCGCGTGATTAGGGGGTGAGGGCATGGGCGGGTACAGACGCGGGCTAGTAAAAGGATAGGTGAGAAAATTTTGTTAGACACAAGACTCTAAGAGTTGTCATCTATGGTTACACTATGGTAAAATTTTCTTTCATCTAAGCATTGTATGGTTAGATTGGCTGGTCCCACTTTAATCTAAGGATCCAGATAACTGGGTAGTTATTTGTTCTGGTGAGAAAATAGGATGTAGAAACTCATTCCTTATTGGTTTAGATAGGTCGAACAAAGGCAACACAAATTATAGGCTTAATTTGAAGACATCTATACTATAATCTATTATTTATGGTGAGGTCATGCACCTCCCTTCTAACCCGTTGCACCCTCGGCCCCCTTCCCTAACCCGTCCCCCCCCCTGCGGTTGTACTCCCTCTTATTTTGTCGTCCTCCACCCAGTATAAGAAAACAATGCCGACAGGTGGGACCCAACAGTTGATACTCCCTCCCGCCCACCCACCTCTCCCAAGCCATAACGCGCGCCTCCGCCCTCGTCTCTGTCATGCCCGCCGCACCCTCCTCCTCTCCTTCTTCCCGGAGGAGCAGAAGTTGCCACCGTGATCCGGCCCCGACCCAAGCAGCAGCAGCTGCCGCTGCCACGGCGCCGTTCTTCCATCTCTCCCCGGCCCCGAGCCGAGCCGTAGCAGCAGTCGCCACCATGAAGCCACGCCCTCCTCCTCATCATCATCATCGAGAAGCCGCCACCGTGTTGTGTCCTCCTTGTCCTCCAGTGAGACCGTTGCTCATGCTCTGACGCCTGCCTGCCTCCTCTCCCCTCCCCAGCCCCAACAGAGGTCACGACCAAGAGGAGGAAGGGGCCGAGCTCTACGCCATGGCTCAGGTGCTCCTCCGCAACGACGAGCTTCCCCGCCACCCTCCTTTGACTCCTCCAACAGATCCACGACGACCCTGCCGAGTCGCCAAGCTCGACCCTGGTGATGCTAGATTTACAGATTGGATGTCCGTTCTTGATTTCTCTTCTAGATCAGCAGGTCTGTGATACAAACTGATGGCCGTCTCTGCTCTTCCATCGATTAGCAGGAAAAAGAAAGGTATTATCGAGGGTAAATATCGGGGTGCCACATGGCGCGCCCTAACAATAACTAATAAGGACCAAAGCGGGCCCCACATGAAAAACACCCACGCGACAGAGCCCCACCTTAAATCCCTTAGGACGTGCCATTGTCCCGACTCGTCCTGGCCTTGAAAGGACGATGAGCATCCCGACCCACTCGAACCCCTCCGCGGGGGTCGGGGGCTCCAACACGCCTCGACCCTGAGGGAGGGGTCGGGAATGACTCACGTGGGTCCCACCCTGTCATCGAGAAGGGGCCACCTCTTCTGACCCTTAGATTGGAAGCTTGAGCCCCGACAACACGAAACCCGCGAAGGCGGAATGGCGATACTCGAACACTTTAACAGACAAGACCAATCGTAACCCTAGCAGAGCCCCGGCGGGTCTGACATCATGTCCTCCCCCCCATGCCGAGGGCGGACGACCGAGTCGCTGGCCCTCAACGGCCAACCGAACAACCTTAAATGCCGTACTCGCCACGCTCCCACAATATCAAGGGGTCAAATCCCCAGTACAGCCATCATGACCATCGCCGCCCATGCCCGCTGGCTCAAGGGAGCGCGGTATGACACTCGATGATGTCCCTGCCCAATGACACGCACAACAGTGGCAGTACAGGATGACTGATGGACAGGGTGATTACCATCGGGCTACGTAACACAACGGCGCCCATGAGGAGCCGTGCTTCATCCCACGAAGCACGCCATCAACAGTGGCCAAAGAGACATGTCCGAACAGCGGAAGGCAGGGGTAGACCTACGACATAACGTCACTCCTAGACCCCCAGACGATAGGGTTGGACGCTCAAGACTTGAAGACCATGAAAGCCTATTCAGAGCACGACCCCCTTCAACACGGCTTCAACAACCACGCACATGTAGACACTTCTTTCTCCCTCTCTCTCTCTGTAAATGGGCTCATCCCCTTGGAATATAAAAGGGGGGGGGGCGTCCATCTTCTCAAGACAAGAACACAACACACTCTCCCGCACTAGAGACTTGGAGCACCCCCTCCTCTCTCACCACCATTGTATTCACCCCAGAGCAACTAACATGAGTAGATGACGAACTGGCGTAGGGGTTCACCCCGAACCAGTATAATCCCCATGCCCTCTTGCTAAGCCATTACCGGATCTAAAGCACACATCCCTGGAACAAATTCTACTAGCCGATGATCAAAACACCGATAGTTGGCACGCCAGGTAGGGGATTTTTTGCATGCTTTTCCTCTCTTCTTCGGTTCAGATGGCTACTCTCCCTCTTTTCTGGGCTTTCGACAGCAGCATCTTCTTCGGGAGCCTCGAGTTCGTTGCCACCGCTGACCAAAATTGTTGTGCATCAGTGTTCCGGTGCCTCCGCCGTCCCCGGCCCCAGCGCTCGCCGACGAGGCGCCACACCCCTGGTGGCCTGGGGACTCGAACGACGCGTTCGACTCCAAGAGCGCGAGAGGTGGGATTTCAGGGCTCGGTGACGAGCTGGTCCCGGACCCCATTGCGACGGCCGTTGCCATTGCCACTGAGGCAATGCGCGTGGTTCAGCTCGACCCCGCCGGGCCGTGCACCGTGAATCACCGCGCGTCGTCGCCCGGTCAAGCTGACCGGTTGTGTCTTCACTTGGAACACTACCTGGGGCCTACGCTCAGCCATGACGACCTCTGTCACTTCGCGTTTGCCCTGGCAAACATTCACGGGCAACTCCTCGGTGGAGAGCCGCTTCATCCATGTCAACTTGCCGGAAACCCCTTCGGGAGCTATCCGTACGGTCTACGGAACATCGTGGGGCATTTTCAGGGCATATCGGTAGGCCCGCCGTCCACGACCTCGATGACCCGGGATTCGTTGGCACAATCGACCGCCCTGACGAATCTTTCTTTGATGCCTGAGGGGAGAGGCTATGGAAGACTGCGACATGGAGTCCGAGAGCTCCGAGGGGAGTTGTGGCCCGCGTGGGTGTAACATGGTGCAACTCGCACCCATACCCGAGACGGGGAACCCCGACACCTCCGCCACTGGGGCCACAACCAACCCTACTACACAGTATCTGATGAACCCGACGGCAGGTGCGAAGGAAGGGGAAGCGTTCGTTAATGCCCCCATCACCAAAGGCGTGGGACCCCAGCCAGCACCTCGCCCTGACACCATACAGGACCGGCTAAAGGCCTGACATGCAGAGTTCGAAGAGACTTGGTGCCAGCTAGAGCACGAAAAGGAAGATATCAACCGCGAGCTGGCCCGCGCCATAGGCGGCGAACGCGCCCGTGCCATGACCCACGACGTCCAACAGCGTGTCGTCACCGATGACCAAGGGCCTCCGCAGTTCGCTCGTGCGGGATAGAACATAGCGGCGGCAGCCGCACTGCTCAAAACCCTCCTAGAGCCTGCTATGGCTGAGGCTCAGCGGGCCCAATGCGAGGTGGCCACGGTCCTCATCAAGGCGGCCGAACTTCAGGCCAAACGTTCGCTCCGACGAGCCGCTCAGTCCAGCCAACAGATCTCCACCTCCATGTACGCTGGAGGAGATGGCGCTGCCAGTTCATAGCAGAACTCGGTCCGGCAGCCAACCCCCGTGGGGGGGGGGGGGTGCGCACACCCAAGAAAGCCTCAGTCCACGACCAGATCGGGGCGAAGCGCAACGCGCGCCACACACTGAGGGCGCATGAGCAGGAATAGGAACGGATCCATAGAGAAAGAGGTCATCAGCCATGACACAATGGACAGTATGATGACGCTGACGAGGAACGGAGCCGAAGCCCGAGCCCTCCCGGGCCGCGGGTCTTCAGTCGATGCATCTGCACCACTATGTTCCCCCAATAGTTCCGTGCCCCCGCGACTGCCCGCAAATAACGTGGGGGAAAAGGATCCGGGCCTTTGGCTGGAAGACTACAGGCTCGCGTGCCAGGCGGGAGGGGCCACCGACGACCTGGCCATCATCCACAACCTCCCCCTATACCTCGCAGACTCGGCCCGCGCATGGCTCGAGCATCTCCCCGAGGGCCAGATCTACGACTGGGGCGACCTGAGGGATGTCTTCATCGGCAACTTCCAAGGGATGTACGTCCACACGGGCAACCCTTGGGACCTTAAGAACTGTCGGCAGCAAGTCGGCGAGTCCCTCCGGGATTACATCCGGCACTTCAGCAAGAAGTGCAACAAGCTTCCCAACGTGGGAGACGCTGACATCATCGGGGCCTTCATCTTCGGCACCATGTCAGAACAGCTCATTCACGAGCTGGGATGAAAGGGCCCGCGCATGGCGTGTGAACTCCTGGACATTGCCATGAGCTATGCGTCCAGTGAAGAGTGCGTTGGGGTGGTCCTCCAGCAAGCGCCGGAAAGCAAAGGCAAGGGCAAGCAGGAGGAAGAGGCCGGTGATGGTGTCTCCGACCACCCCAAGAAAAAGAAGAACAAGTATCGGGGCACACGCGGCCACGTCATGGCCGCCACCGACCGTAAGCCGCCGAGGCCCGTGGCCAGGGAAGCTCCAAACCACTTCGAGAAGAAGTGGAACAGTCCATGCCCCAATCATGGGTTCCTCGTCAAACACCTCCTCAAGGATTGCTCCACCATGAAGAAGTTCCTTCGAGAGGAGATCAAGAAGGGAGACGCGGGAAAGGCGTCGGGGCCAGAGGCGCGGGACCCCACGGGTGACAACGACGACGATGACGAGCAAGGAGGACAGGTCTTCCCCGATCCAACCTGTCACATGATCTTCACGGGACCCGAGTCCCAGGGAAGCCATCAGACCTTGAAGCTTGAGCGCCGCACTGTTTTCGCGGTAGAGCCCAGCACCCCAACATTTCTTAAATGGTCGGATTCACCGATCACCTTCGATCGGTCGGATCATCCCCCGCATGTGTCACGCCTGGGTCGGTACCCGCTCGTGGTCGACCCCATCATTATTGAGGTCAGACTCACCAAGGTGATGATGGATGGGGGAAGCTGCATCAACATTCTCTACAACGACACGCTCGACCTGCTAGGCATCAACCGATCAAGACTGCAGCCGCCTGCAGTGCCGTTCCACGGGATTGTCCCGGGGCGACAGGCCATGCCCCTGGGACGAATCAGCCTGCCAGTCATGTTCAGGACCCGGTCAAATTTCCAGACAGAGGGGCTCTTGTTCGAGGTTGTCGACTTCCCGGGGGTCTACCACGCGCTCTTGGGACGTCCGTGCTACGCCAAGTTCATGGCGGTCCCCAACTACACCTATCTCAAGTTCAAGATGCCAGGGCCCAAAGGGGTCATCACCGTCAATGTCGAAGCTTGAGATCGGCAGTAAAATGTATAGGGCTATGTCGAGACTAAGAACTACGATAGTAACACAAGACGTCGAGTTATACAGGTTCGGGCCCTCTCGATGAGAGTAAAAACCCTACATCCCGTGTTCTATGTATTGTATTGATGTTATGAAACTTGTCCCTCGATGAGGGGTACCCTGTCGCCTTATATATCCGGTCGACAGGGGGTACATGAAGAGTCCTAGTCATAACCCCTTAGGGTTTACATAGAAAGTCTATCTCTACATGCCTTGCGCTCCAAGTTGAGTCGGTCGGCTTCCTTGTTGATGAAGTACCCGGTCGGCTATTGAATTAGTCTTGTATGAGGATATCCGTAAGACAAGTCTCCCACAACAGCCCCCGAGTGCTTCCTGATTTTGAGCTTCAACTCTCCAAACAATCTTCAATGTAGATCATAAATTTGGAATACCTCTTTATCAAAGTTTCTGATAGATATGGTGCACTGGTTAGGTGCACCTGATCAGTTGTGGCCCTCGACTCTTGTATAATTTGGAGACTTAACAAATAATGCAAGAGTCTAATTATATTAGCTCTTATTATTTTATATATATTTTACTCAAACCATCTAGCTTGAGTCCAATAGATCTCTGGTCATCAAACTAGTAAGTTAACTTGCAAAGCTTCAGCCTTACCAACCGATTATTAAATAGGGTGAGTGACATTCACCATGTTCGAGTGACTGGTCAGTCTGAATTTTATGATTTCAATCATATTCAATTCATGTGGACTAATATGACATCAATCATATAATGGTACTAAGCTAAATGACATCAATCATAATACAACCTTTCCTTAATGATTAGTCACTCTAATTATCCATAAGTCCAATTTTGACAATTTGGTTATTGACTTCAATCAATACCATAACCATTGAACTTATATCCATATGACCATCAAGTCCTTAATTAATCTTTAGACCCTAATCATTGAACTGGTCAGTCTGAATTTTATGATTTTCAAATGCTTCTCATCAAAGAAGCCCCCGAGCTTTATTTCTCAAGATCTTTAGACCCTAATCATATTTTAAGGCCCTTAATTAATCTCTGCTTAAGCAAAAAATCTTCATCACTGTACAGCCCACCCCGGCCCATGGGACCCTTAGGTCAAAAAGCGGGAGTATAAAAGGCAGCGTCAAGTTGACTCTCAGTCCACACCGCATTTGCGCACAAACCTTTCATCTTCCTCGCGCCTCCTCTATTCTCAGCGACTCCTCAACTTTCCAGCTAGGGTTAGCACCATCTCTTCCGACCGCCACACATCTCGCCGCGCTTAGCCCCCAAGCCTTTGCTAGGGTTCAGCATTTGATCCGCCACGCCCAAAGCAATCATCGCCATGGGTCACAAGAAGGTTTCCACCTCGATCCCGGCCACAACCACTGCCGCTGTCGCATCTTCCTCATCGGAGATCGACATCCTAGAGCAGCTTCGGGAGTTCTCAAAGAGCAACCTCTCCCAGGCCGACATGAATCATATGGTGGTCGATGGCATCCTTCTAGAGCAAGTGCGAATCGACTGGAAGGTACCCCGTGAATCTTGCCCCATCCCTATTCATAAATAGATAGTTGTATTCCGCTCGTTCTTTGAGCATGGCATTGGAGTCCCCTGCTACAGCTTCTTGCGCGGGCTCCTTTTCTTTTATGGGATTGAGCTTGTCAACCTCAATCCCAATTCCATCCTTCACATCACCATCTTTGTGCTCATGTGCGAAGCATTTCTGGGAATCCTCCCTCATTTCAATTTATTCCGCCATCTGTTTGTCCTCCGTCTGCTGCCGACCAAGGACAATCAAGTAGCTATAGGTGGTGTTGGCTTCCAGTTGCGCAAGAAGGAGGCCTACATCAACGTGCCATTGAAGACTGGGAACAAGAACTGGAAGGATGAGTGGTTTTACTGTGACAACCCTCCCCCTGTTCTTGCCGGTTTCACCGGTGCCAAGGTGATTCCTCTGGCGCAATGGACAGAGAAGCCCGATCCGACCGATCCTCAGGTGGTCACTCTACTGAAAAAGATAGCTGACTTGAAGGCTGAAGGTATTGACGGAATTATCGTCGCCAAGAGCTTCATAGTACGCAGAGTGCAGCACCTAAAGCTACAGAGTCACCCGGCATGGAACTACGTCAATAATGACAAAACTAGGGAGGTGCCTGACCCGCCGAATGGTGAGCTCCATAAGAAACGCCTGTCAAAATGTTTGAAGGAGATATCCTTCAGGATGACTCGCTAATCAAGAAGGCGTATAACAAGGGCACTATACGGCCCCGAGTAAGCCTCAGTCTGCTTTGAGCAATCCTTTATGTTCTTGTCTTGATGCCGTGCTTGATATTTTGATTCCTGTCCAGGTTTTGGATACTTATATTTCTCATCCTCCGCTCCCTCTGACCGATTCTGAGGGACTGGATTATGTTGAGAAGACACAGCAGACTGGCACCGGAGGCTCGAGCTCTTTTGTAGGCGCTCGTCCTGACCCGGTCTCCACCCTTCCTCCCCCCGGTCGGCGAGTAAAGAAGACCATTGGGTGCCGACGGCAATATATAGGAGATCAGGATGACGATGAAGGGTTGCCGTGTGCTGACGCTGGTCATCTCACCCCCACTCCCTCCGACCGACCTTCAAGCCAGTCGGAGCCCCCAAGCCAAACTCAGAGTGATGCTGGGAGGGTGGGTCAGACTGACAAGGTAGAAAAATCTGCCCAGAAGAGGAAGGAGACTGATTTTTAGTCGACTTCTTCGAAGAAGAGGTTGTGCCAAATCAAGCTCAAGAAGGCTCCTAGGTTAATTCTTTAACCTTATGCTCCTTGTCTCTTATTGCCATCTGTAACACATCTTAATCTCTTCCATATTCATTTAGACAGTAGTCAGACGAGTGATTCTCATAGTGCCCAAGAGTCCGGAGACACTCGGTCTAGACCTCCTCCTTGCCCGACTGATCTGCCCAAGTTGGTCGGCAAGTCATCAAACATGCCGACGGAGGTGGATAAGCCAGTTGACAAGGCAATTCCTGCCCCAATTCCGGCGCCTGTACCCCAACCTGCTCCTGCCGTCGTCCCTCACCTCTTGACAAAGGTAAGGTGACATTGTCTATAGATTTACTCGGTCGGCCCGAAGTGGAGGACGTGGAAATCATGCATCAACAACGAGGAGCTAGCAAGGTACTTCAATACTCTGCTTTTTCTTTGTCTTAATCTTGCCTTTAAGTTTAACCCCTTTTTGTATACAGAAAATGTATGCTCTCGTAGAAAGAGGAAACATGCTAGGGTGGAATACCTTGAAGTCGAGACTTTTAGTTTGTCCTAAACTCTTTGGTCTTCAAGTCTTTAAATAAGACTAACACCTTGCTGGTGTTTTGCTAGTCACCGGTCAGCAGCTTGCCAAAGCACAGAAAGAGATTGAAAAGCTGCAGACCGACCAAAGAGAAATGACCAAGGCCTTAAACCAAGGCCGAGAAGATTTAGCTGGTAAGATCACTCACCACCTGTTGTTTAAATAACCAACCAATCACTCTAACGCTAAAGATTCAAATATTTGTCTTTTAGCTCGTGACCAGAAAGTTGCCGACCTGGAGAAGTTGACTTCCAATCAGCAACGATTTGTCAATGCCTTGAATACTGAGAAGGAAAACCTCTCCAAGTCGGTCGAGGACCAGGCGACCGAGATCACTCGGCTGCAGAAGGAGCTGAAGGAGGCTGACACCAAGATAGAGGAAGCTAAGAGCACCGCCAAATCCTTCAAATGTAAACTTGCCAGTAAGCCCTTCGTTATTTCTCACATCTGCTTGATTCCACTTTTGATCATACTGACCAGAAATAATCACTCGCAGCTCTATCTTACGCCACTCGAAACGCAATGGACTATGTTCATGCCGACCGAGTGGAGCAGTCTGGCCATTCCTTAGAGTACTTGCTGGAGCATGCGTCAGAAGATATTGCTCATAACACTCGACGAGTGGAGACCGAAGCCGGGAGTCAGGTTCTGGCTATTTGCCAATCTTGGTCTCCCGCTCTGCCATTGGACAAGATAAAGGAGGGCTTCAACCCAGACTTGACTGACGACCAATGCCAGTTGCTCTTGGATTCCATGCTAGAGACTTTCCGAGCCTTGGTTGATAATATAGAGATCAATCTGACCGTGCCTACTCCTCCAGCAACTCCTGAGGTTGAGCTACAAGCTGAATCTTCCTCTCCTTCAAAGGAGCTGTAAATCCTGTAATATTAGAGATCATTAGCAATATCTATGTAATGAAACAATATTACTTGTATGTAACCTAGTTTCATGCTTATCATCTTTAAAAGATTGATAAAAATGTCATAAGTTTGTTTCTGTCATTGAGAAACTCAAATTGTATCAGTCTACCTTAACATTTTAGGTTGTGACTCATAACCGTGAAACAAGCAGAGTCGACCAATCGACACATGACATCTCGCACTTTGGCTCTGGGTTTAGTGTAGTGGTAGTTGTGACGCCCCTTCCCAGAGGATTGAGGTCCCGAAGGTGCTGATAGCGCAGACACTTGATAATACAACATTGGTTCGAATTCAAGTTGAATATTACATCATTAAGTGATCAAAGTGCAGCAGAATATTACAAGTTCATGATTGTTTTTGAAACAGCGGAAGCAAGTACGATAAGACTACGAGCTCGACGATACAGCATAGTAATGATTCATGCCCGAAGAACCATCACTCTAGCAACACGCAACATCACTGCGGCGGCAAGTTGGACTCCGAGTGGGCAGTCCAACCCTCAGGGACTTGCATGTCCCGGGGCAGCACATATACATGCAACTCTATTTCTTCATTACCTGAAAACAACAATGGCACAAAGCCGGAGTACTAATTACTCAGCAAGACTTACCCGTCGAACACCTAAACATGCACATGCTCTAATAGGTGGTTTGTTTGAAAAGACTCGCGCTAAGCAACCTATTAGTTCTATCAAGTTTTAATTACCAATTTAATGGGTTAAACTGAAATGTAACTTTAGTGGCAACAGTAAGATAGTAGAACAATACATAAGTAAGTGCAACAGAAGAGTAGCAATAATCATCATCAACAATAGACATCATAATCAATTCCAAGTATCAAGTGTGAAGGACTGAGAAGGCGACCAGAGGGGGGGGGGGTGAATGGGAGCCAAATAAAATTCTCCAAGAGAACTTGGCCTATATCCGAAAAACAACCCAAGCCAACCTCCAAATCGATCACCAAGACTACACACACCAACTTGTGGTGTACTAGCCCTAGGAGTGATCAACCACACCAAAGAACCACAGCGGAAACAAAAAGGGAAGAAGCAATCCTCAATAGTTTAGAACTGAACTCCCATCGGCAGTGCCGGTCACGCCTATCGGTAGTGCCGGTGCGCGTCATCGGCAGTGCCGATCCCACCTATCGGCAGTGCCGGTGCGGGATGCTATCACACTAGAATCTACAGACTGGACCAATCTGCAGTGCCGGTCCTGGTCATCGGCAGTGCCAGTCGACCCCCGATAGAACACAAAATCTCTCGGGATCTTCTCAAATCTTCTCCAAAACTCAATCAAACGAACTCCAAATAATGCGATTTTTGGACCAGTGAATTCTCATCACATCACGACCCTAATCCTAGGAGATCAACTCAATTGGCTCAAGAAATCATCAAGAATTTCAGATCTCGTGCCAAGAACACCAAAAAGGGGAAACTTGAGAAATCCTTCAAATCGAAGGTGCTAGAGCCAATAATTCCATCAAGGATTCATAGAGGATTATCCTAGCTCATCCTAGCAACAAGTTTCACAAGAAATCCGGGCCAAAAACTTGTCCAAAAGTGAGATAAAAAATCACCACAAAAATGCTTCTAAAAATAGGAAAAAGGAAATTTCGGGATTCAAGTGAAGAGGGAAATCTTGAGCACGAAAATACTTCTCATATCACAGAAAGGTGCTTACAAGATTCATAGGTACAAGGCTAGGAAGCCACCCTCTTCCTCCCACTATTTGGAAGAGCAAGAGATGTTTCTCACACACCCACTACTCTCCTCTCAAACATGAAGTCCTCTCCTAGCACTTTGAATAGAGTCCTAACACAAGGCTAATTGAAGAGAGGCACCTCTCCCACTAGCCACACCTCTCCTTATATAGGCCTAGGGTCTATTGTCCACATGACCACTCTACCCTTGCCCTACATAACACACCCACCTACTACCGGGGGCATAACCGTCCATCTTTCACCTCATCGCCTGAATGCCATCGGACGCTTCACGTCTTTGCTTCATCTCGAAGCAAGCTCCATGATGGTGCCACGTGCACCACCAACCACCGCCACCGGTTTTGAGGCTCAAACCGGGAAACCGCCTTGCACGCTTCTCAAAGCATCACTTCTCGATGTTGATGCGTGTCACCTTGTCCCGCGATCCTGACCACCGACAAGTCTCTCCCAGTTCCTGTCCATCGGGCCCCCTTGTCACTTGCACCGGTATCCTGTTCGCCTTGACTTGGTCAACATGCCATCTTCATCACCATCACGGTTTTGAGGCTCAACCACGAAACCGTCCATGCTTCTTGCCTCTCCACGTGTACAGTGTGGATCACCCTTGACTTCACCCGGCATCCCGATCGTCTGGCCCCAAGTCCCCTACTTGTGCCCGATCCTCTCGCCGTTGACCGCCAAGTCGACTCCAGTGACCTACACATCATGAGACAAGCAAACACATTTCCCATCTCCTGCAACATCACCAATATCTCCACCAGCTCCGATTAGTCATAACCATGATATGCAAACCCATGCAATCCCTGGATTGCCGCATTTCAACTCAAACACCAAATCCGATTAAGTCAATTACTCATCACAAGTATAGCAAACCATGACACAATTCCACATGGTTTCTCAAAGTGCAACTACGTGATTGCCGCGGTGACCAAGGGATACTCATTATTGCGAGGGACAACAATTGCAATCGATTTAGACCAACTGGGAAAAAACCCGAGATGCATGACACATACACACCAATTAAGGTCGCATATGGCAACCTTTCGCAAGAAAAGCATCTACACCTCAGCCCGGGTGTGGTGACGTTGAGTGGGCATGTTGTTCTGCCAACAGTACTTTGTGGTCTGAACCAACCACTCCAGCAGCAGGAGGGTCAATGACCAACGCACCTTAACCGTCCTCAATGCAAGTGACCTTTAATGCTACATCGGTTTACTAGTGCCCATAGGATAGCATGCATTCGATACTGTTCAATACTTGATCAAGGGGCCGACCACAGACGGGTCCAAGGTTCGACAAGGCAGGGCTACCACAATCAACACCCATGTGTTGCTGCAAACCTACACATGCTTAATTCCTGCCCGGTCATAATATCTAAATAACTTTCTTTTATTAGTTCCCGTTCCAGTGGTCAAGTTCATTCCTTAGTAATAATGGTATTTAACGAGACTAGCAATTACTAAGCATAGCATAACAGTACCAATTCTACCAAGTTCTAACACTGTAGCATAGGTCATTTGGGTATCATGCAAGGTGGGTTTCAATCAACTCCTATGACCTAATGCAACAATAAGTATAGACAATAGTAAGATAAACTAGCAAAATTTTGTAAAAAGACGAATGTAAACCGGGGCTTGCCTGGATCAACACTAGTGTTAGCAACTTCTAATTCCTGCTCTTGAGGGTCAACATCCTTCTGAAATTCCTCTTCTGGCTCGTGGTTGTCATTGCCTATATGATAAAGTTGTATTAACGGCATTATCGAAATACCGTTGATTGCAATGATATGATGCACGCAAGCACCTTGTGTTTTAATATCAATTAAAATTTATTATTATGTTCTCGAAGCCATATGCTTCAGAGAAGTTGTGTTGTTAATTAAGAATTTAGGTATATATATTCTTTTATGCATTTAAACAAAGTAAAAGAGGGATATGAGCAATTTAATTAATTACTTAAGTAAATTTATGTTTCTAGACATGTGTGATTTACTATGTATAGAGACCAATATGAGTGATTTGTAGACCAAGTGGCATGGCCAGATAATTTATAGATTAATTACTAGAATTAATCTAAGCACAAACACCAAATAATTTCCAGAGCATAATATATTTCATATTTTTCCAAACCAAAAATTGGGGTGGTAAATATTCATGTGTTTACCTAGCATACCCAAAAGCAGGATTTAATTCCATTCCTAGAATTTCTGGTGAATTAATTGGTGTTTCAACAATTTAAAGTATTATTAAAAATACATGTACAGAGACAATGATTTATCATTTTACTGAAATAGGGCAGTTCAAAATGAACCTAACAAAATTTCTTTGAGTCTCATTGGATTTGAATTCAATTTAATATGGTTTTTCCATGTTTTTAGAAATTTCTGGCAATTTCTAGGCATTTTCTGGTTTAAGGGGTTGCCACGTCGGAGCCACATGGGTGCCAGGTTAGAGCCATGTAGGAGCCAACTTGGCTGCCTGTAGGATGCCAGTCAGCGCCTAGTCAACGCCGCCGGATGGGGCAGAGCTGGCCGGAGGGCTCGCCGACGGGCGCTACGTGGGAAGGAAACTCGTCGCGAGAGCAAGGAAACATCATGCGCATCAAGGCGGAGGGGATGGAGGGCTTCGCGAGGTGGGGTCCCCACTGGAAGGCGGTCGGCGGTGGGGAGCGGTGGAAGGAGAACTTCGGCGATGTCGTGTTTCCGATAGAGGGCATCAAATCGATCTCCGTTTGCTCTGACAGCTTCACGGGAGTCTACAGAAGGCCGGCGTCGAGTTGGGCTACGTCGAGGAGGAGCGGAGGGTGGAGCTCATTGTGGAGGCGGCGTCGGTTGGCCGGAGCAGAGACGACGGTCGGGGAAAAAGAAAATTGCCGGGGCCTCGCGAGAGAAAACAAGAGGGAAAAGAGTTAGGAGTGCTCCGTAGTGAGTTACGGGCACGAGTGAAGAGGAAAGAGAGGACGAGGCGTACCGGAGGCCGGGAATTTTGGCCCACGATGGAGGAGGTCGCCGGGAAGCAGGGCCCGGTCCTTTCTACGATTCAAGCTAGGGGTGTGAGGAGCTTCCCAGGCGAGGACGCGGAAAGGGAGCAAAGGTCTATGCGTAGGGGTTTGAGGCGTAGCTTGTGAGGGAGGCAGTGAGCGGATGAGCAAAAGCTTCGAGCTTGCTCCGTAATGGCAGATTGGGGAAGGCAGAGAGGGAATGAGCGAGAACAGAGAGTAGAGCGCAAAAGAGAGGTGTGCTTGTGAGCCTTTCGGTGCGCTTTCAAGTGGCGCAGAGGGCAGGGGTGGTTGGGGCGTCGGGAGCAAGGAAGGCGGGTGGAATTGAAGCCGTTGCAGCGGCCATGGTGGTGGCATGCTGAGGGGGGAAGATGCTGTTGGGCGAGCTTGCGGCTGAGGCAGAGGGGATGGGACAACACAGGGTTACAGAGGGGGTGCAGGCGGCACTGTCACGCGTGGAGTCCCGAGGAAATGAAGGCCGACAGTGGCGTGCGGAGGTGGAGGAGAAGTCGGGGAAGAATTGTGCCGCGCCGGGCCAATGGTGAAGAAGAAAGGGGATTTTGCTCTGAACCCCCTAAACTTTCTGATCTCTTGCAAAAAGGTCCCTGGTTAATGGTATTTTCAATTAAAATAGCTAGGGACCTCCAATTGATTTGGGATTTTGCACATAGGTCCTTGGAGATATTTGTGGTGCTCTGGTGGGATCCAATTGGTCAGAATTGTCCTAGAGATTTTCGTATATAAATTCAGTTTATAAAGGTTCCTAGACTTTAATTAATTATTTGGGCTATTTCCACAATTGGTAAAATGCTCATTAAATTTATAAAATTCTATCTTAATATTACTAACATGATTATGAACTTAGTTGATATATGTTTTATAATAAAATTTTAGTTGGCTCACTATTTGGTTTGCTGGGTTTTTAATTGCCTAGGATTAAATTAAATAATTGGGGTGAGGCTTCATTATTTCATGCTATATTGATCATGATTTGTGCTCTTCATGTTTGTTAATTAGAAGTGAGACACCTGTGGTGTCACAGCCCTCCCTCCTTAAAGAAATCTCGTCCTGAGATTATGAGCAAGGCAAACTAGAGGGAAGTACGGTGGTCAAAACATACCTGCGTATGACAACCAAAATTTCGGGTAATGCGTACTTAGAAATTATTTAGATTCCCAAGTGGATTCGTCTTCTGAATGATTACTCCATTGAACTTTGTAGAATTTGAGTGTTCTTTTACGGGTTGTGCGCTCTTTCTCATCGAGGATCTTTATCGGTTGTTCGGAGTATGTGAGATCGGGTTGGAGTTGGTCATACTATTCCAAGGCTTTGTCAATGGGTGGTTTGAGACACCACTTCAACTGAGAGACATGGAAGGTATTATGAACTTTAGATAGATTGGCGGGCAACTCCAGCTTGTAGGCTACCTTTTCACACCGTTCCAAAATTTAGAATGGCCCAATATAACGGGGAGCTAACTTTCCTTTGACTCCAAACCGTTGGATGCCTTTCATAGGTGACACGCGGAGATAAACGTAGTCAACTTTATTGAAATATAATGGCCTGCGTCGTCTGTTTGCATACTTCTCTTGGCGGTATTTAGCAGTTTTAAGATTTGCATGGATGGTACGTACTTTTTCTTCTGCATCCTTGACAAGATCAGGACCAAAGGTTACTCTTTCTCCATATTCAGACCAGTTTAACGGTGTTCTACAACTGTGACCATAGAGTGCTTCAAATGGTGACATTTTCACACTCTCCTGGTAACTGTTGTTATACAAGAATTCAGCGTAGGGTAGATACTCATCCCAGTTACCACCATGTGTTAAAACACATGCCCTAAGCATATCTTCCAAAATTTGGTTGACACGCTCTATCTGTCCATTGGTGGCGGGATGGTAAGCAGAACTACGAATTAGGTCTATACCCAAAGATGCATGCAGCTGTTCTCAGAAACGAGCGACAAACTATGAACCACGATCTAAGATGATGGTTTTGGGTACTCCATGATGACACAGAATTCTTGCAATGTATAGCTCTGCGTACTGCCGTATGCTGTATCTATAGTTGACCGGCAGGAAATGAGCAGATTTGGTGAGTCATTCCACAATGACCCAAATGGAATCATGCTTATGCGAAGTGAGAGGTAGGCCAACAATAAAGTCCATGCTGATGTCCTCCCATTTCCAAGCGGGAATACTTGATGGTTGAAGCAATCCGGCCTATTTCAAATGGTCAGCTTTAACTCTCTAGCAAGTATCACATTCTGCAACATATCAAGCTACTTCTCGCTTCATTCTTGTCCACCAAAAGTTATTCTTTAGATCTTGGTACATTTTATTACTACTCGGATGGATGGAGTACTTGGAGTGATGTGCTTCATCCAAGATCTTCCGTCTAAGTTCAAAGTCTTTTGGTACTACCAAACAATTATTGAACCACAGGCTACCGTTGGAGTCTTGAGTGAAGCATTTTGCTTTACCCTTCTTAATGTTTTGACGGATATGATTCATACCAATGTCATTTTTCTGTGCAGCAATGATTTCTTCACGAATAGTAGAATGTACACTAAGGTTGCTAATCACTATAGCAGGCAAAACGTGAAGACTGGGTTCTGAGGCAGTGACGTGGTTGTCGTTGTTCTGATATTCTAGTGCTATGTGATGGTAGTGTACCTTCCTACTCAACGCATCGGTGACTACATTGGCCTTGTCTGGATGATAATGAATTTCCAGGTTATAATCCATAATCAGTTCTAGCCACCGATGTTGTCTCATGTTAAGATCAGTCTAGGTAAAGATATATTTCAAGCTCTTATGATCCGTGTGGATGTGCACTATGCTTCCGAGCAAATAATGTCTCCATATTTTTAGTGCAAGTACAACCGCAGCTAGTTCCAAATCATGAGTTGGATAGTGCTCTTCATGCTTTCGTAGTTGTCGAGATGCATAGGCAATGACACGACCTTCCTGCATGAGCACACATCCAAGTCTTGTCCCAGATGCATCACAATACATGTCGAATGGCTTGGTGATGTCTGATTGAGCCAGTACTGGGGCAGTGGTCAATAATTTCTTCAATGTTTGAAATGCTTCTTCACAACTGTCGTTCCAATTGAATTTCTTATCCTTTTTCAACAGCTCTGTGATGGGTTTGGTCAGCTGAGAAAAATTTGGAATGAACCTATGATAATATCCAGCTAGCCCGAGGAAACTGCGTACTTGATGAACCGTCTTTGGTGGCTTCCAATCTAACACATCTTGAACCTTGCTAGGATCTATCGAGATACCTTCCGCAGAGACTATGTGACCAAGAAATGGCACACGGTCCAACCAAAATTCACACTTGCTGAATTTTGCATATAGCTTGTGATCTCGGAGGCGTTGAAGAACAATGCGAAGATGTTCAGCATGCTCTTCCTTGGACTTAGAATAGATGAGAATGTCATTAATGAATACTACCACAAATTTGTCCAACCAGGGCATGAATACCGAATTCATGAGGTACATGAAATGGGCAGGGGCATTGGTCAATCCGATTGATATTACTAGATACTCAAACAATCCATATCTAGTGGAGAAGGCGGTCTTCGGAATGTCTTCGGCTCTGATCTTGATTTGATAATTGCCCGAATGGAGTTCAATCTTTGAAAAGACCTTAGCACCAACCATTGGTCGAAGAGGATATCTATACGAGGTAATGGGTATTTGTTCTTGATGGTAACTTGGTTAAGAGGCCGATAGTCAACGACAAGACGCAAAGACTTGTCCTTCTGCTTCACAAAAATGGCAGGGCAGCCCCAGGGTTAAGTGCTTGGGCGGATGAATCCTTCTCCCAATAACTCATTTAGTTGCTTTTTCAACTCAGCCAGCTCATTCGGGGCTATTTTATACGGGCGACGGGATATCGGAGAAGTTCCTGGCTGTAGCTCTATCTTAAATTCCACATCACGATCAGGCGGTAGACCAGAGATGTCCTCAGGAAACACGTCCGGGTACTCCCGAATGACGGGAATACTCTCGAGTGATTGCCCTTCCAAGTGATGGACAACCAAGGCTTTCGATGAATTTGGCATTTACAGAAAGTTCCTTCCCATGCAAGGGAGAGTTGATGTGAACGATGCGAGGCTCAATGTCTAGCATGGCTCTATAGGTTTTCATTCAGATCATACCTATGATCAGGTTGATCTCTTGGTCCTTGAGCATGATAAAATCAGTGGGATAGATCTTTGGATTAATTTCTAGTGGAGCCTTACACACTACTTTGTTAGCAAGAATTTGTCCAGGAGGAGAGCGGACGGTGTAGCATCTATTTATGACGGTGGTGTGGAGTTTATGTTTTTGCACACAATCTTTGCTAATGAAGTTATGTGTAGCACCAGAATCAAAAAGTGCAAGGACAGGCTGGCGATAGAGCGAGAGCGTACCGGTCAGCACAGGTTCGTCCTGAGGGATATCTTCCGCATTGGTGTAGTTCACTTGGGCATCACGTGACGGTGCATTCACATTCCTGTTCGGGTTCTGACGGGGGTTGTTGTTGTTGTTGTTGTTGTTGTTGCGCCTCGGTGCAGTGCAGTTCTTGGCAAAGTGGCCGATACGACCGCAGTTGTAGCACGGATAACTACTCCCACGATCAATAGGCTGTGGGGCACGGGCAGTCTAATTTCCCTACTACTGGTATGGTGCACGGTACTGAGTGTTCTGCTATTGGTACGGTGCACGTGGTGGGAAGTTCTGCTGCTGGGGTGGCCTCAAATAGTTCTGTCCATATCGCCGCTGATATGGCTGCTGTGGAGATGCCCGGAAATGTTGTCCGGTCGGCGAGGGATAAATCAGGCAATGCTTCGCCTGTGGGGCAGCATAAGCGCTAGTACGAGCCTTTCTCTTGCAATCTTCCTCTTCAACTTGGCGCATGGCACCATCCTGGACAATAGCACCATTGACCAAGTCGTTGTACGTGCCGGTTGCCTGCCAAAACAGACGTTCCTTGAGCATGGCATTCATCCCACGCAAAAATGAGTATCTCTTCTTCTCCTCAGTATTAACATACTCAGTGGCATACTGAGCAAGGTGTTTGAAAGCTTCAGAATATTGGAGGACATTCCCCCCTCCTTGTTTTAGATCCATGAATTCCTAGAATTTCCTTTGCATGAGGCCGGCTGGGATGAAATGAGCATGAAATGCAGTCTTGAAGTCATTCCATTCAACGTGGCGTCCAGTGGGCAGAGAAGCTTCATAGTTTACCCACCAGGCGCTAGCAGAGCCCTGGAGTTGTTGGGCGGCGAATAGCACCTTCTGGTGCTCGGTACATTCCAGCAGACCGAACTTCGTTTCGGTCTGACGCAGCCAGTGACCGGCATCCAGAGGTTCTCTGGCATGCTTGAAGGTTGGCGGATGAGTACCTAGAAAATCTGAGTAGGTGCTCTGTCGAGGCCGATTGTTGTTGTTACGGTGGCCTCCCTGTCCATCTAGGTGGGACGTGATATCCACTAGCCAACGAAGAATCTCAGAGTCATTTTACTGCCGGTTGAGTGCAGCAGCCAACACCTCAGCTAGCGAGGGCTCAGCATGAGCTCCTTGCTGAGAGCTTTCAAGGTCATCCTGATTCCGAGTACGCACCATATTGCAATTTATACGGTTGCACATTAGTTATTCCTCAAAATAATCCATAAAACATATGTACAGGAATATAAATTTGCAAGAGGCACGAATAAAATTTCATAATGACAACCATCTCCATTAATTCAATTTAGACCACATGGTTGTTAAAGGACATCATCGCATGATTTCTTACACATACGTGCCAACGCCTAGCTACGGTATTGCGGACACATAGTGCAAGATTCACACTCCTACATCGAATTAGGACTACTTATATTACACGACCATACACCGGGGTGTAGTGATACAACTACTCCTGGCCTATGTCTTCCGGCTCTTCTGGTTCCTCCAGAGCCACCATTTCCACATCATTATTACCGACCGGGGCCATCTCTACGTCCCCTTGTTCTCCAAACTCCATGATGATCTCATCCCATTTTCCTTCAATAGGAAGGTGGGCAGCCTTGAATGCATCCAAGTCATCTTGAGCCTCAATCATATCATGCTCAAGATCTGCTGCATCCAGCAAGGCTTGGTCACGTTCTTCTATAATTGCATCCATCTCTTCATTTTTTGCTTGAATTTGTTGGTTCAGTTCTACAATTTTCTCATCCTTAGCTTGTTTTTTGACTTCAGAAAGTCAAAGTGCAGCATGAAACACATCCAGACACCAGCACAAGTTTGTGCATAAGGCAAAAGTGGATAAGCCATAATACTCTATTATGGGCAGCATAGGATCATGGTGGCGATGGTTTGGATCAATGATGAATCCACAAGCCAAATCCACTTGAAGTCCATCACATCATTAATGGGCAGCAAGGCGACGGGTGTTCCAGCAACATCATGCTTGTGGTCTTCACAGAACCGAGTAAGTGCCTTGAATAAAGCTATATTCCAGGTGGAAGGTAGATCTGTCCCAATGACGCTAATGGTTCAAGATTCCCATGCGGGAATGACCGAGTAATTGGCGGGAACCGCCACATGGATGACACATGAGGGGACTCCATGCTCCTGAAATTCCTTGCCAACATAGATGGGAGGAATGGAATATCCGTATCTCTGGAGAACTCTCCAAAATAGGTGAACCATCCCTGTGAACTCCAGGCTATCGGTGATCTCCCAACCTGGTGGTGGTTGATTGGTGTTTTCAGCCATCTACAAGGAAAGTACTTCGATTGAGTCAAAGAGTATGATCAAGCTATAATTCTTAGGAAACTCTGGTGCAACAACAATAGCGGAAAAAGGGTACAACCAATACATAACATAAGTCAACATTGTCTTCAGTACATGAACTCGTAATATGTGACCATCAAGTTGCAAAAGCATCTCACACAGTGATCCCCCAAAATACCACAACCTCGCGTGGTCGACAAAAGCTACCTACCCAACTTGTCCTGCCTACTTGATCTAGCTCGGTCTATCATGATCCCCTAAGTCCTATCTCTGGCTGGTGCCTCATAGTCGACGACAGACTCCTCGTCCATGTCCTCGTCTGGATCCTCCTTGGGTGCTGCCGGTGGCGCCAGGACCGCCTCTAGCTGCTACTGCAGGCCCTGGTTCTCGTGAGCCAGGGTCTCTAGATCCTCTCCCATGAGCTGTCAACTGATGCTGCAGGTCCTCGTTGTGGTTGGCGCGCTGCTGCATAATCACGCCATGCCTATCAACCTCCTGCGCGAGGGTGTCGTGCTGTCCAGTGACCTCTGTAACGCGAGCCTCGCTTGCCTCAAGAGCAGTGGTTAGACACTGAATCTCCCTGTGTTGTGTGTCAACCTGTGTCTGTAGATCCTTCCTCTGCACCCAGGCCTGCTCAGCGTGAGCCAGCAAAATCCTGTTGTGGCTGCTAGCCTCCTCATCCAAGTTGACGAGGTACTCGGAGTAGTGAGACACACGGTGGTACCCCACGTGATACGCCGGGTAGTCATCGCGCGCGATGGGCCTCACGGGCCTCTGCCAGACCGGGTTGGCATGGTGCCAGATGGGAATCGTCTCAAACGGAGTCCCAGAGAGCGCTGCTGTGTGGTGCCCGTAGAAGTGAGTGAGAGCCCTGTGGGCGACTCTCTCCAAGCCCTCACGGAGGCTCCCACAAGTCGATGTGCTCTCCATCCCTGCCATGTCGAGCTTGCGCGAGTGAGTGGCCATGCTAATGTGCACCTCAGCAAGGATCACCCCATGGCCACGGATCTCACGGCCCTTGTAGGAGGGCGGCTCGTCGTATTCCAACAAGTGTAGCAGGTCCCACAAAAGTGTAGGAAAGCCACGGTGGTGGAGACCGGTGGTGTAGCGCCACCAGTCGTGTGAAAGCTCCTCAAAACCGTGGTCACCCATCTGGAACATAAACCCAATGTTGAGTACAATGTTCCATGAGTAACAATGCATTTCATACAAAGTGCTATGAAATACAGAAACAAAGTTTTAGTTCACATTTTTCCAGCCTCAACGGGCAATAATACGGCAATGGGTTTTAAAACGGATTCTGTCTTGATTGTACCATAGTAAAAAAAGTGGATATTTTGAACAGAAAACAAGGTTTAAAAATTGGGGTCTAGAAGCAAGTTATACTACACTTCCATAGCTTTCCATATTGTATTTATATTCTTAAAAATTCCAAGTAAATCTCGACTTATAAATTTTACAAGTTCTGGTTGGCAGATTCTATTTCAGGATGACAGAGGCTGAGTGTTTTGGCTCTACTGGACAGAGAGAACACAACAAAATTATGAAACCTATTGGAGATCCAAATAGACTATAAGGTCTTTCCATATTGGGTTTAAACTCTTGCAAATTCGAAGTACAACTTTAGTTATGAAATTTTTAAGTTCAGGATCATGCTGAAAATAGTGAGTTGACAAATTGCACTTGTTCTCTATTTCTGAGGTTGTTACTCTTATGATCGAATTTTAATTTCAATTCTAGGTGACAGGGGATATTGATACCTTTCTAAAAAGTATTTGTATGCCTTATTTGGTTGAGTAAATTAATAGTTATGAATTTTTGAAGTTGGCAGCTAAAAATAGGACAGATTTTTATTCAGAAGTTGGTGAGCAAGGAGAGAACCAAATTTTAGTTTAGTTATATTAGGATGCATGATGCAAAATTTTCATTTTATAATCCTAATGTTCCTCTCAACACAACGCATATTTTTGTCGTTACTTAGCGGCATGAATATTTAGTGACGACCCGCACTCAACACGTAAGTCAATCTAAATGTTATACTAACGACATTAGTGTACCTACAGAAGATCCATTGCAGAAATAATATATCAAATTCAAAAGAAACTACAAAAATAAGCACAAGTCTACTAGTAATGATCCATGGAAAGGATCACCCCTTATAAGTCACGAGCCAACAGTATCTCGTATCTGTCTGCGAGCACAGACACTGATATCACGCGTATCAGTTAAGCATGCACGTACCTTCGTTGAAGAAGCCTTAGATGCAAGTAATATAAACAATCATAACCCAGGTTAGCTTTGTCACCACCCTATTATCTACATGGGCAATACTAACGTATCCTCACTCGCAAACATCGTAGTTTTTGAAAATATGATTTAAATTTTGTATTATCATAGACCACGGCTCTAATACCAGTTGTGACACTCCTTCCCGGAGGATCGAGGTCCTGAAGGTGCTGATAGCACAGACACTTGATAATACAACATTGGTTCGAATTCAAGTTGAATATTACATCATTAAGTGATTAAAGTGCAGTGGAATATTACAAGTTCATGATTGTTTTTGAAACAGCGGAAGCAAGTACAATACGACTACGAGCTCGATGATACAGCATAGTAATGATTCATGCCCGAAGAACCATCACTCTAGCAACACGCAACATCACTGTGGCGGCAAGTCGGACTCCTAGTGGGCAGTCCAACCCTCAGGGACTTGCATGTCCCAGGGCAGCACATCTACAGGCAACTCTATTTCTTCATTACCTGAAAACAATAATGACACAAAGCCTGAGTACTAATTACTCAGCAAGACTTACCCATCGAACACCTAAACATGCACAGGCTCTAATAGGTGACTTGTTTGAAAGGACTCGCACTAAGCAACCTATTAGTTCTATCAAGTTTTAATTGCCAATTTAATGGGTTAAACTGAAATGTAACTTTAGTGGCAACAGTAAGATAATAGAACAATACATAAAGTAAGTGCAACAGAAGAGTAGCAATAATCATCATCAATAATAGACATCATAATCAATTCCAAGTATCAAGTGCAACTACGTGATTGGTGCGGTGACCAAGCGGTACTCATTACTGTAAGGGACAACAATTGCAATCGATTTACACCAGCTGGGGAAAAACCCGAGATGCATGACACATACGCACCAATTAAGGTCGTATATGGCAACCTTTCGCAAGAAAAGCACTTAAATCTTAGCCCAGGTGTGGTGACGTTGAGTGGGCATGCCGTTCTGCCAACAGTACTTCGTGGTCTAAACCACCTACTCCAGCAGCAGGAGGGTCAATGACCAATGCACCTTAACCGTCCTCAATGCAAGTGACCTTTAATGCTACATCGGTTTGCTAGTGCCCATAGGCTAGCATGCATTCGGTACTTTCAATACTTGATCAAGGGGCCGACCACGGACGGGTCCTAGGTTCGACAAGGCAGGGCTACCACAGTCAACACCCATGTGTTGCTGCAAGCCTACACATGCTTAATCCCTGCCCGGTCGTAATATCAAAATAACTTTCTTTTTTTAGTTCCCATTCCAGTGGTCAAGCTCATTCCATAGTAATAATGGTATTTAACGAGACTAGCAATTACTAAGCATAGCATAACAATACTGATTCTACCATGTTCTAAGACAATAGCATAGGTCATTTGGGTATCATGCAAGGTGGGTTTCAATCAACTCCTATGACCTAATGCAACAACATATATAGACACAAGTAAGATAAACTAGCAAAATTTTGTAAAAAGGCGAATGTAAACCGGGGCTTGCCTGGATCAACACTAGTGTTAGCAACTTCTAATTCCTGCCCTTGAGGGTCAACGTCCTTCTGAAATTCCTCATCTGGCTCCTGGTTGTCGTTGCCTATATGATTTATGCAAGCACCTTGTGTTTTAATGTTAATTAAAATTTATTATTATGTTCTCGAAGCCATATGCTTCAGAGAAGTTGGGTTGTTAATTAAGAATTTAGGTATATATATTCTTTTATGTATTTAAACAAAGTAAAATAGGGATATGAGTAATTTAATTAATTACTTAAGTAGATTTATGTTTCTGGACATGTGTGATTTACTGTGTATAGAGACCTATATGAGTGATTTTTAGACCCAGTGGCATGGGCAGATAATTTACAGATTAATTACTAGAATTAATCTAAGCACAAACACCAAATAATTTCCAAAGCATAATATAATTTGTATTTTGCCAAACCAAAAATTGGGGTCGTAAATATTCACGTGTTTACATAGCATGCCAATAATCAGGATTTAATTCTATTCCTAGAATTTCTGGGGAATTAATTGGTATTTTAACAATTTAAAGTATTATTAAAAATACATGTACAGAGACTATGATTTATCATTTTACTAAAATAGGGTAATTCAGAATGAACCTAACAAAATTTGTTTGAGTCTCATTGGATTTGAATTCGATTTAATATGGTTTTTCCAAATTTTTGGCAATTTCTGGGCATTTTCTGGTTTAAGGGGTTGCCACGTCGGAGCCACGTGGGTGCCAGGTCAGAGATACGTAGGAGCCAACTCGGCTACCAGTAGGATGCCAGTTAGCGCCTAGTCAGCGCCGCTAGAGGGGGCAGGGCCGGCCGGAGGGCTCGCCGGTGGGCGCTACATGGGAAGGAAACTCATCGTGAGAACAAGGAAACGTCATGCGCATCGAGGCGGAGGGGATGGAGGGATTTGCGAGGTGCGGTTCTCACCGGAAGGCGGTCGGCAGCAGGGAGCGGCGGAAGGAGAACTTTGGTGACGTCGCGTTTCCGGTAGAGGGCACCAAATCGATCTCCGTTTGCTCCCACAGCTTCACGAGAGTCTGCAGAAGGCCGGCGTTGAGTCGGGCTGCGTCAAGGAGGAGCGGAGGGTGGAGCTTGTCGTGGAGGCGGTGTCGGTTGGCCGGAGCAGAGACGACGGCCGAAGAAAAAGGAAATTGCCGGGGCCTCGCGAGATAAAACAAGAGGGAAAATAGTTAGGAGTGCTCCATAGTGAGTTGCGGGTACGAGCGAAGAGAAAAAAGAGGATGAGGCGTACCGGAGGCCGGGAATTTTGGTCCACGGTGGAGGAGGTCGCCGGGAAGCAGGGCCCGATCCTTTCTGTGATTCAAGCTAGGGGTGCGAGGAGCTGCCAAAGCGAGGACGCGGAAAGGGAGCAGAGGTCTATGTGCAGGGGTTTGAGGCGTAGCTTGTGAGGGAGGCGGTGAGTGGACGAGCAGCAGCTTCGAGCTTGCTCCGTAATGGCGGAATGGGGAGGCAGAGAGGGAAATGAGAGAGAGCAGAGAGTAGAGCGCGAAAGAGAGGTGTGCTTGTGAGCCTTTTTGTGCGCTTTCCAGTGGCGTAGAGGGCAGGGGTGGTTGGGGCATCGGGAACAAGGAAGGCAGGCGGAATTGAAGCCGTTGCAGCGGCCATGGCGGTGGCGTGCTGAGGGGGGAAGAGGCTGTTGGGCGAGCTCACGGCCGAGGCAGAGAGGATGGGACACCACGGGGTTGCAGAGGGGGTGCAGGCGGCACTGTCGCGCGTGGTATTTTCAATTAAAATAGCTAGGGACCTCCAATTGATTTGGGATTTTCCACATAGGTCCTTGGAGATATTTGTGGTGCTTTGGTGGGACCCAATTGGTCAGAATTGTCTTGGAGATTTTCGTATTTAAATTCAATTTGTAAAGGTTCCTAGACTTTAATTAATTATTTTGGGTATTTCCACAATTGGTAAAATGCTCATTAAATTCATAAAATTCTAACTTAATATTACTAACATGATTATGAATTTAGTTGATATATGTTTTATAATAAAATTTTAGTTGGCTCACTATTTGGTTTGCTAGGTTTTTAATTGCCTGGGATTAAATTAAATAATTGGGGTGAGGCTTCATCATTTCATGCTATATTGATCATGTTTTTTGCTCTTCATGTTTGTTAAGTAGAAGTGAGACACCTGGGGTGGCACAGTAGTCTGATGTGCAGTATAAAGTATATAACCATAATGTATAGACAATAGACCAAGAAAATGAAGATTGTATTCAAAGAGAAGAAATCGGTCAGAAAGTAGTCCAAAACCAAAATACAGTTAGACTGAGGTGGAACATTATTACTAGCCCCTGGCTCGATTGTTTAATAAAACAAATTAAGGAATCGAGACAATATAGAATGAAAATCATCAAAAAATCTTTCATCAAAACGACCAAAGTATCATTCATTAATAATGTATAAGTATACAAAGGAATAATTAAGTATAGAAACAACATAGCTGATTTATGTTCCAAAAATTTTGTATATCTTTGTCGTCTTCATACATCAGTCGGTAAGCCCCCGGGCGAGTGACTTCCTTCACAACATATGGTCCTTCCCACTTTAGAGAAAGCTTATGCTGGTTCTTCATTGACACTCGATGAAGCACTAAATCTCCAACATGGAAGTGGCGATTACGTATGTTTTTATCATAATAATGACGTAAGCCTTGTTGGTAAAGTGCCGACCGAAACAAAGCGCGATCACGCAACTCCTTTGCTGCAATCAAATCAATCTCTCTATTCTCCTCAGAAAGTTGTTCATCATACGCCTGAACCCATGCCAAAACAAGGCTGACTTCAGTCGGCAGCATAGCCTCTGAGCCGTAGACCAATGAAAAAGGTGACTGACCAATTGCCTGACTAGTGTTTGTGCGAAGCCCCCAAAGAACTGAAGGCAATTCTTTGACCCACCGACCGGCATAAGGCTTAAGCCTGTCAAATATCCGAGGCTTCAGTCCTTGAAGAATCATACCATTGGCCCGTTCGAACTGCCCACTGCTTTGAGGATGAGCCACTGATGCAAAGTGGATTTTTATTCCCATCTCATCGGCAAAGTCATAGAACTCCACTGAAGAGAATTGAGTGCCATTATCGGTAATGATATCATAGGGAACCCTAAACCGAGTGAAGACATCCTTAACAAACTTGATAGCCTTCTTCGGTGTAATCTTGCCGACCGGCTGGCGCATTTTTAAACTTGGTGAATTTGTCAATAGCAACAAACAGATAAGTGAACCCGCCTGGCGCCTTCTTCAATTGAGGACCGACAATATTGAGCCCCCAAATAGCAAAGGGCCAAGTCAAAGGTATCATCTGAAGTTGCTGTGAGGGCACATGCATTTGTTCAGCGAAGAATTGACAACCTTCACACGTTCGAACGACCTGGTGTGCGTCCTCAACTGCCGTGGGCCAATAAAACCCTTGCCGGAAAGCTTTGCCGACCAAAGTCTTGGAAGCTGCATGATTGCCACATATCCCAAGGCAGCATTCCCTTATCCAAATATTGGATGAGCGAGTCATGCCAATCGGTCTCCATGTTGTCATCACCAACAAGGTTTGTAACATCACTCATTAATACATCTGACCGAGGAGAAATCGTGGGGGAATCCAGAGTGTGTAAGAAAACACCTGGCGGGACCACAGATCGGGATGATCCCATTTTGGCCAATTCATCAGCCGCTTGGTTATTGTCTCGAAGAACATGCATGAACTTCAATCCATCGAATTTGTCTTCGAGCTTCCTTACTTCTTGACAGTAAGCACTCATATTGTCATCCACACAGTTCCAATCCTTAGGGACCTGATTAATGACCAAAGCCGAGTCACCAAAGACGTCAAGGCGCTTGATGCCGAGTGACGCGGCAATGCGCAGTCCATGTAGAAGGGCTTCATACTCTGCAGCGTTGTTAGACGCGCGAAACATCAACTGAAGGACATATCAAAGCCTCTCTCCAGTGGGTGAAATAAACATGACTCCCGCACCCGCTCCTTGTAATTGAAGTGACCCATCGAAGTAGGTGGGTTTTGAATATCTGTCCACTCAGGAACGAAATCAGCTAACGCTTGTCGCTTTATAGCCGACCGAGGCACGAATGTGATGGTATATCAACCAAGTTCGACTGGCCACTTGGTGATCTTGCCTTCGGCTTCTTGGTTGTGTAGCACTGTGCCGAGTGCAAAGGTGGTCTGGACTTCGATCAGATGAGCTTGAAAGTAATGCTTCAACTTCCTGGAGGTGACCAACAATGTATACAACAACTTCAAGATCTGTTGGTATTTTACCTTAGAGGCGCCAAGGACCTCACTCACAAAATAGACCGGGTGTTGTACTTTTTGTATATGCCCCTCTTCTTCTTGGTCGACCGTTAAAACAGTACTCACAACCTGAGCTGTGGTCGATATGTAAAGCTGAAATTTTTCTCCTAGCTCCGGAGGCACCAATACTGGAATGTTGCTGAGGTAAAACCTTCTACTCGTCCAATGCTGACTGTGCCTCTTTGATCCAAACGAAGTCTTCCTGCTTTTTAAGCAGCCGGAAAACTGGTAACCCTCTAACCTCCAGTCAAGAAATAAAGCGACTCAAAGACGCCATGCATCCGGTCAGCTTCTATACATCCATTTGAGAATTAGGTGGCCCCATACCAAGGATCGTCTTGATTTTATCCGGGTTGGCTTCTATACCTCGTTTTGAAACGATATAACCGAGTAGCTTTCCCAAAGGAACCCCAAAAATACACTTCTTAGGATTCAGCTTTATTGAATAATGCCTCAGATTGTCAAAGGTTTCTGCCAGGTCAGAAATAAGCTCTTTGACGTTCCGAGTCTTGACAATGATGTCATCAACATACGCTTCTGCGTTCTGACCGATCTGAGTAGCAATGCAGCGTTGAATACCTTGTTGGTAAGTCATGCCAGCATTCTTCAGACCAAAAGCATTGTGATATAGCAATAGGCACCAAAGGGTTTTTATAAAGGAAGTTTTAATCTAATCTTCGACCTTCAGTGGGATCTGGTGATAGCCTGAATAGGCATCCAGAAAGCTCAAGAGCTCACACCCAGCTATCGAGTCTACAATCTGATCAATACGAGGAAGAGCGAAGGGGTCTTTAGGATAGACCTTGTTGAGATCATTATAATCAACACACATCCTCCATTCTTTATTCTTCTTGGGTACAAGGACTGGATTTGCTAACCAGTCGAGATGATACACCTCCTTTATAAACTTAGCATATAATAGTCTAACTATCTCCTTCTTCATGGCGTCCTTGCGATCTTGTGCAAATCTTCTAAGCCTCTGCTGAACGGGGGTAGCCCCTGGGCGTACCCTTAACTTGTGCTCAATCTTTTCCCTAGGAACTCCCAGCATGTCAGATGGTTTCCATGCAAAGATGTCCCTATTTTCCTGGAGGAAAAGAGTGAGCACAAGTTCCTATTTCTCATCGAGGTTGGCCCCAGCATAAGTTACCTTATCGGGGTCCTAAGAATTGAGCATGATTTCCTTGGTTTGGATGTCATTGGTCTGAATCTTGTCTTTGGTAGGCTTCTTTGTTGGAACCTCCGCTCCGGTCTGCTCCTCCGTGCCGACTGCCAGCTGGATCTCCTTCTGGTCAGACAGCATCAACTGTTTATTGGTCATCCCATAACTCTGTACATCGCAATCGAAAGAATTCCAAAGATAAGAGTGGAGGGAGATTATTCCGTTCAGGCCTGGCATCTTGAGAGTGAGATACGGATAATGAGGGATAGCCATGAATTTAGCCATAGCCGGTCGATCAATGATAGCATGACATGCTGAGTCGAAATCTGCCACCTGGAAGAGAATGCGCGCGGTCCTGAAATTCTCACGGGTCCCGAAGGTGACTAGCAGACTGATCTATCCAATATGAACTAAAGTCTTGCCAGGTACAATCCCGTGGAAAGGTGAAGAACTCAGCTGAAGATCATTGATTGACAGACCGAGCTCTTTGAGAGTCTTGGTGAAGATTAAGTCCAAACTGCTTCCTCCATCAATGTGTACTTTGTTGAACTTTACCTCCTTCATCGTAGCAGCAAGCACCTGCGGGTATTGACCCGACTTCGGGATGTGCTTGGGGTGATCCGACCAATCAAAGGTGATTGGCATCTCAGACCACCTCATGAATTGAGGTGCAACCGGTTCCACCGAGTTGATCTTCCGAAGTTCCAGCTTCTGCTTGCGCTTGGACACATAGGCATCTGGGCCACCAAAGATGAAGTTAACTTGCTTGCGGGGCTCCTGGAACTCTCCTAAGTCATCCTTGTCGCCATCGTCATTGGTCTTGTCTTTGCTATTATGCCTCGGAGGATCTTTGGCCACCTTGAGCACAGCTGTTGCAAAACCCTTCAGTCGATAGCAATCTTTTGCTTTGTGGTTTCCCTTCGGGTGCCAAAGGCATGGGTCACTCAGCAGCTCATCCGTGGACGGTTGGCTTGTTCGAGGGTTCTTCTGAAATTGGTCCACCGTGTGAACCATGTTATCAGGCTTCCTCTTCTTGTCCTTCTTGGAGGACTCGGGCTTGTCCGACCGCTTCTCCTTGCCTTTTCCTCAGATGTCATCCAACGCCGACTCACCGGACGTGAACTTGTCAGCGATCTCAAAGCACTCTTGAGCGGTCAGCTTGAGGTCATGATTCCTCCGACCGATCTCTTGGACACATAGGCGGCAATGATTTGTTGGTCCGGGACATTGGGGATCTCAGTCTTCTTAGCGCAAAATCGCTTGATGTAGTCACAAAGAGGTTCATCGATCTTCTGCTTGATCCGAGTGAGGTCGAAGTGGTTGCCCGGTCGATTGCAGGTAGCTTGGAAACTTTCTATGAGATTCCTGTTGAGGTCTCCCCAAGATGTGATTGACTCCTCTTGAAGAGATGTGAGCCATATGCGAATAGCTGGATCCAGGTAGACCGGGAGGTAATTAGCCATTACGTAGGAGTCACCTCCGGCCGACCGAATGGCCGTGCTGTAAACCTGAAGCCACTCTCGGGGATTGGTCTGACCATCGTATTTTTTGATGGGGCTATGCGAAGCCTAGGGATGTAAGCTGAGAAACCATGTGGATATGTGTCATGGTTTGCTATATTTGTGATGAGTAATTGACTTGAGCGGATTTGGTGTTTGAGTTGAAATACGGGAATCTAGGGATTGCATGGGTTTGCATATCATGGTTATGACTAACCGGAGTTGGTGTAGATATTGGTGATATTGCAGGAGATGGGAAATGTGTTTGCTTGTCTCATGATGTGTAGGTCACTGGAGTCGACTTGGTGGTCAACGACGAGAGGATTGGGCACAAGTAGGGGACTTGGGGCCAGACAATCGGGATACCGGGTGAAGTCAAGGGTGATCCACACTGTACATGTGGAGAGGCAAGAAGCACGGACGGTTCCACGGTTGAGCCTCAAAAACGTGGTGGTGATGAAGACGGCGTGTCGACCAAGTCAAGGCGAACGGGATGCCAAAGTGACAAGGGGGCCTGATGGACAGGGACAAGGAGAGACTTGCCGGTGGTCAGGATCGCGGGACAAGGTGACACGTGTCGACATCGAGAAGTCGCGCTTTGAGAAGTGTGCAAGCAGGTATCCCGTTTTGGGCATCAAAACCAGTGGTGGTGGTTGGTAGTGCATGTGGCACCATCACGGAGCTTGCTTTAAGATGAAGCAAAGACGTGAAGCGTCTCATGGCATTCGGGCGATAAGATGAAAGATGGACGGTTATGCCCTCGATGGTAGGTGGGTGTGTTTTGTAGCTCAAGGGTAGAATGGTCATGTGGACAATAGACCTTAGGCCTATATAAGGAGTGGTGTGGCTAGTGGGATAGGTGCCTCTCTTCCCATTAGCCTTGTGTTAGGAGTCTATTCAAAGTGCTAGGAGAGGACTTCATGTTTTAGAGGAGAGGAAAGGGTGTGTGAGAGACATCTCTTGCTCTTGCAAATAGTGGGAGGAAGAGGGTGGCTTCCTAGCCTTGTACCTATGGATGTTGTAAGCACCTTTCTATGATATGAGAAGTATTCTCGTGCTCAAGATTTCCCTCATCACTTGAATCCCGAAATTCCCTTTTTCCTACTTTCAGAGTTATTTTCGTGGTGATTTTTTATCTCACTTTTGGACGAGTTTGTGGCTCGGGTTTCTTGAGAAACTTGTTGCTAGGATGAGCTAGAACAATCCTCTATGGATCCTTGACTGAATCAATAGCTCTAGCACCTTCAATTTGAAGGATTTCTCAAGTTTCCCCTTTTTGGTGTTCTTGGCACAAGATCTGAAATTCGTGGTTATTCCTTGAGCCAATTGAGATTATTTTCTAGGATTAGGGTTGTGATGTGATGAGGATTCACTGGTCCAAAAATAGCATCATTTGGAGTTTGTTTGGTTAGGTTTTGGAGAAGATTTGTCAAATTCCGGAATGTTTCTGCTGTTCTATCGGGGTTGATCGGCACTACCGACGACCAGGACCGGCACTGCCGGTGGGTCTCAGAACCCCACACTGGCACTGCCGATGGGCCAGATCGGCACTGTCGATGGGGCCAACCAGCACTATCGATGGTCCTGATCGGCACTGCCGGTGGTGGTTCAGTAAGGTGCAGTTTGTGAGGTTTTTGACTATCTCGAGTCTCTACTGTTTCCTTTTTGTTTCCACTGTGTTTCTTGCTGTGGTTGATCACTTCTAGGGCTAGTACACCACTAGTTGGTGTGTGTAGTCTTGGTGATCGGTTCGGAGGTTGGCTTTTGTTGTTTTTGGAATATAGGCCAAGTTGTCTTGGAGAATTTTGATTGGCTCCCATTCACCCCCCTCTGGTCGCCTTCTCGGTCCTTCAATTGGTATCAGAGCTGGTTTGATCACTAGTTGACCTTCACCGGCTTTGTGATCCGAAGGCAACATGGAGAAGCGTGTTGTCAAGCTGTGGATGTTTGATGGAGAGGACTTCACCTACTAGAAATCACGGACCAAGGCATATCTGCTGAGTCAAGGACGTGCAATTTGGGAGATTGTTGATCAGGAGTATGCTATCCCACAAGACGTGAACACTGCTTCTGCAGGTGAGTTAGTCAGGTATGAGAACAACTCCAAAGTTGTCAATATTCTGCTCTCTGCACTTGATAGGAGTGAACATGATAGGGTTGCACACCTTGATACTGCTCATGCTATTTGGGTTAAGCTCTGCACTTACCATGAGGGTACCAACCAGGTCAAGTCTATGCATAAGGATTCTTACAATAGACAGTACCAAACCTTTGCACAAAAACCTGGTGAGTCACTAGATGACACCTTTCGTAGATTTGAGGCAATTATGTGCAACTTACGGGCTTGTGGTAACCTTGTGTACAATGACAATGATAGAGCTAAGCAACTGCTGTATTCACTTGATGAAAATGCTTGGGGGGTTAAAATTGCTGCTCTAGAAGAAACTACTGACTTCAACACCTTAAACTGTGAGCAACTATATAGCAAGCTGAAATCTCATGAACTGTCTAGGAAATCGTGTCCTAATCTTGCTATTCCTGCTTCTAGCATGGCTTTGCTTTCTAGCTCTCAGAAGGTTAGTCACAGTGATGGTTCTTATGGAACTAACCCTCACTTGACAAGTCTTCTTTGGAGTTTGCTTTGTCTTCTCTTGTTGCAGCTTCCGATGAACAAATGGAGTGCATTCTTGATAAGGAGCTGTCCTTGCTCACAAGGAATTTTAGGAAGTTCTACAATAACTGGAAGGAGAGAAGAGGAGGTGGTTCAAGAACCTGCTTTGAGTGTAGTGACCCGGGACACTTCATCGCTGATTGTCCTAAGAAGAAGAAGAAGGCCGGGTACCGTGACAACAACACTGAAGACTTCAAGCAGAAGAAGAACCGCTTCTACAAGAAGGGCAAGAACTCCAAGAAGTTCGCCAAGGCCATTGCACGCACCTGCATTGCCGCTTTGAGCGATGTCGACCTCACATCAAGCGAAGGCATTACAAGCTCGGAGGAAGAGGTTGAAAAGACACGAGTCAAGAGGAAGGATGACTTCACCGGGCTTTGATTCATGGCAAAGAACGGCCATGACACCGACTCTGGATCCAACTCCGACACAAGCGAGGTACCTCCCACTCTTGATGAGCTCTCTTCTGAACTTGAACATTTGCGCGATGTTCTGCTTTTGCAAGATGATAAGCTTCGCAATGCTGTTCGTGAGAGTAGAAAGATTAAATCTAAGTTGGAGAGTGCTGATTTTGAAATTGCTTTGCTTAGGTCTAAGCTTGCTAAGGATGACATGGTTGTAGAGTGTGAGTCTTGTCAAGTTGTGATGAGTGATCTTGCACAAAGAGTGTGCATGCTCAAGTTGCCAGTCAGCTTGAGAGTGCCCTCAAGGAGCTTGATGAGTTCAAAGCTAGACCAACTCTTTTGGGTGCATGTCAGAAGTGCCCCAAGCTCACAGATGAGTTGGAAGCTCAGTCCCTCAAAGTAAAAGAGCTTGAGTCCAAGTTGCTTCATGAGACTCGCTCGAAAGTTCTTCCACATCCGTGTGAAGTGTGTGTCACCCTCAAGGACAAGCTAGTAATCACTAGGGAGGAAAACAAAGTTCTAGTTCAGGAAAATGACTATCTTGTTTCTAGGCTCTAGAGAACCCTAGCGAGTGAGGAAAAGATTGAGAGTGATTTGGCAAGAGTGAAGGAGAGTTCTTCTAGGTCAACCTATAACTTGGGCTTGGGATTTGAGAGGTGTGACAAGGAGAGTGAGAATGTGGATAAGTTTGTACCTAGCTCCAACTACAAGGATGAGGAAAACACCATCAAACCCACTGACATATACTATCCACCCAATCCCAAACCCTCCTTCAACCCAAAGCCAACAGAGAAGCCAAAACCCAAACCTGCAATGCAAACCAAGACTAATCCTAAGGGTATCTACATTTCCATGTTTTGTGGTTGCAAGGGCCACTTGGATGAATTCTGTTATAGGTGTAAGAGGATTGAGAGGAAGCAAGCTGAGTTGACTAGGGATGCATTTTATGATGATTTTGTTGACTTTTAGCCTCACTCTTTTTCTCATGCCTATCGTGGACAGGGTCATTCGTCATATGACTTTGATTCACGAAACAGAGGCTTTGCCCAACAACGCTTTGGTGCCCCACATTTTCCCCATCGTGGTGAGCGTCATTCGCGTGGATTTGGCTTTCACATTGATGATTTCTATCCTCACAACCCAAGGTTTGAGTCGAGACACTTTGACAGGCCACGTTTTCCCCATCATGGTTCTCGTCCTATGCGTTCAAATGACAATGTGCAAAGAATTGTGATGACTATTACCGGTCGTATGGTTAAGTGCTGGATTCCCAAATCTCTTTTGACTAACCCTAGCACTGAGCCATTGACTTTTCCTTCTCGTTCTTTGTAGGCAGCAGGTGGAGGCTTGGAGAACAAATGGTTGATGGTCTCTGGGTGTTCGCGCCACATGACCAGAGATGCAAAGTGGTTCTCAAGCCTCACTCCCTTGAAGTGGCGGGAGTATGTGACCTTTGGAGATGACAAGAGAGGGAGAGTGAAGGTAAGAGGCACGGTAAAGGTAAATGAAAAATTCACACTCAAGGATGTTGTTTTGGTTGAGTATCTCAAGTACAATCTCCTCTCTGTCTCTCAGCTTCTTGATGTTGGTTTGGAAGTGCGCTTTAAGTCGAATGCTTCTTGTGTTCTTGATTCGAGTGGTTCCTTAGTTTGTGGGATTTCTCGCATTCGTAGAGTTTTTTAGGCTGATTTTTCTGGTTCTCCTAGTTCTCACAAGTGCTTGTTTGCTCAATCTTCTTCTGAGCTCTAGAAATCGCATAGGAGACTGGGTCACATGAGCTTTGACTTTCTATGTCGCTTGAGTGGCCTAGGTTTGATCCGAGGATTGCCTAAGCTTAAATTTGATAAGGATTTGATTTGTGCTCCTTGTCGTCATGGGGAAATGATTGCCGCTTCTCATCCACCAATTAATTTGGTGATGACTGAACGCCCTGGAGAGTTGCTTCATATGGACACAGTTGGTCCTTCTCGGGTTCGTTCGGCGGGTGAGAAGTGGTATATTCTTGTGATTGTTGATGACTATTCTCGCTATTCTTAGGTCTACTTTCTTGAGAGAAAGGATGAAGTGTTTCATCACTTTCGGATCTTAGCTTTGATGTTGTTCAAGGAACTCCCTGGTGCATTACGAGCAATTCGCAGTGATAATGGCACCGAGTTCAAGAACTCCTCCTTCGATGCTTTCTGTCTTGAGCATGGTATTGAGCATCAGTTTTCAGCACCTCGTGTTCCCTAACAGAACGGTGTGGTTGAAAGAAAGAACAGAACCTTAGTGGAGATGGCCCGAACGATGCTCGATGAGCATAGGACTCCGAGGCGGTTCTGGGCTGAGGCCATTAGCACTGCTTGCTATGTTTCCAATTGGATTTTCTTGCGCTCAATTCTTAATGTGAATTCTTATGAGCTATGTTTTCGGAGAAAGCCCTCAGTTTCTCATTTACGTGCCTTTAGTTGCAAGTGCTTTATTCTCAAGCGTGGCAATCTTGATAAGTTTGAGTCAAGGTCTTCCGATAGAATCTTTCTTGGCTACTCTCTTCATGGTCATTCCTACAGAGTTTTGAATTTAGAGACTAACACCATCGTAGAATCCTGCGATGTAACCTTTGATGAATCAAACTCTTGTGCAAGCAATGTGATTGAGTCTGTAGGTGACAAGGAGATGAAGGAGAGCATCTTTGTAGAAGAGGACCTATAGGGCTTTGATGATGATGATGATGATTCACTTCATCTCTCATTAGAGCTTGTTCCTGCTGCTACCACTACTCCAGCAGAGGGTCCAGAAGCTTCTACATCGACTTTAGCGGCTGTTGAGGAAGCTCCAGCTGTGGTTGAGGGGGAGGTACACTCTGAGAGAGAGGCTCCTTACCACATTCAGCGTCAACATCCACCCCAACAGAGGATCGGTAATCTCTATGAGAGGACAACAAGGTCAAGGTCTACACATCTTGCTTGCTTTACCAATTCTCTATTTGTTGCAACCTTTGAACCCCGAGATGTTGGACACGCACTATCTAATGAACATTGGGTTAATACCATGCATGAGGAGTTGGAAAACATTGAGAGAAACAAAGTCTGGACCCTTATAGAGCCTCCCAAGAATGTCAATGTCATAGGAACCAAGTGGGTGTTCAAAAACAAACATGGGGAGGATGGTGAGGTTGTGAGAAACAAGGCTAGGCTAGTTGCTCAAGGTTTTAGCCAAGTGGAGGGCTTAGACAATGGTGAAACCTTTGCTCCTGTTGCTCGTATAGAAGCCATTAGGATCTTGCTTGCATATGCTGCCTCCAAGGGCATTAGACTTTATCAAATGGATGTCAAGAGTGCTTTCCTGAATGGTTTCATAGAGGAAGAAGTGTATGTGAGGCAACCCCCTGGCTTTGAGCACCACAAATACCCAAACCGTGTGTACAAGCTTCAGAAGGCTTTGTATGGGCTAAAGCAAGCACCTAGGGCATGGTATGCTAGGCTTAAGACCTTCTTGCTAGAGCGTGGGTATGTCATGGGGTGTGTTGATAAAACCTTGTTCACTCTAAAGCATGGAAATGACTTTCTAATGGTTCAGATTTACGTGGATGATATCATCTTTGGTGGTTCCTCTCATGCTCTTGTATCCAGATTTCAGGAAGCTATGGAAAGTGAATTTTAGATGTCGATGATGGGAGAGCTCACCTTCTTTCTTGGGCTTCAAATCAAGCAGTGCAAGCAAGGCACTTTCATACATCAAGCCAAGTACACAAAGGATCTCCTGAAGAAGTTCGACATGGTCAATGTGAAGCCATTGTCTACACCAATGTCCACAACATCTTCATCTCTTGATCTCATTGGGTATTCAGATGCGGACTTTGCTGGGTGTAGAATTGATAGGAAGAGCACTTCCGGTACTTATCATTTCTTGGGTACTTCTTTGATAAATTGGTCTTCTCGTAAGCAGTCGGGTGTTGCCCAATCCACCACAGAGGCTGAGTATGTAGTTGCTGCTAGCTGCTGCTCGCAAATCCTATGGATTGTGTCTACCATGAGAGACTATGGGATGACTTTTAAGGGTGTTCCACTCATGTGTGATAATTCCAGTGCCATATGCTTAGCCAAAAACCCAGTCCAACATGGTAAGGTCAAACACATCAATGAGTGATTCCCCTTCCTGAGAGACAATGTTGAGAAGGGGGATGTTGAGCTCATATACATTGATACCAAAAACCAAATGCTGATATCCTGACCAAGCCCCTAGATTCTTTGAGACATGCTTTTCTTCAGGGGGAACTTGGTCTTTGTCATCCGTATGGCATCATTTGAGGCGGACTTGGTGTTCACTTGTATATATGTATCTTACCATTTTCGCTTTGCATGTCAAGTGTAATATATGCATTGGTAGATGAGCTTTGAGTCTTATGCTTTCTTGCATTTCTCTTTGCTATGAATGAGCTTGAGTTGAGTTGTGTGGATGTGATGGTAATCTCTTATGCTTAGATTTTCTAGATGGCCTGTTATAAACTCATGTGAGCAACTTGCTAATCTTAAAGGTAAACTGAGCTTCTTGTGAACCTTATGATCTAATCTTGCTAAAACTTGTTCACCATGTGTATAATTGCTTTTATCCTTGTTGAAACTTGCATTGAGGCTGGTCTAGAGGATGTCTTGGCTTTGGCACCTTGTGTTTGCAAAATGGAAGGCTTTGCAAATGTTTAGCTCATGATGTAACATTGTGGGAACATGTGTTCCTTTTGCCGCAAAGGCATGCTCTTTTTTCTTGTGCATAATCCTGAAAAATCTGCTAAGTGCTTTGATCAAGAATTACTCAATAATGCTAAATCCAAACATTGTGACTTGAAGCCTCGGGGTGTTTGCCATACCCAGTCGTGCGACCCTCCGCATGGATAAGAGGACACATGAGGATAAACAATACTCACTTGTTCAACTGAGTCTCTGTTGCATATATGAGCGTTTGTCGAGCTCATTTTCTGCTAATGCTTGTTGCCCTTGTTGAGATTGAATCTGGCTAGATTCTTATGATTCACTTGGTGCTTGTTTTGCCTTGGATGAGAGTACTTACACATGTGGTGGCAGATTTTCTCATGATAAGAAAAATTTGATTCTATCTAAGCTAGTCAATCTTTCTGCTTAGCCTGTATAGCTTATGGTGTTTATGCCTTGCTATCTATTTTTGATCTTTGCATGATTCGAAGCTATTGCCTTTACACTTCATGGCACTATGGTTATGGTTAGCAAAGTTAAATGCTTGTTTGCATTATTGTTGAAGCTTCTTAGGTTAGCATTTTCATGCATTGCATGTTTGCTTGTTCTTTTGCCTCTTTGATGAGTTCATTGCCAAAGGGGGAGAAAATTTTGTGGTCATGCATAAATAATGCTAAGAAACTCATATGATCCATTTTGCACTACATGAGACCTACCACAACTTGAGGGGGAGCATATCATGATCTTGAGCATTTTCTTGTGCTTTTCACATTCTTCGCGTCTCAAGTCACTTTCTTTGCCAACTCTTGGTTTTGTGATCCCTACTTGCTAGATGGCTTGTTTTCACCTTTTCTTTTGGTTTGGCCATTTGGATGTGCTTATTTGGTTTCGCATTTCAATCTCTAATCTTTGTGCATTTGGTGTTGTCAATGTACTCATCAAGGGGGAGATTGAGAAACCATGTGGATATGTGCCATGGTTTGCTATATTTGTGATGAGTAATTGACTTGAGCGGATTTGGTGTTTGAGTTGAAATGCGGGAATCTAGGGATTGCATGGGTTTGCATATCATGGTTATGACTAACCAGAGTTGGTATAGATATTGGCGATATTGCAGGAGATGGGAAATGTGTTTGCTTGTCTCATGATGTGTAGGTCACTGGACTCGACTTGGCGGTCAACGGTGAGAGGATCAGGAACAAGTAGGGGACTTGGGGCCAGACGATCGGGATGTCGGGTGAAGTCAAGGGTGATCCACACCGTACACGTGGAGAGGCAAGAAGCACGGACGGTTTCGCGGTTGAGCCTCAAGACCATGGTGGTGATGAAGACGGCGTGTTGACCAAGTCAAGGCGAATGGGATGCCGGTGCATGTGACAAGGGAGCCCGATGGACAGGGACTGGGAGAGACTTGCCGGTGGTCAGGATCGCGGGACAAGGTGACACGCGTCGACATCGAGAAGTCGTGCTTTGAGAAGCATGCAAGGCAGTTTCCCGGATTGGGCCTCGAAACCGGTGGCAGTGGTTGGTGGTGCACGTGGCACCATAACAGAGCTTGCCTCAAGATGAAGCAAAGACGTGAAGCGTCCGATAGCATTGGGGCGATGAGGTGAAAGATGGACGGTTATGCCCCCGGTGGTAGGTGGGTGTGTTATGTAGGTCAAGGGTAGAATGGTCATGTGGACAATAGACCTAAGGCCTATATAAGGAGAGGTGTGGCTAGTGGGAGAGGTGCCTCTCTTCCCATTAGCCTTGTGTTAGGACTCTATTCAAAGAGCTAGGAGAGGACTTCATGTTTTAGAGGAGAGGAAAGGGTGTGTGAGAGACATCTCTTGCTCTTGCAAATACTGGGAGGAAGAGGGTGGCTTCCTAGCCTTGTACCTATGGATCTTGTAAGCACCTTTCTATGATATGAGAAGTATTTTCGTGCTCAAGATTTCCCTCTTCACTTGAATCCCAAAATTCCCTATTTCCTATTTTCGGAGCTATTTTCGTGGTGATTTTCGATCTCACTTTTGGACGAGTTTTTGGCTCGGATTTCTCGAGAAACTTGTTGCTAGGATGAGCTAGAACAATCCTCTATGGATCCTTGACTGAATCAATAGCTCTAGCACCTTCGATTTGAAGGATTTCTCAAGTTTCCCCTTTTTGGTGTTCTTGGCACAAGATCTGAAATTTGTGATGATTCCTTGAGCCAATTGAGATGAGTTTCTAGGATTAGGGTCGTGATGTGATGAGGATTCACTGGTCCAAAAAATAGCATCATTTGGAGTTCGTTTGGTTAGGTTTTGGAGAAGATTTGTCAAATTCCTGAAAGTTTCTGCTATTCTGTCGGGGTCGATCGGCACTGCCGACGATCAGGACCGGCACTGCCGGTGGGTCTCAGAACCCCGCACCGGCACTACCAATGGGCCAGATCGGCACTGTTGATGGGGCCAATTGGCACTGCCGATGGTCCTAATCGGCACTACCGGTGGTGGTGTAGTAAGGTGCAGTTTGTGAGATTTTTGACTATCTCGAGTCTCTGCTGTTTCCTTTTTGTTTCCATTGTGTTTCTTGTTGTGGTTGATCACTCCTAGGGCGAGTACACCACTAGTTGGTGTGTGTAGTCTTGGTGAACGGTTCGGCGGTTGGCTTGGGTTGTTTTTGGGATATAGGCCAAGTTCTCTTGGAGAATTTTGATTGGCTCCCATTCACCCCCCCCCCCTCTGGTCGCCTTCTCAGTCCTTCATAAGCCTTAATTCCATCGATCTCATCGTCGGTCGGCATCATCAACCGCCTATGCCAGTCTGGGGACGGAGTTGCACGGCGGCCGTGTCGTGGTCCAACATCGTCATCATTATGATGACGCCGATGGTCGTTATCATCATTATCATGCCGATCCCGATCGTCTCGTCGACGTCGGCCGTCACGGTTGTGCCTTGGAGGAGGATCTTGATGGTCCTCTCGTCGGTCGTCCCATCGGTCATCCCATCGACCGTCCGTTCTCCAATCACAGCGTTCTTCCTCATAGCGTCGGTTGTCCCGAGTGCGTTCTTCATAGTGAGATTTATGGTATCTCGTCCGTCATGAAGGCTGAGAGAATTTCTCAGATCTTCACGCCTTTGCCAACCTCGCGAAGATACGTGACTAGAGCTTGTGACCGACTGAGATTTTGCGGCCTCTTGAGCTGCAACGGCCTTAAGCATAGCCACCGTCTTCTGCATCACAGGGGTCTGATAATTCACGTCTACCATTAGAGTGTCGAGCAAAGTTTTAGCCCCTGTGATGTTATTCTGAGGAGTGTGGTAGACATTCGTTGACGGTCCTTAAATGCCAAATCTGACCGTCAAATCCTTACATAAACAACATAAAAGGAATAAACAAAATAGTGATAGCAGTTTATTATTAACCATTTCCACGAGTTTTAGTGAGACATGTGTTTGCAGGTATAAAAGAACCAAAATATGCAAAAACATGAAAAAATGCCTCGTCGGCCGACACTGCCATAAAAAAGCCGGCTGACAAGGTCGTATGATGCTGAAATCAGGGCTCCGCAGGGTCATGATGGCTGAAATCAGAACTTAGCCAATAAGGTCATATTAGGCTGAAATCAGCCACACGGCTGGTTAAACATAGAGTCTCATCAGGCTGAACAATCCGATCCAGCCGACCCTGCAAAACAATCCATCATGAGGAAGTTTTCCGTCCCTGGACTAAGGAGGGCAAAAAGTGAAGAAGTAAAGGAGGCATCCATGTGGCACAACTTGGATAAGTGAAGACAGGACCTGGAGGGGGCCGGCACCAAAAATGGGCCGCGCCCGGCCTAGGCTGCCCGACCTATGCCGCCGCCTGGCCTAGGCTTGCCGTCTGGCAGGGTTTGCCGCCCGGCATGGCCTACCGCCCGGCCTGGGTTGGCCATCCAGGGTTACCATCCCATGAGGCCCATGAGGCTTACCGACCCTAAAACGGATCGGGGGAAACCGACCAAGGAACCACCATCAAGACAAGATCTTAGCCGTCCGAAGCGAGTCAGTTGGAAAACGACCAAATCCCGTGGTTGCCCGGCCTGGGCTGCCACCCGGCGGCGCATGCCGCCCGGCATGCCCGACCGCCCGGCACACGTGGCCGCCCGGTGTGGCCTGCCGCCCGACGGGGTAATTTTCGCCCACCGACTCTCCTCCACCTTGAGGTACCCGCCAAGTCTCCGCCACCTATAAATAGAAGGGAAATTAGGCATAAACAAAGGACAACACAAGAAGAAGATTTAGAGCTCCACTCAAAAGGTTTTTGCACTACCAAAGTGCTTAGAAAATAGGGAGAGAGTGAGGGAGAGTTAGGAGGAGGTCCGGGCTTGTCGGCGCCTTCTCCACACTTGTACCTCAGCGGATGCTTTCCTTTCTTAGTAATTATTCATAATCTTCCATTGGTATTTAAGTTTCCTTTTTAAGTACGTTCTTTCCTGAGTTGCTTACGGGATCATCGCTCTACTTAGTTAGAGTATCAGTCTTCTATAAGTGTGACGTTGAGACTTTGATAGTAATTAATAGCGTAGATGTTGTGTCTAGGCTAGAAGTTACATTTGTTTGCCACGTGCCCCACGGTTTGTAGAGGTAGTCGGTGGGTGGTGGTAGCCCTATCCGTCCTTAGTAATCCTCCACGTTCGGGTACATCATAGAGCTGTTGGTTGGAGTCGCCTGTGGATGCAGGGGTAAGCCGGTGCCCAAAGTAAGCATTTATAGTCTGAACCAATCTTATTTTAGGATCTTTTACCATAGGAATCCTCTCTACCCTCTGCCTACCATATTCTTGTTGTCCTTGGACGGATTAGTTTAGAAGAATAGTACACACATGTTCCCTGTGATTCGATAACCTAGAATACTCCTAGGTGATGTGCTACATTGGTATCCGTGCACTTGCGTTATTATCTGTGAACGTAGGAAATACCAACAAGCATTTCTGGTGCCATTGCCAGGGATAGTAATATTTCTGGTGCGACGCTAAGAAGTGTCAACAAGCATTTCTGGCGCCATTGCCGGGGATAGTAATATTTCTAGTGCGACGCTAAGAAGTGTCAACAACCTTGATGCCATCCACTTCAAGTTCTGGACCGAGATCCAGTCGGCATGCGTTGTGTGAACCGCGCGACCCTCTTGGTCGACGGTGGTGTCCGACTGATAAGTCATCACCTGGAGGGTCCTCCTCCTGTTGACCTCCTTTGGCTAGTTGATTCGGGTGGCCATCAACGGGTTTATCTTCATGTTCACCGTTTTGGTCACCATCCTGGTCTCCATCCGCGGGATCTGCTATATCCACCATGTTGACAGTATGGGGATATAGGTAAGTGGATCCGACCGAGTCCTCGTCAAAAGACCGATCCGATTTTGAATCGTTCCCGAAGGAAGGATCTTCTTCCTCTGATCCGAATGGGACCAACATGGGGATCATACTAGATGGACTCGGTGATTGCGCCATGGAGACGGCTACGGCCGAGTCGGATCTGTGGTTTTCCAGACCTAGGGCTCCATTGTCGTTGACTGCAAAGTCGAGTGATCCAAAGGAGATCTTGAAGTCTGGTGAGTACTGGATGATGGGAATTTTGGCCAACATAATCGTCGGAGAATCCCGGCGAGCCTTGTCCCCTACCTGGCGCACCAACTGTCGAGACTTAATCTCGGCAATAGACATAGGGTAGTTCATCTATGTGGATTTATAGGTAGGACAGGTGTATGCACGAGATCGAGAGACGATGGTAACACAAGACGCCGATTTAGACAGGTTCAGGCCTCCCGGAGGATAATAACCCTACGTCCTGTGTTCTGTGGTATTTGTATTCATATGTTTAGATCTAAAGATCTAGACAAGGAGGGTAGACCTAGATGATGATGTCTAGTAGTGTCTAATCTATGTCCCGTGCGGGATCTCTAGTTGAGTTTGTCTATTCCTTGTCTAGTAGAACTTGTCCCTTGAAGAGGATCCCTGCCCCTCCTTATATATCCCGGGGGATAGGGTTACATGGCGGAGTCCTAGTCGGTCTACTATACATATCCACGTAGGTGTCTACTTTGCTTTCCTTCTCTATGAGGTACCCCGATGGTATGTATCATCGACAAGCCCCCGAGAGTCTTGCAAGCTAGATGATTATCTTCAGTAGCTTCCTGACTGGTTTGGGCCATATATAATGCTTCAGCTTTATATCAGTGAGCTTGTAAGAATCTCAAAGATCTGAAAATGTCCTTGAGAAATCAACTAGTGCACCGAGCAGGTGCACCTAATTAGGTGTAGCCCCTGACTCTTGTATCATTTGGAAACTGCAAATAATGCAAGAGTCCAAAACAAGAGTAGTTGTGTTGGCTCTCTTTAAGGAGAAATCACTCAAATCATCAAATCTGAGTGATAAATAACTCAGTAGAATGACATCAATCATTACTGAGTGATAAATGACTTAGTCGAGTGACTTCAATCACCGCTGAGTGGTAGAGGACTCAAACCAATGACTTCCATCATTGTCAAGTGCTATATGATATACTCGAGCGACATCAATCACATCCCAGTGAACATAAGCTTATGACATCAACAATAGCCAAATGACATAGTTTTTGGCCGAGTGGCCTACGAGTGATTTATGAATCAAACGGGTGACTTCAATCATAACCGAATGATTATGTTCTAAACAGGTGACTTCAATCACAACCGAATGAACGAGGCTTTATGACATCAATCGTAGCCAAGTACTAAGTTACCATGACTTCAATCATGATTAAGTAAACTTTCCTTAAGAATTGTAATCACTCATATCTTTGAGCTTTATTTTCACTATTATAGACTGACTTCAATCAGCCGAGTGATGCTCAATATTTTGCGTATATGACCATCAAGTCATAGTGTCATGGTCATTAAATCATGCTTTAAATGATTATGGCATCAACCACTTTATGATAATGCACTTCTCATCAAAGAAGCACATTTGATAGAGTGACCATCAAGCCACTGTTATATGATCATCAAATCATATATTTATATATTATGGCATCAACTATAAAGTGCCTCTCTTCGAAGAAGCCCCCGAGACAATCGCCATTATGAGTGTCGGTCACGCTCAACTCAGAATATAATGTCTGAGTGGCAGCGGTACTTAACTCATGACGATAAGGTCGGGTGAAAAAGACAGTCAAGGTTGTTGTAGCTGCCGACCGCTGATGAAGTAGGAATCACTCAAAGTCATGATGATCGAGTAAAGCCGATAGTCTGACATGTGGCCGATCGATGGTGGCAGTCGGAGCTAGTGTAGCCGACCAATGAAAGCAGTCAGAGCTATAAACCGACCGATGAAGGCGATCGGAGCTGGCATGGCTGACTGATAAGAGCAGTCGGAGTTGTAGGCCGATCGATGGAGGCAGTCAGAACTGGCACGGTCAACCGATGAGAGCGGCCAAAGTTGTAGGCCGACCGATCGAGTCAGTCAAAACTGGCATGGTTGACCGACGAAGGTGGTCGGAGCTATAAGTCGACCGATAAAAGCGAGGAAATCACTCTATGCCAAGTGGTGTATCCGTCTATCCACCAAATGTTCCTGACAATAAAGGAAATTAGGATAATTAGTTATAACATTGTTTGCTTGAAAAGTTATTTTTATAAGCCAAACAAATCAGTCGACTGAAAAGTCAAGTGTGTATCCATTTTTCTCCTGTAGGTAGACCGACTGGCGCATAGCAGCGTATTCGCGCGTTAGCAACCGGATCGATCTACCGTAGGATACTTAGGACAAATATAAAGAGCTCGGATCTTGGTCTGCCGCTATAATATTTGTCATAATTTACTCTTATGTAGCAATCAGAACCAATCGACACATGACCCCTCGCAACTTTGGCTCTGGGTTTAGTGTAGTGGCAGTCTGTCGTGTAGCAAAAAAGTTTTATGACTTAGTCGCTAGTCGGCGTAAGACCAAAAATAAGACCAAATCATGAATAAAATACAATGTATTGGTCGAGGCAGAAGCCAAAAAGGTGAAACTAAAACAAACGACATGGGTCATATGGTGTCAGGGCTGATGCACTGCTGAAAGGTCACTAACCGACATGTGTACTACAAGATTCACAAAAAAAGTGGGAGAACACGTGTATAGATACAGAAATAGCCCCCTGGCTCGATTGTTTAATGCGAAAGATTAAAGAACCAAGGAAATAAAAAGATGAATAAAGCCACAAATAAGAGCACTGATTAATAAGCCCAACTTTACTCATAAAAAATCTGTGACCTTCGGCTTAGAAAACAGAAATAAGCGGTCCTAGAAAAAAGTATGAAGGACATGAGCCCAAAATCTCGAAAAAATAAATCGAGAAAGAATAATGATACTTAGCTTTGCAATTCGGTGAGTTGAAGAGGAGCCCCCGAGCATGTTGATGCGGTTGGCGAGTGGTCGAACGTCGAAGTGGAGCCATCATGTCACCGGAACATCGAAGCTTGGAGTGGTTAACCGAGACACCAAATCATTGAAGGTGTGGCCGAGTGGTCGAGTGATCGAAGCGCCATGTCATTGCAGGCATCGTCGGGTAGCCGAGTGGATGAAAACCCAAAGCATCAAGTAATTTGAGGCGTTGTTGAGTAGCTGAGAAGCCGTCGAGTCATAGTGTTGTAGCAATGTCACCAAGTGACCGAGTTGAGGCGATGTCGCCGAATGACCGAGTCGAGGCGATGTTGCTGTGTGACCGAGTCGAGGCAATATCGTCGAGTGACCGAGTCGAGGCGATATCGCCGAGTGACCGAATCGCGGCGATTGCTGATGTGCTGAGTCATCGAAGACGTCTTCGAGCGGCCGAGTGGCCAGGTGAAGGCGGAGTAGCCCCCGGGCATGTACATGTGGCCATGAGCAGTCGAACTGTCGAGTCACGGCGATGTCGCCGAGTCGTCGGAATCCGCCGAAGTATCGAGTTGTCGGAAGCATCATCGTACTTGATGATGTCGCCAAATAGCGGTCATCCTCGTTGAAGGTGTCATCTTGATGAAGACGTGATGATTTGTGCGATGACACGATGCTTCAACATCTGTCTGCACGCGATTAGATCTTGAAGAAGAAATCATTGGAAAACGTGGTGACTCGTGCACTTCAGCACCGATCTGCTCGCGATGAAATCTTGAAGTAGTAGATCGAAACCAACGCCGATCTGGCCCCTACCTGGCGTGCCAACTGTCGAAGCTTGAGATCGGCAGTAAAATGTATAGGGCTTCATCGAGACTAAGAACTATGATGGTAACACAAGATGCCGAGTTATACTGGTTCGGGCCCTCTCGATGAGAGTAAAAACCCTACGTCCTGTGTTCTGTGTATTGTATTGATGTTACAAAACTTGTCCCTTGATGAGGGGTACCCTGCTGCCTTATATATTTGGTCGACAGGGGGGTACATGAAGAGTCCTAGTCGTAACCCCTTAGGGTTTACATAGAAAGTCTATCTCTACATGCCTTGCGCTCCAAGTTGAGTCGGACAGCTTCCTTGTTGATGAAGTACCCGATCGGCTACCGACTTAGTCTTGTATGAGGATACCCATAAGGCAAGTATCCCACAGTCAACGCATCCCTCCAGCGTGCCTTCCAGTGCAAGATGGAGAACGACAATCTCGCGGCAGCAGCGGTGGCCTCTGAAGAGCTTGAGGCCATACAAGGCCGCCTCGACAAAGGGGCTCCCACGCTAGACACAAGAATGTCTCCTTCAAGCCTGCAGAAGACACCAAAGAGGTGCAGATTGATCCCGACGGCGACAAGGCCAAGACGGTGAGAGTGGGGGCTTCCCTTGCTCTGAAATAGGAAGACGTGCTTGTTGACTTCCTCTGCGCAACACCAACATTTTCGCATGGAGGCCCTCGAATATGCCGGGCATATCGAGGGAAGTCGTCGAGCACTCCTTGAGCGTCTGGCAGGCTCCAGACCGGTGAAGCAGTGTCTGTGTCGCTTCAACAAGGAGAAGCGCAGAGCAATCGTCCAAGGGATCACCAAGCTAAAGGCGGCCGGTTTCATCAAGGAGGTGTATCACCCTGAGTGGTTAGCTAATCCTGTGCTTGTAAGAAAGGAGAACGGAAAATGGAGAATGTGTGTTTGACTATATGAGCCTAAACAAGGCATGTCCAAAGGATCCTTTTCCTTTACCACGCATAGACCAGATAGTTGACTCTATGGCGGGGTGCAAAACTCTTTGTTTCCTAGACGATTACTCTGGGTACCACCAGATCATGATGAAAGAATCCGACCAGCTCACGACATCTTTCATCACTCTGTTCGATTTTTACTGCTACGTAACGATGCCTTTCGGACCCAAAAACACCGGTGCAACCTTCTAGTGCTGTATGCAAAGGTGCTTCGACCACCTGATCGGTCATACGGTCGAAGCCTACGTAGACGACATCATCGTCAAAACGCGAAAAGGCGGACACCCACGTGGCCGACCTCGAGCGAGTTTTTGCGAATCTTCATGAGAACGGGGTCAAACTGAACCCCGAGAAATGTGTCTTTGGAGTCCCCAGAGGGATGCTTCTCGGATTCATCATTTCTAAGCGGGGGATCAAGGCCAACCCTGAAAAGATCTCCGCAATCGAGCGGATGGGACCGATTCAAAAACTTAAGGGGCTATAACGCCTCACAGGTTGTCTGGCGGCGCTCAGTCGTTTCATCTCCCGCCTTGGCGAAAGAGTGTGATGAGGACATCACTCCTAAGGATACATGCAACACTCCTCCAATTTTGGACTTGCAAGGTCCAACGGCTAGAGCTCGTGCACGACGACTAAATTTAGAGGTGAGCTCGTTCCTACATTCTTCATTATATGTCACTTTTGAGAATGGTTTGCTACCTAATGATTATATTGTAAATAGGAACCATGGAGAGGACCAGGAGATGATGGGAGAAGGACTTGGAGATGTGGAGGACCAGCAAGGACGTGGAAGCCAAGGTGGAAGCCCAACCAAAACCGACTTCGAGTCTGTTTTGGGGCTCAGGACTAGTCTGCACTAAAATGGATGCCCAAGACACATACGGACTCGGATTTGGACGTTCTACATATGCACGGAAAGATAAGAAGAAGACCTTTCCAATGCCGCCGGTCTCATATCAAAATTCGTCCGTAATCATCGGGAATCGTCAAAACAAGAGAGAGTCTAGAATCTGTTTTGATGTTGTGTCGCCTGTTTTTGGCCTTTGGGCTTTGTATCTAGTTGAGCCCAAGTAGGGGTGCGTCCAGAGGGTCTTGCACGACCCTAGGGTCTTCATATACAGCCGCCGTCACACCATTAGGGTTTGGGTTTTACTTAGATTATTCTGTTCATAACAGTTTCGCCGTCATCACGGTTTGTGAGACCCCAACTTTGTGAGATTGATAATACATCTGTAATTGTGTTGCTTTCTTCTTTGTTCTTGTTTGTGTTCTTGATTCGTAGGCAGGGATTAGCCTTCTCGGCGAGGTCAATCGTTTTAGAACGGTTGATAACTAGAGGAGACGTCGTGCTGCGATTGCGGGGTTTAGAACGTGCTGTTCTGAAGCCAGATCGATTTGTGTGTCACCTCCGACCAAATCAACGTATCCAGAACCTTTCGGAAGATCGGGAATCCTTGTCCACATCAAGTGGTAATCAGAGCTTCAGGTGCACCGTTAGGTTCATACTACCCTTAGTTAATTTCGTTTTGTGTTCATCCTATCGTCCACAGAAAAGCCCAAAAAATTTTTCCCTCCGCCTATAATCACGTGTTTAGCCTTTGCATATTTCAATTTCAGAGTCCGTAGTGTTGAGTTTGTGCCCTAGTTCTTGTTTAGTCGCTGGTTTAGTTTGTGTTTTTGTCATCAGTAGTGTTTCCCTTGCAACCCTAGACGCCATCCCCTTCACCATCCTCTGCTTTGTTGGCTTTTTGTGCTAGGGTTGATTGATCGACACACGTAGCCTAGTCCCACCCTAATCCCACCCTGAACACACCATCAACACCCCGAACCAATCCCCATAATTTCCAATTTCCGCTGCATCCACGCCGCCAAAAAAAATCTTACCCGATTCCAAACTCGACCCCTAACCGACTCGGGTTTCTAGGAAACCGACTCCGACCCCCCTTCGGTAAAACGGGCATAACTTTTCGCTCGGTTGTCCGTTTTGGCTGAAATTTTTACAGCATATTCTTGATTCAAAATTGAGCATACCCACACTGTGTTCTCTCATCAAAAAATTCAAAAAAAATCGGGAAGATAAAGAAAAAATTGATTTAAGTTTACACCCGACGTTTCCTGCAACTTCAAGATTTTCTGTAGGCCACATCCTACCTCTGTTTGAGCTGAAATTTTTTGTGGATTCTCCTCCATTGTTAGTGAGTTGGAGAAAAATATCAAAAAAATAAAATCAAAAAAAAGAAATTTGGGATTTCTACTAGTGCTACATCTAGCCCCATGAAATTTCTGGATTTGGCTATTTTGCACTTAGCCCCCTGTTATCGCCTGTTGTGCCTTTGTCCCCTTGTTTCTACTTTGCTATCACTACTGTTCTAGGACATACTTAGACCAGCAACTAGGGACAAGTTACTTGGGCACTTATTCATCTTTACTATCTGTTTTTGATTTGTGTGCCACTCACATATATATATTTGGCCTTCCTAGCTCTACATATTTCTTCTGGACAGCACACAGGTTATTTTGTGACCCTTGCAATCGTGGAACACATCTCTCTGGTATCCTTTGCTTTGCTTTTCAAAACTTTGTAAGAGCTTTGTAAGGAGTTTCCTTTTGTTGTGTTGAGAGGCACCACTACTTAGCTGTTTTATAGGGATAACCTTCACTGTTTGTTTCCTGTTTTGGTGTTTGTGATGGCAGGAAGTGACGATGGAGAGATGGCTTCACCCTCACAATTTGCTGAGTGCGTGAGCCAAGAGCAGCTCCAGAAGGCTTTACAGGCTGCTCAGAGTGATTTGGCAGAGACGATCACCAGAGCCGTTACTGAAGACCAAGGAGATAAAACTGTTCAGGAGTATTTTAGTGAGCTTCAGAAGGGTTTGATTCGTTGTGCTGTAGTTGAAAAAGTAGAGGATCAAATTTGTCGCTTTTATTCTGGTTTAAGAAAAGAAATTCAGAACATCCTTGATTATAAAGAATATTATACCCTCACCCAGTGTTTCTAGTATGCTATGCTTGCAGAGAAAGAATCACAGGGACTTTTAAAGGCTTTTGAGGAGTACAGCAAGTCAAGGAACTCCTACCCCCCACGCTCGACGGGGACTTCGGGGCTGCCCAGGCCATCTTTCCAGCCGCCCCCACCAGCAGCTACCAAGGGAACCAGTGTTGTTTCTGCAGCCCCAAGATCAACCCCTGCACCTTCTACGCGCTCAAGTAAACTTTCTGTGTAGGTACCAGCTAGTAGTGCCTCCTCTGTTGCTTTGACAGGCGCACTACAGGGATTCAGTGCCACCGCTGCCATGGACTTGGTCATGTGCAGAAAGATTGTCCAAGTAGGCGGGCATATGTGGCGACGGACGATGGCGGTTACATGAGCACCTCCGATGTGGAGGATGAGGAGGAGGACATCGCTGCCACCGGCAGTGACCTCGTCCTTGGAGGCGGAGACACCACAGGATACATGAATATTATTGTTCAACGTGTCCTTAGCACACAAGTTCATCAGCCTGAGACAATGCAGCGCCACAACTTGTTCCAGATTTCCTTCGTCATCAAGAACCGCTGAGCACGTGTCATCATTGATGGAGGGAGCTGCAATAACTTGGTGAGTTCTGATGTGGTCAACAAGCTTGCTTTGACCACACGTCCACAACCACATCTGTACTACATTCAGTGGTTAAACGACTCTGGCAAAGCTAAGGTAATACAAACTTGTAGAGTTCCTTTTTCCATTGGTTCTTATGTGGATTCTGTTGATTGTGATGTCATACCCATGCAAGCATGTTCACTTTTATTGGGTAGACCTTGGGAATTTGATAATGATGCTGTACACCATGGTAGAAGTAATAAGTACACTTTTATGCATAAAGGAACCAAAATTACTTTGTTACCAATGACCCCTGCTGAAATTGTACAAGCTGATTTAGAAAGAGCTGCTAGTTTGAAAAATAAAGGTCCTGAAATTCAGCAACCGGTTAATTCTAATTCTACACCTAGTAATGTTAATGATTCTTCATGTTCTAAGGGTGCTGGAATTAAATTACAAGGTCGTTCATGTCTTGTATCAAAATCTGAGCTTGCTAAAATTTCTGATAATGATGATATTTGCTATGCTTTGATATGCAAAGAAGCTTTGTATTCGCTTGATGATATTGCTTCTAGTGCTGTGTCTCCTACTGTCACTAACCTTTTACAGGAGTATGAGGATGTTTTTCCAGCTGAGATACCCCCGGGATTGCCACCTTTGAGAGGGATTGAGCATCAAATTGATTTGATTCCGGGTGCTACTTTGCCAAACCGTGCTGCTTATAGGACCAACCCTGAGGAGACTAAGGAGATACAACGACAAGTTCAAGACCTTTTGGATCGTGGGTATGTTCGTCAATCACTTAGTCCTTATGCGGTTCCTGTACTTTTGGTTCCTAAGAAAGATGGTACTTGGCGTATGTGTGTAGATTGTAGAGCCATTAATAATATTACTATCAGGTATCGTCATCCTATTCCTAGGCTAGACGACATGCTTGATGAGTTATGTGGTGCTATAATTTTCACTAAAATTGATTTGCGTAGTGGCTACCATCAAATTAGAATGAAACTTGGAGACGAATGGAAAACAACTTTCAAAACCAAATTTGGATTATATGAGTGGTTAGTAATGCCTTTTGGGTTAACTAATGCACCTAGTACTTTCATGCGCTTGATGAATGAGGTTTTAAGAGCTTTCATTGGCAAATTTGTGGTAGTTTACTTTCATGATATCTTGATTTATAGCAAATCTATAGATGAACATATGAATCATTTGCGTGCTGTTTTTGATGCTTTATGAGATGCACGTTTCTTTGGTAACCTTGAGAAGTGCATCTTTTGCACGGATTGAGTCTCTTTTCTTGGCTATGTTGTGACTCCACATGGAATTGAGGTGGATGAGGCGAAGATTGAAGCCATAAAGAGCTGGCCTATACCAAAAACTATCACACAGGTGAGGAGTTTTCTTGGTCTTGCAGGTTTCTACCGCCGCTTTGTCAAAGATTTCAGCACCATTGCTGCACCTTTACATGAGTTGACAAAGAAGGGCATTGATTTCCATTGGGGTAAGGTACATCATGAGTCTTTTGATGCTTTGAGGGATAAACTTACACATGCACCATTGCTGCAATTACCTAATTTTGATAAGATTTTTGAGCTTGAATGTGATGCTAGTGGTATAGGCATTGGTGGTGTTTTGATGCAAGATAGTAAACCTATTGCATACTTTAGTGAGAAAATTACTGGGTCTGTTTTGAATTACTCCACGTATGATAAGGAATTGTATGCACTTGTACGTTGTTTAGAGACGTGGCGTCATTATTTGTTGCCCAAAGAATTTGTTATTCATTCTGATCATGAATCACTTAAGTATATTCGTTCTCAATGTAATTTGAACCGTAGACATGCTAAATGGATTGAATTTATTGAGTCTTTTCCTTACATTATTAAACATAAGAAAGGGAAGGATAATGTGATCGCTGATGCTTTATCTAGGCGCTATACTTTATTGTCTCAACTTGATTGTAGAATTTTTGGACTTGAGGCAATTAAAGAACAATATGCTGCTGATGTTGATTTTAAGGATGTATTGCTGCATTGTAAAGAAGGTCGTGCATGGAATAAATTTGTGTTGAATGATGGATTCTTGTTTAGAGCTAACCGCCTATGCATTCCAGTTGGTTCCGTTCGTCTTTTGTTGTTACAGGAGGCGCATGGAGGTGGATTGATGGGTCATTTTGGTGCCAAGAAGACGGAGGATATTTTGGCCACACACTTCTTTTGGCCAAGGATGAGGAAAGATGTTGAGCGCTTTGTTGCTCGCTGCACTACATGTCAAAAAGCTAAGTCTCGCTTGAATCCACATGGTTTATACATGCCACTTCCTATTCCTTCTATTCCTTGGGCGGATATTTCTATGGACTTTGTTTTAGGACTGCCTAGGACTAAGAGGGGGAGTGATAGTATTTTTGTTGTTGTGGATAGATTTTCTAAGATGGCACACTTTATACCATGTCATAAGACTGATGATGCTAGTTATATTGCTGATCTCTTTTTCAAAGAAATTGTTCGTTTGCATGGTATGCCTTCTACTATTGTTTCAGATCGTGATGCAAAATTCTTGAGTCACTTTTGGCGCACGCGTTGGAATAAGTTGGGTACAAAGTTGTTGTTTTCTACAACTTGTCACCCACAAACTGATGGACAAACTGAGGTGGTGAACCGCAGTTTGGGTACTATGTTGAGAGCTATTTTGAAGAAAAATTTGAAGCAATGGAAAGAATGTTTGCCTCATGTTGAGTTTGCATATAATCGGGCAACACATTCTACTACCAAGGTAAGTCCTTTCAAAGTAGTGTATGGTTTTGATCCCCATACTCCACTTGATATACTTCCTCTACCTATTCATGAGAGAGTTCATGTTGATGCTAAGGAACGTGCTGAATTTATTTTAAAAATGCATGAGACCACTAGACTTAGCATTGAAAAGATGAATGACAAGTATAAAATTGCTGGTAGTAAAGGTAGAAAAGAAGTAAAACTTGATGTAGAAGATTTAGTATGGTTACACTTGAGAAAAGATAGATTTCCATTTTTGAGAAAGTCTAAATTAATGCCTAGAGCTGATGGTCCTTTCAAAATAATTGAGAAGATTAATGATAATGCATACAAACTTGAGTTGCCTCCCGAGATCGGGGTTAGTCCTACTTTTAACATTTCAGATTTGAAACCATACTTGGGAGAAGAGAATGAGCTTGAGTCGAGGACGACTCCACTTCAAGAGGGGGAGGATGATGAGGACATCACTCCTAAGGATACATGCAACACTCCTCCAATTTTGGACTTGCAAGGTCCAATGACTAGAGCTCGTGCACGACGACTAAATTTAGAGGTGAGCTCATTCCTACATTCTTTATTATATGTCACTTTTGAGAATGGTTTGCTACCTAATGATTATATTGTAATTAGGAACCCTGGAGAGGACCAGGAGATGATGGGAGAAGGACTTGGAGACGTGGAGGACCAGCAAGGACGTGGAAGCCAAGGTGGAGGCCCAACCAAAACCGACTTCGAGTCTGTTTCAGGGCTCAGGACTAGTCTGCACTAAAATGGATGCCCAAGACACATACGGACTCGGATTTGGACGTTCTACATATGCACGGAAAGATAAGAATAAGACCTTTCCAATGCCGCTGGTGTCATATCAAAATTCATCCGGAATCATCAGGAATCGTCGAAACAAGAGAAAGTCCAGAATCTGTTTTGGTGCTGTGTCGCCTGTTTTTGGCCTTTGGGCTTTGTATCTAGTTGAGCCCAAGTAGGGGTGCGTCCAGAGGGTCTTGCACGACCCTAGGGTCTTCATATACAGCCGCCATCGCACCATTAGGGTTTGGGTTTTGCTTAGATTATTCTGTTCATAACAGTTTCGCCGTCATCACGGTTTGTGAGACCCCAACTTCGTGAGATTGATAATACATCTGCAATTGTGTTGCTTTCTTCTTTGTTCTTGCTTGTGTTCTTGATTTGCAGGCAGGGATTAACCTTCTTGGCAAGGTCAATCGTTTTAGGATGGTTGATAACCAGAGGAGACGTCGTTCTGCGATTGCGGGGTTTAGAACGTGCTGTTCTGAAGCCGGATCGATTTGTGTGTCGCCTCTGACCAAATCAACATATCCAGAACCTTTCGGAAGATCGGGAATCCTTGTCCATATCAGAGTGCTTCCCCTATAGAGGCTCCTGAAGAAGTTCGACCACTTCGAATGGACGCCCGAAGCACAATCGGCCCTTGACGATGTCAAGCGCATACTGAGCGACGCCCCGGTGTTGGCACCCCCGACTCTGGGCGAGGCGTTGTTATTCTATGTAGCGGTGATGACCCAAGTCGTGAGCTCGGCGCTGGTAGTTGAGCGAGAGAGGGAAGGTCACGCTCTAAGAGTTCAACATCCCGTCTACTACATCCTCAAGATGGTTCAACATCCCGTCTACTACATCCTCAAGTCCTGTCAGATTCAAAGACTTGATACCCCCAAATCCTCAAGATCCTCTACACGGTCATGGTGACCCGGTGCAAGCTCCGTCATTACTTCAACTCCCACCTGATACACATTGTAAGTTCCTTCCCCCTCAGAGAAATTATTCGGATCAGGGACTCGGCGGGCAAGGTCGCCAAGTGGGCGCTCGAGCTGATGGGGCACGATGTCACGTACCAGCCACAAGCCGCGATCAAGTCAAAGGTGCTGGTGGACTTTGTGGCAGAGCGGACCAAAGCGCAGCTCTCGCCAGCCCCCGTCGACCAGGAGTATTGGGTCTTGTTTTTTGACGGATCACTCATGCACACGGGAGCAGGGATCGGCCTCGTCTTCGTCTCTCCACTCGGGGTACGTATTGTTGGCATTTCTTAACATCGCATCAAGAATATCACTATCCCTGGTACAACGCCAGAAATGATTTAATATTTGTTATGATTTAAGAGAAATATGAATTAATCCGCAAGCGCACGGAACATCTATTGTAGCATTTCACCCGGGAGTATTCCAAGGTATCGTATTTATTTTCCGCAGGGAAGCTAGGCGTAAGAGTATTTGGTTTAACAAAGATATAACTATAAGAATTATACCAACTGACCAAAGACGGGGGTAAGGATGTTCAATAATGATAGTTGGGGGAGCAGTGCTATAGGAGAAATCCACACTAAGATAAATAAAGAGATTCGGTTAAGCTAGCAGGGAGGACAGCGAGTCTAAGTCTAGAATTCCTAAGATTGTATCTTCCTATTTTATCTAAGTCAAGTGTCAAAATTCCTAGTTACTCGGGTTGAGTGCTTACACCAAATTCATGGTACAGCCTCGAGTCTTTCACCAATAAGTTTACTTCGGGGCATGACAACGATCCACTAATTGGGTCGGTAAATAACCTCGTACACTAGTAGGCACGTTCCCGCTAGACAACCCTGCTTGAGACTTCCCAAACCTGGTGGAATACTAAATGGACGGACAAGGCTGTTACCACCTGCCGCCTACCACACAGCCCGTGGGGATGGATGCAAAACCAGCTAGTGCTAACTTAGGCACCACGCCTATGTTTTCACTAGATATTCTTCCGTTGGCCTAGTGGAAGAATAGCCGAGAAATAACCAAGTCTAAGTTCTATTCAAGAACTAAACTTAATTAAATCCTAGACGGGAATCCCATAAACTATGCTTCAAAATTCTTTCCCGATATTTGTAACTTAAGGAAATTGACTAAGTAAAGATAAATACTTGACAAGATAAATAAGAAAATATAATTATATTGATAAGGGATAAGTCTTACAAAAAGAGAAAAGATACAAGAGAGCTCATACCAAGACTCCGAGACGACTTCCGGAATCCCGAGCGATGCTCTCGACTAGACTTTAACTCCCGACTAACTAACCTACTGTACTAGTAAGAAATGTGTTTCACTTGCTTGATGCTTTGTTTTTGCCGAATTCCCCCTCTATTTATAGGTGGCGGATACTTGGCGAGTACTTCAAAGTGGAGGACAGCCGGTGGGCAAAAAAATCCCCCGCCGGGTGGTAGGCCAGGCCGGGCGACCATTGGATTTAATCGGTTTCGAACCGACTTTCTTTGAACGGCTCAGATCTTGTCCCGATGGTGGTTACTTGGTCGGTTTCCACCGAAATCTCCGTTTTGGGGTCGGTAGAAGTTGTGGGCCTCATGGGCTGGCAACCCTGGGTGGCCAACCCAGGCCAGGCGGCAAGCCAGGCCGGGCGATGGCCCATCTTGGGTGCCGAGCCCCCCCCCCCCCCCCCCCCCCCCCCGGGTCACGTCTTGACTTGTCCATGTTGTGCCACGTGAATTCCTCCTTTATTTCTCCACTTTTTACCCTTCTTAGTCCGGAAATGGTAAACGACTTCATTTTGGAGTGTTTTGCAGGGTCGGTTGGGTCAGATGGTTCGCCTCATGACTACTCTGTTTTGACCCGCCGGGTGGCTGATTTCAGCCTAATATGACCCTATCGATTGGGTTCGGATTTCAGCCATCACGACCCTGGTGGGCCCTAATTTCAGCCTCATATGACCCTGTCGACTGGGTTCGGATTTCAGCCATCACGACCCTGTCGGGCCCTAATTTCAGCCTCATATGACCCTGTCGGCCTGCTGTTTATGGCAGAATCGGCCGACGGGGTGTTTCTTCATGTTTTTACTTGATTTTAGCCCTTTTTACCCTACAAACACATATTTCACCAAAACTCATGGAACTTTATTAGTTTAAACAAATATTCATGAAACTTTGCTCTTTACCTTGTATTTCCTGACCGGTTGGTGGCCAATATTGAGTTTTAAGGGCCACCAACACCTCTCCAAGCTTAAACCTTTGCTCGTCCCGAGCAAATTAAAACTTGGAAGTGATGGATCAGGAGTTGCTTCAATATTAGAGCCCTGCAAGGATCAAGTGCACAAACACATACTCCTACAACATAGGGGTAATAGTAAACCAGCACAAATTGATCACTAAGTATTTCTCATTGCATGTGGGGCTCTTAGGCATTTTATAACCTTGTCATGAGCGGTTGGAACTCAGAACAACTAGTATAGATTTTTGTTACTCAACCTCCTACATGATCATGAGTCCAAAGTTATTGAAATGCTGCATAAGATTGAAAATTTTCCCTCTTGGTGCAATTTTTCACTATGACTCTCATCTCTCAAAAAGTGTATTTCCTCACCAAGTGCTCATCGTACTCTATGAAATTTGGCTTTATATGTGGAGCTTGGTAGGATGGCACATCTAATATGCATATTTTGTTAAGTTAAGAGATGGTCCTAGCGAAAAGACTTTGCACTTTCTCATTCCAACCATTTGGAAATAATGTCTTGGGGAGAGGGAGAGAATGGACTCACACGAAGGAGTGGACTAGCACAATAGAAAAAATCTTTAACAAAGATTGGATTTTTGTGCTAGAGAGAAAGGATGGTCCTTTATTTTGCTCAAAGAATGACCCTTGAAACTTGACATTTGTACATCTATGTGAGCTGATTTTTTTTTCTTCAGCTCTCATAGTGTAGGGAAGCTAGTTTAATGGTTCAAATATTTTTGCAAACTTTTTCTGAGCATTTATTTTGGGAGGACCAAAATCTTTCTTGTAGGATCAAGGTTTTCGTAAAGGAGAGATTTTTGCCTAACATGCTTGGTGAAGTGGATGCTTGAATCCAATGTGGAAACCGCGTAACCAAGTATGATTGTTTGAGAACTCAAAGATAACGCGAAGAAAAATGGTTGGCTTTGAAAGTGCAAGTCCCTCATAAGGATCAAATCCTAACCAAATTTAATGCATACATGGATAGCATAAAGGTGGGTTCACAATTAATATCGGGCCTTGGTAGGAATTTTTTTTCTATCATAGGGAAGAACTACACCAAGTAGGAGGGTTTTTTGCAGCATGGTTTTGAAAGAATTCATTGGACTCTAATCATGAGGAGATCATAGACTCATCAAAACATGCTATATCATGAATTCTAACAACTAGACTTGGTGTTTATTAGCCATTTTGCTCCCACTAAAACATAGAGAGACTACCGTTATCATCATGCTGGTCTACCATTACCCACCAAAATGAAGAGTAGAGGTTGTGTTGAGACACATAGGGAGCTAACAGAGCAACTATTCATCATTTCCATAGGTAAGGTAGAGACCAAGTTCTCAATTTTATTTGGAAAGGGAAATCTTTTTATTCTTTTTAGTTTTGCAAATTTTTATGGTTTTCCTTGAAAGTGGAAAATATTTTTGGGTTTTCTTAAACTTTACTGAAAATCCCTTTTTTATAATATATAAAGGAAATAAAACAACTAAAAAAAATAGGAAGAGAGGGTAGGACAATTGGCGTACCTTGCTTCATGTACCTACCCAAGCTTAGGTCTTTGCAAGACTTAAGCTTGGATGACATTCACTACGGCGGTTGATAGTCGATGTTGAAGTGGCCGAACAGTTGATCCATCATGGAGAGGTTTGTCTGAAGTTGTTTCGATGTTTGTTGCTGTCATTCTTGCCTATCCCTTATGGCTGCTTGTATTTCTTAGGTTCGCATGTTGGTCTCATAAGCGTTTGCAGCCAAGTATTGCATGTCACCTTCCAACTCTGAAAAGTTGTATGATGTGAATCGGGCAGAACGTGAAGTTCCTATGCCTTCATGGGGTTGATAGTAACTTCCCATCCCATAAGGATTGGATGGTTCAAACTCTTTATGGGATGAGCTAGTGTAGTGTGTTGACGAGCTAGTAAATTTAGGGTTTTGTGGTTGCTCCCAATGGTATTGAGAGCTTCCCGAAGCACCCGTTCAAGGAGCTCTTGCTCGTGGTCTGTCCCCTGAAACACTATGTGGTGCATGCTGCACGGGAGCTTGCCAATTGTACAAAAAGTTCTTTTTACCAATGATGGTGAGCTCGGGGTTAGGCAATTCCAACTTTGCATCTTGTGCTGGATAAAGCATGTAGAACCTATTGTTCTCTTCCTTCAAAAGGTGGGCTTGCCAAAAGTGATCTTTCCCTAGCAAAGAAGCACTAGGGAGACGATCTGTTCTAGCTCTATGGAGCGCACCAACCTTTCTAGCAATTCTAGTGACAAAAGGTGTGAAAGTGATATGTCCATGCTGCTTGAATGCTAGGGTGAGCCAGTGGTTGATGAGAAAGAAAAGTGGGGTTCATTTTAATTTTCTTTATCACAGCATAAAGATAGGCCTTGTCCAAACTATTCACTGAACACACATCACCCCGAGGGGTGAGGTAGTGGGTGATGAAACGGTGAATTATACGGAGCGAAGGGTTATGAATGTCCTGCCCCATGACGGGACTTCCAATTTTGGACCATAGTCCTTGAGGGGTGAAACCTTTAAGTTTATTAATGTCTACAGTGGCCTTACGGTCAAAACCAAGGTAGGTACTAATTTGTTTTAAAGACCATTCATAGGTTTCACCAAAAAGACGAAATGTGTAGAGAGTGTCTAATTTGTCTGATGGAGTGGTGAGAACTTTTAAGGTGCAAAGGAATTCAATGGCAAGCCATTTGGAACCGTAATCATCGAGGTGGTAGAAATTATACCATCCGGCCGTGTTGAGTGCGTACTCGAAATCGGCGAAGACGCCGATTTGATCGAGGAAGTTGTGGTCCAACTTGCGCACGGATGGGAACTCCCGGTCCTGAATGGCGGTGAACTTGCTTCGCTCGTCGTAATCATTGAACACCATATTTTCTTCACTCTCCATGAACTTGTCCAACTCTTCATTTGCACACTTTGCTCCGTTGGAGCTTCAGATATGGACATTGAATCCGAGAGATAACTCAGAGTATGCCCATGTGAAGCTCTGGAGTGCTCTGCTTCTGAGCGCTCTCTTGGCGTGCGCCTCCCACGGCTCGAGCTGCTGCTACTGCTGAACTTGGTGTAGAGGCCTCTCCAAATATTTGCCATTCCTACGAAAGGGTTACTTGGACACAATATCCGAAGGACAAAATGATGATAATGGTTAGCGGTTAGTCGTTCGGTTAGTAGTCCAAGTGTTAGTCGTTCAAACGTGCAACGGTGACAATAAATTCTCTCTAGTTGGTTTTATTGCAGTACACTTTTATTGCTAAGTGCAAAGTGCACTTACTAGAGAGAGCTAGTGAAGTGAGAAGACGATGAAGAGGGAGAGAGTTTGTGAGGGAGAGCAAATGTTTTCAGCTAAGGGTGGAGAAGCAAAGGAGAGAGAACCCTCTATTTATAGGCTCAAGAGGAGCCTTGGGGATAAGAGGCCAGGCCGGGCGGCAAGCCAGGCCGGGCGGCGTCCCAGGTCGGCCGGCGAGCCAGGCTGGGCGGCGCTCCTTTCTGTGGCGCCCCTTCCCGGAGGATCGAGGTCCCGACGGTGCTGATAATGCAGACACTTGATAATACAATATTGGTTTGAATTTAAGTTGAATATTACATTATTAAGTCATCAGAGTGTAGCGGAATATTACAAGTTCATAATGTTTTGAAAACAGCAGAAGCAAATCACGATAAGGAGCTACGAACACGATGATACAACATAGTAATGGTTCATGCCCGAAGAACCATCACTCTAGCAACACACATCACTGCGGCGGCGAGTCGGACTCCCAGTGGGCGGTCCTACCCTCAGGGGCTTGCATGTCCCAGGGCAGCACATCTACAGGCAATTCTACTTCTTCATTACGTGAAAAACAATGGTGGCACAAAGCCTGAGTACTAATTACTCAGCAAGTCTTACCCGTCGGACATCTAGACATGCAATGGCTCTAATAGGTGGCTTGTTTGAAAAGACTCGCACTAAGCAACCTATTAGTTCTATCAAGTTTTACTTCTCAATTTAACTGGGTAGAGCAGAATATAACTTTAGTTGCAACAATAAGATAATAAAACAATACATAAGGTAAGTACAATATAAGAGCAATAAAATTAACATCAACAATAATCATCATAATCAATTTCCAAGTACCATGTGCAACTACGTGACAACTCAGTGACCAAGTGGTACTCATTACTGCGAGGGACAGCAATTGCAATTGATTTACACCAGCTGGGATAACCCGAGATACACGACACATATGCACCAATTAAGGTCGTATATGGCAACCTTTCGTAAGGACAAAAAACAAATCGATCCGGGTCTAGTCTCAGCGAGTGGGCATGCCGTCCTGCCAATAGTACTTCGCGGTATGAACCGCCCACTCCAGCAGCAGAAGGGTCAACGACCACCGTACTAGGTACCGTCCTCATTGCCGCGCTAATGCTACATCAGTTTACTAGTGCCCATAGACTAGCATGCATTCAGTACTGTTCAATACTTGACCAAGGGGCCGACCACGGACGGGTCCAATGTTCGATAAGGCAGGGCTACCGCAGTCAACACCCATGTGTTGCTGCAAACCTACACATGCATCATCCCTGCCCGGTCATAACATCAAAATAAACTTCTCTTATTCATTCCCGTTCCAGTGGTCCAATTCATTGCTTAGTAAGGATATCTACCGAGTCTAGCGATTACTAAGCATAGCGACACAGTACCGATACTACCAAAGTTCTATCGATAGTGGCATAGGTCATTTGGTGTCATGCAAGGTGGGTTCCAACCAACTCCTATGACCTAATGCAACAATAATCACAAACACTAGTAATATTGAAAACTAGCAAACTTTATGAAAAAGGCGAATGTAAACCGGGGCTTGCCTGGATCGATATTAGTGCTAGCAACTACAATTTCTTGTTCCTGAGGATCATGGTCCTTCTGATTATCCTCTTCTTGCTCCTAGTCGTCGTTGCCTATATGATCGAATTGTATTAACGGAATTATCGATATACCGTTGAGTGAAATGATATGATGCATGCAAGCACCTTATGTTTTAATGTTAATTAAAATTATTATTATGTTCTCAAAGCCATATGCTTCAGAGAAGTTGGGTTGTTAGTTATGATTTTAGGTATATATATCCTTTATGCATTTAAACAAAGTAAATGAGGGATATAAGCAATTAAATTAATTAACCAAGTAATTTTATGTTTATGGACATGTGTGATTTACTGTGCACAGAGACTTATGTGAGTGATTTTTGTCCCAAGTGGCAAGGGCCAATTATTTATAGAATAATTACTAGAATTAATTTAAGCAAACAAACTAATTAAATTCTAGAGCCTAAAATAATTCATATTTTGCCAAACCAAAATTTATGGTAGCAGATAATCATGTTGTTGCTAAGCATGCCAAAAATCAGGATTTAACTTTATTCCTAAAATTTCTGGTGAATTATTTGTTGTTTGAACAGTTTAATATATTGATAAAAATATATGTACAGAGGCAGTGATTTATCATTTTACTAAAATAGAGCAATTCAAAATGAAGCTAACAAATTTTGTTTGAGCTTCATTGGAATTGAATTCGATTTACTAGGAGTCTTCAAAGTTTTAAGCAATTTTTGGGTCATTTACTGGTATTTCAGGTTTAAAAGGCTGCCATGTAGGCGACACCTAGGATCCACATTGGAGCCACGTCATGGCCACATAGGTGCCAGAAGGACGGCCAATAGGCTCGTCGAAGCGGGGTGGCACGTGGCCGGAGGGCTCGCTGCCGGCGGCTGTGCATGGGGAAAGCTCGCTGCGAGGGCAGAAAGATGATGCGCATGTCTAGGCGGAATGGTTGGAAGGGTTCATGGGGGGAGTGGCTCACCGGAAGATTGTCGGTGATGAGAGGCGGCTGAAGGCGAACTTCGGTGAGGTCGTGTTTCTGGTAGAAGGCACCAAATCGATCTCCGTTTGCTCCCACAGCTTCACGGGAGCATGGGGAAGAGGGGCATGAGGTCGTAGTTGGACGTGGATGGCCGGTGGTTGGAGTACGTCGTGGAGCGGCTTCGAATTTTGGTAGAGCAGAGACGACGGCCAGGGAACAGCAGCTATGCCGGCGATCTCATGAAAGAAGCATGGAGAAAATGGTCAGGGAAGTGAGTCAGAAGGGTGCGCATGAGAGAGGGAAAAGAATAGGTGACGGGGCTCACCGGGAGCAGCCAATTTCGATCGGCGGTGGTGAAAGTCAGCGTAAGTGCTCACCTCAGTTTTACTCAAAATTGCTCCATCTCAGAGCAGATGATGGTCGAGCGGTGAACAAGGGAGTGAGGGGAAACGTTGGGCGCGGCTGTTTGTGCACTGGGCTCAGCTCGGGAGGCGGTGGAAGAGTAGGGCGGCAAGGTCGAACGGGGTTCGGTAATGGCAGGGAGAAGCAGAGCGCGGAGAGCGGAAATGAGAGAGAGAGAGAGAAGAGGGTGAGAGCGAGGGTAATGTACTCGTGAGCTTGCGGTGCGGTTTCAGGCGGAGCAGAGGGCCAGGAAGTGAGTGGGGGAAAGAGAGCGGGAGAGCAGCGGGAATTGAAAGCTTGTCGTGCGGCTCGGTGGTGTGCAGAGGAGAGGGGAGAAGAGAAAGCCGTTTGCCGGGCTCGCGTCTGAGGAGACAGAGCGGAGGAGCAAAGGTGCAAGCGTTGACGCACTGCTGCGCGCGCACGGTTCCAAGGTGGGAGTGAAGGCGGGCCAAGTCGTGCATTGGCGGTGGAGTTGGCAGGGGGGGCTCTGTGCCAGTGAAGAGGAAGAAGAGGAGATTTTCCTCTGAACCCCCTGGAAGAAAAGATTTAGCGCAAACAGGTCCCTGGTCAAAGCTACTTTTTATTAATTCAAAATAAAATAGCTAGGGATTTCCTAAAATGGTGAAATTTGGTGGACTGACTATTTAAATGGTGCAGAACACTCTGGTGAATTTATTTGGAATTTTCATAAAAATATTTTTAGAATTTATTAAATGCATTAATTGGTTACGTAAGAATCAATTAATTTATTATGGGTCTAGCTAATCAGATAATATGCCCAATAAATTCATAATATTCTATTTTTATTATTACCATACTATTGAGGAATTTATTTGGCATGAGTTGTATTAAAATTTTAAATTGCTCCAATAACCTTGATTGCAGGGTTTTTATTTGCCTAAAATTAAATCAATAATTGGGCTCTTATCATTTCATGCTAGGTAATTCATGATTTGTACTTATCATATTTGTTAAACAAAAGTGAGACACCTAGGGTGTCACACTTTTTTTCTCTCTTTTGCTCTATTATTGCTCTAGTGGTGATGGGAGATGGCTAGGCTCATATGCCATGTGATCCACTTGCTCAATTTGTCTAGAAATTTGCTAAGAGTGTAGGGAGCAAGGATAGAGTGATGGGATGGCCAAAGTTATATGCTTACAATAAGTGTGCTGCCATCCATGAGGCCTAGGTGAGTAGGATGGTAGGTGGGTGTGAGTGGTGAAAGAGTGAGTTGACATGGGTGGCTCTCATTCATTCATTTTCACTCATGGTGGGGCTTTCGATGAGAATTTTTCTTCAAGTTAAGGCCGGCCACACCTTCACCACTCATGTCCATCATTTCTACATTAAAAGTGCCAAGAATCCAAGAAAAAGTTGTGCCGGGCGGTAAGGCTTGTCGGGCAGCAAAAATGACCCAGCCGGGCGGTCATTTTCATGAAATACGACATCTAGGGTGCTGAAATTTTACTGGGTTATTTCAGCTGGGTTAAAGCCCTGGATAAGCAACCGGATGGTCGTTTTGACACAAAAACGACCTCCCGGCTAGGAAACTTGGCCGAGTCATCACCACAAATTTTTATTTTTATTTTTATTTTTAAAATTTTTAATTTTAAATTCTTTTCTTTTATAGCTTGATTTAATGGTTAAAGATGAAACTAGAAGCAACCTAATTTAGTGGTGGTGAAGAAAAATCAACCTAATTTAATGAGAGGTAAAGTAAAAGAAGGGGGATAAGTATCGTACCTCCCGACCAGGGTCCGGATTTTACGTCTCGAACAAGACGTTCTCCTCGTTTAATTCTTCGTGGTGCCCGTGATGGATGGAGAATTTTCCACGATCGGTGCAACCTCTTTCTTCCGCCATACTTGTTTGATCTTCTTTGGCTTAGCGGCGACCTTTCTCTTCATTTCCTGTGGCTCGTTCTTCTTCTTGGGCGGTGGTGGTGTGTTCTTGACTTTTACCATCGGTGCACCCAATTTTGATGGAACTAGATACACCTCAATTTTCTGCACCATGTTAGGATTTTTGCCATAAAAGATGCGTACCTGGTTGCATTGTTCCGTTCGGTGTTTGAAGGCGAACTTTTCATCATATCCATTAATGTTAAGGTGGATTTCTCCAGCCCCAACATCAATGTTGGCATTTGCGGTGCTAAGGAATGACCTTCCTAGTATAAGAGGTGTCTTTGCATTGGCCTCCATGTCAAGCACCACAAAGTCGATGGCAACAAGAGAGTTTATTATCTTCATAGGTACATCCTCCGCGATGGCCGCCGGGTAGCGGACTAATTGGTTGGTGAGCTGCAAGCACATTGCCGTAGGGGACAATGAATTGACATCGAGTTTCTTATACAGTACCTTTCGCATGATGCTCACGCTCGCCCCCAAGTCACAAAGGGCGTTGTTGAATTTCTGCATCCCAATGGAACAAGGGATGGTTGGGCATCCCGGATCTCTCTTCTTTTCCGGAAGAGAGATCAAGATAGCGGCGCTGCATTCCTCCGTTAATTTTATGACCTCCGTGGATGGCATTGGGCGTTTGTTGTTGAGGATGTCCTTTAAGTACTTGGAGTATGTAGGAACGTGCATAGCATCAAGTAGGGGTATGTTGACAAATAATTTCTTTATTACCTCGACAAACTTCCCGAATTGTTCGTCCACCGTTGGCTTCCTCTATCGAGGGGGAAATGGCAACATTGGGGTATCATAGAACTCATGCAGTGCCTTCTGGAGAGGTGCCTTTGCCTCCTCAACTTCAATTTCTTCCTCCCCTTCTGACTCTTCATTGGTTTCCCTAGTCTTCCCTGCATTGTTAGGATTTGGCTGGTCCTGCGTAGATTTTCCGCCTCTAGTTGTGGCCGCATTAACATTTTCTTTGGGACTAGCTTCCGGCTGACCGGGGAGCTTGCCCGAGTTAGGCTTAACAATAGAAGCGGCCAGCTGAGCAATTTGTGTCTCTAGCATTTTGTTATGGCTAAGCTGGTTTTGCAGAGAGGTATTAAATGCTTCCATATGGGAATCTATGCTTTCTAGGACTTTATCAGTAGCAATAAATTTCCTACTAATACTTTCATTTATTTTAGATTATCCTAGAACAAGATCACGGAAGGAAGGTTCATTACGAGTAAAGTTGCCAGAGTTTCCCATATTCCTGTCGAAGGAGAGGTTCGGCTTGGACTCCCATCCGAAGTTGTTCGTACAGGGCCTAAACCCATTGTTGTTGCTGTTGTTGTTGTTGTTGAGGTAGTTCACTTCTTCTTCTTGAGTCTCAGGGCAGTGGCTTCACATGTGTCCAAGGTTTCCATAGACTTCGCAAGTCATGCGAGAGTCCAACGATTGGACAGTCTGAGGTCCATCCATTTTCTTCAAAAGTTGATCCATTTTAATTGCTAACATGTAAGTACCATCAACTTGGTGGACTCCTCTCATCTTGGGTTGCGGCTGGTTCTATCTCTCATCGTAGCCACTGTAATTGACGACCATCTTTTCTATGAGAGTTTGAGCTTCTTTGACCTTCAGAGAGAAGAAGGAACCTCCAGCGGCTGCATCTAAGTGCTCACGAGCGGGGCGGTTGAGCCCATGGTAAAAGTTTGGATCAGCAACCAATCTTTCATTCCATGATGTGGGCATGCCAGAGTTTATTCTTGGAAATATTCCCATGCCTCAGGAATGCTCTCGTCAGTTAGCTGTTGAAAACTTGAAATCTTGTTCCGTAGGGCATTGGTTTTGCCTAGCGGGAAGAACTTGGCAAGGAAGGCATTGGAGGACTTGTCCCATGTGGTGAGCTCTTCTTGATTGCTATAGAACCACTGCTTCGCCTTCCCCAATAGTGAAAATGGGAATAGGTGAAGGCGAATGGCCTCAGGGGTCACATCCCTCATGGTGAAAGTGCTGCAGACTGCCAAAAACTATGGGAGGTGGGCATTTGCGTCTTTCGATGCCTTACCATAGAAAGGACTGGCCAGAACCATATTGATTAAGGCCGGTTTTAGCTCATAGCTTCTGTTCCCCATGTTCGGGTTTGGACCGGTGCGGATGTTGTCTACAGATGGGACAAAGTAGTCACGGATCGTCTTTTCAGCCATGATTGGTTGAGCGGACGGAGACGAGACTTGCAGCTGAGCTTGAGTGATCGGAGGTGCTGCAAGAGCAAGCACGGGCTGAGGAGGGGTGAGTCTTTGACACACTCTCCTCAACAAAACCACTGGATCGTTGTGGTAGATGTCTGGTAGGTCGAAACCAATCATAAAGCGTCCTGTTTACACCACAAATAAGCAGGACAAGGGTAAGCCCGCTAAGGAAAGCGATAACCTCTTAATAGAAATATCAATGTTAAAATTCCGATATCTTAGCCTATTGCTTCCCTGGCAACGGCGCTAGAAATGCTTGTTGGCATTTCTTAACATCGCATCAAGAATATCACTATCCCTGGTACGACGCCAGAAATGATTTGATGTTTGTTGTGCTTTAAGACAAATATGAATTTTAGCATTTCACCCGGGAGTGTTCCAAGGTATCATATTTATTTTCCATAGGGAAGCTAGGCGTAAGAGTATCTTGGTTTATCAAAGATATAACTAGAATAATTATACCAACTGACCAAAGACGGGGGTAAGGATGTTTGATAATGATAGTTGGGGGAGCAGTGATACAGGAAAAATCCACACTAAGATAAATAAAGAGATTCGGTTAAGCTAGCCGGGAGGACAGCGAGTTTAAGTCTAGGATTCCTATGATTATATCTCCCTATTTTATCTAAGTCAAGTTTACTTTAGGGCACGACAACGATCCACTAATAGGGTTGGTAACTAACCTCGTACACTTGTGGGCACGTTCCCGCTAGACAACCCTGCTTGAGACTTCCCGAACCTGGTGGAATACTAAATGGATGGACAGGGCTGTCACCACCTGCCGCCTACTACACAGCCCGTGGGGACAAATGCAAAACCAGCTAGTGCTAACTTAGGCACCACGCCTACGCTTTCACTAGATATTCTTCCATTGGCCTAGCGGAAGAATAGCCGAGAAATAACCAAGTCTAAGTTCTATTCAAGAACTAAACTTAATTAAATCCTAGCCGGGAATCCCGTAAACTATGCTTCAAAGTTCTTTCTCGATATTTGTAACTTAAGGAAATTGACTAAGTAAAGATAAATACTTGACAAGATAAATAAGAAAATATAATTATATTGATAAGGGATAAGTCTTACAAAAAGAGAAAAGATACAAGAGAGCTCATACCAAAACTCCGAGACGACTTCCGGAATCCCGAGCGATGCTCTCGACTAGACTCTAACTCCCGACTAACTAACCTACTCTACTAGTAAGAAAAGTAGTGGGAAATGGAGTCCAATGTGTTTCACTTGCTTGATGCATTGTTTCTACTGAATTCCCCCTCTATTTATAGGTGGTGGATACTTGGCGGGTGCTTCAAAGTGGAGGAGAGTCGGTGGGCAAAAAAAATCCCCCACCGGGCGGCCACGTGTGCCGGGCGACCGGGCATGCACCGCCGGGCGGCAGGCCAGGCCGGGCGGGCACTGGATTTGGTCGGTTTTGAACTGACTTTCTTTGGACAGCTCGGATCTTGTTCTGATGGCGGTTACTTGGTCGGTTTCCACCGAAATCTCCATTTTGGGGTCGGTAGAAGTTGTGGGCCTCATGGGCTGGCAACCCTGGGTGGCCAACCCAGGCCGGGAGACAAGCCCTACCGGGTGGCAAGCCAGGCCGGGCGGCGGCCCATCTTTGGTGCCGACCCCCCCTCCCCCCCCCCCTCGGGTCATGTCTTGACTTGTCCATGTTGTGCCACATGAATTCCTCCTTTATTTCTCCACTTTTTATCCTCCTTAGTCCGGAAATGGAAAATGGCTTTATTTTGAAGTGTTTTGTAGGGTCAGCTAGGTCGGATGGTTAACCTCATGACGACTCTGTTTTGACCCGCCGGGTGGCTGATTTCAGCCTGATATGACCCTGTCGGCTGGGTTCGGATTTCAGCCTTCACGACCCTGCTGGGCCCTGATTTTAGCCTCATATGACCCTGTCGGCTGGGTTCAGATTTCAGCCATCACGACCCTGCCGGGCCATAATTTCAGCCTCATATGACCCTGGCTGCTTTAAGGCAGATGTCACAACCCCCTTGGACCAAAGTTGCCGAGGTGCTGATTAAGCAGACACAAGATAATACAACAACCGACCAAGTTCAAATTACGTAAAAAGAGTGTTATTTATTATACATTAGAGTTGAGTACTTAAGTGCAGCGGAAATATTACAAAGTTCAGTTTTAAAAGCAGTGGAAGATAACGTGATTAAACGTCTACAATTTACAACTCGACGATTGTAGCAAGTGTGATAAATCCGAGCCCATACGGATTATCACCTAGCATCACACAACAGCAGCGGCTACTCAGTCTCCCAATGGGCAGACCATCCCTCAGGGATAGACATATCTCAAGGAAGAACTCCCATAGGTAGATTATAAGCATCAGTGTTATTACCTAAAATAAAGAAAACAACAACATGGCAAAGCCTGAGCTACTAAGCTCAACAAGTCTTGCCCGACAAGTAATTAAATCTAGACATGCAAAGGCTCAGAGGTGGATAATAGTAAATTTAGTGAACATTCTAATAACTATAATAGTGTAAGATAACTTGCATGTCAAAGTAATAAGTACAACAAGAAATCTGAAAATTTAATTAAGTAACAAAGAACTTCAGTTCAGATTCACTAAAATTCAATATTCTTCATCCCAACATTCCATTAATTATTATTAGTGAGATTCTTAAGCTACGATGTGACACAGTGAACAAGCGGTACTCATTACTGCGAGGGACAACGATTGCAATCATTTTACACCAGCTGGGAAAACCCGAAATACACGGCATACGCATCATTTAAGAACACGTATGATAACTTTTCGCAGAGTCATAATACATGTCGATCTGAATCTAAAAGTCCCGAGTGGGCAGCCATTCCACGGTAACGTCGGGAATCTGTCCACTCCTACTGGATCACATGACCAAGAATTTTAAGTTATCGTCCAAGCATGCATATGACAATGCTACATCAGTTTACTAGTTCCCATATACTAGCATGCATTCGATACAGTTCAATGCTTGCTCAACAGGGCCAACAATGGACGGGTCTTAGGTCGACACAGACAGGGCTACAGCCTTGCAAGCCATGTCCTCTGAAGGCACATGATCTTTGCCCTTTCACCTACGGGGCCTGTCCATGTCTCAAATTTTAGTTGCTGACCCAAATGGACTGCCACCTTGCGAGACAAAAACCACCACAGGTACTTTGCCTTCGCCCTTTCCCATACGGACCCGTTTAGTCCAAGTTTTATCATTCTTACTTCACATTATCACTACCATCATGTTACTAATATTTCAAGTACCATAATAGTGCCCATACTACAACTAATCATAATAATTCCTCTAAACTACCGGTACCTGTATGCCATGTCTAAAATAAAATAGGATATTCCCAGGAAATGCAGGTGGGTTTTCATCCAACTTCTAAACTTAATGCACAAACAACCTATGCACATCTAGCAATTTAATTACTGGAATTAATCAAATTAATACATGGGAATGTTCCGGGGCTTGCCTTGGGCTGCAACCACGGAGTTAGTATGGAAGTTAGGATCTTCTTGTGCCGAGAAATCCAAGGAGGCCTTCTGAATATTATCCCCTGGCACGTCAACGTTCCCTATCACAATACAGATATGTCAACGAGATGAATGCATAGATAATGCAATAAAATATGATGCACATGAAGATTGAGCATAACAGTAAAATTTGTTACTCAACATTGTTCTCGAAGCCATATGCTTCAGAGCTAGCAAGTCTAAAAATAGGAAATTACACATAAAGTTTTCCTATTGCCTTTACATATGGTGATTTAAACATTACATGAAATTAATTTATTTAGTAACATAAAAATATGCTACTGGACATAAGTGATCTACAGGTGATTGATATATGTATGTTTTGCAAATTTGCCAAGTTTCATTAATATATAATGAGTCATTAATTAATAATACATTTAGCAAGATATAAGAGTAAATAAATTCTAGTAAAATATGAACAGCAGATAAATTCCTACAAAAATTCATGGTGATGCAATATAACAAGAATGGTTTTTGTGCGCAAGCATAAACTCTAAATATTTACAGAAATAATTATAATTCATTTCCAAGCATTTCTAGGATAAAATCATATTTAATTTCATGTCCAGAAACTAGGGTCATCAATTTATCATACAAACTAAGCAAGTCAAGGGAAAACCAGAACAATTTAATTTACTATTTTATCCAATCTACAACTAAAGATATGAATTTATGAAGCTGTAAACTAATTAATTAATACATCAAAACTTTTCATATAAAGCGGCTGTCGGAGCGGCTTGGGGGCTCGTCGCCGGGCTCTGGAGTCACCGGAGTTGGACTCCGTGCTCACCCAAGCGTAGAGCATGACACGGGGAGCACGCTGGCGGGGTTCGCGAGGCGAGATGCTCACCGGAGATACGTCAACGTCAAGCGGTGGCGGAACAGAGAAGACCGGCGACGGCTCGATCTTGATGTGAGGGTCGAGGAGAGAGACGGAGTGGTCGGAGAGCACCAGTGGACTCCGACGAAGGTCGACGGAGTCACCGAGGCGACGGAGAAGAGCCGGATGAAGCTATCACCGTGGAGCTCCCATGGTGGTCGATGGCGGAAGGGGAAAAGTGGAACGGCGATGACCTCAAGGCAAAAATAGAGACCAGATCAAGACAAGGACGTGCGTCAAAGAGTTGCGCATCAATGAGAGGAGAAATGAACCCATCAAACTCACCAGTGAAGAAGAATTTCACGGATTCATGGTTCGGGTGCCATGAACCAGAGAACTCCGATTTTTCTCAAAATTCTCCTTAACCAGGAAATGGATTGAGGTGGGATTTCTTCTGGAGTTTTGTTCAGCTCATGACGGTTCCATCTTGAGCTTTGGCTCGAGCTTGGGTGGACTGATTGGACCGTGGGTGAAGCTCCAGAGAGTGGCAGCAATGGCGGAAGAACAAAGAAGGAGAAAGGAAGCTGGGAGGGGATTTCGCGCAGAGGAGCCGAGGCAAAGACGGAGGGGCTGAGGAGGAGAGCCGGGCGGAGGATCGAGGCGGCGGTATTAACCCCTGGGTTCGGCAGAGGAGGGGTGACACGCGAGAGGTGGCGTGTCGGCACGCATGGCATCGGGTGCCAGCAAGAGAGAGAAGGGAAAGAGAGAGAGAGACTGACGGTTGGGTCCCACTGGAAGGTTTTAACAATTTCCAGAATTTAACTCGGCCACAACTTCAAAAATTGATTTAAAATAGTCCCAAACTCTAAATTGACTTGGGAAAATTTGTACAGAAAGTTTGAAATGTGTAGGTCACAATGTGAGAGGTGTCCAGTTTCAAAATCAAAAGGTTTGAATTTGCCAAATATTTGAATATGAACAAAATTCAAACTTCTAGAAATTTAATTGGGTATTTCCTCTTTAAATAAAATTTTGAGAAAATTCCTAAAATTCTTTTATGGCAAACCCTATCACATAGATTTTTGGCAGCACCAGGTTGTATGTCAAATTTAAAAGTTGCTTCATAACTTAACCATACTTGGGTTTAAATTCAAATTCAATTAAATTTGAAATGCAATCAAAATTGAATTATGACTTGATGAATCAGAACTAGGTACAATTTATGTGATCAAAAGAATGTAGTGACACTGGGGTGTCATAGCAGAATCAGTCAACGGGGTGTTTCGTCATGTTTTTACTTGATTTTAGCTCTTTTTACCCTGCAAACACATATTTCACCAAAACTCATGGAACTTTATTAGTTTAAACAAATATTCACGAAACTTTGGTCTTTACCTTGTATTTCCCGACCGGTTGGTGGCCAATATTGAGTTTTAAGGGCCACCAACACGTATGCAATACGCCATTCATTTACATTTCCCAACCTCAAATAACATCGCCGAGTACGAAGCGCTAGTCAATGGGCTCAAGATTGCCGCCAAGCTGGGTATCCGACGTCTAGAGATTCGGGGCGACTCCCAGCTCGTGGTTGACCAAATCATGAAAGAGTCCAGCTGTCGGACCGACACCATGGTGCTTTACTGCCAGGAAGTCTGCAAGATCGAGGGCCGGTTCGATGGGCTAGAGCTCACACACATCCCGCGGCGCCTCAACGAGGCGGCCGACACGCTGGCCAAAATAGCATACAGTTGAGGGAAAATCCCTTCTGGCGTCATTACAAACAACCAGCATGACCCCTCGGTCCGCCCAAAGGAGCCCGCGGTACCCCAAAGGAAGCCGGGCGATCCAGAGGAGCCCCGCACGGACGACGGAGGAATCACCCCCAGAGAACCCACCACCGGTGGACATCATGGAGATTGATGGGCCCGAAGACTCGCGCGGGTCGGACAGCTCAGGGGTTGAGCGAATCGGTCCCCAGGCAGAGCGAGATGAACCCCCTCGTGATTGGCAAATTCCGTACGTGGAGTTCCTGACTCATGACACGCTCCTCGCCAACAGGACCGAAGCAAAATGACTTGTCCAGGGCAAAAATCAGGGACGCCATGTGGCACCTCCTAATCAACTCAGCTACTCGGCCATAACAAAAGGCTCACCAGATCGCTACCTAAGTACCGCCCATGTGGGGTCCACTTAGCACACATCCATACGATGGACCCGCATTGGCCCAGGAGGCCTCGCACAATCCCGACTTGCTCGACCCCTCAAGGGAGTCAGAAGCCGGCCTAAGCCCACTCGACCCGTCGGCGGGGGTCGAGAATCTGCCCCGGCTTGCTCGACCCCTCCAAGGGGTCGGAAGCCTGCCATGACCCACATGACCCCTTGGCAGGGGTCGAGCACAGTCTGACCTGCCTAGTGGGACCCAAGCGCGTCTCACTCCACCTAGAAGGATGGTTCGGCCTCCCCACCAAGCTTATCCGCTCCGTAACAGGGGTCGTGCCCTCGCTGCCACCATGATCACTGTACTAGCATGGGTCTTCCCACAATCATGAGGGGACAGTCATGCTCGTTGGCTTTCATCGAGTGGAGACAGGGCCCAGGTCATGCAAGGCAGTAGGACACTGACAAATCCGGGAGTGGTGGGACACAGAAGCTCGATTACCCTGACAAAACAGGGCAGATCCCCCTCCAAACATGCCCCAACAAATTAAGCTCACCAATGCAACGGAAAGTGGATTACCAACCACTCGGCTTCAATGCCATGCCTGACATACAGGCACAATATCAGGGGGTCAAATCCCCCCGTACACCTGCCCCTGCCATCGTTGTCCACGCCAACTTCACCGTGTGAGCACAGTATCAGGGCTCAAATCCCTCTGTACACCTACCCCCGCTCTCATCACCCACCTCCGCTGATGACGGCGGGGTAGCGTGCTTGATGACATTGACGCCTAATGGCACCCCTATTAACTATGATACAGGGCAGTCGATGGGCAGCTTGGATGAAGCCCGCACGGACAACGTGACAGCGTCCATGATTCCACTTGCCACACTTGACAGAGCATGCCATCCACAGTAACAGCAGGAGCTCGCCTCAACAACGAAATACGGGGGCACGCTTGAAGCACAACACCATCCCCTGAAGTGACGACTAGGAAGGTAGGACCCACGACGACCAAGGACCACGCCATCAACCAGAGGTCGCGCCTTCTCTTACACGCCTTCACCGACTGTGCATGAATTGAACACCATCTCTCTCTGTGTGTGTGTGTGTGTCTGTGTGTGTAAACGGGCCCAACCCCTTGAAGTATAAAAGGGGGAGGATCTTCTTCCTCCAGGAAAAAAACGAACGAAGAAAACACAGCCATAACTGCAACTACAACGAACACCCACGATTAGCCATCCCCTCCCTCTCATACGAGACTTGGAGCACGCCCCTCTCTCACCACCATTGTACTCCCCAATGAAGCAAGTAACACGAGCAGGCTAGTGAACTGGACGTAGGGGACTTCCCCGAACTAGTATAACCCCCGTGTCCACCTGTTAGCCATTACCGAACTTGAAGCGTGCACCCCTAGAACAAATTCTACGGGTCGGTGACTAAAACACTGTCAGTTGGCGCACCAGGTAGGGGACTTTTGCGCACTTCGCTTTGTCACCTTTAGCTCGGATGGCCACTCTTCTTCCCTTCTAGGCCCCTGGTTGCAGCATCTTCTTCGGGAGCCTAGAGTTCATCGCTACCGCTGACTGGAAACTGCTGTGTGTCAGCATTCCAACCTCCACGCCACACCTGGTCCCAGTGCCCGCCACCGAGGCGGCGCGCTCGTGGCGGCCGGAAGAGATGGGCAACTCCGTCGATTTCAAGGACGCGGGGCATGGGACGTCGCGGCTTGTCAATGAGCCGCTCCCGGACCCCATCGCGGCAGCCATCACGGACTCCACCGAGGCCATGCGTGAGGTCCGGCTCGGGCCGGCCAGACCACGCGTCGCTGATTACCACCTGGCGCCACCCGGACGCGGTGACCAGTTGTGGCTCCACTTAGAGCGCAACCTGTGCCTTACGCCCAGCCAGGATGACCCGTGCCGCTTCACGTTTGCCCTGGCTAATGCCCACGGTCAACTCCCCGGAGGTGAGCTGCTCCACCCGAGCCCCCTGATCGGAACCATCCTGGCAGGTTACCCGTGCAGCCTGCGAAACATCGCAGGTTGTTTTCAGGACGTAGTCACCCGGAGTTTCATCGGTGTGATCGGTCACTTAGATGAGTCCCTCTTCGACCTTCTCGACGTGGGATCGTTAGAAGACTGCGACTCGGACTCCGGGAGCTGCACGGGATGCGACAGCCTCCCGCGTGGGTGCAACATGGTGCTACATGTGCCTACCCCCAAATCAGGGGGCGCCGGGACCTCGGCAGCTGGGGCCTTGGCAAACGCCTCGGCATCTACCCCGACGAACCCACGGTGACGAGAGAGGCACTTGTCAGCATCCCTGTCACCAACGCCGTCGGGCCTCATCCGACCAGCCGCCCAGACGGCCTTCAGCAGCAACTGAGGGACCAACAGGCAGACCTAGAAGAATCCCAGCGCCAGTTGGAGCACGAAAAAGAGGAGATAGATCGCAAGCTAGCTCACGCAGCAGCGCGCGAGCACACGAGATCAAGGGCCCACGAGGTCCAACAGCGTGTCAGGCTCTATGTTTCCTTTCCAAGTACTAGAAAATGAATGAAGGAAGGCATTGCCTGATAATTCACATTTTTTCACCTCAGTTAGTTGGGATCCATGTTAGTTTTTTAACAAAGCCACAAATCAAAGAATGACCTAAGCCAATGGACCTTCTTCATGATACATTTTGTCATGCAGTCTCTTACAAACTCATTATGCAAAACACTTGTGGTGGTTCGCGCGACGCTGCCGAGGAAGAGGGAGGCCGGGGTTTGGTCGGAGAGCTTCACCGCAGGTCGGAGACGGTCGGCATCAAGGAAGACGTCGAGGAGGAGGGCTGGAAGGGTGTTCTCGTCGGCGAGGAGGCCGGATCCTGACGTCGGCAGCTCTGAACTTTGTGAAATCCGGTGAGGAAGCTGCACGGTGAAGGCAGGGGGTTAGAGGGGAGCGAGGTGATGGCCTTGTTGTTGGTTTTTTGTCTACACAATGTTATCTGACAGCATATTGTGAAAGCTCTGAAAAGGATGAACAAAAAATGGCTGATTTAGTTGGTTCTACTTCAAAGTGGAAGATGTTAATGTGGTATGTACCATGTGACTATTAATTTCCTGCTTCAAAAATTTATTAAGTAAAGGTTCACCTAAAAAGTGTTTTGTTTTTGTTGTTCATCTAAAAAATGCTCTGATTTCTATCTACTTGTCTAGGAATTCAAAATCCATTTTTCTTGAGAGGGAGGTTCACAATAAATATTAGTTAATATATTAGTTAATAGTATTCAATATCTCCTTTGCTTGAGAGAAAATAGTCATCTTTTATGAAGGCTTGTGATCAATTCTGTTTCTGAATAAACTTATCGAACATTTAACATATTCAGATATTGCAAAGAAATAGCATATCAGCATATATATCATGGTAATATGTGTCCTGAACTGGTACTGGTATATATCAGCATATCAGTATATATTTAGATATTGCAAAGAAGTACCATTTTCTTTTCTTTTTCTTGAACTGGTCATGGCACTGTGTTGGCTTTTCTATGCTTTCAAGTAGCATATTAGTATTGTCGGTGTGTAGACACCGATGAGTAGAATTTGTTCTAGGGGTGTGCATTCCAATTTGGGCAATGGCTATGCAAGAGGACACAAGGGCTATACTAGTTCGGGGAAGCCCCCTACGTCCAGTTCTAAGATCTACTTGTGTTACTTGCACCGAAGTGTACAATGGAGGCAAGAGAGGAGAAGTCTCCAAGTCTGAGTGAGTAGTCCAGGTCTGGTGTTGTGAAAATGTTCCGTGAGTTTGTGCTCGTGTGTTTTTTCTCGTTGTCCCGCGAAGAAGAAATCCTCCCCTAGTACCGGTGGTGCAAGGGCTGCCTCAAGCTGCTGCTGCAGGACCTGGTTCTCCTGGGCCAGGGTCTCCAAATCCTCTCTTATAAGCTCCATCTCGTGCTATGCAGTCGTCAACTGATGCTGCAGGTGCTCGTTGTGGTTGGCGCGTTGCTGCAAAATCACACCACGTCTGTAAACCTCCTGCGCGAGGGTGTCGCGCTGTCCATTCACCTCAGTAACGCGAGTCTCACTCGCCTCAAGAGCAGCGGTCAACCGCTGAATCTCTCTCTGCTGCGCGTCGACCTATGTCCACAAGTCATTCCTCTGAACCCAGACCTGCTCGGCCTCAGCCAGTATGATACTGCTGTGGCTGCTAGCCTCCTCATCCAAGTTGAGGAGGTACTCGGAGTAGTAGGACAACCGGTGGTACCCTATGTGGTACGGCGGGTAGTCGTCGCGGCCAATGCGTCTCACACGCTTCTGCCAGACCGGGTTGGCCTGGTGCCAGATGGGAATCATCTCAAACAGAGCCCCGGAGAGCGTTGTGTCGCCCGCAGAAATGGGTGAGAGCTCTGTGGGTGACTCTCTCCAAGCCCTCATGGAGGCTCCCACAAGTCGCCGTGCTCTCCATACCCGCCATGTCGAGGTTGCGCTGGTGTGTGGGCACGCTAATGTGCACCTCACCAAGAGTCATGCCATGACGACGGATCTCGCGGCCCTTGTAAGAGGGCGGCTCATCGTAGCCCAACAAGCCATGGTGGTGGAGTCCGGTGGTGTAGCGCCACCCGTCGTGCGAAAGCTCCTCAGAACCGTGGTCACCCATCCGGAACATAAACCCAATGGTGAGTACAATGTTCCATGAGTAACAATGCATTTCATATATAGTGCTATAAAATGCAGAAACAAAGTTTTTGTTCACATTTTCCAGCCTCAAGGGTCAATAATACGGCAATGGGTCTCGAAACAAACTCGGTTTCAGATTGACAGAGGCCTAGTGTTTTGGCTCTACTGGACTAGGGAAAACTGGGAAGATGGTGAAACCTATTGGAGATGAAAATAGGCTTCTAGGGCTTTCTAGATTGTATTTAAACACCCCTAAATCCGAAGTAGAACTTTAGTTATGAATTTTTAAAGTTGATAGCTAAAAACAGGACAGATTCTTGTTAACCTTGTTATTCAGAATTTTATACTTATTAGGTTTAGAAAATTTTTATTCAGAGGTTGGTGAGCAAGGAGAGAACCAAATTTTAGTTTAGTTATAATGGGATGCATGATGCAAAACCTTCATTTTATTAACCTATCGTTTCTCACAACACAACACCTAACTTGCCGAGACTTAGCAGCACGGATATTTGGTGATGACCTACACTCAACACGTAAGTCATTCTGAATGTTATACTAATGGCGTTAGCGTACCTGCAGAAGATTCATTGCAGAAATAATATATCAAATTCAAAAGAAACTACGAAAAGAAACACAGTTCTACTAGTAACGATCCATGGAAAAAGGATCGCCCCGTGATAAGTCACGAGCCAACAGTGTCTCGTATCTGCCTGCAAGTACAGACATCGATATCATGCGTGTCGGTTAAGCATGCACGTACCTTCGTTTGAAGAAGTCGTAGATGCAATAATGTAAACAATCGTAACCTAGGTTAGCTTTGTCACCATCCTACTATCTATAGGGGCAATACTAACGTATCCTCACTCGCAACATCGTGGTTTTCGAAAATACGATTTATTTATTATATTATCATGGACCACGGCTCTGATACCAGCTGTGGCGCCCCTCCCCGCAGGATCGGGGTCCTGACGGTGCTGATAACGCAAACACTTGATAATACAACATTGGTTCGAATTGAAATTGAATATTACATCAAATAGTTATCAGAGTGTAGCAGAAATAGTACAAGTTCTTGAATTGTTTTGAAACAGCGGAAGCAATTATGATAAATCTACGAGCTCGACGATACAGCATAGTAATGGTTCATGCCCGAGGAACCAGCACTCTAGCATCACACATCATCACTGCGGCAGGAAGTCGGACCTCCAGTGGGAAGTCCAACCCTCAGGCACTTGCATGTCCCAGGGTAGCATATCTATAGGCAATTCTACTTCTTCATTACCTGAAAACAACAGTGGCACAAAGCCTGAGTACTAATTACTCAGCAAGTCTTACCCGTCGAACTCCTAGATATGCAACGGCTCCAATAGGTGGCTTGTTTGAAAAGACTCGCACTAAGCAACCTATTAGTTCTATCAAGTTTTATTCTTCCATTTAATTGAGTATAGCAGAAATGTAACTTTACTTGCAACAATAAGATAATAAAGCAATGTGACGAACAATAATAGTAACACTAATCAATAAGCATCATAGTTAACTTCCAATCCAGGTTCAACTATGTGACGACGCAAAAACCAAGTGGTACTCATTACTGCGAGGGACAACAATTGCAATTGATTTACACCAGCTGGGATAACCCGAGATACACAACACATACGCACCACTTAAGGTCGTATATGGCAACTTTTCGCAAGGACGAAAAACAACTTGGTTCGGGTCCAGTCTCAACGAGTAGGCATGCCATTCTACCAACAGTACTTCATGGTCTGAACCACCCACTCCAGCAGGAGGAGGGTCAACTACCACTGTACTAGGTACCGTCCTCATTGTCGCGCCAATGCTACATCAGTTTACTAGTGCCCATAGACTAGCATGTATTCGGTACTGTTCAATACTTGACCAAGGGGCCGACCACAGACGGGTCCTAGGTTCGACAAGGCAGGGCTACCGCAGTCAACACCCATGTATTGCTGCAAACCTACACATGCATCTTCCCTGCCCGGTCATAATAGTAAAATAAACTTCTTTTTAGGTTTCCATTCTAGTGGTCAAGTTCATTCCCTAGTATTAGTATCTATCGGGCCTAATAGTTACTAAGCATAGCGACATAATACCGATACTACCAAAGTTCTAACAATAGTGGTGTAGGTCATTTGGGTATCAAGCAAGTGGGTTCCAATCAACTCCTATGACCTAATGCAATAATCACAGACACTAGTAATATTGAAAACTAGCAACTTTATAAAATGGCGAATGAAAAATTGGGGCTTGCCTGGATTGATGTTAGTGCTAGCAACTACAACGTCTTGCTCTTGGGGATCAAGGTCCTTCTGTAGATCTTCCTCCTCCTGCTCTGGGTTGTTGTTGCCTATATGATAGAATTCAATTGTCGGTATTATCAAAATACCATAGAATGCAATGATATGATGCTCAACTTCTTTTAAATGTTGATTATTATCATGTTCTCGAAGCCATATGCTTCAATGTTCTCGAAGCCATATGCTTCAAAGAAACAAATTAGAGTTTCTTCAAATAATCAAGCAATTGTAATAGTAACCAATTGATTATGATCTTGAGTGATTTATCATGAACAGGGACATAGATGAAGTGTATTTTTACCAATTTACAGCCTCTGGATATAATTACTCTAATTACTAGCATTTATTAAAGTAAAATAGTGGTATGAGCAATTAATTTAATTTAATTAAGTAAACATAGGTTTCTGGACTTGTGTGAATTACTGGGCACAGAAGCTTGTGTGAGTGATTTTTGTGCCAAGTGGCAGGGGCCAATTAATTAGAAAATAATTACTAGAATTAATTCAATTGAACTCACTAAATAATTTCCACAGCCTAAAATAATTCATATTTTTCTAAACCAAAAATTGTGGTGACAGATACTTATGCAATTATTAAGCATGCCAAACATCAGAATTAAATTTGGTTCCTAGAATATCTGGTGAATTAATTTGTGTTTGCATAATTAAATGAATTAATAAAAATGTAAGTATAGAGGCTAAGGTTTATCATTTTACTAAAATAGAGCTCTTTAGGGTCAACCTAACAAATTTTGTTTGGGCTCCATTGGAGTTAAATTCAATTTACTAGGAGTTTTCAAAGTTTTAAGCATTTTTCTGGAATTTCTGGTATTTTCTGGTTTAAAGGAGAGGCCACGTAGGCGACACATAAGTGACTCATAGATGACACATAGGCTGCCAGTAGGATGCTAGTGTGCAGGGTGTCAGCAACACCGGGAACTCGCCGAAGAGCGGTCAAAGCTCACAGCCAATGGCTACGCGCGAGGAAAGCTCGCCGCAAGACTACACACGTGACACACACGTTGAGGCGAACACGTCTGGCGGGTTGGCGAGGACGGAGGCTCACCGGAAGGGGGTCGGCGACGAGAGGCGGCGGAGCGAAGGTCTTCGGCGGAGTCACGGAATCGGCTCGGAGCACCAAATCAGTCGGGGCTTGCTCCTAAAGCTTCACGGCGACGAGGGGATGCTTGGCATCAAGTTGGTGTGCATCGGTGATGGCCGGAAGTAGGGGCTCGTCTTGGAGGCGGCTTCGGTGATCGGCGGAGTAGAGACGATGGCCAGGGAAAACACTAGCGACAGCGATCTTGCGGTGAAAACACGGGAAAGAAAGGTCAGAGAGGTGAGCTGGGAAGTTGCGCACGAGAGAGGAAAAAGATTGGGCAACGAGGCTCACCAGGAGCGGTCAATTTCAGCCGGCAGCACAGAACTCACCGGAGAGGGGTCACCTCTGATTTTCTTGCAATTCTCCCAATGCGCGGGGAGTAACGGCCAAGCAAGGGCATGGGAAGGGAGGAGAGGTCTTATGCGTAGTGATTTGAGGCGTGACTTGCAAGATAGTGACAGTGGCGGTCGAGCAGCAAGCTTGGAGCTCGAGTTCTGGCAATGGCAGGGTGATGGGGTGAGAGCGGAAACGAGAGAGAGCGAGAGAGAGTGGGTTCTGTGAGCTCGCGAATTCGCTATCAAGTTGCGGAGAGATAAGAGTGAGTGGGGAGAAGCGGGAGCGGAGAGAGCGGCAGAATTGAAGTTTTGTCGGTGATCATGGCACGGTGCAGTGGGAATGGAGAGGGTTGTGCGCGTGAGCGGCTAAGGGAGAGGGGATGGGACAACATGGGGAGGTCAGCGGCACTGTTGCACATAGAGTCCCGACGCGGGGGTGAAGGCCGGCTGCGCGGTGTGTCGACGTCAGCAAAAATCGGCCGAGAATTGGCTCTGCGCCAGTGAGAGGGAAGAAGAAAGAGATTTCACGCTGCACCCCCTGGAGTTTTTTATTTCTTACAAATAGGCCCTCGGTCAAAGCTGATTTTTATCAAATTAAAATAAAATAGGTAGGAGTTTCCAAAAATAGTGAAATTTGGTGGGTGGGCTATTTAAATAGTGGAGAACACTCTGGTGAATTTTATTTGTGATTTTCATAAAAATATTTTTAGAATTAATCAAATGTGTTAATTAGTTATTTAAGAATCAATTAATTAATTAGGGGTCTTGCCAAGCAGATAAAATGCCCAATAATTTTATAAAATTCTATTTTATTATTAGTAACATGATTATGAATTTATTTAGCATAAGTTGTATTGAAATTTTTGGATTGCTTCAATAACTTGATTGTAGGGTTTTTATTTGCCTAGAATTAATAAAAGTGAGTGAGTCCTAATATTTCATGTTATGTTGTTCATAACCTAAGCTCTCCATGTTGGTTAAATGAAGTGAGACACCTGGGGTGTCACAGATTCCTACATAGACAACGCTCGTGTAGATGTTAGCCCACAATTTCATAGTTGTCATCTTTCACCAAAACATCCATACCACGGGGATCCAATCATCAATGGTCTTGAAGCTTATAGATAGTTATCGCAGAACTTGAGGTATTTCTTTCCCGTGAACTACGTTCCATTTTCCTTGATTATGGAGTTGGGGACTCCAAACTGGTGGATGATATCGAGGAAGAACTCGACCACCTCCTCGGATCGGATTTTGATGAGCGGGCATGCTTCAATCCACTTGGTGAACTTGTCGACCGTGACTAGCAAGTGGGTGTAGCCCCCATGCGCCTTTTTAAGCTGGCCAACCAGGTCCAACCCCCAGACCGTGAAGGGCCACGCGAGGGGGATGGTTTGAAGGGCTTGAGCCAGCAGGTGCGTTTGGCGGGTGTAGTACTAGCAACCTTTGCAGGTTTTGACTACACGGGTTGCGTCGCCCACGGCAGTCAGCCAGTAAAAGCCTTGGTAGAACACGTTTCCCACGAGGATTCGAGGTGCGATGTGATGGCCACAAACCCCTCTATGGATGTTGATGAGCAGCTTGACGCTTCGTTGAGGGGGATATAGCTCTGCATGATTTTGGTGACGCTGCGCTTATAAAGTTCTCCATCAATCAAGATGAGACACTTGGCATGCCGATAGAGTCGCTTGTTTTGGTCCCGTCGGTGGGAAGCATGATCCGAGCCAAGTACTTGATGTATGGAACTCTCCATTCGCTTGGAAGCTCGGCTCCCTCGACATGATGGTCGGTTCGCTCAACACCGAGGTCGTCCGACTAGTCGCCTGACCCGCTTGAGTTGCTTGGTTGATCGAATTCCATGATGTCATCATGCTATGGGGTCAAAGTCGGCCCCATCTTTAGAGGCAGTCCGTCAATCCTTGGGTCGAGCTTGGCGGGATTGCCTGGGTCCCCTTTAGGTCCTGCGGTCTCTTTGGGTCGAACCGATGGCTGGTGCAGTTCATTTGCGAAGACTCCTGTGGGAATCTACTCTCGACCAGATGCCATCTTGGCCAACGCATCATGATGATCTAGTCGACCACGAGCTATGAGTCACCCCGGATCTCCAGCCATTAGAAACCAAGCTCGATGGCAATCTTGAGCCCGTTTATGTGCGCCTTGTATTGAGCAACATTATTCGATACGGGGAAATGTAAGCGAATCTCGTATTTCGTATGTACCCCGAGTGGAGAGACAAAAATGAGGCTGACGCCCACACCCGTCCGTATGAGTGATCCATCAAAATTCATGACCCAGTATTCTTGGTCGACTGGAGCGGGCGGTAGTTGTGCCTCGGTTCATTCTACCATGATGGCCGCTTGAGGTTGGTACATGACATCGTGTCTCATCAGCTCGAGCGCCCACTTGACGTAGTTATGTATGATTTCATGGAGTGGAAAGGAACTGATAATGTATATCGGGTGGGAGTTGAAGTAGTGCCGGAGCTTGCGCCTTGCAACCGTCACCGCGTAGAGGATCTTGAGGATCTGTGGGTATTTGGTCTTCAAGTTGGAGACGAGTTCGTTGACGTAGTAGAAAGGTGTGTTGTACTTTGAGGGCGTGCCCTTCTCTTTCTCGCTCAACCACGAGTATTGAACTTACGACCTGGGTTGTTGCCGTTATGTACAGCATCAGCACCTCTCTCGGGAGCGGGGCGTCAGCACCGGTGTGCTGCTCAAGATGCGCTTGACGTCATCAAGAGCGGATTGCACCTCAAAGGTCCACTTGAACCGATCAGATTTCGTTTGATGCCTGTATAGTGGGAGCACTCTCTCACCAAGATGTGAGATGAAGCGGCTCAGCGCCACTAGACAACCCGTTAGCCATTGCAGCCCTTTCAGATTCTAAATCGGACCCATCCGCTCGATCACAGAAATTTTCTTAGGGTTGGCCTCGATACCACGCTCGAAAATGATGAACCCAAGGAGCCTGCCCCTTGGGACCCCAAAGATGTACTCATCAGGGTTAAGCTTGATGCCATGCATGTAGCTTGGTAAAACATGCTCGAGGTCAACCATGAGAGTGTCGACCTTTTTAGACTTGACAATGAGATGGTCAATCAGATGGTCAAAACACCAGTGCATGCAGCACTGGAAAGTCGCACCGGCGTTCTTGAGTCTGAAAGACATCGTTATGTAGTAGTAAGAGCCAAACGGCAAGATGAAAGATGTCATGAGTTGGTCGAATTCTTTCGTCGCAATTTGATGGTACCCCGAGTAGGCATCCTGGAAGCAGCACCCCACAGTCGAGTCAACTATCTGGTCTATGCATGGCAAAGGAAAAGGGTCCTTCGAACATTCCTTATTCAGGCTCGTATAGTCAACACACATTCTCCATTTCCTATTCTTTTTTTCGTACAAGGACGGGATTAGCTAACCATTTGGGATGAAACACCTCCTTGATGAACCCAGCGACTTGTAGCTTCGTGATCTCCTCCCCGATTGCCCTGCGCTTCTCCTTATCGAAGTGGTGTAGATGTTGCTTCGCCGGCTTGTATCCCGACCTGATGTTCAAGGAGTGTTCAGCGACCTCCCTCGGGATGCTAGGCATGTTCGAGGGCCTCCACGTAGAGATTTCAGCGTTCATGCAGAGGAAGTTGACGTGCTCGCTTTTCTATTTAGGAGTGAGGGATGTCTCCACTGTCATCATCTTCTCCTTGTCGCCCTCGGGGTCGATCTGCACTTCCTTGGTGTCTTCCACCAGCTTGAACGAGGTGTTCTTGTGGCTGGTGTCGGTGGTCCCTTCCTCGAGGTGAGCACAGATAGCCTCAAGCTCCCCGGTGCCAGCGACCGTTGGAGCGGTGAGGTCACCATTCTCTATCTCGCACTGGAAGGCGCATTGGAGCGACGCGCTCACGATGATGACCCCTTTCGGCCCTGGCATCTTGAGCTTTAGGTAGGTGTAGCTGGGCACGACCATCAACTTGGCGTAGCATGGACGTCCAAGGATGGCGAGATACGCCCCCGGGAGGTTGACAACCTCGAAGATGAGGGTCTCAGTCCTGAAGTTGGACGGGGTCCCAAACGTGATGGGCAAACCAACTCGCCTGAGGGGGATGGCCTTTCTCCCTGGAACAATCTCGTGGAAGGGTGTGCCTGCCGGCTAGAGACGCAACCGATCAATCCCGAGTAGATCAACGGTGTTGGAGTATAGGATGTCCGTCCATCATCACCTTCATGAGGCAGACTTTGGCGATGATGGGGTCGACCACGAGCGGGTACCGACCCGGTCACGACACGTGGTGGGATGGTTCGACTGATCAAAAGTGATCGGTAGGTCAGACCACTGGAGGAAGGACGGCGTGGCATGATGTTCGACTTTGGCCGTGTGTTGGCTTCCCCATGACTCGGGTCCCGTGAAGATCATGTGGCAGGCCTTGGTGTTGGGGAACAGAGGTACTCCTGCTCGTTGTCGCCGTTCATGGGGTCTTGGGCCCTCGGCTCCGATGCCTTCTTCGGCTCTCCCTTCTTTGCCTCCTCTCAGATGAATTTCTTCATCATGGAGCAGTCCTTGAGGAGGTGCTTCATGGGAAATGCATGGTTCGAGCATGGACCATTCCACTTTTTCTCGAAGTGGTTCGGTACCTCCCATTTCGCAGGCCTCGGTGGCTTGCGTTCGGCAGCGGCCACGATAGGGATGCGTTCGGCCTATGACTTGTTCTTTTTCTTCTTTAGACAGTTAGCGGGACCCTTGCTGGCTCCTTCCTCATGCTTGCCTTTGCCTTTGCCCTCTGGTGTGCATTGGAGGACCGCCCCCACGCACTCTTCACTGAAGGAGAAGCTCGTGACAATGTCTAGGAGCTCATGAGCTATGCGCGGACCCTTTTGGCCCCGCTCGTGGATGAGACATTCCAAGGTTGTGCTGGAGATAAAGGCCCGGATGATGTTCGCGTCGCCCACGTTGGGCAGCTCATTACACTTCTTGCTGAAGTGCAGGATGTTGTCTCTGAGGGACTCGCCGGTTTTCTGCTGGTAGTTGTTGAGGTCCCAGGGGTTTCTCGGTAGGACGTAAGTCCTCTGGAATTTTCCAACAAAGATGTGCCTCAGGTCTCCCAGTCATAAATCTGGCCCTTGGGGAGGTGCTCGAGCAAGGCGCGGGCTGAGTCGGCGAGGTACAATGGTAAGTTGCGGATAATAGCGAGGTCGTCAATAGCTCCTCCCTCTTGGCATGTGAGGTGGTAGTCCTCAAGTCAGAGTCCAGGATGTGTTTCACTTGCATACTTGGTGACGGTCACGGGCGCCAAAAGCGCTGACAACCCCTTTCCTTGTTCAGCCGTTCCTTCTCGTGTCAGTCTGCCATCAGGGTATGATGCTGTTGACACTTCTTAACGTCACATCAAGAATATCACTATTCCTGGTACAGCGCTATAGGTGATTGTTGGCATTTGTTATGCTTTAATAATAATGTGAATTAATCCGCAAGCACACGGAACACCATTGTAGCATTTCACCTAGGAGTATTCCAAGGTATCGTATTTATTTTCTGTAGGAAAGCTAGGCATAGGATTATCTTGGTTTAACAAAGATATGACTATAATAATTATACCAACCAACCAAAGACAGGGGTAAGGATGTTCGATAATAATATTGGGAGTAGTAACACAGGAGAAATCCACACTAAGATAAATAAAGAGATCACGTCGAAGCTTGAGATCGGCAGTAAATATATAGGGCTACGTCGAGACTAAGAACTATGACGGTAACACAAGACACCGAGTTATACAGGTTCGGGCCCTCTTGTTGAGAGTAAAAACCCTATGTCCTGTGTTCTGTAGATTGATTGTAATTTGGTGTGTTTCGTGTGTGTCCCTCGATGGGGGTACCCTGCCGCCTTATATATCTGGTCGGCAGGGGGGTACATAAAGAGTCCTAGTCGTAATCCATAAATATTTACATGGAAAGTCTATCTCTAAATGCCTTGTACTCCAAGTCGAATCGGTCGGCTTCCTTGTTGATGAAGTACCCGGTCGGCTACCGACTTAGTCTTGTCTGAGGATACCCATAGAGGAAGTATCCCACAGCAGCCCCCAAGTGCTTCCTGAGTTTGAGCTTTGATTCTTAGAGTGATGTTCAATGTTGATCATAAATTAGGAAGACCTCTTTATTGAAGTTCCTGATAGATCTGGTGCACCTGATCAGGTGCAGCCCCTGACTCTTGTATAATTTGGAGACTGACAAATAATGCAAGAGTCTAATTATATTAGCTCTTATTATTTTGTATGTATTTTGCTGAAACTATCGAGTCTGAGTTTAACAGACCTTTGGTCATCAAACCAGTAAGCCAACTTGCAAGGCTTCAACCTTGTCGACCGGTTATTAAAAAGGCCGAGTGATATACACTATGTCCGAGTGACTGCTCGGTCTGAATTTTATGATATCAATCATATTCAATTCATGTGAACCAATATGACATCAATCATATAATGGTATTAAGCTAAATGACATCAATCATAATATAGCCTTTGCCTAATAATTAGTCACTCTATCTATTCATGTGTCCAACTTTGGCAATTTAGTTATTGACTTCAATCAATACCATAGCCTTTCAACTTATATCCGTATGACCATCAAGTCCTTTCCTATATGATCATCAAATCATATAGATATGGTTAAACATTTTTAGATGCTTCTCATCAAAGAAGCCCCCGAGTTTTACTTCTCAAGGTTTTAGACCCTAAACATGTTTAAAGCCCTTAATTAGTTCGCTGCTTAATCAAAAAATTGCATCCCTGTACGGCCCTCCCCGGCCCATGGGACCCTTAGGTAAAAAAGCGGGTGTATAAAAGGGCAGCATCAGGTTGACTCTAGTCCATGCTGTATTTGCGCATGAACTCTTCGTCTTCCTCGTGCCTCCTCTGCTCTCAGCGACGCCTCTGCTTCTCCGGCTAGGGTTAGTGCTCCGCTTCAGGCCGTCGAAGATCTCGCCGCGCTTAGCCCCCAAGCTTCCGCTAGGGTTCAGCACTTGATCCGCCGCGCCCAAAACAACCATCGCCATGGGTAGCAAGAAAGTTTCCACTTCGATTCCAGCAACTTCCACTGCCGCTGTCGCGTCCTCTTCATCGGAGATCAACATTCCTGAGTAGCTTCCGGAGTTCTCAAAGAGCAGCCTCTCCCAAGCTGATATGAACCAGATGGTGGTCAACGGCATCCTTCTAGAGCAAGTTTGGATTGACTGGAAGGTACCCCATGAATCTTGCCCCATCCCCATTCATAAACAGATTGTCGTGTTCCGCTCATTCTTCAAGCACGGTTTTGGAGTCCCTGCTGTAGCTTCTTGCGCGGGCTCCTATTCTTTTATGGGATTGAGCTTGTTAACCTCAATCCCAACTCTATTCTTCACATCACCATCTTCGTGCATATGTGCGAAGCATTTTTGGGCATTCTCCCCCACTTCAATCTATTTCGCCATCTGTTCGTCCTCCGACCGCTACCAACCAAGGACAATCAAGTAGCTATAGGCGGCGTTGGCTTCCAGTTGCGCAAGAAGGAAGCCTACATCAATGTGCCATTAAAGACTAGAAACAAGAATTGGAAGAATGAGTGGTTCTATTGTGACAACCCTCCCCTTTTCTTGCCAACTTCACTGGTGCCAAGGCAATTCCATGGACGCAATGGACTGAGAAGCCTGATCCGACCGACCCCCAGATGGTTGCTCTATTGAAGAAGATAGCTGACTTGAAGGCTGAAGGTGTTGGCGGAATCACAGTCGCTAAATGCTTTATAGTACGTAGAGTGCAACACCTGAAGCTTCAAAGTCACCCGGCATGGAACTATGTTTATAATGACGAAACCAGGGAGGTGCCCGACCCACCGAATGGTTAACTTCGTCAGAAATTCCTATTGAAGATGTTTGAAGGGGATCTCCTTTAGGATCACTCGTTGATCAAAAAGGCGTATAATAAGGGCACTATGCGACCCTGAGTAAGCCTCAGTCTATTTTGAACAATCCCTTATTTTCTTGTCTTGATGTCCTTGTTGATATCTTGATTCTTGTGCAGGTTCTGGAAACTTATGTATCCCATCCTCTGCTCCCTCCGACCAATACCGAGGGACCGGATTATGTTGAGAAGCCGCAGCAGACCGGTCCTGGAGGCTCAAGCTCTTCTGCAGGCGCTCAACCTGAACATGTTGATCCAGTTGTCACCCTGCCTCCCCCCAGTCGACTAGTGAAGCAGACTGTTGCGCCGACGGCAATATGTTGGGGATCAGGGTGATGATGAAGAAGTGTCGTCTGTAGATGCCGGTCAACCCACCCCAACTCTCTCCAACCGACCTTCAAGTCAGTAGGAGCCCCCAAGCCAAACTCAGAGTGATGATGGGGCGGTGGAATAGACCGACAAGGTAGGCAAATCTTCCCAGAAGAGGAAGGAGACTGATTCTCAGTTGACTTGTTCCAAGAAGAGGATGTGCTGAATCAAGCTTAAGAAGGCCCCCAGGTTAATTCTTTGACCTTATACTCCTTGTCTCTTATTGCCATCCATAACAGAATTTTAATCTCCTCCATCTTCGTTTTGACAGTAGTCGGACGAGCGATTCTCAGAGCGCTCAAGGGTCCGAAGACAGTCGGTCAGGACCCCCTGTTCATCTGGCTGATCTACCCAAACCGGTCGGCAAGTCATCAAACATGCCGACCGAGGTGGATAAGCCATCTGATAAGACAATTCCTACCTCCATTTCGGTACCTGCACCCCAACCTGCTCCAGCCGTTGTCCCTTCACCTCTTGACAAAGGTAAGGCGACATTGTCTGTAGATACACTCGGTCGGCCCGAACTGGAGGACGTGGGAATTATGTACCAACATCGAGAATCCAGCAAGGTACTTCAATACCCTGCTTTAGCTTTGTCTCAATCTCATCCTTAAGCTTAACCCCTTTTTGAATACAGAAAATATATCCTCTTGTAGAGAGGAAACAGGCTAGGGTGGAATACCTTGAAGCCAAAACTTTTGGTATGCCCTAAAACTCTTCGGTCTTCATGTCTTTAAATTTAAGATTAACATATTGCTGGTGTTATGCTAGTCACCGGTCAGCAGCTCTCCAAAGCACAGAAGGAGATTGATAAGCTGCAGACCGACCAAAGAGAGATGACCAATGCCTTAGACCAAGGCCGTGCAGATATAGCTGGTAAGATCATTTACCATCTGTGTTTAAATAATCAACTAATCACTCTAGCGCTAAAAGTTCAAATATCTGTATTTAGCTCATGATCAGAAGATTGCCAACCTTGTGAAGTTGACTTCCAATCAGCAAAGGTTTGGTGACGCCTTGAATGCTGAGAAGGAAAACCTCTCCAAGTCGGTCGAGGACCAGAAGGCCGAGATCACTCGGCTGCAGAAGGAGCTGAAGGAGGCTGACGCCAAGATAGAGGCTGCCAAGAGCATCTCCAAATCCTTCAAATGTAAACTTGCTAGTAAGCCCTTCATTATTTCTCACATCTGCTTGAATCCTCTTTTGATCATACTGACCCAAAATCATCACTCGTAGCTCTATCTTACGCTGCTTGAAAGGCAATGAACTATGTTCATGCCGACTGAGTGGAACAGACTGGCCACTCCTTTGAGTACTTGCTGGAGCATGCATCAGAAGCTATTGCTTATAACACTCAGCGAGGGGTGACCGAGGCCGGGAGTCAGGTCCTGGCGATTTGCCAATCTTGGTCTCCTACTCTGCCATTGGACAAGATCAAGGAGGGCTTCAACCCAAGGTTGGCCGACAACCAATGCCAGTTGCTCTTGGATTCCATGCTGGAGACTTCCCGAGCCTTGGTTGTCAACATAGAGATCAATCTGATTGTGCCTACTCCTCTAGCAACTCCAAAAGTTGAGCTACGAGCTGACTCTTCCTCTCCTTCAATGGAGCTGTAAATCCTGCAATGCTAGAGAACATTAGTAATATCTACATACGGAAACAATGTTACCTGTATGTAAATTAATTTCTTGCTTAACAGCTTTAAAAGATTGATAAAAATATCATAAGTATGTTTCTGTCATTGAGAAAGTCAAATTGTATCGGTCTGCCTTAACATATTAGGTTGTGACTCGTAATTGCGTAACAAGCAGAGTCGACCAATCGACACATGACCTATCGTACTTTGGCTCTGGGTTTAATATAGTGGTAGTCTGATGTGCAGTATAAAGTGTATAACCATAATGTATAGACATTAGACCAAGAAAGTGAAGACCGTATTCAAAGAGAAGAAATCGGTCGGAAAATAGTCCAAAACAAAAATAAGGTTAGACTAAGGTGGGACATTATGACTAGCCCCCTGGCTCGATTGTTTAATAAAAATGAATTAAGGAATTGAGACAATATAGAATGAAAATCATCAAAAAATCTTTCATCAAAAAGAACAAAGTTTCATTCAGAAATAACGTATAAGTATACAAAAGAATAACTAAGTATAGAAACAACATAGCTGATTTATGTTCCAGGAATTTGGTATATCATCACCATCTTCGTACATCAGTCGGTAAGCCCCCGGGCGAGTGACTTCCTTCACCACATATGGTCCTTCCCACTTTGGAGAAAGCTTATGCTAGTTCTTCTTTGACTGCACTCGGTGAAGCACTAAATCTCCAACTTGGAAGTGGCGATTACGTACATTTTTATCATAATATTGATGCAAGCCTTCCTGGCAAAGTGCCGACCGAAATAGTGAGCGATCACGCAACTCCTTTGCTGCAATCAAATCAATCTCTTGATTCTCATCAAAAAGTTGTTCATCATATGCCTGAACCCATGCAAAAACAAGACTGGCCTTGGTCGGTAGCATAGCCTCTGAGCCATAGACCAATGAGAAAGGTGACTGACCAGTTGCTCGACTGGTGTTTGTGCAAAGCCCCCAAAGAACTGAAGGAAATACTTTAACCCACTGACCAACATAAGGCTTAAGTCTATCGAGTATCCATGGTTTTAATCCTTGAAGAATCATACCATTGGCCCGTTCGACCTGCCCATAGCTTTGAGGATGAGCCACTGGTGCAAAGTGGATTTTGATTCCCATCTCATCGACAAAGTCACGGAACTCCACTAACGTGAATTGAGTGCCATTATCGGTGATGATATCATGAGGAACCCCAAACCAAGTGAAGATATCCTTGACAAACTCGATTGCCTTCTTCGATGTTATCTTGCCAACCGGCTTTGCTTCGATCCACTTGGTGAATTTATCAATAGCAACGAATAGATAAGTGAACCCGCCTGGCACTTTCTTGAAAGGACCGACAATATCAAGCCCCCAGACAGCAAAGGGACAAGTCAAAGGTATCATCTGAAGTTGTTGTGAAGGCACATGCGTTTGTTGAGCGAATAATTGACAACCTTCACACTTCCGAACAACCTGGTGTGCATCTTTGACCGCCGTGGGCCAATAAAACCCTTGCCGGAATGCTTTGCTGACCAAAGTCTTGGAAGCCGCATGATTGCCACATATCCCGAAATGAATTTCTTCTACCAACCTTTGGCCTTCTGGTATCGAGATGCATCTCATCAAGATGTTTGAACCTCCTCTTTTATAGAGTTGGTCTCCTACCAACAGATATCCTCGGCATCGGGTCTCTAACCTCCGTTGTTTATTAGGATCCGAAAGCAGCGTTCCCTTGTCCAGATATTGGATGAGTGGGTCACGCCAATCGGTCTCCATGTTGTCATCACCAACAAGATCAGTGACAACACTCATTAATACATCTGACAGAGGAGAAACCATGGGGGAACCTAGAGTGTGTAACAAAACACTTGGCGGGACCGCAGACCGGGATGATCCCATCTTGGCCAATTCATCGACCACTTGGTTATTGTCTCGAAGAACATGCGTGAACTTCAATCCATCAAATTTGTCTTCGAGCTTCCTTAGATCTTGACAATAAGCACTCATATTGTCATCCACACAGTTCCAATCCTTAGTGAGCTGATTAATGACCAAAACCGAGGCACCAAAGACGTCAAGGCGCTTGATTCCGTGTGACGCGGCAATGCGTAGATCATGTAGAAGGGCTTCATACTCTGCAGCGTTATTGGACGCGCGAAACATCACCTAAAGGACATATCAAAGCTTCTCTCCAGTGGGTGAGACAAACATGACTCCTGCACCAGCTCCTTGTAATTGAAGAGATCTATCGAAGTACATTTTCCAATACTCGATATCTTGTGCAGTAGGTGAATTTTGAATCTCTGTCCACTCGGCAACGAAATCAGCTAACGCTTGTCCCTTTATAGCCGACCGAGGCGCGAACGTAATGGTATATTGACCAAGTTTGACTACCCACTTGGCAATTTTTCCATCGGCTTCTTGATTGTGCAGCACTGTGCCGAGTGCGAAGGAGGTCTAGACTTCGATTGGATGAGCTTGAAAATAATGCTTCAACTTCCTGGAGATGATCAACAATGCATACAACAACCTCAAGATCTATTGATACCTAGTCTTAGAAGCACCAAGGAACTCACTCACAAAATAGACCGGGTGTTATACTTTTTGTATATGTCCCTCTTCTTCTCGGTCGACTGTTAAAATAGTACTCACAACCTGTGTTGTGGCCAATATGTAAAGTTGAATTTTTTCTCCACGCTCCGGAGGCACCAATACTGGAATGCTGCTGAGGTAAACCTTCAACTTGTCCAATGCCAACTGCGCCTCTTCGGTCCAAATGAAGTCCTCCTGCTTTTTAAGCAGTCGGAAAAGTGGTAACCCTCTAACCCCCAGTCGGGAAATAAAGCGACTCAGGGACGCCATGCATCCGGTCAACTTCTGAACATCCCTTTGAGAATTAGGTGGCCCCATATCAAGGATCACCTTGATTTTATCTGGGTTAGCCTCTATATCTCGTTTATAAATGATGTAACCGAGTAGCTTCCTGAAGGAACCCCAAAAACAGACTTCTTAGGATTCAGCCTCATCGAATAATGCCTCAGATTGTCAAAGGTTTCTACCAGGTCAGAAATAAGTTCCTCGATGTTCCGAGTCTTGACAACGATGTCATCAACATACGCTTCTGTGTTCTGACCGATCTGAGTAGCAAGGCAGCATTGAATACCCCGTTGGTAAGTCGCGCCAGCGTTCTTCAGACCAAAAGGCATTGTGATATAGCAATAGGCGCCAAAGGGTGTTATAAAGGAAGTTTTGATCTGATTTTCGTCCTTCAATGGGATATGGTGATAGCCTGAATAGGCATCTAGAAAGCTTAAGAGCTCACACCTGGCTGTTGAGTCTACAATCTGATCAATACGAGGAAGAGCGAAGGGGTCTTTAGGACATACCTTGTTGAGATCGGTATAATCAACACACATCCTCCACTCTTTATTCTTCTTGGGTACAAGGACTGGACTTGCTAACCAGTCGGGATGATACACCTCCTTTATAAACTTAGCATCTAATGGTCTAACTATCTCCTTCTTCATGGCGTCCTTGCGGTCTTGCGTGAATCTTCTAAGCCTCTGCCAAATGGGGGTAGCCCCATGGGGTACCCTTAACTCATGCTCAATCTTTTCCCTAGGAACTCCCGGCATGTCAGATGGTTTCCATGTAAAGATGTCCCTATTTTCCTGGAGGAAAAGAGTGAGGACGAGTTCCGATTTCTCATCGAGGTTGGCCCTGGCATAAGTTACCTTATCGGGGTCCTCAGGATCGAGCATGATTTCCTTGGTTTGAATGTCATCGGTCTGTATCTTGTCTTTGGTAGGCTTTTTTGCTAGAACCGCTGCTCTAGTCTGCTCCTCCATGCTGACTGCCTTCTGGATCTCCTTCTGGTCGGACATCATCAACTGTTTATTAGCCATCTCACAACTCTGTACATTGCAATCGAAAGAATTCCAAAGATCAGAGTGGAGGGAGATTATTCCGTTCGGGCCTGGCATCTTGAGGGTGAGATATGGATAATATGGTACAGCCATGAATTTAGCCATCACTGGTCGACCGATAATTGCATGATATGCCGAGTCAAAATCTGCCACCTGGAAGAGAATGCGCTCAGTCCTCAAGTTCTCATGGGTACCAAAGGTGACCGGCAGACTGACCTGCCCAATAGGAATTGAAGTCTTGCCAGGTACAATCCCATGCAAAGGTGAAGAACTCGACTGGAGGTCATTGACTAACAGACCAAGGTCTTTAAGAGTCTTGGTCAAGATTAAGTCCAAACTGCTTCCTCCATCATTGAGTACTTTGTTGAACTTTACTTCCTTCATCGTGGCAGCAAGTACCAGCGGGTATTGACCCGACTTTGGTATATGCTTGGGATGATCCGACCGATCAAAGGTGATTGGCATCTCAGACCACCTCATGAATTGAGGCACAGCTGGTTCCACTGAGTTGATCTCCCAAAGTTTCAGCTTCTGCTTGCGCTAGGACACATAGGCATCAGGGCCACCGAAGATGAAGTTGACTTCCTTGCGGGGCTCCTGGAACTCTCCTGAATCATCCTTGTTGCCATCATCCTTGGTCTTGTCTTTGCTATTACGCCTCGGGGGATCTTTTGCCATCTTGAGCGAAGCTGTTGCAAAACCCTTCAGTCAATAGCAATCCTTCGCTTTGTGGTTTCCCTTTGGGTGCCAAAGGCACGGGCCACTCAACAGCTCATCCGTGGATGGTTGGTTTGTTCGAGGGTTCTTCTGAAGTCGGTCCATCGTGTGAACCGCGTTGTTAGACTTCCTCTTCTTGTCCTTCTTGGAGGATTTGTGCTTGTCCGATTGCTTCTCCTTCCCTTTGCCCTGGATGTCGTCTAATGCCGACTCACCAGATGCGAACTTGTCAGCGATCTCGAAGCACTCTTGAGCGTTCAGCTTGAGGTCATGATGCCTCTGACCGATCTCTCGAACCAAATCATCGTTGCGGATTCCTTCTTGGAAGGCAGCAATAATTTGTTAGTCCGGGACACTGGGGATCTCAGTCTTCTTAGCACAAAATCGCTTGATGTAGTCACGAAGAGGTTCATCGGTCTTCTGCTTGATCCGAGTGAGGTCAAAGTGGTTGCCCGATCGATTACAGGTAGCTTGGAAGCTTTCTATGCGCTTCTTGTTGAGGTCTCCCAAAGACGTGATTGACTCCTCCAGAAGAGATGTGAGCCATATCCAAATGGCTGGATCCAGGCAGACCGGAAGGTAATTAGCCATTATGTAGGAATCACCTCCAGTCGACCGAATCGCCGTGCTATAGAGATGCAGCAACTCTCAGCGGTTGGTCTGACCATCGTATTTTTCGATGGGGACCGACTTGAATCCTTTTGGCCATCGAGCTATGCGAAGCCTAGGGATGTAAGCTTTGATGCCATTGATCTCATCGTCGGTAGGCGTCGGTGACCGCTTATGCCAGTCTGGAGACGGAGTTGGATGATTGCCGTGTCACGGACCAACATCATCGTCATGACGACGTCGCCGATGGTCATTATCATTGTTATCGCGCCGATCCCGATCGTCACGTCAACGATGGTCGTCACGGTTGTCTCTTGGAGGAGGATCTTGACAGTCCTCTCGTCGGTTGTCCCGTTGGTCGTCCAGTTGGTCATCCGTTCTCCAATCATGATGTTCTTCCTTATAGCATCGATTGTCCCGAGCGCGTTCTTCATAATGAGAGTTGATGGTATCTCGTCCATCACGGATACAGAGAGAATTTCTTAGATCTTCACGCCTATACCAACCTCATGAAGACGCGTGACTAGAACTTGTGATCGACTGAGATTTTGCAGCCTCTTGAGCTGCAGCAGCCTTAAGCATAGCCACCGCCTTCTGCATCGTAGGGGTCTGATAATTCGCATCGACCATTAGAGTGTCGAGCAAAGTTTTGGCCCTGGTGATGTTATTCTGAGGAGTGTGGTAGACCTTGACACCATCCACTTTGAGTTCTAGACCGAGATCCAATCAGCGTGCGTTGCGTGAACCGCGCGACCCTCTTGGTCGACGGCTGTGACCGACCGATAAGTCATCAACTGGAGGGTTCTCCTCATGTTGACCTCCTTCGGCTAATTGATTTAGGTGGCCATCGATGGGGTCACCTTCTTGTTCACCACTTGGTCACCATCTTGGTTTCCATCCATAGGAGGTCAAAAATGTTGAGAATATAGGGATATGGGTAAACAGATTCGACCGAGTCCTCAACAAAAGACCGATCTGATTTTGAATCGTTCCCGAAGGAAGGGCCTTCTTCCTCAGATCCGAGTAGAACCAATGCGGGGATCATGCCAAATGAACTCGGTGATCGCGCCATGGAGACGGCTACGACCGAGTCGGATCTGTGGTTTTCTAGATTTAGGGCCCTATTGTCGCCGACCATGAAGTCGAGCAATCCAAAAGAGATCTTGAAGTCCGGTGAGTACTGAATGATGGGAATTTTGGTCATCGTAGTCGACGGAGAATCCCGGCGAGCCTTGTTCCCTACTCGGCACGCCAACTATCAAAGCTCAAGATCGGCAGTAAATATATACGGCTACGTCGAGACTAAGAACTACGATGGTAACATAAGACATCGAGTTATACAGGTTCGGGCCCTCTCATTGAGTGTAAAAACCCTACGTCTTGTGTTCTGTAGATTGATTGTAATCTGGTGTGTTTCGTGTGTGTCCCTTGACGGGTACCCTGCCGCCTTATATATCTGGTTGGTAGGGGGTTACATGAAGAGTCCTAGTCGTAATCCATAAAGATTTACATGGAAAGTCTATCTCTAAATGCCTTGTACTCCAAGTCGAGTTGGTCGGCTTCCTTGTAGATGAAGTACCCAGTCGGCTACCGACTTAGTCTTGTCTGAGGATACCCGTAGAGCAAGTATCCCACAGATCGGTTAAGCTAGCCAGAAGGACAGTGAGTCAGTCTAAGATTCCTAAAATTATATCTCCCTAATATATCTAAGTAAAGCGTCAAATTCCTAGTTACTCGGGTCAAGTGCTTACACCAATTTCTTGGTATAGCCTCGAGTCTTTCACTTGTTAGATCACTTCGGGGCACGAAAATGATCCACTAATATAGGTCGGTAACTAGCCTCTGTACTAGTGGGTATGCTATCGCTAGACAACCTTGAGTAAGACGGCCCAAACGTGGTGGATTACTAAAGGGATAGATAGGGCAGTCACCACCTGCCGCCTACCACACAGCTCGTGGGGACGAATGCAAATCCAGCTAGCGTTAACTTAGGCACCGCACCTACGCCTTCCCTAGATAATCTTCCGTTGGCCTAGCGGAAGAATAGCAGGGAAATAACCAAGTCTAAGTCCAAAAAGAACTAAACTTAATTAAATCCTAGCCGAGAAACCCGTGAACTACGCAACAATGTTTCTTCCCGATAATTGTAACTCAAGGAAATGACTAAATTGTGATAAATACTTGACAAGATATAGAAGAAAAGATATTTATATTGATAAAGGATTAGTCTTACAAAAAGAGAAAAGATACAAGAGAGCTCATGCCAAGACTCTGAGACAATACCAGAACCCCAAGCAATGCTCTTGACTAGACTCTAATTCCCGACTAACTAACCTACTCTACTAAGTAACACAAGTAATGGGAAATGAACTCCTTGATGTGTTTCTTCTTGATTCAATTTTTTCAGCCAAATTCCCCCTCTATATATAGGTGGCGATGGGCCAGGGGGTATTTGTAGGTGAAGTGGAGTTGGTAGGCCAAAGTCGGTTCGCCAGGCAGTGGGCCATGCTAGGCCGCCACGTGTGCAGGGCGGCCATGTATGCTGGGTGGCAGCCCAGGCCGGGCGGCCCTTGGATCCTGTTGGTTCGCAATCGACTCCTCCCGGATGGCTCAGATTTGATCCCAAAGTCAGTTGTTTGGTCGGTTCTCACCGTCTTCTTCATTTTGGGGCCGGTAGACCTGATGGGCCTCATGGGCTGGCAACCCCGGGTGGCAAACCCAGGATTTCTTGGGTATGCCCCCGGGCGGTGGTGGCTGCCGAACCGAGTGTTGTTGTGACCCGGCGGCGCTGCACCCTCTAGCACGCCGAGATGTCAAGATTTGCTGGCTAGACTGGGTGGCCGCCTTAGCGAGCTCTCCGCTTGGTGCTCGGCGGCCTTGGCACGAAGTTCCGCGACTTCTAGTTGGGCCTACTGGGCCTCCAGCATCGCAGTCTCGGGCAGAGTCATTAGCAGAGTGACGGCTGCCCCTATTTTTTGTCCCGCGTGAGCGAACTGCGGGGGTTCGTGGTCATTGGCGAGAATGCGCTGCTGGACATCGTGACCGTGCCCACCCATGCTAGAGCGGGCCAGCTCGCGGTCTATCTCTTCCTTCTAGTGTTCAAGCTAGCGTTGGGTCTCCTCTAGCTCCGCCTGTCTGGCCCTCAGCCATTGTTGGGGGTCTTCCGAGCGAAGCGCTAGCTGTGGCTCACCAGCCGCCACGACGGGGATGTTGACAAGCGTCTCCCCTACCACTGCACCCGTCGTTAGGTTCACAGGAGTGGGGGTCCTATGGTTTGCCATCGCCCCAGCGGCTGTGGTTTCGGTGCCCCCCGCTGGCGGAACATGTGCGAGTTGCACCATGTGGCACTCACTAGGGTGGGGGGGTCGGGCATCGTAGCTTCCCGCGTAGCTTCCGGAGTCGGAATTAGAGTCCTACAGTGACCCCACGTCGAGGAGATCAAAAAGGGATTAGTCCGGATGTTTGATCGTGTCGATGAACTCGTGCCCGCGGGGGCGGGAATCGCGTGATGGATGGTCATGTCTTGGAGACATCTCGCGGCGTTTCACAAGCCGTGCGGGTAGCTCTCCGAGGAGGTTTTGGCGAGCCTGTTCGGGTGGAGAGGCTCTCCTCCGTGGTGCTACCCATGGATGTTCACCATTGTGAATGCGAAGCATCGGAGGTCGTCCTGGTCGGGGGTTGGGCCCAAGTAATGCTCCTGGTGGAATCATAGCTAGTCGCTATAGTCGCTCAACGGCACGGAGCAGTCAGGGATGCATGGCCCGGCCGTCTTGAGCCGAACCGTGTGCATTGCCTTGTTGGCGATGGTAGTAGCCGCCGCGATGGGGTCTGGGAATGACTCGCTGACAAGTTCCAACGTCCCATCGCTCATGACGATGAAGTCAAGTGTGTGGCCCAAGTTCTCCAACCAACACGGGTGCAACACCGCGGTGGCGGGTGTGAGGACTAGAAGTGGCGAGGGCGTGGGGATGCTAACACACAACAGCTTCTGGTCTCCCGTGGCGACGAACTCTAGGCTCCCGAAGAAAATGCTGGTTCCCGGTGCCCAAAATGCGGGGAAGTGGCCATCCAAAATGGGAAGTGACTGTGGAATGAAACGCATATTGATCCCCTACCTGGCGTGCCAACTGTTGGTGTTTAGATCACCGACGAGTAGAATTTGTTCTAGGGGTGCGCATTCCAGTTTCGGCAATGGCTATGCAAGAGGACACAAGTGCTATTCTGGTTTGGGGAAGCCGCCTACGTCCAGTTCTTAGATCTGCTCGTGTTACTTGCATTGGGGTGTACAATGGAGGTGAGAGAGGAGAAGTCTCCAAGTCTCAGTGAGTAGTCTAGGTCCGGTGTTAAAAAGTTTAGTGAGTTTGTGCTCGCGTGTTTTTTCTTGTTGTCCTCGGGAAGAAGAAAGCCTCCCATTTTATATTTGAAGGGAATGGGCCCATATTATAGTGAGAGAGAAGGATGAGATCTACACATGCATTTTTCGCTACGCGGTGTAGCAAAAGGTGCGACGCCAGTTGGTGACCGGGTCTTCAATCCTTGTCGGTCCTACCATCCTGATCCTTTCATTAGGCGGGATTGTGCTGAGGCGTGCCCCCGTAATCCATCGATGGGTTGAGCCACCGTGTCCCTCTAGAATACATGTTCCACTAAAAGGGGTGCGGCAGCACGGGCGTCATCACGTTGCCTGATCAAAGTTCAATCCGCCCGTCTATCAAGTAGTCCTTCATTGTCACTGTTTGGGGTGTCATCAGAGGAGAGCTATGTGGTGTGCCTTGGCATGCTTGCTGTTGTCAGGGAATGCTGGTGATGACGAAGGGAGCAGGTGTACAGTGGGAGTATGACATTCAAGGTGAGACGGTTGGCGGTTGTTGTCTGTCATCCCACTCGACCCCCCGTCGGGGGTCGACGCGTCTGATTGAGCTTGTTCGGGCTCGCTTGGGGTTGGAATTTGTCCCGTCCCAGCAGAGTAATCGAGTTTCTCCACCCCGCTATTTTCGGCTTAGTCAGTGATTCACCAGACCGCCCCGTCTCAGTGCGGGTCCCTGTTGGGGGCCGATAAAACCAAAAATCGGCCACCAACCGGTCGGGTAATGCAAGGTAAAGACCAAATTTGAAATAAATATTTGCTTAAACTAATAAAGTTCCACGAGTTCTAGTGAAACATGTGTTTGCAGGCATAAGAGACCCAAAATGAGCAAAAACATGAAGAAACACCCCGTCGGCTGATCACGACTATAAAACAGCCATTTTCACCGGCTGACAGGGTCGTTTTCAGGCAGAAACCAGCCAACAGGTCATAACCGGCTGAAATCAGCAACCCGGCTGGTTAAACGGAGCCGTTTTTAGGCTGATCTTCCAACCCAGCCGGTTTTCCAAAAATACTTTACCATGATGGTGTTTTCTCGTTCTAGATTAAGGATGATGGAATATGACTAAGAAAGAGAAGGCTAAAAGAGAAGCTTAATCGGGAGAAGTCAAGGGCCAACCCAGAGGGGGTCGGCACCTAGCCCGGCTGTCGGCCGGCCTGACCTGCCGCCCAACCCCCCATGCCGCCCGACATGACTTGCTGCCTAGCCCATGGAGGCCACCTAGGGTTGCTAGCCCATGAGGCCCAACACGGCAACCGGCCCCAAAACGGAGAATACGGTGCAAACCGACCGAACAAGTGCCATCAAGACAAGATCTGAGCTGACCAAAACAAGTCGGTCGGGAACCGATACGATCCCACGGCCGCCCGGCTTGGGATGCCGCCCGGTGGTGCATGCCGCCTGGCGCGGGCTGCCGCCTGACGCACCGACTTTGGCCAACCAACCGTCCTTCACCTACAAATACCTCCCGGACCTATGCCACCTATAAATAGAGGGGGAATTTCGCACAAGAAGAGAGAGAAGTAAGAAACACATCAAGAAGTCCATTTCTTACTACTTGTGCTACCTAGTAGAGTAGGTTAGCTAGTCTGGAGTTAGAGTCTAGTCGAGAGCATTGCTCGGGATTCTGAAATTGTCTTGTAGTCTTAGTATGAGCTCTCTCTTATCTTTTCTCTTTTTGTAAGACTTATCCCTTATCAATATAAATATCTTTTCTTTTATATCTTGTCAAGTATTTATCTTAATTTAGTTAATTTTCCTTAAGTTACATTATTGGGGAAGAAACTTTGTTACGTAGTTCACGTGTTCCCCGGCCAATATTTAATTAAGTTTAGTTCTTTCCGAACTTAGACTTGGTTATTTCTCGGCTATTCTTCCACTAGGCCAAAGGAATAATATCTAGTGAAGGCGTAGGTGTGGTGCCTAAGTTAACACTAGCTGGATTTGCATTCGTCCCCACGGGCTATGTGGTTGCCGGCAGGTGGTGACAGCCTTGTCCATCGCTTGTAGTAATCCACCATGTTCGCGCCCTCTTAGTCAGGATTGTCTAGCATTAGCGTACCCACTAGTAGAGAGGCTAGTTACCGGCCCATATTAGTGAACGTTCTCGTGCCCTAAAGTGAGCTAATAGGTGAAAGACTTGATGCTGCACCAAGAAATTGGTGTCAGCACTTGACCTGAGTAACTAGGAGTTTGACACTTGATTTAGATATACTTTGGAAAGATATATTTTTAGGAATTTTAGACTTAGACTTGCTGTCCTCCCAACTAGCTTAATCGATCTCTTTACTTATTTATCCTTATCATAGTGTGGATTTCTCCTATGTTGCTACCCCCATATTATTATTGAACTTCCTTACCCCCGATATTGGTTGGTTGGTATAAACTCTTGCAGTTATATCTTTGTTAAACCAAGACAATCTTACGCCTAGCTTCCCTGTGGAAAATAAATACAATACCTTGGAATACTCCCGGGTGAAATGCTACAATGGTGTTTTGTGCGCTTGCATATTAATTCAATTTATTCTTAAAGCATAGCAAACACCAACCATTATTTCTGGCACCATACCAAGAATAATCATATTCTTGATGCGATGTTAAGAAATACCAACAAGCATTTCTGGCGCCGTTGCCAGGGATAGTAATATTTCTGGTGCGACGCTAAGAAGTGTCAACAAGCATTTCTGGCGCCGTTGCCGGGGAAGCAATAGGCTAAGATATCGAAAATTTAACATCGATATTTCTTCCAAGAAGTTACCGCTTTCCTTTGCGGGCTTACCCTTGTTCTGTTTATCTATGGTGTAAACATGATGCTTTATGACTGGTTTCGACCTACCAGACAACTACCACAATGATCTAGAGGCTTTGTTGAGGAGAGTGCGTCAATGACTCACCCCTCTTCGGCCTAGACTTGCTCTTGAAGCACCTCCAATATCACCAGCTCAACAACAAGACCATTTCAAGTCTACTCAACCGATCATGGATGAGAAGACAATCCGTGACTACTCCACCCCATCAGCAGACAACATCTGCAACATTCTAAACCTGAACATGGGGAACGGAAGCTATGAGCTAAAGCCAGCCTTAATCAACATGGATTATGCCAGCCCTTTCCATGTCAAGGCATCAGAAGATGCAAACGCTCACCTTCAATAGTTCTTGGTAGTGTGTAGCATCTTCACCATTCGCCTTTTCCTATTCTCAATCTTTGGAAAGGCCAAGCAGTGGTTCTACACCTTCCTTGCCACGTTCTTCCTGCTAGGCAAAACCAATGCCCCGCGGAACAAAATTTCAAGTTTCCAACAACAAACCGATGGGAGCATCCCTGAGGCATGGCGACGCTTCTAAGAGTACACTCTCGCATGCCCACATCATGGAATGCAAGATTGGTTGTAGCTGCTAGAGGCTCTATCTTCTCCCTGAAGGTCAAGGAAGCCCAGACTCTCATAGAAACGATGGTCACCAACTACAGTGGCTATGATGAGAGGCAAAGCTAGCTGTAGCCCAGGATGAGGGGAGTCCACCAAGTTAGTGGTATTGACATGTTAGTAATCAAGACGAATCAGCTTTTGAAGAAAATGGATTTGCCTCAAACTGCCCAATCCTTCGACTCTTTGCGAAGTCTATGGCACTGTTGGACATATGGGAAGTCGTTGTCTAGAGTCTCAGGAGGAAGAAAGAAACTACATCATCAACAACAACAACAACGGATTTAGGCCTCATACGAACAACTTCGGATGGGAGTCCAAGCCAAACCTCTCCTTTGACAAAAACACGGGTAACTCTAGAAACTTCACTCATAATGAACCTTCCTTCTGTGATCTTGTTTTAGGACAATCCAAAATTAATGAAAGTATTAGTGGGAAATTTATTGCTACCTCTAAAGCCCTAGAAAGAATAGATTCTCACATGGAAACCTTGAATACCTCCCTGCAAAATAAGCTTAGTCATAATAAAATGTTAGAAACATAATGAGAAACCATGTGGATATGTGTCATGGTTTGCTATATTTGTGATGAGTAATTGACTTGAGCGGAATTGATGTTTGAGTTGAAATGCGGGAATCTAGGGATTGCATGGGTTTCCATATCATAGTTATGACTAACCGGAGTTGGTGGAGATATTGGTGATATTGCAGGAGATGGGAAATGTGTTTTCTTGGCTCATGATGTGTAGGTCACTAGAGTCAGTGGTCAACGGCGAGAGGATCGGGCACAAGTAGGCGACTTGGGGCCAGACGATTGGGATGCCGGGTGAAGTTAAGGGTGATCCACACCGTACACGTGGAGAGGCAAGAAGAACGGACGGTTACGCGGTTGAGCCTCAAAACCGTGGTGATGATGAAGACGGTGTGGTGACCAAGTCAAGGCAAACGGGATGCCGGTGCAAGTGACAAGGGGGCCCGATGGACAGGGACTGGAAGAGACTTACCGGTGGTCAGGATCACGGGACAAGGTGACACGCGTCAACATCGAGAAGTCATGCATTGAGAAGCGTGCAAGGCGGTTTCCTAGTTTGGGCTTCAAAACCGGTGGCGATGGTTGGTGGTGCACGTGGCACCATCACGGAGCTTGCTTCGAGATGAAGCAAAGACGTGAAGCATCCGATGGCATTCAGGCGATGAGGAAAGAGATGGATGGTTATGCCCCTGGTGGTAGGTGGGTGTGATATGTAGGTCAAGGGTAGAGTGGTCATGTGGACAATAGACCCAGGGACTATATAAGGAGAGGTGTGGCTAGTGTGAGAGGTGTCTCTCTTTCCATTAGCTTTGTGTTAGGACTCTATTCAAAGTGCTAGGAGAGGACATCATGTTTTAGAGGAGAGGAAGGGTGTGTGAGAGACATCTCATGGATTTGCCTCTTCACTTGAATCTCGAAATTCCCTTTTTCCTATTTTTGGAGCTATTTTTGTGGTGATTTTCGATCTCATTTTTGGACGAGTTTTTTTGCTCGGATTTCTTGAGAAAGTTGTTGCTAGGATGAGCTAGAACAATCCTCTATGGATCCTTGACCGAATCAATAGCTCTAGTACCTTCGATTTGAAGGATATCTCAAGTTTCCCTTTTTTGGTGTTCTTGGCACAAGATCTGAAATTCATGATGATTCCATGAGCCAATTGAGATGATTTTCTAGGATTAGGGTCGTGATGTGATGAGGATTCACTGGTCCAAAAATTGCATCATTTGGAGTTCCTTTGGTTAGGTTTTGGAGAAGATTTGCCAAATTCCTGAAAGTTTCTACTGTTCTGTCGGGGTTGATCGGCATTGTGGACGACCAGGACTGGCACTGCCAGCGGGTCTCAGGACCCCGCACCAGCACTGCCGATGGACCAGATCAGCACTACCGATGGTCCTGAGCGGCACTGCCGGTGGTGGTTCAGTAAGGTGAGGTTTGTGAGGTTTTTGACTATCTTGAGCCTCTGCTGTTTCGAGTTGGTTCCGCTGTGTTTCTTTGTTGTAGTAGATCACTCCTATGACTAGTACACCACGAGTTAGTGTGTGTAGTCTTGGTGATTGGTTCAGAGGTTGGCTTGGGTTGTTTTTGGGATATAGGCCGAGTTCTCTCGGAGAATTTTTTATTGGCTCCCATTCACCCCCCCCCCCCCCCCCCTCTACTCGCCTTCTCGGTCCTTCAATTGGTTTCAGAGCCAGGTGTCACCCCAAGATTTCAAATTTTGGTTTGTGACCCAATTCCACTAAATTTCAACATTTTTTATAATAGATTAAAACTTTATTATAAATTAATTAGAGGATTAAAATTTATTTTAGGTAAAAGAGCTATTTTCTAAATTAGATAAATTAATATAGGTTTTAATTATTTTATGTGTTGCATTCATGCTGGTTAAGTGCATTAGGTTTTTATTGTATGAATAAGTATTTAAAAATCTGATTTGAATCGAGTTTATTTGGATTTAGAAATTAGGAAAAACTAGAAATAGGAAAGAAAAGTCGAGGAGAAAAAGAGAGCATGGGCTGAAATCCCTTTTCTGGCCCACCCGAACCCTCCCTTCCCCCTCCCCTCTTCTCCCCCTCCTCCCTCTCTTTCGGCCTATTCGGCCCACCCGCCCCTCACCTCCCCCTTCTTCTGCCGCATGGGCCACCAGCCCCGTAGCCCACTAGCACGTGGCCCACCTCCCTCCTCTCCGCTCGGCCCAACGCGCCCCCGGCCCAGCTCGCCCCTAGGCGCAGCCCACCCGCGCGCCTCCACCCCCCCCCCCTCCCGAAACACTAGGCCGCCACCACCGCCCCTGGGCGTGCGTGCCTGACAACCTAGGGGCCCGCGCCCCTATAAAAGGGCGGGACCCCGCCCCTCCGCGCCGCCTTCGGCCTGGCTCCCCGTCGTCGCCCGCGCAACCGCCCCGCCATTGGACCTCGACGAGCTCCACGCCGACGCGTCGCACGGCCGCCACGATCCCTGCCGACCCGCTACTGACCTTCGCAAGGTCACGCCACCATCGATCCTCCTCCCGACATCGAGCTACTGCCACCCGAGCCCCTTCCTCGATGCCGCCAGAGATCCTTGCCACCACCTCGCCATCGCAAGGCCTCCTCGGCCTCCTCCTCGCGTGCGCGACCCCCTCTGGTGAGCTTGCCGCGTCCCACTCTCCCTCTTGGACCCCTCCGCGCCTCTATCCGGCCGCCGGAGCGCCGATCCGGCCAACTCCGGCGAGCTCTGCCGCCGAGCCGCCACCTTTAGTGGCCGCCGGCAACCACCACCCTGCCGGAACCCCTCCTGACATCAATGGCCAGGATTAGATCCCCCGAAGGGGTACGAAGTTGGTCCACCGCACGAGTCCACGGGGCCATAGTCCCAGTCCACGGAATTTTCTAGGATTATTAGTTTAAATTTAATTCACTTAATTCTCGATAATCCCACACTTTTGCGCTTAGGCCCCTGAAGTTATTTAAAATTAGATTTTTTAAACCTAATTTCCTGCAGAACTTCTAGTTAATTATATTTAGGCCCCTGAACTTGTTTATAATTATTTTTAGCACTGTATTTTTATAGGAAAGCCCCTATACTTTTAAGAAATTATATTTTAACCTTGTATATTTGTAGAAACACCCTTAGACTTGTTTTTAATTATATTTTAGTCCTTTCTTTTTACACTTTAGTCCTTGTGCTTATTATAAATTACATTTTTAGTCCCTAAACTTTCATAAACTATATTTTCACCCTGTTGTTTTACAATTAAGCCCCTATGCTATTCTTAAGCAATATTTTAGCCCTGCAATTTTATAAAACCACCCTTGTACTTATTTTTAATTATATTTTACTCCTAGCCTTTTACACTTAGGCCCTTGTGCTTTTAATTAATTACATTTTTGACCCTAAATTTTTCACCAAGTATATTTTCACCCTATTATTTTACAATTAAGTCCCTGTACTTTCCTAAAATTACATTTAGGTCACTAAACCTACCTGTTTTCACTATTTTAGCCCTAAAACTTCAAACCTGCATAACTTTTCAACCGTAACCCAGATTTAAGTAATTCTTGTGCCAACGTGATCGTAGTGATTAATATTATTTAATTATACCATCTTACAGTAATTTGCTATGTTGATTATTTTAACCCTACATCTTTAAACCTTCGTAACTTTTACTCGTAACTCCGATTTAGATGATTCTGGCACTCACGCGATCATAGCAACGCGTACTATCTTTTATGATTGATTTTAAAGTATTTTATTATTGTTTGGTATATTGTTTATTAGTTTCTTTATATGATTGTGTGCTTGTCATGCCTGCGTGACATTAATTAGAGAAACGTGTTGATCCTGGAATCACAAGAGCGTGAATTGAAGACCTGAGCAGCAACATCTATTTCCAGGCAAGTGTCCTTGATGCATCTTGTACCTATTATAACATTTGTTATAGAAATGCATGCTTGCGTCAATTGAATGGGTACCTATTGTTAGGGTTTTCCCTAGTATTGCTTTATCCTTTTCCTTGTCACCTTGAACTAGTAATGCTTAGGTTGCTTGTGGGATGTTAGGTAAATATTAATCTTGATTAATGACAAATTCATGTGAGAAAATGATTGATAATTTTGTTAGCAACATGGACTTAGGGATCTATGCAAGCTGGATGGAATGGATATGGTGTCGTGGGCACATGGTTGGTGGTGGTAGGCTTGTTTTAGATCCTAGGACCCGGTTCTTGGAGCGGTAACCCAGGATGATAGTGCGTCACAAGGCTGCTGTGGAACAACTTGGCTGATTAATTAGGAGTTCTCCTAGTGTCGGTGTAGCATTTTGGTGGAGCGGGGAATGGAAGTCAAGAGGATTGTCCTTGTATCCGAATGGCTCAAGAGGGGGCTCCTGGGGTCATGAGGTGCTTGTTGAGGGGCTATCACTTATGGACGGGAGTGGAACCTTAGTGGCTAGCATGTACTAGGAGACCCTTTGGAAAAGCCTCGTAGTGATCTCCTGGCCGCACACCTAAGGAAGTGTGCTAGTACTTGGCCGACATGGCAACATGAAGACTTTAGTCCACCTGGCAACAGGGGATGAAATCACGGCTTGTGGATAAAGTGGTACAAACTCTACAGAGTATCAAACTGTCATGGCAACCGTGCTCATGGTCAAGAGCGGCCTGGAATCCTCACAATATTAGTCGGTTATGGGTTGGAATGGTTGGGAATGGTTGGATGGTGGATGGGATTGGACTTGGTTTGGATAATACCCTATGGATTGATGGTTGGGATGACCTCACTTACTAATTAGGATACTTAGGAAATTAAAAGCTCATGCAATAAACCCCTATAAGCCTTCCTTGTCTTTAGCCCCATGTCATCTTTCCCCCACTTGCTAAGTACGACACGTACTCACCCTTGCTATATACCACATTGCTGCTCAGCTACAGGAGAAGGATAGTACAACGATGAAGACAATAGAGAAGAGCTCTAGGCATGCAGTCTTCCGGTCGACTTCTTGTGGGAGCTGAAGGATGCCAACGCTTAGTTTATTCTGCAGTAATGTAATATTTTACTTTTGACCTACGAGTCACCTTTGTAATAATGTTATAGATTTAATAAAGATTGTTCTTTTATCACAGTAATTCTCCTGTGTGCATGAAAACTTGTTCCTGGGCACACATACAGATGCATTTGGTTTCGGTCGTTGAAACCGGGTGTGACAAGTGGTATCAGAGCTATATCAATCATCGGACGCAAGCCGAGATAGAATGACCAGGCCATAGGTTCTATTTTCAAAACTAGTATTTGGAAATCTTATATCATGTCTTCTTATTTTCTCATTACTTGTCTATTCTGAAATGTTTGACAAAATGCTATTTCTACTATTCCTTTCCCCTTTCAAGATATTAGTTGGTCGACTTAATCTATCACGAATAAGATGAATGATGTTGAAGATTCTACAAGCTGGTTCTACTCAATATGAAGATGAAGAATGGACAGTCAAACTTGAAGACTCTTCACAACACTAAGGACATTGGTCATCACTGCATAGGAAGAAAGACTTCCTAACAAATCATGGTGTAGGATCCATCCCATCATAGGAGAATAATCGCCTGCATTGCCGCCTTGAGCGATGTCGACCTCACATCAAGCAAGGCCTCACAAGCTCGGAGGAGGAGGTTGAGAAGTCACAAGTCAAGAGGAAGGATCACTTTACCGGGCTTTGCTTCATGGCAAAGAACGATCATGTTCACCGACTCTTGATCCGACTCTGACACAAGCGAGGTACCTCCCACTCTTGATGAGCTCTCTTCTGAATTTGATCATTTGCGTGATGCTTTGCTCTTGCAAGATGATAAGTTTTGCAGTGCTGTTCGTGAGAGTAGAGAGCTTAACTCTAAGTTGGAGAGTGCTGATTTTGAATTTGCTTTGCTTAGGTCTAAGCTTGCTTGTGTTGGTACTGCTGCTGAGTGTGAGTCTTGTCAAGTTATGATGAGTGATCTTGCACACAGGGAGAGTGTGCATGCTCAAGTTGCCAGTCAGCTTGAGAGTGCCCTCAAGGAGCTTGATGAGTTCAAAGCTAGACCAACTCATTTGGGTGCATGTCAGAAGTGCTCCAAGCTCACAGATGAGTTGGAAGCTCAGTCCCTCAAAGTCAAAGAGCTTGAGTCCAAGTTGCTTCATGAGACTCACTCAAAAGTTCTCCCACATTCGTGTGAAGTGTGTGTCACCCTTAAGGACAAGATAGTAATCACTAGGGAGGAAAACAAAGTCCTAATTCAAGAAAATGACTATCTTGTTTCTAGGCTCCACAGAACCCTAGTGAGTGAGGAAAAGATTGAGAGTGACTTGGCAAGGGTGAAGGAGAGTGCTTCTAGGTCAACCTATAACTTGAGCTTGGGATTTGAGAGGTGTGACAAGGAGAGTGAGAATGTGGGTAAGTTTGTACCTAGCTCCATCTACAAGGATGAGGAAAACATCATCAAACCAACTGACACATACTATCCACCCAATCCCAAACCCTCCTTCAACCCAAAGCACACAACAAAGTCAAAACCCAAACCTGCAATGCAAACCAAGCCTAATCCTAAGGGTGTCTACATTTGCATGTTTTGTGATCGCAAGGGTCACTTGGATGAATTCTGTTATAGGCGTAAGAGGATTGAGAGAAAGCAAGCTGTCTTGACTAGGGATGCCTTTTATGATGATTTTGATGGTTTTCGGCCTCACTCTTTTTCTCGTGCCTATCATGGACAAGGTCATTCCTCATATGGCTTTGATTAATAAAACAGAGGCTCTGCGTAGCAGCGCTTTGGTGCCCCATGTTTTCCCCATCGCGGTGAGCGTCACTCGCGTGGATTTGGCTTTCACGCTGATGATTTCTATCCTCACAACCCAAGGGTTGAGTCGAGACGCTTTGATAGGCCACGTTTTTCCCATCGTGGTTCTCGTCCTATGCGTTCGAATGATAATGTGCAAAGAACTGTGATGACTACTACCGGTCGTATGGTTAAGTGCTGGATTCCCAAATCTCTTTTGACTAACCCCAACACTGAGCCATCGACTTTTTCTTCTTGTTCTTTGTAGGCAGCAGGTGGAGGCTTGGAGAACAAATGGTTGATGGACTTTGGGTGTTCGCGCCACATGACCGGAGATTCAAAGTGGTTCTCCAGCCTCACTCCCTTGAAGCGGCGGGAGTATGTGACATTTGGAGATGACAAGAGAGGGAGAGTGAAGGCCTTGGAGAGTTCCATCGTCATGGTTTGTGCTCCTTGTCGTCATAGGAAAATGATTGCCACTTCGAATCCACTAATCAATTTGGTGATGACTAAATGCCCCGGAGAGTTGCTTCACATGGACACTGTTGGTCCTTCTCGGGTTCGTTCGGTAGGTGGGAAGTGGTATGTTCTTGTGATTGTTGATGATTATTCTCGGTACTCTTGGGTTTACTTTCTTGAGAGCAAGGATGAAGTGTTCCATCACTTTTGGAGCATAGCTTTGAGGTTGTTCAAGGAACTCCCTAGTGCATTACGAGCAATCTGCAGTGATAATAGCACCGAGTTCAAAACTCCTCCTTTGATGCTTTCTGTCTTAAGCATGGTATTGAGCATCAGTTTTTAGCACCTCATGTTCCCCGGCAGAATGGAGTGGTCGAAAGAAAGAACAAAACCCTGGTGGAGATGGCTCGGACGATGCTCGATGAGCATAGGACTCCGAGGCGGTTCTGGGCAGAGGCCATTAGCACTGCTTGCTATGTTTCCAATCGGATTTTCTTGTGCTCAATACTTATTGTGACTTCTTATGAGTTGCCTTTTGGGAGAAAGCCCTCGATTTCTCATTTGCATGCTTTTGGCTGCTAGTGCTTTATTCTCAAGCGTGGCAATCTTGATAAGTTTGAGTCGAGATCTTCTGATGGCATCTTTATTGGTTACTCTCTTCATGTTGATTCCTACAGAGTTTTGAATTTGGAGACTAACACCATCATAGAATCCTACGATGTAACCTTTGATGAATCAAACTCTTGTGCAAGGAATGTGATTGAGTCTGCAGGTGACATGGAGATGAAGGAGAGCATCTTTGTAGATGAGGACCTACAGGGTTTGATGATGATGATGATGATTCACTTTGTCGATACTAATATTGGCAGTGGATCATAGGGCTACTCATGATCCTTGTTTATAGGTAAAGGCATGCGCGAGACCGAAAGTCGATGGACACACAAAACACAAGGTTTAGACAGGTTCGGGCCTCCCGAAGGATAACAACCCTACGTCCTATGTTTTGTGGTATATTGTGTATGATAATGCGATGTCTATGAGAGAGCCCCTGCCCCTCCTTATATATCCGGGGGGCAGGGTTACAACATGGTCTCCAAGTGGGATTCTATCTCTAGTATTGACTTGTCGTGTACTCCAAGTAATAATCTGAGTAGTTATCTTCATGGGCTTTATCTTTATTGGATCCCAGCCCACTCGGCAATATATCCGAGTGGTGAGGTATCTCTGGTATATATATCCCACAGTAGCCCCCGAGAGATTTGCAAGTTAGTTGTTGATCTTCAGTTGATTGACTAATGCTTTGCCATGAATATATTTTAGCTTTTTCATGTACAACAACAAACTTGTAAAGGTCTCCAAGAATCTTCAAAAAGGATTATGCGCCAAATAATATCCATATGCGAGGAAAAAATCCACCTACTAGGTGTAGGTATAGCCCCCGACTCAAAAGGTATTTAGATCACAAAATATCTTATGAGTCAAAAATAATCATATATAAATCTTGATCTACCACTATCCCCGACTGGTTCAATGAGGAGTTTTAATACGGTAGCTCCCAAGATTGGTTCTACCACTCCTCCCAACTAACAAAAGGAACCATTGGTACTAATGAATCCGAGTGATACTTGATCAGATATATCAAGCATAACAGTCATCCAAATATCCGGATGATACTTGATCCAATATAACAAGTATAAGAGCCATACAAAATATCCATGCAATACTTCATTAAATATAACAATTTATAGCAGCCCCTCATGGCATGATTCCGAGTGAAAAATAACAACTCTTGCAGGATTCTCCAATATTGAGTAAAATCATAAGTAATCAATAATGTCCGAGTGATCCAATAATATAGTCGAATGATATAACGACCCGAGACAAGAAGGCCGAGTGATCTAATAATAATGTTGTATGATCCTATAACTCGGGATAACAAAACCGAGTGATGTCAATGAAGTAGCTCAGTTGATATAGCTTCTATAATCCATAAAAATAATGTATTCAATAAATAATACATTAATAAAATAAATAATGTATTCAATAAGTAATACATATATAAAACAAACAATATACTTAAAAGATAATATATTGATAAAATAAACAGTGTATTCAATAGGTAGTACACTGATAAATCAAACAATGTATTCAATATGTGATACATATATAAAATAGCAATATTGATCCATTGCCAGAAATGCAATAGATGCTTGGATTGTATTGGTGATTAAGTACTATATGAACTAGAGACTGACTCTCACAACCAGTAAATATCAGGTACCAATACTACTAAACGACTTCCTTAACATTCAACATGAAGCATGGAGACTAAGAACTCACTCTGATGAACATGTGAGTCAAGGTAAAAAGCCGCCTCGGTCCTCAACAAACGACATGAACTATGAAGACTAAAAACTCACTCTATCAAGCATATGCGAGTTAAGGTAATACCGAGAGTCTAATGCATCAAGATTATGCAGAAGAAATCATCCCTAAGTTAAAGAACCTACGGCCTTTAATTAGATGAATAAAACTGAAATTATAAAAATACTTAGCTGCTTAATATCCATGAAGCTAAAGACGAGCCCCCGACATAACAGCTCAAAAGGTCCTAGGGATCAAAATTCCAGAAACCATGAGTAGTTGATCATGGCCGAGACTTGGCGCTCCATGACTGAGTGATATCGATGAAATAACTGTAATACAAGAACACAAATAATATAGTTTTATGTATAAAGCATTAATGAAACAACGTCTTTAATATCTAAGTCTGTTGGATTTATGTTATTTGTTGAAGGCTTATGTTTGCTCAAAGTACTGATCATTCAATCAACAGACATAAAAAGTAAACAAGGTTCATTAGAAGAACAATGTGCACGACGATTTTGACAAACGACATGAGCCATAGAGCTAGACTGACCAATTTAGGTAATGGGAGTCAGACGTGCAACTAAGCATAACAGCTGAACTCCTCCTAATACCAATTACGTACTGCTAAAACTCATTCGGCCAAACATGTACGAGTTGAAATCAACCGAGAAAACTTACTGACCAATATTGTTATTGACCAATATTGTCAAGGCAAAAAGATGATTACGAAAGGAACTTAAAATCATGACCACAAGATTAATGATCTATGGCCTTCGAAATGAATTTATACAAATAAAAATTATAAAAACAACTTAGCTTTGATATTCGACAATCCGTGGAGAGCCCTCGTCATGTTGTTTGATTGTCGGCTTGACTAGTCAAACCGTCGTCTTCCTTGCTGAGTGATTAGCCGAGTCACCGAGTGACTGGGTTGTCGGATTGTAGTTCGCCGAATTGTCATGCCAAGTGATTGGTCGAGTCAACGTGTGGCTTCAAATGCTTGAGTGACTCAATATGTCACTAGTGTGCTTGTGCCTTCAACCATGTAGACGAGCCATTGCGTTGCCGAGTTGCTGACCTATCAGCCGAGTGGACAACCGGCCTCGCCATCTTGATCACCTGCCTTTTTCACAGCAACAAGCACCTGATTTGATCTAGCAAATGCGATATAGCTAACCACAGTGTAGATGGTCAACTCATAGCTGCAAAAGGATTAGTGCAAAATAAACTCAAAACTATCACCATAAGATGAATAACCTACGGCCTTCATATCTGGTTTGTACGAATAAAATAAAACTGATAAAAGTTACTTAGCTTTGCAATGATGGAGGATATATAGATGAATTCTCGACACGCCACTGCATTGTCCAGCAGCGATCCAGCCGCCGAGTGATTCATCGTTCGAATCATGTTAAATCGTGAGTCGCTGGGCTGCCTCGCTGAGTGCTCGCTAATTAGTCCTCCCGAAGGCATGTGAATATTCACACTAATCCAATCTTGAATAGCATAGTATAAAAATAAAATATTGTGGAAAATATATGTAAAATGAAAATAAAGAATGAAAAAAAATCCCCTAAATTGACCGAGTCATCAGATCATCAGGAGTGTAGTCTAGTATCCAAGTAATTGGATCATCGAAATGTCGAGTGATTGGATGGACAGCCAAGTGATTCGTAGTTGGCAAATCTCCAGATCGAATGGAGCCATGTTGTCAACATGTAGTCGAATCCGCCACAATAGTGTGAGGCGGGTGACCAAAGTTGCTGGGACGCCGAGCAGCCAGGTTGTCAAATCCCCAAGCTGCCGAGTTCGCAGCTGCAAATTTATCGGCTGATATCTTGCTCCGTGAAACCCGCGTCCATGCAAAAAATCAAGGCTCTACGTGATGAGTACTCAGCTAATCCACTTGATTAGGACATGCAGAATAAAATAATGCAACAAAAAATAATGAAAAAAACATAGTATGTAGAATAATCCTTCCCTGATGCGTGCCTCGGAGTCATCGTAGCTAGGACGCTGACTGATATGGTGCTTGTACGTGTGACCGGCCGAGTTACGGAATCTATGCGGATGCGAGTTACTGAACCATCAACTTTCTTTGAGCTGAATTCATCAATCGTTGCGCACAGGGTTCTCAGAGCTCACAAGTCAAACGCCCTGGCTTCGTGCAACTCTCGTATCTATGTAACAAAGTATAATATGAATATGATTAGTGTTCTGAAAATTAAACTAATTAGCATACATGTATGAGTATGCAAGGTAGAATAATGATGTATAAAATAATAAGGAAAACAAACTTCCCTGGCAGTAGACACGTGAACAGCTCAGACTCAATTACAGAGTTAGAGTCGTAATAGGGCCGGCCGAGCTGCCTATGCGCCGAGTCATGGTGTCGTGCTGCATCGATCAATCTAATCCATACATCGCTGGATCGCTTATCGCACATGGATATACAGAAGCTTGGCTTGTAACTTGACCATCGATGTCATAGTCCACGAGTTGTCCAGTCTTCGAATGACCGAGATGCATCGATAGCAACCTGATCCAGTTAGGTTGCTAAATGCAACACGCTCATTCAGAAAAATTGAAACTGCATAACATGTATGAATAATCCATCAATAAAATTGATTACTTTATATGGAATAAAATAATATAGAAATAATTAATATGAAAAAAGACTCCCCTGGTGAGCACGTGAAGACACGTGAAGACCTATAAGGCACGGCAAGTCGGCGATGAATGCTAATACATCTTGCTTCGTGAAGCTCGGTTGAGTCTGCATCAATATTGTTGTACACGTGACAAGCCGGACTCGGAAAGAGTCGAAGAAGAGCTGCCTGAACATGTCACTGGATCCTTATGCCAACGTCCGACGGTCCGAGTCGCTGTGAAGTCATTGGCCATGTTGCCATATCATCGAGACATATTGGCGGAGTCATTAATCACCAGATAGTCGCCAAATACGCCAACTCCTTGTTGCCGAATTTAACTGCTGTCAATCTTCTGGTGCATCGTCGATCATGCCGCGGACTGATGTCTCACGTTGCCGCACAAATCATCACATGCAAGTACAAGGATACGATGAAGCCGACCATGAAATCCACCCGTAGAAAGCCGGTCTCCATGCAACTCCATGCAAACCGAATCACGTGATTAGTCTTCTATTAATCAGATTGATTAGCATAGAAGGTACTGAATAATAATAATAATAATAAAGGAAAAAAAATCTCCTAAACGGCATTGTTTGTATGAAGCCGAGTATCCCATCGGTTCGGACTTGGCAGCCGTGTACAAGCCTAACTCGGTGAGTCTGCTAATCCCCTCGCTCCATGATAAACTCGTCAATAGATCCAGCCGAGAAGCACTTTGCCCAATCGGGATCTTGCATATGACTGTTCAGGTGGTAGTACGACTCGTGCATGCAAAATATGGAAAAGCATCACAGAGCATGAGTATAATCTACTAATTGAATCAATTACCGCATAGCTCAAGGAATAAATAATAGTCTGGGAAGAATAAAAAGGAAAGAAACTTCCTTGATTGACTGACTCGTACAGGAACCGCAAGCCTCTAATCGGACTTGCTGCTTTGCATGTATTCCAAATCGTGTGCGACAAAACTTCTATGAGTTCAGCGTCCCTTCATCCCTTGATCTTCAATCATGGCCTCGCCGATCAGGATGATGAAGCTGATCGCAGCCCCTTTGTCCCCATGCAGCCCACGTCCATACAAAAAGGCATCACTTGTTACGTATTCTACTAATCAGATTGATTAGGCTATAGAATAGCAAGGAAAGAATAAAGAAAGAAAGAAAGAATAAACTTCCCTGATGTTCCAATGCATGTTTGACTCGAATCAGATTAACCTCCAAGCACATGTGCTAGTGCTAGACGTGGCGATCGAGTTAATCAACTCCTGGGATAGCTTTCTATGATTGACTCGCCAACACTACGCGGCATCATCTGCGCCGCCTCGTCAAATAGAGTTGTTGCCTTGACTTGATCGCTGGCGCGCCAACTGTCGACACTAATATCGGCAGTGGATCATAGGGCTACTCATGATCCTTGTTTATAGGTAAAGGCATGCGCGAGACCGAGAGCCGATGGACACACAAGACATAAGGTTTAGACAGGTTCGGGCCTCCCAGAGGATAACAACCCTACGTGTTGTGTTTTATGGTATATTGTGTATGATAATGGATGTCTATGAGAGAGGCCCTGCCCCTCCTTATATATCCGGGGGGTAGGGTTAAACATGATCTCCAAGTAGGATTCTATCTCTAACTTTCTATTTCTACTATTAACTTGTCGTGTACTCCAAGTAATAATCCGAGTATTTATCTTCATGGGCTTTATCTTTATTGGATCCTGGCCCACTCGGCAATATATCCGAGTGGTGAGGTATCCGTAGTATATATATCCCACAGTGGCCAACACTGTGGCCAATTACAGTAAAGACGATTAAAGGAAGCAACCACCTCTGCATCTTTCTGAAAAGCTGCAAGAGACCATCGAAGGTTTTCATCACTCCCTCTATAAATTTCTTATGTAAAAGCCTATAGGACTTTTTTGACCCTACAGAAGTACAACAATCACATATACCTAGGTACATATAAACTTGGATATAAAGGTATTATGCGAACAACACTTACCTCTTAGGCGTTTCGCAGCTTCTAATTTTTTAGCTTTGAGAGTGGCAACCTTTTCCTTGTATTCTTCCTTAAGCTTTTCAACTTCTTTGAAGGCTTTTTGGAATTGGTTTAGCTCATCTACATCCTTTTTGAATATCTTTTCGGCTTTGGATAGTTCGATTTCCAGCTTTGTGTTTCTCTCCCTCTGGCTTTTTATTGTTCCTTCAACATCTATTATTTACAAACATTTTAGTTTACAGCTACATTTCCATATGCATAGGTATATTAATTTTTACCTTCAGCCCTTTTCTTCCAAAAAGTTAGGGATTCTTGCATTGTCTCGAAGTCATCTTTCAGCTTTTCAAAATTATTCTTGATCTCATCCGAGTCCTAGAGCTACCTTTTTAATCCCTGATTCTCGGTTTTCAAAGCTTCAATAGCTTTGGATGATGACTCCAATTCTTTTATACGGCCTTGCAGACTTGCAATTTGAGTGGCCGACTAGGCATCTTGTTTTTTCTTTAGTTCTAGCGTTCGTGAAACCTCTGTATGGAAGAGGTCAGTTATTCATATTCTAGAGATAGCATATGAGGTATAGGGTTTGTGGATCTCGTACCTTGTAGCTTAAACTGAAGTTCATCAACTTGAGATGAATGAGCTTTTAGATCGACTGACAAGCGCCCGACTTCTAGTCTCTCTTTGGCAAGCTGATCTTCTAAATCTACGGCTTTGGCACAATGCCTCTCGACAAGTTGCAGAAGCTTACTCTTGTTGGCCATATGAGTTTTCAGAGCCTTCAACGACGGTGAGTTATATGGTTCGAACTTCACAGCCAGGTTTGGTGATTACTATTATTGACATTATTTTTCAAGAAGGGAGGAATACCTGGAAGGAATGGTAGGCTTTTTTAGTACATTCTTCAAAAATTTTCAACTCCGCTTGTTCTGCCGACTCATCAAATCCGGCGATGGCGAATGGGCCAATATGATATACTGACCTAGTCGGCGTGGGCTGTTCTGGAGCACCCTCTTTTACCACTCGGTAAATGGGAGTAGACATGACATTTTCCTCTGGACCGATTGGATAGTCATATGTTGGTTCCGGCATTGTTTCAAATACCAGTGATGGCTCTTCGGGTTTGGTGGAGGTACGAGTATTAGCAGCTGCTGCCATCTCAGACATATTCAGGTCTGGGACATTAGGTGACTCAGCCTGGCTAGCTTCTGGCCGAGTGGATTCAGGCGCATTCTTTAAATCACTCGGCTTCTCTGCCGAGTGGCCAGGGACATCATCTCTGGATATCCTGACAGATGGTGTATCCTGATTTTTCTTAGGAACTGAACTTTGCGCCGGGAGTTCCTCAAATGACGTTCCCCCGGTCGACCTATCAAGATAATAGAGATTACACAATTGTTCATTGAAAAGTTGCGCATCAAGCTACATTGTTTTGTTTACTTTGTGTGGAACTTAAATTATTAGCCTGACACCTTCGGCAGGGGGCTAGTTGGCCTTGGGATGTCTGTTGTGTCTGATGCCTCCCTAACGGGGTTGGTCTTGCTTGACTCACTCGGACGAGCTTGCTCTTTTTCGCTTACATTCATGGTCTGCTGAGTGGTGGAGGTCTTCTTTGAAGTCTTCTTCTTTGCTTCTCCTTGAAGTCTAGCTATTCTTTCAGCTAGATATTCTTCTTCATCAGAGTCTTCAATGTGCGCCTTGCGGCGTTTTGAGGATGATGGTTGAGTGGGAGATTTCTTTTGCGGCATCAGCGGCAGGGGTGGATTGGACACATATACATCGAGGTTCTACAACATATGTGATGTATAATTTGTTACTAAACATAATGAAAGAGGTGTTAATTTTTCAAGCACAGATGTGGATAACTTACTGCACTCCTATCAGTCTCAAAATTATGTCCAGTTTTTGCACTCCCTGGAGTCCAACCAAGAAGTGAAGCAAATATGTTCTCCAGACACAATGTCAACTCCCTGTCTGACAATACTTCTGGCACTTCCATTGTGGGGTCTGAGCCTAATTGGAATTTCCATCCTGGAACATGGCGTTTCTTGATAGGCTGCACGCGGCGATATATGAAGCTTACGGCAATGTGTATGCCGGTATATCCTTTAGACTTGAGATAGGCAACATGCTCTAATATAGCATCAACCTAAGACTTCTTGTTTGGATGAGCCTTTGCTGACCACTCGGGTCGTGGCTTGGGGGCATCGGCTGTAGTTTCTGACAAAGATGGAGCGTGATTTCCATGGTAAAACCAGTCTACATGCCACTCCTTGTTGGTTGATGGAAGTGGCACATCAATATACATGGATTTATTCCTTAATTGGAATCCAGCACCTCCTATGACATTACTGTTGTTTGATTACAACATAAACAGTTCTTTGAAGGTATCAAAATGGGGATAAATACACAAGAACACTTCACACAGATGAATAAATATGGCTATATATAAGATGGAATTTGGATTTAGATTGACACGGTTGATGCCATAAAAGAATAGAAGTCCCCGAAAGAAGTCACAACATGGGATCCCAAATCCACGATAGAAAAAGGAGGCAAAAACCGTGATTTGGTCGACGAGAGGTTGGGGAAATCTCTGACCTATGGCCTCGATCCATCCTCCGGTCTGTTGATCCTATAGCACGCCATCAATCACCAATCTGTTGATTTTCTCAGAATCCATGGCTGACGTCAGGGAACTCCTTGATGCCGGTAGGGATGTCAAAGATTGTTTCTTCTTCCTCGGCCTTCCCAGGAGAAGATTGCTTCTCGGATTGAGACTTAGCGCTTTGACGGGTGCGCTTCGGGGCCATCGCTCTTGTTTTATTACAATGGACAGCGGGTTGCGTGGAGGTTCTGGATGGAAATGGAGGCCCGGGATCTAGGGTTTGTGGGCGCAAGATGGCGGCGGCAGTGAAATGGTGGCCCAAGATCTAGGGTTTGTGTGTGCAAGATGGCGGCGGCGGTGAAATGAAGACGAAGGGATGCGATTGTTCGGCGGCACTTTTATAAGGGATAGATAACCTAGTGGGCCGAGGCTTCTCGTAACCCATTAAGTCTAGTTATTTGAATTGGTACGTGCATTTATTATGCTATCATGATTATTTTCAAGCGATAATCTTGGATGTTGCCAATCTGAATGTTAGTGATAAATCACTCGGACTGTTACTGTTTCAATCTTGGAAATTGTACTTTTCAAGATTTTGTGAACAATCACTTGGATTGTTGCAATTTCAACCTTGGAAATTGTACCTTTTCATATTTCATGATAAATCACTCGGATTACTTGGCACCAATCTTGGGGGCTGTATTTTTGTATTATATTACTACAATAGATACATCACCAATCTTGGCAGCTATAGCAATTGAATTTCATGGTAAATCACTCAGATTAAGGATGTTTCGGCATTGTGGACGTAGTTATTAATTTGGTGATGCATCACTCGGCGAATGGGGGAAATTCAACAAAATATGGAGCTTTTTGGTTTAGTTTGACAATCGGAATATTCGGATGTTGAGGGACAAGATTAATTTTGATTATTGGATATTTTTCAATAACTCAAAAGTTGCTTCGGTACAGACTCAACAACCTTTTGAGTTGGGGGCTATATTCATAGGCTATATCTTTTTCAGGCGTTTATGAAGAAGAGTTATCAGAAGTAATAGAAAAAGCACTTCCCAATTTCATAAGATATCGAGGCAAATCAAGGCGACAATTCAAGATGGAAAGTGCTTGGCGGCTACTGTGGGACATATATACCCGGGATACCTAACCACTCGGCTATGTCACCGAGTGGGCCGGGGGCTCGGCTATGGTGTATTCGGCCCAGAAGATATTTACTTAGATACTTGTTTGAGTAAGCAACAAGTTAGGTTAGCAGATATGTTGAATAGATGGGATCTATTGTAACCGACTAAAAGACTACCATGTAAACCCCTGCCCTTCGGATATATAAGGGCGCTAGGGGGCCTTCAGCAAGAGACAGACTCGTATTAGAACCCTAATTCCAGTGCGAACCCTAGCAATACAGAAACACCAAACAGGACATAGGGTTATTATCCTTCCGGAGGCCCGAACCTGTATAAACCCTGTGTCCTATGTCCATCGATCTTTCATACTCATACGCATATCTAGAACTACTATCAAGAATATCTCTCGACACACTTCATCTCTCATCTGAGCTTGTTCCTGCTGCTACCACTACTCCAGCAGAGGGTCTAGAAGCTTCAACATCGACCTCAGCAGCTATCGAGCGAGCTCTAGCTGTGGTTGAGGGGGAGGTACACTCCGAGAGAGAGGCTCCTCACCACATTCAGCGTCAACATCCACCTCAACAGATGATCGGTAATCTCTATGAGAGGACAACGAGGTCAAGGTTTGCACATCTTGCTTGTTTTACCAATTCTCTCTTTATTGCAACCTTTGAAACCCGGGATGTTGGACACGCACTATCTGATGAACATTGGGTTAATGCCATGCATGAGGAGTTGGAAAACTTTGAGAGAAACAAAGTCTAGACCCTTGTAGAGCCTCCCAAAAATGTCAATGGCATAGGAACCAAGTGGGTGTTCAAAAACAAACATGGGGAGGATGGTGAGGTTGTGAGAAACAAGGCTAGGCTAGTTGCTCAAGGTTTTAGCCAAGTGGAGGGCTTAGATTATGGTGAAACCTGTGCTCCTGTTGCTCGCATAGAAGCCATTAGAATCTTGCTTGCATTTGCTGCCTCGAAGGGCATTAGATTTTATCAAATGGATGTCAAGAGTGCTTTCCTAAATGGTTTCATAGAGGAAGAAGTGTATGTGAGGCAACCCCCTGGCTTTGAGCACCACAAATACCCAAACCGTGTGTACAAGCATCAGAAGGCTTTGTACGGGCTAAAGCAAGCACCTAAGGCATGGTATGCTAGGCTTAAGACCTTCTTGCTAGAGCGCGGGTATGTCATGGGGTGTGTTGATAAAACATTATTCACTCTCAAGCATGGCAATGACTTTCTAATGGTTCAGATTTACATGGATGATATCATCTTTGGTGGTTCCTCTCATGCTCTTGTGTCCAGATTTCAGGAAGCCATGGAAAGTGAATTTTAGATGTCGATGATGGACGAGCTTACCTTCTTTCTTGGGCTTCAAATCAAGCAGTGCAAGCAATGCACTTTCATTCAGCAAGCGAAGTACACGAAGGATCTCTTGAAGAAATTCGACATGGTCAATATGAAGCCGTTGTCTACACTGATGTCCACAACAACGGCTCTTGACCCTGATGAAGACTGTGAAGCGGTGGATCAAAGGGAGTAGAGGAGCATGATTGGCTCCCTCTTGTACCTGACAGCGACAAGACCCGACATACACTTTGCTTTGTGCTCGTTTTCAAGCTTCCCCAAGGGTGACTCATCGCAAGGCTGTCAAGCGCATCTTCAGGTATCTCAAATACACCCTTGAGTTTGGTCTTTGGTACTCTGCATCTTCATCTCTTAATCTCATTGGATATTCAGATACGGACTTTGCTGGGTGTAGAATTGATAGGAGGAGCACTTCTGGTACTTGTCATTTCTTGGGTACTTCTTTGATCTGTTGGTCTTCTCGTAAGCAATCGAGTGTTGCCCAATCCACCATAGAGGCTGAGTATGTTGCTGCTGCTAGCTGCTACTCATAAATCCTATGGATTGTGTCTACCATGAGAGACTATGGGTTAACTTTTAAGGGCATTCCACTCATGTGTGATAACTCTAGTGCCATATGCTTGGCCAAAAACCCAATCTAACATGGTAAGGTCAAACACATCAATGAGTGATTCCACTTCCTGAGAGACAATGTTGAGAAGGGGGATGTTGAACTCAAATACATCGATACCAGAAACCAACTCGCTGATATCCTTACCAAGCCCCTAGATGCTTCGAGACATGCTTTTCTTCGGGGGGAACTTGGTGTTTGTCATCCTTATGGCATCATTTGAGGTGGAGTTCGTGTTCACATGTATATATGTATATCATTTTCGCATTGCATCTCATATGTAATATATGCATTTGTAGATGAGCTTTGATTCTTATGCTTTCTTGCATTTCTCTTTGTTATGATTGAGCTCGAGCTAAGTCATGTGGATGTGATGGTAATCTCTCATGCTTAGATTTTCTAGATGGCCTGTTATAAACTCATGTGAGCAACTTGCTAATCTTAAAGATAAACTAAGCTTCTTGTGAACCTTATGAACTAATCTTGCTAGAACTTGCTCACCATGTGTGTAATTGCTTTTATCCCTATTGGAACATGCATTGAGGCTAGTCTATACTTGCTCACCATGTGTGTAATTGCTTTTATCCCTGTTGGAACTTGCATTGAGGCTAGTCTAGAGGATGTCTTAGCTTTGGCACCTTGTGTTTGCGAAATGGAAGGCTTTGCAAATGTTTAGCTCATAATGAAACATTATGGGAACGTGTGTTCCTTTTGCCGCAAAGCATGCTCTTTTGTCTTGTGCATAATCTTGAAAAACCTGCTAAGTGCTTTGATCAAGAACTAATCAATAATGTTAAATCCAAACATTGTGACTTGAAGCCTCAGGGTGTTTGTCGTAACTAGTCGTGTGACCCTCCGCATGGATAAGAGGACACATGAGGATAAACAATAATCACTTGATCAACCGAGTCTCTGAAAGGTCTGGGTCTCTAACCTTGAATCAATGATGAGTTTTGGTGATAAATGACAATGCATGTTAGAACTAACCTTTTATATGAGTTTGTGAGTTTAATGTTAGGTTATGTTCCGGCATCAAGCAAAGGTCAAGAATAATGGATCCATTACAAGATAGTTGATTGATAATATGTTGGAAATTATCATATTATTTAGTGAAGATGTTTGACAAAGGATGATGGTAATCAATGTGTTGATAAAGGTGTCGGTTGACATAATCAACACCCATGCTTAAAGATGAAGGCACATCACATATTCAAAGGTCAAACACAACATATTATTGATTCATGACAAGGGATGATATTGATGATAGTGTTGATTATTGATACAATCAACACGTATACATAAAGAAGATCAAGACACAACATGAATGAGAATTGGACATCCCTATAGTTGATGATGTCAAAATGGTTATGTGAATACTTGGTATTAAATGGAAATATCAATGCAAGTATTAGTTGGAATTCATGAGTTGATATATATTAATAAGTGATGGTGGTCAAAGCAAGGATATTATTATGCCAATAGAACATGGATTTCTAGTAACCACTTACAAGAAGATAAAAGTCATGAATTTGGAAATATCATCTTGGAGATAAAATTGATAAAGTGGATATGTTGTTGATGTTGGATACAAAGTAGTGTTGCATGGAAAGGCGGTGAAGGCTAGGCAAGACCCGGCTACAATGGACCATGTGCGAGGGTGAAGGGCAAGCAAGAGGCTTGGCACTGAAGGACCAAAGGCAATGGTGAAGAGTGAGTTAAGGCTTAGCGCGATGAACCATGCAAGACCATGTGAAGCTATGGATTATCCACATCACTCATTTAATGGAACAAGAAGATGATGTTGATATGTCAGAATGAGTGTATTTGACAAAAGAGCCAAAGGTGAATATACAATGTCAAAAGAAGATCAAGTGGCTTGGACATAGGAAGTTGCAAAACTTCATAAGTAGATGAACATCAAGCCTATATCATATGGACATTGCTCAAACCAAAGGTATAATATTGGATATATATATGTTCATTGATGGTTAATCAAATAAATATCCAAAAAGATCATTTTATTATGGATTTGGCAACCCTCAAAAAGAGCAATGAAGAAGATATGAAGGTGTTCCTATTAACATAGGTTTTTTAATTTCTATTGAGTATAGGAATGTCGTACTATAAAGAGGGATACAACTTTGATAGTTTTGCTTATGTCTTCGTGCTCAAATTAAGCCAATAAATTTGGGGGAGTGTTTAGAAAATATATGTGTGATTTCGAAGCTCAGTAATAGTTGGGTTGGATAGCCCTTAAAATTATCTTTTCATAGAGTCCAAGATCACCTAAATCGGCCTCTAGAGTCAAAAGTTATGGGCATTTCTCTATTGGTTGTCTGTCTATTTTTTTCCAATCAGCCATGCCGATCTGGGCATCGGCAGTGCTGATCCGGAACTCAACAGAAAATATTTTTCTCCTCCTCTGTGACTCCCTCATCGGCAGTGCTGATCCGGGGACCGGCAGTGCCGATGCGGGACGTCCAGAGCCCCAAAACGGCTAGCTTTTGAGCCTATCTATTGGCAGTGCCGATCCGGGCATCGGTAGTGTGACACCCTGAGTCTCACCTTAACTTAGAAAATATGAGGAGCATAAATTATGGGAATTGTAGCATAAAATCATAGAGCCTATCTATTAATTTAATTCCAGGCAATTAATTACCCTGCAACCAAGTTATTGAAGCAACTTAAAAATGTCAATACAACTTATGCTAAATAAATTCATAATCATGTTGGTAATAATAAAATAGAATATAATAGAATATTATGAATTTATTGGGCGTTTTATCTATTTGGCAAGACCCTTAATTAATTAATTGATTCTTAAGTAACTAATTAATGCATTTAATTAATTCTAAAAATTTGTTTATGAAAATTTCAAATAAAATTCACCAAAGTATTCTCCACCATTTAAATAGTCAGTCCACCAATTTTCACTAATTTAGGAAGTCCCTAGCTATTGTATTTTGAATTAATGAAAATCAGCTTTGACTAGGGACCTGTTTGCACTAAATCTAAAAGATCAGGGGGCGCAGTGTAAAATCCCCTTTCTTCTTCTTCCATTGGCCGGCGCGGCACTGTTTCCTCCTCTGCCGACGCCAACGCCGAGCTCGCTCCTCCCCGCACGCCACCGGCTCACCTCGAGACTCCTCGCGCGCACTGTGCCGCTGACTTCTCCTCTGCCGTGCCATCTCCTCTGCCCTCAGCCATGAGCCCGCCCAACGGCCACCATTCTCCCTCTCTGCACGCCACCGCCGTGACCGACAAAACTTCAATTCCACCCACTCTCGCCGCTCCCACTCCCCCACTCACTCCTTCCCCTCTACGCAACTTGAAAGCGAGCCCACGAGTTCACAAGCACACTCTCTCTCGCTCTCTACTCTCTGCTCTCTACCATTTCCCCTCTCCCTGCCATCTCGCCATTGCAGAGCTCAACCTCGCCGCGCTGCCCCGCTCTCCTACTGCCTTCCCAGCCCAGCCGAGAGCACCCACGCACCGCTCACTTCATATCTAGCTCCCCAGGCCATTTCCTCGACAACTCCCTGCGTGAGCTCAACCAATTTGAAGAAATACCAAAACCCATAGTTCCGGTGACCTCCTCTGGTGTCGACCAAAATTGGCCATCTCCGGTGAGCCTCGTTCCCTCTTTCCTCCTCTATCGTTTGCGCAACTCTCGGCCGAACGACCTCGCATTAACTCCTTCCTATTTTCATGTGCAAAGCCGCCGGCATTCTACTTTTTCCCCGGCCTCAAACCATCGCCGCCTATCACCGAAGCCACATCCACGACGAGCTCCTACTTCCGGCCATCCCCGTCCAACGTCGACTTGATGCCGCTCTCCGTGGTGCTCCCGTGAAATTGTAGGAGACGACCCCGCCCGTTTTTCCGCTCCGAGCCGTCCCCGCGACCCCGCCGAAGATCTCTGCTCTGTCGCCTCTCATCGCCGACCATCTCCCGGTGAGAACACCACCTTGCGAACCCCTCCATCCCTTCCGCCGCGGTGCGCACATCATTTCTTGGCTTCCACGGCGAGCTTTCTCCCCGCGCAGCCGCTAGCAGCGAGCTCTCTGGCCGTGAGCCAGCCCGCTCCGGTGAGCCCACTGGCGCTTACTGGCAGCCGAGCTGGCTCATACATGGCCTTACCTGGCACCCACGTGGCTCCAACGTGGAAACCCCCTAAAAACAGAAAAATGCCAGAAAAAGCATAAATCTTTGGAAACTCATAGTAAATCGAGTTTAAACCCAATGAAGCTCAAATAAAATTTGTTAGGTTCATTTTGAATTGCTCTATTTTAGTAAATTGATAAATCATTGCCTCTGTACTTGCATTTTTATTAATTCATTTAATTGTCCAGACACGAATTAATTCACCAGATATTCTAGGAACCAAATTTAATTCTGATTTTTGGCATGCTTAATAATTACATAATTATCTATCACCACAATTTTTGGCTTAGAAAAATATGAATTATTTTTGGCTCTGGAATTTATTTAGTATAGTTGCTTAAATTAATTCTAGTAATTATTTTATAATTAATTGGCCCCTGTCACTTGGCACAAAAATCACTCACACAAGTCTCTGTGCTCAGTACACAAGTCCAGAAACCTAAATTTACTTAATTAAATTAAATTAATTGCTCATACCACTATTTTACTGTAATAAATACTAGTAATTAGAGTAATTATATCTAGAGGCAATGAATTGGTAAAAATACAATTCATCTATGTCCCTGTTTATGATAAATCACTCAAGATCAGAATCGATTGGTTACTATTGAAATTGCTTAATTATTCTGAAGGACTATAGCAATCCTAAATAAATGATTAACACACATAAAATGATGAAACTCTAATTTGTTTCTTTGAAGCGTATGGCTTCGAGAACATTGAAGCATATGGCTTCGAGAACATAATAATAATGTTAATCAACATTTAAAGACATTGTGCATCATATCATTGCATTCTATGGTATTTTGATAATACCAACAATTCAATTCTATCATATAGGCAACAACAACCCGGAGCAGGAAGAAGAGGATCTTCAGAAGGACCTTGATCCCCAAGAGCAAGAAGTTGTAGTTGCTAGCACTAACATCGATCCAGGCAAGCCCCGGTTTACATTCTCCCTTTTATAAAGTTTGCTAGTTTCAATATTACTAGTGTCTATGATTAATGTTGCATTAGGTCATAGGAGTTGATTGGAACCCACCTTGCATGATACCGAATTGACCTATGTCACTGTCATTAGAGCTTTGGTAGTGTCGGTATTGTGTCGCTATGCTTAGTAACTACTAGGACCTATAGATGCTAATACTAAGGAATGAACTTGACCACTGGAACGGGAACCTAAAAGGAAGTTTATTTTACTATTATGACCGGGCAGGGAAGATGCATGTGTAGGTTTGCAGCAATACATGGGTGTTGACTGCGATAGTCCTGCCTTGTCGAACCTAGGACCCTTCCGTGGTCGGCCCCTTGGTCAAGTATTGAATAGTACCGAATACATGCTAGTCTATGGGCACTAGTAAACTTATGTAGCATTGGCGCGGCAATGAGGACGGTACCTAGTACATTGGTCGTTGACCCTTCTGCTGTTGGAGTGGGCGGTTCATACTGCGAAGTACTGTTGGCCGAACGGCATGCCCACTCACTGAGACTGGACCTGGACCAAGTTGTTTTTTGTCCTTGCGAAAAGTTGCCATATACGACCTTCACTGGTGCATATGTGTCGTGTATCTCGGGTTATCCCAACTGGTATAAATCAATTGCAATTGCTATCCCTTACAGTAATGAGTACCACTTGGTCATTGCGTCGTCACGTAGTTGAACCTAGTATTGTAAGTTAACTATGATGTTTATCGTTGATGTTACAATTATTGCTCTTGTGTTGCACTTACTCTATGTATTGCCTTATTATCCTGTTACTGCAACTAAAGTTACCTTTCTGCTCCACCCAGTTAATTTTGAGAAATAAAACTTGGTAGAACTAATAGGTTGCTTAGTGCGGGTCCTTTTCAAACAAGCCACCTATTAGAGCCGTTGCATGTCTAGAAGTCCGACGGGTAAGTCTTACTGAGTAATTAGTACTCAGGCTTTGTGCCACTGTTGTTTTCAGGTAATGAGGAGGTAGAATTGCCTGAGAATGTGCTGCCCTAGGACATGCAAGTCCTGAGGGTTGGACTGCCCACTGGGAGTCTGATTCACCGCCGTAGTATTGATGTGTGTTGCTAGAGTGATGGTTCTTTGGGCACGAACCATTACTATGCTGTATCGTCGAGCTCGTAGCTTCTTATCATGATTTGCTTCTGCTGTTTTCAAAACATTATGAACTTGTAATATTCCACTGCACTCTGGTGACCAATTGATGTAATATTAAATTTAAATTTGAACCGATGTTGTATTATCAAGTGTCTGTGTTATCAGCACCGTCGGGACCTCGATCCTCCGGGAAGGGGCGCCATAGGGAGTGCCGATGCGGGGCGTCCAGAGGCCCAACGGCTAGTTTTTGAGCTCCTCCTATATATACCCCTTTCGGTCCTAACGTTGGGGGTGCCGAAAATACATCAAAGAAACATTCATTTGAGCCAAGAAAAGACCTCTCCACTCCCTATTGCTTAGTGCTATACCGTGTGGGTGAGTTTGGGTGAGAGATTCAGAGAGAAAGAGCAAGACTCTATTGTTGAGCACTTGAGCCAGCAAGAAATCGTTGTGGCATTTGTTACTCTAGGGGATATTCCCTAGACAACAAGGCGTTGCCGGTGAGCTCCCAAGCTTGTGGTGATCCGCGGGAAGTTTGTGAAGGTTTTGATTGACCTCTGAAGGGAAAGGAATCAAGAGAAGGAAATTCCAGGAAAAGGGTTGAAAGAGACCCGGCTCAAGTGTGACCGAGCCCCTCAACGGAGACGTAAGACTCATTTGAGGAGTCCGAACTTTGGTAAACAAATATTGTGTCTCTGTGTGCTCCTTTATTTACTTGTTACTTTTTCATGCTCTAGGGTTTGCTCTTGTATTTGCTCAAATTACTAGATCTACTTGTGTAGCTTGTATCTAGTAGTTGCTATATTGTTGTAGTGCTTCATATTAGTTGTTGTAGTCTTTCTATCAATCTAGTAACTATGAAACCAACTTAGATTTATATTTGGGCGACTTTCTGTACCACTATCGGCACTGCCGATTTAGCATCGGCAGCAGCCATCGGCATTGCCAATCGGTCCCATCGGCATTGCCGTTTGTACTGATTCTTTTTGTTAAGTCTAATTTCACAGAAATTTGTAGAATCGCTTATTCACTCCCCCTCTAGGTGACATCAAGGTCCTTTCAATTGGTATCAGAGCCTAATCTTCTCATTAAGCTTTACCGCTTGGAGAGTTGATGATGTCGCAAGGTAAAATGTGTCAAGTTCCATATGGTTTCCCTAGTGCTTCATTTTCTTGCATATCCACACCTTCATATGAAGCAGCTTATTTTGATGGCACAAATTATGCTTGTTGGAGATCACAAATGATTTCATATTTTCGGGAGATGAGTCCCAAAATTTGGTGGGTTGTAGATGTGGGCTTTTCTCATGCCTTGGATCATGATTCTCCAACACAAGGGCAAGAGAAATGCCTACATCTCGAGGCCCAAGCTACTAATGCTTTATTTGGTGCTTTGAGTAGGGATGTTTTCAATGAGATATACAAGTTGAAGAGTGCTCATGCTATGTGGATTCGAATTCAAGAAATATATGAAGAATCCAACATGACAAGTGATATTTCCAACAATGAGTTGGTAATTGAGAATGATTGCTCCACCTCAAGCTCACATGATATTGATGACCATTCTCTTTCAAATGACTATATTAATGAAGTATCAACTCCATCAACATCATCATGTTGCCTTATGGCCAAAGGTAACATGCAAGTAAAACTCCATGAAAATTATAGTGACTATATTAATGATGTTGTTATTCTTAATGATGATAGCGATAGTGATGATGATAATGATCATGAGTATACATATGATTTAGCTTGTTGCATTGTTGCATAGCATGGGAAGATATATGAAATTAGAGGAGTCTAAAATGAAATATCTACATGATGAAAATTCTTCTTTAAAAGACACATTAGAGGAGCTAAAGCGGTCTCATGAGGATCTTACTGAAACTCATGAGAAGCTCAAAGATGCTTATGATTCACTTGCTTCTAATGTCTTGGAAAGTGCAAAAGTAGATGTAAGCATTACACGTGATTTAATTGATAATGTATCTACTTATTGCAATGATTTATGTGATAACCCTTGTCGCTCCCAAGAAAATATTTCCCCAAGCACTACATGTGACTTGGATTGCATAGGTGAAAAAGTGAAGCACAAGGGTCATGAAGTCAACAAAAATCACAAGAAGAACTTCAAGTCTAACATGGGCAACAATCAACAGAAGAAAAGGAAGTTAGCTCATGTTAAGTGTTTCAAGTGTTCAAACATGGGACACTATGCCTCTATGTGTTTCATGAAGATTGATGATGAAACTACACTTCCGAAGAAGAAAACAAGAAGAAGCAAAAGGAAATGTTATAGATGTCATGAGAAGGGTCATGAAATTGTTTCATGCCCAAACATAACAAATGATGATTTTGAGTCATCCAAGAAGAGGCTCACCGACAAGGAAGCAACAATTAAGAAACAAGATAAGAAAGTGTCTTGCATGAATAAGAAGCGTATTTGCTACAATTGCTGATAAAAGGGACATATTGGTAAAAATTGTCCCATGGGTAACATTCCTAAGCCTATTCCTTTCCATGATCATCATTTGGCTAAGAAAGCTAGAAGTGGTAATATTATCACAAATGTTGTTAGTTCACATAATCCTAATACAAAGGCCATTTGGGTGCCTAAATCTCTTGTGACTAACATACTAGGACCCAATGTCACTTGGGTGCCACGAAATGCTTGATTTGCTTAATAGGTACTTGGAGATGCATTGAAGACTTGAAACACTTGATATGATTTATGTTGAACATCTTAAGTCAAGATCCTTTCATATTGGTGTTCATCATAACTTATGGAAAGAATGTCAAGTATGAATATTAATGGTCTACAACCTCAACCAATGTCATCTCGGTAACAAGTATTTACATTGAAAGTATCTATGTTCTAGCCTTGTGTAGGCTTAATTCATTGTTCATGCATATCATCCATGTATGTTGCTTGCACACTTCATCTGTACAAATTTGAGAAAAGTGTTGGTTACCATGTTTAGGGAGGTACTATATCATTCCATATATATTGCAACCCCAAAATGAGAATGAATTCTTATTGATGCTATAATAGTTTTTGAAAAGCTTTTTAAGTAAACCGTAAAATATTTAGAACGGTTTGCAAAATTGGTTAAAAGTGTTTGAACATATTCATTTGTGAAAACAAAAATGTGATTTGCAAACAAAATGTTTTATTATATCAAAACAAACAGTTTATAGAAAAGCTTTCAAAATAAATTATTTTGCAAATTTCTCTAATTGATCATTGTCAACCTTTTGGTGTTTAAAATTGTTTCACAAGGCCACTGGTTTTAAAAATGGTAGTTGATTTTTAAAAAAATTCTTGAAAAACTATCATGACCATTTTCGGTCCTATTCTAGCATCAATTGAGTGTTTCCGCTAGAACCATATATTTTGTATGTATGAGTTATGGTGGTGTTTATGATTCATAAAAGAGTAAACTCAAGTGACTCATCACCTTACTTAAGTTTGTATCAATGGAGCTTTGGTTTAATTGTGAGCATTCTTTTGATCATCCTGGAGACAATGAGATACTCATGCTTCTTTTATTACTAAGTGTAAAGAGTTTGTCTTTTTAATTGTTTAATTAAGGAGCATGAATAAGTTATTTGTTTTCTCTTTGCAATGAAAATATTGTTGTCAAGACTAACCATGTGCAAGGGAATTGAGAAGATCAAACATGAATAGTAAAGCTCAAAAAGACTTGGTGAAAAAAAATTTAAAGCAATGTCAAACCTCTTCAAGATATTAGTGGACATGGGCAAGAGCTTGAGCCGATGGTATTGGGTTGCTCAAGGCAAGATGGCGGGTCTACCATGAATAAGCTTGTGGAGGGGTCAAATATGACTTGCTATATTATAATGATGATGACTAAGTCTTATTAGTGCAAGTTCAACATGAATGATGATTGTTTGACAATAAAGAGGAAATCCAACTATGACCATGCGTGAAGAGTTTATAACCATTGAAGATTTTGTATCTATTCTTGTCAATGGTGGAGTTGGACATCATGGAGGGATTTTGAGCTTGGTATATATTCTAGATGGTTTGCACATACAAAAGACCCAAGCTCTCAAATTGTTGAGAACATTTGAGGTAACTATCTCTATGTCTTATATAAGTTCTCTTTCCTAATGATAAAGAGCAACTAGATTTCATTCTATGTTTTTGCATGTTGCTCTATATCACCAATCATGTCTTGACACATACACTAGTTGTTCTTTGTGATAATTCCTTTGTGGTCTTCGATGAAAAATTTATGCGCTCATCATGATTGTCATATTATACATTAGGATTGTGGGACATGTATACCCGGGATACTTAACTACTCGGCTAACTGGCCGAGTGGGCCGAGGGCTCGGCTATGGTGTATGCGGCCCAGAAGATATTTACTTAGATACTTGTTTGAGTAAGCAGCAAGTTAGGCTAGCAGATATGTTGGATAGATAGGATCTGTTGTAACCGACTACAAGATTACCATGTAAACCCCTGCCCTTCGGGTATATAAGGGGGGCAGGGGGCCTTCGGCAAGACACAGACTCATATTGGAACCCTAATTCCTGTGCGAACCCTAGCAATACAGAAAATCCAAACAGGACGTAGGGTTATTATCCTTCGGGAGGCCCGAACCTGTATAAACCTTGTGTCCTGTGTCCATCGATCTTTTCATACTCATACGCATATCTAGAACTACTATCGAGAATATCTCTCGACAGTTGGTGCGCCAGGAAGGGGATGCATTGAGTTCAGCTTTGCCAAAATCGATGGCTTTCGTCGACATCAAGTTTTGCCCGGGAGACAAGATCTGCTTTGGTACCGTCAGCCTCGTCACCAATCAATACGGGAACCTCGTCGAGCAAGATCACGTGGCCCGTTCAGTGGCCACCATGCCTTCAAACTCAGGCACCAGCAAAGCTTCAATGGCCGAACGGATCATTCGGGTCGGCCGGTTCTCACTCGGCCTCCACAACGCGTTAAGTCCAGTTATGTTAATCGGTACGAGCATTTACTATGTTATCAAGATTATTTTCAAGCGATAACCTTGGAAGTTGCCAATATTAATGTTAGTGATAAATCACTCAGACTATTACTATTTCAATCTTGGAAATTGTACTTTTCTAGATTTTGTGAATAATGACTCAGATTGTTGCAATTTCAACCTTGGAAATTGTACCTTTTGATATTTTGTGATAAAATCACTCGGATTATCTTGGCACCAATCTTGGGGGCTGTATTTTTGTATTATATTACTACAATTGATACATCACCAATTTTGGGGGCTATGTCAATTGAATTTCATGGTAAATCACTTGGATTAAGTATGATTCGGCATTGTAGACATCGTTATTAATTGGGTGATGCATCACTCGGCAAATGGGGGAAATTTAGCAAAATATGGAGCTTTTTAGTTTAGTTTGACAAATCGGAAGATTCAGATGTTCTTATGCCCTTTTGTGTTAAGGGACAAGATTCATTTTGACTATTGGATATTTTCAATAACTCAAAAGTTGCATTGGTATAGACTCAACAACCTTGTGAGTTGGGGGCTATATTCATAGGCTATGTCTTTTTCAGACGCTTATGAACAAGTGTTATCAGAAGTAATAGAAGAACCACTTCCCAATTTCAAAAGATATCGTGGCAAATCAATGCGGTGATTCAAAATGGAAAGTGCTTGGGGGCTACTGTGGGACATATATACCCGGGATACTTAACCACTCGGCTAACTGGCCCAGTGGGCCAGGGGCTCGGCTATGGTGTATGCGGCCTAGAAGATATTTATTTAGATACTTGTGTGAGTAAGCAGCAAGTTAGGTTAGCAGATATGTTGGATAGATAGGATCTGTTGTAACCGACTAAAAGATTATCATGTAAACCCCTTCCCTTCAAATATATAAGGGGGGCAGGGGGCCTTTTGATGAGGACATCACTCCTATGGATACACACAACACTCCTCCAAATCTGGACTTGCAAGGTCCAATGACTAGAGCTCGTGCACGACAACTAAATTTAGAGGTGAGCTCGTTCCTACGTTCTTCGCTATATGTTACTTTTGAGAATGGTTTGCTACCTAATGATTATTTTATGATTAGAAACCATGGAGAGGACCAGGAGATGATGGGAGAAGGATTTGGAAACGTGGAGGGCCAGCAAGGGCTTGGAAGCCAAAGTGGAGGCCCAATCAAAACCGACTTCGAGTCTGTTTCGGGGCCCAGGACCAGTCTGTACTAAAACGGTCGCCCAGGACGCATACGGACTCGGATTTGGACGTTCTACATATGCACGGAAAGATAAGGAGAAGACCTTTCCAATGCCGCCGGCCTCATGTCAAAATTCATCCGTAGTCATCGGGAATCATCAAAACAAGAGAGAGTCCAGAATCTGTGTCGGTGCTGCGTGGCTTATTTTTTGTCTTTGGGCCTTGTATCTAGTTGAGCCCAATTCGGGGCGTGTCCAGAGGGTCTTGCACGAACCTAGGGTCTTTATATACAGACACCACCGCACCATTAGGGTTCGGATTTTGCTTAGATCAATTCTGTTCATAAACAGTTTCACCGTTCATCGGTTTGTGAGACCCCAACTTCGAGAGTTTAATCATACATCTGCAATTGTGTTGCATTCTTCGTTGTTCTTGCTTGTGTTCTTGATTTGCAGGCAGGGATTAGCCTTCTCGGCGAGGTCAATCGTCTTTTGGACGGTTGATAACCAGAGGAGATGTCGTGCTGCGATTGCGGGGTTTAGAACGTGCTGTTCTGAAGCCGGATCGATTTGTGTGTCGCCTCCGACCAAATCAACTTACCAAGAACCTTTCGGAAGATCGGGAACCCTTGTCCACATCAAGTGGTATCAGAGTTTCAGGTGCACCGTCAGGTTCATACTACCCTTTAGCTTTGTTTTCGTGTTCTTCCTATCATCCACTGAAAATACCAAAAAAATTTTTTCCCCGCCCATAACCACGTGTTTAGCCTTTGCATATTTCAATTTCAGAGTCCGTAGTGTTGAGTTTGTGACCTAGTTCTTGTTTAGTCGCTGGTTTAGTTTGTGTTTTTGTCGTCAGTAGTGTTTCCCTTGCAACCCTAGCCGCCATCCCCCTCACCATCCTCGGTTTTGTCGGCTTTGTGTGCTAGGGTTGATTGATCAGTTACAGAAGGCTTTGCAGGCGGTTCAGAGTGATTTGACAGAAACGATCACCAGGGCCGTCACCGACGCCGTCACCAAGCTTCACCTGGGAGAAAGCATTGAGCGGTTGGATAAGAGAGTCTCTAAGTTAACCGATCAGGTTGTCGAATTGGAGACCGCTCACAAGACCAACAACAACAACAACAACAACAACAACACCAACACCAACAACAACACCAACAACGACGTTGAAGGCGATCATGATGAAGCAACGGTGTATAAGGCTGATGGCACCGTCGATAGGTCAGCTACAAGGACCGCAAGGTTACGACGCCGTTTGCAATGTAACCCTCATGGTATGGGTGGTTTCCACAACCACACCCGTCGCACACAAGGTAACTATGCTCCAGATGATCCGTATGCTAAAATTAAGTTTTCAATTCCTTCGTTTTCGGGTCAATACGATGGTGATGCTTACCTTGATTGGGAAATGACGGTAGAACAAAAATTTAATGCCCACCTTGTTCCTGAACAACATAGAGTTAGACAAGCCACTAGTGAGTTTAAGGACTTTGCTATTGTTTGGTGGAGTGGTCTAGCTACTGAAACCGATTTGCCTACTACTTGGGAAGAACTTAAGGTAGAAATGCGTGATCGTTTTGTTCCTCCTTTTTATAGAGAAATTCGTAATAAACTGCAGCGTTTAGATCAACGAGATAAAACTGTTCAGGAGTATTTTAGTGAGCTTCAGAAGGGTTTGATTCGTTGTGCTGTGGTTGAAAAAGTAGAGGATCAGATTTGCCGCTTTTATTCTGGTTTGAGAAAAGAAATTCAGGACATCCTTGATTATAAAGAATTTTATACCCTCAACCAGTGTTTCCAGTATGCTATGCTTGCAGAGAAAGAATCACAGGGACTTTTCCAGGCTTTTGAGGAGTACAGCAAGTCCAGGAATTTCTACCCACCACGGCCGACGGGGACTTCGGGGCTGCCCAAGCCATCTTTCCGGCCGCCCCCACCAGCTAGTGTTGTTTCTGCAGCACCAAGATCAGCCCCTGCCCCTTCTACGCGCTCAGGTAAAAATTCTGTGCAGGTACCGGCTAGTAGTGCCTCCTCTGTTGCTTCGACGGGACGCACTACAGGGATTCAGTGCCACCGCTGCCATGGTCTTGGCCATGTGCAGAAAGATTGCCCAAGTAGGCGGGCATATGTGGCGACAGATGATGGCGGTTACATGAGCGCCTCCGATGTGGAGGATGAGGAGGAGGATGTCGCTGCCACCAGCGGTGACCTCGTCCTTGGAGGCGGAGATACCACGGGCTATATGAATATTATTGTGCAGCGTGTGCTTAGCACACAAGTCCAGCAGCCCGAGATGATGCAGCGACATAACTTGTTCCAGATTTTCTTCGTCATCAAGAACCGTCGGGCACGTGTCATCATTGATGGAGGAAGCTGCAACAATTTGGTGAGTTCTGATGTGGTTAAGAAGCTTGATTTGACCACACGCCCACATCCACATCCATACTACATTCAGTGGTTAAATGACTCTGGAAAAGCTAAGGTAACACAAACTTGCAGAGTTCCTTTTTCCATTGGTTCCTATGTGGATTCTGTTGATTGTGATGTTGTACCCATGCAAGCTTGTTCACTTTTATTGGGTAGACCTTGGGGATTTGATAATGATGCTGTACACCATGGTAAAAGTAATAAGTACACTTTTATGCATAAAGGAACTAAAATTACTTTGTTACCAATGACCCCTGCTGAAATTGTAAAAGCTGATTTAGAACGAGCTGCTAGTTTGAAAAATAAACGCCCTGAAATTCAGCAACCTGTTAATTCTGCTTCTACACCAAGTAATGTTAATGATTCTTCTTGTTCTAAGGGTGCTGCAATTAAATTACAAGGTCGTTCATGTCTTGCCACAAAATCTGAGCTTGCTGAAATTTCTACTGATGATATTTGCTATGCTTTGATATGCAAATAAGCCTTGTTTTTGCTTGGTGATATTGCTTCTAGTGCTTTGCCTCCTGCTGTCACTAACCTTTTGCAGGAGTATGAGGATGTTTTCCCAGCTGAGATACCCCCGGGATTGCCACCTTTGAGAGGGATTGAGCATCAAATTGATTTGATTCCTGGTGCTACTTTACCAAACCGTGCTGCTTATAGGACCAACCCTGAGGAGACTAAGGAGATACAACATCAAGTCCAAGACCTTTTGGATCGTGGGTATGTTCGTCAATCACTTAGTCCTTGTGCTGTTCCTGTACTTTTGGTTCCTAAGAAAGATGGTTCTTGGCGTATGTGTGTAGATTGTAGAGCCATTAATAACATTACTATTAGGTATCGTCATCCTATTCCTAGGCTAGACGACATGCTTGATGAGTTATGTGGTGCTATAATTTTCACTAAAATTGATTTGCGTAGTGGCTACCATCAAATTAGAATGAAACTTGGAGATGAATGGAAAACAGCTTTCAAAACCAAATTCGGGTTGTATGAGTGGTTAGTAATGCCTTTTGGGTTAACTAATGCACCCAGTACTTTCATGCGTTTGATGAATGAGGTTTTAAGACCTTTTATTGGCAAATTTGTGGTTGTTTACTTTGATAATATCTTGATTTATAGCAAATCCACGGATGATCATATGATTCATTTGCGTGCTGTTTTTGATGCTTTGCGAGTTGCACGTTTATTTGGTAACCTTGAGAAGTGCACCTTTTGCACGGATCGAGTCTCTTTTCTTGGCTATGTTGTGACTCCACAGGGAATTGAGGTGGATGAGGCGAAGATTGAAGCCATAAAGAGCTGGCCTGTACCAAAAACTATCACACAGGTGAGGAGTTTTCTTGGTCTTGCAGGTTTCTACCGCCGCTTTGTCAAAAATTTCAGCACCATTGCTGCACCATTGCATGAGTTGACAAAGAAGGGCGTTGACTTCCATTTTGGTAAGGTACATCATGAGTCTTTTGATGCTTTGAAGGACAAACTTACACATGCACCATTGCTGCAATTACCCAATTTTGATAAGACTTTTGAGCTTGAATGTGATGCTAGTGGTATAGGCATTGGTGGTGTTCTGATGCAAGATGGTAAACCTGTTGCATACTTTAGTGAGAAAATTACTGGGCCTGTTTTGAATTATTCCACGTATGATAAGGAACTATATGCACTTGTACGTTCTTTAGAAACGTGGCGTCATTATTTGTTGCCCAAAGAATTTGTTATTCATTCTGATCATGAATCACTTAAGTATATTCGTTCTCAAGGCAATTTGAACCGTAGACATGCTAAATGGGTTGAGTTTATTGAGTCTTTTCCTTATATTATTAAACATAAGAAAGGGAAGGATAATGTGATTGCTGATGCTTTATCGAGGCGATATACTTTGTTGTCTCAACTTGATTGTAGAATTTTTGGACTTGAGGCAATTAAAGAACAATATGTTGCTGATGTCGATTTTAAAGATGTATTGCTGCACTGTAAAGAAGGTCGTGCTTGGCACAAATTTGTGTTGAATGATGGATTCTTGTTTAGAGCTAACCGCCTATGCATTCCAGTTGGTTCCGTTCGTCTTTTGTTGTTGCAGGAGGCGCATGGAGGTGGATTGATGGGTCATTTTGGTGCTAAGAAGACAGAGGATATTTTGGCCACACACTTCTTTTGGCCAAGGATGAGGAAAGATGTTGAGCGTTTTGTTGCTCGCTGCACTACATGTCAAAAAGCTAAGTCTCGATTGAATCCACATGGTTTATACATGCCACTTCCTGTTCCTTCTATTCCTTGGGCGGATATTTCTATGGACTTTATTTTAGGACTGCCTAGGACTAAGAGGGGGAGCGATAGCATTTTTGTTGTCGTGGATCGTTTTTCCAAGATGGCACACTTTATATCATGTCATAAAACTGATGATGCTAGTTATATTGCTGATCTTTTTTTCAAAGAAATTGTACGTTTGCATGGTATGCCTTCTACTATTGTTTCAGATCGTGATGCAAAATTCTTGAGTCATTTTTGGCGCACGCTTTGGAATAAGTTGGGTACAAAGTTGTTATTTTCTACAACTTGTCATCCACAAACTAATGGACAAACTGAGGTTGTGAACCGCACTTTGGGTACTATGTTGCGAGCTGTTTTGAAGAAAAATTTGAAGCAATGGGAAGAATGCTTACCTCATGTTGAGTTTGCTTATAATCGGGCAACACATTCTACTACCAAGGTAAGTCCATTCAAGGTAGTGTATGGTTTTGATCCCCGTACTCCACTTGATATACTTCCTCTCCCTATTAATGAGAGAGTTCATATTGATGCTAAGGAGCGTGCTGAATTTATTTTGCAAATACATGAGACCACTAGACTTAGCATTGAAAAGATGAATGAAAAGTATAAAATTGCTGGTAGTAAGGGAAGAAAGGAAGTAAAGCTTGATGTAGGAGATTTAGTGTGGTTACACTTAAGGAAGGATAGATTTCCAGAATTGAGAAAGTCTAAACTAATGCCTAGAGCTGATGGTCCATTCAAAATAATAGAGAAGATTAATGATAATGCATACAAACTTGAGTTGCCTCCCGAGTTCGGGGTTAGTCCTATTTTTAACATTTCAGATTTGAAACCATACATGGGAGAAGAGGATGAGCTTGAGTCGAGGACGACTCCACTTCAAGAGGGGGAGGATGATGAGGACATCACTCCTATGGATACACACAACACTCCTCCAAATCTGGACTTGCAAGGTCCAATGACTAGAGCTCGTGCACGACAACTAAATTTAGAGGTGAGCTCGTTCCTACGTTCTTCGCTATATGTTACTTTTGAGAATGGTTTGCTACCTAATGATTATTTTATGATTAGAAACTATGGAGAGGACCAGGAGATGATGGGAGAAGGATTTGGAAACGTGGAGGGCCAGCAAGGGCTTGGAAGCCAAAGTGGAGGCCCAATCAAAACCGACTTCGAGTCTGTTTTGGGGCCCAGGACCAGTCTGTACTAAAACGGTCGCCCAGGACGCATACGGACTCGGATTTGGACGTTCTACATATGCACGGAAAGATAAGGAGAAGACCTTTCCAATGCCGCCGGCCTCATGTCAAAATTCATCGGGAGTCATCGGGAATCGTCAAAACAAGAGAGAGTCCAGAATCTGTATCGGTGCTGCGTCGCTTATTTTTTGTCTTTGGGCCTTGTATCTAGTTGAGCCCAATTCGAGGCGCGTCCAGAGGGTCTTGCACGACCCTAGGGTCTTTATATACAGACACCACCGCACCATTAGGGTTCGGGTTTTGCTTAGATCAATTCTGTTCATAAACAGTTTCGCCGTTCATCGGTTTGTGAGACCCCAACTTCGAGAGTTTAATCATACATCTGCAATTGTGTTGCATTCTTTGTTGTTCTTGCTTGTGTTCTTGATTCGCAGGCAGGGATTAGCCTTCTCGGCGAGGTCAATCGTCTTTTGGACGGTTGATAACCAGAGGAGACGTCGTGCTGCGATTGCGGGGTTTAGAACGTGCTGTTCTGAAGCCGGATCGATTTGTGTGTCGCCTCCGACCAAATCAACTTACCAAGAACCTTTCGGAAGATCGGGAACCCTTGTCCACATCACCTTTGGCAAGACACAGACTCGTATTGGAACCCTAATTATAGTGTGAACCCTAGCAATATAGAAACACCAAATAGGACGTAGGGTTATTATCCTTCGGGAGGCCCGAACCTATATAAACCTTGTATCCTGTGTCCATCGATCTTTTCATACTCATACGCATATCCAGAACTACTATCGAGAATATCTCTCAACAAGGATTTTCTTATATGGTAGATTGTTATGCTTCATGTTATCTTTTTCAAACAATCTACATGATTTAATGTTTTATCTAGGGGAACACATTACATGTTTTGGTAAAGTCAAATGCTCAATATCCCATCTAATTTTATTCTATCGACCTCTTTGTTTTACACTCATCGGCAGTGCGGGTCATCTCCACCGGTAGTGCCGGTCATGACATCTAGAGAGCACCTTTTCTGTTTAGCTTCCATGGGCAGTGCCGATCACCCTGATCGATGTTGGCGGTTCTTATGCCTAACAGTGAAAATCTACAAGCATACAGATGCCAACGTATCCTTCACCCGAGAGCATTCCGGAGTATCGATTTCCATAGGAAACGAGTAGAGTGTCACTCCTAATCTATCAAGGCCTAGTGATGAAGGGAGCAGAACAAAGTGTACTCTATAGGGAGAAGAAGTCCCTGGGCCAGGCAATATAATGTAGCGAACCTTCTCCAAGTAACTTAGTGATAATTCTATTTCCAAATATCTGCTTCGGGGCCTGATAACGATCCACAGGTAAGGGTCGGTAACTAACCACTGGTACTAGTGGGCACGTTAACGCTAGACAACCCTGCTCGAGACTTCCCGAACATGGTGGAATTCAGTATTGGACAGACATGGCTATCACCACCTGCCGCCTACCACACAGCCCGTGGGGACGAATGCAATCCCAGGAAAGCTAAGTCTAAACACCACGTCTAAACATAGACTTTCATGCCAGTACTAGAATTGGTAAGCATAACAAGATAATGCTATGAAGAAATAACAAGCTATGCACGAGGATCCTGCAGAATAAAAGGATAGAAATACTCACTTTATTACTTGGGTAAGAATTCCACTACATCTTACCCGGCCCCAAAGACAAGGGAGATTACTCATGCAGGAGCTTCATCCTCGAGGCACAAGTTGAAGGAGCCAGCATCCTGAACTCCTCCTACACCTCTGCTCTTCTTCTTCAGCAAAATTTGGGACTAATACTTATTTCTTCTGAAATCCTTCACTCCCCCCCCATGGCGATGGGCTGGCATGCAGTTATAGGTGGTGGAGAGTCGGTGGGCAAAAGTTGGTCCGCCGGGCGTCGGGCCATGCCGGGCGCCCGCGCATGCTGTGCGGCATGCACCACCGGGCGGCAGGCCAGTCCGGGCGGCCACTGGATTTGGTCGGTTTCCAACCAACATGCTTTGGATGTCTTAGATTTGGTTCGGATGGCGGTTCCTTGGTCGGTTCCCACCGTATTCTCCATTTTGGGGTCAGTAGGCCTCATGGGCCTCATGGGCTGGCAACCCTGGGTGGCCAACCCAGACCGGGTAGCAAGCCAGGCCGGCCGGCATGGGAGGCTAGGCGGTGGCCTGGGTCGGATGCCGACCCCTCTGGGTTGCCCTGTGGCTTCTCCTGGTTAGGCCATTTTGTAGACCCTTATTCCTTAGCCATATTCCATAGCTTTTTGTCTGGGGGGAGAAAGCAGCTTCATAGTGGAGCGTTCAGCTAGGTCATATGAGAAGCCTCATAACGACTCTGTTTTGACCTGTCGGGTGGCTGTTTTCAGCCTGATATGGCCCTGTCGGCTAGGTTCTGATTTCAGCCATCGTGACCATGTCGGGCCCTGATTTCAACCTCATACGACCCTGTCGGCCTACTGTTTTAAGGCAGAATCGGCTGATGGGGCATTTCTTCATATTTTTGTATATTTTTGGCTCTTTTGACCCTACAAGCACATACCTCACCAAAACTCGTGGAACTCGTTAGTTCTATTAAGGGTTAGGATTCTTTCTAAGAGTTTCATGCTTTTCAAAGTTATTTGGTAGGCTTAAAAGGGAAATAAAAACTACCAACACCCCCCCCCCCCACGCTTAGGACTTTGCTGTCCTGAGCAAAGTAAAAATGAGGAAAAGGGAAAGGATGATGTAGCTCTCATCATGCTTTGTATATAAAGACTATCCATGACTCCTTATGCCCAAGGGGTTTTAGGTGGCTAAAAACTGTGTCTTCAAAAGTTGAGAGATGGAACAACAAAGGGATATTGAATCCTTCTATTTCTTAAGGAACTTAATTTTGTTTATTCTTTCAATAAAAGCAGAGCTCCAGATCACAAGTTTTTCTCAATTGATGCTCTCAAATCACTCAAGGTGGTTTTGATTCCTCTCAATAGCCTTTGGCCAGAATTTCCCTATATATTAAGGCTTATGTAGAGCTTAAGGCTGGGAATATTGAGGCCGCATACTTGTACTTCATCTATAACTAAGTCAAATAACGGATCCACGGAGAGGACAAGTCGTGAGTTATGATCAAGTCATGTGCATGGTGACGGAGTGTATAGATGAGGGATGGTGGATGCTCCTTTTGAAGTGATCTCTCTCTCTCTCTTTTGTATAAGGGGGATCATAGGTTATTCATGACTCAAATATTTTTTTTTGAATAGCCCATAACTCTTTTTGCAATGATTTTTTGGAGAGAGATCAACTTGTGTTGTGGAGCATGTTATTTAATGTATGGATATGGGGATAGTTGAGGTGAACTCCTAGTATAGAAGTTTCGATATATGGAGTGGTGTGAATGTGCACATGGACTTGATCAAGAACACATAACAAGCATCTCACAAGGGTCACGATAATTTGACAAAGTTCAGTGAAGAACAAAGTAGCAAAAGTAATAGGTTTTCATTAAGAGCATCATCTGGCTTTGGTAGGAATAAAATCATCATTGAGAAGATTGTGAGTCTGGAGTTCTTATTTGTAAGAAAAGGAAGAAAAAGAAGAATGTTCACTTGGTCTTGAGAAAGATTAAATTCTCCATTGTTATATCACATTTATCAACAATTTAGACAAGGTTTTCCTATGCAATGAGTGTTTCCCAAGGGCAATGAGAGAATGCCAGGAGCTATCTTTATACAACAAGCATGATTGGAAGGTGTAAGTTTGTAATACCAAGGTAAACATTTTTAGTATTGATGGGAGTTCCAGTTAAAATTTGAGTAGCCAGCTATGCCATTACCTCCTGAAGTGGCCAGGTGACCTGGGCCATGGCACTTCATGCTGCCCGGCGGGGTGTGCCGCCCGATAGGCTATGCCGTCCGGCGGGGTGTGCCACCCGGTGGGCACCACCACCGGTGGGATTTACTTCACCGTCAGGCGTGCTGGCGTATCATTTATCAAAATTTTGACCTGTTTCCTGTCTTGTCATGGGACTCAATCGTTTGTGAGATACAAAGTCCGACCTATGTGTCTCCACATATAACGAAGAAATATGTTGAAGTAAACACACAAACAATCTTTAAATTTTATTCATAGAGTCCTTGCGCACTACATCATTGAAATAAGGAAATTAATGAATGAATTGAAGTAAATGAATAATAATAAAAAAGAATGCAATGGAGGAAATAAAGCTAAGCGCCAAAGCAAATAAAAAGGACTCTATGGATGAGGGAGATAGTAAGCGTCCGAATGCCCGGCCGCCGTGGCTACGCGCTTAATCTTAGATCCTAAACCCTTGCATAGTCACTCCACGTCATCTTCAAGCACCTCTCGCCTTAGGTGCTCTTCCCCCATCCGATCCTCAACCTTGTCCACCCGCTGCCGAAGCCCCCTCACCGCCTTCCATAGAGCGCCTATCTCATCATCACGTGGATGACTGAACTCCATCTATCCAGGCGGTCCACAGATCGGTGGAGGAGAGGGGCGGCGCCTAGGCCTAGGAGGCGTGGAGTCAGTGGACTCAGCGATGGCCCTTGGCGGATCCCTTTAGTACAACACCTTCCCATAGCCGGTGGCCGTTTTATGGCCATGAACGACATAAGGAGGTGGGCTACCATTTCCAGAGGTTTCCCCTGAACTAGACACTACTTGCTTCCCGATCTGTTCATAGCGGACCAAGGCCATACCTTCCTCCATTTGATTGGCGGCTCGGTGCGTAACTCCTGTACCAACCGCAGGGGTCGGCGTAGGGAGGTTTGGAGAACTAGGTCTGGCACCGACGTCCTTCCGGGGCGTGAGCTGCCCCATGGTTGCGTGGGTTGGGGTTGCAAGGCAAAACTGCTTCCCCTTCTTGATGGCGCACAAAGGGGAGAGCCCCCGGGGCGCACTACCGCCAGCAGGCCTGGCAGGTGACGCCGCTCGGCAGGGGCTGCCACCCGACCTGGCAGGTGATGCCGGTCGGCGGGAGCTGCTGCCAGCCCATGGGGGCGTGGCCGCCCGGCGAAGGCCACCGCCCGGCCTGGCGGGGGATGCCGCCCGGTGGCGCGAAAGAGGGCCCGATCGGCCAGATGTTGGCCAAAGGCTAGGGGGGCTCATCGTCAAAGATTTCTTCAAGGATGAGACGCCGGGCAAGACGATCACTAGGAGGGGCCATGCTCTTCTGGCTGAACTTGGCTTGGGGTGCCCCTGGGGTGGCTGAGAACTCTCTATTTTTTGTTCATTTTAGGGGATTCGGCCATGGTTTTTCAGTGGTTGTGAAGGGGTCAAGTCATGGGGGTCTTTTATAAAGGGAAAACTCGCCTAAACCATGTGACACCCCGGGTGTCTCACTTCTAATTAACAAACATGAAGAGCACAAATCATGATCAATATAGCATGAAATGATGAAGCCTCACCCAAATTATTTAATTTAATCCCAGGCAATTAAAAACCCTACAAACCAAATAGTGAGCCAACTGAAATTTTATTATAAAACATATATCAAACAAATTCATAATCATGTTAGTAATATTAAATTAGAATTTTATGAATTTAATGAGCATTTTACCAATTGTGGGAATACCCTAAATAATTTATTAAAGTCTAGGAACCTTTACAAATTGAATTTAAATACTAAAATATCTAGAACAATTCTGACCAATTGGGTCCCACCAGAGCACCAGGAATATCTCCATGGACCTTTGTGCAAAATCCCATAAATGTAGGAGCCTCCTAGCTATTTTATTTGGGAATATCTTTGACCGAGGACTTGTTTGCCAGAAATAAAATTGTTTAGGGGGGTCAGAGCAAAATCCCCTTTCTTCTTCTCCATTGGCTGGTGCGGCACTGTTCCCTCCTCCTGCCGACGCCAGCACCCTGCTCGCTCCTCTCCGCACGCCACCGGCTCACCTCAGGACTCCTCGCGCGCACTGTGCCGCTGACCTCTCCTCAGCCGTCCCATCCCCTCTGCCCTCAGCCGCGAGCCCGCCCAACGGCCTTCCTTCTCCCACCTGCACACCACCATGGCCGACCGACCAGCTTCAATTTCCGCCATCTGTCCCGCTCTCGCACCCCACTTCTCCCTCTGCACGACTTGAAGGCGCACCCGCCAGTCATAGACTCACTTCCTCCCTCACTCGTATTGCTCTCTGCTCTCTCATTCTCCTCTTTGAACTTTCATCCCCTCCGCCATTGCGGAGCGAAAGCTTGAGCTGAGCTTCCTCTTCCTTGCCACCCGAGCCAAGCAGAACCCCAAACCCACGCGCGCACATTCCCTCTGCATTCCCATGCCACCCGCTCGACCAAACCCGCGTGAGCTCTAGCCAATTTGAAGAAAAACTAAAGCAAGCAACTCCTGTGACCTCCTCTACCGTGACCAAAAATTTCCAGTCTCTGGTATACCTCATCCCTCCCCTCCTCATCGTACGTGTGTGCAACCAATCCACGGACCCTCTAACGTTTTTCCTCTCTGATTCTTGGTGCGAGCTAGGCACATTGACACTTTTTCCCCGGCCGCCGCCTGTGCTCTGACGGAACTGAGCCACCTCACCGACGAGCTCATACCTCCGGCCATCCCCGACGAACTTCGACTTGATGCCGCCCTTCTCCATGAGCCATCGTCGCGACATCGCCGAAGATCTTCCCTCCGCCGCCTCTTGCCGCCGACGGTCTTCCGGTAAGAACCCCACCTCGTGAACCCCTCCATTCCCTCCGCCCCGGTGCGCACGTCGTTTCATTGCTCCCGCGGCGAGCTTCCTCCCCGCATAGCGCCCACCGACGAGCCCTCTGGCCGGCTCTGCCCCCTCTGGCGGCGCTGACTTGGTGCTGACTGGCACCCCATTGGCAACCGACGTGGCTCCAACGTGGATCCTAGGTGTCACCTACGTGGCACTGATGTGTTAGGTTAAATGCCCAGAAATCCCCAGAAAATACCTAAAACTTTGAAAATTCATAGTAAATCGAATTCAAACCCTTTTTGGCCCAAACAAACTTTTTTAGGTTCATCTTAAGGAGCTCTATTTTAGTAAAATGACAAATCACTGTCTCGGTTCATATATATATTTAATAATACATTAAATGGTTAAAACACGAATTAAGTCACCAGCAATTCTAGGAATGGAATTAAATCCTGATTTTTGGCATGCTAAATAAACACATGAACATCTACCACCCCAAGTTTTGGTTTGGCAAAATATGAATTATTTTAGGCTCTGGAATTTATTTAGTGTGTTTTCTTAAATTAATTCTAGTAATTATTCTGTAAATTATCTGCCCATGCCACTTGGCCTAAAATTCACTCATATAAGTCTCTATACACAGTAAATCACACATGTCCAGAAACATAAATTTACTTAAGTAATTAATTTAATTTCTCATATCACTCTTTTACTTTGTTTAAAGGCATAAAAGAATATATATACCTAAATTCTTAATTAACAGTCCAATTTCTCTGAAGCATATGGCTTCAAGAACATAATAAAAAATTTTAATTGGCATTAAAACAAAAGGTGCTTGCATGCATCATATCATTGCAATCAACGGTAATTCGATAATGCCGTTAATACAACTCTATCATATAGGCAACGACAACCAGGAGCCAGAAGAGGATTTTTAGAAGGACGTTGAGCCTCAAGAGCAGGAAGTAGAAGTTGCTAACACTAGTGTTGATCCAGTCGAGCCCCGGTTTACATTCGCCTCTTTACAAATTTTGCTAGTTTACAATAATACTAGTGTTTATACTTATTGTTGCATTAGGTCATAGGAGTTGATTGAAACCCACCTTGCATGATACCCAAATGACCTATGCTATTGTCTTAGAACTTGGTAGAATCGGTACTGTTATGCTATGCTTAGTAATTACTAGTCTCGTTAATAAGGTACTATTATTACTAAGGAATGAACTTGACCACTGGAACAGGAACTAATAAAAGAAGTTTATTTGATGTTATGACCGGGCAGGGATAATGCATGTGTAGGCTTGCAGCAACACATGGGTGTTGACTGTGGTAGCCCTGCCTTGTCAAACCTAGGACTCGTCCGTGGTTGGCCCCTTGATCAAGAATTGAAAAGTACCGAATGCATGCTAGCCTATGGGCACTAGTAAACCGACGTAGCATTAAAGGTCACTTGCATTGAGGATGGTTAAGGTGCGTTAGTCATTGACCCTCCGGCTGCTGGAGTGGGCGGTTCAGACCATGAAGTATTGTTGGCAGAACGGCATGCCCACTCGACGTCACCACACCCGGGCTAAGGTGTAGGTGCTTTTCTTGCAAAAGGTATACGACCTTAAATGGTGCGTATGTGTCATGCATCTTGGGTTTTCCCAGCTGGTGTAAATTGATTGCAATTGTTGTCCCTCGTAGTAATGAGTACCGCTTGGTCACCGCACGAATCACGTAGTTGCACTTGATACTTGGAAATTGATTATGATGTCCATTGTTGATTATGATTATTGCTACTCTTCTATTGTACTTACTTTATGTATTATTCTATTATCTTTTTGTTGCCACTAAAGTTACATTTCAGTTCAACCCATTAAATTGGCAATTAAAACTTGATAGAACTAATAGGTCGCTTAGCGCGAGTCCTTTCAAACAAGCCTCCTATTAGAGCCTGTGCATGTCTAGTGTTCGACGGGTAAGTCTTGCTGAGTAATTAGTACTCAGGCTTTGTGCCATTGTTGTTTTCAGGTAATGAAGAAATAGAGTTGACTGTAGATGTGCTGCCTTGGGACATGCAGGTCCCTGAGGGTTGGACTGCCCACTGGGAGTCCAACTTGCCGCTGCGGTGATGTTGTGTGTTGTTAGAGTGATGGTTCTTCGGGCATCAACCATTACTATGCTGTATTGTCGAGCTCATAGTTCTTAATGTTATTGCTTCTGTTGTTTTCAAAACATTCATTAACTTGTAATATTCCGCTGCACTCTGAACCATCATATCCTTGTAATATTCAACTTAAATTTGGACCAATGTTGTATTATCAGGTGTCTACGCTATCAGCACCATCGGGACCTCGATCCTCCGGGAAGGGGTGCCATAAACCATGGGGCGGATAGGGTTGGAGCCGGTGGAGGCCTCTCCGGGTTTGGCATGAAGGCGGGGCGAGAATTTGAAAGTTTGTTGCCGCCACCCGTCAGGGTTGCAAACCCTACTGGGCCTCAGAGGCCGGTGTGGCAGGCGAGGCCTGGGTGTGAATTATTTTTTGAGGAAAAATAAAACCTAATTAAGGTCGGGGTTAGACCATAGATGCAATCAAATTTGCTTAAGTAGAACCGAATTCGAGGACATCTATTTCCTCAAACTCTGGTTTCCTTGGCTCTAAAAATATTTTGAGCCTATGGCCATTTACTTTGAAGATATTTCCGTCATCACTTTGCAAAGTGATGGCACCATGGGGGGAGGCATTTAGCACCGTGAATGGGCCTTCTCATTTACTCCTTAGTTTACCATGACCAAAAAGTTTAACACGGGAGTTAAAAAGTAGTACCTTATCTCCCTCTCTGAACTCTTTATGGCAAATCCGTTTATCATGCCACCTCTTGGTTCTTTCTTTGTATAGCTTGGAGTTGTGGTAGGCTTTCTCTCTCCATTCATCTAATTCTGCCAACTAGATTTGCCTCTTAACCCCCGCTACGGTTAGGTCCATATTCCATTTTCTTATGGCCCAATGTGCTTTGAACTCCATTTCCACCGGCAGGTGACATGTTTTACCGTAAACCAGTTGATATGGTGTCATCCCTATGGGAGTTTTGTAGGCTGTCCGATAGGCCCAGAGTGTTTCATGGAGTTTGGGCGCCCATTTCATTTACTATCTTCTCTAGGAGGTTCTTAATCTGCTTGTTGGAGGTTTCCACTTGGGCACTAGTTTGGGGATGGTATGGTGTGGCAACCCTATGATCCACCCCTAGTTTGCTCAGGGCTTTTCTAAAGGTGCGGTCAATGAAGTGGGATCCTCCATCAGTTATCATTACTCGCGGTACCCCGTACCATGGGAAAATGATCTCATTGAACATCTTGGTAGCATGCTTTGAGTCTGCTGCCCTACATGGCATTGCTTCTACCCACTTTGAGACGTAGTCCACAACCACTAAGATATACTAGAATCCTTCAGAGTTTGGGAAGGGTCCCATATAGTCAATTCCCCAAACATCAAAAATATCAACTTGCAAATTGTTGCTGAGAGGCGTAGCATCTCTTGAGTTGATATTTCCATGTTTTTGGCATCTGGGACATCGCCGTGCAAAATCTTTTGCTTCTTGGTACATGGTAGGCCAGAAAAATCCACTTTGCCATACCTTAGCATTTGTATGGAATGCTCCGTAGTGCCCTTCATAAGGGGATGAGTGACATCTTTCCAAGATTTTTAGAGTGTCTTGTATGGGAACACATCCTCTTAGCAGACCATCTGAGCATACTCGAAAGAGGTAGGGGTCATCCCAAAGGTGTATCTGACTATTTCTTATGATCTTCTTTTGATCTGCCCCTGGTGGTATGTACCCTGCTACGAGGTAGTTAACAATATTTGCATACCAGGGGTCTACGAATGCGACTTTTAAAAGGGTATCATCCCTGAGATAGTCGTCTATAGGTAGCTCATCTTGGCTGGAATTTTGTAAGCGGGGAAGATGATCAGTCACTGAATTCTCGACTCCTCTCTTATCCCGGATTTCTATGTCAAATTCTTGAAGGAGAATGATCCAACGAATGAGTTGGGGCTTAGCATCTTTCTCTGTCAAAAGGTACTTGATGGCTGCATGGTCTCTATATATGATGACCTTTGACTCAACCAAGTAAGATCTGAATTTGTCAATGGCAAAGACAACAGCTAATATCTCCATTTTCTATGGTGGCATAGATGAGCTGGGGGCCTGTCAGAGTCTTACTCGCATAGGAGATTGCATAGTGATTTTTTTCCTTGCATTGTCCTAAGATAGCTCCAACGGCGTGATCACTTGCGTCACACATGATCTTGAAGGGTAGCTCCCAATCTGGTGGTTGGATAATAGGGGCTGTGACTAAGGCCTTCTTTATCCTTTCAAATGCTGCCATACATTCTTCATCAAAGTTGAACGTAGTATCCTTGGCTAGGAGGTTTATCAAGGGTCTGGATATTTGAGAGAAATTCTTGATAAATCTCCTATAGAAGCCGGCATGGCCGAGGAAACTACGGATTCCCTTGACATTAGATGGTGGTGGCAAGGAGTCGATCACCTCTATTTTTGCTTTATCCACCTCTATCCCTTTTGATGAGATCTTGTGTCCTAGGACAATTCCTTCTTTCACCATGAAATGGCACTTCTCCCAGTTGAGAACAAGGTCTTTCTCTTTGCATCTTGTTAAGACTTTCTCTAAATTGTTCATACGTGCCTTAAAGGTTGTACCATAGACAGAAAAGTCATCCATGAAAACTTCCATGACCTTTTCTATCAAGTCTGAGAAGATGGCCATCATGCATCTTTGGAAAGAGGCTGGTGCATTGCAAAAGTCTGATGGCATCCGTCGGTATGCAAAAGTGCCATAAGGGCAAGTAAAAGTTGTCTTTTCTTGGTCCTCTGGGTGGATGGGAATCTGGTGGAAACCCGAGAAACCATCCAAGAAGCAGAAGAATGAATGCTTTTCTAAGCGCTCAAGCATCTCATCAATGAAGGGGAGTGGGTAATGATCTTTACGGGTCACTTTGTTGAGTTTTCTGTAATCTATGCACATGTGCCAACCCGTAACTGTATGTTGGGGGATCAATTCATTCCTCTTTTGACAACTGTCATTCCTCCCTTCTTGGGGACAACTTGAACTGGGCTAACCCACTGGCTATCTTAGATTGGGTAGATAATTCTAGCCTTTAAGAGCTTTAGAATTTCCTTCTTGATGACTTCCCGCATTGCGTTATTGAGTCGTCTTTGATGCTCTCTTGTGGGCTTACTATCCAGCTCCATGGGGATGCAATGGGTGCAGAAACTGGGGCTTATCCCCTTTATGTCAGCTAAGGAATATCCCATGACTGACTTGTACTCTTCCAACATGGCAACTAACTTCGCTTCTTCCTAGGGGGAGAGCTGGTCACTGACAATGACGGGTGTGTTTTGGTTGCCGTGCAGGAAGGCATACTTAAGGCCAGAGGGAAGTGGTTTGAGCTCAATGGTTGGAGGGGTTGTTGGCTCGTTTTTGTCAAGTTCAACAAAGCCTTCATCTTGCTCCTCCTTTGTGAAGTGTTGGGCCACTTCTTCTAGCCCATTGGTCTAGGAGGCAATTGCTATGTTGACTGACAAAATTTTCTCCATGATATTTGGTTCGGTTGATGGCTCAGAGGCTGAGTTCATTGATTTGGTGATGTCTATCGTGTATGAAGATTCACCAAGTGAGAATATAGCACATCTCCTTGGGATTTTACGAGGTGCATGGTGGGCATGCCAATGACTGCAAAGGTTTTATCTGGCACATCGAAGATATGGAAATATGGAGCAAAGGAGTTGCCATTGATTTTTACTTCAATATCAGGAACAACCCCTATGCACAAATAGACCTCCTTTTGTAACCGAAGCATCTTTGGGGATTTATTCAATAATTCCGAGAGATGTATGGTGGCCGCCGCTGATTTTGTCTTAAAATTTATCTTGGTCCGGAGATCATAGTGAGTATCCATGTGCAAGAATTGCTTGTTTTCTAGTGAGATCTTGGGGGCCTCTGATCTAAAAACGACTAGATCAAGATCAACTCGGGATTCATCTATCCATTCCTGACTCAAAATGGAAGAGAGGTTAAATAGTTGCTCCTTTTGAATCTCCTTCTCTTCCCAATCAGGTTCCTCTGGCTCCACAGGTGTAAAATCCATTCTCCTTTCTACTGGCATTGTTCGGACATTTCCAATATCTGAGAGATCGTCGTCGTCCTCCCAAATTTTAGGAAGGGGCAACGATTCGACCTCTGCTTCTTGTAGAGAGAAGGGTGATTCATGACGAAATAGGTAAGGGTCCAGAGTGTTAAATGTTGGAGGACAATCGACCTCTTCTATGATTGGGGGATACGGTGTGGTGATGACAGGGGAGAGGTCGGCTAATTGTGCATCCTCTGAGTGGTCCTCTGAAGGTGTGGGATGATAATCTTCGAGGTTACGAAGAATTCTAGATAGAATCCTCTTTTCTTCGACAGGTGAGGTATACACAAATGCACCACCAGTGGCTATATCCAAGAATTTGACACTTTCAGGCCTAAGTCCCCATAGGAAATGTTGCAATAGCATACATTCGGGTAGTCCTAAGTCTAGGCCAACGGTGGTGTATGAAAGCAATCTCTACCAAGCAGCTCCTAATGGTTCTTGATCCTTTTGCTTGAAATTTATGAATTTCCTCCGTAGTTCAATTATCTTTGAGAGCGGAAAGAACTTCTTGCAGAAAAAATCTCTCAAGGAGGGCCAACTTCCTTCATCATCCTCGACATGACGAACGTACCATGTTTTTGCTGCAACTTTTAGTGAGAATAGAAAGAGTTTCCACCTTAAAGTGTCTTTATGGACACCAGGTATATTCATAGTGGAGCAGACTAGCTCGAAGTGCTGAAGGTGGGCATAAGGATTTTCCGAGCATTCCCCTAAGAAGGGTGTCGACTGCACGAAAAGTATGAGTTCTGGGCGGATCTCATAGTTTTGGGTCTCGATTGGTAAGGCGGAGCCTAGAGGCTCCATGTTTTTAGCCTTGGGGGCTGAGAACTGGCTAATGGAGGGTAATTCCATAGAGGTAGCTAGGGTGACAAGAAAAGGAAGACTAGCGGACGAGACGGAGTTCGGAATGGCACTGCTACTGTTCCCCGGCAACGGCGCCAGAAAGCTTGTTGGCGGTTCTTAAGCCTAACAGGAAAATTTGCAAGCGTACAGATGCCGACGTAGCCTTCACCAGGGAGTATTCTGGAGTATTGATTTCCACAGGGAAGGAGTAGAATGTCACTCCTAATCTATCGAGTCCTAGTGATGAAGGGAGCAGAACAAAGTGTACTCAATAGGGAGAAGAAGTCCCCGGGCCAGGCAATCTAATGTAGGGAACCTTCTCCAAGTAACTTAGTGAGAATTCTATTTCCAAATATCTGCTTCAGGGCATGATAATGATCCAAAAGTAAGGGTCGGTAACTAACCACAGGTACTAGTAGGCACGTTAACGCTAGACAACCCTGCTCGAGACTTCCCGTACATGGTGGAATTAAGTATTGGACGGACAGGGCTGTCACCATCTGCCGCCTACCACACAGCCCGTGGGGACGAATGCAATCCCAGGAAAGCTAAGTCTAGACACCACATCTAAGCATAGACTTTCATACCAGTTCTAGAATTGGTAAGCATAACAAGATAATGCTGTGAAGCAATAACAATCTATGCACGAGGATCCCGCAGAATAAAAAGAGAGAAATACTCACTTTATTACTTGGGTAAGAATTCCACTACATGTTACCCGGCCCTAAAGACGAGGGGGATTACTCACGCAGAAGCTTCATCCTCGAGGCACAAGTTGAAGGAGCCAGCATCCTAAACTCCTCCTCCTACACCTCTACTCTTCTACTTGGGCAAAATTTGGGACTAATACTTATTTCTTCTGAAATCCTTCACTACCCCCGTGGCGATGGGCTGGCATGCATTTATAGGTGGTGGAAAGTCGGTGGGCAAAAGTTGGTCCGCCGGGAGGTGGGCCATGCCGGGCAGCCACGTTTGTCGGGCGGCCAGGCATGCCGGGCTGTAGGCCAGGCCAGGCGGCCACTGGATTTGGTCGGTTTCCAACTGACTTACTTTGGACGGCTCAGATTTTGTTCGGATGGCGGTTCCTTGGTCGGTTCCTATCGAATTCTCCGTTTTGGGGTCAGTAGGCCTCAAGAGCCTCATGGGCTGGCAACCGTGGGTGGCCAACCCAGGCTGGGCGGCAAGCCAGGCCGGCCGGCTTGGGAGGCCGAGCGGCGGCCTAGGTCGGATGTCGGCCCCTCTGGGTCGACCCGTGGCTTCTCCCGGTTAGGCCATTTTGTAGACCCTTTTTCCATAGCCATATTCCATATCTTTTTGTCCGGGGGGAGATAACAGCTTCATAGTGGAGCGTTCAGCTGGGTCGTATGATCAGCCTCATAACGACTCTGTTTTGACCCACCGGGTGGCTGATTTCAGCATGATATGGCCCTGTCGGTTGGGTTCTGATTTCAGCCATCGTGACCATGTCGGGCCCTGATTTCAACCTCATATGACCCTGTCGGCCTACTGTTTTAAGGCAGAATCGGCCGACGGGGCATTTCTTCATGTTTTTGTATATTTTTGGCTCTTTTGACCCTGCAAGCACATACCTCACCCAAACTCGTGTAACTCGTTAGTTCTATTAAGGGTTAGGGTTCTTTCCAAGACTTTCATGCTTTTTAAAGTTTATTTGGTAGGCTTAAAAGGGAAATAAAGACTACCAACAATCAGCAGTGCTGATCCCCGATTCATATGGCTTATGACATGTTGCTTCTCTTGAATTTATTTATTTTGCCATAACCCAAGATATAAAATTTGTTCCCTCCTGGGTTGTCTTGTCTATGTGCATGTTTGTAAAATTATTCAAATACTTGTGTGCACAAATTTAGGGGGAGCATATACTATGTCATTGGTACATGAGACTAACATGTCTTTGAAGTATCTTGGTAGTTTCTTTGTTTTCTCTCAATGGTTTAGGAAATTTGCCTATGTGGTGGATGAAGATGAAGGAAAACAAAATGTACCAAATGAATTGAATGTCAAAAGGAACAAGTGCAACATATACTTGAGAAGAATAATATTGTGAAGATGATTGCTTACATATCAACATAGCAAGTGATGAGAAGAAATTATAATCTTTTTGGATGCCCATGAACCGTCATGGACAACATTTGAAAGGCTCCAAAATATTTATTTTCCCATCATGAGTATATTGGCTTTGAAAGGATTTGAGGATTTCACTTTTAAAAATTAAAGAGTTGAAGCAATGAGAATCAAAGTTTTTCAAGGATATCATTGTTATGAGCGGTATTTCTTGATCATCTATCCTTTGCTCAAATCCTTCTCTGAAATATCGAATAGACGAGAATCAACTTCATGTATTCATTGCATTGTGCCTCTTTGTGTATGATTAGGATTGCATGAGTTTGTTGAATCTATTTTATGTCTTGTTCTTGTATGTGATTCTAAGATACATTTTTATGGAATGGATTGTGCTATTTTTACTTGTGAATTATTTCTTATTTAACCATACTAAAAATGTTTCATATCATGTTGTCTTAAATCTTTATATTTTATCATGATACGTTTGTTTACTCGACTCATATCTTATCTATTCAAATCTTTTTAAGCCATCACACATGTTATGTGTTTCTTAGCTTACATATCTTATCATGACATGTTGAAAACTAGCTATGTGCTTTTATATCTCTTGATAACATGGTAATCAAATGCATGTGTGTGAACATACATTGACATGCATCAAGGCTTGAATAATATTATTTATGACACATGCATGTTATTCTCTATCATATGATTTTATGGTCATGAACACTTGAATTGTATGATATTCTTCTCAATTGTTATCAATAACATGTGCATGCCACACACAAGTAATTCAAATATTTGTATGCACAAATCTTGGAGGAGTTTATCCTTTGTTTTAAAGTTAATACTAACATTTTTGGGAAGCTTATTATTTGGTTTAGTCTCATCAAGGAGAAGTGACGGATTAAGGGGGAGCCTTATATTCATTTTTACTATGAAAGGAACAAAGAATGGTGAAAATATCCTACAATCATTCAAGGATATCATTTTCATAGCATCGTGAGTATATGAGTTGTTTCTATGCCTACCTATCTATTACTCATGTCTATTATGTTGTATAATGTAGCTCTTTGTGATCTACCAACTTATATTCTCTTTAGTTCATGAAAGTATGCATTCATATAATTTGCACTTCATAAAAAATCTTTTATAATATATTTACCTTTTTGGACCAAACGATATAGTGCAAATTGCTCTCTTGTTTGTTACATTATTAATGCATATGTGTATGTTGAATATTCTACTATGCATAGTTCAAGGGGGAGTTGCACTATGCCTTATGAGACTAATGAGGTTGCTAAGTTTTTACATGGATACATAGTTGTTTATGTTAAGATGGACATTTCAAGATATGTATTCATGTTCTTGATTTATCTTGCTGAATTGTTTTCGTTTATTATTAAGCGCATATCATGGGATGTATTTCCTTCTTGCCTTTTTAAGGTATTATGTGCATATGATTTTATTGAATATCTATGTATGTCCATCATATGAAGGAAATTATTCTACGTTTTTTATATTGAGCATAACTTACTTTGAGCTTCATATGATTTAGTCTCAAAATGTTGATAAAAGAGTGATCTAAAGGTATGCTTGCTATTATTGCCCATTATTTGAAGATGCATTCTTTGGATTGTACTTTCGTGTGATGAACTCCCTATGGTCACATTGCTCTCACATGTGCACATAGTCTTTGTCATGAGATTCTTGCCCTTTTTGGTCCTTCATGCCAAAGGGGAGAGAGAAAATAGAGGATATACTAGTAGGGAGAGATGAATGAAGGAAAGAGCAAAGAGAATAGCTTTTATGTGCATATTGTTTTCCATTACCATTATTTGCTAATGTTGTCATCAATCACCAAAAAGGGGGAGATTGAAAGGTCTAGGTCTCTAGCCTTGAATCAATGATGAGTTTTGGTGATAAATGACAATGCATGTTGGAACTAACCTTTTATATGAGTTTGTGAGTTTAATGATAGGTTATGTTCCGGCATCAAGCAAAGGTCAAGAATAATGGATCCATTACAAGATAGTTGATTGATAATATGTTGGAAATTATCACATTATTTAGTGAAGATGTTTGACAAAGGATAATGGTAATCAGTGTGTTGATAAAGGTGTGGGTTGACATAATCAACACCCATGCTTAAAGATGAAGGCACATCACATATTCAAAGGTCAAACACAACATATTATTGATTCATGACAAGGGATGATATTGATGATAGTGTTGATTATTAATACAATCAACACGTATACATAAAGAAGATCAAGACACAACATGAATGAGAATTGGACATCCCTATAGTTGATGATGTTAAAATGGTTATGTGAATACTTGGTATTAAATGGAAATATCAATGCAAGTATTAGTTGGAATTCATGAGTTGATATATATTAATAAGTGATGGTGGTCAAAACAAGGATATTATTATGCCAATAGAACATGGATTTCTAGTAACCACCTACAACAAGATAAAAGTAATGAATTTGGAAATATCATCTTGGAGATAAAATTGATAAAGTGGATACGTTGTTGATGTTGGATACAAAGTAGTGTTGCATGGAAAGGTGGTGAAAGCTAGGCATGACTCGGCTGCAATGGACTATGTGCAAGAGGCTTGGCTCCGAAGGACCAAAGGCAATGGTGAAGAGTGAGTTAAGGCTTAGCGTGATAATTAATCAAATAAATATCCAAAAAGATCAATTGCTTATGGAGTTGGCAACCCTCAAAAAGAAGAATGAAGCAGATATGAAGGTGTTCCTATTAACATAGATTTTCTAATTTCTATTGAGTATAGGAATGTCGTACTATAAAGAGGGATGCAACTTTGATAGTTTTGCTTATGTCTCCATGCTCAAAGTAATCCAATAACTTTGGGGGAGTGTGTAGAAAATATATGTGTGATTTTGGAGCATGGTAATAGTTGGGTTGGATAGCCCTTTAAATTATCTTTCTGTAAAGTCCAAGATCACCTAAATCGGCCTCCGGAGTCAAAAGTTATGGGCATTTCTCTATTCGTTGTCTATTTGTTTTTTTCCAATCGGTAGTGCCGATCCCGGCATCGGCAGTGCCGATCCGGAACTCAATAGAACGTATTTTTCTTTCCCTCTATGACTCCCTCATCGGCAGGGCCGATCCGGGGACTGGCAGTGCCGATGCGGGACATCCAGAGCCCCAAACGGCTAGTTTTTGAGTCTATCTATCGGCAGTGCCGATTCGGGCATCGGCAGTGCTGATGCGGGGCGTCCAGAGGACCAACGGCTAGTTTTTGAGCTCCTCCTATTTATACCCCCTTCGGTCCTAACGTTGGGGGTGCCGAAAATACATCAAAGAAACATTCATTTGAGCCAAGAAACCACCTCTCCACTCCCCATTGCTTAGTGCTATATGTGTGGGTGAGTTTGGGTGGGAGATCAATCGTTGTGGCATTTGCTACTCTTGGGGATTCATCCCCTAGACGACAAGGCGTTGCCCGGTGAGCTCCCAAGCTTGTGGTGAGCCGCGGGAAGTTTGTGAAGGTTTCGATTGACCTCCGAAAGGAAAGAAATCAAGAGAAGGAAATTCGAGGAAAAGGGTTGAAAGAGATCCGGGTCAAGTGTGACCGAGCCCCTCAACGGAGACGTAAGACTCATTTGAGGAGTCCGAACTTCGGTAAACAAATATTGTGTCTCCATGTGCTCCTTTATTTACTTGTTACTTTTTCATGCTCTAGGGTTTGCTCTTGTATTTGCTCAAATTACTAGATCTACTTGTGTAGCTTGTATCTAGTGGTTGCTGTATTGTTGTAGTGCTTCATATTAGTTGTTGTAGTCTTTCTGTCAATCTAGTAACTGTGAAACCAACTTAGATTTACATTTGGGAGACTTTCTGTACCACTATTGGCACTGTCGATTGAGCATCCGCAGCAGCCATCGGCATTGCCGATCGGTCCCATTGGCACTGCCGTTTGTACAAATTCTTTTTGTTAAGTCTAATTTAACAGAAATTTATAGAATTGCCTATTCACCCCCCCCCCTCTAGGTGACATCAAGGTCCTTTCAGTCTCTGTTTCATATGTGAGCGTTTGTAGAGCTCATTTTCTACGAATGCTTGTTGTCCTAGTTGAGAATGAGACTGGCTAGTATCCTTTTTGATTCACTTGGTGCTTGTTTTGCCTTGGATGGGAGTACTTACACATGTGATGGCAGTTTTGCTCATGATATGAAACTTGAATTCTACCTAAGCTAGTCAATCTTTCTGCTTAGCCTGTATAGCTCATGGTGTTTATACCTTGCTAACTATTTTTTATTTTTGCATGATTGGGAGCCATTGCTTTTACACTTCATGGCACTATGGTTATGGTTAGCCAAGTTATATGGTTGTTTGCATAATTGTTGAAGCTCCTTAGCTTTGCATTTTCATGCATTGCATGTTTGCTTGTTCTTTTGCCTCTTTGATGAGTTCATTGCCAAAGGGGGAGAAAATATTGGGTCATGCACAAATAATGCTAAGAAACTTAAGATGATCCATTTTGCATTTACATGAGACCTACCACAAGTTGAGGAGGAACATTTCATGATCTCGAGCGTTTTCTTGCGCTTTTCACATTCTATGCGTCTCAAGTCACTTTCTTGCCAACTCTTGGTTTTGTGATCCCTACTTTGCTAGATGGCTTGTTTTCACCTTTTCTTGGGTTTGGCCATTTGGATGTGCTTATTCAGCTTCGCATTTCAATCTCTAATCTTTGTGCATTTGAGGTTGTCAATGTACTTATCAAGGGGGGGGGGTTTGAGAAACCAAGTGGATATGTGCCATGGTTTTCTATATTTGTGATGAGTAATTGACTTGAGAGGATTTGATGTTTGAGTTGAAATGTGGGAATCTAGGGATTGCATGGGTTTGTATATCATGGTTATGACTAATTGGAGTTGGTGGAGATATTGGTGATATTGCAGGAGATGAGAAATGTGTTTGCTTGTCTCATGATGTGTAGGTCACTGGAGTCAACTTGGTGGTCAACGGCGAGAGGATCGGGCACAAGTAGGGGACTTGGGGCCAAACGATCGGGATGTCGGGTGAAGTCAAGAGTGATCCAGATCGTACACGTGGAGAGGCAAGAAGCATGGATGGTTTCACGGTTGAGCCTCAAAACTCTGGTGATGATGAAGACGGCGTGGTGACCAAGTCCAGGTGAACGGGATGCCACTGCAAGTGACAAGGGGGCCCGATGGACAGGAACTGGGAGAGACTTGCCGGTGGTCAGGATCACAGGACAAGGTGACACGCGTCGACATCGAGAAGTCGCGCATTGAGAAGCATGCAAGGCGGTTTCCCGGTTTGGGCCTCAAAACCGGTGGCGGTGGTTGGTGGTGCATGTGGCACCATCACGGAACTTGCTTCGAGATGAAGCAAAGATGTGAAGCTTCCGATGGCAGTCGAGCAATAAGGAAAAAGATGGACGGTTATGCCCCCTATGGTAGGTGGGTGTGTTATGTAGGTCAAGGGTAGAGTGGTCATGTGGACAATAGACCCTAGGGCTATATAAGGAGAGGTGTGGCTAGTGGGAGAGGTGTCTCTCATTCCATTAGCCTTGTGATAGGACTCCATTCAAAGTGCTAGGAGAGGACTTCATGTTTTAGAGGAGTGGAAAGGGTGTTTTAGACATCTCTTGCTCTTCCAAATAGTGGGAGGAAGAGGGTGGTTTCCTAGCCTTGTACATATGGATCTTGTAAGCATCTTTCTATGATATGAGAAGTATTTTCGTGCTCAAGATTTCCCTCTTCACTTGAATCCCAAAATTCCCTTTTTCTTTTTTTTGGAGCTATTTTCATGGTGATTTTTGATCTCATTTTTGGATGAGTTTTTGGGTCGGATTTCTTGAGAAACTTGTTGATAGGATGAGCTAGAACAATCCTCAATGGATCGTTGACCGAATCAATAGCTCTATCACCATCAATTTGTAGGATTTATCAAGTTTCCCCTTTTTTGGTGTTCTTGGCACAAGATCTGAAATTCGTGATGATTCCTTGAGCCAATTGAGATGATTTTCTATGATTAAGGTCGTGATGTGATCAGGATTCACTAGTCCAAAAATCGCATCATTTGGAGTTCGTTTGGTTAGGTTTTGGAGAAGATTTGCGAAATTCCAGAAAGTATTTGCTGTTCTATCGGGGTCGATCAGCACTGCCGACGACCAGGACCGGCACTGCAGGTGGGTCTCAGAACCCCACACCGGCACTGCCTATGGGCCAGATCAGCACTGCTGATGGGGCCAATTGGCACTGCCCATGGTCCTGATCGGCACTGCCGACGACCAGGACCGGCACTGCAGGTGGGTCTCAGAACCCCACACCGGCAATGCCTATGGGCCAGATCAGCACTGCCGATGGGGCCAATCGGCACTGCCCATGGTCCTGATCGGCACTGCCGGTGGTGGTTCAGTAAGGTGCAGTGTGGCACCCCTCCCCGCAGGATCGAGGTCCCGACGGTGCTGATAACGCAGACACTTGATATTACAACATTGGTTCAAATTTAAATTTAATATTACATCAATTGGTCATCAAAGTGCAGCGGAATATTACAAGTTCATAATGTTTTGAAAACACCGCGGAAGCAATTATGATAAAGCTACGAACTCCACGGTACAGCATAGTAATGGTTCATGCCCGAAGAACCATCACTCTAGCATCACACATCATCATTGTAGCGGGAAGTCGGACTCCCAATGGGCAGTCCAACCCTGAGGGACTTGCATGTCCCAGGGCAGCACATCTACAGGCAATTCTACTTCTTCATTACCTGAAAACAACAGTGGCACAAAGCCTGAGTACTAATTACTCAGCAAGTCTTACCCGTCGGACTTCTAGACATGCAACGGCTCTAATAGGTGGCTTGTTTGAAAAGACTCGCACTAAGCAACCTATTAGTTCTATCAAGTTTTATTCTTCCATTTAATTGAGTATAGCAGAAATGTAACTTTAGTTGCAACAATAAGATAATAAATCAATACATAAAGTAAGTACAACATAAGAGCAATAATAGTAACACCAACAATAAACATCATAGTTAACTTCCAATCTAGGTTCAACTATGTGACGACGCAATGACCAAGTGGTACTCATTACTGCGAGGGACAGCAATTGCAATTGATTTACACCTGCTGGGATAACCCGAGATACACGACACATACGCACCAGTTAAGGTCGTATATGGCAACTTTTCACAAGGACGAAAAACAACTTGGTCCGGGTCCAGTCTCAGCGAGTGGGCATGCCATTCTGCCAACAGTACTTCGTGGTCTGAACCGCCCACTCCTGTAGCAGGAGGGTCAACGACCACTGTACTGGGTACCGCTCTCATTGCCGCACCAATGCTACATCAGTTTACTAGTGCCCATAGACTAGCATGTATTCGATACTGTTCAATACTTGACCAAGGGGCCGACCACAGACGGGTCCTAGGTTCGACAAGGCAGGGCTACCGCAGTCAACACCCATGTATTGCTGCAAATCTACACATGCATCTTCCCTGCCTGGTCAAAACAGTAAAACAAACTTCTTTTTACGTTCCCGTTCCAGTGGTCAAGTTCATTTCTTAGTAACTATATCTATTGCGTCTAGCAATTACTAAGCATAGCGACACAGTACCGATACTACCGAAGTTCTAATGATAGTGGCGTAGGTCATTTGTGTATCATGCAAGTGGGTTCCAATCAACTCCTATGACCTAATGCAATAACCACAGACACTAGTAATATTGAAAACTAGCAACTTTATAAAATGGCGAATGAAAAACCAAGGCTTGCCTGGATCGATGTTAGTGCTAGCAACTACAACGTCTTGCTCTTGAGGATCAAGGTCCTTCTGTAGATCTTCTTCTTCTGCTCCGGGTTATTGTTGCCTATATGACAGAATTGAATTGTCGGTATTATCAAAATACCGTAGAATGCAATGATATGATGCTCAACGTCTTCAAATGTTGATTATTATTATGTTCTCAAAGCCATATGCTTTAATGTTCTCGAAGCCATATGCTTCAAAGAAACAAATTAGAGTTTCATTAATTTATGTGTGTTAATCATTTATTTAGGGTTGTTATAGTCCTTTAGAATAATTAAGCAACTGCAATAGTAACCAATCGATTCTGATCTTGAGTGATTTATCATGAATAAGGGCATAGATGAATTGTATTTTTACCAATTTACAGCCTCTGGATATAATTATTTGAATTACTAATGTTTATTAAAGTAAAATAGTGGTATGAGCAATTAATTGAATTTAATTAAGTAAACTTAGGTTTCTGGACTTGTGTGAATTACTAGGAACAGAGGCTTGTGTGAGTGATTTTTGTGCCAAGTGGTAGGGGTCAACTTATTATAAAATAATTACTAGAATTAATTTAATTAAGCACACTAAATAATTTCCAGAGCCTAAAATAATTCATATTTTGCCAGACGAAAATTTGTGGTGATAGATAATTATGTATTTACTAAGCATGCCAAAAATCAAGATTTAATTCCATTCCCAGAGTTCCTGGTGAATTAATTTGTGTTCTCACAATTTAATGAATTAACAAAAATACATGAACAGAGGCTAAGATCTATCATTTTACTAAAAATAGAGCTCTTCAAGGTGAACCTAACAAATTTTGTTTGGGCTTCATTAGAGTTAAATTCAATTTACTAGGAGTTTTCAAAGTTTTATGCATTTTTCTGGAATTTCCTGGGTATTTCTGGTTCTAAATAATGACATGTCAGTGCCACGCATGGCCATGTCAGCGACACGTAGGCGCTATGCAGGATGACAGTAGGACTGCCAGTAGGCGTAACGGAATAGAGGCTGGCCTCGCCGGAGGGCTCGCCGACGGGCGCTACGCGGGAAGAAAGCTCGCCGCGGGAGCAAATAAATGACGTGCGCAACGAGGTGAAGGGGATGGAGGGGTTCGCGAGGTGTGGTTCTTACCGGAAGTTGGTCGGCGACGAGAGGTCGCGGGAAGGTGATGTTTGACGGCGTCGCGGAGGGGGCCTGGGCACAAAATCGGTCGGGGTGGGCTCCTACAGCTTCACGGGAAAGTGGAGAACGTCGGCGTCGATTCTGCTTGCTTCGAGAAAAGCCAGAGATGGGAGCTCGTCGTGGAGCGACTTCGGATTTTGGTGGAGCAGAGATGACGGCGGGGATCAGCAGCTATGCCGGTGATCTCGCGATGGGAACAAGGAAAAGAGGGGCCAGAGAAACGCGGGAGGAAGTTGCACGCGTGGGAAGAAAGGAAACAAAGGTCGAGGCTCACCTAATTTGGCGAATTTGAAGTTGGCGCCATTGGGTTTGACCGGGAGCACGCTTTGGATTTTTCCCAAATCAACTCGAATTCGATCGAGTGCTTGGTGAATGAAGAGTACGGAAAGTGGGAGAGGGTTCATGCGAATCTGTTTGGCTCTGGACTTAGCTCGGGGTGTGGGAGTAGTGGCAATGCGAGCTCAAGCTCGGGTTCCAAAATGGCGGGGGAAGCAGAGCATAGAGAGTGGAAATGAGATATAGAAAAGAGGGGGAGAGCAAGGGCAATGTTCTCGTGAGCTTGCGGTGCGGGTTTAGGTGGAGCAGAGGTCCAGGAAGTGAGTGGGGAAGGAAAAGGGAGGAGCGGCGGGGATTGAATGCTTGTTGTGCGGCTCGGTGGAGTGCAGAAAGGAGAAGGGAGAAACGAAGGCAGTTGGGCGGGCGCGCGGCTGAGCAGAAGGATGGGACAGGGCGGAGGCAGAGAGGGGTTCAACGGCGACTGTAGCACGCGCGGTCCCGAGGTGGGGTGAAGGTGGGCCGTGGCGTGCGCCGGCGATGGAGTCGGTAGGCTCTGCGCCAGTGGGAGGGAGAAGAAAGGAAATTTTACACTGCACCCCCCTGATCTTTCAAGATCCTCACAAAAAGGTCCCTGGTCAAACTAGTTTCTTAATAAATCAAAATAAAATAGCTAGAGATTTCCTATAATGGTGAAAATTGGTGGGCTAACTTTTTTAATGGCGGGACACACTCTGGTAAATTTTATTTGAAATGTCCAAAACCATATTTTTAGATTTTATTAAATGCATTAATTAGTTAGTTAAGAATTAATTAATTAATTAAGGGTCTTGCCAAGCAGATAAAATGCCCAATAAATTCCTAATATTTTATTTCATTATTACCAAACTGATGATGAATTTATTTGGCATGAGTTGTATTGAATTTGTTAAGTTGTTTCAATAACTTGGTTGCAGTGTATTTATTTGCCAAGAATTAAATTAATAGATAGGCTCTATCATTTTATGTCATCATTTCCATTATTTGTGCTCCTCATTTTTGCTAATTTAAGGTGAGACACCTGGGGTGTCACAGCCCTTCCTCCTTAAAGAAATCTTGTCCCAAGATTAACAATCAAGGCAAACTAGAGGCAAGTGCGGTGGTCAAAGCATACCTGTGTATGACGACCAAAATTTCGGGTAGTGAGTTCTCAGAAACTCTTCCGATTCCCAGGTAGACTCATCTTCTGAGTGGTTACTCCATTGAACTTTGTAGAATTTGAGGGTTCTATTACGGGTCGTGCGCTCTTTCTCGTCGAGGATCTTCACGATTTGTTCGGAGTACGTGAGATCGGTGGGCGGCTTGAGACATCGCTTAAGTTGAGAGACGTTGAAGGTGGGTTGAACTCCAGATAGGTTGGTGGGTAACTCCAACTTATAGGCCACGTTTCCACCTCGTTCCAGAATTTGGAATGGTCCGATATAACGGGGAGCTAACTTTCCCTTGACTCCAAACCGTTGGATACCCTTCATAGGCGACACCTTGAGATAGACGTAGTTGCCTTTGTTGAAGTACAGTGGTCTGCGTCGTCTGTTTGCATACTTCTCTTGACGGCATTTAGCGGCTTTAAGATTGGCTTGGATAGTACATACTTTTTCCTCAGCATACTTGACAAGGTTAGGACCAAAGGTTACTCTTTCTCCAGATTCAGACTAGTTTAGCGGCGTTCTACAAATGCGACCATAGAGTGCTTCAAATGGCGACATTTTTAGGCTCTCCTGGTAACTGTTGTTGTATGAGAATTCCGCATAAGGCAAATACGTATCCCAATTTCCACCATGAGTTAAGACACATGCTCTAAGCATATCTTCCAAAATTTGGTTGACACGCTCAGTTTGTCCATCCATGGTGGCATGGTAAGCAGAACTTCGGATAAGCTTGGTACCCAAAGATGCATGCAGTTGTTCCCAAAAACGAGCAACAAACTGTGAGCCACGATCTATAACAATGGTCTTGGGCACTCCATGGAGACATAGAATTCCGGCTATGTATATCTCTGCATATTGTCATATATTATGTCTATTATTGACTGGCAGGAAGTGGACAGATTTGGTGAGTCTGTCCACAATGACCCAAATTGAATCATGAGAAGTGAGAGGGAGACCAACAACAAAATCCATGCTGATGTCTTCCCATTTCCAAGCGGGAATACTCAATGGTTGAAGTAATCCAGCCTATTTCAAATGATCAGCCTTAACCCTCTGACACGTATCGCATTCCGTGACATATCGAGCAATTTCTCGCTTCATCCTTGTCCACCAGAAACTCTTCTTCAAGTCTTGGTACATTTTATTACTACCTGGATGGATAGAATATTTGGAGTGGTGTGCTTCATCCAAGATCTTCTGTCGAAGTTCAAAGTCTTTTGGTACTACTAAATGGTTATTGAACCATATAGTACCGTTCGAGTCTTGGGTGAAGCATTTGGCTTTGCCATCCTTAATGTTTTGTCTGATATGATTCATACTAACGTCATTTTTTTGTGTGGCAACGATTTCTTCACGGATGGTAGAATGCACACTTAGGTTGCTAACCACTACAACAGGTAAAATGTGAAGGCTGGGTTCCGAATTAGTTTCGTGGTCAATTCGGTCCGGAACTTCCAGTTCTAAGTTGTTGCAGTGGACCTTTCTACTTAACGCATCGGCGACTATATTAGCCTTGCTTGGATGATAATGAATCTCTAGGTTATAATCCTTAATCAGTTCTAGCCACCGACGTTGTCTCATGTTTAGATCAGTTTGGGTGAGTATATATTTCAAGCTCTTATGGTCTGTATAAATGTGCACCAAGTTGCCGAGCAAGTAATGCCTCCATATTTTTAGTGCAAGTACAAATGCAGCTAGCTCCAAATCATGGGTTGGATAGTGCTCTTCATGCTTCCGTAGCTGTCGTGACGCATATGCGATGACACGACCTTCTTGCATTAGTACATGTCCCAGCCCTATGCCAGACGCATCGCAATATATGTCGAATGGCTTCGTGATGTCAGGTTGAGCCAGTACTGGGGCAGTTGTCAATAATTTCTTCAGTGCTTGGAATGCCTCTCACACTTGCTATTCCAATCAAACTTTTTCTCCTTTTTCAGCAGTTCCATGATGGGTTTGGTCAGCCGAGAGAAATTTGGAATGAACCTATGATAATATCCGGCTAGCCCGAGGAAACTGCGTACTTGGTGAACTGTCCTTGGTGGCTTCCAATCTAGCACATCTTGAACTTTGCTAGGATCTACCGAGATTCCTTCTGTAGAGACTATGTGACCAAGGAATGGTACACGGTCCAACCAAAATTGACACTTGCTGAATTTGGCATACAATTTGTGGTCTCGGAGACGTTGAAGAACAATGCGGAGGTGTTCTGCATGCTCTTCTTTGGACATAGAATAGACGAGGATGTCGTCAATGAATACTACCACAAATTTGTCCAACTCTGGCATGAATACCGAATTCATGAGATACATGAAATGAGCAGGGGCATTGGTTAATCCGAATGACATTACTAGGTACTTGAATAGTCCGTATCTAGTAGAGAAGGCAGTCTTCGGAATGTCTTCCGCTCGGATCTTGATTTGATGATAACGCGAATGGAGATTAATTTTTGAAAATACCTTAGCACCAACTAATTGATCAAAAAGGATATCAATTCGTGGTAACGGGTATTTGTTCTTGATGGTAACCTCGTTGAGGGGTCGATAATCAACAACGAGATGCAGAGACTTATCCTTCTTCTTCACAAAACTAGCTGGACAGCCCCAAGGTGAGGTGCTTGGGCGAATGAATCGCTTTTCCAATAACTCATTCAATTGCTTTTTCAATTCGGCCAACTCATTCGGGGCCATCTTGTAGGGTCGACGAGATATCGGAGAAGTTCCTGGCTGTAGCTCTATCTTAAATTCCACTTCACGGTCAGGTGGTAAGCCAGAGATATCTCCGGGAAATACGTCCGGATACTCACAAACAACGGGAATGTTTTCAAGTGATTGCCCTTCCAAGTGATGGACAACCAAAACTTTCGACGAATCAGTTTCTAGAGAGAGTGTGTCCTTCCCACGTAAAGGGGAGTTGAGATGAACAATTCGGGGTTCGATGTCTAGCATGGCTCTATGGGTTTTCATCCAGAACATACCCAAAATCAGATCAATTTCCTGGTGGCTAAGCATGATAAAATCCATGGGGTAGATTTTCTTGTTTATTTCCAAAGGGGCTTTGCATACTATTTGATTTGCACTAATTTGCCCAGCGGGGGAACGAATTGTGTAGTATCTTTCTACAGTTTGTGGTTGCAGATTGAATTTATGCACACACGGTTGGCTAATGAAATTATGCGTAGCACCAGAGTCAAAAAGGGTACGGACAGGATGGCGATAGAGTCAGAGCATACCGGTCAGCACGGGTTCGCCCTGACGGATGTCTTCAGCATTGGTGTAGTTCACTTGGGCACCACGAGACAGTGCATTCACAGCCTTGTTCTGATTTTGATGCTGGTTGTTCTTGTTGTTGTGGTTGCACCTTGGTGCAGTGCAGTTCTTTGCAAAGTGGCCGGTGCGACCACAATTGTAGCAGGGGTAGCTGCTTTGACGGTCAGCAGGTTGTGGAGCGCGAACATTCAGGCCCCCTTGCTGTTGATACGGTGCGCGGTACTGGTTGTCTGCTGCGGGTATGGTGCACGAGGTGGGATGTTCTGCTGCTGTGGCGACCTTGAGTAATTTTGACCATACGGTCGCTGGTACTGCTGCCGCGGTGATGCCCGGAAACGCTGTCCGGTGGAGGAAGTGTATATCAGACGATGTTTCGCCTGTGGGGCAGCAGGGGTAGTAGCAGGGGCCTTCCTCTTGCGGTCTTCCTCTTCAACTTGGCGCATAGCACCTTCCTAGACAATAGCAGCATTGACCAGGTCGTTGTATGTGCCTGTTGTCTGCCAAGTCAGACGCTCCTTAAGCGTGGCATTCATCCCACGTAGGGACGCGTATCTCTTCTTCTCCTCCATATTGACATACTCATTAGCATACTGGGCAGGTGATTGAAAGCCTTAGAATACTGGAGGACATTCCTCCCTCCTTGCTTTAGATCCATGAACTCCTGGAACTTCCTTTGCATGAGACCCGCAGGAATGAAATGAGCTCGGAAAGCAGCCTTGAACTCATTCCACTCAGTGCGATGCCCAGCGGGCAGAGAAGCTTCATAATTGGCCCAACAGGCACTAGCAGAGCCCTGGAGTTGTTGGGCAGCGAACCACACCTTCTGGTGTTCAGTGCACTCCAGTAGACCGAACTTAGTCTCGGTCTAACGCAACCAATGGTCAGCATCTAGCGGCTCTCTAGCACGCTCAAAGGTTGGTGGGTGAGTACCCAGAAAATCTGAGTAAGTGCTCTGACGGGGCTGATTGTTGCGGTTGTTGTGGTTGTGGTGGTTGTCTCCACGTCCAACCAAGTGGGACGTGATATCGACCAACCGATGGAGCAGTTCTGAGTCATTTTGCTGCCTGTTGAGTGCAGCGGCCAGAACCTCAGCTAGAGATGGCTCAGCATTGGCCCCCCTGCTGAGAGCTCTCAGGATCCTCTTGATTCCGAGTACGCACCATGCTGCAAATTATGCGGTTGCACATTACTCATTTCTCAGATTATTCCATAAAGTCACATGATAACAATTCAGACACGGCAACCAACTTCATTGATTCAATTCAGTCTACAAAGTTGTATAAGGACATCCTCAAACGATTTCCTACACATACGTGCCAACGCCTAGCTATGGTATTGCGGACACGTACTGCAACGTTCACACTCCTACATTGGACTAGGGGTACATATGTTACACGACCGCACATAGGGGTAGTAAAGCATCTACTGCTGCCCTAATCTTCTGGTTCTTCTGGTCCTTTCGGTTCCAAAGGTTCTTTAGGTTCCGGAGGTTCTTCGGGTTCCTTAAGATCCATCATTTCCATGTCGTCATTACCAACAGGTGCCATCTCCACACCCCCTTGTTCTCCATACTCCACGTAGATCTCATCCCAACTTCCTTCAATAGGGAGATGGGCAGCCTTGAATGCGTTCAGGTAATCTTGAGCCTCAATCATGTCATGCTAAAAATCCGCTGCATCCTGCAAGGCTTGGTCATGTTCTTCTAGAATTGCTTCCATCTCTTCATTCTTGGCTTGGATTTGCTGGTTTAGTTCTGCAATTTCTTCATCTTTAGCTTGTTTTTCGATCTCAGAGAGTCATAGCGCAGAATGGAACACATCCAATCACCGGCACAAGTTTGTGCACAAAGCGAACATGGATAGACCATAATACTCTATTATGGGCAGCATAGGATTATGATGGCGGTGGTTTGGATCAAATATGAAATCCACACGCCTCATCCATTCGAAATCCGTCACATCATTAATGGATAGCAAGGCAATGGGTGTTCCAACCACATCATGCTTATGGTTTTCATAGAACCGAGTAAGTGCCTTGAATGCAGCTACATTATAGGTGGAAGGCAGATCGGTCCTGGTGACACTAAGGGTCCAAGATTCCCATGCGGGGATGATGGAGTAATTGGCGGAAACTGCCACATGGATGATACATGAGGGAACTCCATGCTCCTGGAATTCCTTGCCAATATAGGTGGGAGGAACGGAATATCCGAATCTCTGGAGAACTCTCCAAAATAGGTGAACCATCCCTGTGAACTCCTGGCCATCGGTAATTTCCCAACCTTGTGGTGGTTGTTCATTGTTTTCAGCCATCTACAAAGAAAGTACCTTGATTGAGTCAATGAGTACGATTAACTTTGTTGTAATAACAATAGCTATTAATGGTACATCCAATGCACAGGGCAATTCATCATAGTTTCCATACATGACTTGGAATATGTAGCCCTCGAGTTACAAAAATATCTCACGCATCAACCCCAAAATACAACAACCTCACATGGTTCGACAAAAATTACCTACCCACTAATCTTGACTACCGAGACTAGGCTATCCTACCCTCATCCTCCTAGGTCCTGCCTCGGGCGGGTGCCTCGTAGTCCATGTCAGACTCCTCGTCCATATCCTCCTACGGGTCCTCCTCCTCCGGTACTGCCGGTGGTGCAAGGGCTGCCTCAAGCTGCTGCTGTAGGCCCTGGTTCTCCTGGGCTAGGGTCTCCAAATCCTCTCCCATAAGCTCCATCTCATGCTATGCAACCGTCAACTGATGTTGTAGGTGCTCGTTTAGGTTGGCACGCTGCTACATAATCACGCCACATCTGTCAACCTCCTGTGCGAGGGTGTCGTGCTGTCCAGTCACCTTAGTAATGCGAGTCTCACTCGCCTCAAGAGCAGCGGTCAGCCGCTGAATCTCTCTCTGCTGTGCATCAACCTATGTCTGCAGGTCATTCCTCTGAACCCAGACCTGCTCTGCCTCAGCCAGTATGACACTGTTGTGGCTGCTAGCCTCCTCATCCAAGTTGAGGAGGTACTTGGAATAATAGGACACACGGTGGTACCCTGCGTGGTATGTCGGATAGTCGTCGCGACCAATGTGCGTCACATGCCTCTGCCAGACCGGGTTGGCCTGGTGCCAGATGGGAATCATTTCAAACGGAGTCCCGGAGAGCGCTGCTGTGTAGCACTCGCAGAAGTGGGTGAGAGCCCTGTGGGCGACTCTCTCCAAGCCCTCACAGAGGCTCCCACAAGTCACCGTGCTCTCCATACCCGCCATGTTGAGGTTGCGTGGGTGTGTGGGCACGCTGATGTGCACCTCAGCAAGAGTCATGCTGTGATGACGGATCTCGCAGCCCTTGTAAGAGTGCGGCTCATCGTAGCCCAACAAGCGTAAGAGATCCCACAATAGTGTAGGAAAGCCACGGTGGTGGAGCCCGGTGGTGTAGCGCCATCCATCGTGCGAAAGCTCCTCAAAAACGTGGTCACCCATCTGGAACATAAACCCAATGGTGAGTACAATATTCCATGAGTAACAATGCATTTCATATATAGTGCTATGAAATACAGAAACAAAGTTTTTGTTCACATTTTCCAACCTCAAGGGTCAATAATACGGCAATGGGTCTCAAAACAAATTCAGTTTCAGATTAACATAGGCCTAATGTTTTGGCTCTACTGGACAGGGGAAAATTGGGAAGATGGTGAAACCTATTGGAGTTGAAAATAGGCTTCGAGGGCTTTCCAGATTGTATTTAAACACCTAAAAATCTGAAGTAGAACTTTAGTTATGAATTTTTGAAGTTGGTAGCTAAAAACAGGATAGATTCTTGTTAACCTTGTTATTCAGAATTTTATACTTATTAGGTTTATTCAGAGGTTGGTGAGCAAGGAGAGAACCAAATTTTAGTTTAGTTATAATGGGATGCATGATGCAAAACCTTCATTTTATTAACCTATCGTTCCTCACAACACAGCACCTAACTTGCCGGAACTTGGCGTCACGGATAATTGGTGACGACCCGCACTCAACACGTAAGTTATTCTAAAGGTTATACTAACGGTGTTAGCGTACCTGCAAAAGATTCATTGCAGAAACAACACATCAAATTCAAAAGAAACTACAAAAAAGATGCACAGTTCTACTAGTAATGATCCATGAAGAAAGGATCACCTCGTGATAAGTCATGAGCCAACAGTGTCTCGTATCCGCCTAAAGCAAAGACACCGATATCACGCGTGTTGGTTAAGCACGCACGTACCTTCGTTTGAAGAAGTCGTCGATGCAATAATGTAAATAACCATAACCTAGGTTAGCTTTGTCACCACCCTACTATCTATAGGGGCAATACTAACGTATCCTCACTCGCAACATCATGGTTTTCAAAAATACGATTTATTTGTTGTATTATCATGGACCACGGCTCTGATACCAGCTGTGGCGTCCCTCCCCGCAAGATCGAGGTCCCGACGGTGCTGATAACGTAGACACTTGATAATACACATTGGTTCAAATTTAAATTTAATATTACATCAATTGGTCATCAGAGCGCAGCGGAATATTACAAGTTCATAATGTTTTGAAAACACAGTGGAAGCAATTACGATAAAGCTACGAGCTCGGCGATACAGCATAGTAATGGTTCATGCCCGAAGAACCATCACTCTAGCATCACACATCATCACTGTGACGGGAAGTTGGACTCCCAATGGGCAGTCCAACCCTCAGGGACTTGCATGTCCTAGGGCAGCACATCTACAGGCAATTCTACTTCTTCATTACCTGAAAACAACAGTGGCACAAAGCCTGAGTACTAATTACTCAGCAAGTCTTACCCGTCGGACTTCTAGACATACAATGGCTCTAATAGGTGGCTTGTTTGAAAAGACTCGCACTAAGCAACCTATTAGTTCTATCAAGTTTTATTCTTCAATTTAATTGAGTATAGCAGAAATGTAACTTTAGTTGCAACAATAAGATAATAAAGTAATACATAAAGTAAGTGCAACATAGGAGCAATAATAGTAACACCAACAATAAACATCATTGTTAACTTCCAATCCAGGTTCAACTGCGTGACGACGCACTGACCAAGCGGAACTCATTACTGTGAGGGACAGCAATTGCAATTGATTTACACCAGCTGGGATGACCCGAGATACACGACACATACGCACCAGTTAAGGTCGTATATGGCAACTTTTCACAAGGACGAAAAACAACTTGGTCCGGGTCCAGTCTCAGCGAGTGGGCAAGCCATTCTACCAACAATACTTCATGGTCTGAACCGCCCACTCTAGCAGCAGGAGGATCAACGACCACTGTACTGGGTACCATCCTCATTGTCACGCCAATGCTACATCAGTTTACTAGTGCCCATAGACTAGCATGTATTCGGTACTGTACAATACTTGACCAAGGGGCCGACCACTACGGGTCCTAGGTTCGATAAGGCAGGGCTACCGCAGTCAACACCCATGTATTGCTGCAAACCTACACATGCATCTGCCCTGCCTGGTCATAACAGTAAAATAAACTTCTTTTTAGGTTCCCGTTCCAGTGGTCAAGTTCACTTCTTAGTAACTATATCTATTGCGTCTAGCAATTACTAAGCATAGCGACACCATACCAATACTACCAAAGTTCTAATGACAGTGGCATAGGTCATTTGGGTATGATGCAAGTGGGTTCCAATCAACTCCTATGACCTAATGCAATAACCACAGACACTAGTAATATTAAAAACTAGCCACTTTATAAAATGGCGAATGAAAAACCGTGGCTTGCCTGGATCGATGTTAGTGCTAGCAACTACAACGTCTTGCTCTTGGAGATCAAGGTCCTTCTGTAGATCTTCTTCTTCCTGCTTTGAGTTGTTGTTGCCTATATGACAAAATTGAATTGTCGGTATTATCAAAATACCGTAGAATGCAATGATATGATGCTCAATGTCTTCAAATGTTGATTATTATTGTGTTCTCGAAGCCATATGCTTTAATTTTCTCGAAGCCATATGCTTCAAAGAAACAAATTAGAGTTTCATTAATTTATGTGTGTTAATCATTTATTTAGGGTTGTTATAGTCCTTTAGAATAATTAAGCAATTGCAATAGTAACCAATCGATTCTGATCTTGAGTGATTTATCATGAACAGGGGCATAGATGAATTGTATTTTTACCAATTTACAGCCTCTCGATATAATTATTCGAATTACTAGCATTTATTAAAGTAAAATAGTGGTATGAGCAATTAATTGAATTTAATTAAGTAAACTTAGGTTTCTGGACTTGTGTGAATTACTGGGCACAGAGGCTTGTGTGAGTGATTTTTGTGCCAAGTGGCAGGGGTCAATTTATTATAAAATAATTACTAGAATTAATTTAATTAAGCACACTAAATAATTTCCAGAGCCTAAAATAATTCATATTTTGCCAAACGAAAATTTGTGGTGATAGATAATTATGTATTTACTAAGCATGCCAAAAATCAAGATTTAATTCCATTCCTAGGGTTCCTAGTGAATTAATTTGTGTTCTCACAATTTAATGAATTAACACAAATACATGAACAGAGGCTAAGATCTATCATTTTACTAAAATAGAGCTCTTCAAGGTGAACCTAACAAATTTTGTTTGGGCTTCATTGGAGTTAAATTCGATTTACTAGGAGTTTTCAAAATTTTATGTATTTTTCTGGAATTTCCTGGGTATTTTTGGTTCTAACTAATGACACGTCAGTGCCAAGCATGGCCACGTTAGCGACACGTAGGTGCCATGCAGGATGCCAGTAGGACTACCAGTAGGCGCGCCAGAACAGAGGCTGGCCTCGCCGGAGGGCTCGTCGACGGACGCTACGCGGGAAGAAAGCTCGCCGCCAGAGCAAATAAATGACGTGCGCAATGAGGCGAAGGGGATGGAGGGGTTCATGAGGTGTGGTTCTCACCGGAAGGTGGTCGGCGACGAGAGGTGGCGCGAAGGTGATGTTCGGCGGCGTCGCGGAGGGGGCCTGGGGCACAAAAACGGTCGGGGTTGGCTCCTACAGCATCACGGGAAGGTGGAGAACGTCGGCATCAAGTCAGCTTGCTTCGAGAAAAGCCGGAGATGGGAGCTCGTCGTGGAGCGGCTTTGGATTTTGGCAGAGCAGAGATGACAGCGGGGATCAGCAGCTATGCCGGTGATCTCACGATGGGAACAAGGAAAAGAGGGGTCAGAGAAACGCGTGAGGAAGTTGCGCGCGTGGGAAGAAAGGAAACAAAGGCCGAGGCTCACCTAATTTGGCGAATTTGAAGTCGGCGCCATTGGGTTTGACCGGGACTACGCTTTGGATTTTTCCCAAATCAACTCGAATTCGATCGAGTGCTTGCTGAGTGAAGAGTACGGAAAGTGGGAGAGGGTTCATGCGAATCTATTTGGCTCTGGACTCGGCTCGGGGTGTGGGAGTAGTGGCAATGCGAGCTCATGCTCGGGTTCCGAAATGGCGGGGAAAGCAGAGCACAGAGAGCGGAAATGAGAGAGAGAAAAGAGGGGGAGAGCGAGGGCAATGTTCTCGTGAGCTTGCGGTGCGGGTTTAGGTGGAGCAGAGGTCCAGGAAGTGAGTGGGGAAGGAAAAAGGAGGAGCAGCGGGGATTGAATGCTTGCCGTGCAGCTCGGTGGAGTGCAGAAAGGAGAAGGGAGAAGCGGAGGCCGTTGGGCGGGCGCACGGCCGAGCAGAAGGATGGGACAGGGCGGAGCCAGAGAGGGGGTCAACAGCGACTGTAGCCTTCTCGGTGAGGTGAATCATTTTAGGATGGTTGATAACCAGAGGAGACGTCGTGTTGCGATTGCGGGGTTTAGAACATGCTGTTCTGAAACCGGATTGATTTGTATGTCGCCTCCGACCAAATCAACATATCTAGAACCTTTCGGAAGATTGGGAACCCTTGTCCACATCAAGTGGTATCAAAGCTTTAGGTGCACCATCAGGTTTGCACTACCCTTAGTTAATTTCGTTTTGTGTTCATCCTATCGTCCACAGAAAAGCCCCCAAAAAAATTCCCCTCCACCCATAACCACGTGTTTAGCCTTTGCATATTTCAATTTCAGAGTCCGTAGTGTTGAGTTTGTGCCCTAGTTCTTGTTTAGTTGCTGGTTTAGTTTATGTTTTTGTCATCAGTAGTGTTTCCCTTGCAACCCTAGCCGCCATCCCCTTCACCATCCGCTGCTTTGTTGACTTTTTGTGCTAGGGTTGTTTGATCGACACACCTAGCCTAGTCCCACCCTAATCCCACCCTAAACACACCGTCAACACCCCGGACCAATCCCCATAAATTCCACTTTCCGCTGCCTCCACGCCACCAAAAAAAAATCCTACCCGACCCCAAACCCGACTCGGGTTTCTTAAAAACCGACTCCGTCCCCCCTTCAGTAAAACAGGCATAACTTTTTGCTCGATTGTCCATTTTTGCTGAGATTTTTACAGGAGATTCTTGACCCAAAGTTGATTATAACCACACTCGGCTATGCTCTGTGTTCCCTTGTCGAAAATTTAAAAAAACATCGGGAATATAAAGAAAAAATTCATTCAAGTTCAAACCCAATGTTTTCTACAACTTCAAGATTTTTTGTAGGCCACATCCTACCTCTCTTTGAGCTGAACTGTTTTGTGGATTCTCTCCCATTGTTAGTGAGTTGGAGAAAAATATCAAAAAAATAAAATAAAAAAAGAAATTTGGGATTTCTACTAGTGCTACATCTAGCCCCCTAAAATTTCTGGATTTGGCTGTTTTGCACTTAGCCCCTTGTTATCGCCTTTGTGCCTTTATCTCCTTGTTTCTACATTGCTATCACTACTGTTCTAGGACATACTTAGACCAGCAACTAGGGACAAGTTACTTGGGCACTTATTCAGCTTTACTATCTATTTTTGATTTGTGTGCCACTCACATATATATATTTGGCCTTTCCTAGCTCTACATATTTCTTCTGGACAGCACATAGGTTATTTTGTGACCCTTGCAATCATGGAACACATCTCCCTGGTATCCTTTGCTTTGATTTTCAGAACTTTGTAAGGAGTTTCCTTTTGTTGTGTTGAGAGGTACCACTACTTAGCTATTTTGTAGGGATAACCTTCACTATTTGTTTCCTGTTTTGGTGTTTGTGATGGCAGGAAGTGACGACGGAGAGATGGTTTCACCCTCACAATTTGTTGAGTGCGTGAGCCAAGAGCAGCTTCAGAAGGCTTTGTAGGCTGCTCAGAGTGATTTGGCAGAGACGATCATCAGAGCCGTTACTGATGCGGTTAGCAAGCTTCATATTGGAGAAAGCATCGAGCGGTTGGAGAAGCCGGTCTCTAAGTTAACCGATCAGGTTATCACATTGGAGACCGCTCCCAATACCAATGATATGAACATGAATAACAATGACACTGAAGACGTCCATAATGAAGACATGGTGTATAAGGCTGATGGCACCGTGGATAGGTCAGCTATAAGGACCGCAAGATTACGATGTTGTTTGCACTATAATACTCAAGGTATGGGTGGTTTCCATAACTACAATCATCGTCCACACGGTAACTATGCTCCAGATGACCCGTATGCTAAAATTAAGTTTTCAATTCCTTCGTTTTCAGGTCAGTATGATGGTGATGTTTATCTGGATTGGGAGATGACTGTAGAACAAAAATTTAATGCCCATCTTGTTCCTGAACAACATAGAGTTAGACAAGCTACGAGTGAGTTTAAGGACTTTGCTATTGTTTGGTGGAGTGGTCTAGCTGCTGAAACTGATTTGCCTACTACATGGGAATAACTTAAGGTAGCAATGCGTGATCATTTTGTTCCTCCTTCTTTTTATAGAGAGATCCATATTAAACTGCAGCGTTTAGAACAAGGAGGAGTACTTTAGAGAGCTTCAGAAGGGTTTGATTCATTGAGCTGTAGTTGGAAAAGTAGAGGATCAGATTTGTCGCTTTTATTCTAGTTTAAGAAAAGAAATTCAGGACATCCTTAATTATAAAGAATATTATACCCTCACCCATTGTTTCTAGTATACTATGCTTGCAGAGAAAGAATCATAGGGACTTTTCCAGGCTTTTGAGGAGTACAGCAAGTCGAGGAACTCCTACCCCCCACGCACGACGGGGACTTTGGGGCTGCCCAGGCCATCTTTCTGGCTGCCCCCACCAGTAGCTACCAAGGGAACCAGTGTTGTTTCTGCAGCCCCAAGATCAGCCCCTGCACCTTCTACGCGCTCAGGTAAAACTTATGTGCAGGTACCAGCTAGTAGTGCCTCCTCTGTTGCTTCGACGGGGCACACTACAGGGATTCAGTGCCACCGCTACCATGGACTTGGTCATGTGCAGAAAGATTGTCCAAGTAGGCGGGCATATGTGGCGACAGACGATGGCGGTTACATGAGCACCTTCGATGTGGAGGATGAGGAGGAGGACGTCGCTGCCACCAGCAGTGACCTCGTCCTTGGAGGTGGAGACACCACGAGATACATGAACATTATTGTTCAGCGTGTCCTTAGCACACAAATTCATCAGCCCGAGACGATGCAGTGCCACAACTTGTTCCAGATTTTCTTTGTCATCAAGAACCGCCGAGTACGTGTCATCATTGATGGAGGGAGCTGCCGTAACTTGGTGAGTTCTGATGTGGTCAACAAGCTTTCTTTGACCACACGCCCACATCCACATCCGTACTAGATTCAGTGGTTAAACGACCCTGGAAAAGCTAAGGTAATACAAACTTGCAGAGTTCCTATCTCCATTGATTCTTATGTGGATTCTGTTGACTGTGATATCGTACCTATGCAAGCAAGTTCACTTTTATTAGGTAGACCTTGGGAGTTTGATAATGATGTTGTACACCGTGGTAGAAGTAATAAGTACACTTTTATGCATAAAGGACCTAAAATTACTTTGTTACCAATGACCCCTGCTAAAATTGTACAAGCTGATTTAGAAAGAGCTGCTAGTTTGAAAAATAAAGGTCCTAAAATTTAACAACCTATTAATTCTAATTCTACACCTAGTAATGTTAATGATTCTTCAAGTACTAAGGGTGCTGGAATTAAATTACAAGGTCGTTCATGTCTTGCAACAATATCTAATCTTGCTGAAATTTCGGATAATGATGATATTTGGTATGCTTTGATGTGCAAACAAGCTTTGTTTTCGCTTGATGATGTTGCTTCTAGTGCTTTGCCTCCTACTGTCACTAACCTTTTGCAGGAGTATGCGGATGTTTTTCCAGCTGAGATACCCCGGGGATTGCCACCTTTGAGAGGGATTGAGCATCAAATTGATTTAATTCTGGGTGCTACTTTGCGAAACCGTGCTGCTTATAGGACCAACCCTGAGGAGACTAAGGAGATACAATGACAAGTTCAAGACCTTTTGGATCGTGGGTATGTTCGTTAATCACTTAGTCCTTGTGTTGTTCCTATACTTTTGGTTCCTAAGATAGATTGTACTTGGCGTATGTTTGTAGATTGTAGAGTCATTAATAATATTACTATTAGGTATCGTCATCCTATTCCTAGTCTAGACGACATGCTTGATAGTTATGTGGTGCTATAATTTTCACTAAAATTGATTTGCATAGTGGCTACCATCAAATTAGAATGAAACTTGGAGATGAATGGAAAACAGCTTTCAAAATCAAATTCGGATTATATGAGTGGTTAGTAATGCCTTTCGGTTTAACTAATGCACCTAGTACTTTCATGCGCTTGGTGAATGAGATTTTAAGAGCTTTCATTGGCAAATTTGTGGTAGTTTACTTTGATGATATCTCAATTTATAGAAAATCCATAGATGAACATATGAATCATTTGCGTGTTGTTTTTGATGCTTAATGAGATGCACATTTATTTGGTAACCTTGAGAAGTGCACCTTTTGCACGGATCGAGTCTCTTTTCTTGGCTATGTTGTGACTCCACAGGGAATTGAGGTGGATAGGGCGAAGATTGAAGCCATATAGAGCTGGCCTATACCAAAAACTATCACACAAGTGAGGAGTTTTCTTGGTCTTGCAGGTTTCTACCGCCGCTTTGTCAAAGATTTCAGCACCATTGCTGCACCTTTGCATGAGTTGACAAAGAAGGGCATTGATTTCCATTGGGGTAAGGTACATCATGATAAGATTTTTGAGCTTGAATGTGATGCTAGTGGTATAGGCATTGGTGGTGTTTTGATGCAAGATAGTAAACCTGTTGCATTCTTTAGTGAGAAAATTACTGGTCCTATTTTGAATTACTCCACGTATGATAAGGAATTGTGTGCACTTATACGTTGTTTAGAGACATGGCGTCATTATTTGTTGCCCAAAGAATTTGTTATCCATTCCGATCATGAATCACTTAAGTATATTCATTCTCAATGTAATTTGAACCATAGACATGCTAAATGGATTGAGTTTATTGAGTCTTTTCCTTACATTATTAAACATGGGCTTCAGGCAATTAAAGAACAATATGATGCTGATGTTGATTTTAAGGATGTATTGCTGCATTGTAAAGAAGGTCGTGCATGGAACAAATTTGTGTTGACTGATGGATTCTTGTTTAGAGCTAATCACCTATGCATTCCAGTTGGTTCCGTTCGTCTTTTGTTGTTACAAGAGGCGCATGGAGGTGGATTGATGGGTCATTTTGGTGCCAAGAAGACTGAGGATATTTTGGCCATACACATCTTTTGGCCAAAGATTAGGAAAGATGTTGAGCGCTTTGTTGCTCGCTGCACTACATGTCAAAAAGCTAAGTCTCATTTGAATCCACATGGTTTAGACATGCCACTTCCTGTTCCTTCTATTCCTTGGGCGGATATTTCTATGGACTTTGTTTTAGGACTGCCTAGGACTAAGAGGGGGAGTGATAGTATTTTTATTGTTGTGGATAGATTTTCTAAAATGGCACACTTTATACCATGTCATAAGACTGATGGTGCTAGTTATATTGTTGATCTCTTTTTCAAAGAAATTGTACGTTTGCATGGTATGCCTTCTACTATTGTTTCGGATCGTGATGCAAAATTCTTGAGTCACTTTTGGCGCACGCTTTGGAATAAGTTGGGTACAAAGTTGTTGTTTCTACAACTTGTCACCCACAAACCGATGGACAAATTGAGGTGGTGAACCGCACTTTGGATACTGTTGAGAGCTATTTTGAAGAAAAATTTGAAGCAATGGGAAGAATGTTTGCCTCATGTTGAGTTTGCATATAATTGGGCAACACATTCTACTACCAAGGTAAGTCCTTTCAAGGTAGTGTATGGTTTTGATCCCCGTACTCCACTTGATATACTTCCTCTACCTATTCATGAGAGAGTTCATGTTGATGCTAAGGAGCGTGCTGAATTTATTTTGCAAATGCATGAGACCACTAGACTTAGCATTGAAAAGATGAATGACAAGTATAAAATTGATGGTAGTAACGGTAGAAAAGAAGTAAAACTTGATGTAGGAGATTTAGTATGGTTACACTTGAGAACGGATAGATTTCCAGATTTGAGAAAGTCTAAATTAATGCCTAGAGCTGATGGTCCTTTCAAAATAATCGAGAAGATTAATGATAATGCATACAAACTTGAGTTGCCTCCCGAGTTCGGGGTTAGTCCTAGTTTTAACATTTCAGATTTGAAACCATACTTGGGACAGGAGGATGAGCTTGAGTCGAGGACGACTCCACTTCAAGAGAGGGAGGATGATGAGGACATCACTCCTAAGGATACATGCAACACTCCTCCAATTCTGAACTTGCAAGGTCCAATGACTAGAGCTCGTGCACGACGACTAAATTTAGAGGTGAGCTCGTTCCTACGTTCTTCATCATATGTCACTTTTGAGAATGGTTTGCTACCTAATCATTATATTGTAATTAGGAACCATGGAGAGGACCAGGAGATGATGGGAGTACTTAGAGACGTGGAGGACCAGCAAGGATGTGGAAACCAAGGTGGAGGCCCAACCAACACCGACTTTGAGTCTGTTTCGGGGCTCAGGACCAGTCTGCGCTAAAACGGATGCCCAGGACGCACACGGACTCGGATTTGGACGTTCTACATATGCACGGAAAGATAAGAATAAGACCTTTCCAATGCCATTGGTCTCATGTCAAAGTTCATCCCGAGTCATCGGGAATCATTAAAACAAGAGAGGGTCCAGAATCTATTTTGGTGCTGCATCGCTTGTTTTTGGCCTTTGGGCTTTGTATCTAGTCGAGCCCAATTAGGGGCATGTCCAGAGGGTCTTGCACGATCTTAGGGTCTTCATATACAGCCGCCACCGCACCATTAGGGTTCAGGTTTTGCTTAGATGATTCTATTCATAACAATTTCACCGTCATCATGGTTTGTGAGACCCCAACTTCGTGAGATTCGTAATACATCTGCAATTGTGTTGCATTCTTTTTTGTTGTTACTTGTGTTCTGGATTCGCAGGCAGGGATTAGCCTTCTCGGTGAGGCCAATTGTTTTAAGACGGTTGATAACCAGAGGAGACATCGTGCTGCGATTGCGGGGTTTAGAATGTCTAATTCTAAAGCCGGATCGATTTGTGTGTCGCCGCCGACCAAATCAACATATCCAGAACCTTTCGAAAGATTAGGAACCCTTGTCCACATCAGTATCACGGAGGACGTACCCATAAAGTTAAGGAACTGTCTCGTTCCTGTTGATTTTGTGGTGCTCGACATGGAGGCCGATGTAAAGACGCCCCTTATATTAGGAAGGCCATTCCTCAGCACCACAAACGCCAACATTGATGTTGGGGCTAGAAAAATCCACCTTAAGATTAATGGGAATGAAGAAAAGTTTGCCTTCAAGCCCCAAACGGAACAATGCAATCAGGTACGCATCTTTTATTGTAGGAATCCTAACACGGTGCAGAAAATTGAGGTGTATCCAACCCCGCCAAAAACAGGTGCACCTGTGGTAAAAGTGAAAGGCACACCACCGCTGCCCAAGAAGAAGAATGAGCCATAGGAATTGAAAAAAAGGTCCCCGCTAAGCCAAAGAAGATTAAACAAGTATGGCAGAAGAAAGAAGTTGCACCAATCGTGGAAGATTCTCCATCCACGAAGGGCACCACAAGAAATTGAACGTGGAGAATGTCCTGTTCGAGATGTAAAATACGAACCCTCATTGGAAGGTAAACTGATATTTATCCCCCATCCTTTTCATACTCCATCAAATTAGTTTTAATTTTCCTTAACAATTAAATTAGGCTAAATTTTTTTTTGAGGGCTCGGCCAAATTTTTTGGCCGGGAGGTCCAATTTCATAAAAAATGACCACCCGGGTGATAATTGGAGGCTTCAACCCAACCAGTCAGTTTTTAGCACCCAGGAGGCCAGATTTCATGAAAAACGGGCACCCGGCTTGGTAGTATTTAAGTTGCCCAGAATCCAACCCGGCCAGCCACGATTTTAGCACCCGGGAGGTCAGATTTCATCAAAAATGACCTTCCAGGTGATGATCTGATCATCCAACCCGGCTAGTCGGATTTCAGCAACTGGGAGGTCATATTCCATGAAAATGACCACCCGGCTGGGTAAATTTTGAGAGGCCAGATTCTATCAAGATTTTAGCACCCGGGAGGTCATATTTGGAAAAATATGGTCACCCAGGTAACTAATTTTGAGCCACCTAACCTGAAATAAAACCCAGTCCAGTTTTGGCACCCTGGGGGTCATTTTTCATGAAAAATGACCACCCGGCAAGCCATGCCGCCCGACACTACTTTTTCTTGGATTCTGGGCTCTTTTATTGCATAAATCATGGCCATGAGTGGTAGAGGTGTGGCCAGCTTTTCCTTCTTACAAAATGCTCACCAAAAGTCCCCACCATGAGTAAAACCCAAAGGAGAGCCACACATGTCACCTCACTCTTTCACCACCCACACTCACCTACCATCCTACTCCCCTAGGCATCATAGGTGGCATGATATTCATTCCAAACATACAACTTTGGCCATCCCATCACTCTATCCTTGCTCCCTACGCTCTCAACATAATTCTAGACAAAGTGAGCAAGGGAATCACGTGGCGCATGGACCTAGCCACCTCCCATCACCACCAAAGCAATAAAAGAGCAAGTGGAGGAAAAAGCCATGCCGGCCGGCATGGGTTGCCACCCGGCCTGTCATTTTTGCCCCATGACTCCCCCTTGAGCCTATAAATACCGGGTGCCCTCTCACTTGTTTCTCCACCACCATTCCTTCTCCCGAAACATTCATCTCTCTCCCTTTCTCACTTCACTAGTTTGCTTAGCAAGTGAACTGTCCACTTAGGAATAAAAGTGTGCTACAATAAAACAAACTAGAGGAAATTTTGATTTGTCTCTTGCATGTTTTGGACTACTAACACTTCGACTACTAACTGGACAACTAAGCGCTAATCATTATTATCATATTGTCCTTCGGGTATCGTGTCCAAGTAACCTTGTTGCATGAATGGCAAACATCTAGAGAGGCCTCTACACCAAGTTTTACACCAAGTCAAGCCGTGGGAGGCGCACACCAAGTGAGCACTCAGAAGCTGAACACTCATGAGCTTCATATGGGCATGCTCCGAGTTACCACTTGGAAACAATGTCCACATCCAATGCTCCAACAGTGGTAAGTGTGCAAGATGAAGAATTCGAGAAATCCATGGAGAGTGAAGAAAACATGGTGTTCAATGACTTTCACAAGCAAAGCAAGTTCAACACCATTCGAGACTGAGAGTTCATAAATGTGCGCAAGTTCAACCACAACTTACTCAAGTGAATCAGCGTCTTTGCCGATTTTGAGTATGTACTCAACATGGCTGGATGGTATGACTTCTAAAACCTTAAGGAGTACGGTTCTAAATGGCTTACTATTGAATTCCTTTGCACGCTGAAAGTTCACACTCATGAGTCAAACAAAATGGGCACCCTCTATGAATTTTGTCTTTTTGGTGAAACCTATGAACAACCTTTAAAAGAAATTAGCACTTATCTTGGTTTTGATCGGAAGGCCGCTTTAGATATTGATAGACATAAATATTTCACACCACAAGGACTTTGGGCCAAGATAGGAAATCCTGTTATGGGGCAAGAACGCACTAGTGGCATTCACAACCCCTCGCTCCGTATAATTCACCGCTTTATCACTCACTACTTAACCCCTTGGGGTGACATACGTTTGGTGAATAGTTTGGATAAAGCCTATCTTCATGATGTAATCAAAAAGATTAAAACGAGCTCCACATTTTTTATCATCAACCATTGGCTCACTTTAGCATTCAGACAACAAGGACCCATCACTTTCATGCCTTTTGTCACTAGAACTGATAGGAAGGTTGGTGCGCTTTAACGAGCTAGAATAGCTCGTCTCCCTAACGCCCCTTTGTTAGGAGAAGATCATTTCTTGCAAGTGTCACAACACCCTTGGACCGAAGTTCTCGAGGTGCTGATTAAGCAGACACAAGATAATACAATAACCGACCAAGTTCAAATTACGTAAAAAGAGTGTTATTTATTATACATCAGAGTTAAGTACTTAAGTGCAGCGGAAATATTTCACAATTCAGTTTTAAAAGCAGCGGAAGATAACGTGATTAAACGTCTACAATTTACAACTCGACGATAGTAGCAAGTGTTATAAATCCAAGCCCATACGGATTATCACCTAGCAACACACAACAGCAGCGGCTACTCAGTCTCCCAATGGGCAGATCATCCCTCAGGGATAGACATGTCCCAAGGAAGAACACCCATAGATAGATCATAAGCATCAGTGTTATTACCTGAAATAAAGAAAACAACAACATGGCAAAGCCTGAGCTACTAAGTTCAACAAGTGTTACCCGATAAGTAATTAAATCTAGACATGCAAAGGCTCAGAGATGGATAAAAGTAAATTTAGTGAACCTTCTAATAACTATAATAGTGTAAGATAACTTGCATGTCAAAGTAATAAGTACAACAAGAAATCTAAAAATTTAATTAAGTAACAAAGAACTTCAGTTCAGATTCTCTAAAATTCAATATTCATCATCCCAACATTCTATTAATTATTATTAGTGAGGTTCTTAAGCTACGATGCGACGCAGTGAACAAGCGGTACTCATTACTGTGAGGGACAGCGATTGCAATCATTTTACACCATCTAGGAAAACCCGAAATACACGGCATACGCATCATTTAAGAACACGAATGACAACTTTTCGCAAAGTCATAATACATGTCGATCCGAATCTAAAAGTCCCGAGTGGGCAGCCATTCCACGGTAACGTCGGGAATCTGTCCACTCCTATTGGATCACATGACCAAGAATTTTAAGTTATTGTCCAAGCATGCATATGATAATGCTACATCAGTTTACTAGTTCCCATATACTAGCATGCATTCGGTACAGTTCAATGCTTGCTCAACAGGGCCGACAACGGACAGGTCCTAGGTCGACACAGACAGGGCTACAGCCTTGCAAGCCATATCCTCTGAAGGCACATGATCTTTGCCCTTTCACCTACGGGGCCTGTCCATGTCTCAAATTTTAGTTGCTGACCCTAATGGCCTGCCACCTTGCAAGACAAAAACCACCACAGGTACTTTGCCTTCGCCCTTTCCCATACAGACCCATTTAGTCCAAATTTTATCATTCTTACTTCACATTATCACTACCATTATGTTACTAATATTTCAAGTATCATAATAGTGCCCATACTACAACTAAGCATAATAATTCCTCTATTAACTACCGGTACCTGTATACCATGTCTAAAATAAAATAGGATATTTCCTGGAAATGCAGGTGGGTTTTCATCCAACTTCTAAACTTAATGCACAAACAACTTATGCACATTTATCAATTTAATTACTGGAATTAATCAAATTAATACATGGGAATGTTCCGGGGCTTGCCTTGGGCTACAACCATAGAGTTAGTACTGAAGTTAGGATCCTCTTGTACCGAGAAATTCGAGGATACCTTCTGAATATTATCCCCTGGCACGTCAACGTTCCCTATCACAATACTGATATGTCAACGAAGTGAGTACATAGATAATGCAACAAAATATGATGCACATGAAGAATGAGCATAACAGTAAAATTTGTTACTCAACATTGTTCTCGAAGCCATATGCTTCAGAGCTAGCAAGTCTAAACATAGGAAATTACACATAAAGTATTTCCTATTGCCTTTACATATGGTTATTTGAACATTATATGAAATTAATTCATTTAGTAACATAAAAATATGCTACTGGACATGAGTGATCTACAGGTGATTGATATAAGTATGTTTAGCAAATTTGCCAAGTTTCATTAATATATAATGAGCCATTAATTAATAATACATTTAGCAAGATATAAGAGTAAATAAATTCTAGTAAAATATGAACGTAGATAAATTCCTAAAAAAATTCAGGGTGATGCAATATGACAAGCATGATTTTTGTGCACAAGTGTAAACCCTAAATATTTACAGAAATTACTTTAATGCAATCCTAAGCATATCAAAGATAAAATCATATTTAATTTTATGTCTAGAAACAAGGGTCATCAATTTATCATACAAACTAAGCAAGTCAAGGGAATACCAGAACAATTTAATTTACTATTTTATCCAATCTACAACTAAAGATATGAATTTATTAAGCTTTAAGATAATTAATTAATACATCAAAACTTTTTATATAAAACATGCAAAGTAACATGTCATATACATCACAAGGAATCCAACAAAATTTATTTTGCAATTTTTGGAGCTATAAATCTCCAGATATGGATTTTACAAGGTTAAAGCATTTTTCTGGATTTTTATTTAAACTTCGAAGTAATTACGAAAATGCCATCAGTTCATTTTTTGAACTGAACCAAGCACGCTCTTGCGTTCGCGTGGCGGCGTGGCTGTCGGAGCGGCTTGGGGGCTCGTCACCGGGCTCTGGAGTCACCGGAGTTGGACTCCGTGCTCGCCTACGTGTAAAGCACGACACGGGGGGCACGTTGGCAGGGTTCGTGAGGCGAGAGGCTCACCGGAGCTACATCGACGACGAACGACGACGGAACAGAGAAGACCAGCGGCGGATCAAGCTCGATGTGAGGGTCGAGGAGAGAGGCGGAGTGGTCGGACGGGATCACCGAGGCGATGGAGAAGCGCCGGATGAAGCTATCACCGTGGAGCTCCCATGGTGGCCGACGGTGGTGGAAGGGGAAAAGTGGAATGACGACGACCTCAAGGCAAAAATAGAGACCAAATCAAGACAAGGACGTGCGTCAACGAGTTGCGCATCAATGAGAAGAGAAATGAAACCACGAAACTTATCAGGGATGATGAATTTCAAGGAGTCATGGTTCGGACACCATGATTGTAGAGGTCTAAGTTTTCTTCAAATTCGTGATAACCAGGAAATGGATTGGTGTGGGACCTGTTCTGGAGTTTATTTTAGCTCACGACAGTTCCATCTTGATCTGACGCTCTAGGTTTGATGGACTGGTTTGACGCCGGGCTGAGCTCCAGAGGATGGCGGCAATGGCGGAAGAAAAGAGGAGAAAACGAGGCCAGAGAAGGGGTTTCATGCGGAGGAGCCGAGGAAATGGCGGAGAGGCCGAGAGAGAGAATTAGGGCGACGCTCGAGGTCGAGTTTTGATCCCTGGGCATGGCAGAAGGGCGACGAAACACGGGCGGCTTTGTGTCGGTGTGCATGGCATCGGGCGCCAGTGAGGAAAGAAGGAAGACAGAAGAGAGAGACTGACGGCTGGGTCCCACTGGAAGATTTCAACAATTTCCAGAATTTAACTCGGCCACAACTTCAAAAATTGATTTAAAATAGTCCCAAACTCCAAATTGACTTGGGAAAATTTGTACAGAAAGTTTGAAATGTGTAGGTCACAATGTGACAGGTGTCTAATTTCAAAATCAAAGAGTTTGAATTTGCCAAATATTTGAATATGAACAAAATTCAAACTTCTAGGAATTTAATTGGGTATTTCCTCTTTAAGTAAAATTCTGAGAAAATTCCTAAAATTCTTTTATGGCAAACCCTATCACATAGATTTTTGGTAGCACCAGGTTGTATGCCAAATTTAAAAGTTGCTTCATAACATAACCATACTTTGGTTTAAATTCAAATTCAATTAAATTTGAAATGCAACCAAAATTGAATTATGTCTTGATGAATCAGAACTAGGTGCAACTGATGTGATCAAAAGTATGTAGTGACACTGGGGTGTCACAGCAAGTGCACTTGTTGAGAGAGGAAAATAATAGGTACCACATGCTTTATCCAGGGTATGGCAAAGAGATTGAATTGCCTAACCCCCAGCTCACTATTATTGGAGTTGCAAGAAGACATGCAATACTTGGCTGCCAATGCTTATGAAACCAACGTGCAAACTCAAGAAATACAAGCAACCATAAGGAAGGAACAAGATTGGCAGCAGCAAATGTCAGAACAACTTCAGAGAAACATCTCCATGATGGACCAACTGTTCGGCCATTTGAACATCGAGTATCAACTGCCCCAGTGAAAGCCATCTAAGCTTAAGTCTTGCAAAGACCTAAGCTTGGGGAGGTACCTAAACAAAGGTGCGCCGCTTGTTCTATCCTCTCTTCATGTTTCTCTAGTTGAGTGGTTTTGAATTTTAGAAAATTTAAGAAAACCCAAAAAGATTTTTAGTTTTCAAAGAAAAACCATAAAAAATTGCATAACCAAATAGAACAAAAATATTTTCCTTTATAAATAAAATTTGAGTACTTGGTCTCCACCTTGCCTATGGAAATGATAAATATTGCTCTATTAGCTCCCTTTGAGTCTCTAGCATACAACCTCTACTCCTCATTTCTGTGGGTAATGATAGACCGGCATGATGATAACACTAGTCCCTCTATGTTTTAGTGGGTGCAAAATGGCTAATAAACACCAAGTATAGTTGTTGGGGTTTATGATAGGGTAAGTTTTGGATGAGTCTGTCATATCCTTATGATTAGAGTCCAATGATTTCTTTCAAAACTATGCTGCAACAAAAACCCCTACTTGGTGCACATCTTCCCTATGATAGACAATTTCCTACCATAGCCAAATATTAAATATCAAAACCATGTCTATGCCATTTATGCATGCATTCAGTTTGGTTAGTATTTGATCCTTACGAGGGACTTGCACTTCCGAAGCCAATCATTTTCCTTCACGTTATCTTTGAGTTCTCAAAATAATCATGCTTGGCTATGCGGTTTCCACATCGGAATCATGCATCCATTTCACCAAGCATTCCAACCAAAAATCCTTCTTTTTGCGAGCATTTGATCCTATTAAAAGAGTATGGTTCCCCCAATTGCTCATAAAAAGCTTGCAAAAATATCTAAACTATTGAATTAGTCTCTTTACACCATGAGAGCTAGAAGAAAGAAGTAAAAAGGAAGGAAAAGAAAAGAAAGGAAAAACTTTATTAGCTCTCATGGATGTGATACATCAAAAAGCTTCAAGGTTCATACGAAAATAAAAATATTCCTTTGAGCAAAAAAAATAAAAGGACCATCTTTTTCTCTCTAGCACGAAATTCTAGTTTTTAGGATAAATCTGCACCCAAGACCTTTGCAATTGTGCTAGCCCAATCCTTCACGTGAGTCCATTCTCTCCCTCTCCCCTGGACATTATTTTCAAATGATTGGAATGAGGAAGTGCAATGTCTTTCACTAGGATCATCTCTTAGCCTAACGACATATGCATGCTAAATGTGACATCCTACCAAGCCCCACATATTTAAGACAAACTCTTAGAAAGTAGGATGAGCGTTGGTAAGGAAATACACCCTTTGAGAGATGAGAGCCATAGTGGAAGATTGCACCAAGAGGGAAGATTTTCAATCATATGCAGCATTATAAAAACTTTGGAATCATGATCGAGTAGGAGAATTCAGGACAAAGTCTAAACTAGTCATTCTAAACTTCAACCGCTCATGACAAGGTAATAAAATGCCAATAAGCCCCGTTGTACAATGAGAAAGACTTAGTGACACAATTTTGCTGATTTACACTTACCCATACTGTGTTGGAGTACATGTTTGTGCACTTGATACTTCCTAAGCGCTAATATTGAAGCAACTCCTGATCCATCATCTCTAAGTTTTAATTTGCTTGGGACGAGCAAGGTTTTAAGCTTGGGGAGGTGTTGGCGACCGATAAAACCCAAAATCGGCAACCAACCGGTCGGGAAATGCAAGGTAAGGACCAATGTTTAAATAAATATTGGCTTCAACTAATAAAGTTCCACGAGTTTTGATGAAATATGTGTTTGCAGGCATAAGAGACTCAAAATGTGCAAAAACATGAAGAAACACTCCGTCGGCCGATCACGACTGTAAAACAGCCGTTTTCACCGGCCGACAGGGTCATTTTCGTGACACTGGGGTGTCACAGCAAGTGCACTTGTTGAGAGAGGAAAATAATAGGTACCACATGCTTTATCCAGGGTATGGCACAGAGATTGAATTGCCTAACCCCCAGCTCACTATTATTGGTAAAAGAAACTTTTTGTACAAACTGCAAGCTTCCGTGCAGCATGCACGACATATTGTTGTAGGGGATAGGCCAAGAACAAAAACCAGAGCACAACTCCATCGAGAAGAGCAACAACATGAAACAACAACAAACTCACCTTAAACGAGCGAATCGGGAGATCCACAATACAATTGGGAACAGCCACATGTTCCCGGTTTTGCAAGTTCATCGAACTACACCTCTTCCTCCCATGACCTATGAGCTTTACGGGATGGGGAGTTACCACCAACCTCATGGAGGCATAGGCACTTCCCATTCTGCCCGATTCACATCATACAACTTTTCGGAGTTGCAAGAAGACATGCAATACTTGGCTGCCAATGCTTATGAAACCAACGTGCAAACTCAAGAAATACAAGCAACCATAAGGAAGGAACAAGATTGGCAGCAGCAAATGTCAGAACAACTTCAGAGAAACATCTCCATGATGGACCAACTGTTCGGCCATTTGAACATCGAGTATCAACTGCCCCAGTGAAAGCCATCTAAGCTTAAGTCTTGCAAAGACCTAAGCTTGGGGAGGTACCTAAACAAAGGTGCGCCGCTTGTTCTATCCTCTCTTCCTGTTTCTCTAGTTGAGTGGTTTTGAATTTTAGAAAATTTAAGAAAACCCAAAAAGATTTTTAGTTTTCTAAGAAAAACCATAAAAAATTGCATAACCAAAAAGAACAAAAATATTTTCCTTTATAAATAAAATTTGAGTACTTGGTCTCCACCTTGCCTATGGAAATGATAAATATTGCTCTATTAGCTCCCTTTGAGTCTCTAGCATACAACCTCTACTCCTCATTTCTGTGGGTAATGATAGACCGGCATGATGATAACACTAGTCCCTCTATGTTTTAGTGGGTGCAAAATGGCTAATAAACACCAAGTATAGTTGTTGGGGTTTATGATATGGTAAGTTTTGGATGAGTCTGTCATATCCTTATGATTAGAGTCCAATGATTTCTTTCAAAACTATGCTGCAACAAAAACCCCTACTTGGTGCACATCTTCCCTATGATAGACAATTTCCTACCATAGCCAAATATTAAATATCAAAACCATGTCTATGCCATTTATGCATGCATTCAGTTTGGTTAGTTTTTGTCCTTACGAGGGACTTGCACTTCCAAAGCCAATCATTTTCCTTCACGTTATCTTTGAGTTCTCAAAATAATCATGCTTGGCTATGCGGTTTCCACATCGGAATCATGCATCCATTTCACCAAGCATTCCAACCAAAAATCCTTCTTTTTGCGAGCATTTGATCCTATTAAAAGAGTATGGTTCCCCCAATTGCTCATAAAAAGCTTGCAAAAATATCTAAACTATTGAATTAGTCTCTTTACACCATGAGAGCTAGAAGAAAGAAGTAAAAAGGAAGGAAAAGAAAAGAAAGGAAAAACTTTATTAGCTCTCATGGATGTGATACATCAAAAAGCTTCAAGGTTCATACGAAAATAAAAATATTCCTTTGAGCAAAAAAATAAAAGGACCATCTTTTTCTCTCTAGCACGAAATTCTAGTTTTTAGGATAAATCTGCACCCAAGACCTTTGCAATTGTGCTAGCCCAATCCTTCACGTGAGTCCATTCTCTCCCTCTCCCCTGGACATTATTTTCAAATGATTGGAATGAGGAAGTGCAATGTCTTTCACTAGGATCATCTCTTAGCCTAACGACATATGCATGCTAAATGTGACATCCTACCAAGCCCCACATATTTAAGACAAACTCTTAGAAAGTAGGATGAGCGTTGGTAAGGAAATACACCCTTTGAGAGATGAGAGCCATAGTGGAAGATTGCACCAAGAGGGAAGATTTTCAATCATATGCAGCATTATAAAAACTTTGGAATCATGATCGAGTAGGAGAATTCAGGACAAAGTCTAAACTAGTCATTCTAAACTTCAACCGCTCATGACAAGGTAATAAAATGCCAATAAGCCCCGTTGTACAATGAGAAAGACTTAGTGACACAATTTTGCTGATTTACACTTACCCATACTGTGTTGGAGTACATGTTTGTGCACTTGATACTTCCTAAGCGCTAATATTGAAGCAACTCCTGATCCATCATCTCTAAGTTTTAATTTGCTTGGGACGAGCAAGGTTTTAAGCTTGGGGAGGTGTTGGCGGCCGATAAAACCCAAAATCGGCAACCAACCGGTCGGGAAATGCAAGGTAAGGACCAATGTTTAAATAAATATTGGCTTCAACTAATAAAGTTCCACGAGTTTTGATGAAATATGTGTTTGCAGGCATAAGAGACTCAAAATGTGCAAAAACATGAAGAAACACTCCGTCGGCCGATCACGACTGTAAAACAGCCGTTTTCACCGGCCGACAGGGTCATTTTCGTGACACTGGGGTGTCACAGCAAATGCACTTGTTGAGAGAGGAAAATAATAGGTACCACATGCTTTATCCAGGGTATGGCACATAGATTGAATTGCCTAACCCCCAGCTCACTATTATTGGTAAAAGAAACTTTTTGTACAAACTGCAAGCTTCCGTGCAGCATGCACGACATATTGTTGTAGGGGATAGGCCAAGAACAAAAACCAGAGCACAACTCCATCGAGAAGAGCAACAACATGAAACAACAACAAACTCACCTTAAACGAGCGAATCGGGAGATCCACAATACAATTGGGAACAGCCACATGTTCTCGGTTTTGCAAGTTCATCGAACTACACCTCTTCCTCCCATGACCTATGAGCTTTACGGGATGGGGAGTTACCACCAACCTCATGGAGGCATAGGCACTTCCCATTCTGCCCGATTCACATCATACAACTTTTCGGAGTTGCAAGAAGACATGCAATACTTGGCTGCCAATGCTTATGAAACCAACGTGCAAACTCAAGAAATACAAGCAACCATAAGGAAGGAACAAGATTGGCAGCAGCAAATGTCAGAACAACTTCAGAGAAACATCTCCATGATGGACCAACTGTTCGGCCATTTGAACATCGAGTATCAACTGCCCCAGTGAAAGCCATCTAAGCTTAAGTCTTGCAAAGACCTAAGCTTGGGGAGGTACCTAAACAAAGGTGCGCCGCTTGTTCTATCCTCTCTTCCTGTTTCTCTAGTTGAGTGGTTTTGAATTTTAGAAAATTTAAGAAAACCCAAAAAGATTTTTAGTTTTCTAAGAAAAACCATAAAAAATTGCATAACCAAAAAGAACAAAAATATTTTCCTTTATAAATAAAATTTGAGTACTTGGTCTCCACCTTGCCTATGGAAATGATAAATATTGCTCTATTAGCTCCCTTTGAGTCTCTAGCATACAACCTCTACTCCTCATTTCTGTGGGTAATGATAGACCGGCATGATGATAACACTAGTCCCTCTATGTTTTAGTGGGTGCAAAATGGCTAATAAACACCAAGTATAGTTGTTGGGGTTTATGATATGGTAAGTTTTGGATGAGTCTGTCATATCCTTATGATTAGAGTCCAATGATTTCTTTCAAAACTATGCTGCAACAAAAACCCCTACTTGGTGCACATCTTCCCTATGATAGACAATTTCCTACCATAGCCAAATATTAAATATCAAAACCATGTCTATGCCATTTATGCATGCATTCAGTTTGGTTAGTATTTGATCCTTACGAGGGACTTGCACTTCCAAAGCCAATCATTTTCCTTCACGTTATCTTTGAGTTCTCAAAATAATCATGCTTGGCTATGCGGTTTCCACATCGGAATCATGCATCCATTTCACCAAGCATTCCAACCAAAAAATCCTTCTTTTTGCGAGCATTTGATCCTATTAAAAGAGTATGGTTCCCCCAATTGCTCATAAAAAGCTTGCAAAAATATCTAAACTATTGAATTAGTCTGTTTACACCATGAGAGCTAGAAGAAAGAAGTAAAAAGGAAGGAAAAGAAAAGAAAGGAAAAACTTTATTAGCTCTCATGGATGTGATACATCAAAAAGCTTCAAGGTTCATACGAAAATAAAAATATTCCTTTGAGCAAAAAAATAAAAGGACCATCTTTTTCTCTCTAGCACGAAATTCTAGTTTTTAGGATAAATCTGCACCCAAGACCTTTGCAATTGTGCTAGCCCAATCCTTCACGTGAGTCCATTCTCTCCCTCTCCCCTGGACATTATTTCCAAATGATTGGAATGAGGAAGTGCAATGTCTTTCACTAGGATCATCTCTTAGCCTAATGACATATGCATGCTAAATGTGACATCCTACCAAGCCCCACATATTTAAGACAAACTCTTAGAAAGTAGGATGAGCGTTGGTAAGGAAATACACCCTTTGAGAGATGAGAGCCATAGTGGAAGATTGCACCAAGAGGGAAGATTTTCAATCATATGCAGCATTATAAAAACTTTGGACTCATGATCGAGTAGGAGAATTTAGGACAAAGTCTAAACTAGTCATTCTAAACTTCAACCGCTCATGACAAGGTAATAAAATGCCAATAAGCCCCGTTGTACAATGAGAAAGACTTAGTGACACAATTTTGCTGATTTACACTTACCCATACTGTGTTGGAGTACATGTTTGTGCACTTGATACTTCCTAGGCGCTAATATTGAAGCAACTCCTGATCCATCATCTCTAAGTTTTAATTTTCTTGGGACGAGCAAGGTTTTAAGCTTGGGGAGGTGTTGGCGGCCGATAAAACCCAAAATCGGCAACCAACCGGTCGGGAAATGCAAGGTAAGGACCAATGTTTAAATAAATATTGGCTTCAACTAATAAAGTTCCACGAGTTTTGGTGAAATATGTGTTTGCAGGCATAAGAGACTCAAAATGTGCAAAAACATGAAGAAACACTCCGTCGGCCGATCACGACTGTAAAACAGCCGTTTTCACCGGCCAACAGGTTCATTTTCAGGCAGAAATCAGCCAACAGGTCATAACCGGCTGAAATCAGCCACCTGGCTAGTTAAACAGGGTAACTTTCAGGCTGAAATCAGAAACCAGCCGACAGGGTCATAACCGGTTGAAATCAGCTACCCGGCTGGTTAAATGGAGCCGTTTTCAGGCTGATCTTCTAACCTAGCCGGTTTTCCAAAAATACTTCACCATGATGGCATTTTCTCCTCACAGATTAAGGATGATTAAGGGCCAACCCGGAGGGGGTCGGCACCGAGCCCGGCTGTCGGCCGTCTTGGCCTGCCGTCCGTCCTCCAAAATAGAGAATTCGACCCAAACCGACCGAATAACCACCATCCGAATAACCACCATCAAGACAAGATCTCAGCCGACCAAAACAAGTCAATCGGGAACCGACATGATCCCAGGGCCGCCCGGCCTGGGATGCCACCCAGTGGTGCATGCCTCCCGGCCCCCCATGCCACCCGGTGCGAGCCGCCGCCCGGCGCACCAACTTTGGCCAACCGACCCTCCCTCACCTACAAATACCACCCCCCCCCCCCCCCCGGACCTATGCCACCTATAAATAGAGGGGGAATTCGACACAAGAAGAGAGAGAAGCAAGAAACACATCAAGGAGTCCATTTCCCACTACTTGTGCTACCTAGTAGAGTAGGTTATTTAGTCGGGAGTTAGATTCTAGTCGAGAGCATCGCTCGGGATTCTGGAATTGTCTTGGAGTCTTGGTATGAGCTCTATTATATCTTTTCTCTTTTTGTAAGACTTATCCCTTATCAATATAAATATCTTTTCTTTTATATCTTGTCATGTTTTTATCTGAATTTTGTCAATTTCCTTAAGTTACATTATTTGGGAAGAAAGTTTGTTGTGTAAGTTCACACTAGCTAGATTTGCATTCGTCCCCATGGGCTATGTGGTAGGTGGCAGGTGGTGACAGCCCTGTCCGTCCCTTTTAGTAATCCACCACGTTCGGGCCATCTTAGTCAAGGTTGTCTAGCGTTAGCGTATCCACTAGTAGAGAGGCTAGTTACTGGCCCATATTAATGAACGTTCTCGTGCCCTGAAGTGAGCTAATAGGTGAAAGACTTGAGGCTGTACCAAGAAATTGGTGTAAGCACTCGACCCGAGTAACTAGGAGTTTGACGCTTGATTTAGATATACTTTGGAAAGATATATTCTTAGGAATTTTAGACTTAGACTCACTGTCCTCCTGACTAGCTTAACCGATCTCTTTATTTATTTATCCTTATCATAGTGTGGATTTCTCCTATGTTGCTACCCCCATATTATTATTGAACATCCTTACCGCCGTTATTGGTTGGTTGGTATAAACTCTTGCCGTTATATCATTGTTAAACCAAAATACTCTTACGCCTAGCTTCCCTATGGAAAATAAATATGATACCTTGGAATACTCCCGGGTGAAATGCTACAATGGTGTTTCGTGCGCTTGCGGATTAATTTATTTTATTCTTAAAGCATAACAAATGCCAACCATTATTTCTGGCACTGTACCAAGAATAATCATATTCTTGATGCGATGTTAAGAAATACCAACAAGCAATTCTGCCGCCATTGCCAGGGATAGTAATATTTCTGGTGCGACGCTAAGAAGTCTCAACAGTCCCACTGATGGGAATTGACGGAGGCAGAGCTTATCTGGAGGTTCTGGGGCTCACTCACTATTGTTAGGGTCACGGTGGAGGTGAACTATATGTCCTAAACCTAGAGATAATAAGACTAGGCGAGTGGCCGAGTCACTAGCTCGGGAGGACGAGTGGCGTTCGAGCCCTGGTGGGAGGACCAGTTTTGCCTCAACCCCTCAGAGGGTGACACCTCAGCTATGTTTTAGCGGATCTATTGTCTTGGATGTTGATGGGCCTCTGAGTGGTGCCACGTGGTACCTCAGGTTTCTATCCTCGACAAGTATATATCATGGTAATCTTAGAGAATCTTGTCATGTATCTATATTTGATTGTTGTTTTCTTACTTCTGCAAATAAATGAATCCCTAGGGGGGAAAGTCATATATTTGTATCTCATTTTGGCAGTGTTCTGAACGACAGAGAAGTCAACCAGGGGGGTGAATGGGAGCCAATTCAAATTCTTCACAAGAACTTGGCCTATGGCCCAATTACAACCCAAGCCAACCTCTAAACCGATCACCAAGGCCACACGCACCACCTTGTGATGTGCTAACCCTAGGAGTGATCAACAACAACAGCGGAACACAACGGAAACAAAGGAGAACTGCTAAGACTCGAAATTGTCAAGAAACACACACAAGATAGATCTCTCTAGACTACTATCAGTAGTGCCAATCACAGCCATCGGTAGTGTCGGTCACATCCATCGGTAGTGCCAGTGCGGGGTTCTCAAAACTCTGAAAAGTTGCGGTTGGAGCGCATCGGCAGTGCCTGTCATGGCTATCGGCAGCGTCTATCAATAGAAAGAGCAAACCTACTGAAACATACAGACAAGGCTCATCGGTAGTGTCGGTCGATACATCGGTAGTGCCGATGCAGGTTCAGACCCAGGCTACCGGCAGTGCCGGTCCAGCCAATGGTAGTGCCAATCAAGAGGACTTCCTCGTGCACCGGCAGTGCCAGTTCAGAAATTGGCAGTGCCAATCAACACTTTCCAGAACCAAAACTGAACTCATGACTCCGTTAGGAAAACGGCAAAACCTAACCAAACAAACTCCACAAATCATGAAACTTGGATAGAAGGACTCTCATGGTAGCACGTTCCTTCTCCAAGTGGAATCACATGAAAAGCTCAATAATTCATCACGAATTTCAGGATTTAACCAAAGCTATAGGGTTTGAATGTTCTTGAGGAAATCCACGAAATCAAAGGTGTTGTTACCTAGGATTCAACAAAGGATCCATCAAGGAATGTTTGGGCATGTCCTAGCACCAAGATCCCTTAAGAAATTCATACGAAAACCCACTAAAAAACAAGATAAAAAATCCTCATGAAAATATCTCCGAAAATAGAGAAAAAGAGAAATTGGGGATTTAGGGAGAGAGGAAGATCTTGAGCATGAAAAAAAATCTCATATCATAGCTACATGCTTACAAGATCCTTGGACACAAGGCTAGGAAGCCACCCTCTTCCTCCCACTATTTTGGAAGAGCAAGAGATGTCTCTCACACACCCTTTTCTATCCTCTAAAACATGAAGACCTCTCCTAGCACTTTGAAATGAAAACCTAGCAAGGCTAAGGGAAAGAGAGGCACCTCTTCCACCAGCCCTACCTCTCCTTATATAGGCCTAGGGTCCTATTGTCCAAAACACCACACTACCGTTGATCTACATAACATTGCCACCTACCACCGCGGGTAAAACCGTCCAACTCTTTTTTCATCGCTCAAACGCCGTCGGGCCCTTCACGTCTTCTCTTCGCCTTGATGCAAGCTTCACGATGGTGCCACATGCACCTCCAATCGCCGCCACCGGTTTTGAGGCCCAAACTAGGAAACTGCCTTGCACACACCGACACGTGTTACCTTGTCCCGCGATCCTGACCACCGGAAAGTCCCTCCTAGTCCCTATCCATCAGGCCCCTTTGTCACTTGCACTGGCATCTCGCTCGACTTGCTTTGGTCAAAATGCCGTCTTCATCGCCACCATGATTTTGAGGCTCAACCGCGAAACCGTCCGTGCTTCTTGCCTCTCCACGTGTATGGTGTGGATTACCCTTGACTTCAACCGGCATCCCAATCGTCCGGCCCCAAGTCTCCTACTTGTGCCCAATCCTCTCGCCGTTGACCGCCAAGTCGACTCTAGTAACCTACACATCATGAGACAAGCAAATACATTTCCCTTCTCCTGCAACTTCACCACTACCTCCACCAACTCCAGTTAGTCATAACCATGATATGCATAAACTCATACAATACCCTGATTCCCACATTTTAACTCAAACACCAAATTAACTCAAGTCAATTACTCATCACATATTGCAAACCATGACACTTATCCACATGGTTTCTCAATCTCCCCCTTGATGAGTACATTGACAACATCAAATGCACAAGGATTTTGAATTTGAAATGTGAAATCGAATAGGCACAACCCAATGGCTCAAACCCAAAGAACGAGTGAAAACTAGCCATCTAGCAAAGAAAGGATCACAAAACCAAGAGTTGGCAAAGAAAGCGATTCGAGAACACAAAGATTGTGAAAGGCGCATGAAAGTACTCGAGATCATGATATGCTCCCCTCAACTTGTGGTAGATCAAGTGAAATGCAAAATGAGGTCATCTTAAATTTCTTATCATTATTTGTGCATGACCCACTATTTTCTCCCCCTTTGGCAATGAACTCATCAAAGAAGAAAAATAAAGACAACAAGCATGCAATGTATGAAAATGCCAACCTAAGAAGGTTCAACAATTATGCAAACAAGCATTTAACCTTGCTAATCATAAATATAGAGCTATGAAGTGTAAAAGCAATAACTCACAACCATACAAAGACCAAAAATAGATGGCAGGGCATAAACACCAAGAGCTAGACAAGCCAAGCAAAAAGATTGACTAGCTTAGATAGAATCAAATTTGTTTCTCATGAGAAAATCTGCCACCACATGTATAAGTACTCCCATCCAAGGCAAAACATGCAACAAGTGAATCATAAGAATCTAGCCAGTTTCAATCTCAACCAAGGCAATAGGCATTTGCATAAAATAAGCTCTACAAACGCTCACATATGCAATAGAGACTCATAAGAAAAGAGAAAAGCATTATTCTTATATGATCCTCATGTTGCTTCTAATCAGTGCGGAGGGTTGCATGACTAGGTGTGACAAACACCCCGAGGTTTTAAAGCACAATTTTTGGATTTAGCATTTTTATGTTACTTCTAATCCATGCAGAGGGTCGCACGACTGGGTACAGCAAACACCCCGAGGCTTGGAAGTGATTTTCAAGTTTACTTGCAAATCAAACGCAAAAGGATGAGCATGCCTTTGCGGCAAAAGGAACACATGTTCCGACAATGTTCCATCATGAGCTAAACATCCGCAAAGCCACACTTCGCAAACACAAGGTGCCAAAGCCAAGATATCCTCTAGGATAGCCTCAACACAAGTCTCAACAGGAATAAAAGCAATTATACACATGGTGAGCAAGTCTTAGCAAGATTAGTTCATGAGCTTCACAAAAAGCCAAGTTTACCTATAAGATTAGCAAGTTGCTCAAAAGAGTCTATAACAAGCCATACAGAAAATCTAAGCATGAGAGATTACTATCACATCCACACAGCTTAGCTCAAGTTCAATCATAACAATGAGAAATGCAAGAAAGCATAAGTATCAAAGCTCATCTACTAATCCATATTTTACATATGAGATGCAATGCAAAGAGATAAGATACATTTATATAAAAAATATCAACTCCCCCTCAAATGATGCCATAGGGATGGCAAATACCAAGCTCCCCCTGAAGAAAAGCATGTCTTGAAGCATCTAGGGGTTTGGTGAGAATATCAGCCAATTGGTTTCTAGTGTTAATGTATTTTAGCTCAACATCCCCCTTCTCAACATTATCCCTTAGGAAGTGGAATCTCACATTTATATGCTTGACTTTACCATGCTAGATTGGGTTTTTGGCTATGCATATGGCACTAGAGTTATCACACATGAGTGGAACACTCTTGAAGGTTAACCCAAAGTCTCTCATGGTAGAAAGCATCCAAAGTCTCTCATGGAAGCAACATACTCGGCTTCGGTTGTGGATTGGGCTACACTAGATTGCTTACAAGAAGACCAACAAACCAAGTAAGTACCCAAGAAATGGCAAGTATCTGATGTGCTTTTCCTATTAATTCTACACCCAACAAAGTTCATATCTGAATACCCAATGAGATCAAGAAAAGAGGATGCATAGTATCAAAGACCGAACTCAAGGGTGTATTTGTGATACCTCAATATGTGGTTGACAACCTTGCGATGAGTCACCCTTGATGAAGCTTGAAAGCGAGCACAAAGACACACCGCAAAGTGTATGTCAGATCTCGTTGCCGTCAGGTACAAGAGGGAGCCAATCATGCTCTTGTACTCCCTTTGGTACACTGCTTCACAGTCCTCATATGGGTCAAGTGTCATTGTAGTGGACATTGGTGTAGACAACGGCTTCACATTGACCATGTCGAACGTCTTTAGGAGACCCTTCGTGTACTTGGCTTGATGTATGAAAGTGCCTTGCTTGCACTGCTTGATTTAAAGTCCAAGAAAGAAGGTGAGCTCTCCCATCATTGACATCTGAAATTCACTTTCCATAGCTTCCTGAAACCTAAACATAAGGCATGAGAAGAACCACCAAAGATGATATCATCCACGTATATGTGAACCATTAGAAAGTCATTGACATGCTTTAGAGTGAATAAGGTTTTGTCAACACACCCCATGACATACCCACGCTCTAGCAAGAAGGTCTTGAGCCTAGCATACCATGCCCTAGGTGCTTGCTTTAGCCCATGTAAAGCCTTCTGAAGCTTGTACACTCGGTTTGGGTATTTGTGGTCCTCAAAGCCTGGTGGTTGTCTCATATAAAGCTCTTCCTCTATGTAGCCATTTAGGAAAGCGCTCTTGACATCCATCTGGAAAAGCCGAATGCCCTTAGACGTTGCAAAGGCAAGTAAGATCCTAATGGCTTCTACGCGAGCAATAGAACCAAAGGTTTCCCCATAGTCTAAGCCCTGCACTTGGCTAAAACCGTGAGCAACAAGCCTAGCCTTGTTTCTCACAACCTCACCATCTTCCCCATGTTTGTTTTTGAACACCCACTTGGTTCCTATGACATTCACACTAGCAGGAGGCTCTACTAGGTTTCACACTTTGTTTCTCTCAAAGTTTTCTAACTCCTCATGCATGGCATTAACCCAATGTTCATCAGTTAGTGCATGTCCAACATCTCGGGGTTCAAAGGTTTCAACAAATATAGAATTGGTAAAGTAGGCAAGATGTGCAGACCTTGACCTTGTTGTTCTCTCATTGAGATTATCAATCCTCTGTTAGGGAGGATGCCGACGTTGAATGTGGAGAGGAGCCTCCATCTCAGATTGTACCTCCTCCTCAACCACATCTGGAGGTGTCTCGACAGTGGCTCAAGTAGATGTAGAAGCTTCTGGACCCTCTGTTAGAGTAGTGGAAGCAATAGGAACAAGCTCGGATGAGAGATGAGGTGAATCATCATCATCATCATCATCATCATCATCATCAAAGTCCTGTAGGTCCTCTTCTACAAAGATGCTATCCTCCTTTTCCCTGCTACCTGTAGTCTCAACCACATTCCTTGTACAAGAGTTTGATTCATCAATGGTTACATCATAGAATTCTACGATGGTGTTAGTTTCCAAATTCAAAACTCTGTAGGAATTACCATGAAGGGTGTAGCCAAGAAAAATGCCATCGGAAGATCTCATATTAAACTTATCAAGATTGCCATGCTTGAGAATAAAGCACTTGCAACCAAAGGCACGCAAATGAGAAACAGATGGCTTCCTCCCAAAGCGTAGCTCATAGGAAGTCATATTAAGAATTGAGCGCAAGAAAACCCAATTGGAAACATAGGAAACAGTGCTAATGGCCTCAGCATAGAACCGCCTTGGAGTCATATGCTCATCGAGCATCGTTCGGGCCACCTCTACCAAGGTTCTGTTCTTTCTTTCAACCACACCATTCTGCTGAGGGACACGAGGTGCTAAGAATTGATGCTCAATATCATGCTCAAGGCAGAAAGCATCATAGGAGAAGTTCTTGAACTTGGTGCCATTATCATTACGGATTGCTCGTAATGCACCAGGAAGTTCCTTGAACAACCTCAAAGCTAAGATCTGAAAGTGATGAAACACTTTATCCTTGCTCTCAAGAAAGTAAACCGAAGAATATCGAGAGAAGTCGTCAACAATCACAAGAACATACCACTTCACACCTGCTGAACGAATCCGAGAAGGACCAACAGTATCCATGTGAAGCAACTCTCCAGGGCGTTCAGTCATCACCAAATTAATTGGTGAATGAGAAGCGGTAACCATTTCCCCATGATGTCAAGGAACACAAACCAAATTCATTTCAAATTTGAGCTTAGGCAATCCTCAGATCAAGCCTAGGCAACTTAAGCGACAAAGCAAGTCAAAGCTCCTGTGACCTAGTCTCCTATGCCATGTCTAGAGCTCCAAAGAGGATTTAGCAAACAAGCACTTGTGAGAATCATGAGAAATAGCAAAGTTAGCTAAAAACTATGCTATGAGAAATTCCACAAACCTAAGAACCACTAGAATCAAGAACACAAGAAGCATTTGTCTTAAAGCGCACTTCCAAACCAACATCAAACAGCTGAGATATAGAGAGGAGGTTGTACTTGAGATGCTCAACCAAACCAACGTCCTTGAGAGTGAAGTTCTCATTTACCTTTAATGTGCCCCTTCCCTTCACTCTTCCTCTCTTGTCATCCTCGAAGGTCACATACTCGTGGCGCTTCAAGGGAGTGAGACTGGAGAACCAGTTTGCATCTTTGGTCATGTGGCGCGAACACCCGAAGTCCATCAACCACTTGTTCTCTAGGCCTCCACCTGCTACCTCGCTTATATCGGAATCGGAGCCATAGTAGGTGTCATGGTCATTCTTTGCCATGAAGCAAAGCCTGGTGAAGTCGTCCTTCCTCTTCACTCTTGGCTTTTCAGCATCCTCCTCCGAGCTTGTAAGGCCTTTGCTTGATATGAGGTCAACGTCACTCAAAGCGGCAACGTAGGCACGTGCGACCGCCTTGGTGAGATTTTTGGAGGTATTGCTCCTCTGGTAGAAGTGGTTCTTCTTCTTCTTGATGTCTTCAGGGTTGTTGTCGTGGTACCCGGCTCTCTTCTTCTTCTTGGAGCAATAAGCAATTAAGTGTCCAGGGTCACCACACTCAAAGCAAGTACGTGCTCCACCGCCTCTTCTCTCCTTGCAGTTGTTGTAGAACTTCCTGAACATCCTTGTGAGCAAGGCTAGCTCCTCGTCAGGAATGTCCTCCATCTATTCATCAGAAGCTCCAAGAAGAGAAGACAAAGCAAACTCCAAAGAAGACTTGTCATGTAAGGGATTGAAAGTACCGAGTGACCCATAGGGGGGGTGAATTGGGAACTCGCACTATGTACCAAATTTGCCAATTTCCAAAACCGACCACTCAATCAACTCCTATAACAATTCTAGTGATAATCACACCAGCAAGATAATATCCCTATGAGAGGAATGACAACCTATGCATACTAGTGGATCACATAAGGCAATACAACTCATATGCAAGCTAGTAACAAAGCAACACGGAAGCACACAACAAGCTAGCAAAGGATCCTACTCATGCAAAGCTACAAGAAAGAAAACTAGAGCAAACAAGCATGAGTAGCACAACACATACAAGGGTGAGCAATCAAGCCAATGCAACTCATACACATGCTAGTGATCAAATGAAAGCTAAGCATGACTAGCAAGTAAAGAAGCCTATTCATGCAAGTCTACAAGGTCATCAACTAGAACAAGGCAAACACACAAGCATGAATAGCATGGTATGTAAATACGGGAAGTAATGCATCAAAGTAAGGAGTAGAGTAAGAGATGGCTCATGATTTTTTCTCGAGGTCTCAGAAGGATGGCGCCTTCCCCTACTCCTCGTTGGACCACTCCCGCCGGAGCTCCGGTCCATCCCGCCACCAATGTGGAGTTCTCTCCTCGAGTGAATACACGGTGCGCATCACCGCTATCACACCCGGTTTTAAGGCCAAAACCGAACGCTTCTGTATACATGCCTAGGATCAAGTTTTCACATATACAGGACAAAAGTGAAATAACAGTAAAACCAATGTCATTATTATTAATATCTTGAATCCTTATTACATAGCATGGATTACATCAAAGCATAAAAGAAAACAGTGGAAGACTCCATAACGCCACAGGCAGTGAACCGGGGGTCACACTCCTAGTCGAAGTAGTCCTCGTCAGCGTAGTCCATCTCACCAGTGTCGTCTGAGCAGCAGTAATATAGCAACAACAAAATAGAGAAAACTATAATGCATGAGTAATACCGTACTTAGCAAGTGGGGGAAAGTAATGACATGCAGGCTAAAACAAAAGTAGGCTTGACACAGGCTTACTGCACTACGCATCCAATGACTCATTATACAAGCATCCTATTTACTAGGTGAAAGTAGGCCAACAGGTTAACCACCTGTCCCACACTATCGGTTGCCCACCGATAGCAAAACTATGAGTTAACCACCCACACGAGAACACTACAGGTTACCCACCTAAAGCTACCACCCAAATCTGGTTACCCACCAGATCCACCAAAATCTGGTTACTCACTAGATTCACCCAATCATCCATCTAATTGTGTGAGGATCTAGGCCGTTCTTGACCATGAGGATAGCTGTTATAACAGTTTTACACTCTCTAGAGGTTGCACAACTTTACCCACAGGTTGGTGATTCCATCACCCATCGGTGACTAAAGTCTCCCTATTGCCAACACACTAGCGTAGGTGTGAGGCTAAGAGATCACACATGGTCTTTCAAAGACCTCCCCAGCTTGCAAAACGTCCACGCTAAGGTTTCACCGCCGCGAGATTAACCATCTCTATAGAAGCCCCCTCTGGCGCCGTGGCTAGGAGTAACCCTTCACCACCTGAGGTCGAAACTGACCCTCTCGTCCTCCTTCCTCGAACGCCCGCAAAACTAGGAAGACATCTAATACTAAACCACGCCTACCCATATCAGCCTTGTGCTTTGCACTGTTTTTCTGGGTGGCCGCTCCACGAATTTGGTTTGTATGACCACAAGCAGGCACTACTACAAACCAAACAGTACATTACTAGTACTTGTGCATACCCGCACCATCCTCAACATCCTCCTGCTTGGGTCATCTAAATTACCCAAATGATAATTAGGTTCAAGTGAATATTAGTCAAGTTTATTATTATTCATTTTAATCCCCAAAGTATTGCACTAGCAAGACGTACCCAAAAACCTGTACACCAAACCATTACCCAGGTGACAATGAATAATCAAGAAGGATAAATGACACGGGGTTCGATTTAGACGAGCATGCATGAAAATAAACTAATCCTTAATAGGTGCAATATGGTCAAGGACACTTGCCTTGTTCTCCCGCTAGCTGCTGCTCAAACTCAAGGTCTTGGAAATTCTGGAGATGCTCCTCGTCTAATACCGATAAATAACGGAAAAGTAAAAGACAAACAAATAAGGAACAGTATACCAAACATTTCCTAATGACTATGAAAACAGTACTAAAAGATTGTACGCTTTCCTACGATTCCGTGAGCCAAAAATCACTAAATCGGAGTTATGGTTAAAAAGTTATGCTAGTTTGAAGTTCCAGGGGCTAAAAGGTAAAAATAGCAAGGTTTAGGGACCTATTTGTAATTTTATAAAAGTATAGGGACTAAAGTGTAAATCATTAGGACTGAAAAATAATTACTAAAATGTATAAGATTGTTTCTGCAAAACATTGAGACCCAAGCATAATTATTATTAAGTGTAGGGGGCTAAGTCTAAAAGATAGGTTTGAAAATATAATTAAATATAAGTATAGGGGTGTTTCTATAAAATTCTAGGGCTAATATAATATTTATAAAAAGTTCAGGGGCTAAAACATAAATAAATAAAATTCTGTAGAAAACTAGGATTAGAAACATAATTAGCACAAAACTCAAGGGCCTAACTACAAAAAGGGCATTTTCCTGGAATTTCTCTAATTAAAATAAATCCTAAAACCGGTGGACCGGGTCTACAGGTCCCGTTGACCGGTGTTTGACCAGTGGTCCACTGGTCCATCATAGACCAACACGAAGGGGTATGGGCCAGTCTAATCCTGGCCATTGATTTGGGATCAGATGGCTACGGGCAGTGCCGGCGGTGCAGGCGGCGGTCGGAGGCGGGTTTGGTGGCGGCGCAAGGGGAGGGGTCATCGGAGTTGGACTTGGATGGCGCTCCGGTGGCCAGTTTCTCGCGGCGAGAGCTGGGGAAGAGAGAGGGGAGTGAGGGGAACCTCACCGTAGTGTCGCGCGGGGTCGGGGATGGCCGGAGGCGGGTCATCAGCGGAGGTGGGCGACGGCGGTCGCTGGAGGTTGTCGAGCACAGGGTTCTGGGGGTCAGGAGGTAAGGGAGGTGGCAAGGGTGGATGCAGCGGGGAAGGGCGTCGTCTAGGGACATTTTATAGGCATAGGGCAGAGGCAGGCGAGCGGGCGTGAGTGCACTTGAGTGCGTAGTTAAGGGTGGGAAGTGGGGGCGGGGAAGCGGAGGGGGTTGGCGGGTGCTCGGTGTGGTGGTTACAGGAGCAAGGGAGGAGGGGAGGTGGGCGGACGGTGGTTTCCAGCAGAGTGGATCAGGGAGAGAGAGAGAGGCGGGAGGAGGAAGATGAGTGGGGTGGGGCCGGACTGTCGGTGAGTGAGGGCAGGAGCTGGGCTACAAGCGCTGGTGGGCTGAGCGCACGGTTGGGCTGGCTACTGCGGGGGTGGGCCAGGGCATGCAGCTGGGCCGGGGCATTGTGCTGGGCTACGCGCGCGAGTGGGATGGCTGGCAGGCGGCTAGGCCATATGCGTGCATTGGGCTGCGCGGCTAGCTCGTCAAAAACAGAGAGGGGAAGGGGGAAAGAGATGGGCCAGAGAGGAAGGGTTCTGGCCCAAGACCAGGTAAGGTTTCTTTCTCTTTTTCTTTTCTAGTTTCTTTCTATATTTCTATTTTGAAATTTTAAATAAAATCTAAAATGATTTCTACTCGAAGTTTTTAAGAAAATATTTTGCAGACAATAAAATCCCTACTACATACTAATTCAACATGATGCAACAAACACAAATTAATTTAATTACTTAATTTAATAAATCATGAAAATAATCTTTGTAGCTAAATAAAAATATTAACACCCTAATTAAATTGGAAAAAATAATAATTTGAAAAATATGAAAAATAGGGTGTTGCAAACCTACCCCCCTTAGGATGAATCTCGCCCTTAAGATTCGGGCTGGTCGGAGAAGAAGTCTGGAAAATCTGCCTTGAGCTGGTCTTCTTGCTCCCATGTGGCTTCTTCTTTCATATGATTGCTCCATTGCACTTTGCACACAGGATACTTCTTGTTCCTCATGACTCTTTCTGATATTTCTAGAATCTTGACGGGATACTCTTGATAAGTAAGATCCCCACCAATGTCCAACTTTTCTATAGGCATTTGCTCCTCTCGAACTGGGAGGCACTTCCGCAACTGTGAGACGTGGAAAAGATCGTGCACATCCGATAGTTGTGGTGGCAGTTCCAACTGATAAGCAACTTCACCTCTTTTCTCTATGATCTTGAATGGACCAATGTACCTTGGTGCAAGCTATCCTCGATCCTTGAAACGGCGAAGTCCTCTCATTGGAGACACTTTGAGATAGACATAATCACCAACTTCAAAGCTCAAGTCTCTTCTTCTATGATCGGCATAGCTCTTCTATCTAGATTGTGCAAGCTTCAAATTCTCTCTAACAATATGAACTTGCCTTTCAACTTCCCGGAGAATATCTCGCCCAAAGACTTGATTCTGACCAGTCTCATTCCAGAACAAAGGATTTCGACATTTACGTCCGTACAAGAACTCAAATGGAGACATCTTTAAACATTCCTGATAGCTATTGTTGTAGGAGAACACCGCATATGGTAGACATTTTTCCCAACTCGTACTATCCTTGAGTGCAAAAGCTCTCAACCTATCCTCAAGAATTTGGTTCACCGTTTTTGTCTGTCCATCCATCCGGGGATGATAGGCTGAACTAAAATTCAACCTTGTATCCATTCACTCATGTAACTTTCCCAAAACTTTGAGGTGAATTGAGTGCCTCTATCAGACACTATCTTCTTTGGTACTCCATGCAAGCATACTATCCTAGAAATATACAATTCTACAAGTTTGGGTCCGGTGTATGTGGTCTTCATAGGGATGAAATGAGCAACCTTGGTCAAGCGATCCACAATAACCCATATGGAATCATAACCAGCTTGTGTCTTGGGTAATCCCACAATGAAATCCATGCAAATTTCTTTCCATTTCCATTCTGGTATCTTCAAGGGTTGCAAGAGTCCTACAGGTCTTTGACGTCTACCTTGACTCGTTGACAAGTGTCATAGAGTGCAACATGTTCACCCAAAGCTCTCTTCATTCCGTACCACCAGTATCGACTCTTGAGGTCATGATACATTTTGGTACTTCCTGGATGAATGGAGCAAGCTGAATCATGGGCTTCTCTTAATATCAACTCCTTGATCTCTTTAATATCAGGCACACACAACCTCTTCTTATACCATAAAGTTCCTTCATTATCCACTATGAAACCTGGATCTTTGTCCTTCTCAATTAGTTGTTTGATTTCTTTGATCATAGCATCTTCAAGTTGTCCTTTACGAATGTCATGCTCCAGAGTTGAGTCAACTTCCATTGCAACAACTTCGGTGTTGGATACCCATCTTAGTTTAAGCTTTTGAAATTCTTCATAGAATTCAGGTAGCAACTCTCATGTTGATAACATGTTGAGATAAGACCTTCTGCTCAATGCGTCTACTACAACATAGGCTTTGCCTGGATGGTAGTTGATTCCCAGATCTTAATCTTGATGAGTTCCAACCATCTTTGCTGCCTGAGGTTCAAATCTGGCTGGGTGAATATATACATCAGACTCTTGTGGTCTGAATATATCTCGCACCTTTTTCCAATGATGTAGTGTCTCCAGATTCTGAGAGCATGAACCACTGCTGCTAACTCCAAGTCATGGGTTGGATATTTCTCCTCATCCTTTCTCAATTGCCTTGAAGCATAGGCGACAACATGGCCTTCTTGCATGAGCACACATCCCAAACCTTGCCCTGAAGCATCACAATAGATTGAGAATGGCTTCTCCATGTTAGGCATGGTTAGGACAGGTGTTGAGGTAAGTCTTTTCTTCAATTCTTGGAAGTTGGCTTCACATTTTGGTGTCCACTCAAAAGTCTTTCCTTTCTCTAGCAGCTCAGTCATGGGCTTGGCTACCTTGGAAAATCCTTCGATGAATTTTCTGTAATATCCTACTAGTCCAAGAAAACTTTGGATATCTGTAACACTCCAAGGTGTATTCGAGCTCAACACATCTTTCACCTTGCTTGGGTCCACAACGACTCCTCCTTTAGAGATAATATGACCAAGAAATGAGACTTCCTTCAACCAAAAATCACATTTACTAAGCTTGGCATATAGTTGATTCTCTCTTAGCTTTTGCAATACCAAATGAAGATGTTCTTCATGTTCCTCCTCATTCTTTGAGAATATAAGGATGTCATCAATGAACACCACAACAAACTTGTCCAAATACTCCATGAAAACCTTGTTCATTAGATACATGAAGTAGGTAGGAGCATTGGTCAATTCAAATGACAAAACCGTATACTCATATAAGCCATATCGAGTGATGAAAGCGGTCTTGGGAATGTCAGTTGCCCTGATCTTCAATTGATGATATCCTGACCGAAGATCAATCTTGGAGAAAACACATGCTCCCTTAAGATGATCAAATAAGTCATCAATCCTAGGCAAGGGGTACTTGTTCTTGATGGTGACCTCATTGATAGAACGATAGTCAACACACATCCTCTAAGTACCATCCTTCTTGGGAACAAAGATAACAGGGGCTCCCCATGGAGATGCACCAGGACGAATATAACCATTATCCAACAACTCTTGGAGTTGTTCTTTGAGTTCAACTAATTGGTTAGCAACCATTCTATATGGTCTGTTAAAAATAGGAGCAGTACAAAGGCCTAATTCAATAACAAACTCGCTGTCACGGTCTTGTGGCATAACTGGTAATTCTTCTAGAAAAACATTGGGAAACTCATTAACAATCCTGATGTCTTCAATCAAGGTAGCATCAAGTTGATTCAACACAATGCAATTGGTTGCTCCTTTGTTAGTGATGAGTGCATCAGCCACATACTCCAATTCCTTTCTAGTACTGCCTGTAAGCTTGACTGCCTTCTTAGCACAATAAATAAGTCCCTTATGCTTGCTTAGCCAATCCATGCCAAGGATCACATCAATTCCTTTAGACTCAAGGACTATGAGATTTGCAGAAAAGTCTACCCCCCTTATATTAAGGTTCACCTTAGGACAGACATGCTTTGCATTCATCTCTCCACCAGGGGAACTAACAATCATTCTATTCTTTAGCATAGCTATGGGAAGATTATGTTTTTGAACATAACTGGTAGAAATGAATGAATGCGATGCTCTAGAATCATATAACACAACTGCATTATTATCATTAACAAGGAACATACCCAGAACGACATCCAGAGCTTCCTGAGCATCCTCAATAGCCATATGATTGACACTAGCATGATTCTGCCTTGCTAGAGTTGGTGCAGAATTAGTACTGTGGCCTAGGGTAGAATTTCTACCTTGAGATGGAGTCTGATTTGCGCGCTTCTGGGGACACCTGCTAGCATAGTGCCCTGACTGACCACAGTGGAAACAAGCACCATTACCACTAGTGTTCTGAGCAGGAGTCACCCTCTAAGAGGTTTGTTGAATGGTACGAGGCATCTAAAGATTGGGACGCTAGATCTGATGCTGAGGATTACTAAAACCCTGACCAGTAGGTTGAGACCTCTGCTGGCCACTCTGCTGTCCAGGATGGAAAGAAGGTCTAGATGATGAAGAACCCAAGCGGGGCCTGGAGCTACTTCCTTGCTGACCCTGGCGTACCATCTTGCGCTTGCGATCAATAATTCCTCTTCTGTTCTCCAGCAGAAGAGCTTTGTCCACCAAATCTTGGAAGCTGGCAAAATTTTGAGCTTCTAGAGATCAAGCAAGACCATCATTCAAGCCATTGGTAAAGCAATATTGCTTCTTCTCATCTGTGTTCACCTCGTCAGGAGCATAGCGACAAAGCTGGGTGAAACGAGTGATGTACTCGCTCACAGACATAGAACCTTGCTTCAAGTCTTGGAGTTCCTTCTTCTTGAGTTTCATCACACCCAGAGGCACATGGTGTGACCTGAAGTTGTTCCAGAATTCCTGCCAATTGATGCTTTCTGGCTCCTCATGAGCCTCAACATAAGCATCCCACCAGTCAACAGCGGGACCCTCAAGCTGGTGAGAAGCAAAGAGAACCTTCTCACGATTATTGCATTGCACAACCTGCAACTTCTTCTCAATAGTCTTCAGCCAATCATCAGCATCCATAGGCTCCACAGAATGAGAGAAAGTAGGAGGCTTGGTCCTTTGAAATTCTCCAAGCTTGTCTCTAGGTGGTGGAGGTGGCTGATTATGACCCTGCTGCATTTGCATCATGTTTTGCTGCATAGTGTGAAGAAGCTGAGTCTGCATAGCAAGAATTTGTTCCATAGTTGGAGGAGGTGGTGGTGGCGGATCCTCATTGTTGCACCTAGTGTTCACCATCTGATGAGAATTCTGATAAGATCAGTATAGAGTTGGATGGATAGGAATATGATAGGTTTCCCAATATTAATCCAAGTCTGAGGTTAAAATTAATAAATAATAATTAAATTTTTTTATTAACATGATGTGTTAGTAAGATAAATCTTACCTTACATCTCACTCAAGCAAAGATCCAAAGCAAACATGGCACACCATACCGAAACATAGCAGATAAGCTCGATAGAGCTATACATAACTAACTAACTTATAACTCTATAAGGGAAAAACCTTAGAAATTATATCACACCATCTATCAAATTTTTGGAAATGATTTCCAATAGAAATGGAGAAAATACAAGAAAGCCAATGAAAGGGATAGGTAAGCTAGATTTTATAATTTATCTTTTAAAAACCTTATAACGACCATTTCTAACTAGGCTTGTGTCCTATGGTCGACATGGCTCTAATACCAATCTATCACACTGAGTTTTAAGGCCAAAACCAAATGCTTCTGTATACATGCCTAGGATCAAGTTTTCACATATATAAGACAAAAGTGAAATATTACTAAAACTAATGTCATTATTATTAATATATCGAATCATTACTACATAGCATGGATTACATCAAAGCATAAAAGAAAACAACGGAAGACTCCATAACACCACAGGCAGTCAACCGGGGGTCACACACCTAGTCAAAGTAGTCCTCGTCGGCATAGTCCATCTCACCAGCGTCGTTTGAGCCACAGTAATATAGCAACAACAAAACAGAGAAAACTATAACGCATGAGTACATATCGTACTCAGCAAGTGTGGGAAAGTAATGACATGTAGGCTAAAATAAAAATAGGCTTGACACAGGATTACTGTACTACACATCCTATGACTCATTATACAAGCATCCTATTTACTAGGTGAAAGTAGCCCAATAGGTTAACCACCTGTCCCACACTATCGGTTGCCCACCGATAGCAAAACTATGAGTTAACCACCCATACCAGAACACTACAACTTACCCACCTGCAGCTAGCACCCAAATCTGGTTACCCACCAGATCCACCAAAATCTGGTTACCCACTAGATTCACCCAATCATCCATCTAATCATGTGAGGATCTAGGCCGCTCTTGACCATGAGCATGGCTGTTATAATAGTTTTACACTCTGCAGAGGTTGCACAACTTTAACCACAGGTTGGTGATTCCATCACCCATCGGTGAATAATGTCTCCCTGTTGCCAACACACTGCCATAGGTGTGAGGCCAAGGGATCGCCACATGGTCTTTCACAGCCCTCCCCAACTTGCAAAATGTCGACTCTAAGGTTTCATCACTGCGGGATTAACCATCCCTATAGAAGACCACTCTGGCGCAGTGGCTAGAAGTAACCCTTCATCACCTGAGGCCGAAAGTAACCCTCTCGTCCTCCTTCCTCGAACACCCACAAAACTGGGAAGACATCTAATACTAAACCACGCTTACTCATATCAGCCCTGTGCTTTACGCTGTTTTCTTAGGTGGCCGCTCCACAAATTTGGTTTGTATGACCACAAGCAGGCACTACCACAAACCAAACAGTACAATACCCGTACTTGTGCATACCCGCACCATCCTCAACATCCTCCTGCTTGGGTCATCTAAATTACCCAAATAATAATAAGGTTCAAGTGAATATTAGTCAAGTTTATTATTATTCATTTTTAATCCCCAAAGTACTACACTAGCAAGACGTACCCAAAAGCCTGTACACTAAACCATTACCCAGACGACAAGGAATAATCAGGAAGGATAAATGACACGGGATTCAAATTTAGATGAGCATGCATGAAAATAAACTAATCCTTAATAGGTACAATATGGTCAAGGACACTTGCCTTGTTCTCCCACTAGCTGCTGCTCAAACTCAAGGTCTTGGAAATTCTGGAGCTGCTCCTCGTCTAATACCGATAAATACCAGAAAACTAAAACACAAACAAATAAGGAACAGTACACCAAACATTTCCTAATGACTATGAAAATATTACTAAAAGATAGTATGCATTCCTATGATTTTGTGAGCGTAAAAATCACCTAAATCGGAGTTACGGTTAAAACGTTATGCTAGTTTAAAGTTCTAGGGGCTAAAAGGTAAAAATAGCAAAGTTTAGGGACCTATTGTAATTTTATAAAAGTACAAGGACTAAAGTGTAAATCATTAGGACTGAAAAATAATTACTAAAAAGTATAAGGTTGTTTTTGCAATATTTTAGGACCTAAACATAATTATTATTAAGTGTAGGGGGGCTAAGTGTAAAGGACAAGGTTGAAAATATAATTAAATATAAGTATAGGGGTGTTTCTATGAAATTCCAGAGCTAAAATAATATTTATAAAAAGTTTAGGGGCTAAAATATAAAAAAAAAGTTTTGTTGAAAACTAGGATTAAAAACCTAGCATAAAACTCAGGGGCCTAACTACGAAAAGGGCATTTTCCTGGAATTTCTCTAATTAAAATAAATCCTAAAACCGGTGGACCAGGTCTACAGGTCCCGTGGACCGGTGTTTGACCAGTGGTCCACTGGTCCACCGTAGACCAAGACGAAGGGGTATGGGCCAGTCTAATCGGATGGCTACTGGCGGTTCCGGCAGGGTAGGCGGCGGCTGGCGGCGGGTTTGGTGGCAGCGCAAGGGGAGGGGTCACCGGAGTAGGCCCTGGATGGCGCTCCGGTGGCCAGTTTCTCACAATGAGAGCTGGGGGAAAGAGAGGTCAGTGAGGGGAACCTCACCACGATGCTGCGCGGGGTCGGGGAGTCGGCGGAGGTGGGCGGTGGCGGTCGTTGGAGGTCGTCGAGCATAGGGTTCCAGGGGGCGGGAGGTAAGGGAGGTGAGCGAGGGTGGTTGCAGCGGTGAAGGGTGTCGTTTAGGGCCATTTTATAGGTGTAGGGGAGAGGTAGGCGAGCGGACTCGAGCTCGTCGGTCATTAGTGGTCGGCGGCACCCATTATCGCGCATGAATGTGCTTGAGTGCATGGTTAAGGGTGGGAAGTGGGGGAGGGGAAGCGGAGGGGGTCGTGTGGGTGCTCGGTGTGACGGTTACTAGTGCCGAGGTGGAGGGGAGGCGGGCGAACGGTGGATTCCGGTGGAGTGGACCGGTGGGCCGGACTATTGGTGAGTGAGGGCGGGAGCTAGGCTGTTGGTGCTGGTGGGCCGAGCGTGCGGGCAGGTTGGCTGCTGCGGGGGTGGGCCGGGGCATGCAACTGGGCCGGGGCGTTGTGCTGGGCTATGCGCATGAGTGGGCTGGCTGGCAGGCGGCTAGGCCATATACGCGTGTTGGGCTACGCGACTGGTAGGCCGAAAACAGAGAGGGGAAGGGGGAAAGAGATGGGCCAAAGGGGAAGGGTTCTGGCCCAAGACCAGGTAAGCTTTCTTTCTCTTTTTCTTTTCTAGTTTCTTTCTATATTTCTGCTTTGAAATTTTAAAGACAATCTAAAACAATTTCTACTCAAAGTTTTTAAGAAAATATCTTGCAGACAATAAAATCTCTACTGCATACTAATTCAGCATGATGCAACAAACACAAATTAATTTAATTACTTAATTGAATAAATCATGAAAATAATCTTTGTATCTAAATAAAAATGTTAACACCCTAATTAAATTAGGAAAAATTAATAATTTGAAAAATATGAAAAATAGGGTGTTACAACCGCTGCCACCAAGGCACAAGCTCGCCTCCCTCGAGAAATTGCTGGACTCCCCAAGCCGACACGGATGCTCACTATTAAGGCCCCTTTCACTGACGGGCTCAAATCATGTACGAACGTATGATGGCCTTCACAACCAATCATGATAGGCTCAATCATTAAGACCTAACCGGTCTAGGTCTCACCATAGACCAAGAGTAACAGCCTAGATCACACCCTCGAGGACACCCTAGCCTTAGACGTGCAAGATGCTTAAGTTACTCTCCACTAGCACTCTCAAGATATGCAATATCTTCTCCTAGTGCCCTCTTCTTTTCATCTTGGACCTTACCTAATGCTCTTAGGTATTCTACTGGGCAAGAGAGGTCTCCAAGACCCTAGCAACGAAGTTATATAGGCTTCAAATCTTAAAGTAGTCGTTGCTCCATGAAATCAGCCTTTTGGGCCTACTGATCGGACTGTCCGATCATTGCTTGACCGGACTGTCCGATCACTGCCATCCCGAGCTCCAACGGCTCTGTCCACTACTGATCTCCTGCTGATCGGACCGTATGGTCAGCTGACCAGACCGTCCGGTCCATTTCTCTCTCCAGTCCAAAAACATTTCACGCACTGTTTCCTCTCTACCCAAGTCCCACGCCTACTGACCAGACTGTCCGGTCACTAGAACGGACCATCTAGTGACTAGAACTTTCTAGACTTGGCAGTTTCCTCATTGCTTGCTATAGGCTCTGGACAAAACCTCTTAGTGACCATACAGTCCGATCACCATTGACCCCTCTATCCGGTCACTCCGTCCAGAAGCTGAAACTTCTCATCCTCACTTGACTTCGTTTCTCGACTTCTTCGAATAGGTCCTTGGCTTGTCCATTGTCACCTAGTGCATGTGATTTCACCGAGCATTCATGCACATCACCGACTAGACATGACCTAAGAGAAATGAACTAGACCCCCACTACAAGTTTTCAGGGATAATGCCATGACATTCATCGCAACAATGTACTTTTCATTGCAATAAGCATGGGTAATTCCAACAAAGGTCATTTTGGTTGCGATAGATTGGATATCTTGATGTAGATATGGCCCGATCTTCCGAGAGGTAAGGGGATAAACTCAAATTTGGGAACTCGGCATCGACGACCTGGTTTGAATCAGACACGATCCAATCCTGCAACCGTTACACCAAGCACAACTTGATTGTTCCTGCAAGCGAAATCGAGAACACAAGCAAGACAGGATAAACACGCAATCTGAAATTGCAAATATGGATGAAGCAAAATCACAAGAAGAGGTTCAAGCTCTGAACACAAAATGACTAATCGCCACAGTCGTGTAGAACAAGAACAGGGGCCCTGGATTACTGTAAAAGGACTTGTCGCCACAGTTACAATAATTCGATCAAGTTTCTCTCTGGAAAACTGAACTAAAAAAAAGCCAAAACTAAAAGACGGTGGCTACTGAGTTTATGTTGGAACCAGGGACGTCCTAGGGTTGGGGGCGACCAGGGGGCGCCCACAACATGGGCTTAAGGCCCGACACCATACATGGCCAAGTTGGCCCAAAATAGGTGGTGCAGCACCTTGTCATGGTCACACAGCATGACTCAGGAGCCTTCTGGAGCTAGGACCAGAAACAAAACAACGGCGTCGTCGTTCCCTTTCTAACGCATCAAAGAACGCCTCGTTTGGACGTCGGATGTGAGAGATATCATCAAAACCGTGAAGGGCTGTCGGCTGAATCCAAGACAAACGCGGCGACCGAGTTGGTGATGACTTGTAACTTGGGGAAGGCCATGATATGCGTGTATCCAGCATGGTGATGTCCTCATCATCCTCCCCTTCTTGAATTGGAGTCGTCCTCGACTCCATCTCATCATTAATCTCCTGTAAAAGGTTAATGCTAGCAGAATGCAAAGTACAAGATACATGATCATCGATAGAAGATGTATCACGACAAAGCATAGTATAGCAAGGTGCATCATGATTATCACAAAGTTCAACAACAGTAGATGTCATAGCAAGAAAAGCACCTCCCTTTAACTGAATAGCCTTATATTTAACATCAAAAAGTTGTTTGTTATCATGTTTATTCTCAGTATTTTCAGCAAGCAGTTGAAAATGATTTCTAATATCAGCAGGCAATAACGGACACAAAGTAATATTCCTATCCTTATGCATGAAAGTATATGTATTAGTTCTACCATGGTGCTCAGCATCCATATCATATTCCCATGGATGGCCTAATAAAAGCAAACATGCTTGCATAGGTACAACATGAAAATCAGCAGAGTCTTGATAAGAACCTACTGAAAAGTGTATGCGTGCTGGTCGAGTTACCTGTGCCGTACCACTATTGTTGAACCATTTGATGTGGTAGGGCTGATGTAGTGCATGCGTGGTCAAGCCAAGCTTGCTTACCGAATCAGAACTTACCAAGTTGTTACAGCTCCGAGTATCAATGTTGGTGAGAACACGGCGGTCCACGACAATGAGGTACATGTAGAATAAATTGTTGCGTTGTTGTTCTTCCTCTTGTCCCACCTGAAGTAGGCGCAAGTGGAAGAGTTTTTGCTGGTGGCTTAGCAACATGACTCATCAAGTTCTCTACTCTAGTGCGGTGCTAGAGAGATTGCTCAGTGTTGGACCTGCAAGATTGTTGTGGAAGGCGTCCCTGTACTTCTCGTTCAACCTTAAGAGCAATATGATACAATTGGCTAAACCTATTCCACTCTTTATAGTCAACAATATTCTGGATATCACAGTTCAAACCACCAAAAAATCTAGCACTAGTTTCAACATCATCTTCATGTATATCACAACGTGCTAAACCAATAAGCAATTCCTGATAATATTCCTCTACTGTTTTACTACCCTTTGTTAAAGATTGTAATTTCAAACGTAAATCACATTGGTAATAAGGAGGAACAAAATGAGATTTCATGCGTTGTTTCAAAACAGGCCAAGTGGTAGGTATAGCAGCATTAGTATTGCAAAGATCATTCCACCAAAAGAGAGCGAAACCTGTACACTCACTAGTAGCAAGTCTAACTCTATGCTCAGCAGGAACTAAATGAGAATTAAATTTCTGTTCAATAGCAAGTTCCCAATCTATGTATGCTTCAGGATCAGCACTACCAGCAAAAGGTGGTATGTTAAATTTGGGCTTAACAAAAGTATCACTATTACCACGATTGTTATGACCTCCCATACCGTGTCGATTACGGTGAAGATGTTCTACATCACGGTCAAAATTGTCATCATCAGTAGCTCATTGAGGTGGAGGTCGTCGTTCAACATCCTCAATTCGGTTGGCAACAGTGTTGATGTGGCCCATCAACTCAGCAAACTTCGTTTCCATGAATGTACGTTGGTCCGCAAGAAGCTTCGTTAGCTCAACCTTGGACACGCAATCATTGAAGTCTGTAGGGGACTCCGACTCTCCAGGTGTCCCTTTCCCTTTCTCTGATATGGTTAGAAGCAAAAAACAAGACTAAACAAAAGGATTAGCCCTATCAACTAGCAGGCAGCAGAGGGTGTATAAAGTGGAAAACGATATCAGAAGCAATGTATCACAATCTTGCAAGTGTTCTTACCAAAGGCAAACAGGTTGACACAATCTGTAGTCGAACTTGGGTGTAACAGTTGCAAGAAAGAGACCTGTGCTGCAATATGTATAGCTTGGAAGGCTAATATGCATGTCAGTGGAAACTCAATTCAACAACAGATAGTAGCACTGAATAAATGTCCAAAGCAATGTCCTAATTGCTGGCAAAAGAATCATGTTCAAAAATAGTTGTGACAGCAAGAACAATGGCAAAGCCAGCAAGGATCAAAACAGACTTCACAAACTTAGAATTTTCAAGGGGCGGTTGCAAATCAAAATCTTGTTTTTTTTGTATGATTTTCCACTCTTTTTCTATGATAGAGGAACACAAAGGAAGGAACCACAAGAAGT